>OX104123.1:47770365-49107897 GCA_944474755.1 Limnoperna fortunei
AAAACCGTTTAATAAGGTGGAAGATAGAGGATTACTGGTAAAAACCGATTAATAAGGTGGAATATAGAGGAGTACTGGTAAAAACCATTTAATACGGTGGAAGATAGAGTAGTACTGGTAAAAATCGATTAATAAGGTGGAAGATAGAGGAGTACTGGTAAAAACCGTTAATACGGTGGAAGATAAAGGAGTACTGGTAAAAACCATTTAATAAAGTGGAAGATAGAGGAGTAATGGTAAAAACCGTTAATAAGGTGGAAGATAGAGGAGTAATGGTAAAAAACCGTTTAATAAGGTGGAATATAGAGAGTACTGGTAAAAACCGTTTAATACGGTGGAAGATAGAGTATTAGTGTAAAACCGATTAATAAGGTGGAAGATAGAGGAGTACTGGTAAAAACCGTTTAATAAGGTGGAAGATAGAGGAGTACTGGTAAAAACCGATTAATAAGGTGGAATATAGAGGAGTACTGGTAAAAACCGTTTAATAATGTTTAAGATAGAGGAGTACTGGTAAAAACCGTTTAATAAGGTGGAAGATAGAGGAGTACTGGTAAAAACCGTTTAATAAGGTGGAAGATAGAGGAGTTCTGGTAAAAACCGTTTAATAAGGTGGAAGATAGAGGAGTACTGGTAAAATACGATTAATAAGGTGGAATATAGAGGAGTACTGGTAAAAACCGATTAATAAGGTGGAAGATAGAGGAGTACTGGTAAAAACCGTTTAATAAGTAGGCAGATAGAGGAGTACTGGTAAAAACCGTTTAATAAGGTGGAAGATAGAGGAATACTGGTAAAAACTGTTTAATAAGGTGGAAGATAGAGGAGTACTGGTAAAAACCGTTTAATAAGGTGGAAGATAGAGGAGTTCTGGTAAAAACCGTTTAATACGGTGGAAGATAGAGGAGTACTGGTAAAAACCGTTTAATAAGGTGGCAGATAGAGGAGTACTGGTAAAAACCGATTAATAAGGTGGAAGATAGAGGAGTACTGGTAAAAACAGTTTAATACGGTGGAAGATAGAGGAGTACTGGTAAAAACCGTTTAAAACGGTGGAAGATAGAGGAGTACTGGTAAAAAGCGTTTAATAAGGTGGAAGATAGATGAGTACTGGTAAAAACCGTTTAATACGGTGGAAGATAGAGGAGTACTGGTAAAAACCGTTAAATAAAGTGGAAGATAGAGGAGTACTGGTAAAAACCGTTTAATACGGTGGAAGATAGAGGAGTCATGGTAAAAACCGATTATTAAGTTGGAAGATAGAGGAGTAATGGTAAAAAGCGTTTAATAAGGTGGAAGATAGAGTATTAATGGTAAAAACCGTTTAATAAGGTGGAAGATAGAGGATTACTGGTAAAAACCGATTAATAAGGTGGAATATAGAGGAGTACTGGTAAAAACCATTTAATACGGTGGAAGATAGAGTAGTACTGGTAAAAACCGATTAATATGGTGGAAGATAGAGGAGTACTGGTAAAAACCGTTTAATAAGGTGGAAGATAGAGGAGTACTGGTTAAAACCGTTTAATAAGGTGGAAGATAGAGGAGTACTGGTAAAAACCGTTTAATAAGGTGGAAGATAGAGGAGTTCTGGTAAAACCGTTTAATACGGTGGAAGATAGAGGAGTACTGGTAAAATCCGTTTAATAAGGTGGCAGATAGAGGAGTACTGGTAAAAACCGTTTAATAAGGTGGCAGATAGAGGAGTTCTGGTAAAAACCGTTTAATACGGTGGAAGATAGAGGAGTACTGGTAAAATCCGTTTAATAAGGTGGCAGATGGAGGAGTACTGGTAAAAACCGTTTAATAAGGTGGAAGATAGAGGATTACTGGTAAAAACCGATTAATAAGGTGGAATATAGAGGAGTACTGGTAAAAACCATTTGATACGGTGGAAGATAGAGTAGTACTGGTAAAAACCGATTAATATGGTGGAAGATAGAGGAGTACTGGTAAAAACCGTTTAATAAGGTGGAAGATAGAGGAGTACTGGTGAAAACCGATTAATAAGGTGGAATATAGAGGAGTTCTGGTAAAAACCGTTTAATACGGTGGAAGATAGAGGAGTGGTGGTAAAAACCGTTTAATACGGTGGAAGATAGTGGAGTACTGGTAAAAACCGTTTAATAAGGTGGAAGATAGAGGAGTACTGGTAAAAACCGTTTAATAATGTTTAAGATAGAGGAGTACTGGTAAAAACCGATTAATAAGGTGGAAGATAGAAGAGTACTGGTAAAAACCATTTAATACGGTGGAAGATAGAGGAGTACTGGTAACAACCGTTTGATACGGTGGAAGATAGAGGAGTACTGGTAAAAACCGTTTAATAAGTAGGAAGATAGAGGAGTACTGGTAAAAACCGTTTAATAAGGTGGAAGATAGAGGAGTACTGGTAAAAACCGTTTAATAAGGTGGAAGATAGAGGAGTACTGGTAAAAACCGTTTAATAAGGTGGAAGATAGAGGAGTTCTGGTAAAAACCGTTTAATAAGGTGGAAGACAGAGGAGTTCTGGTAAAAACTGTTTAATACGGTGGAAGATAGAGGAGTTCTGGTAAAACCGTTTAATAAGGTGGAAGATAGAGGAGTACTGGTAAAAACCGATTAATAAGGTGGAATATAGAAGAGTACTGGTAAAAACCGTTTAATAAGGAGGCAGATAGAGGTGTACTGGTAAAAACCGTTTAATAAGGTGGAAGATAGAGGAGTACTGGTAAAAACCGTTTAATAAGGTGGAAGATAGAGGAGTACTGGTAAAAAACGTTTAATACGGTGGAAGATAGAGGAGTACTGGTAAAAACCGTGTAATAAGGTGGAAGATAGAGGAGTACTGGTAAAAACCGTTTAATAAGGTGGAAGATAGAGGAGTACTGGTAAAACCGTTAAATAAGGTGGAAGATAGAGAAGTACTGGTAAAAACCGTTTAATAAGGTGGAAGATAGAGGAGTACTGGTAAAAACCGTTTAATAAAGGTGGAAGATAGAGGAGTACTGGTAAAAACCGATTAATAAGGTGGAATATAGAGGAGTACTGGTAAAAACCGTTCAATACGGTGGAAGATAGAGGAGTACTGGTAAAAACCGATTATTAAGTTGGAAGATAGAGGAGTAATGGTAAAAACCGTTTAATAAGGTGGAAGATAGAGGATTACTGGTAAAAACCGATTAATAAGGTGGAATATAGAGGAGTACTGGTAAAAACCATTTAATACGGTGGAAAATAGAGGAGTACTGGTAAAAACCGTTTAATAAGGTGGAAGATAGAGGAGTACTAGTAAAAATTGTTTAATAAGGTGGAAGATAGATGAGTACTGGTAAAAACCGTTTAATACGGTGGAAGATAGAGGAGTACTGGTAAAAACCGTTTAATAAGGTGGAAGATAGAGGAGTACTGGTAAAAACCATTTAATACGGTGGAAGATAGAGTTTTACTGGTAAAAACCGATTAATAAGGTGGAAGATAGAGGAGTACTGGTAAAAACCGTTTAATAAGGTGGAAGATAGAGGAGTACTGGTAAAAACCGATTAATAAGGTGGAATATCGAGTACTGGTAGAAACCGTTTAATAATGTTTAAGATAGAGGAGTACTGCTAAAAACCGTTTAATAAGGTGGAAGATAGAGGAGTACTGGTAAAAACCGTTTAATAAGTAGGCAGATAGAGGAGTACTGGTAAAAACCGTTTAATAAGGTGGAAGATAGAGGAATACTGGTAAAAACCGTTTAATAAGGTGAAGATAGAGGATTACTGGTAAAAACCGTTTAATACGGTGGAAGATAGAGGAGTACTGGTAAAATCCGTTTAATAAGGTGGCAGATAGAGGAGAACTGGTAAAAACCGTTTAATAAGGTGGCAGATAGAGGAGTACTGGTAAAAACCGATTAATAAGGTGGAAGATAGAGGAGTACTGGTAAAAACCGTTTAATACGGTGGAAGACAGAGGAGTACTGGTAAAAATCGTTTAAAACGGTGGAAGATAGACGAGTACTGTAAAAACCGTTTAATAAGGTGGAAGATAGATGAGTACTGGTAAAAACCGTTTATACGGTGGAAGATAGAGGAGTACTGGTAAAAACCGTTTAATAAAGTGGAAGATAGAGGAGTACTGGTAAAAACCGATTAATAAGGTGGAATATAGAGGAGTACTGGTAAAAACCGTTTAATACGGTGGAAGATAGAGGAGTCATGGTAAAAACCGATTATTAAGTTGGAAGATAGAGGAGTAATGGTAAAAACCGTTTAATAAGGTGGAAGATAGAGGAGTAATGGTAAACACCGTTTAACAAGGTGAAGATAGAGGATTACTGGTAAAAACCGATTAATAAGGTGGAATATAGAGGAGTACTGGTAAAAACCATTTAATACGGTGGAAGATAGAGTAGTACTGGTAAAAATCGATTAATAAGGTGGAAGATAGAGGAGTACTGGTAAAAACCGTTTAATACGGTGGAAGATAAAGGAGTACTGGTAAAAACCGTTTAATAAAGTGGAAGATAGAGGAGTAATGGTAAAAACCGTTTAATAAGGTGGAAGATAGAGGAGTAATGGTAAAAACCGTTTAATAAGGTGGAATATAGAGGAGTACTGGTAAAAACCGTTTAATACGGTGGAAGATAGAGTATTAGTGGTAAAAACCGATTAATAAGGTGGAAGATAGAGGAGTACTGGTAAAAACCGTTTAATAAGGTGGAAGATAGAGGAGTACTGGTAAAAACCGATTAATAAGGTGGAATATAGAGGAGTACTGGTAAAAACCGTTTAATAATGTTTAAGATAGAGGAGTACTGGTAAAAACCGTTTAATAAGGTGGAAGATAGAGGAGTACTGGTAAAAACCGTTTAATAAGGTGGAAGATAGAGGAGTACTGGTAAAACCGTTTAATAAGGTGGAAGATAGAGGAGTACTGGTAAAATACGATTAATAAGGTGGAATATAGAGGAGTACTGGTAAAAACCGATTAATAAGGTGGAAGATAGACGAGTACTGGTAAAAACCGTTTAATAAGTAGGCAGATAGAGGAGTACTGGTAAAAACCGTTTAATAAGGTGGAAGATAGAGGAATACTGGTAAAAACTGTTTAATAAGGTGGAAGATAGAGGAGTACTGGTAAAAACCGTTTAATAAGGTGGAAGATAGAGGAGTTCTGGTAAAAACCGTTTAGTACGGTGGAAGATAGAGGAGTACTGGTAAAATCCGTTTAATAAGGTGGCAGATAGAGGAGTACTGGTAAAAACCGATTAATAAGGTGGAAGATAGAGGAGTACTGGTAAAAACCGTTTAATACGGTGGAAGATAGAGGAGTACTGGTAAAAACCGTTTAAAACGGTGGAAGATAGAGGAGTACTGGTAAAAACCGTTTAATAAGGTGGAAGATAGAGAAGTACAGGTAAAAACCGTTTAATAAGGTGGAAGATAGAGGAGTGGTGGTAAAAACCGTTTAATACGGTGGAAGATAGTGGAGTACTGGTAAAAACCGTTTAATAAGGTGGAAGATAGAGGAGTACTGGTAAAAACCGTTTAATAAGGTGGTAGATAGAGGAGTACTGGTAAAAACTGATTAATAAGGTGGAAGATAGAGGAGTACTGGTAAAAACCGTTTAATAATGTGGAAGATAGAGGAGTACTGGTATAACCGTTTAATAATGTTTAAGATAGAGGAGTACTGGTAAAAACCGTTTAATAAGGTGGAAGATAGAGGAGTAATGGTAAAAACCGTTTAATAAGGTGGAAGATAGAGGAGTACTGGTAAAAACCATTTAATAAGGTTGAAGATAGAGGAGTACTGGTAAAAAACCGATTAATAAGGTGGAATATAGAGGAATACTGGTAAAAACCATTTAATAAGGTGGAAGATAGAGGAGTACTGGTAAAAACCGATTACTAAGGTGGAAGATAGAGGAATACTGGTAAAAACCGTTTAATACGGTGGAAGATAGAGGAGTACGGGTATAACCCGTTTAATACGGTGGAAGATAGAGGAGTGGTGGTAAAAACCGTTTAATACGGTGGAAGATAGTGGAGTACTGGTAAAAACCGTTTAATAAGGTGGAAGATAGAGGAGTACTGGTAAAAACCGTTTAATAAGGTGGTAGATAGAGGAGTACTGGTAAAAACCGATTAATAAGGTGGAAGATAGAGGAGTACTGGTAAAAACCGTTTAATAATGTGGAAGATAGAGGAGTACTGGTTAAACCGTTTAATAATGTTTAAGATAGAGGAGTACTGGTAAAAACCGTTTAATAAGGTGGAAGATAGAGGAGTACTGGTAAAAACCGTTTAATAAGGTGGAAGATAGAGGAGTACTGGTAAAAACCATTTAATAAGGTGGAAGATAGAGGAGTACTGGTAAAAACCGATTAATAAGGTGGAAGATAGAGGAGTACTGGTAAAAACGATTTAATACGGTGGAAGATAGAGGAGTACTGGTAAAATCCGTTTAATAAGGTGGCTGATAGAGGAGTACTGGTAAAAACCGTTTAATAAGGTGGCAGATAGAGGAGTACTGGTAAAAACCGTTTAAAAAGGTGGAAGATAGAGGAGTACTGGTAAAAACCGATTAATAAGGTGGAATATAGAGGAGTACTGGTAAAAACCGTTTAATACGGTGGAAGATAGAGGAGTACTGGTAAAAACCGTTTAATACGGTGGAAGATAGAGGAGTACTGGTAAAAAGCTTTTAATACGTGGAAAATAGAGTAGTACTGGTAAAAACCGATTACTAAGGTGGAAGATAGAGGAATACTGGTAAAAACCGTTTAATACGGTGGAAGATAGAGGAGTACTGGTAAAAACCGTTTAATACGGTGGAAGATAGAGGAGTACTGGTAAAAACCGTTTAATAAGGTGGAAGATAGAGGAGTACTGGTAAAACCGTTTAATAAGGTGGAAGATAGATGAGTACTGGTAAAAACCTTTTAATACGTGGAAAATAGAGGAGTACTGGTAAAAACCGATTAATAAGATGGAAGATAGAGGAATACTGATAAAAACCGTTTAATACGGTGGAAGATAGAGGAGTACTGGTAAAAACCGTTTAATAAGGTGGAAGATAGAGGAGTACTGGTAAAAACCGTTTAATAAGGTGGAAGATAGAGGAGTACTGGTAAAAACCATTTAATAAGGTGGAAGATAGAGGAGTACTGGTAAAAACCGATTAATAAGGTGGAAGATAGAGGAGTACTGGTAAAAACGATTTAATACGGTGGAAGATAGAGGAGTACTGGTAAAATCCGTTTAATAAGGTGGCTGATAGAGGAGTACTGGTAAAAACCGTTTAATAAGGTGGCAGATAGAGAGTACTGGTAAAAACCGTTTAAAAAGGTGGAAGATAGAGGAGTACTGGTAAAAACCGATTAATAAGGTGGAATATAGAGGAGTACTGGTAAAAACCGTTTAATACGGTGGAAGATAGAGGAGTACTGGTAAAAACCGTTTAATACGGTGGAAGATACAGGAGTACTGGTAAAAAGCTTTAAATACGTGGAAAATAGAGTAGTACTGGTAAAAACCGATTACTAAGGTGGAAGATAGAGGAATACTGGTAAAAACCGTTTAATACGGTGGAAGATAGAGGAGTACTTGTAAAAACCGTTTAATACGGTGGAAGATAGAGGAGTACTGGTAAAAACCGTTTAATAAGGTGGAAGATAGAGGAGTACTGGTAAAACCGTTTAATAAGGTGGAAGATAGAAGAGTACTGGTAAAAACCTTTTAATACGTGGAAAATAGAGGAGTACTGGTAAAAACCGATTAATAAGATGGAAGATAGAGGAATACTGATAAAAACCGTTTAATACGGTGGAAGATAGAGGAGTACTGGTAAAAACCGTTTAATACGGTGGAAGATAGAGGAGTACTGGTAAAAACCGTTTAATACGGTTGAAGATAGAGGAGTACTGGTAAAAAACGTTTAATAAGGTGGAAGATAGAGGAGTACTGGTAAAAACCGTTTAATACGGTGGAAGATAGAGGAGTACTGGTAAAATTCGTTTAATAAGGTGGTAGATAGAGGAGTACTGGTAAAAAGATAGAGGAGTACTGGTAAAAACCTTTTAATAAGGTGGCAGATAGAGGAGTACTGGTAAAAACCGATTAATAAGGTGGAAGATAGAGGAGTACTGGTAAAAACCATTTAATACGGTGGAAGATAGAGGAGTACTGGTAAAAACCGTTTAATACGGTGGAAAATAGAGGAGTACTGGTAAAAACCGTTTAATAAGTTGGAAGATAGAGGAGTACTGGTAAAACCGTTTAATAAGGTGGAAGATAGAGGAGTACTGGTAAAAACCGTTTAATAAGGTGGAAGATAGAGGAGTACTGGTAAAAACCGTTTAAAAAGGTGGAAGATAGAGGAGTACTGGTAAAAACCGAGTAATAAGGTGGAATATAGAGGAGTACTTGTAAAAACCGTTTAATACGGTGGAAGATAGAGGAGTACTGGTAAAAAACCGTTTAATAAGGTGGAAGATAGAGGAGTACTGGTAAAAACCGTTTAATAAGGTGGAAGATAGAGGAGTACTGGTAAAAACCGTTTAATAAGGTGGAAGATAGAGGAGTACTGGTAAAAACCGTTTAAAAAGGTGGAAGATAGAGGAGTACTGGTAAAAACCGAGTAATAAGGTGGAATATAGAGGAGTACTTGTAAAAACCGTTTAATACGATGGAAGATAGAGGAGTACTGGTAAAAACCGTTTAATACGGTGGAAGATAGAGGAGTACTGGTAAAAACCGTTTAATACGGTGGAAAATAGAGGAGTACTGGTAAAAACCGATTAATAAGGTGGAAGATAGAGGAATACTGGTAAAAACCGTTTAATACGGTGGAAGCTAGAGGAGTACTGGTAAAAACCGTTTAATACGGTGGAAGATATAGGAGTACTGGTAAAAACCGTTTAATAAGGTGGAAGATAGAGGAGTACTGGTAAACCGTTTAATAAGATGGAAGATAGAGGAGTACTGGTAAAAACCGTTTAATACGGTGGAAGATAGAGGAGTACTGGTAAAAACCGTTTAATAAGGTGGAAGATAGAAGAGTACTGGTAAAAACCGTTTAATAAGGTGGAAGATAGATGAGTACTGGTAAAAACCGATTAATTAGGTGGAATATAGAGGAGTACTGGTAAAACCCATTTAATACGGTGGAATATAGAGGAGTACTGGTAAAAACCGTTTAATACGGTGGAAGATAGAGGAGTACTGGTAAAAACCGTTTAATAAGGTGGAAGATAGAGGAGTACTGGTAAAACCGTTTAATAAGGTGGCAGAAAGAGGAGTACTGGTAAAAAGCGTTTAATACGGTGGAAGATAGAGGAGTACTGGTAAAAACCGTTTAATACGGTGGAAGATAGAAGAGTACTGGTAAAAACGATTTAATACGGTGGAAGATAGAGGAGTACTGGTAAAAACCGGTTAATACGGTTGAAGATAGAGGAGTACTGGTAAAAAACGTTTAATAAGGTGGAAGATAGAGGAGTACTGGTAAAAACCGTATAATGCGGTGGAAGATAGAGGAGTACTGGTAAAATTCGTTTAATAAGGTGGTAGATAGAGGAGTACTGGTAAAAACCTTTTAATAAGGTGGCAGATAGAGGAGTACTGGTAAAAACCGATTAATAAGGTGGAAGATAGAGGAGTACTGGTAAAAACCATTTAAAACGGTGGAAGATAGAGGAGTACTGGTAAAAACCATTTAAAACGGTGGAAGATAGAGGAGTACTGGTAAAAACCGTTTAATACGGTGGAAAATAGAGGAGTACTGGTAAAAACCGTTTAATAAGGTGGAAGATAGAGGAGTACTGGTAAAAACCGTTTAATAAGGTGGAAGATAGAGGAGTACTGGTAAAACCGTTTAATAAGGTGGAAGATAGAGGAGTACTGGTAAAAACCGTTTAATAAGGTGGAAGATAGAGGAGTACTGGTAAAAACCGTTTAAAAAGGTGGAAGATAGAGGAGTACTGGTAAAAACCGAGTAATAAGGTGGAATATAGAGGAGTACTGGTAAAAACCGTTTAATACGGTGGAAGATAGAGGAGTACTGGTAAAAACCGTTTAATAAGGTGGAAGATAGAGAAGTACTGGTAAAAACCGTTTAATACGGTGGAAAATAGAGGAGTACTGGTAAAAACCGATTAATAAGGTGGAAGATAGAGGAATACTGGTAAAAACCGTTTAATACGGTGGAAGATAGAGGAGTACTGGTAAAAACCGTTTAAAACGGTGGAAGATATAGGAGTACTGGTAAAAACCGTTTAATAAGGTGGAAGATAGAGGAGTACTGGTAAACCGTTTAATAAGGTGAAAGATAGAGGAGTACTGGTAAAAACCGTTTAATAAGGTGGAAGATAGAGGAGTACTGGTAAAAACCGTTTAATAAGGTGGAAGATAGAGGAGTACTGGTAAAAACCGTTTAATAAGGTGGAAGATAGATGAGTACTGGTAAAAACCGATTAATTAGGTGGAATATAGAGGAGTACTGGTAAAACCCATTTAATACGGTGGAATATAGAGGAGTACTGGTAAAAACCGTTTAATACGGTGGAAGATAGAGGAGTACTGGTAAAAACCGTTAAATAAGGTGGAAGATAGAGGAGTACTGGTAAAAACCGTTTAATAAGGTGGAAAATCGAGGAGTACTGGTAAAACCGTTTAATAAGGTGGAAGAAAGAGGAGTACTGGTAAAAAGCGTTTAATACGGTGGAAGATAGAGGAGTACTGGTAAAAACCGTTTAATACGGACATTAATTCGTTCATAGATAAGGACATAATTTTAAAGATTTAAAGTGTCCAGGACAGATATTTTACAGCGAAATTATGTCCATTAACAGTGTATACCAATTTAAATTGTCAGGAGGACATTATTTTATCTTACAACTCACAGTCCTGAGGATAATTATATATGGTTAAAATTTTATCAAATTCTTAAAGACTTTAATTGCTCCTTTAATGTGAATTACATTTGAACAGATGAACAAAATTTACATGTGTTTGTAATGAATTTTACAAAACATGTTGTTTTTTACAGATGTTAGCAGTAAAATATATCTTATTAATTTCTGGTACACCATGTACTGTAACTGAATATTGTCAAATTGTCCACAGTCTTTCAATTTCATACATGTATTAACTTCCATTTAACATTAATATTTTCTTGTTACATTACGTACACATGACATCATGTAGCTTCTAGAAATTGGGGGGGGGGAGGTTCTGGGCCAGGGAAACAACTTTCATTTCATTTGGAAAATTGTCACTCTTTCTTCCCAAAACCTTTCAAAAATCATGCATCCAACTGGCCCAGAATAAATTATTTTGGGTCAACATATGGGGCTCAATGGCAATGCCCCTGTACTACAGACTGTAGAGTGTAGACTGTAGTGTAGAACTATTAAACAAAGCACACAATAATTACTTGTCACTCCCTTCAAAAAGATAAAGTCATGAAAAATCGCGAATTTTAGACTGTCATGATTTTCTATGACTTTTTGCTATATTTTGTCATGAAAAACCGTGACACAACAGTTTTACACGAAAGACAACAGGTAGAAAATGTTCGAGAAACTCAATGAAATTGCGAGTTACTTCGAATTAGGAACTGTAGATATGTTCTTGAATACTTTCAATACATCTTTATCTATTTGGTTTTGTAAGAAATCGGTAAAATAAAGCTGAAAAATGACATTCTTGTGCACCATTCTTACCATTGATTTTGTCGTTTTTCGCCTCAAACGTTGTGCCAGACGACAGCAAATCGGTCACATGACCAAAAAAAAACTAAAGCGAGTTCGGAATCGGGATCTACAAAAAATCCGGAACACAGAGTTCAAATGTTCACGAAATCGGACAAAACTAGCGCTGACGGAAAAAAATGTGAAATGTCATGAAAAATCATCATTTTCAAAGGTCATGGTTTTTCATAAGATATTTGACTGATCAAAAAGATCTTTTAAAATACCGTATTATCATGTTGTGTCGTATGTCTTTTCTAAATCGAACAAGATAGACACAACATGTTCGTTTTTTGCAAATGCGCTTCGAATATATGTTTGAAACGCACCAGATGATCAATAGTATTAAGACTATTCTGTATCTACACTGGATATTTGAGATTAGGTTGTTTGATTCCAAAAACCAGACAAGGCCATCGTTGATCATCTTTTGCATGGTTTTACAAAGACATCGTGTGAGGGCTATAGGCCGATTGTTGGACGCTTCCGAGTGATGTTTTCCTGGCTTTGGTATGGGCACAACAGTGGCCATTTTCCAAATAGATGGTAAGTCACCTGTTTCCCAAATATTGTTAAGAAGATTCAGAAAGCATTGAAGAGAAAATTGTGGCAGATGTTTGAGTAGTTTATAATGGATATCATCTGGACCACATGCTGTATCGTGAGATTTGTTCAAATTGTTTAGCTCTTGCAATGAAAATGGTTTATTGTTATCTTTCTTCATTTTTTGTCTGAAAATTAAGTTTTGATTTTTCCTTTTGAATTTTGATCCGCTGAAAATTGGGATGATAATTTTCAGCAGAGGAGTGTTTAGCAAATGTTTCGGCCAATTTGACTCTGCTGTTAACAAGTCTTGTCCATCATTTAAATGATGGACATTTGCTTTACCGTTTTTAATTGTACGAATCATGTTCCAAATTTTATTCATAGTGGTATGGTTATTAAATTTAGAAACAAAGTTATGCTAAGAGGTGCGTCGTCTTTGTTTTTTTACCATGCGAGCTTTCGCTCGAAAAATTCGGAATTGATTAAGATTATTGTGAGTTGGGTGTTTATTAAAGCGTCGTTCAGCCTTTTTCCGGTCTTAAAGAGCGCCCTCACAGCTGTCATCGAACCATGGTTTGCTATGATGTCTTGGATTTGTCGACGTCTTAGGAATTGTTTCATTACCAATTTAAATAAGTGAGTTGTTCAAATAGAGGCCAATAGGCTTTGTTAAATTTTTACCGAGCGGCTCGTTCTGTTTTAGAAGAGTTCAAATGATTCAAATAGAATGGGAAAGTGATCACTGCCACAAAGATCGTCATGGACTTTCCATGAGAAATCGGGCACGAGAGAAGGATCTGTTATTGTGAGATCTAATGCCGAATATGATATATTCGCAGGTTGTAAAAAGGTATTGGTACCGTCATTAAAAATGCACAGATCTTCCTGATTCATTAAACGTTAATAATTTTATCTTTATCGTTTATTGTGTTACTTCAACATAAAGGGTTGTGTCCGTTGAAGTCCCCAAGTAATATATAAGGGGCCGAAAGCTGTAAGATAAGTAAGATGCTTCAATTAATTCAAGTTTGAAGAATTTGGATGTAAATAAACAGAGCATAAAGTAATCGTTTTGTCTTAAGATACTCTAACGGCAACCGCCTGAAGATCATTGTTAAGATCTAAAGGGCTATGTAAAAATTGATCTTTTATAAGACTAGTAGAGCCGCCAGCTGCCCTATCATACTCGTCTATATATGTGCTATATAGAAAGTATTTTAAACAGATGTGTTATCACTTCGTTTTAGGTGGGATTCTTGGATACATGACGAAAGACTTGAACTAACAATGTAATTTCAAGAAAATTCATCTTAAGACTCAACAATTCCATTGAAGTATTATACCCATTATGGTTTGCGAAAAGGGGAATAGTTGACAGTTTTTTGGGGCTATTCTGTCGGTTTCTGATGGGGGATCTACTTTTAGATCCAGTATCTGGGGGTAGTACATCCATTGGATAACCCCATATAGTAGTGTCTAGATGATCTAGACTTCCAAACCTGTTGTGGACCTTAATGGGATCCCGAAGCAGTTGTGGAGTACGATCTTTTTGATTTGAATTGGAGTAAGTATTTTTTAATTTTTTTTTTTGGGGGGGGGGAGCTGCTTGAAAAATTGGCTGATGATTGAGAGGGTGCCGAAGACATAGCAGTTTGAGAGGATGAAATTTTTCAGGAAGATTGAATAATTTTTCTGTAGTTTGAACAGTTTCAACTGTAGTGAGAACGCGTTTGACCACACTGGCGTATGACGTTGATGGAGGAGACAAGAGATTGTTTGAGGAATTGAAGAGACGACGTGTCTCAGGGTATGTGTATTTTTCTTTTTTGAAGTGAGCACAATCTTTGGATGAGAAAATGTGGTCTTCACCACAATTTCTCACTTTGGATTATTTGTTCAGGTAAATCCATCATGTCCTACCTCTGCACATTTAAAGCATACCAA
Source organism: Limnoperna fortunei (assembly GCA_944474755.1). Classification (NCBI taxonomy): domain Eukaryota; kingdom Metazoa; phylum Mollusca; class Bivalvia; order Mytilida; family Modiolidae; genus Limnoperna; species Limnoperna fortunei. The sequence continues at coordinate 47,784,576 of OX104123.1, forward strand.
GGAGCCTCTACGCTGTCCCTTTACGTGGGCAAATTTATGACATTTAACGCAGCGCACAGGATTTGGAATGTATGTTCTGACTTTAATATTGTACTGTCCATTTTTGATTGATTTAGGAACGGATTGAGTATTGAAATTTAAAAGAAAGGTATTAAGTTTAATTTGTTGATTTTGTCTTTTTGCAATAAATCTTTTTACTTTTGTAACACCCTGAGGTTTACGTTAAAGACAAAATTCTTCATCAGTCAGTTCAGAGAGATCATCGTCTCTGTAATGAATAATGCCCTGAAAGGAATTTAATGTTCTGTGAAGTGTTGGTGTAATTTTTAAACCTACAATTTTATGCAGCTGTAATAAATTTACTTATTGCTGTTTTTAGAAACTTCAATACGTAAAGAGCGAGATTTCATTTTAGTGACGCTTTTTAACGTCCCCTGCACAACCCTTGATGTTTTTTCTATCATCAGGTTTGTTAGAATCCTTACTAGCTAATACAATAAATCTTGTCAGATGTTCATCATCAACTATTATTTCAAGCGGAATGTCATTTTTTCTTTTTTTGGAACCTGTACCCTTGTCACCCACCCGCCACGGAGTGCCAACAGGGGCAATGACTGGTGTCTGCGGATCACCAGCAGAGAGCATCAGGTGTTCCAAGGGTGGTATTCTCAAACAGATGAATTTCTCAACGAACGCAAGCTTCGTGCCAGACTTTACTGGCGAAACAACGTTCGAAACTCTATCTTTTCGATTGATCCATGAGCCACCGCCTTCTTAACAGCTTGTAACTGAACAACTTGGTACTAAAATTCACATGATATATAATCAAGTGAAAAGAAGAATGACGACAAGCTTGTAAAGGGCGTGACCAGCCGATTGACCGAACCGGGTCCATCCATCCCCCATCTAGTTGAAGTCAAGGCCAAAGTGGTATGTTGAAAATCGAAACCCACTGATCCGTACTAATGGATGCAGCAGAGAGTGATCTCTCAACCACCAGGATCCCTTCCTCCGCCATTACGGGTTGCAACACACGGCAAACATGTCGCCTCTATAAAGGAAGCTGTCTATCAAATGGTAAATACATTTCATGGAATAGTTTGAAAGGAAAATAATGTAATAGGATAGCTAAAACGAGAAGGATTCACAAAGGGCAAGGCTTGACATGCCGATTCATCGAAGTTAGGGCTAACTCTATTTCCCGTCTAGAAAAAGTAAGGATTCAGAAGGTTATCGGGACCGTTTACAAGGCCTATTGAAATCCCGTCCTGTAATCGACACGGGTCGCAACACACGGCAAGTGTTGCTTCTGTTATCAGACTTACTGCAGGCTGAGTAAGCCGAGGGCCTATTCTCCTGTGCCCCGGGTCCCACAATGGGTCCTACAAGCAAGATAAAAAGTTTTTTTTATTCTTCTCTGCATTATATTAATTACGTCGGGAATTGAAATGAACCCAGGTCCGTCCGATTTTGATAAAATGGTTTTGATAATGCGTTAAATAATAAATCAAGCGTGACCAAGCTTGTGATTAATCCCCATTTGTTCTTGATCTGTATACCCCGAGAATACTACGAAAGTTTAAAATGTTATCTTCCTAATACTCTTGCTATTATATAATCCACTTCAGAGCTGGCTAAAAGAAAGCACATAAACAGATTGTCTCAACATTTCAAATGATACAATTTCACCATTTCGTTGGTATAGACAAAACTAAATAGGTAGCAGAAGTAGGTCGTGTGTTAGAACTTGTTACAGAAAAAACTCAACGTTTAACGTTGTTCTTGCGGGCGTTATAATAGAATGTCGGATATTAAACCAATGGGGAGTCTATGATACATTTTATTGTAAATAAAATATCTTGTGTTTTTATGTGTTGAACCATTCGTAAAAGAAATAGGAAAGTGAAATTTGAAACAGCTTGCCAATTTATGTTTCGTATGCTTTTATTTTGAAATTAGTTGAAAACTACTCAGTTTAGTGCCTTTGTGTCTTATTTACATTATGTTTGTCTGCATTAATGATAAGTTGTATGAATGTTTTTGTGCTATAAATTAGCGCAAGTTATGCCACTGCTCGACATACATTGCATATTGCTACTGCTAACTATATTGCATTACTATATTTAAACAATATTTTCTATTGTAGCATTTTACTCATTAATTTCGTTTTAAATAGTCTTTCTTGTGTTTTTTAAGTGTTTTAACCTTCTTTTATGTGTGTTGTGTAACTTCGTTTAGTTTTGATTCCATATTATGTAGTCTTATTCTCTGTGTATAATGAGTTGTTTTGATTTTCTGTTGGTGTATGTTTCATGTGAAGTTATTTCGTGTGTGCTTATTTATTGTATGTCAGTTAAACACATCAGAGTTTATATTCTTTGTGTGATACTGTACTCATAGTCTTAGACAGTATCGAAAGCTGAGATTTTTTTTATTCTCACTTCACCTCCTTCCCCTACCAACTATACCAACTTCCCTCTTTTATGCATTACCATTAAAAAATGTATTAATGGATTCCCAGTAAACATCCTCCTTGTTGATAAATTATTTATTAATGCTATCACTGGATAGGGTTTAATCTAAGTCCCAAAAATCCATAAAAGCCTTTCGCTCGAAGGGAAAACCGCACGCACTATGGGACACACTTGGGTAACACTCAAAACATGTGTTCATTCTGGGAATGCTGCTATTTATGTAAGCATTGCATAAATATAGTAAATATACTGCCTCAATCAAATAATAGCAAAGCAAAAGGTGAAAATGTATAACATTTAACAAAAGCTGTCTTGCATTAATTTTGCATGGTAATTTATCGTTTAGAAATGCACCCCGGGTAAATATACAAGAAGGTAAAGATTCGTGTGTTATGATGTCAACATAGACGTGGCTCTTTGGAAAGTAAACCGTTTAAATCGGGACACTAATATCTACCTACACACCAAACTTCGTTGAAGTCGTACAAAGTTAACTTTTTAAGGGTGTGGTGGAACGTCTGCCGCTACAAAATGGCTGCGATCGCGTAATTTTCCCCCCTTGAAATGCTTACAATATTCAACTGCATCAGTGTGCAAATTTTCATTGAAATTGCTCCAGCCATTTCAGAGATCTAATAAATGTACTTTTATTTTCAATGGCGGCTGTCTTAAAAATTTGTTTATTGCCCGCATTGACCCTCCGTTAAGTCCACAAGTTTTGAATTGATCGCTTGAATCATTTTCCCACACTAGTGTCATAGAAGAAGGAAAGTATACGAATAATATAAGAAACGGTGCAAAAACAAAAAGTCACCAAAACTGTGCTGGACAGATCTAATAATCAGAAATAAAATAAGGTTTCCACATTGTAAATGGGAAAGATTATAATAGATAAATCTCAATCAAATGTTTTTACCTACAACAGCATGCTGTACAGTTTCCAAAACTCGGACGGAAATAAGTCGTATATAAAGTGGAATATAAAAAAAATAGTAACGTTTAGGTTCATTTTTAACAGACACTTGAATTGTTCGCGTGTGTGTGTGTTTTTTTTACTGACTGCTTGACAAATTTGTGATGTGTTGACGCGATGATGCGGATCAGAGTTTGTAACTGTTTTGTCAACGGACATGTGAAAGTAGATATTGGGACCGCGTTTCCTAATGTGACATACGTAGACAATTTAACCGTTTTTTTTTTTGTAAATTTGACACTCACAAATGGATTGTTAATATTAAAAGCAGAGATTCTAAATTCATTCTTTTCTCATAAATTGGTCAAATTGACAGGTTCTTTGTCCAAAATCAGGAACTTGAACAAAAGATTTTGACGTATGTAAGTTAACAAAATGTAAGGTTAAGACTGCACTCAACTGTACAATGTACAATAAATGAATTTTTTTCCGGCACAAATGCTCTTTTGATATTTGCACTGTACATTGTCGTACGTTCAACACTTTATGTCCTTGGCAGATGTATGTATTTCACTTTCTGTTAAAATTTGTAATAAAACTTTAACATAAATAACAAGGCACGATTCCCTTGAAACAAACTGAATTTATTACAAGGCTATTCTAAAAGGAGAGAAACATACATTTATAACTTAGCACATTGTATAATGGAGTTTTCACTGCGATAGACAATTTTCTGCCACACCATCGCTTGGGACACGATTACGTTCCGGATGGATACATATCTACAGTTGTTCACTAGCTTTCTTCAGTTGTCTGTGTTTTCCAGGTTGTAGTACCAAACGTTACAAACTTTTCCAGCGTATTTTAAAGATTTCATATATAGGTTTCTCTTATTATTGTCTACAATTGGAGGCTTAATTTGCTTTTATTTTCCATTTGTAATTTTTACTCAATGAGCTTTACATCTCTGCATTGAACGTTAAACACTCATTAAATGAATTAAATAAAACTAAATGTGTGTTTTTTATCTAATAAAAAAATCTCAATATATTTTCAAAACAAGAATGCACGCTCAGTTCTTTTAATTACTGGAAGGAAGTTAATGAATAATACATATGTGTTGCCTGCTAACTGCTATATCTTAATAATGTATATTTTCAGAAGCCTGCTTCATGTTTTTCAGACGAGGGTTGGATTAATTGAATTAATATATTTATTGCCATAAAGTTATAACACTGGATCGGATACAAGTTATCACAACTTATATTATCCTCTCCATATAACACAATGAATGCTACATATACATGCATACGTCAGCACATAATTTAATACATACATACAATAAATTTTAACATGTTTTGTTTGATAAATTGCTGCACTGCTAGGAAAAGCTTTAAATTGTTATCATAATTCAGAGTCTCGCTATCAAAAAGAAAATTGTCAATGTCTATAATATCAACAAAATTTAATTTTCTAAATAACTCGGGGACAAATGTACAAAGGACATTCAATAAAAAAGTGAATCGAATCCTCAAATACATGACCGCAGCTAAAACTTCAAAAATCAATTAAGTTTACCCGAAAGAGGTCTGCATTTAGGTTGCTTAATCTATGTCTAAGTTTAGTTTGTAATATATTTAGTAATCTATTACCATTTAATAAAAGTCTTTTGAATATTTGGTAGGATTCTGTGTTTCTTAAAGATTCGTTTAAGTGATTCCATCTTTGAATTGTTGAAGGAAAAAAAGAGTTAGTATAAAGCTGTAATCTCTGTCTAGGTACTTAAATTTGATTCTGCGTTCTTAAAATCCTGACATTTTCCCTATAAAAGGGGATAAACAATCACTCAAGTAGGAAGGACAGTTATTATATTTAATTTGGTGAAACAAATTCAATTTCCTTCTTTCTCTCCTATATTGAAGTGTTTTCTATCCCGTTTCAAAATATAACGATTCAACAATACTCTCAAATTTTTGAAGACCAGTTATTATTCTTGCAGCTTCGTAATGAACTAGTTCAAGTTTATTTTTATCTTGAACAGAACAGCCATCCCAAAGCTCACAAGAATATTCTAAGATGCGGAGAATATAAGTAAAATACATTTTTGCAAGGTTTGATCTACTTAGACTAAATTTAAACTTTCCTAGCACACATAATCTAGCAGATGCGCAATTAATTATGTTCTGTATATGAATAGTCCATCTACAGTTTGAAGAAAACGTGACACAAAGATGTTTGTGATTTTCAACAATTTTTACGTTTTCATTGTTGAAGATAATATTTAGTGTCATCGGCAAATAATCTTGAAACACTTTCAGTTGTATCAGCAATATCATTTATTATTAAAAACAATAGAGGTACTCCCTTTTGATCATATAAACATCTGAGTAAGAATAACCAATACAAACTTTCTGCTCTCTATTACTGATGTAATTTTCAAGCCATATTTGCAGTTTTCCCCAAATTCCATATGATTCATTTTTTAATTAGTCCTTTATGCCAAACACGATCAAATACTTTAGAAAAATCACAAAAAATTGAACAAAAAACTTTTCTATTTTCCAATGCTATACAAATATTATGGTATACATGTATTTCTATGAGCTGATTAACAGTAGAATGTTTTTGCATGAATCCTGATTGGTATTTGTACAAAAGGGAATTTTCTAATAGAAAGTTCTTATTTTAGAATTAAACCAAGGTTTATCATTTGGTCTAATAGTTACAATTGTGGTCATGCATTTTCTTGCTAGGGACAGGACTTTGTTAGTAAAGTTTTCAGTCATTTTATTGAAGTCCCTTTCTCCGCTAAGAAAAGTTTCCCAGTCGAATCTGAATATTTCAGTATTAAGTTGGTTAAAATCTCCATGCTTATAAAGCCAGACCTCTCGTCTTCTCTAAACTAATAGCAGCTTTAATTGTTTCACAAGTTCCATCATGTTCACATATCACACGAAAGATTGCCAAAAGTGGCGTTTATTCTGATTCTAACAAACTAACAAACGAAAAACGGCTGTGGCTACGCTATATGTAAAAATGTTCACATTCATGTGTGATCTTTTTTATTTGCAGACATATTAAATTATTTACAAATAAAGAAAAAAAACCAAAAAACTAATGTTAAAGAATGATTGGAACTATTTCGCAGCCCTCATTCATTGCTAAGTATGATAATTAAACGAGAGGATTTGGTGTAGGAGGATTCTGGGGAGGATGCATGATTGGCCGATCTTCATTGAAGATTTCTGTCAATTCTCGACATGTACAAGGGAATACCGCAATAAGAATAATCTTCATCTACGAATCTCTGGTTAACTCTTGGCATGCCAATGACATCTAAATGTAAAAGAACTGGTGCATTAAGAAGGTCGTAGACCACATATTGACATACAAATAAGAAAATTTCAATTTGCTTAATTACGTTACATGTACATGAAAGATATTTTTGCAACTAATCGGCTAATTAATCAGATCAATATTAACGTCAACAATTACAATTTTGTATCTTAAATCTAAAAACATCTTGTTGTTTCTTTTTGATATGCAGGTAAACTAAGTTGTGCTAAGAATAAAATAACAAAAAATAACATTGACAAAAAAGCCGTGCACATCGTTCATAGCAGATAATTTCCACAGTGAAAATTCGTGTAGTTATATAAGGATGCTGCGTAAGGTCCATACTAAAATTTTAGCAAACGACATAAAGTTAATCTATTAACATGTTTCATTTTACAATGAACACAATTTTATTAAGATTTTATTGAACTAAACGTCAGCCAGATAAATATTAGCTGAAATTACCTAATTGTAGTACTTTTCCTATAGAATAAATAAATATCGGTCTGGATGACACTTTCGCAGACAGACAATAATCGTGGCAATATTCGTGGATGTTAACGATTGTCTTCGATAGTAGTGTGGTTGCGTGTCCTTTTCCTTTCTATTGTCAGTGTTCTTTCCGGTTTCCTCTCTAATAAACCTTGATATCATGATATATGTTCTGTTCTATTGCAGGGTCCAATTTAATAACCTGCAATAATTGCTGGGAGCAGCATTAAAATCCTTTCAAACCAACACAAAAAGTAACATGCTGTAAAAAATAAAAAATATTAACTTATGTTTTATTTATGTTGGAATGTCCACACTACTGTGTAGCAATTCTGAAAAGCAAATTTTACTACATACAATATATTTAACAACTGAAGATCTTTTAAAATTTCATCAATAAACAAAATGCTATATTGTATTATTTGGTTTTAAATAATGTAAATCAAACAGGTAATTAATAACACGTTAAAACATATATCAACAGTCTTAAATATAACATTTTCAACTACGATCATTTACAGTAGAGGATAACACGTTTTCTTATTATATTACTTAATTTAGAAATTATAACACAAACTGTATGTAGGGACCTCGGTGGCCGAGTGGTTAAGGTAGTTCGTCTACTATTGATCACGTGGTCTGTCAACACTGAGGCTGCGGGCACTGTGTATTCGACTCCAATCTTATTTGACAAGGATTGCCAGTTTTCCTACCGGTCGGGGGTTCTCTCCGGGTACTCCGGCTTCCTCCCTCGATAGAAACTTGACCCCATGATATAGCTGAAAATTTCTGAAAGTGGCGTTTAACATCATTCAAACAAACAAAACAAACAAACTGTATTATTGCGTACTACAGATATAGTGTTGTTAGAATTTACAATGCCATAATTTATCAAAGCAATGCCGCCAATATAAGTTACACAAATTAAGGTGTTGTTCCCTCACGGAGTCAGTTAATGTTCTTTGAATAGTAAATATTTGAAGTTGTTCAAACGAAGAAATTGTTTTATTGCATTTAAACTATACACATACCCAACACGCTTGAGAAGATGATTGTCCTACATATTAACCTTACATATTGCGTAATAATAATATTGATTTTGACTGTTAGTTAAAAATACATGAATAATTTTAAGGAACGAGTGTTAAAATACGTTTCAGAATTACTGCTATTTTTTTTCAAGTATTAGTTGTCATTGGTTGAACATTATTGGTTTCAAATTTCCAACAGTGTAAGGTTCATTGTTGTAATTTGTACATATTTCTACACTTCTTTTTATGTTCGTCATTGAACACATACGGCTCATTGTAGTGTATTTTGAATCTTTATTATTTGCACACGAGACATAGGCTTAACACAGCTCATAGATCAACACACAATTTACATGTATCTACAATTTACATATGTTGTAATTTTTAATACTAATGATGGTTCATCAATTTCATATTTGCTTGACTCCAACCTTAATTGCCGTAGATAACCCATTTTCCAGCCGAATGTTGGGCGCTTTTCCGTTACTCTGGCTTCCTACCCCTATTCCCATACTCGAAACTGAGTACAAACTCATTTGTTGTGATCCTTAAAGAGAGTTTTTGCCAGGAACTGGACGCCATGATGTCGCTCAAATTAGTGCGGGTGGTGTTTAAACAATATTCAAGTAAATAAGCACACATTATTGAACGATTTACATCATTTTATATACTATCATTCAGTGGTATATATTTATAATGTGAATCCATTTTTTTACGCAACGACTTAACTCTTAGATTTTCTATTATGAGTTTGATACCCCACCAACAATCTCTTAATTGTATACCAATTATTTTACTATAATTAGACAAGCAAACGGAAGTATGCGGAACTCGCGCAAACATAACACATAAGCCATATAAAGCCTTAATTATTTCAAGATTTTTTGCATTTGCCTCACCATAAGACGTTTTGCAACACAATTGAAACCTGGGGCGTTTTCTGAGGCAAATTTTGCAGCTAAATCGTTTTCTAAGACTATTCCAAGAATGTTGTAACCCTGTCTTTGTTGAATTGCATTTGGGATAAAAAAAATGTTCATCAATCGTCCATTGTAAATGATTAATAGCACTGTTGTCTGTCATTTAGATGATAATGTCACAGAAAACTAGGGAAATGAATAAAGACAACAGGTGGTATTTTTAGTAGGGTGCTGTTTGGGCTTCTGCAACATCTAATGATAATTCTGCAGGTACCAGTGCAGAAACGCAGCGCTACGTGCATGACGTTATTCTTTTAAAAGCGTTATTCCAAGTCTTTGCAAAGTCGTGGATCGAACACTGCTAACTTGCAATCGTAATAACTGCTTTTGAAAGTACACTTTCTCCGGTGTAAACTTCATCAATGCATAATTCCGTAAAGTGCTTTATTATACTGTTGTATCTTGTAGAACCATGCGCCAACCAGACACAGCATCGTAGTTAACACTTTGAAGAAGGTAAATTACACTTTCTGGTATTGACGATAAAATTTTTGTTAACATGGGAGGTAACTGCGATAATTATAAATTATGTTATATTTTTGCAGATCAAAGACATGTACCGTAGATGAGAAAAATAGCAAAGAAAACCGATCGAACAACAAAGTCAAAAGTCAAGGGAAGTTACAAATCTGGATATAGACAAACACAACACAAAAACCAAAAACAAAAAAGAGAGTTACCCGAACCAATAAAAGCCATGGCTGCACTCAGGTGCTCCGGAAGAGTAAGTAGTGCCTGTCTCTAATAAGACACCCGTCGAGGTACTCATTGTCATGTCTAGGGAAAAGTCAAATCCAGGAGTAGGAAACACTACCTATGACTCAGCGAAAATGTCATATTTCCCATAACGATCAATTAAGTCATGGTGACGACCATAGAATTTCTGGAGAGATAGCAATCAACCTATGTACATCAAACCCTTGTTTCAGTAGTTTAGCAGTGATCGGTCTAGAAAATCGGAATACCGATCGCAGGAGCTAGAATAACGTATAAATTGTTAAATGTACACACCATACGCTGGAGCTGCTGGAATATTGTTGTCGATGAACGGGGAGTTGACAATTGGAAAGTTGAAGTCATCACGTTTGTCGTAGTCAAGTTTGTAGTTTTCCTGAGTCTTTTTGTAGAAGTCGGTCTACGTAAGAGGCTGACCTTAGTGTATTGGTGGTGTCATTAATTTCACGCTCGCTAGTTTAAATTGAATGTAAATAGTCACAAAATTTAGCATTTTTGAGGGACAAAACATCATCAATATAGCGGAATGTTAAAGTAAAGGTCGGTGCCAGTGTCTTTCTTTCTTCTTCAACAGGAATTCCAGGAACTCAGCCTCATTGGAATACCAACAGTCTTTTGAAAAACAAGTCCTCCAAACATGATGAATATGTTGTCAATCAGAATATCTAACATATGACATATTTGGCGTTCAGTATATTTAGTATTAGATTTAGAGTCATTTATGAAGAAGTAAGTTCTGTCATGATTAATGACCAGGTGTTTATAAAGTCTCTTTCCGTTTCTCTTGAAAAAACAGCGTTTTATAAGATCTTTAAGCCTGGTTTTAAGCTGAATATGAAAGATGGCCGTATAGTGTTGAAAAATCAAATGTTTTAATGCTATTACAAAGGGAAAGAGATCCAGACCTCAAGATGTCTATCAAGTCTTTTAAAATGTTTTAATTAACTTTATAAATGAAGACTTAAATTTGTTCGTTTGTCTTACACATCCTCAGTAATATTATGCAGCTCGATAGCGGCTTCTAAAGCACAGATGACTTTTATGTCCTGCAATTTTTTATTTAATCAACAGTTGAAATTGTGTCATTTTAATTTCTGTCAGTAAAACAAATGTCATGCGTAAATTTAAGAATGCTTCGACAAAAAGGCACTGCGCCATCCATAACGTAAAAATGACTTTAAATGTCCTAATAACAACTGTCGACAGTCTTCTTCTACTTTATTCTCAAACGTATTAATTGTTTGGAGTAGGCAATGGGGGCACATTGAATATTCTACACAGAACAACAACCTTGTAAGGCAGATCGTGAAACAAGGTATCAAATTTTCTGGTTTTTATTCTTCCACTGCTGTGTCCTCAGATACCAAAAACATAATTGTTTTGATAAAATATGAGCACATAATATTTTTACAATATTATTGCTATAACTATGGATTAAATTCTTGAGAAATATCTTCATCGGAGCATAACATAGCAGCTGTGTGTGACAAAAAGTGCATACTAACAACTAATCAGCTACGGAAAAAGATATTTTATTTTGCCTTCATCAAGTTAAATATTTTCTGTGTTTTCATGTACTACGAATCCTTTTAAAACACACATCATATTAAAATCACTACCTTCCATCTCTAGTCCCTATCCAAAACTTCCACTTGTTATAAAGACCTCATTTTCATTACAAAATAAACTTTCATTGACAGTCGTTTCATATTCACTGTCTCCTCAGTCCCAACGATATGCTGACACATAAAGTTTGTGTGTGTTTGGTCTTATTCAGTAACGAATAATTCTTTTGTAATAGAAGTAAAACTCCTCCATATCGTCATGTTTGAAATTAGACAAAGTCTGTAATAAAAAATAACAATTTTTTTTAGCCAACGGCATGACTAAATTCACAGACAATCAGATGCAGCTCTACCCCTAACCATATCCTACTTAAAATTAATTACAAGTATATTAATTACGCACAACGCTATACTTCATTTATACCCAAAAGTGTTGCATAACTTTGACAGCGTAAAATAGTTATGTTAAAAATATGCAAGACACAAGCGAAATAATCTCAGAAACACATAAAACTGCTTCGAACAAGTAATCCGCTTTTCAATAATGTAACTACGAGACGAAACTGAACATTCCGACGTAAAATTACTACGTTTATAGTAGAGTAATGAAACACTTTCCAAATATGTAAGTTTAGACTGACCTAATTATGAAATTAACCGTATAGGAAAGTTATCTCGCTAATCAGCTTCTAACGTTTTGACGTCATAATGCGGGTTTACGCCTCTAATTTACTAATATTAACATGTATAATTATGATAAATATAATCAATAGAAAATAAAAAACATTGTACAACATCAAAATATAGCCTGTACAGGACAGGTTACCAAGTATTAGGTAGATAACTATTAAAAGACAACTTCCGGGAAAAGTGAAAGTAACAGTATTGACGTGCGTTTGTAATAAAACACTGAATTCGAAGTAACACAACGACATGTAGATATAAACAGGTAATTAATCGTACAAATAACATAGAACTCATATATTAGAATACATAAAGTAACATCAATGTAATCAACGTTCAACAAAAAAGAAATCTCAAATTAAATTATGTAGAGCTACACTCGATAATTACATTAACGATAGTAACATCTAAGGCATTTAACAATCATCATACTTTAACAATCATTACAAAACTATGGCTTATTTTTGAGTCAGAATGTCCACATATAATTAATAAAGCATACGCTTGCGGTCCGTCCGTCAGTCAGTCTGTCCTCCTAACACGTTTTCAAACACTTGGAGTTTGGGATCCACCTTTTTCGAACAGATGAATATCAATATATAAATAAATTCGTGTTAAAAATAAAAACCAATGTTTTTTTTTGTTTCTTTGGATAGTCGTCAAAGCCGCTCAGCAATGTGCTTTAAGAAATATTGTTCACCTTTTTGTTTTTTGTTTGTTTGTTTTTGTTTTTTTTTAATTTTTTTTTAATTTTTGTGTTTTTATCATTTTGCTTCTTTTTAAATTTCCGTCGATCGACATTTGTAGTTAAAAATGATTAAATCTAGATGTACTATGTCGTTAAAGAGTGAATTTAGTGAGTACTTGTTTATTCTTCTTTAGCCAAGAAGACACAAAAACAATCAGTATGTTGACAAACGCGTATAGTTTTATTATGTACACTGAATTGCCTGATCTATTTAAACACAATCGACTCAGATAAAAACACATGACTTTATTTCTTTTTTAAAAATGTGATAAAAGTAGCTGACAATAATAATAATAACTAAAATTTTCATTTTGAATGCATATCATACTGAATGAACCAGTTTTCGACATAACACAAATGGCGATTTTTATTATATATTTTTGTAACTTATATTATTGTAGAAATGTGCAAAAGACGTACGTTACAGTTTTTATTTTTAATTATTGGGATCAGAAAGCTAATAATTAAAATTACCATTTTTGAATATGATAACATTTTTCCCTGATTTTTTTTATAGAAACATATATCTTTAAATATAATTTTATGTCTTAAACTTAACTATTGCATACAATTTGTGATTGAAAAGTGTGCGAACGTATAATTTAAAAATAGATGTTTTTGTTTACTGCCGAACATTAAAACAAGAATTCAAATATTAATCAACCGACGTTAAAAGAATCAAACTATTAATTATCAGGTGTTGAGACATTCACATTTGATCTGAAACGGCGCAAATGTCTGTGATAGACATTCTGTTACTGAAACAACGGAAACGCCTTTGTAACAGACAATTTTTTTTAATGAGTCAACTGAAATAAATGTTTGACAGGCATTTTTTAAATGATACAGCGAACACGTCGTTGTAAGTAACCAATTTCGAGTAAGTTAACGAAAGAATTATATGGGACAGACATTTGTTACTGATGCAACGGAGAAGCAATTCTAATAGACAAAGTTTGACTGATCCAGCAAAAAATGTCTGTGACAGACAAAATATGTCGCGACATACGTAAAATGACTGTCAGAGTAAAGGTTAATGTCAGCTATAACGTTTGCAGTCTTTTACAGACATTTCTGCAGTCATTTGCAGTCAATCTCTGTCAGTGACACACGAAAAACGACTACAGTCATTTTATAACCAGTAATGATGCACGATAACTGAAAAAAATAACAAAACTAAGTCAAAAAGTATATACCCTTTGATGTTTACTCTGCAGATAGAGTAAAACATAATTTCATGTGTCCTGTTAAAGTTAATTCTTGTACTGACCTTTTTTACATTGTACTCATCCTACTTGATAACACATAAAACAATCTCCAACAACTTATAAAACTTGCCTAAATCGTTCACAAAGGAAAAGAAAAAGTCATAACAAAATACAGAAAACTGTCCAAAAGACAATCCACAAATAAAACTCCTTGAACCGGCAAACTATAGAACCAATACCAAAAATGTAGCACCTACAGCAATGGTCCTTACTTGGTATAGGCTTTATATAAAGAATTTGGTTTAAACATGTTTTACGGCATGCCAAACCTCCCGCTTCCATTACTTGTGTATGTGAGTTTGGTATCGTATCATTGTAAAATAATTGTGCACTTGCCAGTTATATAAACATTATGCAGTTCATGCCTATGAGATGATGCTTGGCTTTCAAGCCGCGATTTACATTAAGACTGATACTAGTATCTGTGTATGCATGTAAACGTTGTGAAACTGATTGATATTGTTCAGACACTCGGGTAAATTAATATTGTTAGACGAAACACACGTCTGACGTATTAAATTGTATAAAATTGGTACATTTTTAATTTTAATATTATTACGCCTTACAATACGTAATGTATTAAAATGTCGGGGTAAAGTTTATTACTGCAATGTTTTTGGTGTGCTTATGTAAGAAATACAAATGTGTGCCTCATTTTTTATTACTTTGTTTTATAAATATATATAGTCACGCATTTTCCTGAAATTCATGAATATTGATTTCTTTGAAGATTGCTTAATGTCAACGAGGCGTATTTCAGGCAACTCAATACAAAACCAAATTAGAAAATATAACATTAAATTTTTTATAGACAAAACACATTACACTAAGTTGTTTTGTTTTGTACGAGCTAAGACTACTTGTGTTCTACGGTAACACGTGACAATATGATGGGAATATAAAGACTGAAATGTCAAAGACAAATAAAGTTTGTAGTCAAACGAAATTAATTATTTTTAAATAGCATCTTATATGTATGGAATGACGTTAAATACATGATCGTTAATTTAAATTCAAAGAAGAGCAGGCAAGGTGTCTGCCGCTGAGACATATTTTAAGAAAAAATTGCTTTTTAATGTAGAGAAGTCAGCTCCCTCTCCTGTCTTCATAAAATTTACTGCCCTATGTATCGGGCATTTAGGTTTAAATCTTCAGTGATTCATAATGCCATGTGTAAACAATATAAAGATTTTAACACAGTAGTTCTAACTCATTACAAACTGAGTCAACCACCAGTTAATTATATTAAACTTTATTATTACGATGTGTTCTTAGAAGTACCATATGTACACAATGTTTATATTTAAAATAACAAACAACAATACTGCCAAGAATACATAAAAATTCTAGGAATACAATCTTTTTACAGTATGACAATAAATCTTGCTTCTTGGTGAGATACATGTGTTTTATGTCATTCATATAACAATTTCATGATAATTTTATATTTTGGAGGTGAAACACAGTTTGTGTTAACAGTATGCAGTTAACATCTTAGTCATGGCGAGATCAAAATCTTTTAAATATTTATGTGCTTCTTGTTAAATCGTATTAGCAAGCCAAACGAAAATTCAGCTACTAATTAAGACTTTTCTTACATTTTTAACCATGGACGCATATCCGATAATTTCAATTTTTTTTTTCGCATTCGATATAAATACGGCTGAGACACGCTAACTTCGTTAACTAACAAATTTGAGTTATTACATACATATCCCCTTATATTAGGTATGCAGATAGAGTAAAATATATCGCCACAGTGATGTTTAATAAATGTACTAAATGTTGTACCTTGCTAACGTTTGTACACACAAAAAAAATTCACAAACAAGCTAAAATGGTCGGATATTAACGAATCTGAAATCTAAAATCAATAATGCATATTTTTCATCTTCATTGCAGCAAAATAAAATAATTAATAAATTTATCAGGGATATTTTTGAGTATCGATTTTACTCTTAACCTGACGATAACACCCTTGACCGCGAGCAACAAAAATAATTCATTAAGCACTGACAAAATGTTTAAAACTGTAACTAATAATAAAGGTATTAATTTGCAATAATTTTATTATTTTTTCCACTTTTGCACACAAGTTATATATACATGTAATTAATATATAAATTCCTATAAAGCAGTAAATGTTAAACGGCAAACATATTTCCAAATTAAAGCACATTTACATCCTCACTGTTATATACAAGAATTAAACTTGGGGATTATGTGGATCAGGAGCTGGAGGAGGATTTTGAGGAGGATGCATGACTGATGGCACCTTTGTCAGAATTCCGTTTTTAAACTTACTCCACCAGCTTTCTAAAAAAGTAAAATCATCAGTTACTATATATTATATGAATTTACTTCAACGTGGAATATTTAAAATAGTTAAAATAGTGTGCTGATATAATCTCAATAATAATAATAATAATAATAATAATAATAATAATAATAATAATAATAATAATAGTACTATCTGGTGATTTTGCACAAATGTTTGAGACAAGAATACAAACTGTTACTTCTGACAGCATTTCAAATCGAAATCGACATATCTTTTTCATATTTTTATTCTCTTTGCGATAAACGTAGTCTTGGTTGGTGTTTAACGTCCAGCTAGCAATATTTCGGCTATGTTCTGGACGTGGCGTAGTCTTAATAGACATTTAATTTGCTCTTTAATTTACTGATAAATACAGCTAAACTACACAATTCTAAATTAAAACTATACACATCTTGAAAATCTCTTACCATATGATTCTTTTGCTAAAAATGAAAAAAAGGTCAGTTGTGGAGCGTAAAAGGCAATTTATAGTTTTAAAAAGTAATGACCACCATTGGTATGACGTTAAAAGACTGTTTATTGTAGAAACAGTCTAGTGATTTTAAATTGACAGGAGATATTATAAATAGGTGGACCAATTTCTAGAGACAGTTTTCTTTAAATTTCATATTGCTGCAAAGCAGCCAAATTATTTATTCAGTGTTGAAGATATATGTCTTAAAATGTTCCAATGTTAGAAGAGATACCTGACGAATCAAAGGGACATATTTCGGCATATAGCATAGCCAACACAATAGTATTGTTATCATTATTATACAGTTTAACAGGCATCTATGACAGGTTTTAGTAAGTCATAGTCTAAGAGATCTTTTTCTTCACACAAACCAGTGAACATAGATAAACAATCTGATTGTCTACAATTCTGTTGCATTATTTTTAATTTTACTTAGCTACGGTTATCTAGGCAGCAAGCATGAAGTTGCTGCGATCTTTATGTTAATGAAAATTTGATAAATTTATTTTTGATAAAATGTAATGGTCTTATAGTAATATTTTGTATACCCAGATTGTTAACTTTTTACGACTTTTTGGTCTGTAAATGTTCACATTTTGTACAAGTCTAATATCTTCTTTAGCTCAGGGGGAGATTCGCGCACAAAGACAAGTGAAAACTATTTGACTGTTGCTATATTCTTCAAGCAAATGTTGGATTCAAAATAAAACTATATGTATCCGACTTGAGTCTCTGTTACGCGGTGCTACACTTAAAAATTGAACTGCAATACTAAGTTTAAATGGAACAAAATACCATATAAAAAGTTTTAGAAGATATATAAAATTAAGATGCATGGATCAGTATCCAGAGAACTAAATTTGTAACTGGACTAGGATCTACCAAAAAGAAAAGTAGTGATGGAAGAATTCGGATTAACACTGTTATCACAAAAGTGTGATGATACAACATTACAGTTGAAAAAAAGTTACTTTTTTGTTTATAACTTAGAATGTTAAATAACTATTACATGTCAAAATATACTTACTTTCTACACGAGTTGCTGCAAATACAGGATTGGAACATTTTAGGAATACAAAACATTTAAACATATAATTTGAAATATTAAAAAGCAGAGCTCATTTATTTCGTACAGAGTTTGTTACGCGACAAATGTAATTTACAAACAGAGGTTAACATTGCTTTCAGACTATAGCTAGCAGAACTATTGTAATTTTGAAATCGATAGCAAATGCGATCGACAGTCAAAAAGGTTTCCAAGACGTCTGATCTTTTACATCTGTTTATTATAGAATTTGATATATCACAATATTCTAATATTTCAAATTACCAAAAAAAAAACAAGAACAATTCGGAACTCATCCTAATATATTTTTGCATGACGTAGATTAATGCATGAAATCATTTTACGTAACAATACGATATCTCGTATTTTCAATGTTACACTAGGGTCTGCAGTGGTAATACTTTTAGATTTTGAACTCGCTGCGAAAATGTCAACCGAGAACTCTAAAACAACATTACACGTAACATAAATTTCGGAAATGCAGCCATCATAGATATAAGGAAATACCATTTTAATGTGTGTCGCTGCATTATTATAATGTAATTTCTTTAAAATATAAAGAGTTTATTTTACTATTAAAAACATTCATGTTCTATAAATGCATCACATTTTCAACAAGGGCGAGAGCATAATCACCGTTAGTTACAAAGAAGACCTTGCACAACGAATAGTGTTTAGTTGAAACAAGTCTTTAACCTGAAGCTTGGTATTTATCTTAATGCAAAACAGTGTAGATTAATTCGTCAAAGTACCTTGACAACGCGAAGAATATAACGAAATAGAATGGTAAGTATTATGAAAAGTGGTACAAATTGTATATGAGATACTGCATGCTATGTTTAGCACGATAAATAAACTCATCGCTTGAGTACTTTTTCGCAACATATATTATTTATTGTTGACTTATTGAGATTGTTCAAGACGCGTACACTAAAATAATTAGTCATTGATTGTTTTAATCTTGCCATATAGTTAGTTTTTGTATACTTAAAAAACATAAAGGTTTAATAGCTAATTTTCGAGGGGTTAAACAATGAAATTGTAAATCAAATTTACTAATAGATTATACAGAGAAGAGCATAAAAAATCACTAAAATTATCATTGAAAAACATTCTGTCTATTGGCTCTTTCTGAATTTTTTATATAATGTCAAGGCATTCGTCTGCATTTTAGTAATGGCAAGAAAATAGTTGGTTTCTGTTTTAAATTTATCTATTGGAAAATAACTAGTCAAAAATACTAAAAATTTGTATTTTTGGTCAAAATTACCCTTCTTGTTAAAAATTAATTTTCATGACTTCTATCTATAATGAACTCCTTTATGCTAAATCTTTGTATATCGACCAATTATAAATTGTAGTAATACAATAGGTATAAGACTTTATTTATTACGTCTAATTGTGTGGAAATTAAGAGTTTTTAATGAAAAAAATATAATATATTTTTACGAGTAATGTAATATCTATTTAGAGATTTTCACAAAAATGGCGGATAGTGTCCTGCATGCCCTTAATTGGATTAAGATGTACCATCAAAATAAAAGGTTTTTTTGTAATTAAGATCAAATGTGTGGGGTTACAGTCACTTTATTTCGCTGATCACTATACAACGCTAAAACAAATTACATAATGATGTACTTACCTTCGGGTGTCCAGGGACCTACAAAGTATTGAGAGCTTGAGAAACTGATTATCCAACCATGTAATGATTTGAAATATTGAGACAATGCTTTCTTCTTTGTTTAAGACTTTTGAGATGAATTAAATTTTAAGCGGGTGATGAGCGTCAGTTTTAAATTAAAATATGGTTTGATTATCATAAAAAGCTAAAATGCTGAACTGTTTGTAGGAAGAAACGTATATCTTCCATTAGGTGTTTATAAGTACTGGAAAACTTTGGATTTTAAATTGCAACAGAAAAACCCCAAAATAGTATACAGTTATTTTTTTATAACAAATATCATGTTTGCATAGTTAGGGCATATTTACGACATGGTTATTCGAAAAAAGAAAGTCCACACCTTACAAAAGGGAAATAATGGTATTGCCACAAACGTGTATATAGTGTCTGCTTCGTACTACCTTACTACCTTTCAATGTGCACATTGAATGTTAGTCTGGAATCTGGTGCTTTTGATATTTTTCAGGTAGACGCAAAAAAATCAAGATTAATCCATTGGATTCATTCACTTTTAACACTGTTTATTTTGCATTTTACATAATCTGTACGAAGCATTGTCGAAAACTGAGATGCATTGAATGGTACCCTAACAATTAAATCTTATCTTCTCTTTAGTTCTATTTCAGAGACCATTCTAGTTTCTGGTTGACTTTTTTAAATATAATTCAAGCCCAACAACAACTTAACTAGTCAGAAAAGAACTATGATTTGTGATTGTGACCATAATATACTTACGGATCGATCCACAAGGTCCAACTACAAAAAAATTAGTGCCTTTAGAAAAGCTTATAGTCTTAACAGGATATAATTTAAAATATAAAACATAAAGCACATTTATCTGCTGGGGAACTAAATATGCCATTCCATGTGCTTTACACCAAATACGCTATGCATTACAATATTGTTCAAGGTATTACTTTCGGAATAGGAAAACTGAAAAAAATTGATTTTGTCACTATAAGGAATAGGAAATGACACATAATTCCAAAAACGTGTAATAATTTGGAAAAAATAACAGTACTCAAAAGGAATACAAAGTTTTTTTCAAGTGAGTGTACAACATCATTTTACATAAACAAAAAAAAGAAAGAGTTATACAATAAAACAACTGTTTTCGTTGGAAGTTTTAATATTTTTGTGACGGTTATCTCTGGATATCAGTGTCTCCCATTAAATCTAAAGAATATTTTATTTGGCGTAAAACAATGAATCCATAGCATTTATGAACCTTAAAACATCAAAGATAACAGTCAGATAGGAACCATGACTAGTTTTTAATTCATCTAATAGAAGACTATAAAACCAATTACAGTGTTTACAAGTAAACTAAACCTTATATGTGCGCGCATGGATTATATCAAATATTAATAACAATGAAAACAGTAAAAAAAGAAATATAATTCGTAATTGCGATTGATAATATTATTACGAAAGCGCGCTTTAACAACATTTGTATAAAATATAAAACAATGAGCAAACAAAACATTAAAAAATATACATACATCTTCTTATGCCGCCAGTTGGATCTTCAAGGAACAGAGTTTTTAGAAAGAAAAAAAAATATATATATATATATATATATATATAAATATAAACAAAGAACAATCAAGTCAAAATTCTTTAACGGCGGCTAAAGGGAATCAGTTGTATATTAAAGTGTGGCTTGAGTTAGCAGACGGCTCATGATATTAAATTGACACAAAAACAGGAGCCATGACTTGTTAATATTAAATTTTATCTAATAGAAGACTAATAATAAAATCAAAACGTGCTCACCAACAAGCACATTACCAGTGTATTCAATGATTATATTCAAAACAAGTATATAAAAGATCTTAGAAAGCCACTAACTGTTTTCCATTGAGTTGAGTACAGATTTTGCATACTGTAAATTCAAATCATGTATAAAAAATCATGATGTATCGCTTTATTCTATGTCTTAAATAGTATGTTCTACAGCAAAATGAAATAACTTTTAAAATAACGACTAATCCTAAGTTATTTAGAAACAATACTGTACGTGATTACAATGAGCAATGTGTTTGTTCCAGAATTACACAATTAACTATGACTGTCCCTGTCTTAAATAAGGGGCCTCGGTGGCCGAGAGGTTAAGGTAGTTCGTCTACTATTGATCACGTGGTCTGTCAACACTGAGGTTGCGGGTTCGCTTCTCATTGAGGGAAGGGTGTACTCGACTCCAATCTTAATTGACAAGTATTGACAGTTTTCCTACCAAAGGTCGGGGGATCTCTCCGCGTACTCCGGCTTCATCCCCAATAAAAACTGGACGCCACGATATAGCTGTGAAATTGCTACAAGTGGCGTTAAACATCATTTAAACAAACAATTTGTCTTCAATTAAATGAAACATATCTAAATTACTTAGTTTTTTTTTATTTTAGGGTATGAAAAATGTATTTTCTAAAATATCAGGATTGCTCAAATAATTCGCAACGAAAGCGGATGGGGTTTGAATTATTTTTTGTTTAGGTTTTTTCTTAAGGAGGTTTCTTTTTTCATTATTCCGGATCTGTTACTGTTTAAAATAATTTAGACGACTTAGTCTGGTAATAAATGTTTGAATGGTTTATAACTACTGCTATGGTTTGAACAATTACTAGTCTAAACATAATGTTTTTAAAATTGAAAATCAAAGCAGACTTATCTCTTTAAAAGCTTAACCAGAAAGTGTTTTAAAAAGGAAAAAACAGAAGTTTATAATAAATTATGGATTGAGTTAGAATCCTACTCCTAATATTACATCAACATCACATACTTTAAATGGGCGAAGAAGTTACTTAAATTATACAAATACATGTTTTAGTTTCCCAACATTGCTTTAGTTTAGATGATATTTGGATTTTATTGTGTCAAAAGAATATATGCGTGTAATCTTTAATATTATTTATGTACACTAAACATACGAAGTCAGAGACTGCTAGTTACTAACTTACAGAATACAAGACGGTCTATAAGAGCTTACCAATTAAAATAAACAGAACATAAGTTCATGCATGGTTTATATTCCAAATTTATTTACAAATGTATTTCAAAGCTTCAAACGATTTTCTTAGACGACTTAAAATAGTGAAGTTTAAAAATAAATTTCCATAGACCATCTTAAATCGCGAGATGAGAAATTCGTTATTTAAGCTGTGTCGATTTTTAAGGGGATGCAGGACACCATCAAAATAGAACATTTATGGTAAATTTAATAATAATTTCTTTCATTATTTACTCTTAATTTCCATAAAATTAAAAATACTAATGAAAGTCTTATACATATATTATTACTTCAATTTATTAATGGTTAAAGTAAACAATTTTACATAAATGAGTTAGATATTGGCACATATAATGAAAATGAAATTTTTAACAAGGGAGGTAATTTTGAGCATAAAATACCATTTTCAGCACTTTTTGACTAGTTTTTTCCCCAATGGACAAAAATTAAACTCAGAAACCCCTATTTTTCTTTCCATCACTAAAATGTATAACAATTGCATGACATTATATATGTAAAATTTAGAAAATTTAAAATTTCAGTGCTCAACCTCTCAAAAATAAGTTCTGAAACCCCTATTTTTTATTTTGAATATAGTATAAAAGTAGCTAACTATATGGCGAATTTAAAGAAAATTCATTGACAAATTATTATCAGTGAAAGAGTCCTGCATCCCCTTTACATGTTTCGAATAGTTTGAATAGTTAACCTTTTTTTTTCATTTTCGCGAAAATGTGACATGACGTTTATTTTTTACTCTTTATTAACAAGAATGTACATAAAATGAAAGTGAAATATAAAGCTTCTTATGTTTTTTCCGTTTTCATAGAACAGAAAATAGGCTGAATGTTGGTTGCGTGAAACCTCATTTACATAAACATACAACAAAGCGAATAGACCATCATCGCATGTAATGTTAATTCAAGCTTAATTAAGGTATCGTATGTCTGAAATTTGAATAAACTGGTATAAATGTTTGATTTCTAAGTTATCCGATTTATAATATTATTTTATGAATTGTCTTTAATGCAAGGTATTTTCTCAACTACGTATTAGCAAATTTACTTAAGTATTTAAGTGGAGGTTTAAAGCATCAAGAAACTGGTTTTAATTATATTTGATGTGTTGTCAGCACCAAACAATTTATTTTCATTTTTCTGTATCTGTTACTGTTCTAGAAGACTTAATTGTATGGCCTATTTGAATTTAAAAAAGCAGATGATATTGAAAGACAAATAATTAAATGTTTATTGTGACCAGTCCTAAGTTACAACGTTTATTAAATTAATGGTCATTGACTGTTGATACTATCGAAAAAAAGACCACGTTTAATCTTGTTGCCTTTAAAATTGACAATACATTTACCATGCATTTCCTTGGAAAAAACTCATACAATGTATATATTGAATATTAATTTAAAGAATCGTCTAGAATCTGCAGGTTGTGATAAATGTATAGGTTTAAGGTGAACTCCAAATTATCAAGAATATTCATGGAAATTATTATTATGAAGAGTTCTTCATTTTAATAAGATACCGAGAAAAATTAATATTTATTAAACGTAAATTTTTCCATCTCTTTAGTTCTTTATTTAACAGCACGAAACACAAAGATAAAATATAACCGTTAAATATCGAAATATACTTACCGCGTGCTCTACAAACAGGAACTACAAAAACAGTGAAGAGAGCCTTTAGAGATAACAAACCATCAAAACACGATAAAACGTTACACATTATACGCAAAGCAAAATTATATGATTTAGAGTTAATTACACCAATTCAAAGTCCTTAACACAACTCCGAAGTACGTTGTGCTATCTGTTCAATAGATTTTAACGTCACACTAGCCTTTTATGGAGACGGTAATCTTAGTTTTCAGTTTGCCAAAAAAAACTGAGTTTTGGTAATATCATTATAATGTTCGAACGATTCAGAATAATTCATGGCAAGTCTTTACATTAACATGTTCAAGAGTTTAAACTACAATGAAAAGTGTTTTAAAAAGCGTGTAACACACTTGTGTTTTTATTAAACTGTGGAAAAGGTAGCCATTCAGTTAAACTCTAAATAGGTGAAATATTTAAAAAAAAAACTATTATTTTTCTATAGGTGATTCAATAATCTATAGATATCCGTGGTGACCATGGAATCTACGAAATCTGACTTGCAACAATTTATTCATAGCAATAATAAACATTAAAAATGTCAAGATAAACAGTCAGATAGGAACCATGACTAGTTATTATCTTATCTAATAGCAGACTATCACTAAGATTAAAGTGATTAGAGGAAACCTTAGCAAGCACATTACTTGACAAGTATTGAAAACATCTTTTAAAGTACCTAGGCAATTTCTGTTTTGGTGACTACTGATAACAATTCCTCACGGCAATATGATATCTTGTTTTAGACATTTATATTTTAAATTGTCGATTTATAAAAGGTTACAATTTTTTCCAGACAAAAATGTGACATAACTTAAAAAATAATGATTATTCTTTACTGATTCATTTACAAATCCCTACATGACATCAAAAATAAAACGGGGGACTATCAGGTAAAGTTTTGTTTTTTGCCAAAGGTCGTAGGTATTAACCAGTTAAACTGGCGTCCGCCCAAATAAAAAAAACTAGACGCAGACGCTGCTATAGCGTATATATGTTATTTATATGCTACAAGTTTTACAACATACACACAATGAAACAAATTTGTATACAACATTTCTTGGTTTTAGTTTCTGCCTCACCTTTAAAAATGATTTGAATCTCTGTTGTTTCACTTATCCAGTATTTTTAGGCCTGACCTCTACTGCTGCGTTGTTTTATATGTAACCAACGATTAATGTGTTGGTTTATTAATTTCAGTAAACTGCTTTAAATCATATTTAATATCTTTCAATTTCTTGAAATTTTTTAATTGTATTTATTACCGGTATAGATTAGTAAGGTGACTTTAGTGTTGGGTCTTCTGACATTCATTTATTTTGGATCTAAAACGTCTGATATTGAAATTCAAATTATCATATATTTTTTATGTATCTTAGCTCCGTCATTCAGCAAAGTAATTGCCAATGATTTTTTATATGTTGTAACCATAGAAAAGAAGAAGACTTATGCTTTTCAGCTGCAAAGATCTTACTGTTCAATTAAAGTTCACAAATAAATAGACAATACATTTTATTTGTCAATCCGTAATGCAACAGATCTTTTGTGAACCGTTGATTTTAAAACGTGTACTGTATGTACGCTGCAGGGATGTAATTTACTTTTAAAGCAATATTCGCACAAAAAGTAAAAAAAATGAATGGTCGTCTTGAACCTTGTTTGAGGCACAAGGTTAGAATACAACGAAGTAAGAGGAATCTGACTAAAAGGCTTGGTAAAGCAAAGCACGTTATCAAATACATTGCCATTTCTTTTATTAACAGTACGACGTCGCTACTAAACATTATGAAACTATACATAGGGATCTAAATCTGCTTTTTTGTTTGCTTCTGTTTCTGATAAAGTATTTTTTCTTGACAATTTTACTTCGTTTTAGGTCTATCGACAATTCAAGTAGTCGTTAAAGGATTGTTATTTGTAATTGCTATCAATAATATAGTCACAGAAGTCCCGTGCTACAAGATTTAAGTTAAAACAAAATTGTTAAAACACAGAAAAACATACAGTTAGCAAACAAAACATTATATATACTTACGTGCTATCCTGTCACCTAAACAAAGAATAAGCTTTACAAATATCTAGTAATTTAAAAAAATTAATAATTTGAAAAAGTTAAAAGAAAGAACAGTCCTATCGGTTTTACATTAAACGATGGCTTTAGTTACCAGTCAACCATCGTTTTAAAATCAAACACCTTACACTTTAAATGTTTGAAACATTTTCTAAGGAAAAAACTATTATTTGTTTCTCATAGGTACGTAAATAATTGTTTAATGGTGACGATGATCACTGGATATCAAATCTACGAAACTTAGTGTTTAAAATCGAATCCACAGCATAAACCTGCCTGTATTATAAGAACAAAGACAAATAGTTAAATTGGTGAACATATCAAACACATTTTATATGCATGAATTTTGTTCGAAGCAGGTATTTACAGCACCTTACAAGCACCTAACCATTATCTTCTTAGTTGACTACATATAATGAGGAATCACAAGTACTTTTTCACCATGATCTCCATTTTTGTATAGCGAAATTCATAACTTATGCTCTTTCGCTTTATACTATGTTTCAAGTAGTTATTTCTATGACAAAAATGCGATAACTTTAAATAATAATTATTTTTCCAATAAATAAGTTTCAAAACAGTCGAGACAGTCGAAAATTAATTACGCTAGTCTCACCTTTAAAATATTGAATTTAAAATGATATAATGTTTTGTTATAAGGGTTAAGTATAGTATTCGTCACACTTGTCGTTTTTGCAAAGGATTATTTGTTTTCAGGAAAAAGGGAAGATAGACCAAAGTGCTTGACACATGTATTTCTTAAACAGACACAGCTTTAGGATTTTTTATGACACCTTGTCTCCTGATAAACTAAATCCTTTTTAAACGCATGCACATAAAGCTTTTGATTTCAAATATGCATATACGTTTTACGTTACACTAATACGCACTAGGGAACACAAATTTCAACAACATTAGAGTATGCAAGAAACAACTTCGCCTACACCAGGTTTTTATTTACACTTCGAATATGACGCCAATGTTTAAAAATTGACGATAAACAAAATAATTGCACATCTTTCTCACTAGTGTAGCAATATTCCAGCTTTCTAACCTTTCTATGCATATGATGTCTATATTTCGCAATTGATCAGATGTTTTAGAGCTTGCAGTGAGTATACTGAATTATGCAAAAGTCACTAAGTTCTTTGGGATATACTTATAAAGCAAGAGTACAAAAAATGTCTCGGATGTGCCTTTAATAAATTTAACTATAGACTATGGTCCTTTTTTATTAATATTCTATTCTATGTGTAGATATGATTGCATAATTTAGTACTTAGTGAATGTACTGCGATGATATACCCTTTACTGGGCAGTGATATATGATAACCAACACTTACGTACACGCTACAGTCATGGAAACGGGAGTTTTTGGCATGCCGTAAAACATGATTGTTTTTGGTTGTTGGTTCTCGAGTTTGCCTTTGTGGAAGACTTTCTGGATAGTTTTTTTAAGTATCCTTGGTGTTCAGTATTTTGCTTACAACTTTTCTTTAACCCTTTAATATTTACTTTTGACATTTAAGCTGTGATATGAAAGACGATCAGATGTTTATATATTATAACTAATTTTTAAGTACGTGTTTTTGACCTTTGGTGGGCCTCGGTGGGCAAGTGGCTAAGGTAGTTCATCTACTGATGATCAAGCGGTTTGTCAACATTGAAAATGTCGTTTCGAGTCTCACTGCGGGCAGGGTGTATTCAACTCTAACCTAATTGACAAGGATTGCCACTTTTACTACAGAATGTTGCCGGTTTCTCTTGGTACACCTGCTTCCGTCCCAAATTAAAAACAGGACGCCATGATACAGCTGAAAAATTGCTGTAAGTGGCGTTAGATTTCATAATACTGTCCACTATCTGTTAGCAATCAATGAAACTGTTGTGTTTACTGGAGCAAGTACTATACCGCATTACAGTTAAACATTGGTTACATTTGTATGCAGCACAAAATACGAGGTAAAACACATCTCGAAATATACTTACCATTGGAATAACTACTGATTTCTACAACAAAATTATTTAAGTTTTAGCAAATAACTCTTGATATTGACGAGTACTCATTTCGAATATCTCAAGCAAAACACACGTCTTTGGTTAGAAACTCAAAAGGTTCATGCCAATTATTTTATAAAGGCGAATTGAGACAATCAGTTTTACCTTAAATCAACAGCATATGCTTAAATTGAGTAAAATAGTTTCAAGGATAAACACTGTTATTTGTTTTCTACGACTGCTTAATGTATTGTTTTATAGCCATGGTATTCTTGGAACTTCAGCGTGTCCCCTTTTATCGACAACAAATTTGTATCTAACGTATAACAAAAACCAGAAAAACAACCGAAAAAAGCAAAAAATAAGTCAATCAGAAACCATGACTATTACATATTTAATCTAATATATCTTTAATACCAATAATAAAGGCAAAGCAATTTACCAATAAACATAGCAAACACCAATCTATTCAAACAATCATTGCAATATCTGACGAACCTAGTTACCATTTTTGTTTTGTAAACAACAGAACACGAGGTATCAGAAAAAAAACGAAAAGGAGTATACCCCTCATTCCGCGCTGCTAAAAAAAATTGTTGTGTAACATTTCATTCTAATTAAATGAAACGAATTTTTATTGTCGTATATATTGCTTGAACATCATTTCACAATTAGTTGAGTTAACCTCTGTCAGTCCCAGATTTTGTGTGACACAGTTTTTGTCTGAAAACTACACAATATTAAGAGGTTAAACATGCAAGGATTATTCGTCCCATATAGTGCTTTATATAACGCCCTTTTGATAAATTTAACTATTACTAAGAAAAATGTTAATTTATTTATCTCAGTGATAGTTAGATTTATCAAAAGGGCGTTATATATGTATTTTCGGGTTTAGCTCAGCCATTTTTTCCCGCATTATATATTTCCATAAAATTGTACAAACAATTACTCTTCCAAAATTTTGTCCAAGCTCATAATTTTGATGAAAATGACTGGTTTAAAAGGTAAATTAAATTAAACTTCAAATTGCGTTTAAAGTATAATAAGAATAATAAGAAACTTTGAGATCATTGCTAAGGATAACTTTAAATGATGACTTATGATGAAGTGTTAACCGTAACTGTCCATTAGATTTATGTTCTCTTAAAGAAACTTCAAATTGTCTTAGATTTAATGCATAACGCTTTTACTGTGAGTGGAAGTTATGCGCCTTAAGTAGTGTTCGGTTCAGTAGAAAACAAAGTTGCGCCTTTAGGCGAGAAAAATATTACAATTATATTTGATTTACTAATAAATTATATTTTATGTTTTTTGTCTGAATGAAAACAAAGTTCAAAGTCAAAGGTCATGGACCTGCTGTTTTGTTTTGTCATCAACTTTTAAAGGGGATGTACATAGTTTGTAATTTTTAGCTTATTTGCATATTATCGTTTTTGTGTTTCCATAATGTAGAAAATGCCAAAAAGACGAGCGACTACATGAACAGACTGATACCATCATAACTTTAAAAGGTATGAATATATGGTTCTCATTCTTATTTTAATATCCCCATTGATGTTTTTGTTGTTCTTTGAATGTTGTTTAACGCTACTTTCAGCACTATTTCCGCTATATCATGGCGTCCAGTTTTTATTAGGGGAGGAAGAAGGAGTACCCGATTAGAACCCCCGATTTTGGTAGATAGTCTTGCAATTCGTGTCAATTAATTATGGAGGCAAGTCAATAGTTAGACTCAAACCCGCTATCTCTGTGTTGACAGACCACGTCATCAAAAGTCGACGGTAGATCAATAGTATCCACATTTTGTTTTTTCAAATTTTGTCTACATTGTCAGCTGCTAACCTTTTGGCTGACACTTTAAACCACTCCCAACTTTTATTCTTAATGTTTGTTTGACAATTTATTTAAAACAGCTAACCAGTTGTACCGTAGTTCGATTTACTTCTCTACGCACTGTTAGAATTACAAGTATCCGAAAGATGAAAATCTAGTTACCAGTGGTTTATAAAAATCATTTTTTAAGTGATAAATTGAAGTATGTAATAGCAAACTATACCAACTTCAAGTCATTATTATTGACAGAGTATCAATCGCCAGATCTGATGATTCGTATTAATTTCACCGCCGCTCAAATGATATTAAAAGTATAGAACGCTTTTACATTCATGTTGTAGAAGATTTTTTTTTGTTGAGGAAATAATTTTGTTAATTCTGTACCTAAGGTCGGCTATGTAGCACTGCATGGTTTATTATAGGTCAAGACGTTTCGTTATATTGAGCTTATACAGGCTATGCGACAACACAAGTGTTTTGTAAAGCTTGTAAACGGTGTAAGAGAAGCGATTCTCTTAGAGATATTTTAGAAAACGACATGACGCACAGACAACGATAACTTCAAAATGCCCTTTATCCTTTGCCAAGAAACAGACGTTAATATCAACGAACGTAAAGGACATACAGTTTTGAATACATTGGAGATCCAGTGTAGACAGGCTTATGTAGTTTTTTTAATAGACTAAACAATTTGACAAGGCAAAGATTAATACCAATAGAGTGGTTAAGAATGAAAAGAAAAGGTTGCGTAACAAATATTGTTTCTGTTTTTTCAGCATCATGACTTGTGTGAAATAAGATAGCATTACCATATATTCTATTTCAATTGTATGTGGCTATATTTAACAAAATCAATTTCTTAATTGTATGGATTTTATTTGCTTTTCTGCAACATGGCAACCCAGGACTGGACATAGAAAACTACGGTTTTCCTATGCAAAAATACAACAACGTTTTGACTTGACAGAAATTTTCTCGAATTCAAAGATGAAACTTATGTTAACACAACATAAAATGATGAAATAACAATATTACATCTAGAAATATACTTACCTTTCTGATAGTCCGCTACAACAAAATAAGTATTATAAGCTTTTTGAAATAATTAATCACATATACATGTAATAATTTTGAATATTAAAAGCAAAGCACAATTCCCGTTAAAGAGTTTACAATGCAAGAAAGCTTACAAACCATAAAAAAGATTTGGTGGTAGCCGTCTTTTGAGTTTAAACTGTTTTAATACTAGGTAAAACGGTTTCTATGGAGAAGCAGCTATATATTTTTATAAGTTTTAGCTTTATTTTAGTGTTTCATGGGACAATAATACTGCCTTCAAATTAAAAAAAACAAGTATAATTGTAAGGCAATTTGTGTTTGATTAACAAACACGTGGCACGGCGTTACAGAACAATAGGTTACTAGTATGTCCTATGTTTTTTAAACTGTGTAACACTATAAGATTTTCAACTGGTTGGAACAATTCAATACAAGGGAAGTGCAAACTCAAAGAACAAGTAACAGGATAAGCAGGTATATTTGTATAAGATGATGGTTTTGTAAAAATTATATATATTTTCATCTAACTATTTTTACATCATTTGTCTATTACGGATTTGCAGTCTGTAAACGCTTTAAATTTTATGGGACTAAAAAATCAGTTTATCTTCGCAATGTAGTAAACATGTGCACAAATAAAACTCTTGAATATGAAGCTTGCTACATGTTTGATTGTTTGTTTGAATGGTGTTTAATGCCACTTTCAGCAATTTTTCAGCTATATCATGGCGTCCAGTTTTTATTGTGAGAATCGAACCCGCAATCTCAGTGTTGACAGACAACGCAATCAATAGAAGACGAACTACCTTAGCGATGCCGACCGAGCAACAAAAGCCTAAGTTGAAGTACAATTACAAATCCGGATATAGACAAGCATACACAAAGCAAAACAAAAACCAAAGACACAAAAACAAAAAGCTGGTAACCCAAACCCAATAAAAACAATGGGGGAATTTATTAAACTGTATCGTGATGCTTAATCACCTCATCTATTTACTTTTGTTTCTATCTTCAGTTGGTTGACGACGTATCAACAATCAGAGTGGTCAAGAAAGAAGTCTTACATTATTTTGTAATTGTGATCAAAAATGTGATATAGAATTTCAGTTAAAATATACATTACTTCAATTCGCAGCACAACGCACAATGCAAAAAAAATGGTTATATATCGAATGTACTCACCTTCGTGTAAGATCCATTGTTGACACGATATAGTATATGGAGCTTTTCCTAAACCTGTAATAATTTGCAATTTTAAAAGTACACAATAGAGCTCGTGATAGTGTTCATGTAGTATGTAAACTACAAATAAATCTAGATTAATCCAAGGGACTATCTGTTTTACTTTTGAATTTTAAATGCAATTGTCATGAGTCTTATGAGTTGTTTACGTTATACAATGTTATACAATATTTAGATATATTGAACTGCCCCGGTTAAATTGTAGTTGAATTTCCTATCTTCGTTAGTTTTGTGTTCATGACGCGTCTGGATTCCGCCTTACTATTTTTAATTTGATTCAGGACTACAGATGTTTAAGTAGTCAAGAATGAATTGTGATTGTGACCAATGATGTTATTACAAAATTGTCATGATACAACATTTCCGTTGAACAATATGTTACTTCATTTTGCAGCAGTATCGACTGCTACAAAATACAGCATTGAGAGCTCTTGGAAATAACTACAAATTTAAAGGTGTCATAATTTTTAATATAACAAACAAATCACAATTATCTGCCTAAGAGTTAAAGACGTTATCCCGTGTGATTGACAAAACAGGGATGAGCATAAGTTATCCAGTTTTAACAGTTCTTTTATTTACTTACTTTGCCGTTTATTTACATTATAATTGATGACATAGATAATTTCAGAAAGTCATGTGAATTCAGGTTAGCTTGAAATTGTTACATATACAGAGGTATAGAAATGCAAACAAAAATAAATTTACAGTATATCAAAAACAATGTACATGTAGAAAAATACAACATATTTTGAAACAATATTATTGGAAAATATATGATTAACCTGGAGGACACACCCTCTTTATTACAATTCTAATAAATTTACACAGTTTACTTAACACCGGATTCTGATGACAACAGAACTATCTGTTCATGAGTAGCAGCCGCAAATGCTTTAAATATGTTTCTAAGTGTAATGTGCCAAATATCGTACACTTTTCTAGGTTTTACTTTATTACAGCGTTTTATGGTTAGAGTGAATTTTACATTGCCACAAAGAAATAATGGCCTATAAATTATTTCAAATTGCATCAAAGGTCTCGTGATTGATTTTATATGTGTAATCTCCTTTGTAATTGCAAAGCAGATGTCGTTTTACTTATTTATATGATGTAAAATGTTTTTTTACATTTCAATTCAGCCTCAAATGCTTTAAAAAGGTGAATAGTTTCTTAGTATAATATGCTGACCACTTTTCCAGGTTGTAATTTAATGGTGACAGAAATTTTGGATCTTAAATTCTAAAAAGAAATTAAATATTCAAACAAGTATTGGATATCTGTGTCATCCTAATGTAATTTGTAATGGCTAATACTTATACATGGCATGGTATTGCAGAACAACACGATTGCTCGAATGGCCTATGTTTATTTTTAACTGCGTTTTCTAGTAATTCACCCTTTGAAACTTAAAACATTCATCTTTTGCGTTCGTTTGTCGTTTTTCGTTCGTTTCTT
The DNA here is from genome assembly GCA_944474755.1 of Limnoperna fortunei. Taxonomy (NCBI): domain Eukaryota; kingdom Metazoa; phylum Mollusca; class Bivalvia; order Mytilida; family Modiolidae; genus Limnoperna; species Limnoperna fortunei. Next base: position 47,818,681 of record OX104123.1, read on the forward strand.
TTTCGTAAATATAAATATAATTGCTAGGGGATCAAGACTATTATACATAAATGTTATGGTTTAAAAACGTTCAGCTAAGAACTCGTGAGAAATTTTTATATGTGTAGCATGTTTTTTTAAGTTTATTTCTTAGGTCTCAAGAGAATTTTTATCTGTAATACGGTTTTAAATTAAATATTCAATAAAGTTTCGATAAAATAAAAATATTTAAAAATCTAAGTTTTCCTATTAACCCTTAAATTTTATTGTATAATATAAATACTTGAAATATAGTTAAGGGCTCTGGGTGTGATTTTAAATATGTAATATGTTTTTTCAATTGTATTTATGAGGTCTCTGGAGTAATTTTCATATGTTAACTTTTATATGTATTACCTTTGAAATTTACTTTTGTGTTTCACATAGTCAATCATTGGGTTAGTTTAATTTTATGTTTATGTTAGGACTTTGAAGCGATTTTATATTTTCTTCAATTAGGTTAAATGACTAATGTTATTCGTGTATGATCCTTTTAATTCCGTTGCAAAGGTCACCTGTGTAGTTCTGTTTCACATAAATATCTAGATTTTTGTTAAAGATTTTAAATTTGGATGTGATCTACTGACAATGAAATGTAGAAGTAACATTATTTTCCTATTGAGATCAAACCTATGTTGGAACAACCTTTCAGTTGACCCATACATTACTTCTTGCAGCACAACATCCAACGGTAAAATAAAGCTATTATATATATAGAAAAGTACTCACCTTGGTCGTTTTTGTAAACAACTGCAAACAATACAGTGTGGAGAGATTTTAGAAATAATTAATAAATAACTAATAATTTTCAATATTTAACACAAAACAAGTTTTACCCTGTTTTACATTATATTATGGTTGGAGGTATCAGCCACATTGTAATTGAACTCGAAAGGAAATACTTTAAATTGGTTAATCAATTTCCAGGAAGAAACTGTTATCTGTTTTCCGTATTTTTCCGAACTAGTGTTTTAAGGTATTGGTCATTGTTGGATTTCGATTGTCATAGAAAATCCTCACAACCAAAAATATTTTTTTGTTTGTTTTTTTTTCTAATATTGTTTGTGCAGAATTCTTCAAAATTAACCTAGGTAGTCACTGCCGTAATTACATTAAACTGATTGCAAACATTTCCGTTTGCGTTAACCTATATTTTATTCGAAGACTGATCTCTACAGCAGGGGTGTCCTTAGTAGGGACCGCCAATGAACTGTTCATTTTTGTTTGTATTACTATTCTACATTTCGGAAAAGACATAAGTATTTGACCTTGCGACATTTATTTACGTGATATTCTAATATGACGTCCTTCAAACGCTTTGGAAACACACCTCTATTTAAATATTCAACAAAATACGACTGTTCCAGCCATATCAAAAACCCCCGTGTGTTGATGTTTTTGCTTTAAAATTTATTTTATTTTGTACCTTTGTAAGAAAATCCAATAGATAACATGTTTTCACGATAACAAGTCCATTTTCTATTCTATGCCTTTATTGTTTACATGTTACAAATCTTCCTTGACTTTAGCTACGTTGTGTTTTCAAGGGACGTTGCGTTGTTTACAATGACGTTCAATGCAAACCGCGAGACTTTTCCCGCCCCCACCACAAACGAATTTACCGTTGCGTATCAAAATGAAAACGCAACCGAATTTCAAAATGTTGATTAATTGTGGAAAATAACTGTCGATTTAAATTTGCACCATTGTGGATCTAAAACAGGAGCATAAGATCGACCAAATGCGGTAAGCGGTTTTCATTTCTCACGCAAACACAGCAACACATGAACAGTCCCAGACAAGCCACACAGCGACTGATGTAATGAAGCATTTAATTTTGTCGTTCTTTGTTTTGATTGTTAAATTTTATTTTAAATGTTAATAAATATGATTGTTTGTTTTTAATTTATATGTCTTCGTTTTTTCTACTAAGTTTTACACGAGAAATATAATAATTTCGAAACAAGGGAGGTTCTCGGAAATTGGAACAGCCAAAATAAACCTTTACCTAGGTAGTCGCGAAATGTAAAATTTCTGTATTTTCATATCAGAATCGAAATAATTCATGGCTGCCCCAATTTTATGGATTATTTAAATATGGGTAATCATTATATTCATGATATTTTACCATTCGCTAACGCTCATGGCAAAATATTCATGAATATAATGCCTACCCATATTTAAATAATCCATAAAATTGGGGCAGCCATGAATTATTTCTTAATTTAAAACTATGGATCTTTGGTAGAAAAAAGTATCAGATGTTTTCTAAATAGAAATTTATGCGTATTGAAGGGTGCCCAAAATCTAGTTTCCGGTTGATTATTTAAAATTGAATTCAGGCTTATCAACAATTAATGTTAAAATAAAATGTTACATATCAAGATATGCTTACCTACTATGCCTGCCCCTACAAAATACAGAATTAAGACAATTTAAAAAAATAACTAGAAGCCCATATATGAAATGACTTTAAACACGACGCAAAATTATCGGCTAACGAGTAAATACGCAATTCATAGTAACTTAAAAAAACGAGGCTTAGTCTGGGTTTTCCATTTAAAATTGTTTAAAGTCACAGGTGTTTTATTTTTCAATCGGCAGCTATGCTTCATATAGGTGAAACAGTAGAATATTTTATGTGTATTCAATATCTCATTATATCGTTTTATTTTGACGGTAATCCTTGTTTTACATTTTCGAAAGAAAACTATAAAAAAAACATGTATTGGTATAATTCTGATATGTTAATAAAGCGTGACATGGCTTTATCTACACAATCCTAATTTGCAATATTGAACCTTTGCACAATTATTTAGTCTAAGAACTATATTTTCTTTTTTACGGGTTGTGAGGATTTGTTTTTATAGTGTATTTATTACCATTCAGGATTAGTAAGATGAACAGAAGTCTTTGACCTGACGATATTCCTTTATTTTAATTTAAAACTAAATTGATATTTATATAACTGATGTTGTCTGGAAAAAATAATCAAAGGTTTTCGAAATGGAGCAACGGCGTTCGTCAAATTAATAGTCATCGATCTTAGATACCCTTTAACCTTAAAAATAGAACACATATAGTCTACTGTAGCAAATAGTTTTGTTGTTTACGAATTAAATTATATGGCAATATTTTTCAATAAATTTCAAAAGTCTAACGGACATAATATATTTTTTACTATTAAAATGTGACTTCATTTTGGTCAATCATTTAAATAGATAGTATAGAATCGTGAGTTTTTTTTTAAATATTTTCAAGCAGGTAGACTATAATCAAATATAAAATAAATTATCCGTCTCAATAACCTTATTTAACTATTCTACTTTTCAAATTTCATTGCAGCTTTTATTATGATTGGTACTAAATCTTTACTGCGCAACATTTAGATGCATTGAGCAGTACCCAGATAAAGACTCTCTTGTTCTTTTTATGTTCCTTTAAGCTTACACATCTAGTTTCTGATTGACTATTTTAAATATTGACATATAACAACAATTAAGGAAGGCCAGAAATAAGTCTTATTTGTCTATGAGACCATGGATGTTATTTAAAAAGTGTGTTGGGGGCCTCGTAGGCCGAGTGATTAAGGTAGTTCGTCTACTATTGATCACGTTGTCTGTCAAAACTGAGATTGCGGGTTCGATTCTAACTTCATGCAGTGTGTACTTGACTTCCATCTTAATTGCAAGTTTTCTACCGCAGGTCGGGGGTTTTCTCTTCGCTGAAAGTGACGTTTATGCACCATTCTTACAAACAAAACAAACAATAAAAAGTGTGTTGAGACAATATACCAGTTAAAACTCGAGATATTTTTCATCAAAATAAATTGTTAAATTAATGAGTCACATCTCAAAATATACTTACAATTTCCACCGATATCTACAAGAAATGAAGTATTTAGATCGTGTAAAAACAAATATTATCTGAACGTGTAATAACGTAAAGTATTACATAAATAACAAAACCCTAATTATCTGATTAATAGCGAATTACACATTGCAAAGTTATGTACCAAATGGTGAATGAGACTGGGTTTTCAATTAAATTATAGTTTAACGTACTCATGATCAGAACTACTCATGCAGACAAGTATTACAAGATAACCGACAGAATAAAAATGGAAACTTTGTAATACATTCACAACAAAACAAGAAAAGTCTGAAAAAGTTTGATTTTCTTCTAAATTGCACTGAATTTTACTCCACCAGTCTAATTGCTTTATCTTTACTTAACTTCACTTGAGATCTGTCTTGAACTGACTGAAAACTCTGAATTTGACTGAAATAGTCTGACGTTTTATTGGGCCAAGTCTAGACTAGTCTCGTAATTGTCTGAAAAAGTCTTGAACAGTCAGAAAAGAAAGAATAAGTCCAGACATGAACTCGACCCAATCTGGACTTGTCTCATCAGTACACAATATAACCTTTTACGATATTCCTGTCTTGTATTGATTTATCTTTAAATGGCCTTGTCATGCAAAATATCAAGTTTTTTGCTTAACAACTGTCCAGAGATGTTTAATAAAAAAGTTCGGGAAGTACAGACGGACAAAAATTAGTAAACCTAAATCCCCTCGACATGTTTTCGCCGGGCATAAAAAGTACATGCACATGTATAAAACTTGTTTCAATTATTACTGAACTATTGAAATTATTGGGGTTTTTTTAAATATTGTTTTTAAATAGACTGAATGATATTTCAAAATATTATTTTATTTGACGTTTTCAATTTTTCAATGTTAAAACACTTACCAAACATAATACATAATTAATCATTTAGGTAAACAACATTTTTGTACTTGCACATGAACATTTATACTGTACAATAAAACCCATTGCCAGAGATGTTTTTATATAGCAATTAAGTATATTACACAATAATGGGAAAACAATTGTATGTTAAAAACTATTGCAATAGAATGTAATTTTATAAAATTTACTGAATAGCAATGTAGCCTTTACAATTAAAAACACAGCTATCTGTCTATATGTTTAGGACGATAGACGCTCAAACACACTATCATTTGAGATTATAATCAAGATGTATGTAAAACTGTTTGATAATTTTGATTTAATAAAGAAATCAATTACATAAAATGTTCTTTGCTTTGTCTTTGTTGACAATCCAAAATAACCTGCGACATTACAGCATGGTAATTTGCGTTATAATTTCCAGTGTACTTAAAATCGAAATATCTAATATTTTAGTACAAGTTATTTGATTAAACCATTTACGAAAGCTCTGTCTAAATACTTCAAATGTAGCAAAAAATAATGGCCTAAAAGAGAAGACGAAAATTCGTAAACAATAATACTAGCTTTAAAGGTGCATACACACTTTTTAGAACAACCACATCCCATTGTATTTGTCCAATCAAAACACATAATTACGATATCCCGACTTGATTTTAGGGAGGTGAAGTGTCAAAAAGCCAAAGGGTAAGTCGTGAAAATAAAAAGGACCAATGATATTATTACAAAAGTGTCATGATAAATATGTACTTCATTTTGTTGCACAATTTACAATGCAAAAAACTTTCTTAAAATATACTTACTTCCTGCCCCGAAACCTACAAAAATTAAGCACTAAAGACTATTAATATGAACATGTAATATTACCAATGGCAGACTTTTTTGTTTAAGTGCTTAATAATTTCTAAGTAGCATCTGTTACACATATTCCATTTTTAACTTTATTCTTGCTTGTTATTGTTACTTTAATATTGGATTTACATTTGCAAAACTACAAAACCCAAGTATTGAGTATAGGCATCATTCTAATATGATTTTTCCTTGGTAAAGTATAAAGCGTAATATGGCTTGGTCTAACCATGCAATAATTTGCAATATTAAAAACTTTGCACCATTCTTTGCTTAAGAATTTCTAAGGAATTGGAAAGTGTTGCTTTAAGAGCGGGTTATGAAATTTGTATTTTGCTTGCTTTGTTTTTCTGTATGTATTATAAGTCTAAATAAGTGTAGATTATAAGTCCGACATTGCGATATTTTTTTATTACAAATTTACAACTGGAGAAAGAAAGAATCTTTGTAACTTTAAAAAGAACACAAATAGTCTGCTGCAACAAAGATAAGAAACTGTAAATTGAAAAATAATTTATATATTCCGATTCTTAACTAATTACTTTATTTCATTCTGGTAAATTGATGACTAGTCTATAATCGGACGCTTAACAATTTTTCAGGTTACATGTGGACTCCAATTGAATCAAAAGAAATCAAAGTCTAAAAATACAAGGAACAATACTCTGTGCATGAACAATTTCCGAGGGAATTCGTAGAAAGACGACGGATGTGGATGCAAGAAGCAAGCGACACATTGTGACACTTAAGGATATCAAACTTTATATTGATGGAAGACAATTTTATCTAAGGTCTATCGAAAACGAGCAGCGTAATTGCCCTCTGAATTATGATTTACCGCCTAGATAGGAGTCTGGTAGAAGGGGATATGTGTACATAGTGAAACTAAAAAAAAATAAGACTAGTTATGTATTTTAAAGAAATTATCAAAAATCATCGCATATGTGTATTAGTAGAAACAAAGCAATAGATTTTGATGTGTGAAATTATTCTACTGATTACTCATCTTAAACAGAAAACATAAAAAAGAACGCTTCAGACGGAATTGCAGTTATTTACCAAGCAAGTATTTAAAACTAAAGATCAAAATTATTGGTCCTGGGAGTGAATTAGTCCTGTAAAGTGAAAGGAAATGTAATGTTTGTTTGTATTTATGCCCCTAAACTCAAACATTTTCACGAAGAAGCATTTAATGAAATACAAAATGAATTTCAAGAACAATATAAATATTATTTGTGAGTATAGTGCACAAATTGGAGTAATAAATAAGTGTATTGAATCAGGTGAAATAATAGTTGTCACTGTATGATTGATTTTACTGTTCACAGTCATTTACCGTCAATACTTCGGCTTTACTTACTCTCCAAATCAATGTAAATGGAAAAGCAAGAAAACAAATAGTTATGAATTATGTTAATGAGGATCAAAATAACGTTACACCGTTACACTAGATGAGCTGAACGAAATAGAATTTATCCTGCAGTCATTTTATACAACAGAGTAATGTGAATAGTTTTGGTATGAAATAACATATATTTTAGATGGTTAAATAAGAAATGTGCAGTAAATAGGAACCAATTAATAAAGTGCAAAAATGCTATAGCCTTGTGAAAACTGCAACAAATATAAAAGTAAAGAAAGTAAAAAACAGTTATTATTCCACGTTAAACTCTGAATAAGCTAAATATCTATATTCATTGGAAACTAATTTATGAATTATTCTTTTAAAGACTTGAACTCATTTTGGCAATACTCAATGATCTATTTATTAAAATATTCAACTTAATTCTTGACACAGGCGTAATTCCGGAAAGATGTTGTATGGGCATTTTGACCCTTGTCCTTAAAAAGGGAACTATGGTTTGAGTAAAACATTTACGTCTATACTGAATACTTAATGATTTTGCAGATCACATTCAACTAATTTGTAATGTCAAACATGATTTCCAATTGGGTTTTGCTACTGTTAATAATATTTGTTTCCTCTTTTTATTGATTTCAAAAGTGCATTTATCAATATCATTGACACTGTCATGAGAGCGGGTCTATGACAATTATTTATTAGATCAAATATTACAGGTATTTTTTTTTGTAATATACAGTATGACCGAAAACCTTAAATCATATCTGAAATATTGAAATTAATGCTCAGATGTCTTTAATGGCGGTGAAGCAGCGAAAGTGTGTATTGTCCTTACTTTCTTAATTGTTCCTTAACATCTTGGGGAATATTTTGGATATAATAACTTAAATAGCTTAAGAAAGTTTACAGATATATTTTAAAACGAATTAAATATGTATATTAAAGTATAGGCAGTAATTGTATGCTGATGATACGGTTTTGTTGTCAAAAACTCTCTTAATATTTTTGATATTTTTAACAGTATTGTTAAATGTGTAAATTAAAGGTGAGTACTCAAGAAATATTTAATTGCTATTCATTAAGAGAAAACCCACTCAGATTTACAAATTTAAACCGTTTGGTCAAAATTCTTATTTTTATTTCTTGGAATGGTTTTTAGTTATAACGGTAGTTTTGTACAGCAAGAAAAAATTGCACGAACAAGCTTAGACATCACTATATGCTTTGAAGAAAATAATCTAATAAAAAATAAACTTGTAGACCTTGAGATAAAATTTGTCGACGCAAAAGTGGCGCCAACTTAATTATACTTCTCTGCGTTCTGGGGTTTTAAAAATTAGAAGGCCATTAAAAACGCATCTTCTGCCAAAAACTATTAAAGATAGGTACTAGCACTAGAACACTTTATAAAGTTAAGTATTGTGTTGTTTAGAATATCTTATTAATGAACAACCAAAAAACCGTCATCTATTCTATATAGATTAATGCGATTACTATATCTAAACAATCAGAAATTGCGGTCGATATATCTATCTTAAATCTATATGTAAACAAACCTTTAATGATAAAGTTATTCCGCGCTGGTTCTCGCAACCACAAAACACTACTCAATGTTTTAAAATGAGTTTATGTTATAGCCATATTTGATAAGACTTATTGCAGCAGAGAGAATCATCAATACAAAATGCAAATGTTGTTGCATTAAATTTACAATTGAAATAGGCAGATGGGCCAGTATTCTAAGAGAAAGCAGAGTTTGCAGTTATTGTTAAGATAAAAAAGGCGATGAATCTCACTATATGTTTGATGGTAAGTTGTCGCTAATTACAGACTGTCAAACAAAAATATACAATTGTATTATGTGTCCATTCCAGGTGGCTTCTGTGGTTAAGGTAGTTCGTCTACTATTTATCATGTTTTCTGTCAACACTGAGATTGTGGGTTCGAATCTCTCTGCGAGAAAGGGGCGCTAGACTCTAATTTTAATTGACAAGGATTGTCAGTTTCCCCAGCGAATGTTGGGATTTTCTCCGGGTACTCCGGGTGTTTCCACAATAAAAACTGGGCGCAATGATATAGCTTAAAAATTGCTTAAAGCGGCGTTCAACGCCATTCAAGCAATATATCCAATAATAGTAAAAATTTATAACATTTTTTCAACTTGTAACGTGTCCTTATACATGAAAATATCAGTATTCCTCAGAAAGGTGATAAAATATTTTCAATAGTTACTGTTTGAAATGCTATATATGTTGGTTAGTCATCATAGATATGTGGTGTTTGTATTGATGTTTTTACATTTTGTCAGGTCTGTTTGACATCTGATACTAAAAGCTTATTAGATCCATGCCTTTGCTAATAGGTAAATACTTTACAGGTTTGTATGTATTGTATCTTGCTTATTTTGTATAATCAATCTGTTGTCCGATATGTCTGTTATCTGTCATAGAATACTGTTCCATTTTGTACTTTTGCACGTTTTTGTGTCCGAGTTAATAAAGCATTTATCTTGTTTTGTTTCTTAGAATAATCCGTCCAAAGGACTTTGTTATACTTTTAAATTGAATTAGTTGTCATGTGCATGGAATTAAATCTTACGAAATATCGCGTAAAATTAGATTTATTGAACACATGCCATACAATGAACTATCTTCTATTGAGATCTTATATGCAATAACATATAGATTCTAATTGCCTATTTTAAACTCCTACCAACAATTAATAAAGTCAAGAAATATGCCTCCTTTGTTTTTGTGACCAATAACGAAAGGATGTTGATACTACATACAAATTAAAATATTTCATTTTGCACCACAACATATAATAAAACTGTCAGTCTCAAAGCATACTTACATCTTCCATCGAACACTAGTAAAAATATAGTATTAAAAGATTGTAGAACAACAAGTAATAATCTAAACATGTAATACCTTAAAAAATATAGTTAAAATAGCAGCCGTCTGTATTTGGTTTTGCAAAATAAATGCATACCATTTAAATTTAGATATTTGCTCCTATTCTCAAATTGTGAACCGGGCGTTCTCACCTGCCGAATGTACGATCATAAAAGAAGGGGTAAAAAGAGATGGGATGGACCTTTAATATCTAATGGGATTTATTTTTCACAAGCAAAGTTTTATTCTACAGAAACTGAGCTGTTATTGCATTCATTATTTTGCCATAACACATTTAGATATAAACTGAATTTACCGTTATGCTGATCCCCTAACAAATTTGGATAACCACTACCTACTGAGCAGTAACAAGAGGTCCCAAAGCAAACAGGCTGCCACAATAATTTGGGATAGAGCGTATGTACTGGTTATAAATGGTATTATCTGACCCCAATAGCTAGTTGAAAAAACCCTCCGATAAAGAAGATAAATGCAAACTATTACAGGGGGCTCATGATTGAATTTCACTAGATGCTAAGGAAAGGTTTAAGAAGAAGAAGATTTGTCAGCCATAAAAGAAGTTTTACACATGCAATTGTAATAATTTTGCAAAAAGAACTGAACAATCTACCAAAAAGTGATCAAAATACTTGTAAACCTAAGTGTTCGCAAGTAAAACGACCTCCAAAAAATAATCCAGCAAAGTTTTACTTGTTCAAAACCTTTATATATATATATAAATCTGTATATTATATATATATATATATATATATATATATATATGTATATATATATATATATATATATGAATAAAGAATGAAATCACATGAAAAAATCTGTATATTTAATCATTTTCTAGTACTTTCACTGCTTCCTGCTTAATAATAGCTCCTGCAGCTCTTCAGGTGACAATAATGTTTACAAATATTGTTTACATAAACGTATGATACAAAGATAACGTGATAATGTGTTTAAAAGTTCGGGAAAATAACGTTCATGACGTCGCATAAACAAACAATGAGTTTATATTAATTAATTATAAGTTAATCAGTTGCTGAATAAAGAATAAAATCACATGAAAAATCTGTATATTGTATCATTTCGCTAGTACTTTCACTGCTTCCTGCTTATTAATAGCAACTGATTAACTTATAATTAAATAATATTTTATATATATATATATATATATATACATACAAGTCTAGAAGATTGTGCAACGATACAAATGACGGTGTTTCTTGTAAAAAATTTAGACAAAGACTGACCAACGAATGGCCTTAGTCATTGAATGTCAATATAAATAAATGACGTAAACAAGTCATAACATATTGATCTTGAAATTTCTCATTTCCAACTTAACCCAAAATAGTTGCTTCACAAGTCCGCCAGCCGCGGACGTGCCGTGCTGTTACTTTGCTTTGCTCAAATATTCCAACAAGATGTAATCAAAATTACCAAGGTGACAAATTCATTACGCCAGACACGCACCGAATGAAAAAATACTTTAAGCATTTAGAGTTAAACACCACTGATGAGTCTTAAGTAGACGAAACGCGCGTCTGGCGTATTGAATTTGTCAGTCTTTGTCTAAATTTTTGACAAGAAACACCGTCATTTGTATCGTTGCATAATCTTCTAGACTTGTATATTATTTTGTGTTTATGCTGTACTCTCCTCTTCGGTTATTACAAAAGGTGCTCAGACAACATACTAGTTAACATATATGTATTTCATTTTGCAGCACAACACCTCAAAATATACTTACACTTTCCATCGATCTCTACAAAATAAACAATATAACTAATGTCAGATAAAACATGTATCTTTAAATATTAGAAGCGAAGCCTTATTTTCTGCTCAAGATATAATATGGTTTAAAGTAGAAGCTGTCTTTGTGATTATAAATCGACTGCAAGTGATTAAATAGATGAAACAATTTCTAAGTAGAATCCTGTATATGTATTTAAGATATATTTTAGAGTTTTCAGGTGACTGTAATCTTAAATTTCAATTTGCTAAAGAAAACTAAAAAACAAATAATGAGTATTGGTTATAATATAATGTTTGCATGATTAGGACTAATTCATTTCATGTCCATATCGCAACATTGAATAAGCTATATTAAAACAAATAACACTATCTTTTAATGGCTTCAAATGCATTACAAAATGTTTAAACTGGTTATGAGTACCTGTTTTTATATCACATGATGAGGTTAGAGGCAGCAGCCGTCATGCGATTTAAATAGACAGGACTACGTTAAAGTGCTGAACCAGTGTGCAAAAGTAAACCCCTTAATTATTACAGCTACAGCTTTGTTTTATTCTAACATCATTTACAACCTACTAACAGAATATTCACGGCATATTTTTTTACATATATTCAATATTCATCATTTGCATATTATTCCAAAACTAACAAAGGTAGCATCTGCCTTATTTAGATTAAACCGATATTTGGACTGCTTGAGACAAACTCTATGTATAGGTAAACTAAAAGCAAGCAAGATCTATATTGTTTAAATTTGTTTTTGTTAAAAAGTATCTACTTTAGGATAAACCTCCATAAATTAACAGGGCGGATAAATATTAAAATGTCTTTTTGAAACGATGACAAAATCTCTACATGTTTAAAATTGACAAAATCGGTCTTAATCTCTATCAATTTGATAATAAGATCCGCTTTCAATATTGTCACATAACTAAAATGTCTACTTAAATCTGTCAAAATCACTGATAATATTTCCCTGACAATTGTCTCCTTTTAACTGTCTCTTTAAAAATTATCAGTTTGATACAAAATGTTAAAATCTTATCAATTGTGTTCATTAGAAAACTTAAGTCATTATGTTAGTTAGCTTCTTTAAATGTTGAAATATTTGTAAACAAACGCGTCTTTTCACGTCAGCGGTATATCTATCGCAAACTGTTGTGGGTAAACATTTATTCTGTCGTAAAATTCTAAACTGTTATTTTTTTAGCACAATTGAAAACAATATTTATTAATACCTGCATTATATTTTGAATGTAATTAACTATTTATATATTAAATCTTGGATGTCTATATTCCAGGAGATGACAATTCTGTGACCTATGAGATGGAAACGATTCCATAATACATTTATGGGACCCGCGGGAAGCAATTACATAAACAAGATTACATATATAAAACACTCCTTAGACCAATTATTTACATTTAAAAAGCATACTACTTATATAAAATCACTTCTAAGACCTCAAAATGAATTTAAAAAGCTATAATAGAACAAATATAAATAATCTTTCCTGAGACCATAACAATGTAACTAAAACCATTTTACCTACACAAGTCACTGCAGAGACCTTAATAATGTAATTAAAAACAATTTTTAACATACAAAAGGTGGCCGCGGTACCTAAGTGGTAAGGTATATCATCTACCACCATATTTCACATACAAAAGGGGTCTCGGTGGCCGAGTGGTTAAGGTAGTTTATCTACTATTGATCACCCGATCCAGTTAAAGCCATTTTTTACATAAAATGAATCCTAAGACCGTTGGGATGCAATTAAAACTAATATTTTCCATATGAGATAAATTTAAGACCTCAATAAAGCAACTAAAATCAATATTCTGCATACAAAATCAATTCCTAAACTTTTGTGATGCCATTCAAAACAATTTATTGCAGCTATAAAATTAATCCCTATACCTAGGCAATGCAATTAGAAGCCATATTCCTAATACATAAATTTTTTAGAACCTTAGAGATGCAATAACAAATCTTATTTTCCATATGAAATAAATCTTAATGATGAAGATTGATCACATTAGCAAACTTAATCCCAAGATTTCAAAACTAACATTAGGGGAATGTACACATAATTAAATACAAAATATAAATATTTGAACTCCGACATGAGAATAAACCGCAGAAAGTTTACCAGATTATAAGAATCCAAGCATAATTAAACATTTCATGGAGCATATAAATCGCATTATAGGTGTAATTCTGACATGGCGCAGACACTCAGTAAATCGACAACATGGCTGATCTTAACTTTTCAAAATACATTGTGAATTAAACATTTAAAAATAAGCGTTGTCACAAGACAAAGTTGTCACGTACAAGATGTGGTCATATAAAAAACTAAAAAAGAAAATCATTGTCACAATGTCTAATGGACAACTTTGTCATTTGACGAAATTGTCAGGAGATTAAAAAATGTCCAGTAGCCAAACATCGCCAAAACAAAAACAAAATGTCTTGTAGATAAACGTGTCACGTGACAAAATTGTTAAAGAAAAGCAGTCCAGTGGACTAAACTGTTCAAAGAAGAAAAATACCCAATAAATGCAAATAATTGAAAAAACAATGTCAAGTGGACAGAAATATATAGTACACAAATTTGTGAACATAACAACACAAGTTAACTTAGGTTCTCAAAATATGTGGTTTACGCCAGTTTATTCTCGGCTATACATTCAACTTAAATGAATCAGAATCTCTGCTTTACAAGTTAACTATCATGTTATATTTTGATTGCACCCGACTGTATTTTATAACATGGTTGGTCTTTGCATTTTCCTTAAAAATTCAGATGATAATAAACTGAATGAGCTGTTGGTAAATCATATTCTATGATTAATTTTAAAAAGATTTGTTAAAGATTTTTAATATTCTGTAGTTCTTATAATTTCATGCTGTAAAGGTGACTTTATGATGTTCTTTATTTGACTTTTAACAATTTTGATACCAAAAGAAAAAAGTATAAAATGGGTTGAAAATGCCGTTCAGCGTTTATAAAATTAAAAGTGATCTTCTTTTGATAAATTGCAATTTTAAAAAACGACACATTTCGTCTATTATCAAGTTGATGTCAAGTTCAGCACATATATTTACAGTAATTTGCAATAATCTTTGGAAAAAAATATATGTATTTACTTTGAACTTATTACTTTCGGTGTGTAAATTGGAAGCAGTCTAACATATGTAGCTGGTGACATCTTTTTTTGTAAAATCTGAACTCCATGTAGATCCGCGTTAACTTCTATAATTTTTAAAAATTTTTAAAATTAGATTGTTACTGTTTATCATCAATGGTACAAAATCTTTACAAAACACTATGTAAATTTAAGATGCATTGACCCATCTAGTTTGTGTTCACTACTTTAAATTTAATTCAGTCTTACCAACACATAAGTTTATGAAACAACATTTCTTGTGAAACGTAAGTTACTTCATTTTGAAGCGCGGCTTAATATGCAAACGGAACTGTTACATCTCAAAGATACTTACTTCCTTCACTGAGCCCTGCAAAGATAGATGTTTTTAAAAATATAATAATTTAGAAATGTAATAAATTTAAATACTAAAAATAAAGAAATAATTATGTTCTAAAGAGTTAAATCGGCGTGTTTTCCAATCGGGATTAACAGACGTTTTCAATTTATCGTTTGTAGTAGCTGCCATTTTGTGGTTTTAAATCAGTAACATATAAAAAGATCTTTCAAGCAAAAATTGTTATGTCTTCATAAGTTTCAATTAATAAAACAAAAATGTTACATCTCAAAAATATACTTACATTTATGATAAGGACCTACAAAAAAGACAGTGTTAAGGGCTATTAGAAATAATAATATAAACATGAAATTTTTTTAATTTAAGTTTAAATTTCTACTTTAAAAATTTGCAAAGTGCTTTACAAAATTAAAAACTGAATATGTGTTTTCCAATAAACTTTTGTTTAAAAATGCTGCCGTCTTGTGATTCCAACTCGACAGGAAGTGCTTTTAATAGGTGAAATGGTATCTAAAGAGAAGTTGATATTTGTTTATTTCATTCACGTGTTTATACTGAAGGTGATTGTAGATTTTAAAATTGACGAACGAAAGGTAAAAATGCATCGAGTATTTGTCTCACCCTAATTAGTTTGTGTATGATTTAGAGTTATGCGTGACAAGATTTTACTTAACAACAGGCTTGCTCGTGTTTTACCTAAATAATGTTTACATGTAGTAGATTTCATTCAAAAATTGAAAGCAAGCAGAGTACAAAATATACTTACACAATTCAATGAAACCTACAAAAATGTAATGAAGGCGGGATGAGCATTGGTTTTTTATGGAATATTTTCAAAGTATCGGCCATCTCGTGACTTATACATACAGAAATGTTTTAAATATTTGAAACAGTTTTTAATTAGAAGTTGGTTTATTTATTCTAAAAGTAATAACTTTATTTTAGCGTTTTACCGTCACAGTAATCTTGGATTTTAAATTGCAAAAGAAAATATAAAACACTATTGAGTATTGGTATAATTTATATTTAATCTGTGAATGATTTAATTTTAGTTATGGCATGGCTTTACAGAACAGCACGATTGCTTTTATGTTTCATGTGTGTGTGTTAATAATTTAATATCTCCAGTAACTGTAAATAAACTGTATAAAACATATTTATTTGTTTATAACGTTAACATTTTGTCAGAGCCTGCAAATTTTGTACAAGGCTAGGGGCAGTGTCTCTATAGCTGTAGTAAAATGTCTTAAAGTCAAGGGGTAAAATTTAATATCGGAAAAATGTATTTCCTAAATTAACAGTCACATACTGAGTTATACCTACCGTCATCCAAAACATTCTCTTCGCTCTTGGTTTGGATTGCTAAAAATACAGCATTGACAACATTGATATTTGAAATAAATACTTATCTAAATATGTGATAATTTAAAATATTAAAGACGAAGCACCCTTTTATGTTTAAGAGGTTAAAGCGCAATTTAACGTGCTTTGAAAATCGGATGAAGTACATCTTAATTACAATAAATTATGGTTCTAAAAAGCAGCACTTTTGGGGATTTCAAACCGAAATCAAATGATTAAAATAGGTGGAAAAGAATTGACTATTAATTGACTATTGGTATAATTATAATATTGTTTGAGTATAATGTTGGCTAACACGTGACATGGTTTTACAGAACAACGTGATTGTTGATATTTACTAGGTTTATTGCTGCAATATGTTCTGTAGTTGTAGAATATTAGAATTTGAACTAGCACTATCTCAGAACAAAGTATTTTCAATTTTTCAAGACAATATATTTTCTGCACATAGTAGAAAATGATGTATTTCCTAAAAATAACATCCTGAATTACACGTACCGTCATCCAACGAATCTTCTTTGCTCGTTGTTTGGGTTGCTAAAAAACAGCATTGACAAAACTGTTTGAAAGAACCTATTATCAAAACGAGTGATAATTTAAAATATTAATGACGAAGCACACTTTTATACAAAAGCCCAGAAGGCTCATTCGATATTCGAAATTCGAGATTCGAAACTCGAAATTCGAAATTCGAGATTCAAAATTCGAAATTCGAAATTCGAAATTCAATATAGTTATAACCAATCAGATTGTGTGTGACATAATCGTCTACCAATCAGAATAAGTCTTATATAAACTTAGCCACGTGCTATTATGTTTATTTGGGGTTGACATATTTGTCAAACAATGACTGTGTTCAACATGGTTTTGTTAAAAAAAGTCAAAATTATAAGCTTTCTTTGTTATTTTATCAAATTTATTCAGTTCACAATAACATCTTGATTTCACAAATCAAGAAACAAGAATGTAAAACGGAATTCAACAAAACTTGGTGTGTAGGAAGTACACCATATGTAGTTGTGAATGTTACCAGGGCATTTTGGTCCTCAAATTTGTTTTTGGGGGGTGGGCTATCAGGGGTGGTTTCATAGGTTTTTGAAGGAAAAATTTGGTTGGATATATAGGAAATCATTGAAGCATGACCACAGTGCCCCCCTGGCCAGTCAGTGCCCCCTTTTCGAAATTTCTGGATCCGCCACTGGCTTATTTTGGCCTTTTGAACTTAGAAATGTGCTGAAAATGCCCATTAATTATCTTGTCAGCACAAATCATCTGATACTACTCAGTACTATACAAAATTTTATGAAACTTGTTATGTAAGTAGTACACCATATATGTAGTTGTGCATATTATCAGGAATTGATGATCCCCAAATTTATATGGTAGTTATGGCTCCATGAACTTAGAAATTTTCAGTAATCCTCGATAATCATGGTTTTCGCTTTAACTCCCCTAAAACAACTCAACCAAATTTTATGTAGTTTCGATATAACCAAGGAATTCTGATTGGTAGAGATTATGTCACACGCAATCTGATTGGCTAAAACTATATTGAATTTCGAATCTCGAATCTCGAATTTCGAATTTCGAATCTCGAATCTCCAATATATAAGAACTATTCTGATTGGTAGACGATTATGTCACACGCACTCTGATTGGTTATAACTATATTGAATTTCGAATTTTGAATCTCGAATCTCGAATCTCGAATTTCGAATTTCGATTCTCGAATTTCGAATGAGCCTTCTGGGCTTTCGTACTTTTAGGTTTAAGAGTTTAATATGCAATGTAAAGTGCTTTGAAAACCGGATGAAGTGCACCTGTCATATTAAATTATGGTTCGAGGTAGCAGCACTTTCGGGATTTCAAAATGATTACTGGTCTTTCCCTTTTCCGTCTTGTTTTTATGTTGTTCTTGTCCTAAATTTAGCTCAAATGTACTCACTGGACGTTAAGCAATTATTCTTATTCTTCTCAATGAATTTGTGTATTTATTCATATTTTCTTCCATGAAAACAGACAAAATCTTTAACAGAATAGGTTATAAGCCATGTTTCTTAAAACAAGTAACAGAATACATTTAATTCACAGCACAGATATGAATCAAATATATCATGTAAATTACGTAAATGAGATAAAAGTCTTGCTAGTCATGTTAACTTGGAGTTAAGACATTACTTATCTTATTGCTAAAGTATGGGTATTTTGTCAGTGTGTACAGCACCGATTGAATTAATCTCCGGTCGCGATAATTAAACTTAGCAATTGTGCTATTGTTATTCCATCGACTCAGTGTCCACTTTAAGACGATGAATAACATTGCCTTGTAGATTGTTCATCATATTTCATGTCCTATCAAACGCGACCTGTTTTATACAGTATTGTTTAAATAATTTTAACGAAGGGAGACGTTATTATTTGTCAACATTGTATGTACTTATTATATGTATTTATTTGCTGTTTAAATAAAATAATTTTTTCCTATCCATAACACAGAAACTATCTTCATTCCCACTTTACCTTAGAACATCCATAAAGGCTAACGATTCTCATATTGTCAGAGTACAATAATTAAGTTTATACAACTTAGTTTATAAGTTTAGATGAATTTTGGTGTATAGTGACAGTGTTTTATTACGCGAGTAAACTCAATGCTACACATGAGTAAGACCACGCGACAAACGTGTTACTCATTATCGACATTCAACATACAAATTTGTAATACTTTCTAGATCCACACCACATGTTTAGGACAAATATTTCACGAAGTTTCACAAAATACCGACTTGTAATTCGTTGTAATTAATACTTTGCTTTGTCATCCGATCGGAAAAGAAAAGAGTGGGAATTACAAAATAAGACAGCAATAATGACATGAAATATTTTGTTGTTCTTCTGTATATATATCTGCGTTGTAATCTCATAGAAATCACTATCTGAATTGTAGTGTTCCTTATTGAAATAATATAGTTTACGAATAAGAATAAGCCAATGTTTATAGTCCTGTTTTATTACTTTTTGTAGAATAAACACGCAGAATACTTAATAGTTTGGGTTATGGAAATAAGAAATAACACCAGGGCAAAATCGCCCGCTTAAAACACCTCCACGTTTTGCAAAATCGCCCCATAAAAACGCGCATCTAAAATCAAAACCCACCCACTTTACACAATTTTCCCTACCTTTAATAAATTGCTCCCGCCTTGATCAAAATCGCCCCACTTCCAAAAATCGTTATATAGTATAAAATTATTTATTTTTTTTGATTGCCTGATTGTATATTATGATCCCAGTTAAGATAAATCATAAATCTGTGTTCTTTCTTCGGTTCTTCGTTTTTCACAATCATCACATAAGACGGCCTCTTGTCTTGTTCAAACGGTCTGCGAACACTCTATACAGTTATTCTCCTTGGTGTATAGTGACAGTTCAAGAAAGAACACGTTTTTTTCGATATCATTGTTAAAATCATTAGCGTAATTAGTGAGAATTAAATCCAAATAAAAATATAATCGATCATTATTAATAAAACATTATAAATTTTAATCAGGGACAATAATGATATGTCATTAAATATCAAACAATTACCTTATACAAACTAGACAATAGCTATACAACTGAACAATTTAATACTTTATAGTTATTTTTGTAAGTGTGTCGATTTTGGTGAAGGTGGGGTGTTTTTGATAGAGCGATTTTGCAAACAGTGGGGACATTTTTGTCCATGGAGCGAGTTGACCAGCTCCGAAATAAACAGTGTCAACATTTTCCAATTTTTGATTGCAGTTTCATTTTATGTATGTCACGGACATATTTTGTCTTTCACAAATATTTTTCCGTCTGTCAAATGTATGTGTTACAAAGGCGTGTCCGTTGTACCAGCCAAAAATGACACAGAAATATGTCTGTCACAACGGCATGTCCACACTTTTTTCCAATGAATCAGTCGAAATTTGTCTGTTATAGCAATGTGTCAGATATTTGAGTGAAGAAATGTCTGTCACAGGCATTTTTCCTATTGTATAAAACACAATTATTATTAATTCTGTTGGATATTTGTTTCAGTTTCAAATTATTTTATGAAAATATTCGGAATTAAACAAAAAAATCGAAATTATAGTCTGCCACAAGGGCAGATTTAGGGTACAACGAGCTGAATCTTATCTACAAAAAGGGGTCTTTATCGTGCAAGGTGCGTAACACTCTCCAAAAACATTAGCCACTGTAGTTCGTGGTCAGACCTTGCGTATTGTAACTTAAAAACTTCCTGAACGAGAGACCACCCCTATCCGCAACCTGGGAGTTCTGTGGAACCTAATAGTATGGTATTTTCCCAGTAGGATCAATATAATCATACTGTCTTTGAACGAAGGTGTTAGGGTAGATTATCACATGAAGAAAACATTATCACCCAAGACGAAGTTCGGGGTGATAATTTTTTCTTCATGTGATAATCTACCGTAACACTGAAGTTCAAATGCAGTATGATTTTTATTATACTGAATGCCTATTGTCTAATGAAGAAATGTAAACTACCAGATAGATACTGTACTGAATCATATTTTTAATGGAAAATGATTGTTCGTCTGCTAGTTGTTTTTCCAAATAATAATTGCCCATTTTCATGTATTTGTTGTCTTTGACATGTTTGCGCGGAAAGACACACGAGCTGATAGTAAATTTTAGCTGATGCGGCTGCTCATTTTCTAGATTGGCAAAGGGGTAGAGCCACGAAGCACCAAAAATGGCCTATTCTCAAAAATTAATATTTCTGTGATTTTTTATGAATATATAATTACTTTATGGGAAAATGTGGTCTATCTGCAATTTTATTAAAATTTGCTTCATTGGGGGAGAAAATGCAAAATTTGATAAAAAACACAAATTTCTGAAATTTATTCATATATTATACAATTTCAAGAAACAAATGAAATAAATTTATCATTATTTTTTATAATATTGCTTCTAAACCAATACAGCAACATTAAGAAATCCATTTAATAATCAAAAATAATTTTGGGGGTAAAATAACTTTTTACTGAAGAATCGCAGATTTCTGTAAATAATTTATACAATTAACAAATAAAGATAGATGGTTGAATTTAGTGACTAAAATCATAATTAGATATTTATTTCTTAGTTTAAGACATCAACAATTATGAATGAAATCAACATTCAACGGAGATTTCTAAAGTAACAGTACCTGAGCCTGTTTTTAACTTTAAAATAAAAATCATTTTCTGAAAACAATGTCTTAAATAAACATAGTGATAAATCGGTGAAAAATTTTTTCTTAAGTTTAATTTATTTAACTTCTAGTATTCGTAGTTGAGTAAATATATTTTAAATACATTTAACAATAAAAACGATCGGGAGAAAAATGCTATTAAAAAATAAAATGTCACCGTCTGATACATTGTATGTTCCGTCAAACAGGAAGAAGAATAGCTATGGAACTGAAAAGGTGAGGCACAGCTAAGGGGAAAACGTAATGCCCGCAGACGCCTAAATACAATTGACAATGACATATAAATTGATTAAATATGTTAATATTTGTCTTTATAATACTTTCTTCTGAGATAAGACTACAAGACCAGAACTAATTACATGTGTCATCAATTAAAAGAACAACTAGTTTTTATTTAAACATGTAACAGTTTTTTAAAAAACTTTATGATCCACTGATAACCGAGGTACCATATTACTGCAGCGATGTGTGCACAGACACCAACAACTCTAGATCCTGACTTACATTTACAGTACCAAGCTTCAACGTTACATACAGAATATTGTATCCACAATAAATAACTCTTTGATGAGCAATGGCGGATTTGAAGACGAACCCTTAACAAAGACCTATCATCCTTGTGGACTTGGATATCACAGTCGCCATCTAAATGTTCCTCCATATAGCTTGGGCTAAGTTTATATAAGTTGATATGAACCACAAGTAATATTTCTTAAATTCTCTTCATCTAATCTTGGAAAATCGTTAAGTTCATCAATATCAGTTGTTTTCCATATAATTTTCCTCTTCTCCAACCCTTCTGCTTCGATTCTGGCTTTCAAATCGTTGATACCAGATGATAGATGAAGCATTTTGGCAGCTAGTAACTCGTCGTCTTCAGACTCTAAAACAACGACACAAAATGCATTTTTAACCAACGTTAAAACATTATTATATAGATAGAGATGAAATATCGAATTTTCCGAGTGACAGAAATCACGGTAAATCACATGTAAAAATTATCGTTTATTTTCACTCTCGGGTTTTTCCCGCCAAAATGTCACATCGGTTTTGTACTATACAGATATTCATCCGCTGTTCATAAAATTTAGGATTAAGGATTACAATTTTACGAAAACAATTTTGATCTATATAATAAATAGGATAATCAATTGGGCATCGTGAATATCCAAAATGATCACTCTTGTCGCATAAAGCATCAGATTAAACTCGTGCGCGGAACAAGTTCCGCGCACTCGTTTAATCAGATGCGTTATGCGGCACTCGTGATATATTTTGGATATTCACTCCGCCCAATTAATTATCCTATAATTAATATCTCCAGCAATTTCAGCAGCATGTGAAATGTGTTCATTTATGAGAAATCTTCAAAATCACGTCTTATTTTTTTTTATTTTCCTTAAAACTGGACTTATTCAGGATTGTCAATTCCATATAATTTTTCAAGTCAACAAGAGTATTACTGCCTTTAATTGGCATCAAGATAATATTCCATGTGTCTCGTTTGTTTTTATTTTTTGTTTAAATGGTGTTTAACGCCATTTACAGCAATTTCTCAGCTAGTGTCCAGTTTTTATTTGGGGAGGAAGCTGGAGTACCCTAGGAAAAACCCCGACTTGCGGTAGAAAAACTAGCAATCCTTTTCAATTAAGATTGGAGTCGATTACACCCTGCCTGCAGTCAGAATCTAAGGCACAATCCCATTGTTGACAGACCACGTGATCATTAGTAGACGAACTACCTTAACAACGCGGCCACCGAGGCCGCCATGTGTAACTTTTCATGTGTCTTCTGGGTAAATAAGTATAACATGTATGTGCATATTTTTATGTACTGAGTCTGGAGACAAACTCATAAAAATGTTTATATAATTAAAAGTATAGGGAAACATTTTGGTAAAGTTTTAAATCTCAATATTCACATATATTTATATAGAAAATTATTATAAATCTATTGGAAATACCTTTGGAGAGCGGTGGTAGGTATTTATTGCACATTGAGCAAACAATTCTAACATATTCGCCGATACTTGGAACTTGGTTTGTTGGAAGAACCCGGTCTAGATATTTCCATCGTTTTATTCTAGCGTTAGCCGACTCCACTACCCAGCGAACCTGAAAATACATTTTGTATATAAAAGTAAATATTTTATCACTAGGAATAAAAGGTTTATGAGCAATAACAGTTCTGTCACAAACTAAATGAAGCCTAGGAGATTCAGTTTGATATGAGTTCATATACCGATGAATTAAAGCAGCTTTTGTTCCATGTTATAATTTCGCCACTGAAAACAATTTCAAATTTCCTGTCAGTTAAACTCAAGAATTAAATGAAATGAATTGTGCTGAAAAATTAAACATAGCCGTTATTTAAAGTACAAGTATTAAACAGTTGTTCAAAGTTAAAAAACATAGGTTAACATGTTTATAAGTGGTACTCAGTGGGGGGTGGGAGGGGTGGTTATGATGGAAACACAATATCTCTGAAAGATATGTTTTATATACATTTAATACAACGCCACTAAATGTGGAGAGGTATTAAAACTGTTCATAAAAAATAAAGATTATTCGTCCGGTAAAAAAAACAATGTTGAGTATTTTTAATTATTTGCTTATTGTTTATTTACTGTACATGTTAAATGTGTATGCAATATAGACCAAAATTACAATAAACTTTCAAAAATGGACACTTGTTTCAATTGAAATTTTTTTATCGTTAAGTAATATAGATCAATATTTAAGAATGTATACACCCTTGCTTGTTTGAATATAGTTTAAGCCACCAGCAATTTTTCAGCTGTATCTTGGCGTCTTTTTATTGGTGGAGGTAGTAGTGAGTACCCCGGAAAAAACGCCTGACCCTCGACAGGAAAACCTGCAATTCTTGTCAATTACGGTTGGAGTCGAGTACACCCTGCCAATATTAGGTGACTGACTACCTAACCACTCGGCCACCGATTCCCTTGTAAAAACTCGTGTCCAGGTCAAGGAGCTAACTGCACCTCGCCTTTGAAATACTTTTCTTACCTATAGATTTGTTTCTTCTTTGACATATACTCGATTTCCACCCATGTTTTATAGTAACACAATTTTTGCAAACAGTAAATTACAATTTACAAACTTTGTTTACCTTTGTGACAAGACGGCTTGCGTTTGCATCTTCGGTGGATAACTGTTTTTCTCCTCTGGACAAAAATGAAGGCATCTTTGCATTGATTCCAAGTTCTTCAAGGAGATCAAGGGCATCTCAAAAACCTCTGTCCACTACGCAGATGTCGTCTTCTTCAATCCATTCCTGTATGTTTTCAACATTTGTTTTCAGCATATGTTGTAATATTGCTGCATATTTTCCGTCTGCCAAGTAAGGTCCAAGAATGGTAATAAAATATCCTGTGGTGCTTACAACTACCATAGGCTTTACCAGTGGCCTCCCTTTGTGTACGCTAAACGATTGTCTTTGGAACTTAAAATTGCTGCTTTTTTGAATATATATGTAAGTTCCATCTAGTACAATGATGGCCTGGTCAGCTCCCATTGTGCTGAACAATGACTGGGCTAATGGTCTTGTGTGTTTTTCTATAATAGATGATCTGGAAATATGATGTAACCCCAAGTTCTCTGGAACAAATGATTGCATTAAAGCTACTCTGGCAGATGTTAAAGCCCTCATTAAACTAGATGTAGAAATATTAAATAAGGTAGACATCAACTTGTTGGACATTCCTGATTTCAATTTAAAAAGAAATATTCCAATGGTAGTATGCTTGGTTCTGACAGGGGTGTTTCGAATAGAGTTTGAAATGCAATTACAAATATCATCAAAGTTGTCCTTCGTTATTCCTGTTTATTCAATGTAGTCAGAATTGAATAATGTATTAGGACTGTCAAAGTTTATTCTATTCGATTCAGTTTTAAGAGCAATTTCACGAAGACCTTTTATTAATTCTTTGATTGTTGAGCGATTCACAATCTGATAATTTTGAAATATTATGTAATGCGTCTGCAGTCATCAAACCATCTTGCAAGTGACCCGGACAGCATCTAGTTTTAGCTGGAATAATTACCTCCGTCTCAATAAAAACTCGATAACGAGCATCTTTGGGTACTACCATGAGTTTTGGACCTGGCTTTTTGCATAAGAAACAGTATGCATGGCTACTGGCTGTACTGGGTATTGGGAGTGCGACTGATGGCGGACTTGCATTTGGATTTTCTCTCCTACTTTTTACATCCGATGTATCTAATGGTGCATAATATCGTTTTTCGACAATTTTATTTCTTTGGAATTCATTAATTTTAGTGAAGTAATTATGTCTACATTTGCTGCAAATGACATCTTCGTTATTACATTCGACCATATATCATTTGCGAAGAATTTTTTTCATTTGATTGTTTACATGTCGCCGGTCATTTGGCTTTGTTCTTTTATTACAAAGAACACAAGGATAATATTTGGTCCTGATCCTGGCATTCTGAAAGAAAATGTTAACATTCAGCAGAATGAAAACAA
Organism: Limnoperna fortunei; assembly: GCA_944474755.1. Lineage (NCBI taxonomy): Eukaryota > Metazoa > Mollusca > Bivalvia > Mytilida > Modiolidae > Limnoperna > Limnoperna fortunei. Next base: position 47,844,959 of record OX104123.1, read on the forward strand.
AATGAAAAGTCTTATTTTCAGAATGTATCAAGGAAAAGGGGGTAAAAACAAAATTACGAACAGAGATATTACAGTGCTTAATTTGTGAATGGTTTATACTTTGCTTTGCTATAGTTAAAGATATCCCGACATGGTATTGACACGCAATATTAAATGCACATTTATTTTTAACTAATTTTATAAGCCAAATATATGTTGTGACTGTAACTAATGCAAAAAAAAACTAAAAAAAAACTAAAAACTCTGAGGTTCGATCGCGTGGTTATAGTATTTCCAGTGCACTGCACTAACCACTACGCCACGTATACACCTGTTAACGTTGCGTAAATATGTTGTATATAAACGGTTCTATCGTCTGCAAACAAAATATATTTTAAGTTGCTTACTTTTTTTTTCAAAAAGAAATTTTTTTTATTGGTATAGCTAATATTTTAAATACGCATTAAAAGCTTTTTAACACTACGTCACCAGTTTATTCAGGGATGCCGAATGGCATCGAAAGCTACTTATTATAATCTCACGATTTTATCTACATATACTGTAGTCACAGAGCATAATGTTCCGTGTCTTTTAAATTACTTTTTTGAAGAAACATTTATAAAAGCTGCATGTATTACTTAAAACATAATTTTATATGTCCTTTATGTTTTGTGGGTGTAGACTTACGTAGCATAATAATGGACGATACATGTACATATCTCTCCAATTTAATAATTTTGCATTCCTTAAAGAATTCCCACAAATTACCGTTAAGAAGATGGATAATTTGTAAGAAAATCTTACCTAATTAATACATATCCACTCTAAAAGATAACAATAAATCTGTTCATGAATGTTCTTACATCGGAACGTTTGTCTCCATTCAGCATTATTTTCATTGTCGTCTGCTATCTTCTCGCATTGAATCTCCGTCCACCTGCATTCTTTTATATTTTTCATTGTATAATTTTTCTACTAATTGCATAATTCTCTTTTGGTCCCTTTTTTCTATTTTCTGTTTTTTATAATAATTTTTTCATGTATTTTTTAAAAGAATGTGTGAAATATATATATCATTTATTCTGTTGTGTAGGTACCAGATTAAAGTCAGTTATATATTATTTTCAAACAGAATATTTGGCTGAGAAGTCAAGTTATTGATGTTTAAAAACATTCTTCTTTGTTTTAATTTTTTGTTCTTCTGTATTTATATGTACATGTACATTCAATATTTTTCCTGATCGAAACTCAACCTCCATTTTCCTGAATTCGTTTACCAAATAACTGTAAAGTCCTTTTCAGCCTTGGCCACATTCTCTGACCATCGTAATTTTTTATGAAAAATGAAGTAAAATGTTTAAGAAAAACAAATTAAAAGCAATATCAATGGTCAGAACGTGCGGCAACATTAAACAAATTGGGTGAAGTGTACAAATGTAGTAAAAAAGTTCATTTTTCGGAAATCCGAGCGTGTTCCGGAGCTTACAATAAACAATGACGTCATCATATTTATATTTCGAATACACAATTCTAAACTTCAAGGTTCATCTTTCAAACTACATAAATCAGAAGTTAATTATACTTGTTTATATTTTTCGAAATTCGTAGGGCCGATATCGCGCTTCGTGGCTCTACTCCTTTCTTCTGATAATTTTTATATATCACAAGTAAACTTCGGCTGGAGCGGGTGATAATTTTCCAGTTCGGCAATCTCCAGTCTTAACGGGTGTTAATTGAAATTATGTTTCTATGAGTGTTGTAGTAAAATGAAAGCACTGGGGACAAACTAAGATTTGATCGTGCTGATCTATCACGCTAACAAAAATACTAATTGTTCAACCTGTAATATTAACATCATAATATCTTCAACACCTTGTCACGAAATCCGTATCAACAACATTATTTTTATTATTGATACTATTGATAAACAATCTACAAACATTTATAGGTGGTAATTAAGAAAGGTTGACCATATTATTACTCAATTCACGTCGGCTTAAAACGGACCTTTAGTTTTTGGTTCGTAAGAAAAAGGTCAGGGTATATGTTCAATAGACAATATAACCTTAAAAAGATCACATTCCAATGGACAATGTCGCTAAAAAATTTAAGTTCCGTTTTCCGTCAATTATTCATAATCTTTGTAAATTGAGTTAATTGATTAATGTTTAATGACCAACAAGCACTATTTCAGCATAATAGTGTCTTTTTTGTTTTCTAAAAGTTGAAATACTTTTTATGTTATGCAAACAGCCAAAGTTCCATAAAATGGAGAACACCCCAAACAAGTATTCAGTTGCTGCTAAAGCGAAAGTCAGCGTTTAAGAACAACAATAATTATGTTGATTTAATAAGAAACAAGCTTCTTTTAGTTTGGCTTTTAGCTTATGCATATGTGAATGATATTTTTTTTGGCCTGCGTTGATTTCAATTCGAACAATGCATCAGTAAATAGTAAGACAATGGAGCGGTCAATAAAAATAAAAAATCATAGGACACAATCTTACAAAGATGAAACTGAACAGAAAACCAAATAATATAAAATGAGTAAAATGAACCCAATAAAAAGCAAGGGTGCATCAAGTGCTACAAATGAGTAATCTTTCTCCGCCTCAAAAGTCAAGTAACTCCGGTAAAACGTCAACTCAGAAATAAAAAGACCTATTTGTGGCTCAGACTACAATGCCTGATCGAATTTGGGAGCTTAAGTTCATAACGAATAAGTACGTCGTGATGACGGTCATAGGTATCGCATATGAATGTAGGTAACTAAGTGCAAAAGAGAGGGTCATACAAAAAAATATACTATATATATACATATAAATCAATAAAAACGACTATTTTTCAATAACACCATGATTTAATTGTTCGTTAAAATATATAAAAAAGTCACTAAATTTTGATTGGAATATGCGATGACTTTAAAGCAAAAATAATAAGAAGTTTTATACATAAAATTATGTAAAATATACCATATGTGCATAAAATCGCCAAAACATCAATTTGTCATTAATCAATATTCTCAAAGTGGGATAAAACAGGAAGCATACTTTTTTTAAAATTTAAGAAAACAAAGACCAATATTTAAGGCCGTAATTTAACAACAAACGAATCTAATAAAGATTTAACTTAAAAACAAAATATGTTAACATCTGTCTGATGACTAACAATGATTGACTTTGTAACAATTGAAGTCTTATTAAGATAAATGCTAAAGATACTTCGCTTAAATCTCCAAGATATTCACTTAGATTTAGTAGATACAGCAATCAGTCAGAAGGCAAATACAAAAAAAGAGACCGTTAGATGCCAATTACAAAAAACGGGCCTCGATGGGAAAAATGTGCAGCACTACCTGCTTGAATATGCAAAATTAGTAATTCAATGGAATGATTTAATAAGATGTTTTAGTATTATTATTATTATTATTATCAAATTTCGTTCGATGCAGTTTGTACTTAAGTAATGATGTTTAATGAGAATACATCAAGGATGCTCAAGTTTATGCATTTGATATGTTGTTTTTTCATCTTTAGTCTTTTTAGTACAAGTGAGAATATATAGCGGATTTGACCGAGGGGTCTAGACCGCTGGACATAGTGCAGGCAATATTGAAAAAAAACACGAAAAACATTTTTTTTTAAATGCCAAGGTATTGAATGAAAAGCTTTTTAAAAGTCTATCAATAGCAATAAACCGCGGCATTTCATTTTCCACTGTGTATTCTAAAATATCGAAAAATTAGTATTATGTTGTCTCCACTGATGAAATCAGTTTGCTAATGATGCATAAATTTATCTAAAACCTGTTTTACGCCAAACGCAATTTTATATAATGTGTGCAAAAGAGATATTTGATGCCAATATAAAAAATAAGAAAATGTTTGTATTATTATCTGTTGGTAAACATGTGGTAATTCTTGTTTTTTTTTTTGAGACATTTAGTTTCCTTACTTTAAATTCATGGTTTATAGACTCGACATGAAGAAAACTTTAAATCTTCTCAAAACTTTAAAAAGAAACTCGCTTGTAAAGCCATCGGATCCTTGTTTGTTTATTATATTAGTCTTCAGTCATTCGTCTGTTATTACGGTTTTACCGTTGTAGCAGTAAAAAAATGACTGTCACATACATTTTTCCGTTGTAGCAGACAAAAAGCGACTGTCACAAAGCATGGTAATTATTAAATCCCCGACCACGAAGTGTCGGGGATTTATTGTTTTTGCACCGTTTCTTATTATTAAATCCCCGACCACGAAGTGTCGGGGATTTATTGTTTTTGCACCGTTTCTTATTATTAAATCCCCGACCACGAAGTGTCGGGGATTTATTGTTTTTGCACCGTTTCTTATTATTAAATCCCCGACCACGAAGTGTCGGTGATTTATTGTTTTTGCACCGTTTCTTATTATTATTATTATTCTTCTTCTTCTGGACCTAACTTTGTCCGTAGGATTTCTCGAAGACGAAAAGACATAGGTCAATGAAACTTACCAGAAAGATAGGTCACCACTAGGAAATGTTGTTTCCGATTTCGAAATTTTGAAAATGGCGGCCATCTTGGATTGGCGGCCATTTTGAATTTGAAAAAAATGCAAAATTAATCATAAAAAATTACAAACAATATGGATATGAACCAAAATAGGTTTATAGGTCAATATTAAGGTCCCGGACAATATGGGACCATTTTCCGAAAAATCCAAGATGGCCACCATATTCAAAATGGCCGCCAAAGTGCGAAAATTGAAAAGTTGTCCGATTTCAACGAAAATTGGCATTTAGGTCAATATTGATATTACGAACAACATGGTGACATGTTCGAACAAATCAAAGATGGCCGCCAAAGTCCAAGATGGCCGCCATATTCAAAATGGCCTCCAAAGTGCGAAAATTGAAAAGTTGTCCGATTTCAACGAAAATTGGCATTTAGGTGAATATTGATATAACGAACAACATGGTGACATGTTTGAACAAATCCAAGATGGCCGCCAAAGTCCAAGATGGCCGCCATATTCAAAATGGCCGCCAAAGTGCGAAAATTGAAAAGTTGTCCGATTTCAACGAAAATTGGCATTTAGGTCAATATTGATATTACGAACAACATGGCCACACTTTCGAACAAATCCAAGATGGCTGTCATATTCAAAATGGCTGCCAAAGTGCGAATATTGAAAAGTTGTCTGATTTCAACAAAAATTGGCATTTAGGTCAATATTGATATTACGAACAACATGTCGAACAAATCCAAGATGGCTGCCAAAGTCCAAGATGGCCGCCATATTCAAAATGGCCGCCAAAGTGCGAAAATTGAAAAGTTGTCCGAATTGTGACAAAAGTGGGCACGGGAGGGGATTTTTTTGTGACTTGCTTGCAATCACAATCAGCACTTGTTATTATTCTTCTTCTTCTTCTTCTTCTTCTTCTTCTGGACCTAACTTTGTCCGTAGGATTTCTCGAAGACGAAAAGACATAGGTCAATGAAACTTACCAGAAAGATAGGTCACCACTAGGAAATGTTGTTTCCGATTTCGAAATTTGGAAAATGGCGGCCATCTTGGATTGGCGGCCATTTTGAATTTGAAAAAAATACAAAATTAATCATAAAAAATCACAAACAATATGGATATGAACCAAAATAGGTTTATAGGTCAATATTAAGGTCCCGGAAAATATGGGACCATTTTCCGAAAAATCCAAGATGGCCACCATATTCAAAATGGCCGCCAAAGCGCGAAAATTGAAAAGTTGTCCGATTTCAACGAAAATTGGCATTTAGGTCAATATTGATATTACGAACAACATGGTGACATGTTCGAACAAATCAAAGATGGCCGCCAAAGTCCAAGATGGCCGCCATATTCAAAATGGCCTCCAAAGTGCGAAAATTGAAAAGTTGTCCGATTTCAACGAAAATTGGCATTTAGGTGAATATTGATATTACGAACAACATGGTGACATGTTTGAACAAATCCAAGATGGCCGCCAAAGTCCAAGATGGCCGCCATATTCAAAATGGCCGCCAAAGTGCGAAAATTGAAAAGTTGTCCGATTTCAACGAAAATTGGCATTTAGGTCAATATTGATATTACGAACAACATGGCGACACTTTCGAACAAATCCAAGATGGCTGTCATATTCAAAATGGCTGCCAAAGTGCGAATATTGAAAAGTTGTCTGATTTCAACAAAAATTGGCATTTAGGTCAATATTGATATTACGAACAACATGTCGAACAAATCCAAGATGGCTGCCAAAGTCCAAGATGGCCGCCATATTCAAAATGGCCGCCAAAGTGCGAAAATTGAAAAGTTGTCCGAATTGTGACAAAAGTGGGCACGGGAGGGGATTTTTTTGTGACTTGCTTGCAATCACAATCAGCACTTGTTATTATTAAATCCCCGACCACGAAGTGTCGGGGATTTATTGTTTTTGCACCGTTTCTTATTATTATTATTCTTCTTCTTCTTCTTCTTCTTCTTCTTCTTCTGGACCTAACTTTGTCCGTAGGATTTCTCGAAGACGAAAAGACATAGGTCAATGAAACTTACCAGAAAGATAGGTCACCACTAGGAAATGTTGTTTCCGATTTCGAAATTTTGAAAATGGCGGCCATCTTGGATTGGCGGCCATTTTGAATTTGAAAAAAATACAAAATTAATCATAAAAAATCACAAACAATATGGATATGAACCAAAATAGGTTTATAGGTCAATATTAAGGTCCCGGACAATATGGGACCATTTTCCGAAAAATCCAAGATGGCCACCATATTCAAAATGGCCGCCAAAGTGCGAAAATTGAAAAGTTGTCCGATTTCAACGAAAATTGGCATTTAGGTCAATATTGATATTACGAACAACATGGTGACATGTTCGAACAAATCAAAGATGGCCGCCAAAGTCCAAGATGGCCGCCATATTCAAAATGGCCTCCAAAGTGCCAAAATTGAAAAGTTGTCCGATTTCAAAGAAAATTGGCATTTAGGTGAATATTGATATTACGAACAACATGGTGACATGTTTGAACAAATCCAAGATGGCCGCCAAAGTCCAAGAAGGCCGCCATATTCAAAATGGCCGCCAAAGTGCGAAAATTGAAAAGTTGTCCGATTTCAACGAAAATTGGCATTTAGGTCAATATTGATATTACGAACAACATGGCGACACTTTCGAACAAATCCAAGATGGCTGTCATATTCAAAATGGCTGCCAAAGTGCGAATATTGAAAAGTTGTCTGATTTCAACAAAAATTGGCATTTAGGTCAATATTGATATTACGAACAACATGTCGAACAAATCCAAGATGGCTGCCAAAGTCCAAGATGGCCGCCATATTCAAAATGGCCGCCAAAGTGCGAAAATTGAAAAGTTGTCCGAATTGTGACAAAAGTGGGCACGGGAGGGGATTTTTTTGTGACTTGCTTGCAATCACAATCAGCACTTGTTATTATTATTATTCTTCTTCTTCTGGACCTAACTTTGTCCGTAGGATTTCTCGAAGACGAAAAGACATAGGTCAATGAAACTTACCAGAAAGATAGGTCACCACTAGGAAATGTTGTTTCCGATTTCGAAATTTTGAAAATGGCGGCCATCTTGGATTGGCGGCCATTTTGAATTTGAAAAAAATACAAAATTAATCATAAAAAATCACAAACAATATGGATATGAACCAAAATAGGTTTATAGGTCAATATTAAGGTCCCGGACAATATGGGACCATTTTCCGAAAAATCCAAGATGGCCACCATATTCAAAATGGCCGCCAAAGTGCGAAAATTGAAAAGTTGTCCGATTTCAACGAAAATTGGCATTTAGGTCAATATTGATATTACGAACAACATGGTGACATGTTCGAACAAATCAAAGATGGCCGCCAAAGTCCAAGATGGCCGCCATATTCAAAATGGCCTCCAAAGTGCGAAAATTGAAAAGTTGTCTGATTTCAACGAAAATTGGCATTTAGGTGAATATTGATATTACGAACAACATGGTGACATGTTTGAACAAATCCAAGATGGCCGCCAAAGTCCAAGATGGCCGCCAAAGTCCAAGATGGCCGCCATATTCAAAATGGCCGCCAAAGTGCAAAATTGAAAAGTTGTCAGATTTCAACGAAAATTGGCATTTAGGTCAATATTGATATTACGAACAACATGGCGACACTTTGGAACAAATCCAAGATGGCTGTCATATTCAAAATGGCTGCCAAAGTGCGAATATTGAAAAGTTGTCTGATTTCAACAAAAATTGGCATTTAGGTCAATATTGATATTACGAACAACATGTCGAACAAATCCAAGATGGCTGCCAAAGTCCAAGATGGCCGCCATATTCAAAATGGCCGCCAAAGTGCGAAAATTGAAAAGTTGTCCGAATTGTGACAAAAGTGGGCACGGGAGGGGATTTTTTTGTGACTTGCTTGCAATCACAATCAGCACTGGTTATTATTATTCTTCTTCTTCTTCTTCTGGACCTAACTTTGTCCGTAGGATTTCTCGAAGACGAAAAGACATAGGTCAATGAAACTTACCAGAAAGATAGGTCACCACTAGGAAATGTTGTTTCCGATTTCGAAATTTTGAAAATGGCGGCCATATTGGATTGGCGGCAATTTTGAATTTGAAAAAAATACAAAATTAATCATAAAAAATCACAAACAATATGGATATGAACCAAAATAGGTTTATAGGTCAATATTAAGGTCCCGGACAATATGGGACCATTTTCCGAAAAATCCAAGATGGCCACCATATTCAAAATGGCCGCCAAAGTGCGAAAATTGAAAAGTTGTCCGATTTCAACGAAAATTGGCATTTAGGTCAATATTGATATTACGAACAACATGGTGACATGTTCGAACAAATCAAAGATGGCCGCCAAAGTCCAAGATGGCCGCCATATTCAAAATGGCCTCCAAAGTGCGAAAATTGAAAAGTTGTCCGATTTCAACGAAAATTGGCATTAAGGTGAATATTGATATTACGAACAACATGGTGACATGTTTGAACAAATCCAAGATGGCCACCAAAGTCCAAAATGGCCGCCATATTCAAAATGGCCACCAAAGTGCGAAAATTGAAAAGTTGTCCGATTTCAACGAAAATTGGCATTTAGGTCAATATTGATATTACGAACAACATGGCGACACTTTCGAACAAATCCAAGATGGCTGTCATATTCAAAATGGCTGCCAAAGTGCGAATATTGAAAAGTTGTCTGATTTCAACAAAAATTGGCATTTAGGTCAATATTGATATTACGAACAACATGTCGAACAAATCCAAGATGGCTGCCAAAGTCCAAGATGGCCGCCATATTCAAAATGGCCGCCAAAGTGCGAAAATTGAAAAGTTGTCCGAATTGTGACAAAAGTGGGCACGGGAGGGGATTTTTTTGTGACTTGCTTGCAATCACAATCAGCACTTGTTATTTTTGTTTTTGTTATACCGTCGATTAATTTTTTTAATTTCAATTTATTTTATGAAAATGTTCGGAATTCAGGAAAAATTTTTTTTTTGGAAATTTGGTAATCTTCTACATTTTTACAATAACATGTTCTGCAAAAAATGTTAAACAAAATATGATAACATCGTTAATTTATTAAGTGATGCCGAAAATTATTTTACAATTATAGTTATTATAAATATGCTCCGCTATTTTAATTATAAAAGTTTAAAAAATCAAATCATGTTTGTTTTCTATTGACTGTTTAAAATATCAGGTATTTTACTGAACATAATACAGTTGTTGATGTTTACGGGACGCTTCCGATTTAAAGAAGGACACGTGTGATTAATTATGGTACAGATAATGCCGCTTAACTGATCAAAGTACTCGTGTATTAAACATTAGGTGGCATTATTCGATGTGTTTCTTTAATCCAGATCAAATTTTGATACTGTGTAATTCTATATCTTTTAAGTAAAATCCCCCTTTTTGTTCTACAGAAACACCAATTTTCAAATGTTTTATTTTAATTGTCTACATTGACTCTAAATTCATACCATAAAAAGGAAAAGTTCCGCAAAACAAGTAACATGCACACTTTATCGAATGAAACTGAATCGAGTTCGCCGATTCGTACAGTTGTACAAAGTTGACATGTATTAAAGAAAACCATTCGATATATGTCCACAGAGCAGTTGTAAGTACAGTATATTGTGTATAACGGTGTTTCGCAATTGTCTTGATAAAAAGAAACGGAAATTTTAGGAAACACACTGTTAAACTTCATGGTTTCTAAAACAAAAACGAAAATCGCCTCCTTTGCAAAAGCTTTTAACAAATATTGTATTTTATTACCTATTTTGCGTGATAATATAAGTTAACAATGTTATCGTTAGTTCATCGGGCAGTTATCGTTCGTACGGCGTTAGAATATGGTTAAGGGATCAGTTATGGCATGGGCTGTGTCTCACATAAATGCAAACTGGATCTAGTAACAATCAATTGCAACCTTAATGGCGAAACGTACACCCTGGAGTGCTTACACCTGTAGTTGTGCATCATTTTGTAAATCACCAGTTAGAATGACGACCTGTTTTCATAAATGACAACGTTAGACCTCATCGTTCCAGGGCATATCTGGAAAACGAAGCTGTGACAACTTTTCCATGGACTGCAAGAAGTCCAGATCTCACCCCTAGAACAACTATGGGCTCAGTTATTGCATGGGGCTGTGTCTCACATGAATGCAAACTGGATCTGGTAACAATCAATGGCAACCTTAATGGCGAAAAGTACACCCTGGAGTGCTTACACCTGTAGTTGTGATTCATTTTGAAAACCACCAGTTAGAGTGAAGACCTGTTTTCATAAATGACAACGTTAGACCTCATCGTTCCAGGGCATATCTGGAGAACGAAGTTGTGACAACTCTTCCATGGACTGCAAGAAGTCCAGATCTCTACCCTAGAACATCTATGGGATCAATTGAGTAGGCGATTACACTCCACAGAACTTGTAACATTTAAAAGCTCAATTAAACCGGTAATGGCGACAGATAAAAGCTTCAATAAAATAGACGCCTTACTGGCAGTAGGCGATGCAGGGTTGCAGCAGTCATTCATGCTAACGGTGCATTCACCCGATATTGACCCTTCGACGGCTACTTATCAATTTAGTGTTGATGGCTAACGTTTTCAAGTGTGATTGGACATTAAAAACAGTTTGGGGCTTCCAGTGACAATAATTCTTAAAAACTACGTTATTAATCAAAGACCGTCCATATTTTGATTAAATGATCTGTAAATAATTGTTTTGGTTAAAATAATGTTTCCTTATGCCCAACGATGCATATTTGTGTTTGCTATATAATTTTAAAATTAATGCCAGTCCAATATTAGTCCAAAGGTGTTCGAATATGTATGATTTGAAAACATTAGAGGCTGCGTTACTTTTTTCCTCTTGTATACTTACAATCGTAAAGTAATGAATTATTGATTTCCACAATCCCCTTTGGCGGACAAAATGATTCAAATTTAGTTTAATCAATTGAATTGTCTGAACAATAACTAGATTCAATAGTGACATTTTTCAACTTAAAATCAGGAATGAGAAAGACTGCCGCATGTTTTTCTTTAATCTTTAGGAGACAGTTACCAAAAAGGATCAATTAAAAGCCATTGATTCATTATTTTTTTAAATTTTACTTCTTGCATTCGGATTATTTATATGTTTGTAGTTACAATAATAAGTTTTGCTCTACAACTAAATTAAAATCTTCACAAATACTGAAATATTCACTACCGTCACCTTTAGTAATATTCATAACCTGGATATAAAAGTCGGGATTGTCGTTCGTTGGATCACACAACGTACAGACTGTTATTTTTGTTTATCATATTCTGTTTCTTTATTTAATACTTTACCTTAAACATTTGTTTGAGGACAATGATGAAAAATAACATTCGAAGCCCAAAGCAGATCTTATTGTATTTCTAGTTCACTTGTATGGTGTGTATCAAGTTAACAATAACTTGATTGATTGTTGTTTAATGTCCAGCAAGCAATATTTTAGCTATATTCAGAATGTGGAAATAATATTATTTTCAAATTAGTAATAGAGCCTCGGGGTATGGTATGTATTTTTCAGTTTTTAATTTGTGTATTTCTTTTTCATTTTTAAAGTGATGACAATCCTTGGATGAGGACATGTCGACTTCACCACAATTAGCACACTTAGGAGGTTTAGTGCAAGTAAAGCCCTCATGTCCTTCTTCTTCACACTTAAAACAAATCAGGTGACTTCAGCCAAATTTTTGACACTTTAAGCAGCGCACAGGGTTGGATATGTATGGGCTGACTTTAATTTTGTAGAGACCAATCTTGATGGACTCGGGGACAGTGGGCGTATTGAAATTCAACAAAAAGGTGTTCAGTTCAACCTGAACACCCTGTCTGTTAGCAATAAGTCTTTTTACTTTGTACAACACTGAGATTCTATTTCAAAGCAGATTTCGTCATCTGATTATTCCTATAGGTCTTCGCCTCGGTAACGAATTATCCCTTGACTCGAGTTTAACGTTCTGTGGGTGAGCTAGATATTTCTAAATCTACGATTTTGGAAATTTTAAGTAAATTCAAAGACTGGTAATTTCTTTTGCATTCAATAAGGAGGGAACCGGATTTCATTTTGGTGACGTTGTCTCCTGCACAACCCTTAATAGCTTTTCTATGATGAACGGAGATTTCTTCAACAACTAATTCTTCAAGAGTAAGCCATTTTTTCTCTTTTTTGACCATTTCTAATTGGTGTTTCAGAGGCCAATATGAGAAAATGCAGTTCACCACCCTTGTCACCCACCCGCCACAGAGTGACAACAGGGGCAATGCTTGGACTTTGCTGATCACCAGCAGAAAAGCATCAGGTGTTCCAAGGGTGGTATACTCAAATAGATGAATTTCTTAATGAACGCATGTTTCGTGCCAGCGTTAACGGGCGAGACCATGATGTCACGTTTTTTTAGTCCTAATGTAATACAGTATTGAGAGCATTTTCACAACTAACACATTATCTAAGCATCTAAGAATTATTGAAAATAAAGCATTGATTAAACATTATTTGATCAAAAATTCTTTGTAGTTTATTAACGGTACAGATCTGGATGACACGATACCTGAAATGCTTAAGTAGATATTTCACATGTAATTGTATGGAACTGTAACCGTGAAGCTAAATCAGCTCCTATGTTTAGTTATATGTCGCAGACAAATATATGTTCTGGTTGAACATTTTGTGTTGGCTTAATGCGTACCAAAAAACCCCCAAAAAGTAGCAAATTAAGAAGTCTCAATTGTTTTGCTACTTTATTGCGCATCACAATCAACAGTGCTAACATAAATTTGTCAGATATTAAAAAACTTACCTTTTGCCTTTGATGCAAGCTACATACAATATCTAGTCAAGAGTTTTTTTTGGAAATAACGTTTTCATTTAAAAATGTGATGATATAACATTTAAACTGTAGATATTTCAATTTGCAGCACAATAAACAATTCTTAAAAAACTCTTGCAAAGCAAAAAATACTTACTTGCAAGCTCTGTCATCTCCATCTGTCTCTGACTTCTCAGCTCATTTTGAAGCTCTACACAAATACAGTATTAATAGCTTTCTTACAAATAAAAAAATTAACTAAACATGTTTTCATTTTAAATATTGCAAAGCAGCTTACCTTTTGCTTTAAATGATATTTGAAAGTGCTTTAAAAAGCGGCTGATTAGCATAGATCTCGTGATTTTAAATTGACATAAAATATGTTAATTATCTTTAAGTCTAGAGGTTAATTCTAAACAAATTTTAATTCATCCGTCTAAGAACGTTGATTCAGCGATGCCTGCTTAAAACTGAAATGCAATTGTTAATATTAAAGGTACGAAATCAATATGAAATGTCTGAGACTTGTATGAAGAAATGTAATTCATAGATGCATGAAACTGACATAGAGAGCTTAATTAACTCTCTTTTTATATGTATTTTTTTGACAAATATTGTTTATGGTTTTCAATTAACTAAAGACCTACCAATATTCAAAGGTGCCACCTCCTTCTGTCTTATATTATGATAATCAAGCTCTGCAAAAAAACAGAAGTAACCTATCTAAACATGCTAAAATTTGAAAGCAAGCTCTCTTCTGTGTTTAAGGGATTAAATTTATTTAAGAGTGCTTTAAGAGCTAGTGATGAACAACGGCCCAGTGAATTTAAATAGGCAGCAAATAGGTTAAAGAGTTTATTGGCAAAACAGTAGACTCAAAACAAATCTAGATTATTTCGTTTTAAGGACATGATGTTTCCTGCTTAATTTAAATTGTAACTTTTTATATATAGCACGGGATCTTTATAAAATACAGGATGAAATTGCTTACAAATAAATTTAAAATCTAGATTTATTGAACTGCACCCGGAAAGCTATATCTGTTATTGCAACGAAATATATCTTTGTTTGCCTTCTTTTAATTTGATTATCGCTACTAGCAATACAATAAATAACATATGAAGTCCAAATTGAAACTGCGATAAATTGTGTCACCACAAGTGTCCTAATACAACATTTTGCTTAACGCTACAATTACATCATTTTACAGCACAATAAACAATGCATAAAATAAAACTGTTACATCTCAAACTTTTCATACCTTCGTCTTTGTCACAATCTACAAAAAATCTAGTATACTTAAAAACCTACTTCGATTACAGTTATTTGTCATATATTCGTATAAAGACTAACGACATGTGCTTTCAGTATTTTTAAGGTGTCATTTTGTCTCTGGAAAGAATGCGTTATAGCTTTCGAGCAAAGTATCAAAACTTCGACCCACATACATTACATTATTATTTGTTTTGGCATCATCGGTGTCAGATAGTCATATTCGGAGCGTATTTTTTATTTTGTCCACTAAGTTAAAGTTATGAACTTATAAATACACTTATTCTCATAAAAGTAAAAATTAATTTAATGATAACGTTTTTTTTCTAAAAATAATTTAAAGCGAGATCCAAGTTAATAATATTTAAACTGAGAAGTCCTCCTCCGCATGCAACATTGCCTGGTTTTAGATTAAGTAATGTTTACCCGCCTGCATAAAAATTGACAAATTGCACAAATATGTTGTACAAAAACATCCTTCGTCTTGAGCGTCTTCATTGCATAACAGTAACACTACATTTAGATGTTATAGAAAAACAGGTTGAGTATTAATACTCAGATTTCTCCAATATCATACTTAATATATTTTTGATATTAGTTTTCCAGTTTTGTTGTTTTATAGAATCTAGTTGTTAAAAAAACGCGTATTTGTATTAATTTCAGTACATAATTATTTAGTCGTGTAAAACGAAACACAATTTCAAGTCAAAATAAATACATACATACATATATACAATATAATAAACAAACTTTAAGGCGTGACCTTTTCAAATTATTGTGCGATATGTAGAATTGGTTAAACAATTATTAATCGGTAATAGAATAACGAAATGTCATGAAACGTACAGCGTATAAAAATAATCATAACCAGACGCGCTTTATGTTTAAACGGGCGAAATGTTTATATTATAAAGAGATTTAATTTATCCCAGAAATATTTCATTGTACACTTTTTGTTTGGATGGGGTGAGAAAGGAATTAATATATTCTGATTCATAATAGATTAAAATCAGTTGATGTGCATGTCCTATTCTCTGGAAAAGTAAACGGAACATAAAAGGAAGTTCTATAATTTGATTATTCAAGCAACTATAGATTGTTTCAAGAAAAGAAATTCCTTCAGAATTAAATGTCAAGAAGCTTTTGCTTCAAAGCAATTTGTTTTTATTTTAACATTATTTGTGGAGGGAGACCAAAGCATGACAAGACATTCTAAAATTAACTAAGGTAGTCCCTGAAACAATTAAAGAATTTAAGAAAGAAGTATCATTTGTAATTGAGACCAAAAATACACCTACTTAATTCTCTTAACCTCTGAGGAACTAAAAAATACAGTGTTAACATTTATTACCAAAAACGTATAATCTATACATGTTATAACTTTAAATATTTAACACAAAACAAAATTATCTGCTTATTTCACCTAATAGAAAACTATCAATAAGATCAAAGGACCAATCAATGATTTTCCTTAGATATTAAGATAAAGGTTGAAACTGCAACAAACTGCTTGTAAATAATCTTTTTTTCGCATTGTTAAATGGAGTGGTGTTTCTAAAATAAAAACACATCGACCTTCGATGTATTGCAAACCAAAATAGAAAAAAACACACTCTATTTTATATAAATTTCAATTGTCTAATTGAAACAAAAATTGTTATATACTGGCTATTGAATTTTCTGTAAAATGTAGAGATAGTAAAAGATCGTTTCTGTGGCTTATAAGTGAAATATGCAGCAATCTATACTATTCCGTCTCGAAAGCATTATAAGGCTGTACTAGTGTTGTTTATTTAATTGCTATTATGAATAGTTCTAGAACTTTACAGAATGGTGCGTAGCATTTTTAACATATATGTAGACTCTAAATAATTCTCAATTAATCCGTGACCATATTAACATTTTTAACTTTTAAAATTTAGGCCTAGCTACATTTAAGCAATAAGAAATAGGTCTCATTGGCGATTGCAGCAAATGGTATAATTACAAATGTGTGGTGATACAATAATTTAAATGAAAATTGATAATTTATTTTCACAGGACATTATACAATGCTGAAATAAAAGTTTCATCTCAAAATATACTTACGTGGTCCAAGAACTACAAAAAATAGCATTGAATGTTTTAAGATAACTAATAATATGAATATCTAAGAAGATTTGATGTCAAAAGCATATCACTATTATCTGTTTGTATCACCCAGTCTCTGAGGAAACCATGCAATTTCGTTAACAAGGTAGTTCAGCTGATTTAAATGAAACTTTCCATGCTGAGTTGGATTTAGGTGAGAAAGCTATATATAAAAATATATAATGGGTGTTGTATTTATTGTAAAACAGTAACACCTATAAAATATGGGAATCACGCAAAAACAAACGCTTTTTATTGATTGATTTATTTCTTAAAAAGTTAAACAGAGTTTTAAACAGGTTTATTGAATTAGGTGGTCTTAAGGCACTTCTCAAAACAAAAACAAAATTGTTTATTTATTTATTTTGTTTTTGTTTTCTAATAAAAAATCTAGCTCGAAATGATCACAAATTCAAAACAAATGACTTTCGTATTTTCCCCCATGATCCTTTCTACAGGTGTTCAGAGAGTAATGGTAGCATTATTTGCTTTATACATATATATAAACAATAAACTGCAATCGAAACTGTTTTGGTGAAATAGCTTGGAATGTTACCTGTCGAAAATGTGATATTTTCATAAAAAAGTGCAAAAAGCAGGAAAACTGGTACTTGTACTTAGCCGGCAATTTAAAAAACGGTTTGGATACCAGAGGAAATATTTTGTCAAAAAATATTTTGTAGTGCTCATTCCTCACACGAACATTTATCAAAACTGGTTGACCCCCACCCCCTTGTGGACAGTTTTGCATCGAATTCTCAGAGCCTTTGTGTTAAGGGTAACATGAATGAACAAAGGTTTTCCGTTAACAATGTTCAAGGTAGGAGACGTCTCGGTACTCTAAATCGACAACAAATGCTTTTAAAGGTTATAGTTCCTAAGTCGAGTATGCTGTATGTGTTCCATAGGTCTAAACTTATTATAGCGTTTTATAGTGACGGTAATTTTGGATCCAATATCGCAAAATCGATTTCGTTTTGTTTTTATTCTTACCTTATTTTTGCATATTGAAAGCTACGACATGGTTCCAGGTTTAGGTAGCATTTGTATATTATTCCAAAATTAATTTAGGTGATATCCGCCTTTCTTAAAATAAACTGTTCAAAATCTTAGCATTTTTGGTAAACCTTTTTTTTTACATTTGTTTTTTTCTGCAGGGATTGTCCTTATTAAGGCCTAAGAAATGTCTTTCAATTAACAGTCATCGAACAACAATACATTGTAGCCTTACAAAAAAGAACACATCTACTCTCCTGCAGATTTTTTTCCCTTAAACATTGACAAATAAATTTAAATATATACTTAAATACTATTAGCCTATTACGTCTTTTATGTCTGCAAATTTAAGAATAATCTGGAATTTGTAGGTTTTGACAGGTTAATTATAATCTAGATTAATCCGTTTCAAAGACCCTGTTTACATGTTTTACTTTAAAAATTGGATAGGAATCCTATTATGAATGGTACGATGTCTTCACGATATACTAGGGAAAATTTAGATATTATGAGCGGTACACGGAAAAATAAATGACTTCTATTTAATTCCGTTTTGCAGGCACATCTAATTTCCGGTTGAGTATTTTAATCGATTCATGCTTACTGAAAATTTTAGCAGAACGAAGTCTCATTCCCGATTGTGTGATGATTCAAAACTTCAAAGAAAATATGTACCTTCATTTTACTGCACAATATATGATGATATGATGATATGAGAAAACTGTTACACGTCAAAATATACTTACACAGTGGCATACCTGCAAAAATACATGTTCAGTATGTAGAAAACTAGTAATCTAAACATGTAGAAAAGTTCTAAAAACAAAAGCTCACTAACCTTGTTCAGAGGAAATACAACACGTGGATGAACATATGTTTTCCATTAAGAATTATTCGAAATCTCGTGATTCTAGATATACAGCAAATGCTTTAAGTAGGTGATATAGCTTTAAAGAAGTGTCTGCTATCTGTATGCCGTATGTGATAACTTTATTATAACGTTTTATGTTTATTTTATTTCTAGATTGGTCCTTACTGCAGGAATTGTCCTTAGTACGAACTAACAAATGCATTTCCTTAGATATTTAGATTCTGATTGGTCATGCAACGAACTGTTAGTAAAAAAAATGTTTAATGTCATTTAATGAATATATGGTGTTTATCAAATTACAATTCATTTAACCTTAAATGGAAGAACGTATTTTCTCTCCTGCTGCAAAGTGTTTTTACTAAAAGCTGACCAAACTATATATCCGTAAATTGAAGGATGGGCTATACATTTAATGTTTCGATTTGTTTTTTTTTGGTAAAAGGTGGACAATGAATATACGCAAATTTTTCTGTCGCAAAGATCCTTTTAAGCTTTTTTCTTAAAGAATGGTTATAATGAATGGTTCTGGAAATTTAGAGACAACGTAAGAAGATTTTTAATAACTAAATGTATATAGAACTGTAAATAAAGAGACTTTTATTTGTTTTGTATCGGGCGCATTTTATTTCGGATTGATTTTTTTTAATTATTGAGAGGCCAGACAAGAGTAACAGTCGTCAAGACAAAACGTCCATTTGCAATTATAATCATTTTTTATGACAAAAGTTTGATGATACACTTTACAGCTGAAAAATCATTTACTGCAATGCAAAAATAAAACTAATCGATATAATTAATATATCGACTATTTAAGTATAACTCCCTTTAAGTCTGTTAATTATTGGATAATCTAGAATCTGGAGCTTTTGATATTTGTAAATGTGGACTTCAAATAAATAAAGAATCATTCCTCCCAATAGCCTTGATAAAATGTTTTACTTTAAAAATTCTAATGTTATTACGTGATCTTTACGACAGTATGCATACAAGTAAGATGTATTGAACGGCACCTAAAAGTTTAATCTCAATTTCTCTTTATTTCTGTTTTGCAGACACTTTTAATTTCTGGTTGAATATTTTAAATTTGATAAAGAAAGAAGTATCATGTCATTGTGACCAAAATATACTTACCAGATGCTCTAAACCACAGAGGAACTACAAAAAGACCGTGTTAACATCTTTTACAAAATAAATAATAATCTAAACCTGTTATTACTTTAAATATTTAACGCAGAACACAATTATCTGCTCATTTCATACAATAGAAGACTATCAAAGCGATTACAGGTATACTTAAAACACATAAATAAGTGTATTCATTATTAGGTTCATGGCAAGTATTGCCACCTTATGCAATCTCACTTAACCATTCCTTTTTAGGCGAATACTATTAATGAGGCATAAAACAAAAGTTTGACGGTATCGTTTGATCATGAAATGATAAAGCTTTAAGTTAAGCCATTATTAACTTTTTAGTAACTGTTATTTCCAGAAATAAATGTAACTTTAAAAAATAACAATCAGTCTTGAATGCTTAAGCTACAAAACTGTACATGACATCAAATAATGAAACGAAGGTTTCATTGCTGTCGCGTTTTGCATGCCCGGTTTCCAGCCAAGGGTTGTATGTGTTCACCAGCTACACTGGCGTCATTCAGATTTAAAATGGACGATATAATATAGCTGAAGAAGTGCTGATCGTTGGTTGCGTAAAATTTAAGTTACACATACATACAAAATCAAACGAAAATTTTATCATTGTATGGGATATTCGTGTTCAATTTTGACGGTAATCGTTGGATTCCAAAGCGTCCCAAGAAATCATAGACAATTTGAAACTATGTACATGGATCATACGTTTAGCAATAAATACAAAACTTAACAGTACATTAACAAACACAAACAGACAAACGGGAACATGTCAATAAGACAAAGCCATTACCGGTAAACATAAGAAGCACATAACAAATGTGTGCGTGTTATATCTCTAGCATGGATTAAAACATCTTACAAAGCACTTGACCATCTGTTTAGGAGACTACATATAATGACGTATTCAAAATAAAGATTCGCTCTCATCTCAAATCTTTAAGAGAGCAATTACTTAAAACTGCAAATTTCGAATATTTGGAAATTCTAGCATTAAGTAACCATTTAGATATGAAATAATTCGACATATTAACTAGAAAAGAGCTTAATTTGAATTACAACATGTTTAAAAAAAATGTTTTCAATAAGTAAACAGTTGTAAGAAAATTGAAATATGTATCCAACTTTGATTTAAGATGACGCAAATTTACTATTTATTATTTCATTATTTAAACAGAAATACTTCGTATAACCGATAACCAACTTTTCAAGGTCTGTATTTCTAATAAATGTTAAAGGATTCAGAGATTTTGTATTGGTTTAGAAATGGAAGAGATCCGCACACAAAGACAGGTACAACTTGATTTGATAGAACTGAACCTGGATCTTGTTGTTTAGAGGCTGGGTTAGAAATGGAAGAGATCCGCACACAAAGACAGGTACAACTTGATTTGATAGAACTGAACCTGGATCTTGTTGTTTAGAGGCATAATAAAAGACTAATCTAGTTTATCCAAAATGCTTGATTAAGTGATAAAATTTCAATTTTTCAAAATTAAATGTACTATTTCTTTACGAAATGATCCGTGAAATGTTTAAGAAAATATTTATTTATATTTTGAAATATGGAGCTGTATCCCTCTAATTTAGCTCTACTGATTAGTTCTGTTATGCAGACACGTCTTATTTTAGGTTGCGATTATACAACATTTCAGTTATCTACAAGGGTTATATATAATAAATACTTACCTTCGTCGCCATAACCTACAAAAATAGAGGATGGAGAGCTTTTAAAAATAAATATCTAAACAAGTAATAATTTGAAGTATTAATGACAAAGCTTTCAACTGTGTTTAAGAGCTTAAAATAACATTATCTTTAAAGCGTTTGACGAGCATTGATTTTTTATTATATTATGTTTGCGATTTTAAATTGTGAGGAAATACCTAATATATAATATTTTTATTTAAGAAACTGTTATCTCTTTTTCATAAACTAGAACTACTGGCTATAAAAATGACTAAATACCAGTTGCATTCGTTTTCCGTGCATCAATGATTGAGATCGTAAAATCGTCTGCAAAAGACTGAAAACGTGGTGTCAAAAAAAATTTTTACTGTAACAGTCATTTAATGTCAGTCACAAACATTTTACCGTTGATGCAGACAAAATTGTCTGTTACAACGGTGCTTCCGTTGTATCAGTCAAGAATGTCTGCCGCAGTCTTTTTGTCTGTTGACTAAGTCAAATTTGTCTCTTACAACGGCTAAATATCAGTCAACAAATATATGTTACAAACTCCGTGGTATCAGTCACCATGCGACTGTTACAACGCCTGGTAGTAATTATTTTAAAATTTTTAACCTCGGTTGAGTAATATTTTTAATTTCAATTTATTAATTTAATTTGATAAATTTTTTTAACGAAAATGTTTGTTAAAGGAATTGAACAAAAAAAAATCTCTTTTTTATAAATTATGCGTACGAACACTTTATGATTACGATTTTTATGCAAATAGACACGTTACAGACATAAATTTAGGTTAAAATATATCTGTTTTAAATATTAACCCTTGGCATTTAAGTGTAATCATATGTTGATATTAACTGAATTTGTCACTACCTTACTCTTCCCTTAAATTAAAATAAAAATCGTATTCAAGACATTTTCCACATTTCTACAATAATATGTTCTGCAAAGTTAAATAACATATGATGCCATCGTTAATTTATTAAGTAATGTCGAACACTTGCTGGTTTTGTTCAGGACCGTATGCATCAAATTTACAATTTTAGTCATTATAGTTATTTTCAGCTGTATTAATTAAAGTATTTCACAAAAATAAAATCATCTTTTGTTTTCTATTGTTTAAAATGATCCGTTAATTCAGTAAACATAATAAAGTTGTGAATGTCCTCGTCATTCAGTGATGTTTCGTTAATTCAGATCAAAGATTAATATTGTGTAAGTATATAATGCTATAAATACATTTACAGTTACGAATTGTTTGAATGCCTTGTAACATAGCTTCATCCCTGTTTTGTTCTGCAGACAAACACTTAAGTATAAGGTTGTATATTTTTAGATGCCTACATGGACTTTACAATCATCCCATTGAGAGTAAAAGTGCCACAAAAAGATCTTAAACAAGTAACAGGCACGCTTTATCGAATTTAACCGATACGAGGGCGCCGTCTGTTTTAATGTTATAAAGTTTACATTTTGTTGGGAAAATCATTTATGTCCAGAACAGCAGTGGTAGGAATAGCATATAGATATTTTACTGTGTTTGCCAGTTTCGGTTTCTCCGGAAAAAGAAAACGGACATTTTAGCAAGAACTGTTAAACTTCATGGTTTATAAATTGATGTTTATTGCGCATTTACGTTTTACAGTCACATGAACGCATAAGTTAACGCATTTAAAACATTTTATATCTATGTTACAGAGATTATTATATATTTGTCTGTTTAAATGGTATTTAACTTCACTTTCAAAACTGTTTAAGCTATATCATTGCATCCAGTTTTATGGTACTGCGGCTTCCTGTCCCAAAACAACCTGACGCCATTATATAGCTGAAAAATTGCTGAAAATGGCGTTAAAAACCATTAAAAAACAAAACAAACAATGCATTATACAGGTCATATGAACAATATGGTAGCTATAAGAGAAAGATAATCTATGTAAAAAATGCATGCAACATTGTCTTTTTCAATTTTAGATTGTCTGAAATACAATGTACATGTATAGGTCCAGATCAGTATTAATTATCGCAGTAGGCTGTTATATAACATAAGGGCTTGCGTAGCAAGCATCTCGGGTTTATAAAAGTACTTTCTTAGAAACATTTGCTCAGAACCAAAATTGAAATTTCTCAATAATGTCCTATGTTAAGCTTAGTCCCGCAGTTGGGACTAGTTTGAATAACCGAACTGTACACATGTAATTCTTGTTTAAATATTCTAACTCTTAAATAAACCTGATTAAAACTACGTGGTGCAACTAAATAAATTATTGACAGGATATTTATATTATTGCATCTGACAAAAGACGGCATAACCCTGCATGCTATACATAAAATAGCTTTTTATTCTGGTTTTGGATTTTCATACAAAATTGTTTACCCAAGGCTCGGACTTAAATTTGAATAATTTAACTAGGGGCAACTGTTTTAGCGCACTAAAAACAATGTCTCCCGTTCCATAGTATCAACAAGGTGGATGTTTTTATTTGTGGGTGCAAATATAATTACTAGGAATATCTACATGGGAGCAAATAAATATAAATATTGAAGCTGAACAATACAAATGTATAGCGTATCGATTCAGTACCATCAGAGAGGATAATTGAACAGATATTTGACCATGAGGTAAAATGTCCAGGCTATATAAAGGTCATTCTGATACGGGACACATCATTTCATGATGATTCAACAATATGCCAAATATCTATGCCCTAAGTCAAAGGATAAAAAGATATGGCCGAGACATGCTTTGCATTTAAAATAATCATTAATTTGACCTTGGACCAAGGGCCAAGGTCAAATGAAGGCTACTGTGGCACTTCACATGTGTTTTCATGATGATACATTAACATGTCAAATATCAAAGCCCTACTAGTACGCGAAAGGATAAAAAAGATATTTCCGACACACTTTGCATGTACAATAAGCATTAATTTGACCTTGAAATCAAAGGTCAAGGTCAACCTTGTTGGCATGCGACACATTGTCTTGTAGTGACCTACCGACATACCAAATATCTAAGGCTTATGTCAAAATACAAAAACGTTATGGTCTAAAATATCATAAAAAACGACCTTTAGGTCAAAGGTCAAGGGATCCGACACATCGGCTTGTAGTGACCTACCCACATACCAAATATCTAAGGCCTATGTCAAAACACAAAAAAGTTATGGCCCGGACAAGACTATGGTCCAAAATATTATCAAAAATGACCTTGAGGTCAAAGGTCAAAGTGAAAGGTCAACCATGTTGGCACGCGACACATCGGCTTGTAGTGACTTACCTACATACCAAATATCTAAGCCTTATGTAAAAGACAAAAAAGTTATGTCCAGGACAAGACTATGGTCCAAATATCAAAAATGACCTAGAGGTCAAAGGTCAATCATGTTGGTATGCGACACATTGGCTTGTAGTGACCTACTTATATACCAAATATCTAAGGCCTATGTCAAAAGATAAGAAAGTTTTGGCCCGGACAAGATTATGGTCCAAAATATCATCAAAAAATACCTTGAGGTCAAAGGTCAAAGACAAAGGTCAACCATGTTGTCACACGACACATCGGCTTGTAGTGACCTACCTACATACCAAATATCTAAGCCCTATGTTAAAGACAAAAAAGTTATGTCCCGGACAACACTATTGTCTAAAATATCAAAAATGACCTAGAGGTCAAAGGTCAACCATGTTGGTATGCGACACATTGGCTTGTAGTGACCCACCTACATACCAAATATCTAAGCACTATGTCAAAAGACAAAAAAGTTATAGCCAGGACAAGACTATGATCCAAAGTATCATCAAAAATGACATTGAGGTCAAAGGTCAAGGATAGATGTCAACCATGTTAGTATGCGACACATCGGCTTGTAGTGACCTACCTACATACCAAATATCTAAGGCCTATGTCAAAAGACAAAAAAGTTATGGCGTGGACAAGACTATGGTCCAAAATATCAAAAAAAGCCTCCAGGTCAAAGGTCAGAGGTCAACCATGTTGGTACGCGACACATTGGCTTGTAGTGACCTACCTACATACCAAATATCTAATCCATATGTCAAAAGACAAACAAGTTTTGGCCCGGACAAAACTATGATCCAAAATATCATCAAAAATGACCTAGATGTCAAAGATCGAGGTTAAAGGTCAACCATGTTGGTTTTCAACACATCGGCTTGTAGTGACCTATCCACATACCAAATATCTAAGCCCTATGTCAAAAGACAAACAAGTTTTGACCCGGACAAGACTATGATCCAAAATATCATCAAAAATGACCTAGGGGTCAAAGGTCAACCATGTTGGTATGCGACACATTGGCTTGTAGTGACCTACCTACATACCAAATATCTAAACCCTATGTCAAAAGACAAGAAAGTTTTGGCCCGGACAAGACTATGGTCCAAAATATCATCACAAATGACCTTGAGGTCAAAGGTCAAGGTACCGGACACATCATCTTGTAGTGACCTACCTACATAGCAAATATCTAAGCCATATGTCAAAAGACAAAAAAGTTATGGCCCGGAGAAGACTATGGTCCAAAATATCAAAAATGACCTTGAGGGCAAAGGTTAAGGGTCCATCATGTTGGTACGCGACACATTGGCTGTAGTGACCTACCAAATATCTAAGCCCTATGTCAAAAGACAAAAAAAGTTTTGGCCCGGACAAGACTATGATACAAAATATCAAAAATGACCTAGATGTCAAAGGTCGAGGTTAAAGGTCAACTATGTTAGTTTTCAACACATCGGCTTGTAGTGACCCACCTACATACCAAATATCTAAACCCTATGTCAAAAGACAAACAAGTTTTGGCCCGGACAAGACTATGTTTCAAAATATCATCAAAAATGACCTAGAGGGCAAAGGTCAAGGTCAAAGGTCAACCATGTTGGTATGCGACACATCAGATTATATTGACCTACCTACATACTCAATATCTAAGCCCTATGTCAAAAGACAAAAAAGCTGTGGTCCTGACAAATTCCGATGAGAAGAATAAGAAGAATAAGAAATATAAGTTCAATGATCGTTCTCTCGAACGATTTAAAGGCGTTCCACATAAGGGAATTTAAAAGAACCAACATGTAACTGAAATAAAAGACTTTTAAATTTTACCCAAAAACATTCTTCGTTCTTTAATGAAATGGACAAATTTAAAGGCATAACTATTAAAAAAAACTGTTAAAATAGATAAGGTCAAATTCTAGGACACTATGACCTTGACCCCAACCCTCTTTGTGTTTAAAGTAAATCAATTTCGCAAAATAAATATATCAAAGAAGAAAGGTCATAAAACGGGGCCTTTTGGGACTAAGTTGACCTTGACCTTTGACCTTCAGATTTGTGCATATACCATTTATCCCAAGTAAACATTAATAATAAATAAAAACTTCACATACATAGAAAATGCAAAATTAAAAAAAAAACAAAACAAAACTTGACCTTGACCTCTTAACTTCTGACCTTGACCTTGCTGAAGGTCAACAATCAACAACACAGAAGAGCCGATGTCAAAATATGTTATAGTTACTGAGATAACGCTTTTTACACTATTTTTAATTAATCCAGGGGAGATAACTCTTTCAAAAGTAAAAGTTCATCGGTGTTTGGTATTTTGAAAACCCAAACATAGTATAAAGTCCTGTTTGTATTATGTGTTCATGACATGGCTGTAGATATATCCATTAAGGGTTTTTTAGTCCAAAATTAACTAAGGTATTATGTGCCTTTGTGTAAGTAAACCATCCCAATCTTTGCATTGAAGGTAAATCTATTTGTTATTTCAAGACTGCACATGTAATTTATGTCTAGTAAATGTCTTTCTTTAGATATTAATATTAGCATTTTAATTGCAATGTAGTGTTTATTAAAATTTATCCTTGACCTTAGATACCTTGAAACCTTTTAACGAAAACCAGTTTAGTTTGATGCATTAAATATCTTGTTTTTGACAACTTGTTTTTGACATGAATTTTATAATAAAGTTCTATTAAAATCGAGCAAACATCGACACTTCTTTCGGTTTTGATTTGAAGACGACTATTATTTGAGTATTGTTTTAGAGTAATTTAAGGACAACCAACAAAAATATCAGTGTAGAAAAAAGTCTAATTTGCAACTCCATTCAGTGTGGTTATCACAAAAATATAATAATAAAACATTCCATTTAAAAAATCATTCACTTCATTTTGCAGCACAACATCAATGCAAAAACAACTGTGATTTATTGTGGTAAAAGATGGACCCCAAAACATTAATTTATTCTTGTCAAAATGTTCTACTTACAAACAATGAATTGATAAGTATAGTACACAATCGTTACGAATTCCTGTGTAAATTTAGATGTTATGAACGGTACCACAAAGATAAATCTCCTCTTCTCTTTAGTTATTTCAGTTTTGCAAACAAGTCTAATTTATGCTTGATTATTTCAAATTTGAGATTGGCCTATCAGCACCTAAAGTAGTCAAGAAAGAAGTATAATTTGTGATTGTGATATACTTCCTGAATGCTCTAGCCCAATCAGGACCTACAAAAATACAGTTTAGATCTTTAAGAAATAAATAAT
This sequence comes from Limnoperna fortunei, assembly GCA_944474755.1. Lineage (NCBI taxonomy): Eukaryota > Metazoa > Mollusca > Bivalvia > Mytilida > Modiolidae > Limnoperna > Limnoperna fortunei. The sequence continues at coordinate 47,873,001 of OX104123.1, forward strand.
ATTCTGAACATGTAAAAACCCAAAACAAACTTATTTTCTTAAGAGATAAATACGCAATTCAAAAGCTTTACACAACATATAGTTTCTATTAAAATAGCAGCGTCTCGTGGTATTAACTGTTTTACAATAAGTGAAACAGTTTCTTAGTCTAATCTGCAATATGTATTTCGTAAATACCAATTATACACTGGCTTTTATGGTGACGATAATTTTGAATTAAACTAAAAAAATATATATAGAGGTTTGGTATCATTCAAATAAATTTTGCATTGTTTTGAAAAATATTTATAGTAAGAATTTATCTAAACAAAACTGTCACGTTTTAGAAAATAAAAACATGACACAATTATCTGTTTATGAGCTTGTAAGGAAATGGAGTGTTTTAATCAAATCGGGTATATTTTTTATTAAACTCTGGCTTAAGTTAATAGTCGTCTCATCATTTTAAATCGGCACCTATACCTTAAATAGAAAAAAAACACTTCTCCATACGTGCTTCAATAATTAGTCATGGTGACTGTATTTCTGGATATCAGTTTCTCTCATGAAATCAACAAAACATTTTCCTGGCGTGTAACAGGGAATCAATAGCAATTAAAAATAATGTGTTGGGATGCCAACACAGAAGTCGCCCAAAATCCCCATGGATAGCATTGCGTTCCACTCAGGACATTAACACCAATTCTCCATAAGGATCAAAGGATGTCCATATAGGGTGAGACATGACATGTCTCAGATTTAGCTGATTTTCATTTTATAAGTTGAAATTGACCATTGGACCACAAAATAATTATTGTTTGTTATGATTTGACTTCGGTTGCCATGGTAACGGAGGCGGCCATTTTGGGCCGATTAAAATACAGTGAAAAGGCCAATATTCAAATCCCAATTTTTCAGGGGAAAATCGATTCATATTCAATAGAATTTCTTTATTTGCTTAATTCAATATCTCATTGACAATATTCAAAACAGTTACAACACTTTAAGTATATGTGTGATCAGACTGAGACTATTGAACATGTAAAGAAATAGTGCATTATTCTCTATAATTTTTGGTAAAAAATATTACCATTTTTGACACTTTTCTGACTCCATTTTCAGAAAATGCACCAATCACAAATAATCATCCTGAATATAATTACATAGATTGATGATTAATATTCAAAAATTTTAAAAATCTCAATGGGGTAAGAAAAAATGTCTTTAAAAAACACTGTTAAAGTTGGTTACCATGGTAATAAAACAAAAACGGCAATTTTTCGATATTTAAATACATGTATGACCATACTTCTAATATGAGCCAAGATAACAATTGTTGTCATCATATGTACCTAAAAGGATCTTTTCAACATAGTATGATCTTAGAAAACTTTCAAGGTCACTTGTGTTGTTCCCAAGGTCACTTAAAATTGATTTTGCTTCGAGATTTTCATATTTGAAAGCTCAGTTTTTAGTTGACCTTGACCTTGAGACACTGTACCCTGAAATGATTTCAATGTCATTTTAAGTTTATAGTATGTATGTTAAAAATAATAATTAAGGATGATTTAATTTATTACTAAGAGAAACAGTAGTTTCATGGAAATATTGAACAATACAAAAATGGCTTTTTTTCACAAGTTACCATGGTAACCATCTTTGACAGTGTTTTATATAGACATCTTTTGTTACCCCATTGAGATTTTTATAAGTTTTGAATATTAATCATCAATTTATGTAATTATATTCATGATGAGTATTTGTGATTGGTGCATTTTCTGAAAATGGAGTCAGTAAAGTGGAAAAATGGTAATTTTTTAGTAGAAAAATTCCAGAAAAAATGCATGATTTCTTGACATATTGGATAGCCTCGTTCTGACTACACATTTATGTTTAGTCTTGAAACTGTTTTGAATATTGTCAATGAGGTATTGAATTAAGCAAATAAAACATAATATTGAATATGCATTGATTTTTGAATAACAAATTGGGAATTGAATATTGGCTATTTCGCAGCATGAGAAATGATAAAAAAATGATCGCCTCAGTTACCATGGCAACCGTGGTCAATCATAACAAACAGTCATCATTTTTATGATCCAATGGTCAATTGCAACTTATGAAATTAAAATCAGCAAAATCTGAGACATGTCATGTCCCAGTTATGTTGGTGCTTAGGGATAATTGGTCTTAAGATGTACCTACATATCAAATTTCATTAAAATCGGACGTTTAAAATTTGACGCGTTTTTGGTGGCCATTTTGAAACGCCAGGTACAAAAAATATTCTGAATTTGGATTTCCATTCGGGACACTTAAATCCACCTCTACCACAAATTTTGTTGCAATCGGAGCACGTTAAATGTCATCGAGATCGCATAACGTTGAAAATTATACACGTTTTTAGCGGCCATTTTGAAACCCTAAATACTAACCTCTACCTGCATACCAAATTTCGTTGAAATCGGACCACGGGAAAATTTTTCCCATTTTTGGGTGGGTGTCGTCAAGTGGCGGCCATTATCAAAATTCTGACTAATGACTGCACCCCTCAATATGTCGACCTACAACTTTACCAAGTTTCATTCGATTCTATTAAAGCGTGTTTGAGAAATGTGTCGGACAAGTTCATGGTCTAGGAGAAGTGGAAACCGAAATAATAATAATAATAATTAAAAATAATGTGTTGGGATGCCAACACAGAAGTCGCCCAAAATCCCCATGGATAGTATTGCGTTCCACTCAGGGACATTGAAATGTACCTACATATCAAATTTCATTAAAATCGGACAATGTTAAAAATTTAACGTGTTTTTTGCGGCCATTTTGAATCCCACGGTCTAAAAAAATTTCTAATGTGGAGTTCCACTCGGGACCCCTCAATCTACCTCCACACCAAATTTTGTTGCAATCAGAGCACGTTAAATTTCATCGAGATCGGATATCGTTGAAAATTATACACGTTTTTCACCACCATTTTGAAACACGACGTCGGAAAATTTTCAAAGGTAGCGTTTCACTCGAAATACTAAAATCTACCTCCATACCAAATTTCGTTGAAATCGGACCACGGGAAAAATTTGTTTGCCATTTTTGGGTGGGTGTCGTCAAATGGCGGTCATTTTGAAATGGAGCCCATTATAAAAAAAACTGACTATTGACTGCACCCCTCCAAATGTCGGTCTACAACTGTGCAAAGTTTCATTTGATTCTATTAAGGCGTCTCTAAGAAATGTGTCAGACAAGTTCACGATCTAGAAAAAGTGGAAACCGAAATAATAATTAAAAATAATATGTTGGGATGCCAACGCAGAAGTCGCCCAAAATCCCCATGGATAGTATTGCGTTCCACTCAGGACACAAAGATGTACCTAAATATCAAATTTCATTAAAATCGGACAACGTTTAAAATTTGACGCGTTTTTGGCGGCCATCTTGAAACGCCAGGTGGAAAAAATTTCCAAATTTGGATTTCCACTCGGAACACTTAAATACACCTCCACACCATTTTGTTGAAATCGGAGCACGTTAAATGTCATCGAGATCGGGTAACGTTGAAAATTATACACGTTTTAAGCGGCCATTTTGAAACACGACATCGGAGAACAAATTTAAAGGTAGCGTTTCACTCCAAATACTAACATCTACCTCCATTTCAAATTTTTTTTAAATCGGACCACGGGAAAAGTTTTGCCATTTTTGGGTGGGTGTCGTCAAGTGACAGCCATTTTGAAATGGCGGCCATAATAAAAAATCTGACTATCGATTGCACCCCTCCTGATGTCAATCTGCAACTGTGCAAAGTTTCATTTGATTCTATTAAAGCGTCTCTGAGAAACGTGTCGGACAAGTTCACGATCTAAAAAGGAGAAACCGGAATAATAATAATAACTAGTGCTGATTGTGTTGGGATGCCAACACAGAATGTCTCCCAAACAAACCCCCATTGCCACTATATTATTGTGCATGTTGAAAACCCCTAAATAGACATATTCTTAGTTTGTGGATTAAAATCTACCTACATATCAAATTTCGTTGTAATCGGACTAAGTTGACGTTTGGGGGGGAATGTGGTGAAACGGCTGCCATCACAAAATGGTGTCATTTGCATCCAATTTTTTTGGCAAAAATGCTCAGGATAGTTAGCTGTATCAGTATACCAATTTTCATTGAAATTGCTCTGGCCATTACTGAGATCTTACAACGGCCGCCATTTTTTAAAACTTTAAAACGGCCGCCATTTTGAAACCGGAAGTCGGACACATTTTTTTTGCAAAAATGCTCAGGATAGTTAGCTGTATCACTATACCAATTTTCATTGAAATTGCTCTGGCCATTACTGAGATCTGACAATGGCCGCCATTTTTTTTTACTTTAAAACGGTCGCCATTTTGAAACCGGGAGTCGGACAAACATTTTGAAAATAGTGGCACACTCAGGGTATCATAATCTAGCTGTGTACCAAATTTCGTCGAAATCGGATGACGTTTGAATTTTTGTATTTTTAGGGGGGTGGTGTTCGGATGGCGGCAATTTTGAAATGTGGTTCGCGTCCATTTTTTATTGGCAAAAATGCTCAGAATAGATAGCTGTATCAGTATACCAATTTTCATTGAAATTGCTTTGGCATTTACTGAGATCTGACAACAATTGCCATTTTTTTATACGGCGGCCATTTTGAAAATGGCGGCCATTTTAAAAATTTCAAAAATGGATTGCACAACTTCAGGTCACCCTTAACATGTTCCCAAAGTTTCATCTTGATTGGACATTGCGTCTCAGGGAAAATGTGCGGACAAGATTGAACGGAAAGGAAAAAAAGAAAGAAAGAAAAAGAAGAATAATTAAAATTTACGTTTCCCGAAACGTTGAAGTCGCCTCCCGTTCCGCACTTTTGACCGTCAAGAGCACAACTTCATAACATGAGCTTTCAGTTGGCCAAGTTTCATCTCGATCGGTTAAAAGATGAGCGAGAAAACGAGCGGACAACATTGCGAGGGGAAAAAGGAAAACATAAGAAATATGAAAATAATAATAATTAAAATTTACGTTTCGCGAAACGTGAAGTCTCCCAAACGAAATTACTGATAGTCCTGTGCAGCCTTTGTAACCTGAGAAAAAATAACCAAGCAACTTTAATGACCCAATTGCGTTGAATGCCAACGATGCTGAATTTTTGCAGATTCGGCAACTTTGGCGAATAAATGTTGTGCTAGGGACAGAGAATATATATCTGGTTTAATGAAGGGGATTTCAACCTTTTTCAAGTTATGATTAAGTTTATAACATTCAGAGGGCTTAATAATAATAAGAAGGGGAAAACGAAGAAATAGTGTAAGAAAATTCTGATTGCACCATTCAACTCGCCATAACAAATTTACTTTAAGAACCCAATTTCATTGAATTCCAACGTTGTTGATTTTTTGCCGATTTGGCAACTTCGGCGGCCATTTTACAAAAAATAGCGCGTCATATAAAAATTCTGAGTTGACCATTGAACTCGACATACTAAATTTACTTTAGGAACCAATTTTCATTGAGTTCCGACAATGTTGAATTTTTGCCGATTTGGCGACTTTGGTGGCCATTTTTAAAAAAATGGCGGGTCGTATAAAAAATCTGAGTGTACCGTTGAACTCGGCATACCAAATTTACTTTTAGAACCTATTTTCGTTGAATTATGACAATGTTGAATTTTTGCCCATTTGGCAACTTTGGCGGCCATTTTACAAAAAATGGCGCGTCGTATAAAAATTCTGAGTTGACCATTGGACTCGGCATACCAAATTTACTGTTAAAACCCATTTTCGTTGAAATCCGACAAACTTGAATTTTTGGCGATTCGGCGGCCATTTTGAAAATGGCGGCCGGTTCGCGCGCGATTTTTTGCCAAAAATAAATCAAGACCACTATGCTGAACCTACATACCAAGTTTCATCGAAATCCATCTGGCGGTTCTCCGGGAACTGCATTTTGGCGGGAAAACTTAAATGGCGGCCATTTTGAAAGTGGCGGCCATCTTGGAAATTCCGAAAGATGATTGCACATCTAGCCAATAGGGTCTAACATCCTACCAAGTTTCAAATTGATCCCATTTACGGTTTCTGAGAAAAGTGTCGGAAATCTCTACGGGGAAACCAGAAGAAGAATAATAATAATAAGAAACAGAGTAAAAACAATAAGTCTCCAAACTTCGTTTGGGAGACTTAATTAAAATTTACGTTTCACGAAACGTTGAAGTCGCCTCCCGTTCCGCACTTTTGACCGAGTAGAGCACAACTTCATAACATGAGGTTTCAGTTGGCCAAGTTTCATTTCGATCGGTTAAAAGATGAGCGAGAATACTTCGTGGTCGGCGACTTAATAACTAGTGCTGATTGTGTTGGGATGCCAACACAGAATGTCTCCCAAACAAAACCCCATTGCCACTATAATCCCCATGGATAGTATTTCATTCAAATCAGTACATTAAAATATGCCTAGAAATCAAATTTTGTTGAAATCGGACAAATTTGACTTTTTCCTGCAGTAAAATGGCCGCCATTTTGAAACCGGAAGTCGGACAAAACATTTTTAAATAGTGGCACACTTAGGGTATCATAAGCTACCTGTATACCAAATTTCGTCTAAATCGGATGACGTTTAAATTTTTACATTTTGAGGGGGGTGGTGTTCGGATGGCGGCCATTTTGAAATGTCGGCCGCGTCAAATTTTTTTTTGCAAAAATGCTCGGGATAGTTAGCTGTACCAGTATACCAATTTTCATTGAAATTGCTTTGGCAATTACTGAGATCTGACAACGGCCGTCATTTTTTTCAACGGCGGCCATTTTGAAAATGGCGGCCATTTTGAAAATGGCGGCTATTTTGAAAATTTCAAAAGTGGATTGCACAACTTCAGGTCACCCTTAACATGTTCCCAAAGTTTCATTTCGATCGGTTAAAAGATGAGCGAGAAATCGAGCGGACAACATTGCGAGGGGAAAAAATAAAACATAAGAAATATGAAAATAATAATAATAATAATAATTAAAATTTACGTTTCCCGAAACGTTGAAGTCGCCTCCCGTTCCGCACTTTTGACCGAGTAGAGGGAACTAAAAGTCAAGAGCACAACTTCATAACATGAGCTTTCAGTTGGCCAAGTTTCATTTCGATCGGTTAAAAGATGAGCGAGAAAACGAGCAAACTTTAAAACGGCCGCCATTTTGAAACCGGAAGTCGGACAAAAAATTTTTTTTGCAAAAATGCTCAGGATAGTTAGCTGTATCAGTATACCAATTTTCATTGAAATTGCTTTGGCCATAACTGAGATCTGACAACGGCCGCCATTTTGTAAAACTTTAAAACGGCCGCCATTTTGAAACCGGAAGTCGGACAAAACATTTTTAAATAGTGGCACACTTAGGGTATCATAAGCTACCTGTATACCAAATTTCGTCTAAATCGGATGACGTTTAAATTTTTACATTTTTAGGGGGGTGGTGTTCGGATGGCGGCCATTTTGAAATGTCGGCCGCGTCAAATTTTTTTTTGCAAAAATGCTCGGGATAGTGAGCTGTACCAGTATACCAATTTTCATTGAAATTGCTTTGGCAATTACTGAGATCTGACAACGGCCGTCATTTTTTTCAACGGCGGCCATTTTGAAAATGGCGGCCATTTTGAAAATTTCAAAAATGGATTGCACAACTTCAGGTCACCCTTAACATGTTCCCAAAGTTTCATTTCGATCGGTTAAAAGATGAGCGAGAAAACGAGCGGACAACATTGGGAGGGGAAAAAGGAAAACATAAGAAATATGAAAATAATAATAATAATAATAAGAAACGGAGTAAAAACAATAAGTCGCCCGACACTTCGTGGTCGGCGACTTAATAATAATAATAAGAAACGGAGTAAAAACAATAAGTCGCCCGACACTTCGTGGTCGGCGACTTAATAATAAGAAACGGAGTAAAAACAATAAGTCGCTCGACACTTCGTGGTCGGCGACTTAATAAGAAACCGGACAAAAGCAATATGTCTCCCAAAACTTCGTTTTGGGCGACTTAATAATAATAATAATTAAAATTTACGTTTCCCGAAACGTTGAAGTCACCTCCCGTTCCGCACTTTTGACCGAGTAGAGGGAACTAAAAGTCAAGAGCACAACTTCATAACATGAGCTTTCAGTTGGCCAAGTTTCATTTCGATCGGTTAAAAGATGAGCGAGAAAACGAGCGGACAACATTGCGAGGGGAAAAAGGAAAACATAAGAAATATGAAAATAATAATAATAATAAGAAACGGAGTAAAAACAATAAGTCGCCCGACACTTCGTGGTCGGCGACTTAATAATAATAAGAAACGGTGCAAAACAATAAGTCGCAAAAACTTCGTTTTGTGCGACTTAATAATAATAAGATGAAACGGTGCAAAAACAATAAGTCGCCAAAACTTCGTTTTGGGCGACTTAATAATAATAAGAAGAAGAAGAAACGGTGTAAAACGGTGTAAAAACAATAAGTCGCCAAAACTTCGTTTTGGGCGACTTAATTACGAACTTTAAAACACAACAAAGCTTAACAGTAAAAAGTTCAAAGGTATTCTTAAACCGTGAATTGAGAACTTTATTATTTAAGCTGTGTAGTTGTATTCATGGTTTTGAATGGTTAACTTTTTACAAGTAATAAATGTCACTTTGAAAATACTTGTTAATTAATAAGTTACAAAACTATGAATAACATCAAAAATGAAACTACGAGATTCTGGGGACGAGTGGTTGCAAGCCCGTTTTCCAGCCAAACGTCTTGTGTCGTTACTCGAACCCGATTATTCTCCATCTCATCTAACAGAAGACTGTCAATAAGATCACCGGTAAACTTAAGAAGCACATAACATGTATGAGTGTTTTATTTGAACTGTGAATTAAAAACATCTTACAAAGCACCATTATATGTTTAGAAGACTACATATTATGAGGTATACAAAACAAATGTTTACTGTCATCTTAAATCGTTAAGTAAGCAATTATTAATTTCATCTGTGGCGCGTTACACCGGATTTCAAATAAACATGTCTTTAACATGGAGCTCGTTATATTTCAGAGGAATGAGATCCTCCTATCAAATCTAAATATATCCGTCTGACATGATTTTTTAGACGATGCTTATTACACATGTAGATAAGATTGCAATCGTTATTATTACCGGTTCAACATTTTAACAAAACACTCCGTGGAATGTTGTATATGATGTGCAAGATGTAAATGTATGAAATTTTAACCGGGAATCATTCCGGTTAAAAATTCGAACAATTACATCTTTTCTGTTATCCTTCAAAGACAAATATATGTTTCTTGTTAACTTAATTGACTTAAGTGTAAAACTCAACAAAACGTTGTCAAGAAAGAAGTTTATTTGTAATTGCGATAAATTTTGGTACCGCATAGGTGTTGTGATACAATAGTTCAGTGTAAACATATGTAACTTTATTTTGCATCAAAATAAACTGTTCTTATAAAAAGTTGCATATCTAAATATCCCTACCTAACATCCCTTCTATCAGACGCCTCCTCTCCTGTTCCCTGAAATCTGCAAACAATAGAGTTCTACGAGTTGTATCTTAAAATATAAACTACCTAAACATGTAATTATGTGCAATACTGCAATAATCTTCCTTCTGTGTTCATTTGAAACAGCTTTAAAAAGCCAGTGATCAGCAATTGTCTCGAGATTTAAATAAAAGTAAATACTTGAAATAGTTTTGAGGAAAAAGGATAGACTCCCTTCGTATCTCTTTTAATTAATCTAACCGTCATGATAAATATTAACAAAGAATTGTTATTAATATTTGTGGCACGATACCATTACGAACTTCCGGCGTACTTAAAACGAAATGTAAAATGTAGATATAGGGTAGCCGAAAAACGATTACAATATCGCAAAAAATAATCTCATTGCATACTAAGAATACAAAAGTAAAGAATGGAGTGTCTAATGTAATTGTGATCAAAATGGTTATCACAAAACTGTGTTGGCACAACATATTGGTAAACGATAATTCATTTGTAGTCCGAGAATCATCTGCCGCTTTTTTGGATTTCGAACGGAGCATGGGACGTCAGCGAGCTCTCCATAGTGTATATTGCGACACGTGACTAAGTCGAAACATTTCACAGTCTCCCGATTTTATAAACAAATTTGTGCAATTGTACTATATATAAATCGTATATAAAGATATTTTTCGTCATGAACATAATCATCTTCAATGAAGATAAATTTAGTCATTTTCTAAGATCGATTTCATCACCACCCATCTTTCCTACACACATATAACACCAGTAATATTACGGTCGTCTCTTCTAAAGAAAGATTTATCACCCTTTAGCAAAAGCTTATATCCATGCAACTGATGTGTGTGTTGTATGTGTTGCATTTATATGTGTTGTTTTGTGAGGTTTCTGTCAGCCATGGCTTAGATTTTCTACTATTAGTTTTATTGTAGTATCTTACAAAAGTTTTCTTAATTTTTTTGGTCCTTTAATATTTCTAGATTCTCATCACATTTTCAATTGTAAAATGATCAATGTACTTTTTATAGTTTAGTGTAATTTGTAGTTTATAAAAAAATCATACAAAACAACTTCTTCGTGAGCTGTTTTTTATTTAGACTTGGACTCAAAATTTCATCAGTGCAGCATTATTATTAAAATAAAAACAACTTAACTTACTGCATTTTGCAGTTCGTTTCTTAAAATAAAAAATTAAAAGTTGAGCTTCCAATGTGTGGAAAAAAATCACGCACGCGGCATATAAGTCCTGACCCAACATAACGTTGAAGTAACACCATCTAACTCTCTGGTCTATGTCAAACTTTAGACAGTAAATTAAATAAAATTAAATTTGCATTATCATAAGTGTTTTTTTTTATTTAAATTTTATTTCTGCTACAAAGCTGTGGTTTACAATTATAAACTTAATCCATTGAGGTTTTCTATGTACTTAATTGTATTGTAATCCGAAGTCGTTATTCGGTTCTTTAGCAATAAAAAAATTTTTTTTGTCACACAATTGGAAGTCGTAAGCAAACTGCGCTGCACAAATATGTCGCATTTATATAATTTTAATAAAGTTTACACATATAAAAAATTGCAAAGTTTTAGATTTGCGACATTCGCTTTAATCCTTCCATGCTGGCAACTTAATCTGTCTTATTGTTATTATTTTCGCCTATTATATTATTTTCATCAGCAAATATTTCATAAAACTGACAACATTTCGAACATATATTTATGTGTTGTTCAAGCCATATTAATCTCTAAAATTTTCAGAATGTAAAAATTATTTCTCAGAACATCATAAACATGAATAAAGAACTATGTACGTATATTCGAATACGACAATATGGCAAATATTTTGACTTCAATTTCTTTTGATAAACTCATTGCATATTATTGAATAAAAGAGAACCGGTCTATAGTTATCGCATACGGTCATTTAGTGTGACAGAGGTTTCATACAACCCATTAGATAAACCAATCACAAATTTCTTTATTCAATACTATAAAATGATTAAACCAGGTACTGAACTTTTTCTAATATATGACGAATGAAAACAACACAATAATGAGGATTTCAAGAAGCAACAAAAAAAAACAAAATATAACAAAGTTAACAAAAGGTGCACACAAATGATACATTGAGGTAAAATTTCTAACAAAGCAAAAGCCTATACAATCTGTCAAACCTAAAAAAAAAAGAAAAAATACTGAAAATGTATTACCGATATTTATAGAGGATGAAACTTCCAATATTCTTTTTGAAATTAATTAAAATAACTAAGCCGTCAATTAAGAACTTGTGTATTTTAAGACTCCTAAAATAACAAAACCTTCAAAACGAACCTTAAAAACCCTGTGCTTCATATGTCAATTATGACATATTAGACCCAAAATGTAATTACTATATAACAACAGATCATTAGGAATGATCAATTTAACTGCAAAAGATTTCCGCCAGGTGTATAGAGAAAAAAGACATGCGTTTGGTCACAGTAATATGAAGCATTTGTATGTCTGTACGTACTTCCTTAAGGTATTCAACCGCTCACTCCAGAATAATGGGCACAATAATATACTTGTAAATCAGAATAAAATAAATCAAATGAATAATCTACTCACTACACATCTGCTCGATGCGTTCTCCAAAGTCGACCAATCCAACATCAGGATTAAGTAAAGTTTGTTTTAAATAATATAACCAATCGCGATGTTGAACAAGTCTTTGGAGTAAAACATCAGCGGCTTGCATCGAACCATGTTTTTCTTCTTCCTCCTGAACTTTCTCCTGTAAAAGAATCAAGTTAATCTTAACTTTTTATTTTACATGTCGTTATAACTGGAATTTAATATTTCAGCTATGGATAATCTTGTAATTGACGGAAGTAGTACTAATGACTGGTAACTTGCTAAAAAATGTTTTATATCCGGTCTTTTAAATATATTTGTAATTTAGTTCTAATCGGATAAATATTTTGATCAGCTCGGGCAATATTATTGAGCGATATAATATAAAGGGTATCTTTTTGATGGTTTACGTAACAAAGGTTTATTTTTCCATTTCCTTATGTTTTGAAGATATTCAATGATTACCCTAACCACTATCAAACGTGTTGATCTCTGTTACTACAAATACATATTGACAATTATTTTTAAACGTTAGGAAAATCGTGATCATGCTTTGGTTATATGGTTGATGGACTTCGTCATAAAACCTAGTCTTATAAAATGACCATGCATTTCTTAGTGTAATAAATACTGTTAATTTATTATGTCAGACGTGTGAAATAAAATAAATCGCATAATGGGCATTGTTCCAATATAAATAACAAATCAAATCAATCGTCTACAATAAGGTGTTTCAAGCACATACAATGTCTTCCTTGGTCAAACACTGCAAATACTCCATCAAATGTGATGGTATCACACGCTTGCAAAACTCTTCTTTAATTTCACTAACTATCGGATCGTCTAGGTTACCTTCGTTTTCTAAAAATAAAAATAAGATAACTTAAATTGGGATTCTTCAATTTGCGAACTGACCGATAAATGTAATTCTGTTGAATTTATAAATGTAGACTCCTCCGCAAACACCTTATAGTAACACGAAGTAAATGTCTAACAAAATATAGAATGCTGTTGTAAACTGTAATACAAATGTGGGATTATAAAGGAAATGTGTTTATTGATAAAAGTATTTCTTTAATAATTAATTTTATAATTAATTGCTGCATAAACAAATAAACCGTATGAAATAAATATGCCTTTTTATTGCGAATTTAATTTAAATCAACGTAGGGTATCAAAAATAAGTGTGTGTCTCATAAGATTGTTAATGTATTTTGTTTAACATTTTTTAACAGTAAAATCTCATTACAGATACCAGGGTTAAACGAATTTATTACGCCAGACGCGTGTTAAGTCGTAAGGTTTTTCGTCTATTCACATGATCTTGTATATAATGAGAATTCAAGAACCTTCACAAGAGAGTTTCAATGTATATGCATGTACATACACTTTTTATTCATTTAATGTAAGTCTGAGTAAAATTATAAACCTTATAAATTCGTAACTAAATTATATAATTATGTGGTAATTCTCAAAATCTTGTTTCAATATATTTTGAAATAATATATTTGCCAGCAAGTTCTACATAGTAATTTTTTCATGTTTTGAACGAAAGAAACAAGTAAAGGAACAAGTTTACATACTCTCACATTAAGTTGGTAAATTATATATTCTGAAAAGATATGGTCAATATCGGTTTCAAAAAGATGACAAGACAGCTTTTAGTCTCGTTTTGAAAGTATTTTTTCCACTTCACGTGTTAATGTATTAAACATAGTTTTTCCTTTATAAACTCAAATTTACAATTTAATACTTTATGAATACATTATGGCTTATTATTGTCAGATATATTTCTAATAACAAAAGCTATTCTCTTTTCAAATAAATAAATAAAAACGACAAGAAATTTGTTAGCATATACCAAAATCCCACAAATTATTATTTAAATTGTCAATAAGCGTCTACATATGTGTATGTACTACCGTATTCAAAATAAATTTACGTGCTCGTGTTTTGTGTGCTTGCAAAATTTAAAATAGTCACCTGATGTTTTTTTAGTAACAACTGAAATAGTTTAGATGTTCCAGACGGTTTCAGACGGTTATGTAAAGTTAAATCAAAATATCTTTCAATAAAGAAATTTTCTTTACATGTAATATTTAAAAAATGCCGTAAATTTAAAACCTGTAATCATACGTTTATTACTTTGAAACCTGAAAAATGGTATGTTTTACCATACAAAAGTGATAAAAATATTTTCATCCAACGCCTTTTAATATTTAACCAGTACAAAAGTTAGCTTCAAATCACTTTTTAAAGTTGGAAACGGCTTTACTTTCTGAATATCATTACATTATATATGTATGGATCAATTTGTAATGCATAGTTTCGATGTTTTAACGCAACTACTGTTTTTTTTTATCGTTTTTGCAATTTACGTCAGTGCACAGTAAATACTTAAATGACCCCATTTATGTCAGACGTAAGATTTTATGAAAACTATCATCGTAAAATATAAAAGGGATTTAATATTTCTAGACATTTTGTGGTGGTACTGATAAAAGTATTATCATCGTTTTCACCATTCTTGATTAATATTCTTCATGTTCTACGAGGACTTTGATACCACTTTGAGCATTATTTTTCAGTTGCATGCTTTTTAGCTCACCTGGACCGACGGACCATGTGAGCTTTTGCTATCATTTGGCGTCCGTCGTCTGTCCTCCGTCGTCTGTCGTAATCTTTTTCAAAAATCTTCTCCTCTGAAACCACTGGGCCAATTTTTTTCAAACTTGGCCACAATCATCCTTAGGGTTCCTAGTTTCAAATTGTACGCAGGGTGTTGATAAACAGACAAAGATGGCCGCTGTTCCTAAAAATTGGACATTAATTTAATTGATCTATTTTTTATAGAACTCCATGTTTAAAGACTACATATCATCTAAATATCAGTTACTTTAAAATAAATCGATTATTATTGCACCAAATATTGAATTCGAATTATATTTACCAATTCATACACAAAGTATGGGCGTGAATACCACTATTATGTATTATTTGTTTGATTGTCTGAATATGGTTAAACGCCACTTAAGCAATTTCTAAATGAAGGTGCAGGTTTTACTGAGTACGCAGTCGGCAAAAACACCCGACCTTGGCGGGATTAATCATAATCAAAATGCTAAATTAATTAAGGATACTGTACTCATGAAAAGCCGTTAGTTTTAGAGTAATAACTCGTCAATTGAACGATTGAAGTGTAGGAGGTTAGGATATCTTCAAAACAATAATTCATCACAGTCAGAACAAAATAAATTATGTCTACTTATAAAAAACTATCATTTATCTTCATTCTCCGTTTCCTCATTTTAATTTGAAAAACAAATTTAATGTGACTCTTGGATGTACAAAATATTTCCTATATAACATTCCCAAGTACCAACTACATCCCATCTATTATCTGTTTATACTTGCAAGTTGGAAATTATCAAATTAAATGTTCACAAATCACTAGCAATTTGTCAACTTAATTAATTTTTGTTGATCTATTTTGCACAACTCTTCTTTTAGATGTCATTTTACAGGCATGGACAATGTATCGCCAAAGATTATTGTAAATGTAAATAATAATCAACAACTGAATTTTAATTTATATATGCAGTACGATTCAGTTTTTACATTATATGTATATTTGTCAATTCATATCAGGGCACAAACTGAACAGAAAAGCAAAAGGCTGGCGTCAAGCTTTGTGTATATGCAAGGTAGCACATGGATAAATTATTGAAAATGAGTTAATAAGAAACTTAGCATTAACAAGCCTTTTGACTATTTCTTTTCATTTATAACACTTACTTACACATTACAGTGATTAAAATATAAAAAAGTGTAATAACTGCAAAAAGGCAAACCACATACATGTACCATATAACCTTAAACAAATTAAATGTGTATATCTGCATTATTATTAACCCATAAACAACTGTCATTCAGCCAATAAAATTCAATTGAAACATCCTGTCAGACTAGTAAAAGTCCTTTATATTTTGAGACATTGATCACTTTAAACTGTCCAAACGGAGAATTGTTTTGAATATGATAAAAATTCCAGTTGATCGTGATATAAACATATTTATATTAGAAATTATGGTGTAAATTTAAGATTGTCTCATGAAATTGAGTTAGATGAAGAATTATGTTTGAAAAAAGCAATTTGGACTGAAATATAACTTAAAGATTTTTTATTAAAACTATAGACATGCAATAAAAGTGTAAATTACTTTAATTTGGGTTCTTAAAACCGTGGATTATGGTATCAATAATTCAAAGCAATCGAAAAAGAAAAACAAATAAACGATCAACATAAAGTGTGTTCCATTTGCTATACTGAATATTGACAGATTTAACAGACACTACAGTTACATAACATGCCGTTGTTTACACACAGATTAACGATTGCTTATCAAAGTGTTGATTTAATTGTGTTTATATTGTAACAAAAATACATCATGGTTGATATAGTTCACGAAGATAAAATAGTAGTAAAATGTTTAATTCTTTAATTATTATCGTCTAAATATTTCAATTTTATTTTGGTCAATTACGTCACTGATGGTTATAAACGAAGTTAAACAAAATGATACTTTCTTTGTTTTTTTTATAAATTTTATTCATGTTCAATCTAATTACTTAACTCATAATTCCGATATTAGTTTGTTACACTTTAACACCTAAAATGAGCACATTATATCGATTACAGGACCCATCATTAGTACTCATAAAAAATAAAATGGTGCTTAAATTTAAATATACAATTAAAAAATTAAAACTTCTAACATTTTCATTAAAGGGGCCATTACACCAAAGAAGTTGACTGAGACTTCACAAACGCAGTACAGGCAATTATTATATGCACAAATAAATGACCGATCTCGGGCATATTTCTGATCCTTGCTCTAAAGTTGCCAATTATTATCCAGGTTTCGTATTAGTTCGATTCTTAATATAGTGGCTACCCATGAAAACTACAAAATTGGTATCCAATGAACAAGAGAATTTTACAGTACTTCATATGATAAAATTCCTAAAACTGATTTGAATTCAAAGGAATATCATTACTGAAACATTAGTGGGCACAATCCTAAAGATCGTTGATTCAAATCATAATCATTAATAATTAAGTAGGTCGATGAGTACAAAAGCATCATAAGTATTTAGAGAGCTTGATGACGCAAAAACTATACCTAATATTCATGACCAATATTTTTTGTGCAATCAGATAAGGCTCTTAAAAGCATTAATTTTATCTGCAAAAACATATCGTTTTAATAACTGAATAAAGGAATTTTCAAGGTTCACATGGCAATTCTACTAGCACATCAACAACAATTAAGAAATAAGAGGTTCTCGAAAATCAAAAATCGGTTTTGGTATTTATATGACTGAAGATTGTGATCTCCAACCCTTGTACTGAAACTTCACAAAAATCAACCAAACATCGTTTCATTGTTGTTTGGTTGTTGCCTCGGTATTAATCAATAATGCTAAGATAAAACTTACATATATATAGTATACTTACCTTCTTCTGTGGCGCAAGCTACAAAACATACATACTTGATAGCTCTAAGTAACAATGTATTATCTAAGCAGGAAATAATTTAAGCTTTTAAAAATTGTTTTGCTCATTTATTTGCTTAATAGCTAAATACGGGATACAAAATGATAATTATATTAATCGTGAATGATTTCATGTACATACAATCCACCGATCATCAGGATTTCCCCTAAACAAATTGTATTGGCTGACATTATTTTCGAGGGACACATTTAGTTACAACTATCAAAAACAAAATTGATATTTAGCATGATTAATATGAGTATGTTCCACGTCATCAAAAGGTTGATTCTAAATAAATTACACTATACTTACCATAATGTGTAAATGAAACATAATAATGAAATGATAAATGAAATGATACCTTGCATTAATATAATCGAAACATAGAAAGTAGGAATTGGACTCGCCTATGTTTTAACACCGGTTTGTCTTCATTCAACTTAATGTGCGACTGAATTAGTAAATTTTATAACCTTGGTATCTCTTATGTCATTTGATTGCATTTTGATTGCAGTTTAAAATACGATGCAAATCTCTTCCAAACAGCTGAAAACAGTAAGTTACAGAAAATGCAAGATTTTTGCAATACTGTAACTCGTATCTAAAGAGTGAAGTGCAAAAGAAAAACGCAAAGTGGTATATCTTAAACATGCTATTACAGTATGTTTCTTCTGGTACCATCGGGGTCTAATGGTCGTCTTAGGGCAGTATTTTTTTGTTCGGTCTGCTAAGATATGAAGCTACAAATACACTTAACTTACACAAGAGAAAATTTGAAAAAAGTTCAATGATAACTGATAATAGTTTTAAAAATAAAAGCAAGTTACAAAGAATAAATTGTACATTTCTTTCTCAAGTAAGGATATCAGTATTTCTTTAGATAGATATTTTTTAAATAGGCATCATAGGTGACAAAAGTAAAGTGTTATTTTTGTCAATAACAACAAAAAGGCCAATTTCTGAAACACTGCATTTGAAATTGACATTTTTTAGGACATCAGGTCACCAACAGAATGCAGAAACACTGTTAGGGTGCTTTGAAGTAAGGTCATAAAACATAAAACTTGCAATGCACGCATTTAGGCACCTTTATTCATTTTATTAATTAGAACTGAAAGCATCCTTTTGACGTTTCATGGAAAACGTTGAACATGCTCACATTTTCATCTAAAGCGCTACCGCGCTTCACTGAAAATGTGCTTCTGTCAACGCTTTCATACGTCGATGAAACTTCATAGAAATGCATTCAATTCTTTTTTAAATCAGAAGCAGTCTTTCTCCATAGTCCAATGTGTTTAATGTTTAATGGTTTTATGGTATATTCACTCTTCCATACATAGTTGGATTTTTTTAAACGCTTAACGCTTTGATTATTATATTGTAATAAAATATACAGCTCGCCATAAGTTAAGCAACACCTGCTTCAATTGTACGTGATGTTATTGAGACGAAAGTTCCTGAGCATCTTCCATGGTATCCATGTCACCCGATATGAATCCTATTGAACATTTGTGGGATATCATTGGTCGTAAAGCAATAATAGAACACCTGCTTGTCAAAATGTCCAAGAACTACGTGTTGCCATTCAAAATGAATGGCAGAATTTACCACATGCTAAACTTCGTCGTTTAGTCAACAGCATGAGGAGGAGAGTTAATGAACTGTACCGGAAGCGTGGTGGTTACTCTGAGTATTTTTGCGTTTGACACATTTCAAAGTGACTTTTCTTTCCCTGAACGTTGACCTGTGATGATGTGTTTACTTTAAGTTCATGAAATTGAAGTATGCAATCAAACTTATTTTTAGGATAATGAACGTTATATTTGCACTGTTTTTTTGATATCTTTGTTTTGAGCATTTATAAATCAAACAATAAGTAAAGCTAATGTAAAATTGTTGTTTGTATGTTTCATTTATCATTAATGTTTAATAAATTGTCATATCTTTAAACAATATTAAAATATATAAATCTTAAATGATTCCTTGGAAAATAATAGGGTTTTGCTTAACTTATGGCTTTGTGTATATATCAAATCAATCACTTGTTGCCTTGTTAATTATTGACTTTACGCAATTCTAGTTTTTATGTGTAATATATGTTTTCATAAATTAGGGTCGCTTTTGTTGGTTCTGCATTTGGCATATACAGTGCTCCCATCTATCTACATCTATCTACAGTCATTGATTACACGCTAGGCGTAGCAACACCGTCAACAACACGTGATTGTCATATACGTTAGTTTTGTTTTTGTGATCACAATAATACATGACTTTAGATTAAAACTATGCAAATTCTTGATTGCTTTGGTTTAGTAAAAATTAACATTTGTGTGGATTGACGGTATAAAAATGAATAAATCCTAAATATTTTGAATAAATTACTGAGATAAAACGTAATTAGTTTATGCTAAATCTTTTAATAATTGTATCTTAATATCACTCTTAACAACACAAAAATAATTAGCTCAATAAAAATTCGTAATTGTATAATAAAATTAATAAATTACAATTTAAAATACTTTGAACTGCTATTGCGTAATAGATGTTGAAAGGTGAAACTTTTACGTCCTTTAAGTCAGTGTTGTAATGTGATTGGTATCTGATTAGTCACAACATCCGTGTTTGATATTGCGAAATCAACGTGCATAAAAAATCTCTTGTCTTTGCATTGATTAATTATATTATATATTTACGTTAAATGCAAAACCCAAACTTGTAATACGGGTACTTGTTTGTTACATTTTGAGACGTTAAATAAAACTGTACACCATTTATTATAAGCACAAAAAAATCAGGGAAATATTTCTAAACCACGAAAATTCGTACCCGGTGAATAAAAGGATTTCACATAATGTATAATATTAAACAGATATATCATGTCTGGGAGGGGTATTTGTGAAAAATACCAGTCGAGAGATGAAATATTTCCCGAGCCGTTAGGCGAGGGAAATTTGATTCTCGAGACTGGTATTTTTCACAAATACCCCTCCCAGACATGATTTATCTGTTTAATTACACCGAATATCATGATTTCAAAGAGCGGTGAATACTAGACCACTTTCGTGCTGTTTGTTGACTCTGTACTATCGGAACGTTTCTGGTTTTCAAAATCGATTACTCATGTTACGTTTACTTTGAGGTAAAAGTCAAAACTTCCGAATGAATATTTCCAGCATAATAATATGCGAGGGTTATTTTAAGCAAATACCACGGCACAGAGGGTAATTTTTTGCTGAATACCCCGGTGATGACGAAATCGATGCAAAATGAGGAAATTTGCGAAAAATACACTGTCTATTGACCAATCAAAAGCCAGCATTTTTATATGAGGTATAATTAAATGTATAATAGCATTTCCTGGCCAAGATTCATGTCACAGACAACTATATTGCAAAACTTTAGAATGGTTATAAAATATATGAATGTAGTCGGCAGATGAAGCCGATGCGACGATTACTCGATTGAAAATGAAATAGTATTATATTATTATATTATTAAATATTTTTTGGGAAGTCTTTAAGTGAAAACATTTATCATTCTATACAATTTCCAATGTTTGTTTGCGTCTTTTATAGTACACGCGAGTTATCAAATAGCGGTACTGGTTCCATTTAGGATAAATTGACACATATTAATTTCATAATGGTGACGCCCCACATTTTAGAGGAAGGCTACTACTGTTTACTTTCTTCTTTAGTAGATCGAACAATTACTTTGTTGCAGCAAAAGCTTATACGTAACAACGGACGGTAGATAACTAAATGATATAATATCATGCAATATCATGTATTGAAGCCACAACACACACACAAATAACACATTTATTTAAAAATACATCTGATAAATATTCATGATATAATTGTCATTTCAATAAGGTTATAAAATTGAAATGGTTAAATAAAATGGGGAAAAAAATTGCAAGGAATTCAATTAATGTTATAAACGAATTTTGCGAACAATATAGTCAGTTCTAATAATCCGAGGTACTTAACAATATATTTATCTTACATGTTTCTTCTGCTATGTGCGCAGGTATTCCATGCCAACAACAGAAACAAGCCGCCAGCTTAGATCCTAAACAAGACCAAAAACCAAAAGTTGCTTTACCATCTTAGCCTGCAGTTTAGTTAACTTTTTAAACCATCTAATAATATATATAGCTTACTCAACTAACCAGAATCTTGAGATAGACATGGCACTTATATATGAACGATTTCGCTATTTCCTTACTAATGATAAGTGTTGCTATCGCGGGAAAATACCTGGCTAATTTAATACATACAGGACACTAGTAAAGTGTTCATGTAGAATATTGATTCTCATGTGCAAACTATATCTCAAAGTTTCAATGACGATTTGGACCAGATGTTCGCTTTATCGATCAAGATTACTGAAATTAATTTAAATGTTAATAGCAGATATTGCGTGGTCTTAAACATTTGCATTATTTATTATTATTTTTGATATTTAACTTTTTTATGCAATGTTCATACTATGAACCACTTTGAAACAAAGACATACTTTACTTAGTAAAAGATTTGAAGCAGTAAAAGATATGAAGAACCTTTTGTGATAATCTAGACAAAGATTTTGTGCCTCACAAAGTAGATCTAAATTGTCTTTTGGTTGACATATAATTAACAAATGGGACATATGTATGTGGAAAGTCTGTATATATAGGCAAAACGTAGGTTTATGTTTATTGTTAAATCTATACTTCTGTTTTGAAGTGAGATTTGATAAACAAAGTAAAAAATGCTCGAAGTTTGCAAATATATATATTTATAATATTAAGACCTACTATGAATTATTTCAGATTTACAAGATGCACATGATTCCCATTTCATGGGTACACTTCCTTGCTTTTTTTTCAATTGCGGTCTTACCAATTCCATATAGACCTTAATATATTTCTGCTGTTCCCAATTTCAGATTTCAGTGACAAGATGTCTCTCTATATATTGTTCTTATTATGTTTATCGAGGTTTCCTTTATTTGCTCTATGGAGACCTTATATTATTGCTCAATGTAAAGACCAATGGGTATTGGTTTGTTTCTATGGTAGGAAAACTGTCAATCCTTGTCAATTGGATTCAAGCACCTCCTGTCTGCAGTGATACTCAAACGGGCAACAGTAGTGTTGTCTAACATTATTATATGTGAAACATATGTGGCTTTATGTCGAATCTAAGAACGGCAACCGTTGTTTGAAAACTTTGCATGTATGTTCATGGTTTAATTTGAGTGTTTCAAAACTATAGTAAATTTAGTTTTTATAAATTACCCTTTTCCAATTAACAAAATCCACATTTATCCAAAGTATATACTTACCTCTTCTTTGTTCTATAAAATGGAGAAAATGCACAATTTTAATTTGACGATGTACAAACATGTTACACACTTATCGACAAATGTCTGTACGCTAGTAATACATGCACGCATTGTATACAATTATGGCAGCTCAGTGCATGCGATATCATGTTTTATGGAACACTTAAAAGACATATCGACCGAGGCCAACGGCCGAGGTTGATATTCCTTTTAATTGTTCCATGAAACATGATATCGCATGCACTGCGCTGCCATAATTGTTTTATTTCATTTCACTGTACATTTTACCATATCCTTAATAATTTGTTTTATACACAAGAATTTATAATCATGCATTTTGTTATCATGGTCACTGTATGATTTTAAGTGTTAAAATTTGTCGATATTTTGCTGCAGAAAAAAATTTTAAGTGAATATTTTAAAAACATTAACATATTGTGATATTGCACGACTGACGTTTTGATTACAAGTGATATTGCACGGCTAATCTTTGATTACTAGTGATATTGCACGGCTAATCAATTTTTAGATGTCATTCTTGTACTAAAATGGCCAGCCGTGCAATATCACTTATAGTTAAAACGTCACAATCGTGCAATATCATCAAATATGGGTTAGTGAAAGATACATTGTTTAAATGGAAACTAAAATTACGAAATGTAATAATAGTTGATAACACACAAATTGAACGATATTGTATTATGGCTGATAGTTTACTAACAGAGATTCATTTACAGTCTGCAATTATTTGCGTTATTCATTGCAATTTTAGATGTACCGAATTGTATTGATAACCGGAAGCCATTATTGAGTTCATTAGTATTAATATATTATATTATTACATGAATAGAATTATGCCTGGTTTTGATTTGTCAAAAAACAACTTTCTGGTCACGATAAATCGCAACAGTACTAAATGTTTGTACGCTGCACGATTCCGCTGCATAGTAGTCAAGCGGAATCCGATATCGACCTGGTTTTTATGTTTTAGCCAATCAGAATAGCCGTCTTAATAAATTCAGTCGTCCAATCAAATCGATTGTATTAATTGTACACAATTCAATGACGTCAGCTATACATACATCGTGCGTGTAAACAACACGTCGGTTCTGCGATATATTCATTCAATTATACTCTTCTCAATATTTGAAACTGGAATTTCAGGATTATCAGCAAATTTATATCTAAATGCAGTATTAAATAAAACATATTAAGGGTAACTAACATTACAACAATTACAAAATGTAAGCAGGCGCTCCAAAAGAATATACATCCTCAGTTTTTCTGATCAATGGAGATGGTGGTTTTATTCATGTAATAAAACAATTAATGACTTTGATATACGGTCCCTATCAGGATTTATCAGCCCTCAAAATGTATATTCACCTCGCCTTGCGGCTCGGTGAATATTACATTTCTCTGGCTGATAAATCCTGATAGTGACCTATATCAAAGTCATTAATTGTATAATATTGTGCAATCAATCTGCGCCGGACAAAATGAAGTCATATTAACCGAATTGCAATGTACGTCGTCGTTGAGGATATTAATTAAAAACCGTTAGCGTTGCTTTTCCCGTCTGTCATTAATATTAATTTCCCACCATTTAAAATGATAAATCGTTTCCAAGTTGACCTCGTACTCCGAAACCTTGTGTTTGCTTTCATTTATTGACAGCGTACTACATACAATGTTATTCTGGTCTAAGATAGGGTATATAAAGTCTCATTCACGGTTTAGGATTTATATTCCATGAGCCGAAGGCCAATAGAATATAAGTCCTAAGCCCTAAATGTGACATCATATACCCTGTCTAAGACGGGAATAACTATTATATTATAGCTCACAACTTTAACTAGGAATATTAAACCGGAAAAACGCATATTTAACAGATAACTTTATTTTTAAAAGCGTAATTTCTTTTAAAAACGTGTTAAATTTATCCGGATTTCTTTGTAAATATACGTTTTAACTGAACACATAAATTTCTTAACTTGCATTTTCAATAAAAAAAATTTATAAAACAAATTACATTTGAAAAATTGTCTTATTTAATTATTTTATCCTTACTTATTATATATAAGATATATTCTCTGGTGAATATTTTAAAATAAAATTGGATAAAGGCCCAACAACAATAAAAGAATGTAGAATAAAGTTTCAATTTCCATAAATGAAGTTATCACAAAAGTGTGTAGAGTAAACAATTCAGTTGAAGCCACTTCATTTTGCAGCCACCATACTAAATGCTAAAAACGTTTTCACAGCAAATGATACATACCTGCCAACTCTTTCATCTCCATCTGCTCCCGGCTGTTCATGTTCTCTTTGAGTTCTACAAATATACAACAGTGAGATTCCTTTTGTACAAAAACAAACTATTTAATCAGTTTATTATTTTGAATATTGCAAACAATCTCTGTTCTCTGTTTAATGCATAAAAAGCGGGTATTTTAAATCGACAGGAAATTCTTTAACTAAAATTTATCCTAGGTAAAATGTAAATTCCAAACAAATCAAGAATAATTCAAATAAAAACATTCATTAAGCGATGCCTGAATAAACATGAATTTCAATTAGGAACTGTACCATTCTTTGGTAAAGAGCTAAATAAGCAATACACATTTGTTCGAATATTTATTAGTGCACGATTCCTGGATGTATTGATTATGTATATTCTAAAAAGACTTCTCGAACGAACAATATATTTTAGCATACAGAAAGTTCGTTCCCAGTGTTAGATTGTACAGCTCGTATGGTTGATTATCTTTAAAAGTGCTTGTGATGCAATATAAATTATTTAAATAAAACTATACATACAGTGCAAATAAAAAAACGAAAGATGATAACTCTAACTTGTATAGTCATAGAAAGAGTATTTTGCATCGCTGATGTTTAAACATTAGTTATTGTATTTTAAAATATGATGTTAATATCATCGAAACGTCTATAAATCAACGATATAAAGGTATTTGTCAAGATTTTTGCATAATTGTAACTGTATTAGAAAGAGTGAAGTACAAAAGAATAATTCAATTGGCCTATGTAATACTTAAAATTCACTTTTTACATTGTATTAACAAAGGATACAGCTCCATATATTTTCATTTGTAAACCTATGAGGTTATGTGTGAATAATGCATATGTTTGTATTGATTATTTATTCTTGTTGAAGTTAGAAGTTACATTTACTATAGACTCATCGGTGTAAAGATTTGCATGTATGGAGCTATACCCTTTATTGTTAAAGAGCTAAGTAAGCTAATACAAAGTGTTTTAATAGTTATTTGCGCATAATTTTGGCCAGTTTCTGACTAATACATATTCGTTTACACTATATTCATATACTTGTATTGAGACATTATACACATTGAAAGTTTTTGAAAATGAATATCGACCTTAAGAAATGTAACAAGCAAGAAGTTATTAACTTTGCATGAAACCAATTTTAAAAATAAAAAAAAAATTATCATGTTATTTGTAGTCAACACCACTTTATTAATCTTTAAATAGTTTCAATATCAATTTCTGTAAAACTGGCGTCTATATTCGTGAAAAGTACTAAGCAACCATTGTTAAATGGAAGAACATAAGTTCTCACAATGCACTTTAAAATCGGTAATTTTTTGATGAATATAAAAAAATTGATCCTTGATGAAACATGGAATTATTACTTTTATTTCCTAGAAATAATAGCTGATCAACATTGTCCATTTCGTATAACCTAACTTGGTATTTAAGCACGTTACTGATTGATGACGTCATAATTATATGTATTGATGCCGTTGACTATGTATAAATTCTGCCGCTAACAAAAAGTGACGACAAGAGAATTGTGAATTCCAACTATTATTTGACTACTTGTTTAATATTGTTTTTATTATTTCTTTTCATAATATTTAATTTAAAATATAAGAATTGTTTACAATTATTGGTTAGATTATTGGATATAGACGGGTTTACGATGTACATAAAGTGCTTCGCCAATTATTGGCGTAAACCGACCCAAAGTCTTCTAAATACAATAATCTAACCAACAATTAAAAACACTCCTTAAATAAATTAATCCAATAATATCGATATGCATATAATAATTATTTTGCGAGTAGGGTAATAAATTAGTGTGATTATAATTTCGGGTAATAGATATCATTTTCAGTAATTTTAAGTTGCTATGGATGTCAATATAACAAATGTTGAAGAAAAAAATGTTATTACTGTAAACGGTAATTTAATGGAATTAAGAAATTTAAACCTGACTTATTTCTTCCCATAGAATATTTGTGCTATTAAATTATGAATTTAAGATTTCACTTTTCTTCTTTTGTTCTTTCAACGATGAAAACATTTATAGTCATAAATATATGCTCCACAATATATGAACGTATCGTATGTACCCTCTAAATTATTTGTGAGGATTGCAGCATGAATTGAACTATGACTCTTTATATATGTTTTTTCGAAACAGTTAATATTTACATTATATTGTGATTGTCTAAATTCTACTGTGTCCAAACAGTAACAGTTATTTTACTGCCTTGTTTCAATTACTTAACAACATATCTATCCTATGTAATTGTTTTAAAATTAAATATATAATGTTTGTTGTTCTATATTTCATAATATTTCATCTCAATGAATATCAAATCTTCAAATTGTTTTTTTAGAGATCATGCATACCAAAACAGTCACGAATGTGGTACGTTTGTAAGCTTTGTTTAGGGTTTAACATGAAGCAATGATGCATATAGTGGTTTAATTGCTTTAAAGTTTGAATTGTTATTTTCAACAAGAAAGCATAGCAAAAATTGTCGCATATACTTCCTCCATATATCGTACCATTAGTTTGCAGGTTGAATGACAAGTGTTATAAAAGATTAAGATATATAGTCATGATCTTTAAATTGGGTTTGTGTTGAGATTTATATGCTGCATTAACTATAGAATAGTTGGAAGTATGTTGAATGCTAGCCTACTCCCTTTGAGCTTAAGAACTACATAAAGTTAGCAAAAGTTATTTTTATGCATTAAAATCTCGTCTTACCTGTTATTATGATCAATCTTTATATAAAGCCTAATTCATACACTGTCCTTTTAACGACGAATTTTTATATCTGATGAAAATATTGATCAAATCCTTAAATACTGCCTCCTTTTGCGTAACAATAAAATTATAATATACATGATCAAATTACTTTCTATCGTAAGAGCGTTTTTATAGATACACCTACAAACTCGGAGCATGACATATCGTTCTCGTCAGACGTATGCAAGTATGACTTTGTTTTCAAATATTCAACAAGAATTAGTCATTATTACTTTGCTCAAACATGGACTCATTTGTTTAAAGATAAACACTACAGAATATACTGCTAATATAATATAGATTAAATAGTAATTATTCCATTAGAATTATTATTCATCGTTTTCCGATGAATATACCTAATTAGTTTTTACAGTAAAATATAAAATCCAAGGGCCATAATTTCGTCAAAAATCACTGGACCATAACGATATTCGAACTTGGTATGATACTCACCAAGTTTGCCTCACATACCAAATATCAGCTCAATATCTGCAATCGTTTAGACAAATGTCCGGAAACTGTTTTGAAAGGGCCAACATATCGTAAAAAATCATTGTACTGAAACCATATTCAAACTTGATCTGTAACTTAACATGGTTGCCTCACATTCTAAATATCTGCTCAATATCTCTAAGAGTTTAGAAAAATGTGTGACGGATTGACATACTGACGTACGGAGCTCAAACCTATAGTTCCCTTCGGTGAAGCCGGTTATGGACTAATAAAGAAAACACAAAATAATATACTAACGAAAAAAACAGGCCATTATTAGGATAAATAGTTTGACATGGCACTGTTTAGAGAATAAGATGGTGTCTTTTATTTTATTAAAATTTATTTTAATTGTTTACACGTTGTTTGTAAATAACTATAAATTGTTTCCATTTTTACCTTCTTTGTATACATGCAAAATACCATACCATTATGCCAAATAGATATGTGTTCTTTGATACGTTATTTTTCTCTAGAAGAAAAGCCTCGGTAAAGTGATTAAAGTTGTACACTGCATGACACGTCCAAATCCTGCCATAAATGTTAAGTTTTGGATAGTGTGAAACGGGAATCCGTGATTAAGTTTGATACCTTTTTAATATGGGGATTGCTGTATTTGCACGCAATCGATACATTTGACATCGATGTCGATTTGTTAGGGTGACTACAGTGGCCGAATTGTTAAGGTAGGTAGTTACATGGCTTGTCACAACAAAATTGCTGGACTGAGCGGGCGTTGTGTACTCGGCTCGAAATTTAATTAACAGATTGCCTGTTTTGCTGCCAAATGTCTAGGATTTTAACTTGGTACTCTGTTGGTTGTCCTTTAACTGAGGCAATAATGTAAGAGTTCCCAGTGCTTGACCCACAAAACTGCCCAGCGTGTCCCCAGATGGCGTATACAGGATGCCTTTTTATTGGGGTTGTCAGGTCATCAAACAAAAAGCCTGACATCGGACAACAAGGGGTAACAAGGAGACCCCTTTTGTCAATGAGAGTAGGCTCCATGTGGCCGCTACAAAAGCTATATTATTTTCATATCTTACCCTTACCCCATACTTCCAAATGTGTTCACTTTAGGACATATGTCTCGAAATGATTTGTCTTTGAACTCACCTTACGATCATGTATAACACCAATATTTGTGGCTGAAGCTGCGGCTTTAAAAATTAGTTTAAAAATGGACAAGACTTTTATAGAAAGAAAAACGTCGTGACGTATTACATGGACGTCTGCTATTGTTACTGATAAGCCTTTTAATCGTTGATAAGGCGGCTAAATAGACCGATTGTCGGCTAATATTCTCCAAATTGTAATGGAACATGACGTTTGGATAATCCGAGTAAAATGCCGTGATATGCAATTGATTTAACAGCAGTCAATGTATATAGCTCAAACCTTGTATTAGATATGTAGTTGAAGCATACAACGTTTTGTCATTAAAAAATATAAACTTTGACACGCCCTACCTTTACACACCTAGTATATAAATATTAATTAATTTTAATTTGAATGAGTTGTTCGTTTATAAATAAATCATTCAAAAGATATTTACCTGTAAATCGATAGAAGTAATTGCATCTTAACTAGATTAAATAGGCAGAACATGGGTATTCCCCTAGACAGTACTTTGCTTTTATAAAAATTATTAGCATTTCTCCACGCCAAATTTAAAGTTCATTTCGTCAGTAAAATTATAATTACTATTGTTTTCAGTAACTTCCTACTACCACCCGCACATGTATTTATATTGTTGTGTTTATTTTATGAGGTTTTGTATGACTTAATAATTAAATACTTCAAAGAAAAATTATTTATAAACCTGTATCATATTTTAAAATAGAAACTTTGAAAATTGACTTCACCCGTTCGAGGCTTATTGTTTAAATCAGAACGTAATACGTTTTATAAAAAGTATTCATTTTGCATGGAGAGAAGTGTGATGTCAATGCAAATTTATTTGTTTAATTTAATAGACTTTTTGTGTCATAGTAAATCAAATTAATTGTAATTAAATGTCCTAAAAGACACCAAGGTTATACAATTTTCTACGCCAGTCGCGCATTTCCTTTTTCCACTTAGAAAGATTCACAAGTGGCATTCATGCAATGAATATATTAAAATTATAAACAAAATTCATATGTTGTACAGCTTTTATAATCAAAATTCAACAAAAGTGTTTAAACACATCAGATTATGGCCATCTACACCTTGCGGAAAGATAAAAACATAAAATTTCAATTATTTTTTAAATTATATGGCAGTACATTAAAACAGTATTTATATCATTGACGGAAACATTTATTGCTACTGGGATGATGACACCTTTAGTGACAAACATTAGTCCAATATCAGTTACATCGACCTGTTGATGGGAAAACTACTGAATACTAACCATTTGAGTATAAAAAATGTCTCCCCCTATGCTAATGAGCAGTTATTTATCAACCGGGAAATTATCTCCTAACCAATGAAAGTGTAAAAATAATTCTCCAAGTAATGGTAAAATAATTACATACACGTGTACATCTAAGTCTGCTAACGTGGGTTGCCTTACGATATTGAAAAAAAAACTTCTTTCATCTTCAGAAGAATCGGCCAGGTCAGGTCATCATAATGCTTCCGAATTGAAAGAATCTTTTTTCACAGATTAATAGCAACATGTATATGAAATATATTTCATGTTAGCACGGAAATCTGATGTTTGGTGTTCCATTGCACGACAATTAAGGCACTCAGCAATTTATAAAATAGATTGTCCGTTTATAAATATTGTGCACTTTTGTTTTGGGAAATTTACGTTTATCCATATTTGTAGCTAGCAAATAATAAAATTTAGATTTACAATGTTATTAAAACGGTAAATCACGTGTGTGGACGTTCATTTTTAAACCTCAAGAAAATAATAGTTTGACTTGTTTATTGTATATTGTCAGACGATCCTGAACGAGTGAATGTTTGATACGCTTCGACACTCAATTAAAATTGTTTTTTTTATAAATATTAAATTAAAATTTTAAAAAATTGTAATTGCTTGGTTTCCAAATAAATAAAAGTACTTGCAGTACCAAAATAATTAATGCACTTACTAATTTTCAGACCATTAAAATCTTTAATACGGCATTTGTCCTGAATACGAATCAGATTAAACGTACAATATTTGGCTATGCTAAAGGGTTTTAATCTACGGAACTGAACCAGAACATGTGAGATAAATGTCAAAGTTGAATTAAATATAAATAATATAATACAATTTATTTAAAGGTAGATAGAAGTAATGATACATTTGGACTGAAGTTTTACCTTTGTGTAAAAAAAACATGTAACTACTGGTTAAAGCACAACGTATATTACTCTTGTTTTCGTAATAATGAAACCAGAAAAGAAATGTCAGTGTAAGGCATATCTACAAAAATACCAATAAGCAGACTAATATTCCAGAAGGACGATCAAAATATGGTCTATAAATTAGCAGTTATTAAAATATTCCTTCGAATTACAGCGATAAGTTTAAAATGCAAATTGAGAACTGGAAAAGGGGGAAGGAACACATATCACCAACAAAGATATGAAATAAAACTTGGAGGTTGCATTAATGTTTTGTAATTTAAAAATATATAAATAAACATATGCCTATTCAATGGGGGTTGTCGGGTCATAAAACAAAAAGCCTGACTTCGGACAACAGGGGGTAACATGGAGACCCCATTTTGTCGATAAGATTAGGCTCCATGTGGCTGCTACACAAGGCTATATTTTCATCCCTTGCCCTTACCCCATACTTCCAAATGTGTTCACTTTAGGACATATGTCTCGAAATGATTTGTCTTTGAACTCACCTTACGATCATGTATAACACCAATATTTGTGGCTGAAGCTGCGGCTTTAAAAATTAGTTTAAAAATGGACAAGACTTTTATAGAGAGCAAAACGTCGTGACTTATTACATGGACATCTGCTATTGTTACTGATAAGCATTTTAATCGTTGGTAAGGCGGCTAGTAAAGAGACCGATTGTCGGCTAATATTCTACAAATTTAATGCAACATGACGTTTGGATAATCCGAGTAAAATGCCGTGATATGCATTTGATTACACGGCAGTCTATGTGTATAGCTTAAACCTTGTCTTACATATAGAGTAGAAGCATACAACGTTTTGTCATTAAAAAATATAAACTTTGACACGACCTACCTTTACACACCTACTACTAAATTGTTAATTAATTTTAATTTGAATGAGTTGTTCGTTTATAAATAAATCATTCAAAAGATATTTACCTGTAAATCGATAGAAGTAATTGCATCTAAACTAGATTAAATAGGCAAAACATGGGTATTCCCCTAGACAGTACTTTGCTTTTATTAAACTCATTTGCATTACTCCAGGCCAAATTTAAAGTTCATTTCGTCAGTAAACTTATATTTACTGTTGTTTTCAGAAACTTCCTACTTCCACCCGCACATGTATTGATAGTGTTGTGTTTATTTTTTAAGGTTTTGAATGGCTTAATAATTAAATACTTCAAAGAAAAAATATTTATAAATCTGCATCATATTTTAAAATAGAAACTTTGAAAATTGACTTCGTCTCGAAAACCACTAGAGTCGAGTATCTAACGTAAGCTATGGTATCCTTCACCCGTTCGAGGCTTATTGGTTAAATCAGAACGGAATACGTTTTATAAAAAGTATTCATTTTGCATGAAGAGAAGTGTGATGCCAATACAAATTTATTTGTTTAATTTAATAGACTTTTTGTGTCATAGTAAGTCAAATTAATTGTAATTAAATGTCATAAAAGACACCAAGGTTATACAATTTTCTACGCCAGACGCGCATTTCCTTTTTCCACCTATCAAGATTCACAAGTGGCATTCATGCAATAAATATATTTAAGTTAAAAAACAAAATTCATATGTTGTACAGCTTTCTAATCAAAATTCAACAAAAGTGTTAAAACAAATCAGATTATGGACATCTACACCTTGCGAAAAAAAACCAATAGAATTTCAATTATTGTCTAAATTGTATGGCAGTTCATTAAGACAGTAACTATATCATTGACGGAAACATTTGTTACTACTGGGCTAATGATACCTTTGGTGACAATAGTCCAATAGCAGTTACATCGACCTGTTGGTGGTAAATAAAATGTCACCCAAGCTACTGAATCCTAACCACTTGAGTATAAAAAATGTCTCGACTATGCTTATGAGCAGTTATTTATCAACCGGGAAATTATCACCTAACCAATGAAAGCGTAAAAAATAATTCTCCAAGGAATGGTAAAATAATAACATACACGTGTACATCTAAGTCTGCTAACGTGGGTTGCCTTACGATATTGAAATAAAACTGCTTTCACCTTCAGAAGAATCGGCCTGGTCAGGTCATCATAATGCTTTCGAATTGAAAGAATCTTTTTTTCACAGATCAATAACAACATGTATATGAAATATATTTCGTGTTAGCACGGAAATCTGATGTTTGGTGTTCCTTTGCACGACAATTAAGGCACTCAGCAATTTATAAAATAGATTGTCCGTTTATAAATATTGTGCACTTTTGTTTTGGGAAATTTACGTTTATCCATATTTGTAGCCAGCAAATAATAAAATTTAGATTTACAATGTTATTAAAACGGTAAATCACGTGTGTGGACGTTCATTTTTAAACCTCAAGAAAATAATAGCTTGACTAGTGTATTGTATATTGTCAGACGATCCTGAACGGATGAATGTATGAAACGCATCGATACTCAATTAAAATCTTTTTTATAAATAATAATTAAATTAAAAAAAATATTAATTGCTTGGTTTCCAAATAAATAAAGGTACTTGTAGTACGAAAATAATTAATGCACTTACTAATTTTCAGACCATTAAAATCTTTAATACAGCATTTGTCATGAATACGAATCAGATCAGACGTACGATATTTAGTTATGCTAAAGGGTTTTAATCTACGGAACTGAACCAGAACATTTGAGATAAATGTCAAAGTTGAATCAAATATAAATAATATAATACAATTTATTTATAGATAGATAGAAGTAATGATACATTTGGACTGAAGTTTTACCTTTGTGTTAAATAAAATGTAACTACTGGTTAAATCAAGACGTATATTACTCTTGTTTTCGTAATAATGAAACCAGAAAAGAAATGTCAGTGTAAGGCATATCTACAAAAATACCAATAAGCAGACTAATATTCCAGAAGGACGATCAAAATTCGGTCTATAAATTAGCAGTTATCAAAATATACCTTCAAATTACACCGATTAGTTAGTTAAAATGTAAATTGAGAGCTGGAAAAGGGTGAAGGAACACATATCACCAACAAAGATATGAAATAAAGCTTGGAGGTTGTTTTCATGTTTTGTAATATAACAATATTTATGAAGAAAAGCATGTATACAGAAAAATAAAAAGGCAAAATTATCCACTTCTTTTAAAACACTTTAGATAATTATGAAACAACAATATATCTGTAATTAAACGCAGAATTTCAACGCTTAACCGAAAACATTTAGAATAAAAGGACATTTGTTCAGTAGAACAAATGCACAGGAAGGTCTTTCCCTCGTTATCGTTTCTATAGGAAAAACTGGCGTTAAACGTTAAACAAGAGGCCCCAGAGGGTGAAAATCTATCATTTTACATCGTGATATACCCGTATACCCCCCCCCTTCCGGGGGTTTCTATTCCATTGTTTCTAGAACGTTCTAATTACAAAATTGAAGAAAAAAAAAGGGCCCGGCCCCTCCACCCCAGGGCCAGCATGATTTATTGTTTTTGACATGCTGTCCCTGGGTGGAGAGTTGGGCCCTTTTTGGGTTCATAGTTTTATATGCAACTATGGTTATATAAAAACCGGGAACCAGTTTTTTTGTTTATTTGTTTGTTTGTTTACTTTTCTGTTTTTAACTATATGTTTGGTATTTTAATGACTTTTCTTGACTTGTAGGGGAAGAGAAAGAGATTTATGGTAAAAGGCAAAGAACAGAACTGGCTGGAGTCACATGACATTGTTATATAATATCACGGAGATAGTTTTATTTTATCATTCTAGGGAGTTACGATGGTCTGAAAGGACATATATATGACATGATGCACGATCTGTAATCTCAGTGATTGTTTATTTCAGGACGACACGGATTAATATCAACGGACCATGCCGACAATTAATAAAAGACTTTTTTATTTTATTTTAGTGGAATTTTACACTGTAAAATAATTACACGAGGCACGTAGCAGACGATGGAATACACAAAAAAGGGACGTCGGAAATTGTTTCAATTTGTTATTGTTTCAGGTAAAATGCAGTTCGGACAGTTAGAACAACTTGTTGACACACGATTTACACGGTCATTCACTGACGATGGCTGAAACGGACATCACG
Source organism: Limnoperna fortunei (assembly GCA_944474755.1). Lineage (NCBI taxonomy): Eukaryota > Metazoa > Mollusca > Bivalvia > Mytilida > Modiolidae > Limnoperna > Limnoperna fortunei. Next base: position 47,909,020 of record OX104123.1, read on the forward strand.
ACAGACGAAATTTACGTGGCTGGGGGGAGGGGTGGTCACGTGTTTCAATGTGGGATTTTAAGGATTTATTGACTCGTACACCTTACGAGGAGACATTTTTCGACTGAAATCGACATTCTAAAGCGAATGGCGAGGGTTTCAAACAGCTGGGATGCATCGTTTTTCGGGAAATTACGATTTTTACATAAAAAGTGGTGTTGGACTTGCACGACTGGTAACTTTTTATTGGTTGCGCCCAGCGATTTTCTACCTATCGACAATTCGAGGACATCGATCCCAGATGCAATCGGCGTCCATTTTATTGTACCATTTTGTGTGCCTTAGGAGGAGATGTGATAACAACGTTTTCATGGGGGGTCCCTGCCACACCCTCATTTTTGACGGGGCGTGCTAACAGGGTGAATGGGAGAAAGCCCACGGGGTATCCATCACACCGCCAAATTTTCAGCTCGATCGGATAAGAAACTTTTTGGCAGCACTAAATTGAATTTTAGATCGGAAGAAAAGTAATAGTAATATGAAAGGTCATTTGTTCAAAGAACAAATGTGAGGTCTTTCCCGGTATGGTAAATAAGGGGATTCTGTTGACGTTTTGTCTGTTCCTTATTACAAAATGTCACTAGCAGTCATGAAAATTAGTTATTTGAGTAAAGGAAGTCATCCCTATTCACACTACATATGGTTGCTAAGGACTTATGTGACCGTTGCTAGGGACAAATTGTCACTTCCGGTTGTAAAATAGTGTATTTCACTTAAATACTTCATCCTGATTCTAAATATATAGGGTAACTAAGGACTTTTTATGATGGTTACCTTGTTGCTATGGTGTGACCTTGACCCATGACCTTTGACCTTGGGCTCAAATTGAAGCTCTTTTCATACTGATCACTTTAGCTAGCATGTTTACCATATTATCTCTAACCGTTTTCAAGTTATTAGTCAAAAACCAATCAACCGAAACATGTCAAGGGCAATAACTCCTAAACGGTTCATTGAACAATTTTTGACATAAAGACCAATTGTAGGTCTCAATAAGAGGAGTATTTTTCCAATTTATCGTCTGCTTCTATCTTTTACAGTTTTCGAGTTATAAGTCAAAAACCAAACAACCAAAACATGTCAAGGGCAATAACTCCTAAACGGTTCATTGAGTAATTGTTGACATTATAGACCAATTGTAGGTCGCAATGAGCGGAGTATTTTTCCAATTTATTGTTTGCTTCTATTCTTTACGGTTTTCGAGTTATAGGTCAAAAACCGATCAACCGGAACATGTCAAGGGCAATAACTCCTAAACGGTTCATTGAACAGTTTTGGACATAAAAGACCAAATGTAGGTCTCAATAAGAGGAGTATTTTTCTAATTTATTGTCTGCTTCCATCTTTTACGGTTTTCGAGTTGTTATGATAACAAGATTCGAGGCCTAAGGTCGAGGTCATATCTGAACTTTGACCTTGAGATTTTCCTTAATGTAATGTCACAGGACAACAAATGGTGAACAGCCAGGGTGTTTTGGACCTCCGGTTTGTGAGTTTTGTTGATAACCGGAGTCACTGAAACATTCAAGGTATACCGCTCGCCTTCGCTCGACAAAATTTTTTGGTCAAATTATGGTACAAAGTTGTCTCAAAAGTTCCTTAACATTTCTCACTTTTCAGTTTTTGTCTAAATTGTATAGTTTCTGAGTTGTTCTGATAACAAGGTTTTCGGTGTTTGGGCAGATAACTCCGTAAAGAAAAAGTTTTCGGTGTCGCAGGGTAAATTCTAATCAGGGTTTAAGTGTACGATACTTGGTATAAAAGATGAAAATGATATGTCGCGAATTCTTTTCTACAGACTTGGCGGAAGAAAAAAAAATAAGAAATATAGGTTCAATCGTTCTAACGAACGATTAATAGGCTTTCCACCTTAAAGAAACCTTAAATAAATAACCTTGAAACTAAAAAGCTAAGCAAGATCCACAATTTGACTATAGCAATTAATAGGTTCAAAAATAATTTAAAAAAACCATTTAGATATTTTTAAAAAATAAGAAAGGTCATTAAATAGGACGTTAGAAAACTTGAGTGACCTTGACAACTGATCTTTTAATCTACGTAAATATTACTTATAGGCAATAGCATTAAAAGAATAAGCCATTCAAAATACATAGTACCATGAAAAACATTTATAAAGGACTTTGACCTTGACTTTTACAGCATGACCTTGACCATGCTGAAGGTCAACAGTGATCAACATTGAAGATTTTATGCCAATATCTCTTAAAGTCATTAAGATATGACTACTTATAATATATACAAAAAATTAGAAAATGACCTTGACCTTTGACCTTGTATTTGTTTTCAAGGTCAAGGGTCCTAATGATCCATAGTGAAGACCCCAAGCCTCTACTATCAATAGTTGATAAGTAATTAATGAAAAACTAATTATCAATGGTTGTAATGGGGGATAACTCCTATAAGATGAAGCCGGATCCTTTCCCTTTAAATAGAAAAAAGTTGCGCCTTTATGAGATCAACATTTTATCCATTATAACTTATAGCCTATCTTTTACCGTTTCAAAGTAATAGCGATGACAAGACAATGCCAAAATTTCAAACGTGACCTTGACCTTTGACCTTGTGTCCATTTTCAAGGTCAAGGTCAATGATGACCAATGATATAGGTTTCATATATATATCTGTTATAGTTACTGAGATATAGTGATATAATGCAATTCACAATACATTTTATTGGTCTATGGGAGATAACTCTTATAAAAATGTCAAATAAAAAAGTGACGATTCAAGATCTTAATATGATACACATTTTGGTAAAGGTTTCAGTTCTCTATCTATTATAGTAAAGGAGGAGATCTGCACACAACAAAGAGTCAAAAATTAGAACATGACCTTGACCTTTGACCTTGTGACCTTTTTCAAGGTCAAGGTCAATGATGACCAACTGTGAAATATCTAGTCTTTATCACCTCTGGTTCATGAGTTACAATGGTACAAAATGTACTTTCAATAAATAAGGGAAATAACTCCTACAAGGAGTCGTCAAAATACATTGCGCGATATGTAACAAATTGTCGCAATCCTTAGCTGACCATTTTGCAACAACTTTCATTGCGAAATCTTTTACGGTTTCATAGTTTATCTGCACACAAGCTTTTCTGTAACAGGGGAGATAACTCCGTAAAGAACAAGTGTTCGGTGTGCCAGGGTCAACTGTGAAAGCGTAATGTCTAATACATCCATAGTACAAAATGTCTTTACGACATGTCGCGAAACAAAATTTATAATGGGGAAAAAAAGTTGGCGGAAAAACAATAAGAATAATAATAATAATAATAATAATAAGAAACAGACTAATAACAATAAGTCTTTCCACTGGAAAGTGGAAAGCCTTAATAATAATAACAAGTGCTGATTGTGATTGCAAGCAAGTCACAAAAAAATCCCCTCCCGTGCCCACTTTTGTCACAATTCGGACAACTTTTCAATTTTCGCACTTTGGCGGCCATTTTGAATATGGCGGCCATCTTGGACTTTGGCAGCCATCTTGGATTTGTTCGACATGTTGTTCGTAATATCAATATTGACCTAAATGCCAATTTTTGTTGAAATCAGACAACTTTTCAATATTCGCACTTTGGCAGCCATTTTGAATATGACAGCCATCTTGGATTTGTTCGAAAGTGTCGCCATGTTGTTCGTAATATCAATATTGACCTAAATGCCAATTTTCGTTGAAATCGGACAACTTTTCAATTTTCGCACTTTGGCGGCCATTTTGAATATGGCGGCCATCTTGGACTTTGGCGGCCATCTTGGATTTGTTCAAACATGTCACCATGTTGTTCGTAATATCAATATTCACCTAAATGCCAATTTTCGTTGAAATCGGACAACTTTTCAATTTTCGCACTTTGGAGGCCATTTTGAATATGGCGGCCATCTTGGACTTTGGCGGCCATCTTTGATTTGTTCGAACATGTCACCATGTTGTTCGTAATATCAATATTGACCTAAATGCCAATTTTCGTTGAAATCGGACAACTTTTCAATTTTCGCACTTTGGCGGCCATTTTGAATATGGTGGCCATCTTGGATTTTTCGGAAAATGGTCCCATATTGTCCGGGACCTTAATATTGACCTATAAACCTATTTTGGTTCATATCCATATTGTTTGTGACTTTTTATGATTAATTTTGTATTTTTTTCAAATTCAAAATGGCCGCCAATCCAAGATGGCCGCCATTTTCAAAATTTCGAAATCGGAAACAACATTTCCTAGTGGTGACCTATCTTTCTGGTAAGTTTCATTGACCTATGTCTTTTCGTCTTCGAGAAATCCTACGGACAAAGTTAGGTCCGGAAGAAGAAGAAGAATAATAATAAATATAGGTTCAATCGTTCTAAAGAACGATTAATAGGCTTTCCACTTCAAAAGAAGACCTTAAATAAATGACCTTGAAACCAAAAAGCTAAGAAACATACGTAATTTGTCTATAGCAATTAATAAGAACAAAAATTATTAAAAAAACTATTTAGATATCTTTAAAAATAAGAAAGGTCATTAAATAGGACGTAAGAAAACTTGAATGACCTTGACAACTGATCTTTTAATCTACGTAAATATTACTTATAGGCAATAGCATTAAAAGAATAAGCCATTCAAAATACATAGTATCATGAAAAACATTTATAAAGGATTTTGACCTTGACTTTTACAGCATGACCTTGACCATGCTGAAGGTCAACAGTGATCAACATTGAAGATTTTATGCCAATATCTCTTAAAGTCATTAAGATATGACTACTTATAATATATACAAAAAATTAGAAAATGACCTTGACCTTTGACCTTGTATTTGTTTTCAAGGTCAAGGGTCCTAATGATCCATAGTGAAGACCCCATGCCTCTACTATGAATAGTTGATAAGTAATTAATGAAAAACTAATTATCAACGGTTGTAATGGGGGATAACTCCTATAAGATGAAGCCGGATCCTTTCCCTTTAATAGAAAAAAGTTGCGCCTTTATGAGACCAACGTTTTATCCATTATAACTTATAGCCTATCTTTTACCGTTTCAAAGTAATAGCGATGACAAGACAATGCCAAAATTTCAAACGTGACCTTGACCTTTGACCTTGTGTCCATTTTCAAGGTCAAGGTCAATGATGACCAATGATATAAGGTTTCATATATATATCTGTTATAGTTACTGAGATATAGTGATATAATGCAATTCACAATACATTTTATTGGTCTAGGGGAGATAACTCTTATAAAAATGTCAAATAAAAAAAGTGACGATTCAAGATCTCAATATGATACACATTTTGGTAAAGGTTTTAGTTCTCTATCTATTATAGTAAACGAGGAGATCTGCACACAACCAAGGGTCAAAAATTAGAACATGACCTTGACCTTTGACCTTGTGACCTTTTTCAAGGTCAAGGTCAATGATGACCAACTGTGAAATATCTAGTCTATATCACCTCTGGTTCATGAGTTACTATGGTACAAATTTTACTTCCAATAAATAAGGGGAAATAACTCCTACAAGGAGTCGTCAAAATACTTTGCGCGATATGTAACAAATTGTCGCAATCCATAGCTGACCATTTTGCAACAACTTTTATTGCGAAATCTTCTACGGTTTCATAGTTTATCTGCACACAAGCTTTTCTGTAACAGGGGAGATAACTCCGTAAAGAACAAGTGTTCGGTGTGACAGGGTCAACTGCGAAAGCATAATGTCTTATACATCCATAGTACAAAATGTCTTTACGACATGTCGCGAAACAAAATTTATAATGGGAAAAGAAAACTTGGCGGAAAAAAATAAGAATAATAATAAGAAACAGAAGAATAACAAGAAGGCTTTCCACTGGAAAGTGGAAAGCCTTAATAATAAGAAACGGTGCAAAAACAATAAATCCCCGACACTTCGTGGTCGGGGATTTAATAATAATAATTAAAGATCAACTGTTCGGTTGAACATTTGAGGGTCTTTCCATATTAATTTTAATTTTGTATTACATGATGACATTTAAAATAATCATCTTTTTGCAAAATGTTATAACTTTGCTATAAATATTTAAAATAGAAATTATTTTATATTATTTGCTACAGATTGGCATTCTAAGAGAGATAACTCTTATACAAGTTTTATACAACTTTTAACGCCATGTCTTTATTTAATTGTAATTATTAATAGAACATTTTAAGACGAAAATAATTTCAATATCTTTAAAAATAGCAAAGGTCAAAAACTAGTACGTGACCTTGACCCATACAAGTTTTCAAGATCAAAGGGCATGAGGGTCTATAGTGAAGACCCCATGCCTCTATCATTAATAGTTAATGAGTTACAAGTAGAAAACCAATAAGTTACATATATAATGGGAGATAACTCCTATAAAATGAAGTCAAATCCTTTACCTGTAAATGTAACAAAGTTGCTCCTGTAAGAGATCAACATTTTGCAGTCTTTAGTTTACCTTTATCATTAATAGTTAATGAGTACCATGCGAAAAACCAATCAGTTACATATATAATGGGAGATAACTCCTATAAAATGAAGTCAAATCCTTGCCCTATAAATGTAACAAAGCTGATACTTTAAGAGACCAACATTTTGCACTCTTTCGTTTCCCTTTATCATTAATAGTTAATGAGTAACATGTAAAAAACCAATCAGTTACATATATAATGGGAGATAACTCCTATAAAATGAAGTCAAATCCTTTCCCTATAAATGTAACAAAGCTGCTACTTTAAGAGACCAACATTTTGCACTCTTTCGTTTCCATTTATGATTAATAGTTAATGAGTAACATGTAAAAACCAATCAGTTACATATATAATGGGAGATAACTCCTATAAAATGAAGTCAAATCCTTTACCAGTAAATGTAACAAAGTTGCTCCTTTAAGAGGTCAATATTTTGCAGTCTTTAGTTTCCCTCTATCATTAATAGTTAATGAGTATCATGCGAAAAACCAATCAGTTACATATATAATGGGAGATAACTCCTATAAAATGAAGTCAAATCCTTTCCCTGTAAATGTAACAAAGTTGCTCCTGTAAAATACCAACATTTTGCACTCTTTACTTTCCCTTTATCATTAATAGTTAATGAGTAACATGTAAAAATCCAATAAGTAACATATATAATGGGAGATAACTCCTATAAAATGAAGTCAAATCCTTATCCTGTATGTGGCAAGGTTGCTCCTTTAAGAGATCAACATTTTGCACTCTTTACTTTCCCTCTATGATTAATTATAAATGAGTACCATGTGAAAAACCAATCAGTTAAATATATAATGGGAGATAACTCCTATAAAATGAAGTCAAATCCTTTCTCTACAAATGTAAAGTTTTTTTGTTTATTTGTTTGTTTGTTTACTTTTCTGTTTTTAACTATATGTTTGGTATTTTAATGACTTTTCTTGACTTGTAGGGGAAGAGAAAGAGATTTATGGTAAAAGGCAAAGAACAGAACTGGCTGGAGTCACATGACATTGTTATATAATATCACGGAGATAGTTTTATTTTATCATTCTAGGGAGTTACGATGGTCTGAAAGGACATATATATGACATGATGCACGATCTGTAATCTCAGTGATTGTTTATTTCAGGACGACACGGATTAATATCAACGGACCATGCCGACAATTAATAAAAGACTTTTTTATTTTATTTTAGTGGAATTTTACACTGTAAAATAATTACACGAGGCACGTAGCAGACGATGGAATACACAAAAAAGTGACGTCGGAAATTGTTTCAATTTGTTATTGTTTCAGGTAAAATGCAGTTCGGACAGTTAGAACAACTTGTTGACACACGATTTACACGGTCATTCACTGACGATGGCTGAAACGGACATCACGACAGACGAAATTTACGTGGCTGGGGGGAGGGGTGGTCACGTGTTTCAATGTGGGATTTTAAGGATTTATTGACTCGTACACCTTACGGGGAGACATTTTTAGACTGAAATCGACATTCTAAAGCGAATGGCGAGGGTTTCAAACAGCTGGGATGCATCGTTTTTCGGGAAATTACGATTTTTACATAAAAAGTGGTGTTGGACTTGCACGACTGGTAACTTTTTATTGGTTGCGCCCAGCGATTTTCTACCTATCGACAATTCGAGGACATCGATCCCAGATGCAATCGGCGTCCATTTTATTGTACCATTTTGTGTGCCTTAGGAGGAGATGTGATAACAACGTTTTCATGGGGGGTCCCTGCCACGCCCTCATTTTTGACGGGGCGTGCTAACAGGGTGAATGGGAGAAAGCCCACGGGGTATCCATCACACCGCCAAATTTTCAGCTCGATCGGATAAGAAACTTTTTGGCAGCACTAAATTGAATTTTAGATCGGAAGAAAAGTAATAATAAAGATAGGCCATTTGTTCAGAGAACAAATGTGAGGTCTTTCCCGGCATTTTGTTAGTGTTATGTCTAGGTATATAGTTGCTAATGACTTAACGGTCAGTTACTATGGTTTTAATGTACAAAGCAAGTCGTCCTATGTCAGAAAATGTATGGTTGCTAAGGACATTTAGTTGGTTGCTATGGACAAATTCCACTTCCGGTCGTGAAATGACGTATTTCAGTAAAGTACATCATTCTGATTCTAAAGATATATGGTTGCTAAGGACTTTTTATAACAGTTACCTTGTTGCTAGGGTATGACCTTGACCTATGACCTTTGACCTTTGGCTCATATTGAAGCTCTTTTCGTACTGATCACTTTAGCTATGCATGTTTACTATACTATCTCTAACCGTTTTCAAGTTATTAGTCAAAAACCAATCAACCGGAACATGTCAAGGGCAATAACTCCTAAACGGTTCTTTGAACAGTTTTGGACATAAAAGACCAAATGTAGGTCTTAATAAGAGGAGTATTTTTCCAATTTATTGTCTGCTTCCATCTTTTACGGTTTTCGAGTTATTATGATAACAAGATTCGAGGCCTAAGGTCGAGGTCATATCTGAACTTTGACCTTGAGATTTTCTTTAATATCATGTCACAGAACAACAAATGGTGAACAGCCAAGGTGTTTCCGACTTCCAGTTTGTGAGTTTTAGTGATGACCGGAGTGATTGAAACATTCAAGGTATACCGCTCGCCTTCGCTCGACAAAATTTTTTGGCCAAATTATGACACAAAGTTGTCTCAAAAGTTCCTTAACATTTCTCACTTTTCAGTTTTTCTCTAAATTTTATAGTTTCTGAGTTGTTCTGATAACAAGGTTTTCGGTGTTTGGGCAGATAACTCCGTAAAGAAAAAGTTTCCGGTGTCGCAGGGTGAACACCAAACAGGTCTTAAGAGTTCGATACTTGGTTTGAAAGGTCAAAATGATATGTCGCGAAGTCTTTTTCACAGACTGTTTTGAAATGTGGCGGCAGAAAAAAAATAAGAATAATAATAATCAGAAGAAATACAGTAAGGTCTTCCCACTGGAAGTGGGAAAGACCTTAATAAGATAGGCCATTTGTTCAGAGAACAAATGTGAGGTCTTTCCCGGCATTTTGTTAGTGTTATGTCTAGGTATATAGTTGCTAATGACGTAACGGTCAGTTACTATGGTTTTAATGTACAAAGCAAGTCGTCCCAAGTCAGAAAATGTATGGTTGCTAAGGACATTTAGTTGGTTGCTATGGACAAAATGACACTTCCGGTCGTGTAATTACGTATTTCAGTAAAGAACATCATTCTGATTCTAAAAATATATGGTTGCTAAGGACTTTTTATAACAGTTACCTTGTTGCTAGGTTATGACCTTGACCTATGACCTTTGACCTTTGGCTCAAATTGAAGCTCTTTTGATACTGATCACTTTAAACCTATATGTTTACTATATTATCTCTAACCGTTTTCAAGTTATTAGTCAAAAACCAATCAACCAAAACATGTCAAGGGCAATAACTCCTAAACGGTTCATTGAACAATTTTTGACATAAAGACCAATTGTAGGTCTCAATAAGAGGAGTATTTTTCCAATTTATTGTCTGCTTCTATCTTTTACAGTTTTCGAGTTATAAGTCAAAAACCAATTGACCAAAACATGTCAAAGCAATAACTCCTAAACGGTTCTTTGAATAATTTTTGACATTATAGACCAATTGTAGGTCGCAATGAGAGGAGTATTTTTCCAATTTATTGTTTGCTTCTATTCTTTACGGTTTTCGAGTTATAGGTCAAAAACCAATCAACCGGAACATGTCAAGGGCAATAACTCCTAAACGGTAAATTGAACAGTTTTGGACATAAAGACCAAATGTAGGTCTCAATAAGAGGAGTATTTTTCCAATTTATTGTCTGCTTCCATCTTTTACGGTTTTCGAGTTATTATGATAACAAGATTCGAGGCCTAAGGTCGAGGTCTAACTGAACTTTGACCTTGAGATTTTCTTTAAGGTCATGTCACAAAACAATAAATGGTGAACAGCCAAGGTGTTTCCGACTTCCAGTTTGTGAGTTTTAGTGATGACCGGAGTGATTGAAACATTCAAGGTATACCGCTCGCCTTCGCTCGACAAAATTTTTTGGTCAAATTATGGTACAAAGTTGTCTCAAAAGTTCCTTAACATTTCTCACTTTTCAGTTTTTGTCTAAATTGTATAGTTTCTGAGTTGTTCTGATAACAAGGTTTTCGGTGTTTGGGCAGATAACTCCGTAAAGAAAAAGTTTTCGGTGTCGCAGGGTAAATTCTAATCAGGGTTTAAGTGTACGATACTTGGTATAAAAGATGAAAATGATATGTCGCGAATTCTTTTCTACAGACTTGGCGGAAGAAAAAAAAATAAGAAATATAGGTTCAATCGTTCTAACGAACGATTAATAGGCTTTCCACCTTAAAGAAACCTTAAATAAATAACCTTGAAACTAAAAAGCTAAGCAAGATCCACAATTTGACTATAGCAATTAATAGGTTCAAAAATAATTTAAAAAAACCATTTAGATATTTTTAAAAAATAAGAAAGGTCATTAAATAGGACGTTAGAAAACTTGAGTGACCTTGACAACTGATCTTTTAATCTACGTAAATATTACTTATAGGCAATAGCATTAAAAGAATAAGCCATTCAAAATACATAGTACCATGAAAAACATTTATAAAGGACTTTGACCTTGACTTTTACAGCATGACCTTGACCATGCTGAAGGTCAACAGTGATCAACATTGAAGATTTTATGCCAATATCTCTTAAAGTCATTAAGATATGACTACTTATAATATATACAAAAAATTAGAAAATGACCTTGACCTTTGACCTTGTATTTGTTTTCAAGGTCAAGGGTCCTAATGATCCATAGTGAAGACCCCAAGCCTCTACTATCAATAGTTGATAAGTAATTAATGAAAAACTAATTATCAATGGTTGTAATGGGGGATAACTCCTATAAGATGAAGCCGGATCCTTTCCCTTTAAATAGAAAAAAGTTGCGCCTTTATGAGATCAACATTTTATCCATTATAACTTATAGCCTATCTTTTACCGTTTCAAAGTAATAGCGATGACAAGACAATGCCAAAATTTCAAACGTGACCTTGACCTTTGACCTTGTGTCCATTTTCAAGGTCAAGGTCAATGATGACCAATGATATAGGTTTCATATATATATCTGTTATAGTTACTGAGATATAGTGATATAATGCAATTCACAATACATTTTATTGGTCTATGGGAGATAACTCTTATAAAAATGTCAAATAAAAAAGTGACGATTCAAGATCTTAATATGATACACATTTTGGTAAAGGTTTCAGTTCTCTATCTATTATAGTAAAGGAGGAGATCTGCACACAACAAAGAGTCAAAAATTAGAACATGACCTTGACCTTTGACCTTGTGACCTTTTTCAAGGTCAAGGTCAATGATGACCAACTGTGAAATATCTAGTCTTTATCACCTCTGGTTCATGAGTTACAATGGTACAAAATGTACTTTCAATAAATAAGGGAAATAACTCCTACAAGGAGTCGTCAAAATACATTGCGCGATATGTAACAAATTGTCGCAATCCTTAGCTGACCATTTTGCAACAACTTTCATTGCGAAATCTTTTACGGTTTCATAGTTTATCTGCACACAAGCTTTTCTGTAACAGGGGAGATAACTCCGTAAAGAACAAGTGTTCGGTGTGCCAGGGTCAACTGTGAAAGCGTAATGTCTAATACATCCATAGTACAAAATGTCTTTACGACATGTCGCGAAACAAAATTTATAATGGGGAAAAAAAGTTGGCGGAAAAACAATAAGAATAATAATAATAATAATAATAATAAGAAACAGACTAATAACAATAAGTCTTTCCACTGGAAAGTGGAAAGACTTAATAATAATAACAAGTGCTGATTGTGATTGCAAGCAAGTCACAAAAAAATCCCCTCCCGTGCCCACTTTTGTCACAATTCGGACAACTTTTCAATTTTCGCACTTTGGCGGCCATTTTGAATATGGCGGCCATCTTGGACTTTGGCAGCCATCTTGGATTTGTTCGACATGTTGTTCGTAATATCAATATTGACCTAAATGCCAATTTTTGTTGAAATCAGACAACTTTTCAATATTCGCACTTTGGCAGCCATTTTGAATATGACAGCCATCTTGGATTTGTTCGAAAGTGTCGCCATGTTGTTCGTAATATCAATATTGACCTAAATGCCAATTTTCGTTGAAATCGGACAACTTTTCAATTTTCGCACTTTGGCGGCCATTTTGAATATGGCGGCCATCTTGGACTTTGGCGGCCATCTTGGATTTGTTCAAACATGTCACCATGTTGTTCGTAATATCAATATTCACCTAAATGCCAATTTTCGTTGAAATCGGACAACTTTTCAATTTTCGCACTTTGGAGGCCATTTTGAATATGGCGGCCATCTTGGACTTTGGCGGCCATCTTTGATTTGTTCGAACATGTCACCATGTTGTTCGTAATATCAATATTGACCTAAATGCCAATTTTCGTTGAAATCGGACAACTTTTCAATTTTCGCACTTTGGCGGCCATTTTGAATATGGTGGCCATCTTGGATTTTTCGGAAAATGGTCCCATATTGTCCGGGACCTTAATATTGACCTATAAACCTATTTTGGTTCATATCCATATTGTTTGTGACTTTTTATGATTAATTTTGTATTTTTTTCAAATTCAAAATGGCCGCCAATCCAAGATGGCCGCCATTTTCAAAATTTCGAAATCGGAAACAACATTTCCTAGTGGTGACCTATCTTTCTGGTAAGTTTCATTGACCTATGTCTTTTCGTCTTCGAGAAATCCTACGGACAAAGTTAGGTCCGGAAGAAGAAGAAGAATAATAATAAATATAGGTTCAATCGTTCTAAAGAACGATTAATAGGCTTTCCACTTCAAAAGAAGACCTTAAATAAATGACCTTGAAACCAAAAAGCTAAGAAACATACGTAATTTGTCTATAGCAATTAATAAGAACAAAAATTATTAAAAAAACTATTTAGATATCTTTAAAAATAAGAAAGGTCATTAAATAGGACGTAAGAAAACTTGAATGACCTTGACAACTGATCTTTTAATCTACGTAAATATTACTTATAGGCAATAGCATTAAAAGAATAAGCCATTCAAAATACATAGTATCATGAAAAACATTTATAAAGGATTTTGACCTTGACTTTTACAGCATGACCTTGACCATGCTGAAGGTCAACAGTGATCAACATTGAAGATTTTATGCCAATATCTCTTAAAGTCATTAAGATATGACTACTTATAATATATACAAAAAATTAGAAAATGACCTTGACCTTTGACCTTGTATTTGTTTTCAAGGTCAAGGGTCCTAATGATCCATAGTGAAGACCCCATGCCTCTACTATGAATAGTTGATAAGTAATTAATGAAAAACTAATTATCAACGGTTGTAATGGGGGATAACTCCTATAAGATGAAGCCGGATCCTTTCCCTTTAATAGAAAAAAGTTGCGCCTTTATGAGACCAACGTTTTATCCATTATAACTTATAGCCTATCTTTTACCGTTTCAAAGTAATAGCGATGACAAGACAATGCCAAAATTTCAAACGTGACCTTGACCTTTGACCTTGTGTCCATTTTCAAGGTCAAGGTCAATGATGACCAATGATATAAGGTTTCATATATATATCTGTTATAGTTACTGAGATATAGTGATATAATGCAATTCACAATACATTTTATTGGTCTAGGGGAGATAACTCTTATAAAAATGTCAAATAAAAAAAGTGACGATTCAAGATCTCAATATGATACACATTTTGGTAAAGGTTTTAGTTCTCTATCTATTATAGTAAACGAGGAGATCTGCACACAACCAAGGGTCAAAAATTAGAACATGACCTTGACCTTTGACCTTGTGACCTTTTTCAAGGTCAAGGTCAATGATGACCAACTGTGAAATATCTAGTCTATATCACCTCTGGTTCATGAGTTACTATGGTACAAATTTTACTTCCAATAAATAAGGGGAAATAACTCCTACAAGGAGTCGTCAAAATACTTTGCGCGATATGTAACAAATTGTCGCAATCCATAGCTGACCATTTTGCAACAACTTTTATTGCGAAATCTTCTACGGTTTCATAGTTTATCTGCACACAAGCTTTTCTGTAACAGGGGAGATAACTCCGTAAAGAACAAGTGTTCGGTGTGACAGGGTCAACTGCGAAAGCATAATGTCTTATACATCCATAGTACAAAATGTCTTTACGACATGTCGCGAAACAAAATTTATAATGGGAAAAGAAAACTTGGCGGAAAAAAATAAGAATAATAATAAGAAACAGAAGAATAACAAGAAGGCTTTCCACTGGAAAGTGGAAAGCCTTAATAATAAGAAACGGTGCAAAAACAATAAATCCCCGACACTTCGTGGTCGGGGATTTAATAATAATAATTAAAGATCAACTGTTCGGTTGAACATTTGAGGGTCTTTCCATATTAATTTTAATTTTGTATTACATGATGACATTTAAAATAATCATCTTTTTGCAAAATGTTATAACTTTGCTATAAATATTTAAAATAGAAATTATTTTATATTATTTGCTACAGATTGGCATTCTAAGAGAGATAACTCTTATACAAGTTTTATACAACTTTTAACGCCATGTCTTTATTTAATTGTAATTATTAATAGAACATTTTAAGACGAAAATAATTTCAATATCTTTAAAAATAGCAAAGGTCAAAAACTAGTACGTGACCTTGACCCATACAAGTTTTCAAGATCAAAGGGCATGAGGGTCTATAGTGAAGACCCCATGCCTCTATCATTAATAGTTAATGAGTTACAAGTAGAAAACCAATAAGTTACATATATAATGGGAGATAACTCCTATAAAATGAAGTCAAATCCTTTACCTGTAAATGTAACAAAGTTGCTCCTGTAAGAGATCAACATTTTGCAGTCTTTAGTTTACCTTTATCATTAATAGTTAATGAGTACCATGCGAAAAACCAATCAGTTACATATATAATGGGAGATAACTCCTATAAAATGAAGTCAAATCCTTGCCCTATAAATGTAACAAAGCTGATACTTTAAGAGACCAACATTTTGCACTCTTTCGTTTCCCTTTATCATTAATAGTTAATGAGTAACATGTAAAAAACCAATCAGTTACATATATAATGGGAGATAACTCCTATAAAATGAAGTCAAATCCTTTCCCTATAAATGTAACAAAGCTGCTACTTTAAGAGACCAACATTTTGCACTCTTTCGTTTCCATTTATGATTAATAGTTAATGAGTAACATGTAAAAACCAATCAGTTACATATATAATGGGAGATAACTCCTATAAAATGAAGTCAAATCCTTTACCAGTAAATGTAACAAAGTTGCTCCTTTAAGAGGTCAATATTTTGCAGTCTTTAGTTTCCCTCTATCATTAATAGTTAATGAGTATCATGCGAAAAACCAATCAGTTACATATATAATGGGAGATAACTCCTATAAAATGAAGTCAAATCCTTTCCCTGTAAATGTAACAAAGTTGCTCCTGTAAAATACCAACATTTTGCACTCTTTACTTTCCCTTTATCATTAATAGTTAATGAGTAACATGTAAAAATCCAATAAGTAACATATATAATGGGAGATAACTCCTATAAAATGAAGTCAAATCCTTATCCTGTATGTGGCAAGGTTGCTCCTTTAAGAGATCAACATTTTGCACTCTTTACTTTCCCTCTATGATTAATTATAAATGAGTACCATGTGAAAAACCAATCAGTTAAATATATAATGGGAGATAACTCCTATAAAATGAAGTCAAATCCTTTCTCTACAAATGTAAAGTTTTTTTGTATTTTAATGACTTTTCTTGACTTGTAGGGGAAGAGAAAGAGATTTATGGTAAAAGGCAAAGAACAGAACTGGCTGGAGTCACATGACATTGTTATATAATATCACGGAGATAGTTTTATTTTATCATTCTAGGGAGTTACGATGGTCTGAAAGGACATATATATGACATGATGCACGATCTGTAATCTCAGTGATTGTTTATTTCAGGACGACACGGATTAATATCAACGGACCATGCCGACAATTAATAAAAGACTTTTTTATTTTATTTTAGTGGAATTTTACACTGTAAAATAATTACACGAGGCACGTAGCAGACGATGGAATACACAAAAAAGTGACGTCGGAAATTGTTTCAATTTGTTATTGTTTCAGGTAAAATGCAGTTCGGACAGTTAGAACAACTTGTTGACACACGATTTACACGGTCATTCACTGACGATGGCTGAAACGGACATCACGACAGACGAAATTTACGTGGCTGGGGGGAGGGGTGGTCACGTGTTTCAATGTGGGATTTTAAGGATTTATTGACTCGTACACCTTACGGGGAGACATTTTTAGACTGAAATCGACATTCTAAAGCGAATGGCGAGGGTTTCAAACAGCTGGGATGCATCGTTTTTCGGGAAATTACGATTTTTACATAAAAAGTGGTGTTGGACTTGCACGACTGGTAACTTTTTATTGGTTGCGCCCAGCGATTTTCTACCTATCGACAATTCGAGGACATCGATCCCAGATGCAATCGGCGTCCATTTTATTGTACCATTTTGTGTGCCTTAGGAGGAGATGTGATAACAACGTTTTCATGGGGGGTCCCTGCCACGCCCTCATTTTTGACGGGGCGTGCTAACAGGGTGAATGGGAGAAAGCCCACGGGGTATCCATCACACCGCCAAATTTTCAGCTCGATCGGATAAGAAACTTTTTGGTCAAGATAGGCCATTTGTTCAGAGAACAAATGTGAGGTCTTTCCCGGCATTTTGTTAGTGTTATGTCTAGGTATATAGTTGCTAATGACTTAACGGTCAGTTACTATGGTTTTAATGTACAAAGCAAGTCGTCCTATGTCAGAAAATGTATGGTTGCTAAGGACATTTAGTTGGTTGCTATGGACAAATTCCACTTCCGGTCGTGAAATGACGTATTTCAGTAAAGTACATCATTCTGATTCTAAAGATATATGGTTGCTAAGGACTTTTTATAACAGTTACCTTGTTGCTAGGGTATGACCTTGACCTATGACCTTTGACCTTTGGCTCATATTGAAGCTCTTTTCGTACTGATCACTTTAGCTATGCATGTTTACTATACTATCTCTAACCGTTTTCAAGTTATTAGTCAAAAACCAATCAACAGGAACATGTCAAGGGCAATAACTCCTAAACGGTTCTTTGAACACTTTTGGACATAAAAGACCAAATGTAGGTCTTAATAAGAGGAGTATTTTTCCAATTTATTGTCTGCTTCCATCTTTTACGGTTTTCGAGTTATTATGATAACAAGATTCGAGGCCTAAGGTCGAGGTCATATCTGAACTTTGACCTTGAGATTTTCTTTAATATCATGTCACAGAACAACAAATGGTGAACAGCCAAGGTGTTTCCGACTTCCAGTTTGTGAGTTTTAGTGATGACCGGAGTGATTGAAACATTCAAGGTATACCGCTCGCCTTCGCTCGACAAATTTTTTTGGCCAAATTATGACACAAAGTTGTCTCAAAAGTTCCTTAACATTTCTCACTTTTCAGTTTTTCTCTAAATTTTATAGTTTCTGAGTTGTTCTGATAACAAGGTTTTCGGTGTTTGGGCAGATAACTCCGTAAAGAAAAAGTTTCCGGTGTCGCAGGGTGAACACCAAACAGGTCTTAAGAGTTCGATACTTGGTTTGAAAGGTCAAAATGATATGTCGCGAAGTCTTTTTCACAGACTGTTTTGAAATGTGGCGGAAGAAAAAAAATAAGAATGAAAGGCCATTTGTTCAGAGAACAAATGTGAGGTCTTTCCCAGTATGGTAAATATGGGGATTCTGTTGACGTTTTGTCTGTTCCTTATTACAAAATGTCACTAGCAGTCATGAAAATTAGTTATTTCAGTAAAACAAGTCATCCCTATTCACACTACATATGGTTGCTAAGGACTTTTGTGACCGTTGCTAGGGACAAATTGTCACTTCCGGTTGTAGAATAGTGTATTTCACCTAAATACTTCATCCTGATTCTAAATATATATGGTTACTAAGGACTTTTTATGATGGTTACCTTTGTTGCTATGGTGTGACCTTGACCCATGACCTTTGACCTTTGGCTCAAATTGATGCTCTTTTGATACTGATCACTTTAAACCTATATGTTTACTATATTATCTCTAACCGTTTTCAATTTATAAGTCAAAAACCAATCAACCAAAACATGTCAAGGGCAATAACTCCTAAATGGTAAATTGAACAGTTTCGGACATATAACACCAAATGTAGGTCTCAATGAGAGGAGTATTTTTCCAATTTATTGTCTGCTTCCATCTTTTACGGTTTTCGAGTTGCTATGATAACAAGATTCGAGGCCTAAGGTTGAGGTCATATCTAAACTTTAACCTTGAGATTTTCCTTAAGGTCATGTCACAGAACAACAAATGGTGAACAGCCAAGGTGTTTTCGACTTCCGGTTTGTGAGTTTTGGTGATAACCGGAGTAATTGATACATTTAAGGTATACTGCTCGCCTCCGCTCGACAAAATTTTTTGGTCAAATTATGGCACAAAGTTGTCTCAAAAGTTCCTTAACATTTCTCACTTTTCAGTTTTTCTCTAAATTTTATAGTTTCTGAGTTGTTCTGATAACAAGGTTTTCGGTGTTTGGGCAGATAACTCCGTAAAGAAAAAGTTTCCGGTGTCGCAGGGTGAACACCAAACAGGTCTTAAGAGTTCGATACTTGGTTTGAAAGGTCAAAATGATATGTCGCGAAGTCTTTTTCACAGACTGTTTTGAAATGTGGCGGAAGAAAAAAAATAAGAATGAAAGGCCATTTGTTCAGAGAACAAATGTGAGGTCTTTCCCAGTATGGTAAATATGGGGATTCTGTTGACGTTTTGTCTGTTCCTTATTACAAAATGTCACTAGCAGTCATGAAAATTAGTTATTTCAGTAAAACAAGTCATCCCTATTCACACTACATATGGTTGCTAAGGACTTTTGTGACCGTTGCTAGGGACAAATTGTCACTTCCGGTTGTAGAATAGTGTATTTCACCTAAATACTTCATCCTGATTCTAAATATATATGGTTACTAAGGACTTTTTATGATGGTTACCTTTGTTGCTATGGTGTGACCTTGACCCATGACCTTTGACCTTTGGCTCAAATTGATGCTCTTTTGATACTGATCACTTTAAACCTATATGTTTACTATATTATCTCTAACCGTTTTCAATTTATAAGTCAAAAACCAATCAACCAAAACATGTCAAGGGCAATAACTCCTAAATGGTAAATTGAACAGTTTCGGACATATAACACCAAATGTAGGTCTCAATGAGAGGAGTATTTTTCCAATTTATTGTCTGCTTCCATCTTTTACGGTTTTCGAGTTGCTATGATAACAAGATTCGAGGCCTAAGGTTGAGGTCATATCTAAACTTTAACCTTGAGATTTTCCTTAAGGTCATGTCACAGAACAACAAATGGTGAACAGCCAAGGTGTTTTCGACTTCCGGTTTGTGAGTTTTGGTGATAACCGGAGTAATTGATACATTTAAGGTATACTGCTCGCCTCCGCTCGACAAAATTTTTTGGTCAAATTATGGCACAAAGTTGTCTCAAAAGTTCCTTAACATTTCTCACTTTTCAGTTTTTCTCTAAATTTTATAGTTTCTGAGTTGTTCTGATAACAAGGTTTTCGGTGTTGGGGCAGATAACTCTGTAAAGAAAAAGTTTTCGGTGTCGAAGTGTGAACACCGAATAGGTCTTAAGAGTACGATACTTGGTTTAAAAGATCAAAATGATATGTCGCGAACTCCATCTTTTACGGTTTTCGAGTTGTTATGAAAACAAGATTCGAGGCCTAAGGTTGAGGTCATATCTAAACTTTAACCTTGAGATTTTCCTTAAGGTCATGTCACAGAACAAGAAATGGTGAACAGACAAGGTGTTTCCGACTTCCAGTTTGTGAGTTTTGGTGATAACCGGAGTGATTGAAACATTCAAGGTATACCGCTCGCCTTCGCTCGACAAAATTTTTTGGCCAAATTATGGCACAAAGTTGTCTCAAAAGTTCCTTAACATTTCTCACTTTTCAGTTTTTCTCTAAATAGTATAGTTTCTGAGTTGTTCTGATAACAAGGTTTTCGGTGTTGGGGCAGATAACTCTGTAAAGAAAAAGTTTTCGGTGTCGCAGGGTGAACACCGAACAGGTCTTAAGAGTACGATACTTGGTTTCAAAGATCAAAATGATATGTCGCGAAGTCTTTTTCACAGTCTGTTTTGAAATGTGGCGGAAGAAAAAGAATAAGAATAATAATAATAATGAAAGGTCATTTGTTCAAAGAACAAATGTGAGGTCTTTCCCGGTATGGTAAATAAGGGGATTCTGTTGACGTTTTGTCTGTTCCTCATCACAAAATGTCACTAGCAGTCATGAAAATTAGTTATTTGAGTAAAGCAAGTCATCCCTATTCACACTTCATATGGTTGCTAAGTACTTTTGTGACCGTTGCTAGGGACAAATTGTCACTTCCGGTTGTAAAATAATGTATTCCACCTAAATACTTCATCCTGATTCTAAATATATAGGGTAACTAAGGACTTTTTATGATGGTTACCTTGTTGCTATGGTGTGACCTTGACCCATGACCTTTGACCTTGGGATCAAATTGAAGCTCTTTTCATACTGATCACTTTAGCTACACATGTTTACCATATTATCTCTAACCGTTTTCAAGTTATTAGTCAAAAACCAATCAACCGAAACATGTCAAGGGCAATTACTCCTAAACGGTTCATTGAACAATTTTTGACATAATAGACCAATTGTAGGTCTCAATAAGAGGAGTATTTTTCCAATTTATTGTCTGCTTCTATCTTTTACAGTTTTCGAGTTATAAGTCAAAAACCAATCAACCGAATCATGTCAAGGGCAATAACTCCTAAACGGTTCATTGAATAATTTTTGACATTATAGACCAATTGTAGGTCGCAATAAGAGGAGTAGTTTTCCAATTTATTGTTTGCTTCTATTCTTTACGGTTTTCGAGTTATAAGTCAAAACCCAATCAACCGGAACATGTCAAGGGCAATAACTCCTAAACGGTTCATTGAACAGTTTTAGACATAATAGACCAAATGTAGGTCTCAATAAGAGGAGTATTTTTCCAATTTATTGTCTGCTTCCATCTTTTACGATTTTCGAGTTATTATGATAACAAGATTCGAGGCCTAAGGTTGAGGTCATATCTGAACTTTGACCTTGAGATTTTCTTTGAGGTCATGTCACAGAACAACAAATGGTGAACAGCCAAGGTGTTTCCGACTTCCAGTTTGTGAGTTTTAGTGATGACCGAAGTCATTGAAACATTCAAGGTATACCGCTCGCCTTCGCTCGACAAAATTTTTTGGCCAAATTATGACACAAAGTTGTCTCAAAAGTTCCTTAACATTTCTCACTTTTCAGTTTTTCTCTAAATTTTATAGTTTCTGAGTTGTTCTGATAACAAGGTTTTCGGTGTT
Organism: Limnoperna fortunei; assembly: GCA_944474755.1. Classification (NCBI taxonomy): domain Eukaryota; kingdom Metazoa; phylum Mollusca; class Bivalvia; order Mytilida; family Modiolidae; genus Limnoperna; species Limnoperna fortunei. The sequence goes on from OX104123.1 coordinate 47,931,100, forward strand.
TGGGCAGATAACTCTGTAAAGAAAAAGTTTTCGGTGTCGCAGGGTAAATTCCAATCAGGGTTTAAGTGTACGATACTTGGTATAAAAGATGAAAATGATATGTCGCGAACTCTTTTGTACAGACGCGGCGGAGGAAAGAATAATAAGAATAATAATAATAATGAAAGGTCATTTGTTCAAAGAACAAATGTGAGGTCTTTCCCGGTATGGTAAATAAGGGGATTCTGTTGACGTTTTGTCTGTTCCTTATTACAAAATGTCACTAGCAGTCATGAAAATTAGTTATTTGAGTAAAGCAAGTCATCCCTATTCACACTTCATATGGTTGCTAAGTACTTTTGTGACCGTTGCTAGGGACAAATTGTAACTTCCGATTGTTAAATAGTGTATTCCACCTAAATACTTCATCCTGATTCTAAATATATATGGTTACTAAGGACTTTTTATGATGGTTACCTTGTTGCTATGGTGTGACCTTGACCCATGACATTTGACCTTGGGCTCAAATTGAAGCTCTTTTCATACTGATCACTTTAGCTACGCATGTTTACCATATTATCTCTAACCGTTTTCAAGTTATCAGTTAAAAACCAATCAACCAAAACATGTCAAGGGCAATAACTCCTAAACGGTTCATTGAACAATTTTTGACATAGAAGACCAATTGTAGGTCTCAATAAGAGGAGTATTTTTCCAATTTATTGTCTGCTTCTATCTTTTACAGTTTTCGAGTTATAAGTCAAAAACCAATCAACCAAAACATGTCAAGGGCAATAACTCCTAAACGGTTCATTGAACAATTTTTGACATAAAAGACCAATTGTAGGTCTCAATAAGAGGAGTATTTTTCCAATTTATTGTCTGCTTCTATCTTTTACAGTTTTCGAGTTATAAGTCAAAAACCAATCAACCAAAACATGTCAAGGGCAATAACTCCTAAACGGTTCATTGAATAATTTTTGACATTATAGACCAATTGTAGGTCGCAATGAGAGGAGTATTTTTCCAATTTATTGTTTGCTTCTATTCTTTACGGTTTTCGAGTTATAGGTCAAAAACCAATCAACCGGAACATGTCAAGGGCAATAACTCCTAAACGGTTCATTGAACAGTTTTGGACATAAAAGACCAAATGTAGGTCTAAATAAGAGGAGTATTTTTCTAATTTATTGTCTGCTTCCATCTTTTACGGTTTTCGAGTTGTTATGATAACAAGATTCGAGGCCTAAGGTCGAGGTCATATCTGAACTTTGACCTTGAGATTTTCCTTAATTTAATGTCACAGGACAACAAATGGTGAACAGCCAGGGTGTTTTGGACCTCCGGTTTGTGAGTTTTGTTGATAACCGGAGTCACTGAAACATTCAAGGTATACCGCTCGCCTTCGCTCGACAAAATTTTTTGGTCAAATTATGGTACAAAGTTGTGTCAAAAGTTCCTTAACATTTCTCACTTTTCAGTTTTTCTCTAAATTTTATAGTTTCTGAGTTGTTCTGATAACAAGGTTTTCGGTGTTTGGGCAGATAACTCTGTAAAGAAAAAGTTTTCGGTGTCGCAGGGTAAATTCCAATCAGGGTTTAAGTGTACGATACTTGGTATAAAAGATGAAAATGATATGTCGCGAACTCTTTTGTACAGACGCGGCGGAGGAAAGAATAATAAGAATAATAATAATAATAATAATAATAATAATAATCAGAAGAAATACAATAAGGTCTTCCCACTGGAAGTGGGAAAGACCTTAATAAAAGGACATTTGTTCAGTAGAACAAATGCACAGGAAGGTCTTTCCCTCGTTATCGTTTCTATAGGAAAAACTGGCGTTAAACGTTAAACAAGAGGCCCCAGAGGGTGAAAATCTATCATTTTACATCGTAATATACCCGTATACACACCCCCCCCTTTTCGGGGTTTCTATTCCATTGTTTCTAGAACGTTCTAATTACAAAATTGAAGAAAAAAAAAGGGCCCGGCCCCTCCACCCCAGGGCCAGCATGATATATTGTTTTTGACATGCTGTCCCTGGGTGGAGAGTTGGGCCCTTTTTGGGTTCATAGTTTTATATGCAACTATGATTATATAAAAACCGGGAACCAGTTTTTTTGTCTATTTGTTTGTTTGTTTATTTTTCTTTTTGAACTGTTTGTTTCGTATTTTAATGCGTTTTCTTTACTTGTAGGTGAAGAAAAACAGATTTATGGTAAAAGGCAAAGAACAGAACTAGCTGGAGTCACGTGACATTCTTATATAATATCACGGAGATAGTTTTCTTTTATCACAATAGGGAGTTACGATGGTCTGAACGGACATATATATGACATGATGCACGATCTGTAATCTCAATGATTGTTTAATTCAGGACGACACGGATTAATATCAACGGAGCATTGTTTCAATTTGTTATTGTTTCAGATCGATCATTTAAAGACATTTTTCAAATTATTTCATAGGAATTTCACGCTGGAAAATAAGGACACGAGTTACGTAGCAGACGACCGAATAAACAAAAATTCACGTCGGAAATTGTTTCAATTTGATTCAAATGTGAGGTAAAATGCAGTTCGGATAGTTAGAACAACTTGTTGAGAAAGGATTTACACTATGATTCACTGACGATAACTGAAATGGACATCACAGCTGACGAAATTTACAAATAAGGGGGGGGGGGTGGTCATGTGTTTCAATCTGGGATTTGGAGGATTTATTGACTCGCATACTTTGAGGAAATACGTTTTTAGACTGAAATCCACATTCTAAACGGAAAATATCTTCTTTTTACCTAACAAAGTAAGTTGATTAAATTTAGTGTTAACTTTGGTCATGTATATTGAAAAAATGTACACTATGAACATGATGAAAGTAGACCAAACTACATAACATTTTATGCAAAACTTATTTTGTCATACATCTTGGTATTTTTAATTGATTGTCTCCATACAATATTATTATTATGATTCAGAAATAACTTTGTACTCATTTTTAATGGAGAAACACACTAAAATGGGACACAACAGCTTTACATATTTTAAATTTAATAATTAAACAATAAGGAAAAGAGGGAAACTTGTAGAAATCACAAGGTTTTGTTTTAACTTTGGATTAAAAGTGTCGATTTAGGCTATTGTCACAGTGTTGAACATTTTTTCATGAAAATCTAAGAATATAGTGTACCATTTTTAAAGTAATTGCACTTAAATTGCTAATTTCTGTATATATGTTCAAGTTAACATCATTTCAATCATTTTAATAATTATCACATTTGGTTTAATACAGCAATTTTGCAACAAAGTGCATGTTTTCTTCACTCGACACATAATTACGCATTGTAGGAACTCGCTCAATGTTCATTATTTTATCAATTTTTGTTTAATACAGCAATATTGTAACAAAGTGCATGTTTTCTTCACTCGACACATAATTACGCATTGTAGGAACTCACTCAATGTTCATGATTTTATCAATTTTTGCCAAAAGTTACAAAAAGTACATGTAGTATGTACTTAAAATTTGAAATTAGTGTTTAAGCCATTTTGAAATGTCCATCATTGAAAATTTTTAAGTCTCATATGATTACCCCTTTCTAAGCCAAAAAGTACTAATATCTTGATACATATTAATTCTTAGTGTTTTTTTTTTCGCTCGACAAGTCTTATCAGGTCCATATCAAATGAGCTCGAAGATATAAGATACTCTCTAGATACTGGTTATGTGTTACGTTTTATATATTGTAACACTTCTTAGTGTCTGGACAGGTCTGATTAATTGCAGCAAAGATGTGTATTTTTTTTATCGTGATGTATGTTTTCCTTTATATTCATGAGCTTTGGTCAAAAAGCTAGGCAGATTCTTCGCACATGACATATGACCATGTTAACTATATTATCTCTAACCGTTTTCAAGTTTTAACCAAAAAACCGAATAACTCAAACATGTCAAGGGCTGTTACTCGAAAACGGTTCATCGCACACCTTCGGTTCAAATGTACCAAATGAAGGTCTCAACAAAATTTAGCATATACGTGTCAAGGGCCTTAACCTGGAAAACGGTTTGTCACACAGTTTTCGACACTATATATCAAATGTAGATCTCAACGAGAGGAACATTTTTCTCATAGTCTGCTTCAATTTTGTATGGTTTTTGAGTAATATTGAAAATAAAAGTTAGCCGAAACCAGTCAAGGGCCCTAACCTCGAAAACGGTTTGTCGCACAGTTTTCAACTATTATATCAAATGTAGATCTCAATGAGAGGAACATTTTTCTCATATATTGTCTGCTTCAATTTTGTATGGTTTTTGAGTAATATTGAAAACAAAATTTAGCCAAAACCTGTCAAGGGCAATAACTCCTAAACGGTTCATTGAACAATTTTTGACATAAAAGACCAAATGTAGGTGTCAATGAGAGGAACATTTTTCATATATATTGTCTGCTTCAATTTTGTATGGTATTTGAGTAATATTGAAAACAAAATTTAGCCGAAACCTGTCAAGGGCAATAACTCCTAAATGGTTCATTGAACAATTTTTGACATAGAAGACCAAATGTAGGTCTCAATGAGAGGAGTATTTTTCCAATTTATTGTCTGCTTCTATCTTTTGCAGTTTTCGAGTTGTTATGATAACAAGATTGGAGGCGTAAGGTCGAGGTCATATCTGAACTTTGACCTTGAGATTTTCTTGAAGGTAATATCACAGGACAACAAATGGTGAAGACCCAAGGTGTTTTCGACTTTTTTAACCAAAAAACCGAATAACTCAAACATGTCAAGGGCTGTTACTCGAAAACGGTTCATCGCACACCTTCGGTTCAAATGTACCAAATGAAGGTCTCAACAAAATTTAGCATATACGTGTCAAGGGCCTTAACCTGGAAAACGGTTTGTCACACAGTTTTCGACACTATATATCAAATGTAGATCTCAACGAGAGGAACATTTTTCTCATAGTCTGCTTCAATTTTGTATGGTTTTTGAGTAATATTGAAAATAAAAGTTAGCCGAAACCAGTCAAGGGCCCTAACCTCGAAAACGGTTTGTCGCACAGTTTTCAACTATTATATCAAATGTAGATCTCAATGAGAGGAACATTTTTCTCATATATTGTCTGCTTCAATTTTGTATGGTTTTTGAGTAATATTGAAAACAAAATTTAGCCAAAACCTGTCAAGGGCAATAACTCCTAAACGGTTCATTGAACAATTTTTGACATAAAAGACCAAATGTAGGTGTCAATGAGAGGAACATTTTTCATATATATTGTCTGCTTCAATTTTGTATGGTATTTGAGTAATATTGAAAACAAAATTTAGCCGAAACCTGTCAAGGGCAATAACTCCTAAATGGTTCATTGAACAATTTTTGACATAGAAGACCAAATGTAGGTCTCAATGAGAGGAGTATTTTTCCAATTTATTGTCTGCTTCTATCTTTTGCAGTTTTCGAGTTGTTATGATAACAAGATTGGAGGCCTAAGGTCGAGGTCATATCTGAACTTTGACCTTGAGATTTTCTTGAAGGTAATATCACAGGACAACAAATGGTGAAGACCCAAGGTGTTTTCGACTTCCAGTTTGTGAGTTTTGGTGATGACCGGAGTCATTGAAACATTCAAGGTATACCGCTCGCCTTCGCTCGACAAAATTTTTTGGCCAAATTATGGCACAAAGTTGTGTCAAAAGTACCTTAACATTTCCCACTTTTCAGTTTTTCTCTAAATTTTATAGTTTCTGAGTTGTTCTGATAACAAGGTTTTCGGTGTTTGGGCAGATAACTCTGTAAAGAAAAAGTTTTCGGTGTCGCAGGGTGAATTCCAATCAGGGTTTAAGTGTACGATACTTGGTATAAAAGATGAAAATGATATGTCGCGAAGTCTTTTCTACAGACACGGCGGAAGAAAAAAAAATAAGAATAATAATAATCAGAAGAAATACAGTAAGGTCTTCCCACTGGAAGTGGGAAAGACCTTAATAATAATAATAATCAGAAGAAATACAGTAAGGTCTTCCCACTGGAAGTGGGAAAGACCTTAATAATAATAATCAGAAGAAATACAGTAAGGTCTTCCCACTGGAAGTGGGAAAGACCTTAATAAGATAGGCCATTTGTTCAGAGAACAAATGTGAGGTCTTTCCCGGCATTTTGTTAGTGTTATGTCTAGGTATATAGTTGCTAATGACGTAACGGTCAGTTACTATGGTTTTAATGTACAAAGCAAGTCGTCCCAAGTCAGAAAATGTATGGTTGCTAAGGACATTTAGTTGGTTGCTATGGACAAAATGACACTTCCGGTCGTGTAATTACGTATTTCAGTAAAGAACATCATTCTGATTCTAAAAATATTGGTTGCTAAGGACTTTTTATAACAGTTACCTTGTTGCTAGGTTATGACCTTGACCTATGACCTTTGACCTTTGGCTCAAATTGAAGCTCTTTTGATACTGATCACTTTAAACCTATATGTTTACTATATTATCTCTAACCGTTTTCAAGTTATTAGTCAAAAACCAATCAACCAAAACATGTCAAGGGCAATAACTCCTAAACGGTTCATTGAACAATTTTTGACATAAAGACCAATTGTAGGTCTCAATAAGAGGAGTATTTTTCCAATTTATTGTCTGCTTCTATCTTTTACAGTTTTCGAGTTATAAGTCAAAAACCAATTGACCAAAACATGTCAAGGGCAATAACTCCTAAACGGTTCTTTGAATAATTTTTGACATTATAGACCAATTGTAGGTCGCAATGAGAGGAGTATTTTTCCAATTTATTGTTTGCTTCTATTCTTTACGGTTTTCGAGTTATAGGTCAAAAACCAATCAACCGGAACATGTCAAGGGCAATAACTCCTAAACGGTAAATTGAACAGTTTTGGACATAAAAGACCAAATGTAGGTCTCAATAAGAGGAGTATTTTTCCAATTTATTGTCTGCTTCCATCTTTTACGGTTTTCGAGTTATTATGATAACAAGATTCGAGGCCTAAGGTCGAGGTCTAACTGAACTTTGACCTTGAGATTTTCTTTAAGGTCATGTCACAAAACAATAAATGGTGAACAGCCAAGGTGTTTCCGACTTCCAGTTTGTGAGTTTTAGTGATGACCGGAGTGATTGAAACATTCAAGGTATACCGCTCGCCTTCGCTCGACAAAATTTTTTGGTCAAATTATGGTACAAAGTTGTCTCAAAAGTTCCTTAACATTTCTCACTTTTCAGTTTTTGTCTAAATTGTATAGTTTCTGAGTTGTTCTGATAACAAGGTTTTCGGTGTTTGGGCAGATAACTCCGTAAAGAAAAAGTTTTCGGTGTCGCAGGGTAAATTCTAATCAGGGTTTAAGTGTACGATACTTGGTATAAAAGATGAAAATGATATGTCGCGAATTCTTTTCTACAGACTTGGCGGAAGAAAAAAAAATAAGAAATATAGGTTCAATCGTTCTAACGAACGATTAATAGGCTTTCCACCTTAAAGAAACCTTAAATAAATAACCTTGAAACTAAAAAGCTAAGCAAGATCCACAATTTGACTATAGCAATTAATAGGTTCAAAAATAATTTAAAAAACCATTTAGATATTTTTAAAAAATAAGAAAGGTCATTAAATAGGACGTTAGAAAACTTGAGTGACCTTGACAACTGATCTTTTAATCTACGTAAATATTACTTATAGGCAATAGCATTAAAAGAATAAGCCATTCAAAATACATAGTACCATGAAAAACATTTATAAAGGACTTTGACCTTGACTTTTACAGCATGACCTTGACCATGCTGAAGGTCAACAGTGATCAACATTGAAGATTTTATGCCAATATCTCTTAAAGTCATTAAGATATGACTACTTATAATATATACAAAAAATTAGAAAATGACCTTGACCTTTGACCTTGTATTTGTTTTCAAGGTCAAGGGTCCTAATGATCCATAGTGAAGACCCCAAGCCTCTACTATCAATAGTTGATAAGTAATTAATGAAAAACTAATTATCAATGGTTGTAATGGGGGATAACTCCTATAAGATGAAGCCGGATCCTTTCCCTTTAAATAGAAAAAAGTTGCGCCTTTATGAGATCAACATTTTATCCATTATAACTTATAGCCTATCTTTTACCGTTTCAAAGTAATAGCGATGACAAGACAATGCCAAAATTTCAAACGTGACCTTGACCTTTGACCTTGTGTCCATTTTCAAGGTCAAGGTCAATGATGACCAATGATATAGGTTTCATATATATATCTGTTATAGTTACTGAGATATAGTGATATAATGCAATTCACAATACATTTTATTGGTCTATGGGAGATAACTCTTATAAAAATGTCAAATAAAAAAGTGACGATTCAAGATCTTAATATGATACACATTTTGGTAAAGGTTTCAGTTCTCTATCTATTATAGTAAAGGAGGAGATCTGCACACAACAAAGAGTCAAAAATTAGAACATGACCTTGACCTTTGACCTTGTGACCTTTTTCAAGGTCAAGGATGACCAACTGTGAAATATCTAGTCTTTATCACCTCTGGTTCATGAGTTACAATGGTACAAAATGTACTTTCAATAAATAAGGGAAATAACTCCTACAAGGAGTCGTCAAAATACATTGTGCGATATGTAACAAATTGTCGCAATCCTTAGCTGACCATTTTGCAACAACTTTCATTGCGAAATCTTTTACGGTTTCATAGTTTATCTGCACACAAGCTTTTCTGTAACAGGGGAGATAACTCCGTAAAGAACAAGTGTTCGGTGTGCCAGGGTCAACTGTGAAAGAGTAATGTCTAATACATCCATAGTACAAAATGTCTTTACGACATGTCGCGAAACAAAATTTATAATGGGGAAAAAAAGTTGGCGGAAAAACAATAAGAATAATAATAATAATAATAATAATAAGAAACAGACTAATAACAATAAGTCTTTCCACTGGAAAGTGGAAAGCCTTAATAATAATAACAAGTGCTGATTGTGATTGCAAGCAAGTCACAAAAAAATCCCCTCCCGTGCCCACTTTTGTCACAATTCGGACAACTTTTCAATTTTCGCACTTTGGCGGCCATTTTGAATATGGCGGCCATCTTGGACTTTGGCAGCCATCTTGGATTTGTTCGACATGTTGTTCGTAATATCAATATTGACCTAAATGCCAATTTTTGTTGAAATCAGACAACTTTTCAATATTCGCACTTTGGCAGCCATTTTGAATATGACAGCCATCTTGGATTTGTTCGAAAGTGTCGCCATGTTGTTCGTAATATCAATATTGACCTAAATGCCAATTTTCGTTGAAATCGGACAACTTTTCAATTTTCGCACTTTGGCGGCCATTTTGAATATGGCGGCCATCTTGGACTTTGGCGGCCATCTTGGATTTGTTCAAACATGTCACCATGTTGTTCGTAATATCAATATTCACCTAAATGCCAATTTTCGTTGAAATCGGACAACTTTTCAATTTTCGCACTTTGGAGGCCATTTTGAATATGGCGGCCATCTTGGACTTTGGCGGCCATCTTTGATTTGTTCGAACATGTCACCATGTTGTTCGTAATATCAATATTGACCTAAATGCCAATTTTCGTTGAAATCGGACAACTTTTCAATTTTCGCACTTTGGCGGCCATTTTGAATATGGTGGCCATCTTGGATTTTTCGGAAAATGGTCCCATATTGTCCGGGACCTTAATATTGACCTATAAACCTATTTTGGTTCATATCCATATTGTTTGTGACTTTTTATGATTAATTTTGTATTTTTTTTCAAATTCAAAATGGCCGCCAATCCAAGATGGCCGCCATTTTCAAAATTTCGAAATCGGAAACAACATTTCCTAGTGGTGACCTATCTTTCTGGTAAGTTTCATTGACCTATGTCTTTTCGTCTTCGAGAAATCCTACGGACAAAGTTAGGTCCGGAAGAAGAAGAAGAATAATAATAATAATAAGAAACGGTGCAAAAACAATAAATCCCCGACACTTCGTGGTCGGGGATTTAATAATAATAATTAAAGATCAACTGTTCGGTTGAACATTTGAGGGTCTTTCCATATTAATTTTAATTTTGTATTACATGTACATGATGACATTTAAAATAATCATCTTTTTGCAAAATGTTATAACTTTGCTATAAATATTTAAAATAGAAATTATTTTATATTATTTGCTACAGATTGGCATTCTAAGAGAGATAACTCTTATAAAAGTTTTATACAACTTTTAACGCCATGTCTTTATTTACTCGTAATTATTAATAGAACATTTTAAGACGAAAATAATTTCAATATCTTTAAAAATAGCAAAGGTCAAAAACTAGTACGTGACCTTGACCCATACAAGTTTTCAAGATCAAAGGGCATGAGGGTCTATGGTGAAGACCCCACGCCTCTATCATTAATAGTTAATGAGTTACAAGTAAAAAACCAATAAGTTACATATATAATGGGAGATAACTCCTATAAAATGAAGTCAAATCCTTTACCTGTAAATGTAACAAAGTTGCTCCTTTAAGAGATCAACATTTTGCAGTCTTTAGTTTACCTTTATCATTAATAGTTAATGAGTATCATGCGAAAAACCAATCAGTTACATATATAATGGGAGATAACTCCTATAAAATGAAGTCAAATCCTTGCCCTATAATGTAACAAAGTTGCTCCTTTAAGAGACCAACATTTTGCACTCTTTCGTTTCCCTTTATCTTTAATAGTTAATGAGTAACATGTAAAAAACCAATAAGTTGCATATATAATGGGAGATAACTCCTATAAAATGAAGTCAAATCCTTTCCCTATAAATGTAACAAAGTTGCTACTTTAAGAGACCAACATTTTGCACTCTTTCGTTTCCCTTTATCATTAATAGTTAATGAGTAACATGTAAAAAACCAATCAGTTACATATATAATGGGAGATAACTCCTATAAAATGAAGTCAAATCTTTTACCTGTAAATGTAACAAAGTTGCTCGTTTAAGAGGTCAACATTTTGCAGTCTTTAGTTTCCCTCTATCAATAATAGTTAATGAGTATCATTCGAAAAACCAATCAGTTACTTATATAATGGGAGATAACTCCTATAAAATGAAGTCAAATCCTTTCCCTATAAATGTAACAAAGTTGCTCCTTTAAGAGACCAACATTTTGCACTCTTTCGTTTCCCTTTATCATTGATAGTTAATGAGTAACATGTAAAAAACCAATAAGTTACATATATAATGGGAGATAACTCCCATAAAATGAAGTCAAATCCTTTACCTGTAAATGTAACAAAGTTGCTCCTTTAAGAGATCAACATTTTGCAGTCTTTAGTTTCCCTTTATCATTAATAGTTAATGAGTACCATGCGAAAAACCAATCAGTTACATATATAATGGGAGATAACTCCTATAAAATGAAGTCAAATCCTTGCCCTATAAATGTAACAAAGTTGCTCCTTTAAGAGACCAACATTTTGCTATCTTTCGTTTCCCTTTATCATTTATAGTTAATGAGTAACACGTAAAAAACCAATAAGTTGAATATATAATGGGAGATAACTCCTATAAAATGAAGTCAAATCCTTTCCCTACAAATGTAACAAAGTTGCTACTTTAAGAGACCAACATTTTGCACTCTTTCGTTTCCCTTTATCATTAATAGTTAATGAGTAACATGTAAAAAACCAATCAGTTACATATATAATGGGAGATAACTTCTATAAAATGAAGTCAAATCCTTTACCAGTAAAAGTAACAAAGTTGCTCGTTTAAGAGGTCAACATTTTGCAGTCTTTAGTTTCCCTCTATCATTAATAGTTAATGAGTATCATGCGAAAAACCAATCAGTTACTTATATAATGGGAGATAACTCCTATAAAATGAAGTCAAATCCTTTCCCTATAAATGTAACAAAGTTGCTCCTTTAAGAGACCAACATTTTGCACTCTTTCGTTTCCCTTTATCTTTAATAGTTAATGAGTAACATGTAAAAAACCAATAAGTTACATATATAATGGGAGATAACTCCTATAAAATTAAGTCAAATCCTTTCCCTACAAATGTAACAAAGTTGCTCCTTTAAAAGACCAACATTTTGCACTCTTTAGTTTCCTTTTATCAGTAATTGTTAATGAGTAACATGTGAAAAACCAACAAATTACATATATAATGGGAGATAACTCCTATAAAATGAAGTCGAATTACTTCCCTCCAAATGTGACAAAGTTGCGTCTTAATAAGACCAACATTTTACTCTCAATAAGTGTTTATCTATCTTTTACCGTTTCAAAGTAGTAGCGGACACAAGCAAATGTCAAAATTTAGAACGTGACCTTGACCTTTGACCTTGTGTCAATTTTCAAGGTCAAAGGTCATGATGGTCTAAAGTGAAGACCCCAGGCCTCTATCTCTTTTAGTTGCTGAGATTTGTTTGAATATCACTTACTACTTTTATTTAAAGGGAGATAACTCCTATAACATGTCATCAGAACCCTTCAATCAATCTGTCCCAAAGTTGCGCAAGGATATAGGACACATTTTGGTAAAGGTTTGGTATTGCTATCTTTTTTGGTTTAGGAGGAGTAGCAGGAACAAGCTTTTTAGTAAAAGGGGAGATAACTCCGTAAAGGAAAAGGGTGCGGTCAGTCAGGGTGAACTGCGAAAGCGCAATGGGTAACCGATATCAGATATAAAATATCAAAGCGACATGTCGCGAAGTGAAAAAACCAGACATCGAAATAAGTTGGCGGAAGAAAAGAGAAAATAATAATAATAATAATAATAATAATAATTAAAGATCAACTGTTCGGTTGAACATTTGAGGGTCTTTCCATATTAATTTTAATTTTGTATTACATGATGACATTTAAAATAATCATCTTTTTGCAAAATGTTATAACTTTGCTATAAATATTTAAAATAGAAATTATTTTATATTATTTGCTACAGATTGGCATTCTAAGAGAGATAACTCTTATACAAGTTTTATACAACTTTTAACGCCATGTCTTTATTTAATTGTAATTATTAATAGAACATTTTAAGACGAAAATAATTTCAATATCTTTAAAAATAGCAAAGGTCAAAAACTAGTACGTGACCTTGACCCATACAAGTTTTCAAGATCAAAGGGCATGAGGGTCTATAGTGAAGACCCCATGCCTCTATCATTAATAGTTAATGAGTTACAAGTAGAAAACCAATAAGTTACATATATAATGGGAGATAACTCCTATAAAATGAAGTCAAATCCTTTACCTGTAAATGTAACAAAGTTGCTCCTGTAAGAGATCAACATTTTGCAGTCTTTAGTTTACCTTTATCATTAATAGTTAATGAGTACCATGCGAAAAACCAATCAGTTACATATATAATGGGAGATAACTCCTATAAAATGAAGTCAAATCCTTGCCCTATAAATGTAACAAAGCTGATACTTTAAGAGACCAACATTTTGCACTCTTTCGTTTCCCTTTATCATTAATAGTTAATGAGTAACATGTAAAAAACCAATCAGTTACATATATAATGGGAGATAACTCCTATAAAATGAAGTCAAATCCTTTCCCTATAAATGTAACAAAGCTGCTACTTTAAGAGACCAACATTTTGCACTCTTTCGTTTCCATTTATGATTAATAGTTAATGAGTAACATGTAAAAACCAATCAGTTACATATATAATGGGAGATAACTCCTATAAAATGAAGTCAAATCCTTTACCAGTAAATGTAACAAAGTTGCTCCTTTAAGAGGTCAATATTTTGCAGTCTTTAGTTTCCCTCTATCATTAATAGTTAATGAGTATCATGCGAAAAACCAATCAGTTACATATATAATGGGAGATAACTCCTATAAAATGAAGTCAAATCCTTTCCCTGAAAATGTAACAAAGTTGCTCCTGTAAAATACCAACATTTTGCACTCTTTACTTTCCCTTTATCATTAATAGTTAATGAGTAACATGTAAAAATCCAATAAGTAACATATATAATGGGAGATAACTCCTATAAAATGAAGTCAAATCCTTATCCTGTATGTGGCAAGGTTGCTCCTTTAAGAGATCAACATTTTGCACTCTTTACTTTCCCTCTATGATTAATTATAAATGAGTACCATGTGAAAAACCAATCAGTTAAATATATAATGGGAGATAACTCCTATAAAATGAAGTCAAATCCTTTCTCTACAAATGTAACAAAGTTGCTGCTTTAAGAGACCAACATTTTGCACTCTTTCGTTTCCCTTTATCATTAATAGTTAATGAGTAACATGTAAAAAACCAATAAGTTACATATATAATGGGAGATAACTCCTATAAAATGAAGTCAAATCCTTTATCTGTTAATGTAACAAAGTTACTCCTTTACCAGATCAACATTTTGCACTCTTTACTTTCCCTCTATCATTAATAGTTAATGAGTACCATGTGAAAAAACAATCAGTTACATATATAATGGGAGATAACTCCTATAAAATGAAGTCAAATTACTTCCCTCCAAATGGAACAAAGTTGCGTCTTAATAAGACGAACATTTTATCTTCAATAAGTGTTTATCTATCTTTTACCGTTTCAGAGGAGTAGCGCGAACAAGCAAATTTCAAAATTTAGAACGTGACCTTGACCTTTGACCTTGTGTCCATTTTCAAGGTCAAAGGTCATGAAGATCTATGGTGAAGACCCCAGGCCTCTATCTCTTTTAGTTGTTGAGATTTGTTTGAATATCACTTACTACTTTTATTTAAAGGGAGATAACTCCTATAAGATTTCGTCAGAACCCTTCAATCAATCTGTCCCAAAGTTGCGCAAGGATATAGGACACATTTTGGTAAAGGTTTGGTATTGCTATCTTTTTTGGTTTAGGAGGAGAAGCATGAACAAGCTTTTTGGTAAAAGGGGAGATAACTCCTTAAAGGAAAAGGGTACGGTCAGTCAGGGTGAACTGCGAAAGCACAATGGGTAACCGATATCAGATATAAAATATCAAAGCGACATGTCGCGAAGTGAAAAAACCAGACACCGAAATAAGTTGGCGGAAGAAAAGAGAAAAGAATAATAATAATAATCAGAATTAAAGATCAACTGTTCGGTTGAACATTTGAGGGTCTTTCCATATTAATTTTAATTTTGTATTACATGATGACATTTAAAATAATCATCTTTTTGCAAAATGTTATAACTTTGCTATAAATATTTAAAATAGAAATTATTTTATATTATTTGCTACAGATTGGCATTCTAAGAGAGATAACTCTTATAAAAGTTTTATACAACTTTTAACGCCATGTCTTTATTTACTCGTAATTATTAATAGAACATTTTAAGACGAAAATAATTTCAATATCTTTAAAAATAGCAAAGGTCAAAAATTAGTACGTGACCTTGACCCATACAAGTTTTCAAGATCAAAGGGCATGAGGGTCTATAGTGAAGACCCCATGCCTCTATCATTAATAGGTAATGAGTTACAAGTAAAAAACCAATAAGTTACATATATAATGGGAGATAACTCCTATAAAATGAAGTCAAATCCTTTACCTGGAAATGTAACAAAAATTCTCCTTTAAGAGGTCAACATTTTGCAGTCTTTAGTTTCCCTCTATCATTAATAGTTAATGAGTATCATTCGAAAAACCAATCAGTTACTTATATAATGGGGGATAACTCCTATAAAATGAAGTCAAATCCTTGCCCTATAAATGTAACAAAGTGGCTCCTTTAAGAGACCAACATTTTGCACTCTTTCGTTTCCCTTTATCATTAATAGTTAATGAGTAACATGTACAAAACCAATCAGTTACATATATAATGGGAGATAACTCCTATAAAATGAAGTCAAATCCTTTACCTGTAAATGTAACAAAAATTCTCCTTTAAGAGGTCAACATTTTGCAGTCTTTAGTTTCCCTCTATCATTAATAGTTAATGAGTATCATTCGAAAAACCAATCAGTTACTTATATAATGGGGGATAACTCCTATAAAATGAAGTCAAATCCTTGCCCTATAAATGTAACAAAGTTGATCCTTTAAGAGACCAACATTTTGCACTCTTTCGTTTCCCTTTATCATTAATAGTTAATGAGTAATATGTAAAAAACCAATAAGTTGCATATATAATGGGAGATAACTCCTATAAAATGAAGTCAAATCATTTCCCTATAAATGTAACAAAGCTGCTACTTTAAGAGACCAACATTTTGCACTCTTTCGTTTCCCTTAATCATTAATAGTTAATGAGTAACCTGTAAAAAACCAATCAGTTACATATATAATGGGAGATAACTCCTATAAAATGAAGTCAAATCCTTTACCTGTAAACGTAACAAAGTTGCTCCTTTAAGAGGTCAAAATTTGCAGTCTTTAGTTTCCCTCTATCATTAATAGGTAATGAGTATCATGCGAAAAACCAATCAGTTACTTATATAATGGGAGATAACTCCTATAAAATGAAGTCAAATCCTTTCCCTATAAATGTAACAAAGTTGCTCCTTTAAGAGACCAACATTTTGCACTCTTTCGTTTCCCTTTATCATTGATAGTTAATGAGTAATATGTAAAAAACCAATAAGTTACATATATAATGGGAGATAACTCCTATAAAATGAAGTCAAATCCTTGCCCTATAAATGTAACAAAGTTGATCCTTTAAGAGACCAACATTTTACACTCTTTCGTTTCCCTTTATCATTAATAGTTAATGAGTAACATGTAAAAAACCAATAAGTTGCATATATAATGGGAGATAACTCCTATAAAATGAAGTCAAATCATTTCCATATAATTGTAACAAAGCTGCTACTTTAAGAGGTCAACATTTTGCAGTCTTTAGTTTCCCTCTATCATTAATAGTTAATGAGTATCATGCGAAAAACCAATCAGTTACTTATATAATGGGAGATAACTCCTATAAATTGAAGTCAAATCCTTTCCCTATAAATGTTACAAAGTTGCTCCTTTAAGAGGTCAACATTTTGCACTCTTTTGTTTCCCTTTATCATTGATAGTTAATGAGTAATATGTAAAAAACCAATAAGTTACATGTATAATGGGAGATAACTCCTATAAAATGAAGTCAAATCCTTGCCCTATAAATGTAACAAAGCTGCTACTTTAAGAGACCAACATTTTGCACTCTTTCGTTTCCCTCTATCATTAATAGTTAATGAGTAACATGTAAAAAACCAATCAGTTACATATATAATGGGAGATAACTCCTATACAAGGAAGTCAAATCCTTTACCTGTAAATGTAACAAAGTTGCTCCTTTAAGAGTTCAACATTTTGCAGTCTTTAGTTTCCCTCTATCGTTAATAGTTAATGAGTATCATTCGAAAAACCAATCAGTTACTTATATAATGGGAGATAACTCCTATAAAATGAAGTCAAATCCTTTCCTTATAAATGTAACAAAGTTGCTCCTTTAAGAGACCAACATTTTGCACTCTTTCGTTTCCCTTTATCATTGATAGTTAATGAGTAATGTGTAAAAAACCAAGAAATTGCATATATAATGGGAGATAACTCCAATAAAATGAAGTCAATTCATTTCCCTATAAATGTAACAAAGCTGCTACTTTAAGAGACCAACATTTTGCACTCTTTCGTTTCCCTTTATCATTAATAGTTAATGAGTAACATGTAAAAAACCAATCAGTTACATATATAATGGGAGATAACTCCTATAAAATGAAGTCAAATCCTTTACCTGTAAATGTAACAAAGTTGCTCCTTTAAGAGGTCAACATTTTGCAGTCTTTAGTTTCCCTCTATCATTAATAGTTAATGAGTATCATGCGAAAAACCAATCAGTTACTTATATAATAGGAGATAACTCCTATAAAATGAAGTCAAATCCTTTCCCTATAAATGTAACAAAGTTGCTCCTTTAAGAGACCAACATTTTGCACTCTTTCGTTTCCCTTTATCATTGATAGTTAATGAGTAATATGTAAAAAACAAATAAGTTACATATATAATGGGAGATAACTCCTATAAAATGAAGTCAAATCCTTGCCCTATAAATGTAACAAAGTTGATCCTTTAAGAGACCAACATTTTGCACTCTTTCGTTTCACTTTATCAATAATAGTTAATGAGTAACATGTAAAAAACCAATAAGTTGCATATATAATGGGAGATAACTCCTATAAAATGAAGTAAAATCATTTCCCTATAAAGGTAACAAAACTACTACTTTAAGACACCAACATTTTGCACTCTTTCGTTTCCCTTTATCATTAATAGTTAATGAGTAACATGTAAAAAACCAATCAGTTACATATATAATGGGAGATAACTCCTATAAAATGAAGTCAAATCCTTTACCTGTAAATGTAACAAAGTTGCTTCTTTAAGAGGTCAACATTTTGCAGTCTTTAGTTTCCCTCTATCATTAATAGTTAATTAGTATCATGCGAAAAACCAATCAGTTACTTATATAATGGGAGATAACTCCTATAAAATGAAGTCAAATCCTTTCCCTATAAATGTAACAAAGTTGCTCCTTTAAGAGACCAACATTTTGCACTCTTTCGTTTCCCTTTATCATTGATAGTTAATGAGTAACATGTAAAAAACCAATAAGTTACATATATAATGGGAGATAACTCCCATAAAATGAAGTCAAATCCTTTACCTGTAAATGTAACAAAGTTGCTCCTTTAAGAGATCAACATTTTGCAGTCTTTAGTTTCCCTTTATCATTAATAGTTAATGAGTACCATGCGAAAAACCAATCAGTTACATATATAATGGGAGATAACTCCTATAAAATGAAGTCAAATCCTTGCCCTATAAATGTAACAAAGTTGCTCCTTTAAGAGACCAACATTTTGCTATCTTTCGTTTCCCTTCATCATTAATAGTTAATGAGTAACACGTAAAAAACCAATAAGTTGAATATATAATGGGAGATAACTCCTATAAAATGAAGTCAAATCCTTTCCCTACAAATGTAACAAAGTTGCTACTTTAAGAGACCAACATTTTGCACTCTTTCGTTTCCCTTTATCATTAATAGTTAATGAGTAACATGTAAAAAACCAATCAGTTACATATATAATGGGAGATAACTTCTATAAAATGAAGTCAAATCCTTTACCAGTAAAAGTAACAAAGTTGCTCGTTTAAGAGGTCAACATTTTGCAGTCTTTAGTTTCCCTCTATCATTAATAGTTAATGAGTATCATGCGAAAAACCAATCAGTTACTTATATAATGGGAGATAACTCCTATAAAATGAAGTCAAATCCTTTCCCTATAAATGTAACAAAGTTGCTCCTTTAAGAGACCAACATTTTGCACTCTTTCGTTTCCCTTTATCTTTAATAGTTAATGAGTAACATGCAAAAAACCAATAAGTTACATATATAATGGGAGATAACTCCTATAAAATTAAGTCAAATCCTTTCCCTACAAATGTAACAAAGTTGCTCCTTTAAAAGACCAACATTTTGCACTCTTTAGTTTCCTTTTATCAGTAATTGTTAATGAGTAACATGTGAAAAACCAACAAATTACATATATAATGGGAGATAACTCCTATAAAATGAAGTCGAATTACTTCCCTCCAAATGTGACAAAGTTGCGTCTTAATAAGACCAACATTTTACTCTCAATAAGTGTTTATCTATCTTTTACCGTTTCAAAGGAGTAGCGGACACAAGCAAATGTCAAAATTTAGAACGTGACCTTGACCTTTGACCTTGTGTCAATTTTCAAGGTCAAAGGTCATGATGGTCTAAAGTGAAGACCCCAGGCCTCTATCTCTTTTAGTTGCTGAGATTTGTTTGAATATCACTTACTACTTTTATTTAAAGGGAGATAACTCCTATAACATGTCATCAGAACCCTTCAATCAATCTGTCCCAAAGTTGCGCAAGGATATAGGACACATTTTGGTAAAGGTTTGGTATTGCTATCTTTTTTGGTTTAGGAGGAGTAGCAGGAACAAGCTTTTTAGTAAAAGGGGAGATAACTCCGTAAAGGAAAAGGGTGCGGTCAGTCAGGGTGAACTGCGAAAGCGCAATGGGTAACCGATATCAGATATAAAATATCAAAGCGACATGTCGCGAAGTGAAAAAACCAGACATCGAAATAAGTTGGCGGAAGAAAAGAGAAAATAATAATAATAATAATAATGATAATAATTAAAGATCAACTGTTCGGTTGAACATTTGAGGGTCTTTCCATATTAATTTTAATTTTGTATTACATGATGACATTTAAAATAATCATCTTTTTGCAAAATGTTATAACTTTGCTATAAATATTTAAAATAGAAATTATTTTATATTATTTGCTACAGATTGGCATTCTAAGAGAGATAACTCTTATACAAGTTTTATACAACTTTTAACGCCATGTCTTTATTTAATTGTAATTATTAATAGAACATTTTAAGACGAAAATAATTTCAATATCTTTAAAAATAGCAAAGGTCAAAAACTAGTACGTGACCTTGACCCATACAAGTTTTCAAGATCAAAGGGCATGAGGGTCTATAGTGAAGACCCCATGCCTCTATCATTAATAGTTAATGAGTTACAAGTAGAAAACCAATAAGTTACATATATAATGGGAGATAACTCCTATAAAATGAAGTCAAATCCTTTACCTGTAAATGTAACAAAGTTGCTCCTGTAAGAGATCAACATTTTGCAGTCTTTAGTTTACCTTTATCATTAATAGTTAATGAGTACCATGCGAAAAACCAATCAGTTACATATATAATGGGAGATAACTCCTATAAAATGAAGTCAAATCCTTGCCCTATCAATGTAACAAAGTTGCTCCTGTAAAATACCAACATTTTGCACTCTTTACTTTCCCTTTATCATTAATAGTTAATGAGTAACATGTAAAAATCCAATAAGTAACATATATAATGGGAGATAACTCCTATAAAATGAAGTCAAATCCTTATCCTGTATGTGGCAAGGTTGCTCCTTTAAGAGATCAACATTTTGCACTCTTTACTTTCCCTCTATGATTAATTATAAATGAGTACCATGTGAAAAACCAATCAGTTAAATATATAATGGGAGATAACTCCTATAAAATGAAGTCAAATGCTTTCTCTACAAATGTAACAAAGTTGCTGCTTTAAGAGACCAACATTTTGCACTCTTTCGTTTCCCTTTATCATTAATAGTTAATGAGTAACATGTAAAAAACCAATAAGTTACATATATAATGGGAGATAACTCCTATAAAATGAAGTCAAATCCTTTATCTGTTAATGTAACAAAGTTACTCCTTTACCAGATCAACATTTTGCACTCTTTACTTTCCCTCTATCATTAATAGTTAATGAGTACCATGTGAAAAAAACAATCAGTTACATATATAATGGGAGATAACTCCTATAAAATGAAGTCAAATTACTTCCCTCCAAATGGAACAAAGTTGCGTCTTAATAAGACGAACATTTTATCTTCAATAAGTGTTTATCTATCTTTTACCGTTTCAGAGGAGTAGCGCGAACAAGCAAATTTCAAAATTTAGAACGTGACCTTGACCTTTGACCTTGTGTCCATTTTCAAGGTCAAAGGTCATGAAGATCTATGGTGAAGACCCCAGGCCTCTATCTCTTTTAGTTGTTGAGATTTGTTTGAATATCACTTACTACTTTTATTTAAAGGGAGATAACTCCTATAAGATTTCGTCAGAACCCTTCAATCAATCTGTCCCAAAGTTGCGCAAGGATATAGGACACATTTTGGTAAAGGTTTGGTATTGCTATCTTTTTTGGTTTAGGAGGAGAAGCATGAACAAGCTTTTTGGTAAAAGGGGAGATAACTCCTTAAAGGAAAAGGGTACGGTCAGTCAGGGTGAACTGCGAAAGCACAATGGGTAACCGATATCAGATATAAAATATCAAAGCGACATGTCGCGAAGTGAAAAAACCAGACACCGAAATAAGTTGGCGGAAGAAAAGAGAAAAGAATAATAATAATAATCAGAATTAAAGATCAACTGTTCGGTTGAACATTTGAGGGTCTTTCCATATTAATTTTAATTTTGTATTACATGATGACATTTAAAATAATCATCTTTTTGCAAAATGTTATAACTTTGCTATAAATATTTAAAATAGAAATTATTTTATATTATTTGCTACAGATTGGCATTCTAAGAGAGATAACTCTTATAAAAGTTTTATACAACTTTTAACGCCATGTCTTTATTTACTTGTAATTATTAATAGAACATTTTAAGACGAAAATAATTTCAATATCTTTAAAAATAGCAAAGGTCAAAAATTAGTACGTGACCTTGACCCATACAAGTTTTCAAGATCAAAGGGCATGAGGGTCTATAGTGAAGACCCCATGCCTCTATCATTAATAGGTAATGAGTTACAAGTAAAAAACCAATAAGTTACATATATAATGGGAGATAACTCCTATAAAATGAAGTCAAATCCTTTACCTGGAAATGTAACAAAGTGGCTCCTTTAAGAGATCAACATTTTGCAGTCTTTAGTTTCCCTTTATCATTAATAGGTAATGAGTACCATGTGAAAAACCAATCAGTTACATATATAATGGGAGATAACTCATATAAAATGAAGTCAAATCCTTTCCCTATAAATGTAACAAAGTTGCTCCTTTAAGAGACCAACATTTTGCACTCTTTCGTTTCCCTTTATCATTAATAGTTAATGAGTAACATGTACAAAACCAATCAGTTACATATATAATGGGAGATAACTCCTATAAAATGAAGTCAAATCCTTTACCTGTAAATGTAACAAAAATTCTCCTTTAAGAGGTCAACATTTTGCAGTCTTTAGTTTCCCTCTATCATTAATAGTTAATGAGTATCATGCGAAAAACCAATCAGTTACTTATATAATGGGGGATAACTCCTATAAAATGAAGTCAAATCCTTGCCCTATAAATGTAACAAAGTTGATCCTTTAAGAGACCAACATTTTGCACTCTTTCGTTTCCCTTTATCATTAATAGTTAATGAGTAATATGTAAAAAACCAATAAGTTGCATATATAATGGGAGATAAATCCTATAAAATGAAGTCAAATCATTTCCCTATAAATGTAACAAAGCTGCTACTTTAAGAGACCAACATTTTGCACTCTTTCGTTTCCCTTAATCATTAATAGTTAATGAGTAACATGTAAAAAACCAATCAGTTACATATATAATGGGAGATAACTCCTATAAAATGAAGTCAAATCCTTTCCCTATAATTGTAACAAAGCTGCTACTTTAAGAGGTCAACATTTTGCAGTCTTTAGTTTCCCTCTATCATTAATAGTTAATGAGTATCATGCGAAAAACCAATCAGTTACTTATATAATGGGAGATAACTCCTATAAAATGAAGTCAAATCCTTTCCCTATAAATGTTACAAAGTTGCTCCTTTAAGAGGTCAACATTTTGCACTCTTTTGTTTCCCTTTATCATTGATAGTTAATGAGTAATATGTAAAAAACCAATAAGTTACATGTATAATGGGAGATAACTCCTATAAAATGAAGTCAAATCCTTGCCCTATAAATGTAACAAAGCTGCTACTTTAAGAGACCAACATTTTGCACTCTTTCGTTTCCCTCTATCATTAATAGTTAATGAGTAACATGTAAAAAACCAATCAGTTACATATATAATGGGAGATAACTCCTATACAAGGAAGTCAAATCCTTTACCTGTAAATGTAACAAAGTTGCTCCTTTAAGAGTTCAACATTTTGCAGTCTTTAGTTTCCCTCTATCGTTAATAGTTAATGAGTATCATTCGAAAAACCAATCAGTTACTTATATAATGGGAGATAACTCCTATAAAATGAAGTCAAATCCTTTCCTTATAAATGTAACAAAGTTGCTCCTTTAAGAGACCAACATTTTGCACTCTTTCGTTTCCCTTTATCATTGATAGTTAATGAGTAATGTGTAAAAAACCAAGAAGTTGCATATATAATGGGAGATAACTCCAATGAAATGAAGTCAATTCATTTCCCTATAAATGTAACAAAGCTGCTACTTTAAGAGACCAACATTTTGCACTCTTTCGTTTCCCTTTATCATTAATAGTTAATGAGTAACATGTAAAAAACCAATCAGTTACATATATAATGGGAGATAACTCCTATAAAATGAAGTCAAATCCTTTACCTGTAAATGTAACAAAGTTGCTCCTTTAAGAGGTCAACATTTTGCAGTCTTTAGTTTCCCTCTATCATTAATAGTTAATGAGTATCATGCGAAAAACCAATCAGTTACTTATATAATAGGAGATAACTCCTATAAAATGAAGTCAAATCCTTTCCCTATAAATGTAACAAAGTTGCTCCTTTAAGAGACCAACATTTTGCACTCTTTCGTTTCCCTTTATCATTGATAGTTAATGAGTAATATGTAAAAAACAAATAAGTTACATATATAATGGGAGATAACTCCTATAAAATGAAGTCAAATCCTTGCCCTATAAATGTAACAAAGTTGATCCTTTAAGAGACCAACATTTTGCACTCTTTCGTTTCACTTTATCAATAATAGTTAATGAGTAACATGTAAAAAACCAATAAGTTGCATATATAATGGGAGATAACTCCTATAAAATGATGTAAAATCATTTCCCTATAAAGGTAACAAAACTACTACATTAAGACACCAACATTTTGCACTCTTTCGTTTCCCTTTATCATTAATAGTTAATGAGTAACATGTAAAAAACCAATCAGTTACATATATAATGGGAGATAACTCCTATAAAATGAAGTCAAATCCTTTACCTGTAAATGTAACAAAGTTGCTTCTTTAAGAGGTCAACATTTTGCAGTCTTTAGTTTCCCTCTATCATTAATAGTTAATTAGTATCATGCGAAAAACCAATCAGTTACTTATATAATGGGAGATAACTCCTATAAAATGAAGTCAAATCCTTTCCCTATAAATGTAACAAAGTTGCTCCTTTAAGAGACCAACATTTTGCACTCTTTCGTTTCCCTTTATCATTGATAGTTAATGAGTAACATGTAAAAAACCAAAGAGTTACATATATAATGGGAGATAACTGCCATAAAATGAAGTCAAATCCTTTCCCTATAAATGTAAAAAAATTGCTCCTTTAAGAGACCAACATTTTGCACTCTTTCGTTTCCCTTTATCATTAATAGGTAATGAGTACCATGTGAAAAACCAATCAGTTACGTATATAATGGGAGATAACTCCTATAAAATGAAGTCAAATTACTTTGCTCCAAATGTGACAAAATTGTGTCTTAATTAGACGAACATTTTACTCTCAATAAGTGTTTATTTATCTTTTACCGTTTCAGAGGAGTAGCGCGAACAAGCAAATAGCAAAATTTAGAACGTGACCTTGACCTTTGACCTTGTGTCCATTTTCAAGGTCAAAGGTCAAGATGATCTATGGTGAAGACCCCAGGCCTCTATCTCATTTAGTTGTTGAGATTTGTTTGAATATCACTTACTACTTTTTATTTAAAGGGAGATAACTCCTATAAGATGTCGTCAGAACCCTTCAATCAATCTGTCCCAAAGTTGCGCAAGGATATAGGACACATTTTGGTAAAGGTTCGGTATTGCTATCTTTTTTGGTTTAGGAGGAGTAGCATGAACAAGCTTTTTAGTAAAAGGGGAGATAACTCCGTAAAGAAAAAGGGTGCGGTCAGTCAGGGTGAACTGCGAAAGCGCAATGGGTAACCGATATCAGATATAAAATATCAAAGCGACATGTCGCGAAGTAAAAAAACCAGGCACCGAAATAAGTTGGCGGAAGAAAAGAGAAAAGAATAATAATAATAATCAGAACAATAACTATAGGTCTTTCCACAGAAAGGTGGAAAGACCTAATAATAATCAGAAGAAATACAATAAGGTCTTCCCACTGGAAGTGGGAAAGACCTTAATAATCAGAAGAAATACAGTAAGGTCTTCCCACTGGAAGTGGGAAAGACCTTAATAATAATGAAAGGTCATTTGTTCAAAGAACAAATGTGAGGTCTTTCCCGGTATGGTAAATAAAGGGATTCTGTTGACGTTTTGTCTGTTCCTTATTACAAAATGTCACTAGCAGTCATGAAAATTAGTTATTTGAGTAAAGCAAGTCATCCCTATTCACACTTCATATGGTTGCTAAGTACGTTTGTGACCGTTGCTAGGGACAAATTGTCACTTCCGGTTGTAAAATCGTGTATTGCACCTAAATACTTCATCCTGATTCTAAATATATACGGTAACTAAGGACTTTTTATGATGGTTACCTTGTTGCTATGTTGTGACCTTGACCCATGACCTTTGACCTTGGGCTCAAATTGAAGCTCTTTTGATACTGATCACTTTAGCTACACATGTTTACCATATTATCTCTAACCGTTTTCAAGTTATTAGTCAAAAACCAATCAACCGGAACATGTCAAGGGCAATAACTCCTAAACGGTTCATTGAACAGTTTTGGACATAAAGACCAAATGTAGGTCTCAATCAGACGAGTATTTTTCCAATTTATTGTCTGCTTCCATCTTTTACGGTTTTCGAGTTATTATGATAACAAGTTTCGAGGCCTAAGGTTGAGGTCATATCTGAACTTTGACCTTGAGATTTTCTTTAAGGTCATGTCACAGAACAACAAACGGTGAACAGCCAAGGTGTTTCCCACTTCCAGTTTGTGAGTTTTAGTGATGACCGGAGTGATTGAAACATTCAAGGTATACCGCTCGCCTTCGCTCGACAAAATTTTTTGGCCAAATTATGACACAAAGTTGTCTCAAAAGTTCCTTAACATTTCTCACTTTTCAGTTTTTCTATAAATTTTATAGTTTCTGAGTTGTTCTGATAACAAGGTTTTCGTTGTTTGGGCAGATAACTCCGTAAAGAAAAAGTTCCCGGTGTCGCAGGGTGAACACCAAACAGGTCTTAAGAGTTCGATACTTGGTTTGAAAGGTCAAAATGATATGTTGCGAAGTCTTTTTCACAGACTGTTTTGAAATGTGGCGGAAGAAAAAAAATAAGAATAAAGATAGGCCATTTGTTCAGAGAACAAATGTGAGGTCTTTCCCGGCATTTTGTTAGTGTTATGTCTAGGTATATAGTTGCTAATGACGTAACGGTCAGTTACTATGGTTTTAATGTACAAAGCAAGTCGTCCAAAGTCAGAAAATGTATGGTTGCTAAGGACATTTAGTTGGTTGCTATGGACAAAATGCCACTTCCGGTCGTGTAATGACGTATTTCAGTAAAGAACATCATTCTGATTCTAAAAATATATGGTTGCTAAGGACTTTTTATAACAGTTACCTTGTTGCTAGGGTATGACCTTGACCTATGACCTTTGACCTTTGGCTCAAATTGAAGCTCTTTTGATACTGATCACTTTAAACCTATATGTTTACTATATTATCTCTAACCGTTTTCAATTTATAAGTCAAAAACCAATCAACCGAAACATGTCAAGGGCAATAACTCTTAAACGGTAAATTGAACAGTTTCGGACATTAAGACCAAATGTAGGTCTCAATCAGACGAGTATTTTTCCAATTTATTGTCTGCTTCCATCTTTTACGGTTTTCGAGTTATTATGATAACAAGTTTCGAGGCCTAAGGTTGAGGTCATATCTGAACTTTGACCTTGAGATTTTCTTTAAGGTCATGTCACAGAACAACAAACGGTGAACAGCCAAGGTGTTTCCCACTTCCAGTTTGTGAGTTTTAGTGATGACCGGAGTGATTGAAACATTCAAGGTATACCGCTCGCCTTCGCTCGACAAAATTTTTTGGCCAAATTATGACACAAAGTTGTCTCAAAAGTTCCTTAACATTTCTCACTTTTCAGTTTTTCTATAAATTTTATAGTTTCTGAGTTGTTCTGATAACAAGGTTTTCGTTGTTTGGGCAGATAACTCCGTAAAGAAAAAGTTCCCGGTGTCGCAGGGTGAACACCAAACAGGTCTTAAGAGTTCGATACTTGGTTTGAAAGGTCAAAATGATATGTTGCGAAGTCTTTTTCACAGACTGTTTTGAAATGTGGCGGAAGAAAAAAAATAAGAATAAAGATAGGCCATTTGTTCAGAGAACAAATGTGAGGTCTTTCCCGGCATTTTGTTAGTGTTATGTCTAGGTATATAGTTGCTAATGACGTAACGGTCAGTTACTATGGTTTTAATGTACAAAGCAAGTCGTCCAAAGTCAGAAAATGTATGGTTGCTAAGGACATTTAGTTGGTTGCTATGGACAAAATGCCACTTCCGGTCGTGTAATGACGTATTTCAGTAAAGAACATCATTCTGATTCTAAAAATATATGGTTGCTAAGGACTTTTTATAACAGTTACCTTGTTGCTAGGGTATGACCTTGACCTATGACCTTTGACCTTTGGCTCAAATTGAAGCTCTTTTGATACTGATCACTTTAAACCTATATGTTTACTATATTATCTCTAACCGTTTTCAATTTATAAGTCAAAAACCAATCAACCGAAACATGTCAAGGGCAATAACTCTTAAACGGTAAATTGAACAGTTTCGGACATTAAGACCAAATGTAGGTCTCAATGAGAGGAGTATTTTACCAATTTATTGTCTGCTTCCATCTTTTACGGTTTTCGAGTTGTTATCATAACAAGATTCGAGGCCTAAGGTTGAGGTCATATCTCAACTTTAACCTTGAGATTTTCCTTAAGGACATGTCACAAAACAACAAATGGTGAACAACCAAGGTGTTTTCGACTTCCGGTTTGTGAGTTTTGGTGATGACCGGAGTGATTGAAACATTCAAGGTATACCGCTCGCTTTCGCTCGACAAAATTTTTTGGCCAAATTATGGCACAAAGTTGTCTCAAAAGTTCCTTAACATTTCTCACTTTTCAGTTTTTCTCTAAATTTTATAGTTTCTGAGTTGTTCTGATAACAAGGTTTACGGTGTTGGGGCAGATAACTCCGTAAAGAAAAAGTTTTCGGTGTCGCAGGGTGAACACCGAACAGGTCTTAAGAGTTCGATGCTTGGTTTAAAAGATCAAAATGATATGTCGCGAAGTCTTTTTCACAGACTGTTTTGAAATGTGGCGGAAGAAAAAGAATAAGAATAATAATAATAATGAAAGGTCATTTGTTCAAAGAACAAATGTGAGGTCTTTCCCGGTATGGTAAATAAGGGGATTCTGTTGACGTTTTGTCTGTTCCTCATTACAAAATGTCACCAGCAGTCATGAAAATTAGTTATTTGAGTAAAGCAAGTCATCCCTATTCACACTTCATATGGTTGCTAAGTACTTTTGTGACCGTTGCTAGGGACAAATTGTCACTTCCGGTTGTAAAATAATGTATTCCACCTAAATACTTCATCCTGATTCTAAATATATAGGGTAACTAAGGACTTTTTATGATGGTTACCTTGTTGCTATGGTGTGACCTTGACCCATGACCTTTGACCTTGGGCTCAAATTGAAGCTCTTTTCATACTGATCACTTTAGCTATACATGTTTACCATATTATCTCTAACCGTTTTCAAGTTATTAGTCAAAAACCAATCAACCGAAACATGTCAAGGGCAATAACTCCTAAACGGTTCATTGAACAATTTTTGACATATTGACCAATTGTAGGTCTCAATAAGAGGAGTAATTTTCCAATTTATTGTCTGCTTCTATCTTTTACAGTTTTCGAGTTATAAGTCAAAAACCAATCAACCGAATCATGTCAAGGGCAATAACTCCTAAACGGTTCATTGAATAATTTTTGACATTACAGACCAATTGTAGGTCGCAACGAGAGAAGTATTTTTCCAATTTATTGTTTGCTTCTATTCTTTACGGTTTTCGAGTTATAGGTCAAAAACCAATCAACCGGAACATATCAAGGGCAATAACTCCTAAACGGTAAATTGAACAGTTTTGGACATAAAAGACCAAATGTAGGTCTCAATAAGAGGAGTATTTTTCCAATTTATTGTCTGCTTCCATCTTTTACGGTTTTCGAGTTATTATGATAACAAGATTCGAGGCCTAAGGTCGAGGTCTAACTGAACTTTGACCTGAGATTTTCTTTAAGGTCATGTCACAAAACAATAAATGGTGAACAGCCAAGGTGTTTCCTACTTCCAGTTTGTGAGTTTTAGTGATGACCGGAGTGATTGAAACATTCAAGGTATACCTCTCGCCTTCGCTCGACAAAATTTTTTGGTCAAATTATGGTACAAAGTTGTCTCAAAAGTTCCTTAACATTTCTCACTTTTCAGTTTTTCTCTAAATTTTATAGTTTCTGAGTTGTTCTGATAACAAGGTTTACGGTGTTGGGGCAGATAACTCCGTAAAGAAAAAGTTTTCGGTGTCGCAGGGTGAACACCGAACAGGTCTTAAGAGTTCGATACTTGGTTTAAAAGATCAAAATGATATGTCGCGAAGTCTTTTTCACAGACTGTTTTGAAATGTGGCGGAAGAAAAAGAATAAGAATAATAATAATAATTAAAAGGACATTTGTTCAGTAGAACAAATGCACAGGAAGGTCTTTCCCTCGTTATCGTTTCTAATTCTATAGGAAAAACTGGCGTTAAACGTTAAACAAGAGGCCCCAGAGGGTGAAAATCTATCATTTTACATCGTAATATACCTGTATACCCCCCCCCCCCGGGGTTTCTATTCCATTGTTTCTAGAACGTTCTAATTACAAAATTGAAGAAAAAAAAAGGGCCCGGCCCATACACCCCAGGGCCAGCATGATTTATTGTTTTTGACATGCTGTCCCTGGGTGGAGAGTTGGGCCCTTTTTGGGTTCATAGTTTTATATGCAACTATGATTATATAAAAACCGTTAACCAGTTTTTTTGTTTATTTGTTTGTTTGTTTACTTTTCTGTTTTTAACTATATGTTTGGTATTTTAATGACTTTTCTTGACTTGTAGGGGAAGAGAAAGAGATTTATGGTAAAATTCAAAGAAATGAACTAGCTGGAGTCACGTGACATTGTTATATAATATCACGGAGATAGTTTTATTTTACCACAACAGGGAGTTACGATGGTCTGAAAAGACCTATATATATGACATGATGCACGATCTGTAATCTCAGTGATTGTTTAATTCAGGACGACACGGATTAATATCAACGGAGCATTGTTTCAATTTGTTATTGTTTCAGATCGATCATTTAAAGACATTTATCAAATTATTTCATAGGAATTTCACGCTGGAAAATAAGGACACGAGTTACGTAGCAGACGACCGAATAAACAAAAATTCACGTCGGAAATTGTTTCAATTTGATTGAAATGCAGTTCGGATAGTTAGAACAACTTGTTGAGAAAGGATTTACACTATGATTCACTGACGATAACTGAAATGGACATCACAGCTGACGAAATTTACAAATAAGGGGGAGGGGTGGTCATGTGTTTCAATCTGGGATTTGGAGGATTTATTGACTCGCATACTTTGAGGAAATACGTTTTTAGACTGAAATCCACATTCTAAACAGAAAATATCTTCTTTTTACCTAACAAAGTAAGTTGATTAAATTTAGTGTTAACTTTGGTCATGTATATTGAAAAAATGTACACTATGAACATGATGAAAGTAGACCAAACTACATAACATTTTATGCAAAACTTATTTTGTCATACATCTTGGTATTTTTAATTGATTGTCTCCATACAATATTATTATTATGATTCAGAAATAACTTTGTACTCATTTTTAATGGAGAAACACACTAAAATGGGACACAACAGCTTTACATATTTTAAATTTAATAATTAAACAATAAGGAAAAGAGGGAAACTTGTAGAAATCACAAGGTTTTGTTTTAACTTTGGATTAAAAGTGTCGATTTAGGCTATTGTCACAGTGTTGAACATTTTTTCATGAAAATCTAAGAATAATGTGTACCATTTTTAAAGTAATTGCACTTAAATTGCTAATTTCTGTATATATGTTCAAGTTAACATCATTTCAATCATTTTAATAATTATCACATTTGGTTTAATACAGCAATTTTGCAACAAAGTGCATGTTTTCTTCACTCGACACATAATTACGCATTGTAGGAACTCGCTCAATGTTCATTATTTTATCAATTTTTGTTTAATACAGAAATTTTGTAACAAAGTGCATGTTTTCTTCACTCGACACATAATTACGCATTGTAGGAACTCACTCAATGTTCATGATTTTATCAATTTTTGCCAAAAGTTAGTTTTTTATGTTACAAAAAGTACATGTAGTATGTACTTAAAATTTGAAATTAGTGTTTAAGCCATTTTGAAATGTCCATCATTGAAAATTTTTAAGTCTCATATGATTACCCCTTTCTAAGCCAAAAAGTACTAATATCTTGATACATATTAATTCTTAGTTTGTTTTTTTTTCGCTCGACAAGTCTTATCAGGTCCATATCAAATGAGCTCGAAGATATAAGATACTCTCTAGATACTGGTTATGTGTTACGTTTTATATATTGTAACACTTCTTAGTGTCTGGACAGGTCTGATTAATTGCAGCAAAGATGTGTATTTTTTTTATCGTGATGTATGTTTTCCTTAATATTCATGAGCTTTGGTCAAAAAGCTAGGCAGATTCTTCGCACACGACATATGACCATGTTAACTATATTATCTCTAACCGTTTTCAAGTTAAAGTCAAAAACCGAATAACAGAAATGTGTCAAGGCTGATAACTCGAATACGGTTCATATAACAGTTTCAGTTACAATATACTAAATGAAGGTCTTGAAGAGAGGATCACTTTAAATATACATATTTACTATATTATCTCTAACCGTTTTCAAGTTTTAACCAAAAAACCGAATAACTCAAACATGTCAAGGGCTGTTACTCGAAAACGGTTCATCGCACACCTTCGGTTCAAATGTACCAAATGAAGGTCTCAACAAAATTTAGCATATACGTGTCAAGGGCCATGACCTGGAAAACGGTTTGTCACACAGTTTTCGACACTATATATCAAATGTAGATCTCAATGAGAGGAACATTTTTCTCTTATATTGTCTGCTTCAATTTTGTATGGTTTTTGAGTTATATTGAAAATAAAATTTAGCCGAAACCTGTCAAGGGCAATAACTCCTAAATGGTTCATTGAACAATTTTTGACATAAAAGACCAAATGTAGGTCTCAATGAGAGGAGTATTTTTCCAATTTATTGTCTGCTTCTATCTTTTACAGTTTTCGAGTTGTTATGATAACAAGATTGGAGGCCTAAGGTCGAGGTCATATCTGAACTTTGACCTTGAGATTTTCTTGAAGGTAATATCACAGGACAACAAATGGTGAAGACCCAAGGTGTTTTCGACTTCCAGTTTGTGAGTTTTGGTGATGACCGGAGTCATTGAAACATTCAAGGTATACCGCTCGCCTTCGCTCGACAAAATATTTTGGCCAAATTATGGTACAAAGTTGTCTCAAAAGTTCCTTAACATTTCTCACTTTTCAGTTTTTGTCTAAATTTTATAGTTTCTGAGTTGTTCTGATAACAAGGTTTTCGGTGTTTGGGCAGATAACTCTGTAAAGAAAAAGTTTTCGGTGTCGCAGGGTGAATTCCAATCAGGGTTTAAGTGTACGATACTTGGTATAAAAGATGAAAATGATATGTCGCGAACTCTTTTCTACAGACATGGCGGAAGAAAAAAAAATAAGAATAATAATAATCAGAAGAAATACAGTAAGGTCTTCCCACTGTAGTGGGAAAGACCTTAATTAAAAGGACATTTGTTCAGTAGAACAAATGCACAGGAAGGTCTTTCCCTCGTTATCGTTTCTAATTCTATAGGAAAAACTGGCGTTAAACGTTAAACAAGAGGCCCCAGAGGGTGAAAATCTATCATTTTACATCGTAATATACCTGTATACCCCCCCCCCCCGGGGTTTCTATTCCATTGTTTCTAGAACGTTCTAATTACAAAATTGAAGAAAAAAAAAGGGCCCGGCCCCTACACCCCAGGGCCAGCATGATTTATTGTTTTTGACATGCTGTCCCTGGGTGGAGAGTTGGGCCCTTTTTGGGTTCATAGTTTTATATGCAACTATGATTATATAAAAACCGGGAACCAGTTTTTTTGTTTATTTGTTTGTTTGTTTACTTTTCTGTTTTTAACTATATGTTTGGTATTTTAATGACTTTTCTTGACTTGTAGGGGAAGAGAAAGAGATTTATGGTAAAATTCAAAGAAATGAACTAGCTGGAGTCACGTGACATTGTTATATAATATCACGGAGATAGTTTTATTTTACCACAACAGGGAGTTACGATGGTCTGAAAAGACCTATATATATGACATGATGCACGATCTGTAATCTCAGTGATTGTTTAATTCAGGACGACACGGATTAATATCAACGGAGCATTGTTTCAATTTGTTATTGTTTCAGATCGATCATTTAAAGACATTTATCAAATTATTTCATAGGAATTTCACGCTGGAAAATAAGGACACGAGTTACGTAGCAGACGACCGAATAAACAAAAATTCACGTCGGAAATTGTTTCAATTTGATTGAAATGCAGTTCGGATAGTTAGAACAACTTGTTGAGAAAGGATTTACACTATGATTCACTGACGATAACTGAAATGGACATCACAGCTGACGAAATTTACAAATAAGGGGGAGGGGTGGTCATGTGTTTCAATCTGGGATTTGGAGGATTTATTGACTCGCATACTTTGAGGAAATACGTTTTTAGACTGAAATCCACATTCTAAACAGAAAATATCTTCTTTTTACCTAACAAAGTAAGTTGATTAAATTTAGTGTTAACTTTGGTCATGTATATTGAAAAAATGTACACTATGAACATGATGAAAGTAGACCAAACTACATAACATTTTATGCAAAACTTATTTTGTCATACATCTTGGTATTTTTAATTGATTGTCTCCATACAATATTATTATTATGATTCAGAAATAACTTTGTACTCATTTTTAATGGAGAAACACACTAAAATGGGACACAACAGCTTTACATATTTTAAATTTAATAATTAAACAATAAGGAAAAGAGGGAAACTTGTAGAAATCACAAGGTTTTGTTTTAACTTTGGATTAAAAGTGTCGATTTAGGCTATTGTCACAGTGTTGAACATTTTTTCATGAAAATCTAAGAATAATGTGTACCATTTTTAAAGTAATTGCACTTAAATTGCTAATTTCTGTATATATGTTCAAGTTAACATCATTTCAATCATTTTAATAATTATCACATTTGGTTTAATACAGCAATTTTGCAACAAAGTGCATGTTTTCTTCACTCGACACATAATTACGCATTGTAGGAACTCGCTCAATGTTCATTATTTTATCAATTTTTGTTTAATACAGAAATTTTGTAACAAAGTGCATGTTTTCTTCACTCGACACATAATTACGCATTGTAGGAACTCACTCAATGTTCATGATTTTATCAATTTTTGCCAAAAGTTAGTTTTTTATGTTACAAAAAGTACATGTAGTATGTACTTAAAATTTGAAATTAGTGTTTAAGCCATTTTGAAATGTCCATCATTGAAAATTTTTAAGTCTCATATGATTACCCCTTTCTAAGCCAAAAAGTACTAATATCTTGATACATATTAATTCTTAGTTTGTTTTTTTTTCGCTCGACAAGTCTTATCAGGTCCATATCAAATGAGCTCGAAGATATAAGATACTCTCTAGATACTGGTTATGTGTTACGTTTTATATATTGTAACACTTCTTAGTGTCTGGACAGGTCTGATTAATTGCAGCAAAGATGTGTATTTTTTTTATCGTGATGTATGTTTTCCTTAATATTCATGAGCTTTGGTCAAAAAGCTAGGCAGATTCTTCGCACACGACATATGACCATGTTAACTATATTATCTCTAACCGTTTTCAAGTTAAAGTCAAAAACCGAATAACAGAAATGTGTCAAGGCTGATAACTCGAATACGGTTCATATAACAGTTTCAGTTACAATATACTAAATGAAGGTCTTGAAGAGAGGATCACTTTAAATATACATATTTACTATATTATCTCTAACCGTTTTCAAGTTTTAACCAAAAAACCGAATAACTCAAACATGTCAAGGGCTGT
Source organism: Limnoperna fortunei (assembly GCA_944474755.1). Lineage (NCBI taxonomy): Eukaryota > Metazoa > Mollusca > Bivalvia > Mytilida > Modiolidae > Limnoperna > Limnoperna fortunei. The sequence continues at coordinate 47,967,119 of OX104123.1, forward strand.
TACTCGAAAACGGTTCATCGCACACCTTCGGTTCAAATGTACCAAATGAAGGTCTCAACAAAATTTAGCATATACGTGTCAAGGGCCATGACCTGGAAAACGGTTTGTCACACAGTTTTCGACACTATATATCAAATGTAGATCTCAATGAGAGGAACATTTTTCTCTTATATTGTCTGCTTCAATTTTGTATGGTTTTTGAGTTATATTGAAAATAAAATTTAGCCGAAACCTGTCAAGGGCAATAACTCCTAAATGGTTCATTGAACAATTTTTGACATAAAAGACCAAATGTAGGTCTCAATGAGAGGAGTATTTTTCCAATTTATTGTCTGCTTCTATCTTTTACAGTTTTCGAGTTGTTATGATAACAAGATTGGAGGCCTAAGGTCGAGGTCATATCTGAACTTTGACCTTGAGATTTTCTTGAAGGTAATATCACAGGACAACAAATGGTGAAGACCCAAGGTGTTTTCGACTTCCAGTTTGTGAGTTTTGGTGATGACCGGAGTCATTGAAACATTCAAGGTATACCGCTCGCCTTCGCTCGACAAAATATTTTGGCCAAATTATGGTACAAAGTTGTCTCAAAAGTTCCTTAACATTTCTCACTTTTCAGTTTTTGTCTAAATTTTATAGTTTCTGAGTTGTTCTGATAACAAGGTTTTCGGTGTTTGGGCAGATAACTCTGTAAAGAAAAAGTTTTCGGTGTCGCAGGGTGAATTCCAATCAGGGTTTAAGTGTACGATACTTGGTATAAAAGATGAAAATGATATGTCGCGAACTCTTTTCTACAGACATGGCGGAAGAAAAAAAAATAAGAATAATAATAATCAGAAGAAATACAGTAAGGTCTTCCCACTGTAGTGGGAAAGACCTTAATTAAAAGGACATTTGTTCAGTAGAACAAATGCACAGGAAGGTCTTTCCCTCGTTATCGTTTCTAATTCTATAGGAAAAACTGGCGTTAAACGTTAAACAAGAGGCCCCAGAGGGTGAAAATCTATCATTTTACATCGTAATATACCTGTATACCCCCCCCCCCGGGGTTTCTATTCCATTGTTTCTAGAACGTTCTAATTACAAAATTGAAGAAAAAAAAAGGGCCCGGCCCCTACACCCCAGGGCCAGCATGATTTATTGTTTTTGACATGCTGTCCCTGGGTGGAGAGTTGGGCCCTTTTTGGGTTCATAGTTTTATATGCAACTATGATTATATAAAAACCGGGAACCAGTTTTTTTGTTTATTTGTTTGTTTGTTTACTTTTCTGTTTTTAACTATATGTTTGGTATTTTAATGACTTTTCTTGACTTGTAGGGGAAGAGAAAGAGATTTATGGTAAAATTCAAAGAAATGAACTAGCTGGAGTCACGTGACATTGTTATATAATATCACGGAGATAGTTTTATTTTACCACAACAGGGAGTTACGATGGTCTGAAAAGACCTATATATATGACATGATGCACGATCTGTAATCTCAGTGATTGTTTAATTCAGGACGACACGGATTAATATCAACGGAGCATTGTTTCAATTTGTTATTGTTTCAGATCGATCATTTAAAGACATTTATCAAATTATTTCATAGGAATTTCACGCTGGAAAATAAGGACACGAGTTACGTAGCAGACGACCGAATAAACAAAAATTCACGTCGGAAATTGTTTCAATTTGATTGAAATGCAGTTCGGATAGTTAGAACAACTTGTTGAGAAAGGATTTACACTATGATTCACTGACGATAACTGAAATGGACATCACAGCTGACGAAATTTACAAATAAGGGGGAGGGGTGGTCATGTGTTTCAATCTGGGATTTGGAGGATTTATTGACTCGCATACTTTGAGGAAATACGTTTTTAGACTGAAATCCACATTCTAAACAGAAAATATCTTCTTTTTACCTAACAAAGTAAGTTGATTAAATTTAGTGTTAACTTTGGTCATGTATATTGAAAAAATGTACACTATGAACATGATGAAAGTAGACCAAACTACATAACATTTTATGCAAAACTTATTTTGTCATACATCTTGGTATTTTTAATTGATTGTCTCCATACAATATTATTATTATGATTCAGAAATAACTTTGTACTCATTTTTAATGGAGAAACACACTAAAATGGGACACAACAGCTTTACATATTTTAAATTTAATAATTAAACAATAAGGAAAAGAGGGAAACTTGTAGAAATCACAAGGTTTTGTTTTAACTTTGGATTAAAAGTGTCGATTTAGGCTATTGTCACAGTGTTGAACATTTTTTCATGAAAATCTAAGAATAATGTGTACCATTTTTAAAGTAATTGCACTTAAATTGCTAATTTCTGTATATATGTTCAAGTTAACATCATTTCAATCATTTTAATAATTATCACATTTGGTTTAATACAGCAATTTTGCAACAAAGTGCATGTTTTCTTCACTCGACACATAATTACGCATTGTAGGAACTCGCTCAATGTTCATTATTTTATCAATTTTTGTTTAATACAGAAATTTTGTAACAAAGTGCATGTTTTCTTCACTCGACACATAATTACGCATTGTAGGAACTCACTCAATGTTCATGATTTTATCAATTTTTGCCAAAAGTTAGTTTTTTATGTTACAAAAAGTACATGTAGTATGTACTTAAAATTTGAAATTAGTGTTTAAGCCATTTTGAAATGTCCATCATTGAAAATTTTTAAGTCTCATATGATTACCCCTTTCTAAGCCAAAAAGTACTAATATCTTGATACATATTAATTCTTAGTTTGTTTTTTTTTCGCTCGACAAGTCTTATCAGGTCCATATCAAATGAGCTCGAAGATATAAGATACTCTCTAGATACTGGTTATGTGTTACGTTTTATATATTGTAACACTTCTTAGTGTCTGGACAGGTCTGATTAATTGCAGCAAAGATGTGTATTTTTTTTATCGTGATGTATGTTTTCCTTAATATTCATGAGCTTTGGTCAAAAAGCTAGGCAGATTCTTCGCACACGACATATGACCATGTTAACTATATTATCTCTAACCGTTTTCAAGTTAAAGTCAAAAACCGAATAACAGAAATGTGTCAAGGCTGATAACTCGAATACGGTTCATATAACAGTTTCAGTTACAATATACTAAATGAAGGTCTTGAAGAGAGGATCACTTTAAATATACATATTTACTATATTATCTCTAACCGTTTTCAAGTTTTAACCAAAAAACCGAATAACTCAAACATGTCAAGGGCTGTTACTCGAAAACGGTTCATCGCACACCTTCGGTTCAAATGTACCAAATGAAGGTCTCAACAAAATTTAGCATATACGTGTCAAGGGCCATGACCTGGAAAACGGTTTGTCACACAGTTTTCGACACTATATATCAAATGTAGATCTCAATGAGAGGAACATTTTTCTCTTATATTGTCTGCTTCAATTTTGTATGGTTTTTGAGTTATATTGAAAATAAAATTTAGCCGAAACCTGTCAAGGGCAATAACTCCTAAATGGTTCATTGAACAATTTTTGACATAAAAGACCAAATGTAGGTCTCAATGAGAGGAGTATTTTTCCAATTTATTGTCTGCTTCTATCTTTTACAGTTTTCGAGTTGTTATGATAACAAGATTGGAGGCCTAAGGTCGAGGTCATATCTGAACTTTGACCTTGAGATTTTCTTGAAGGTAATATCACAGGACAACAAATGGTGAAGACCCAAGGTGTTTTCGACTTCCAGTTTGTGAGTTTTGGTGATGACCGGAGTCATTGAAACATTCAAGGTATACCGCTCGCCTTCGCTCGACAAAATATTTTGGCCAAATTATGGTACAAAGTTGTCTCAAAAGTTCCTTAACATTTCTCACTTTTCAGTTTTTGTCTAAATTTTATAGTTTCTGAGTTGTTCTGATAACAAGGTTTTTGGTGTTTGGGCAGATAACTCTGTAAAGAAAAAGTTTTCGGTGTCGCAGGGTGAATTCCAATCAGGGTTTAAGTGTACGATACTTGGTATAAAAGATGAAAATGATATGTCGCGAACTCTTTTCTACAGACATGGCGGAAGAAAAAAAAATAAGAATAATAATAATCAGAAGAAATACAGTAAGGTCTTCCCACTGTAGTGGGAAAGACCTTAATTAAAAGGACATTTGTTCAGTAGAACAAATGCACAGGAAGGTCTTTCCCTCGTTATCGTTTCTAATTCTATAGGAAAAACTGGCGTTAAACGTTAAACAAGAGGCCCCAGAGGGTGAAAATCTATCATTTTACATCGTAATATACCTGTATACCCCCCCCCCCCCGGGGTTTCTATTCCATTGTTTCTAGAACGTTCTAATTACAAAATTGAAGAAAAAAAAAGGGCCCGGCCCCTACACCCCAGGGCCAGCATGATTTATTGTTTTTGACATGCTGTCCCTGGGTGGAGAGTTGGGCCCTTTTTGGGTTCATAGTTTTATATGCAACTATGATTATATAAAAACCGGGAACCAGTTTTTTTGTTTATTTGTTTGTTTGTTTACTTTTCTGTTTTTAACTATATGTTTGGTATTTTAATGACTTTTCTTGACTTGTAGGGGAAGAGAAAGAGATTTATGGTAAAATTCAAAGAAATGAACTAGCTGGAGTCACGTGACATTGTTATATAATATCACGGAGATAGTTTTATTTTACCACAACAGGGAGTTACGATGGTCTGAAAAGACCTATATATATGACATGATGCACGATCTGTAATCTCAGTGATTGTTTAATTCAGGACGACACGGATTAATATCAACGGAGCATTGTTTCAATTTGTTATTGTTTCAGATCGATCATTTAAAGACATTTATCAAATTATTTCATAGGAATTTCACGCTGGAAAATAAGGACACGAGTTACGTAGCAGACGACCGAATAAACAAAAATTCACGTCGGAAATTGTTTCAATTTGATTGAAATGCAGTTCGGATAGTTAGAACAACTTGTTGAGAAAGGATTTACACTATGATTCACTGACGATAACTGAAATGGACATCACAGCTGACGAAATTTACAAATAAGGGGGAGGGGTGGTCATGTGTTTCAATCTGGGATTTGGAGGATTTATTGACTCGCATACTTTGAGGAAATACGTTTTTAGACTGAAATCCACATTCTAAACAGAAAATATCTTCTTTTTACCTAACAAAGTAAGTTGATTAAATTTAGTGTTAACTTTGGTCATGTATATTGAAAAAATGTACACTATGAACATGATGAAAGTAGACCAAACTACATAACATTTTATGCAAAACTTATTTTGTCATACATCTTGGTATTTTTAATTGATTGTCTCCATACAATATTATTATTATGATTCAGAAATAACTTTGTACTCATTTTTAATGGAGAAACACACTAAAATGGGACACAACAGCTTTACATATTTTAAATTTAATAATTAAACAATAAGGAAAAGAGGGAAACTTGTAGAAATCACAAGGTTTTGTTTTAACTTTGGATTAAAAGTGTCGATTTAGGCTATTGTCACAGTGTTGAACATTTTTTCATGAAAATCTAAGAATAATGTGTACCATTTTTAAAGTAATTGCACTTAAATTGCTAATTTCTGTATATATGTTCAAGTTAACATCATTTCAATCATTTTAATAATTATCACATTTGGTTTAATACAGCAATTTTGCAACAAAGTGCATGTTTTCTTCACTCGACACATAATTACGCATTGTAGGAACTCGCTCAATGTTCATTATTTTATCAATTTTTGTTTAATACAGAAATTTTGTAACAAAGTGCATGTTTTCTTCACTCGACACATAATTACGCATTGTAGGAACTCACTCAATGTTCATGATTTTATCAATTTTTGCCAAAAGTTAGTTTTTTATGTTACAAAAAGTACATGTAGTATGTACTTAAAATTTGAAATTAGTGTTTAAGCCATTTTGAAATGTCCATCATTGAAAATTTTTAAGTCTCATATGATTACCCCTTTCTAAGCCAAAAAGTACTAATATCTTGATACATATTAATTCTTAGTTTGTTTTTTTTTCGCTCGACAAGTCTTATCAGGTCCATATCAAATGAGCTCGAAGATATAAGATACTCTCTAGATACTGGTTATGTGTTACGTTTTATATATTGTAACACTTCTTAGTGTCTGGACAGGTCTGATTAATTGCAGCAAAGATGTGTATTTTTTTTATCGTGATGTATGTTTTCCTTAATATTCATGAGCTTTGGTCAAAAAGCTAGGCAGATTCTTCGCACACGACATATGACCATGTTAACTATATTATCTCTAACCGTTTTCAAGTTAAAGTCAAAAACCGAATAACAGAAATGTGTCAAGGCTGATAACTCGAATACGGTTCATATAACAGTTTCAGTTACAATATACTAAATGAAGGTCTTGAAGAGAGGATCACTTTAAATATACATATTTACTATATTATCTCTAACCGTTTTCAAGTTTTAACCAAAAAACCGAATAACTCAAACATGTCAAGGGCTGTTACTCGAAAACGGTTCATCGCACACCTTCGGTTCAAATGTACCAAATGAAGGTCTCAACAAAATTTAGCATATACGTGTCAAGGGCCATGACCTGGAAAACGGTTTGTCACACAGTTTTCGACACTATATATCAAATGTAGATCTCAATGAGAGGAACATTTTTCTCTTATATTGTCTGCTTCAATTTTGTATGGTTTTTGAGTTATATTGAAAATAAAATTTAGCCGAAACCTGTCAAGGGCAATAACTCCTAAATGGTTCATTGAACAATTTTTGACATAAAAGACCAAATGTAGGTCTCAATGAGAGGAGTATTTTTCCAATTTATTGTCTGCTTCTATCTTTTACAGTTTTCGAGTTGTTATGATAACAAGATTGGAGGCCTAAGGTCGAGGTCATATCTGAACTTTGACCTTGAGATTTTCTTGAAGGTAATATCACAGGACAACAAATGGTGAAGACCCAAGGTGTTTTCGACTTCCAGTTTGTGAGTTTTGGTGATGACCGGAGTCATTGAAACATTCAAGGTATACCGCTCGCCTTCGCTCGACAAAATATTTTGGCCAAATTATGGTACAAAGTTGTCTCAAAAGTTCCTTAACATTTCTCACTTTTCAGTTTTTGTCTAAATTTTATAGTTTCTGAGTTGTTCTGATAACAAGGTTTTCGGTGTTTGGGCAGATAACTCTGTAAAGAAAAAGTTTTCGGTGTCGCAGGGTGAATTCCAATCAGGGTTTAAGTGTACGATACTTGGTATAAAAGATGAAAATGATATGTCGCGAACTCTTTTCTACAGACATGGCGGAAGAAAAAAAAATAAGAATAATAATAATCAGAAGAAATACAGTAAGGTCTTCCCACTGTAGTGGGAAAGACCTTAATTAAAAGGACATTTGTTCAGTAGAACAAATGCACAGGAAGGTCTTTCCCTCGTTATCGTTTCTAATTCTATAGGAAAAACTGGCGTTAAACGTTAAACAAGAGGCCCCAGAGGGTGAAAATCTATCATTTTACATCGTAATATACCTGTATACCCCCCCCCCCCGGGGTTTCTATTCCATTGTTTCTAGAACGTTCTAATTACAAAATTGAAGAAAAAAAAAGGGCCCGGCCCCTACACCCCAGGGCCAGCATGATTTATTGTTTTTGACATGCTGTCCCTGGGTGGAGAGTTGGGCCCTTTTTGGGTTCATAGTTTTATATGCAACTATGATTATATAAAAACCGTTAACCAGTTTTTTTGTTTATTTGTTTGTTTGTTTACTTTTCTGTTTTTAACTATATGTTTGGTATTTTAATGACTTTTCTTGACTTGTAGGGGAAGAGAAAGAGATTTATGGTAAAATTCAAAGAAATGAACTAGCTGGAGTCACGTGACATTGTTATATAATATCACGGAGATAGTTTTATTTTACCACAACAGGGAGTTACGATGGTCTGAAAAGACCTATATATATGACATGATGCACGATCTGTAATCTCAGTGATTGTTTAATTCAGGACGACACGGATTAATATCAACGGAGCATTGTTTCAATTTGTTATTGTTTCAGATCGATCATTTAAAGACATTTATCAAATTATTTCATAGGAATTTCACGCTGGAAAATAAGGACACGAGTTACGTAGCAGACGACCGAATAAACAAAAATTCACGTCGGAAATTGTTTCAATTTGATTGAAATGCAGTTCGGATAGTTAGAACAACTTGTTGAGAAAGGATTTACACTATGATTCACTGACGATAACTGAAATGGACATCACAGCTGACGAAATTTACAAATAAGGGGGAGGGGTGGTCATGTGTTTCAATCTGGGATTTGGAGGATTTATTGACTCGCATACTTTGAGGAAATACGTTTTTAGACTGAAATCCACATTCTAAACAGAAAATATCTTCTTTTTACCTAACAAAGTAAGTTGATTAAATTTAGTGTTAACTTTGGTCATGTATATTGAAAAAATGTACACTATGAACATGATGAAAGTAGACCAAACTACATAACATTTTATGCAAAACTTATTTTGTCATACATCTTGGTATTTTTAATTGATTGTCTCCATACAATATTATTATTATGATTCAGAAATAACTTTGTACTCATTTTTAATGGAGAAACACACTAAAATGGGACACAACAGCTTTACATATTTTAAATTTAATAATTAAACAATAAGGAAAAGAGGGAAACTTGTAGAAATCACAAGGTTTTGTTTTAACTTTGGATTAAAAGTGTCGATTTAGGCTATTGTCACAGTGTTGAACATTTTTTCATGAAAATCTAAGAATAATGTGTACCATTTTTAAAGTAATTGCACTTAAATTGCTAATTTCTGTATATATGTTCAAGTTAACATCATTTCAATCATTTTAATAATTATCACATTTGGTTTAATACAGCAATTTTGCAACAAAGTGCATGTTTTCTTCACTCGACACATAATTACGCATTGTAGGAACTCGCTCAATGTTCATTATTTTATCAATTTTTGTTTAATACAGAAATTTTGTAACAAAGTGCATGTTTTCTTCACTCGACACATAATTACGCATTGTAGGAACTCACTCAATGTTCATGATTTTATCAATTTTTGCCAAAAGTTAGTTTTTTATGTTACAAAAAGTACATGTAGTATGTACTTAAAATTTGAAATTAGTGTTTAAGCCATTTTGAAATGTCCATCATTGAAAATTTTTAAGTCTCATATGATTACCCCTTTCTAAGCCAAAAAGTACTAATATCTTGATACATATTAATTCTTAGTTTGTTTTTTTTTCGCTCGACAAGTCTTATCAGGTCCATATCAAATGAGCTCGAAGATATAAGATACTCTCTAGATACTGGTTATGTGTTACGTTTTATATATTGTAACACTTCTTAGTGTCTGGACAGGTCTGATTAATTGCAGCAAAGATGTGTATTTTTTTTATCGTGATGTATGTTTTCCTTAATATTCATGAGCTTTGGTCAAAAAGCTAGGCAGATTCTTCGCACACGACATATGACCATGTTAACTATATTATCTCTAACCGTTTTCAAGTTAAAGTCAAAAACCGAATAACAGAAATGTGTCAAGGCTGATAACTCGAATACGGTTCATATAACAGTTTCAGTTACAATATACTAAATGAAGGTCTTGAAGAGAGGATCACTTTAAATATACATATTTACTATATTATCTCTAACCGTTTTCAAGTTTTAACCAAAAAACCGAATAACTCAAACATGTCAAGGGCTGTTACTCGAAAACGGTTCATCGCACACCTTCGGTTCAAATGTACCAAATGAAGGTCTCAACAAAATTTAGCATATACGTGTCAAGGGCCATGACCTGGAAAACGGTTTGTCACACAGTTTTCGACACTATATATCAAATGTAGATCTCAATGAGAGGAACATTTTTCTCTTATATTGTCTGCTTCAATTTTGTATGGTTTTTGAGTTATATTGAAAATAAAATTTAGCCGAAACCTGTCAAGGGCAATAACTCCTAAATGGTTCATTGAACAATTTTTGACATAAAAGACCAAATGTAGGTCTCAATGAGAGGAGTATTTTTCCAATTTATTGTCTGCTTCTATCTTTTACAGTTTTCGAGTTGTTATGATAACAAGATTGGAGGCCTAAGGTCGAGGTCATATCTGAACTTTGACCTTGAGATTTTCTTGAAGGTAATATCACAGGACAACAAATGGTGAAGACCCAAGGTGTTTTCGACTTCCAGTTTGTGAGTTTTGGTGATGACCGGAGTCATTGAAACATTCAAGGTATACCGCTCGCCTTCGCTCGACAAAATATTTTGGCCAAATTATGGTACAAAGTTGTCTCAAAAGTTCCTTAACATTTCTCACTTTTCAGTTTTTGTCTAAATTTTATAGTTTCTGAGTTGTTCTGATAACAAGGTTTTCGGTGTTTGGGCAGATAACTCTGTAAAGAAAAAGTTTTCGGTGTCGCAGGGTGAATTCCAATCAGGGTTTAAGTGTACGATACTTGGTATAAAAGATGAAAATGATATGTCGCGAACTCTTTTCTACAGACATGGCGGAAGAAAAAAAAATAAGAATAATAATAATCAGAAGAAATACAGTAAGGTCTTCCCACTGTAGTGGGAAAGACCTTAATTAAAAGGACATTTGTTCAGTAGAACAAATGCACAGGAAGGTCTTTCCCTCGTTATCGTTTCTAATTCTATAGGAAAAACTGGCGTTAAACGTTAAACAAGAGGCCCCAGAGGGTGAAAATCTATCATTTTACATCGTAATATACCTGTATACCCCCCCCCCCCCGGGGTTTCTATTCCATTGTTTCTAGAACGTTCTAATTACAAAATTGAAGAAAAAAAAAGGGCCCGGCCCCTACACCCCAGGGCCAGCATGATTTATTGTTTTTGACATGCTGTCCCTGGGTGGAGAGTTGGGCCCTTTTTGGGTTCATAGTTTTATATGCAACTATGATTATATAAAAACCGGGAACCAGTTTTTTTGTTTATTTGTTTGTTTGTTTACTTTTCTGTTTTTAACTATATGTTTGGTATTTTAATGACTTTTCTTGACTTGTAGGGGAAGAGAAAGAGATTTATGGTAAAATTCAAAGAAATGAACTAGCTGGAGTCACGTGACATTGTTATATAATATCACGGAGATAGTTTTATTTTACCACAACAGGGAGTTACGATGGTCTGAAAAGACCTATATATATGACATGATGCACGATCTGTAATCTCAGTGATTGTTTAATTCAGGACGACACGGATTAATATCAACGGAGCATTGTTTCAATTTGTTATTGTTTCAGATCGATCATTTAAAGACATTTATCAAATTATTTCATAGGAATTTCACGCTGGAAAATAAGGACACGAGTTACGTAGCAGACGACCGAATAAACAAAAATTCACGTCGGAAATTGTTTCAATTTGATTGAAATGCAGTTCGGATAGTTAGAACAACTTGTTGAGAAAGGATTTACACTATGATTCACTGACGATAACTGAAATGGACATCACAGCTGACGAAATTTACAAATAAGGGGGAGGGGTGGTCATGTGTTTCAATCTGGGATTTGGAGGATTTATTGACTCGCATACTTTGAGGAAATACGTTTTTAGACTGAAATCCACATTCTAAACAGAAAATATCTTCTTTTTACCTAACAAAGTAAGTTGATTAAATTTAGTGTTAACTTTGGTCATGTATATTGAAAAAATGTACACTATGAACATGATGAAAGTAGACCAAACTACATAACATTTTATGCAAAACTTATTTTGTCATACATCTTGGTATTTTTAATTGATTGTCTCCATACAATATTATTATTATGATTCAGAAATAACTTTGTACTCATTTTTAATGGAGAAACACACTAAAATGGGACACAACAGCTTTACATATTTTAAATTTAATAATTAAACAATAAGGAAAAGAGGGAAACTTGTAGAAATCACAAGGTTTTGTTTTAACTTTGGATTAAAAGTGTCGATTTAGGCTATTGTCACAGTGTTGAACATTTTTTCATGAAAATCTAAGAATAATGTGTACCATTTTTAAAGTAATTGCACTTAAATTGCTAATTTCTGTATATATGTTCAAGTTAACATCATTTCAATCATTTTAATAATTATCACATTTGGTTTAATACAGCAATTTTGCAACAAAGTGCATGTTTTCTTCACTCGACACATAATTACGCATTGTAGGAACTCGCTCAATGTTCATTATTTTATCAATTTTTGTTTAATACAGAAATTTTGTAACAAAGTGCATGTTTTCTTCACTCGACACATAATTACGCATTGTAGGAACTCACTCAATGTTCATGATTTTATCAATTTTTGCCAAAAGTTAGTTTTTTATGTTACAAAAAGTACATGTAGTATGTACTTAAAATTTGAAATTAGTGTTTAAGCCATTTTGAAATGTCCATCATTGAAAATTTTTAAGTCTCATATGATTACCCCTTTCTAAGCCAAAAAGTACTAATATCTTGATACATATTAATTCTTAGTTTGTTTTTTTTTCGCTCGACAAGTCTTATCAGGTCCATATCAAATGAGCTCGAAGATATAAGATACTCTCTAGATACTGGTTATGTGTTACGTTTTATATATTGTAACACTTCTTAGTGTCTGGACAGGTCTGATTAATTGCAGCAAAGATGTGTATTTTTTTTATCGTGATGTATGTTTTCCTTAATATTCATGAGCTTTGGTCAAAAAGCTAGGCAGATTCTTCGCACACGACATATGACCATGTTAACTATATTATCTCTAACCGTTTTCAAGTTAAAGTCAAAAACCGAATAACAGAAATGTGTCAAGGCTGATAACTCGAATACGGTTCATATAACAGTTTCAGTTACAATATACTAAATGAAGGTCTTGAAGAGAGGATCACTTTAAATATACATATTTACTATATTATCTCTAACCGTTTTCAAGTTTTAACCAAAAAACCGAATAACTCAAACATGTCAAGGGCTGTTACTCGAAAACGGTTCATCGCACACCTTCGGTTCAAATGTACCAAATGAAGGTCTCAACAAAATTTAGCATATACGTGTCAAGGGCCATGACCTGGAAAACGGTTTGTCACACAGTTTTCGACACTATATATCAAATGTAGATCTCAATGAGAGGAACATTTTTCTCTTATATTGTCTGCTTCAATTTTGTATGGTTTTTGAGTTATATTGAAAATAAAATTTAGCCGAAACCTGTCAAGGGCAATAACTCCTAAATGGTTCATTGAACAATTTTTGACATAAAAGACCAAATGTAGGTCTCAATGAGAGGAGTATTTTTCCAATTTATTGTCTGCTTCTATCTTTTACAGTTTTCGAGTTGTTATAATAACAAGATTGGAGGCCTAAGGTCGAGGTCATATCTGAACTTTGACCTTGAGATTTTCTTGAAGGTAATATCACAGGACAACAAATGGTGAAGACCCAAGGTGTTTTCGACTTCCAGTTTGTGAGTTTTGGTGATGACCGGAGTCATTGAAACATTCAAGGTATACCGCTCGCCTTCGCTCGACAAAATATTTTGGCCAAATTATGGTACAAAGTTGTCTCAAAAGTTCCTTAACATTTCTCACTTTTCAGTTTTTGTCTAAATTTTATAGTTTCTGAGTTGTTCTGATAACAAGGTTTTCGGTGTTTGGGCAGATAACTCTGTAAAGAAAAAGTTTTCGGTGTCGCAGGGTGAATTCCAATCAGGGTTTAAGTGTACGATACTTGGTATAAAAGATGAAAATGATATGTCGCGAACTCTTTTCTACAGACATGGCGGAAGAAAAAAAAATAAGAATAATAATAATCAGAAGAAATACAGTAAGGTCTTCCCACTGTAGTGGGAAAGACCTTAATTAAAAGGACATTTGTTCAGTAGAACAAATGCACAGGAAGGTCTTTCCCTCGTTATCGTTTCTAATTCTATAGGAAAAACTGGCGTTAAACGTTAAACAAGAGGCCCCAGAGGGTGAAAATCTATCATTTTACATCGTAATATACCTGTATACCCCCCCCCCCGGGGTTTCTATTCCATTGTTTCTAGAACGTTCTAATTACAAAATTGAAGAAAAAAAAAGGGCCCGGCCCCTACACCCCAGGGCCAGCATGATTTATTGTTTTTGACATGCTGTCCCTGGGTGGAGAGTTGGGCCCTTTTTGGGTTCATAGTTTTATATGCAACTATGATTATATAAAAACCGGGAACCAGTTTTTTTGTTTATTTGTTTGTTTGTTTACTTTTCTGTTTTTAACTATATGTTTGGTATTTTAATGACTTTTCTTGACTTGTAGGGGAAGAGAAAGAGATTTATGGTAAAATTCAAAGAAATGAACTAGCTGGAGTCACGTGACATTGTTATATAATATCACGGAGATAGTTTTATTTTACCACAACAGGGAGTTACGATGGTCTGAAAAGACCTATATATATGACATGATGCACGATCTGTAATCTCAGTGATTGTTTAATTCAGGACGACACGGATTAATATCAACGGAGCATTGTTTCAATTTGTTATTGTTTCAGATCGATCATTTAAAGACATTTATCAAATTATTTCATAGGAATTTCACGCTGGAAAATAAGGACACGAGTTACGTAGCAGACGACCGAATAAACAAAAATTCACGTCGGAAATTGTTTCAATTTGATTGAAATGCAGTTCGGATAGTTAGAACAACTTGTTGAGAAAGGATTTACACTATGATTCACTGACGATAACTGAAATGGACATCACAGCTGACGAAATTTACAAATAAGGGGGAGGGGTGGTCATGTGTTTCAATCTGGGATTTGGAGGATTTATTGACTCGCATACTTTGAGGAAATACGTTTTTAGACTGAAATCCACATTCTAAACAGAAAATATCTTCTTTTTACCTAACAAAGTAAGTTGATTAAATTTAGTGTTAACTTTGGTCATGTATATTGAAAAAATGTACACTATGAACATGATGAAAGTAGACCAAACTACATAACATTTTATGCAAAACTTATTTTGTCATACATCTTGGTATTTTTAATTGATTGTCTCCATACAATATTATTATTATGATTCAGAAATAACTTTGTACTCATTTTTAATGGAGAAACACACTAAAATGGGACACAACAGCTTTACATATTTTAAATTTAATAATTAAACAATAAGGAAAAGAGGGAAACTTGTAGAAATCACAAGGTTTTGTTTTAACTTTGGATTAAAAGTGTCGATTTAGGCTATTGTCACAGTGTTGAACATTTTTTCATGAAAATCTAAGAATAATGTGTACCATTTTTAAAGTAATTGCACTTAAATTGCTAATTTCTGTATATATGTTCAAGTTAACATCATTTCAATCATTTTAATAATTATCACATTTGGTTTAATACAGCAATTTTGCAACAAAGTGCATGTTTTCTTCACTCGACACATAATTACGCATTGTAGGAACTCGCTCAATGTTCATTATTTTATCAATTTTTGTTTAATACAGAAATTTTGTAACAAAGTGCATGTTTTCTTCACTCGACACATAATTACGCATTGTAGGAACTCACTCAATGTTCATGATTTTATCAATTTTTGCCAAAAGTTAGTTTTTTATGTTACAAAAAGTACATGTAGTATGTACTTAAAATTTGAAATTAGTGTTTAAGCCATTTTGAAATGTCCATCATTGAAAATTTTTAAGTCTCATATGATTACCCCTTTCTAAGCCAAAAAGTACTAATATCTTGATACATATTAATTCTTAGTTTGTTTTTTTTTCGCTCGACAAGTCTTATCAGGTCCATATCAAATGAGCTCGAAGATATAAGATACTCTCTAGATACTGGTTATGTGTTACGTTTTATATATTGTAACACTTCTTAGTGTCTGGACAGGTCTGATTAATTGCAGCAAAGATGTGTATTTTTTTTATCGTGATGTATGTTTTCCTTAATATTCATGAGCTTTGGTCAAAAAGCTAGGCAGATTCTTCGCACACGACATATGACCATGTTAACTATATTATCTCTAACCGTTTTCAAGTTAAAGTCAAAAACCGAATAACAGAAATGTGTCAAGGCTGATAACTCGAATACGGTTCATATAACAGTTTCAGTTACAATATACTAAATGAAGGTCTTGAAGAGAGGATCACTTTAAATATACATATTTACTATATTATCTCTAACCGTTTTCAAGTTTTAACCAAAAAACCGAATAACTCAAACATGTCAAGGGCTGTTACTCGAAAACGGTTCATCGCACACCTTCGGTTCAAATGTACCAAATGAAGGTCTCAACAAAATTTAGCATATACGTGTCAAGGGCCATGACCTGGAAAACGGTTTGTCACACAGTTTTCGACACTATATATCAAATGTAGATCTCAATGAGAGGAACATTTTTCTCTTATATTGTCTGCTTCAATTTTGTATGGTTTTTGAGTTATATTGAAAATAAAATTTAGCCGAAACCTGTCAAGGGCAATAACTCCTAAATGGTTCATTGAACAATTTTTGACATAAAAGACCAAATGTAGGTCTCAATGAGAGGAGTATTTTTCCAATTTATTGTCTGCTTCTATCTTTTACAGTTTTCGAGTTGTTATGATAACAAGATTGGAGGCCTAAGGTCGAGGTCATATCTGAACTTTGACCTTGAGATTTTCTTGAAGGTAATATCACAGGACAACAAATGGTGAAGACCCAAGGTGTTTTCGACTTCCAGTTTGTGAGTTTTGGTGATGACCGGAGTCATTGAAACATTCAAGGTATACCGCTCGCCTTCGCTCGACAAAATATTTTGGCCAAATTATGGTACAAAGTTGTCTCAAAAGTTCCTTAACATTTCTCACTTTTCAGTTTTTGTCTAAATTTTATAGTTTCTGAGTTGTTCTGATAACAAGGTTTTCGGTGTTTGGGCAGATAACTCTGTAAAGAAAAAGTTTTCGGTGTCGCAGGGTGAATTCCAATCAGGGTTTAAGTGTACGATACTTGGTATAAAAGATGAAAATGATATGTCGCGAACTCTTTTCTACAGACATGGCGGAAGAAAAAAAAATAAGAATAATAATAATCAGAAGAAATACAGTAAGGTCTTCCCACTGTAGTGGGAAAGACCTTAATTAAAAGGACATTTGTTCAGTAGAACAAATGCACAGGAAGGTCTTTCCCTCGTTATCGTTTCTAATTCTATAGGAAAAACTGGCGTTAAACGTTAAACAAGAGGCCCCAGAGGGTGAAAATCTATCATTTTACATCGTAATATACCTGTATACCCCCCCCCCCGGGGTTTCTATTCCATTGTTTCTAGAACGTTCTAATTACAAAATTGAAGAAAAAAAAAGGGCCCGGCCCCTACACCCCAGGGCCAGCATGATTTATTGTTTTTGACATGCTGTCCCTGGGTGGAGAGTTGGGCCCTTTTTGGGTTCATAGTTTTATATGCAACTATGATTATATAAAAACCGGGAACCAGTTTTTTTGTTTATTTGTTTGTTTGTTTACTTTTCTGTTTTTAACTATATGTTTGGTATTTTAATGACTTTTCTTGACTTGTAGGGGAAGAGAAAGAGATTTATGGTAAAATTCAAAGAAATGAACTAGCTGGAGTCACGTGACATTGTTATATAATATCACGGAGATAGTTTTATTTTACCACAACAGGGAGTTACGATGGTCTAAAAAAAACTTTATATATGACATGATGCACGATCTGTAATCTCAGTGATTGTTTAATTCAGGACGACACGGATTAATATCAACGGAGCATTGTTTCAATTTGTTATTGTTTCAGATCGATCATTTAAAGACATTTATCAAATTATTTCATAGGAATTTCACGCTGGAAAATAAGGACACGAGTTACGTAGCAGACGACCGAATAAACAAAAATTCACGTCGGAAATTGTTTCAATTTGATTGAAATGCAGTTCGGATAGTTAGAACAACTTGTTGAGAAAGGATTTACACTATGATTCACTGACGATAACTGAAATGGACATCACAGCTGACGAAATTTACAAATAAGGGGGAGGGGTGGTCATGTGTTTCAATCTGGGATTTGGAGGATTTATTGACTCGCATACTTTGAGGAAATACGTTTTTAGACTGAAATCCACATTCTAAACAGAAAATATCTTCTTTTTACCTAACAAAGTAAGTTGATTAAATTTAGTGTTAACTTTGGTCATGTATATTGAAAAAATGTACACTATGAACATGATGAAAGTAGACCAAACTACATAACATTTTATGCAAAACTTATTTTGTCATACATCTTGGTATTTTTAATTGATTGTCTCCATACAATATTATTATTATGATTCAGAAATAACTTTGTACTCATTTTTAATGGAGAAACACACTAAAATGGGACACAACAGCTTTACATATTTTAAATTTAATAATTAAACAATAAGGAAAAGAGGGAAACTTGTAGAAATCACAAGGTTTTGTTTTAACTTTGGATTAAAAGTGTCGATTTAGGCTATTGTCACAGTGTTGAACATTTTTTCATGAAAATCTAAGAATAATGTGTACCATTTTTAAAGTAATTGCACTTAAATTGCTAATTTCTGTATATATGTTCAAGTTAACATCATTTCAATCATTTTAATAATTATCACATTTGGTTTAATACAGCAATTTTGCAACAAAGTGCATGTTTTCTTCACTCGACACATAATTACGCATTGTAGGAACTCGCTCAATGTTCATTATTTTATCAATTTTTGTTTAATACAGAAATTTTGTAACAAAGTGCATGTTTTCTTCACTCGACACATAATTACGCATTGTAGGAACTCACTCAATGTTCATGATTTTATCAATTTTTGCCAAAAGTTAGTTTTTTATGTTACAAAAAGTACATGTAGTATGTACTTAAAATTTGAAATTAGTGTTTAAGCCATTTTGAAATGTCCATCATTGAAAATTTTTAAGTCTCATATGATTACCCCTTTCTAAGCCAAAAAGTACTAATATCTTGATACATATTAATTCTTAGTTTGTTTTTTTTTCGCTCGACAAGTCTTATCAGGTCCATATCAAATGAGCTCGAAGATATAAGATACTCTCTAGATACTGGTTATGTGTTACGTTTTATATATTGTAACACTTCTTAGTGTCTGGACAGGTCTGATTAATTGCAGCAAAGATGTGTATTTTTTTTATCGTGATGTATGTTTTCCTTAATATTCATGAGCTTTGGTCAAAAAGCTAGGCAGATTCTTCGCACACGACATATGACCATGTTAACTATATTATCTCTAACCGTTTTCAAGTTAAAGTCAAAAACCGAATAACAGAAATGTGTCAAGGCTGATAACTCGAATACGGTTCATATAACAGTTTCAGTTACAATATACTAAATGAAGGTCTTGAAGAGAGGATCACTTTAAATATACATATTTACTATATTATCTCTAACCGTTTTCAAGTTTTAACCAAAAAACCGAATAACTCAAACATGTCAAGGGCTGTTACTCGAAAACGGTTCATCGCACACCTTCGGTTCAAATGTACCAAATGAAGGTCTCAACAAAATTTAGCATATACGTGTCAAGGGCCATGACCTGGAAAACGGTTTGTCACACAGTTTTCGACACTATATATCAAATGTAGATCTCAATGAGAGGAACATTTTTCTCTTATATTGTCTGCTTCAATTTTGTATGGTTTTTGAGTTATATTGAAAATAAAATTTAGCCGAAACCTGTCAAGGGCAATAACTCCTAAATGGTTCATTGAACAATTTTTGACATAAAAGACCAAATGTAGGTCTCAATGAGAGGAGTATTTTTCCAATTTATTGTCTGCTTCTATCTTTTACAGTTTTCGAGTTGTTATGATAACAAGATTGGAGGCCTAAGGTCGAGGTCATATCTGAACTTTGACCTTGAGATTTTCTTGAAGGTAATATCACAGGACAACAAATGGTGAAGACCCAAGGTGTTTTCGACTTCCAGTTTGTGAGTTTTGGTGATGACCGGAGTCATTGAAACATTCAAGGTATACCGCTCGCCTTCGCTCGACAAAATATTTTGGCCAAATTATGGTACAAAGTTGTCTCAAAAGTTCCTTAACATTTCTCACTTTTCAGTTTTTGTCTAAATTTTATAGTTTCTGAGTTGTTCTGATAACAAGGTTTTCGGTGTTTGGGCAGATAACTCTGTAAAGAAAAAGTTTTCGGTGTCGCAGGGTGAATTCCAATCAGGGTTTAAGTGTACGATACTTGGTATAAAAGATGAAAATGATATGTCGCGAACTCTTTTCTACAGACATGGCGGAAGAAAAAAAAATAAGAATAATAATAATCAGAAGAAATACAGTAAGGTCTTCCCACTGTAGTGGGAAAGACCTTAATTAAAAGGACATTTGTTCAGTAGAACAAATGCACAGGAAGGTCTTTCCCTCGTTATCGTTTCTAATTCTATAGGAAAAACTGGCGTTAAACGTTAAACAAGAGGCCCCAGAGGGTGAAAATCTATCATTTTACATCGTAATATACCTGTATACCCCCCCCCCCCCGGGGTTTCTATTCCATTGTTTCTAGAACGTTCTAATTACAAAATTGAAGAAAAAAAAAGGGCCCGGCCCCTACACCCCAGGGCCAGCATGATTTATTGTTTTTGACATGCTGTCCCTGGGTGGAGAGTTGGGCCCTTTTTGGGTTCATAGTTTTATATGCAACTATGATTATATAAAAACCGGGAACCAGTTTTTTTGTTTATTTGTTTGTTTGTTTACTTTTCTGTTTTTAACTATATGTTTGGTATTTTAATGACTTTTCTTGACTTGTAGGGGAAGAGAAAGAGATTTATGGTAAAATTCAAAGAAATGAACTAGCTGGAGTCACGTGACATTGTTATATAATATCACGGAGATAGTTTTATTTTACCACAACAGGGAGTTACGATGGTCTGAAAAGACCTATATATATGACATGATGCACGATCTGTAATCTCAGTGATTGTTTAATTCAGGACGACACGGATTAATATCAACGGAGCATTGTTTCAATTTGTTATTGTTTCAGATCGATCATTTAAAGACATTTATCAAATTATTTCATAGGAATTTCACGCTGGAAAATAAGGACACGAGTTACGTAGCAGACGACCGAATAAACAAAAATTCACGTCGGAAATTGTTTCAATTTGATTGAAATGCAGTTCGGATAGTTAGAACAACTTGTTGAGAAAGGATTTACACTATGATTCACTGACGATAACTGAAATGGACATCACAGCTGACGAAATTTACAAATAAGGGGGAGGGGTGGTCATGTGTTTCAATCTGGGATTTGGAGGATTTATTGACTCGCATACTTTGAGGAAATACGTTTTTAGACTGAAATCCACATTCTAAACAGAAAATATCTTCTTTTTACCTAACAAAGTAAGTTGATTAAATTTAGTGTTAACTTTGGTCATGTATATTGAAAAAATGTACACTATGAACATGATGAAAGTAGACCAAACTACATAACATTTTATGCAAAACTTATTTTGTCATACATCTTGGTATTTTTAATTGATTGTCTCCATACAATATTATTATTATGATTCAGAAATAACTTTGTACTCATTTTTAATGGAGAAACACACTAAAATGGGACACAACAGCTTTACATATTTTAAATTTAATAATTAAACAATAAGGAAAAGAGGGAAACTTGTAGAAATCACAAGGTTTTGTTTTAACTTTGGATTAAAAGTGTCGATTTAGGCTATTGTCACAGTGTTGAACATTTTTTCATGAAAATCTAAGAATAATGTGTACCATTTTTAAAGTAATTGCACTTAAATTGCTAATTTCTGTATATATGTTCAAGTTAACATCATTTCAATCATTTTAATAATTATCACATTTGGTTTAATACAGCAATTTTGCAACAAAGTGCATGTTTTCTTCACTCGACACATAATTACGCATTGTAGGAACTCGCTCAATGTTCATTATTTTATCAATTTTTGTTTAATACAGAAATTTTGTAACAAAGTGCATGTTTTCTTCACTCGACACATAATTACGCATTGTAGGAACTCACTCAATGTTCATGATTTTATCAATTTTTGCCAAAAGTTAGTTTTTTATGTTACAAAAAGTACATGTAGTATGTACTTAAAATTTGAAATTAGTGTTTAAGCCATTTTGAAATGTCCATCATTGAAAATTTTTAAGTCTCATATGATTACCCCTTTCTAAGCCAAAAAGTACTAATATCTTGATACATATTAATTCTTAGTTTGTTTTTTTTTCGCTCGACAAGTCTTATCAGGTCCATATCAAATGAGCTCGAAGATATAAGATACTCTCTAGATACTGGTTATGTGTTACGTTTTATATATTGTAACACTTCTTAGTGTCTGGACAGGTCTGATTAATTGCAGCAAAGATGTGTATTTTTTTTATCGTGATGTATGTTTTCCTTAATATTCATGAGCTTTGGTCAAAAAGCTAGGCAGATTCTTCGCACACGACATATGACCATGTTAACTATATTATCTCTAACCGTTTTCAAGTTAAAGTCAAAAACCGAATAACAGAAATGTGTCAAGGCTGATAACTCGAATACGGTTCATATAACAGTTTCAGTTACAATATACTAAATGAAGGTCTTGAAGAGAGGATCACTTTAAATATACATATTTACTATATTATCTCTAACCGTTTTCAAGTTTTAACCAAAAAACCGAATAACTCAAACATGTCAAGGGCTGTTACTCGAAAACGGTTCATCGCACACCTTCGGTTCAAATGTACCAAATGAAGGTCTCAACAAAATTTAGCATATACGTGTCAAGGGCCATGACCTGGAAAACGGTTTGTCACACAGTTTTCGACACTATATATCAAATGTAGATCTCAATGAGAGGAACATTTTTCTCTTATATTGTCTGCTTCAATTTTGTATGGTTTTTGAGTTATATTGAAAATAAAATTTAGCCGAAACCTGTCAAGGGCAATAACTCCTAAATGGTTCATTGAACAATTTTTGACATAAAAGACCAAATGTAGGTCTCAATGAGAGGAGTATTTTTCCAATTTATTGTCTGCTTCTATCTTTTACAGTTTTCGAGTTGTTATGATAACAAGATTGGAGGCCTAAGGTCGAGGTCATATCTGAACTTTGACCTTGAGATTTTCTTGAAGGTAATATCACAGGACAACAAATGGTGAAGACCCAAGGTGTTTTCGACTTCCAGTTTGTGAGTTTTGGTGATGACCGGAGTCATTGAAACATTCAAGGTATACCGCTCGCCTTCGCTCGACAAAATATTTTGGCCAAATTATGGTACAAAGTTGTCTCAAAAGTTCCTTAACATTTCTCACTTTTCAGTTTTTGTCTAAATTTTATAGTTTCTGAGTTGTTCTGATAACAAGGTTTTCGGTGTTTGGGCAGATAACTCTGTAAAGAAAAAGTTTTCGGTGTCGCAGGGTGAATTCCAATCAGGGTTTAAGTGTACGATACTTGGTATAAAAGATGAAAATGATATGTCGCGAACTCTTTTCTACAGACATGGCGGAAGAAAAAAAAATAAGAATAATAATAATCAGAAGAAATACAGTAAGGTCTTCCCACTGTAGTGGGAAAGACCTTAATTAAAAGGACATTTGTTCAGTAGAACAAATGCACAGGAAGGTCTTTCCCTCGTTATCGTTTCTAATTCTATAGGAAAAACTGGCGTTAAACGTTAAACAAGAGGCCCCAGAGGGTGAAAATCTATCATTTTACATCGTAATATACCTGTATACCCCCCCCCCCCGGGGTTTCTATTCCATTGTTTCTAGAACGTTCTAATTACAAAATTGAAGAAAAAAAAAGGGCCCGGCCCCTACACCCCAGGGCCAGCATGATTTATTGTTTTTGACATGCTGTCCCTGGGTGGAGAGTTGGGCCCTTTTTGGGTTCATAGTTTTATATGCAACTATGATTATATAAAAACCGGGAACCAGTTTTTTTGTTTATTTGTTTGTTTGTTTACTTTTCTGTTTTTAACTATATGTTTGGTATTTTCATGACTTTTCTTGACTTGTAGGGGAAGAGAAAGAGATTTATGGTAAAATTCAAAGAAATGAACTAGCTGGAGTCACGTGACATTGTTATATAATATCACGGAGATAGTTTTATTTTACCACAACAGGGAGTTACGATGGTCTGAAAAGACCTATATATATGACATGATGCACGATCTGTAATCTCAGTGATTGTTTAATTCAGGACGACACGGATTAATATCAACGGAGCATTGTTTCAATTTGTTATTGTTTCAGATCGATCATTTAAAGACATTTATCAAATTATTTCATAGGAATTTCACGCTGGAAAATAAGGACACGAGTTACGTAGCAGACGACCGAATAAACAAAAATTCACGTCGGAAATTGTTTCAATTTGATTGAAATGCAGTTCGGATAGTTAGAACAACTTGTTGAGAAAGGATTTACACTATGATTCACTGACGATAACTGAAATGGACATCACAGCTGACGAAATTTACAAATAAGGGGGAGGGGTGGTCATGTGTTTCAATCTGGGATTTGGAGGATTTATTGACTCGCATACTTTGAGGAAATACGTTTTTAGACTGAAATCCACATTCTAAACAGAAAATATCTTCTTTTTACCTAACAAAGTAAGTTGATTAAATTTAGTGTTAACTTTGGTCATGTATATTGAAAAAATGTACACTATGAACATGATGAAAGTAGACCAAACTACATAACATTTTATGCAAAACTTATTTTGTCATACATCTTGGTATTTTTAATTGATTGTCTCCATACAATATTATTATTATGATTCAGAAATAACTTTGTACTCATTTTTAATGGAGAAACACACTAAAATGGGACACAACAGCTTTACATATTTTAAATTTAATAATTAAACAATAAGGAAAAGAGGGAAACTTGTAGAAATCACAAGGTTTTGTTTTAACTTTGGATTAAAAGTGTCGATTTAGGCTATTGTCACAGTGTTGAACATTTTTTCATGAAAATCTAAGAATAATGTGTACCATTTTTAAAGTAATTGCACTTAAATTGCTAATTTCTGTATATATGTTCAAGTTAACATCATTTCAATCATTTTAATAATTATCACATTTGGTTTAATACAGCAATTTTGCAACAAAGTGCATGTTTTCTTCACTCGACACATAATTACGCATTGTAGGAACTCGCTCAATGTTCATTATTTTATCAATTTTTGTTTAATACAGAAATTTTGTAACAAAGTGCATGTTTTCTTCACTCGACACATAATTACGCATTGTAGGAACTCACTCAATGTTCATGATTTTATCAATTTTTGCCAAAAGTTAGTTTTTTATGTTACAAAAAGTACATGTAGTATGTACTTAAAATTTGAAATTAGTGTTAAAGCCATTTTGAAATGTCCATCATTGAAAATTTTTAAGTCTCATATGATTACCCCTTTCTAAGCCAAAAAGTACTAATATCTTGATACATATTAATTCTTAGTTTGTTTTTTTTTCGCTCGACAAGTCTTATCAGGTCCATATCAAATGAGCTCGAAGATATAAGATACTCTCTAGATACTGGTTATGTGTTACGTTTTATATATTGTAACACTTCTTAGTGTCTGGACAGGTCTGATTAATTGCAGCAAAGATGTGTATTTTTTTTATCGTGATGTATGTTTTCCTTAATATTCATGAGCTTTGGTCAAAAAGCTAGGCAGATTCTTCGCACACGACATATGACCATGTTAACTATATTATCTCTAACCGTTTTCAAGTTAAAGTCAAAAACCGAATAACAGAAATGTGTCAAGGCTGATAACTCGAATACGGTTCATATAACAGTTTCAGTTACAATATACTAAATGAAGGTCTTGAAGAGAGGATCACTTTAAATATACATATTTACTATATTATCTCTAACCGTTTTCAAGTTTTAACCAAAAAACCGAATAACTCAAACATGTCAAGGGCTGTTACTCGAAAACGGTTCATCGCACACCTTCGGTTCAAATGTACCAAATGAAGGTCTCAACAAAATTTAGCATATACGTGTCAAGGGCCATGACCTGGAAAACGGTTTGTCACACAGTTTTCGACACTATATATCAAATGTAGATCTCAATGAGAGGAACATTTTTCTCTTATATTGTCTGCTTCAATTTTGTATGGTTTTTGAGTTATATTGAAAATAAAATTTAGCCGAAACCTGTCAAGGGCAATAACTCCTAAATGGTTCATTGAACAATTTTTGACATAAAAGACCAAATGTAGGTCTCAATGAGAGGAGTATTTTTCCAATTTATTGTCTGCTTCTATCTTTTACAGTTTTCGAGTTGTTATGATAACAAGATTGGAGGCCTAAGGTCGAGGTCATATCTGAACTTTGACCTTGAGATTTTCTTGAAGGTAATATCACAGGACAACAAATGGTGAAGACCCAAGGTGTTTTCGACTTCCAGTTTGTGAGTTTTGGTGATGACCGGAGTCATTGAAACATTCAAGGTATACCGCTCGCCTTCGCTCGACAAAATATTTTGGCCAAATTATGGTACAAAGTTGTCTCAAAAGTTCCTTAACATTTCTCACTTTTCAGTTTTTGTCTAAATTTTATAGTTTCTGAGTTGTTCTGATAACAAGGTTTTCGGTGTTTGGGCAGATAACTCTGTAAAGAAAAAGTTTTCGGTGTCGCAGGGTGAATTCCAATCAGGGTTTAAGTGTACGATACTTGGTATAAAAGATGAAAATGATATGTCGCGAACTCTTTTCTACAGACATGGCGGAAGAAAAAAAAATAAGAATAATAATAATCAGAAGAAATACAGTAAGGTCTTCCCACTGTAGTGGGAAAGACCTTAATTAAAAGGACATTTGTTCAGTAGAACAAATGCACAGGAAGGTCTTTCCCTCGTTATCGTTTCTAATTCTATAGGAAAAACTGGCGTTAAACGTTAAACAAGAGGCCCCAGAGGGTGAAAATCTATCATTTTACATCGTAATATACCTGTATACCCCCCCCCCCCCCCCCCGGGGTTTCTATTCCATTGTTTCTAGAACGTTCTAATTACAAAATTGAAGAAAAAAAAAGGGCCCGGCCCCTACACCCCAGGGCCAGCATGATTTATTGTTTTTGACATGCTGTCCCTGGGTGGAGAGTTGGGCCCTTTTTGGGTTCATAGTTTTATATGCAACTATGATTATATAAAAACCGGGAACCAGTTTTTTTGTTTATTTGTTTGTTTGTTTACTTTTCTGTTTTTAACTATATGTTTGGTATTTTAATGACTTTTCTTGACTTGTAGGGGAAGAGAAAGAGATTTATGGTAAAATTCAAAGAAATGAACTAGCTGGAGTCACGTGACATTGTTATATAATATCACGGAGATAGTTTTATTTTACCACAACAGGGAGTTACGATGGTCTGAAAAGACCTATATATATGACATGATGCACGATCTGTAATCTCAGTGATTGTTTAATTCAGGACGACACGGATTAATATCAACGGAGCATTGTTTCAATTTGTTATTGTTTCAGATCGATCATTTAAAGACATTTATCAAATTATTTCATAGGAATTTCACGCTGGAAAATAAGGACACGAGTTACGTAGCAGACGACCGAATAAACAAAAATTCACGTCGGAAATTGTTTCAATTTGATTGAAATGCAGTTCGGATAGTTAGAACAACTTGTTGAGAAAGGATTTACACTATGATTCACTGACGATAACTGAAATGGACATCACAGCTGACGAAATTTACAAATAAGGGGGAGGGGTGGTCATGTGTTTCAATCTGGGATTTGGAGGATTTATTGACTCGCATACTTTGAGGAAATACGTTTTTAGACTGAAATCCACATTCTAAACAGAAAATATCTTCTTTTTACCTAACAAAGTAAGTTGATTAAATTTAGTGTTAACTTTGGTCATGTATATTGAAAAAATGTACACTATGAACATGATGAAAGTAGACCAAACTACATAACATTTTATGCAAAACTTATTTTGTCATACATCTTGGTATTTTTAATTGATTGTCTCCATACAATATTATTATTATGATTCAGAAATAACTTTGTACTCATTTTTAATGGAGAAACACACTAAAATGGGACACAACAGCTTTACATATTTTAAATTTAATAATTAAACAATAAGGAAAAGAGGGAAACTTGTAGAAATCACAAGGTTTTGTTTTAACTTTGGATTAAAAGTGTCGATTTAGGCTATTGTCACAGTGTTGAACATTTTTTCATGAAAATCTAAGAATAATGTGTACCATTTTTAAAGTAATTGCACTTAAATTGCTAATTTCTGTATATATGTTCAAGTTAACATCATTTCAATCATTTTAATAATTATCACATTTGGTTTAATACAGCAATTTTGCAACAAAGTGCATGTTTTCTTCACTCGACACATAATTACGCATTGTAGGAACTCGCTCAATGTTCATTATTTTATCAATTTTTGTTTAATACAGAAATTTTGTAACAAAGTGCATGTTTTCTTCACTCGACACATAATTACGCATTGTAGGAACTCACTCAATGTTCATGATTTTATCAATTTTTGCCAAAAGTTAGTTTTTTATGTTACAAAAAGTACATGTAGTATGTACTTAAAATTTGAAATTAGTGTTTAAGCCATTTTGAAATGTCCATCATTGAAAATTTTTAAGTCTCATATGATTACCCCTTTCTAAGCCAAAAAGTACTAATATCTTGATACATATTAATTCTTAGTTTGTTTTTTTTTCGCTCGACAAGTCTTATCAGGTCCATATCAAATGAGCTCGAAGATATAAGATACTCTCTAGATACTGGTTATGTGTTACGTTTTATATATTGTAACACTTCTTAGTGTCTGGACAGGTCTGATTAATTGCAGCAAAGATGTGTATTTTTTTTATCGTGATGTATGTTTTCCTTAATATTCATGAGCTTTGGTCAAAAAGCTAGGCAGATTCTTCGCACACGACATATGACCATGTTAACTATATTATCTCTAACCGTTTTCAAGTTAAAGTCAAAAACCGAATAACAGAAATGTGTCAAGGCTGATAACTCGAATACGGTTCATATAACAGTTTCAGTTACAATATACTAAATGAAGGTCTTGAAGAGAGGATCACTTTAAATATACATATTTACTATATTATCTCTAACCGTTTTCAAGTTTTAACCAAAAAACCGAATAACTCAAACATGTCAAGGGCTGTTACTCGAAAACGGTTCATCGCACACCTTCGGTTCAAATGTACCAAATGAAGGTCTCAACAAAATTTAGCATATACGTGTCAAGGGCCATGACCTGGAAAACGGTTTGTCACACAGTTTTCGACACTATATATCAAATGTAGATCTCAATGAGAGGAACATTTTTCTCTTATATTGTCTGCTTCAATTTTGTATGGTTTTTGAGTTATATTGAAAATAAAAGTTAGCCGAAACCAGTCAAGGGCCATAACCTCGAAAACGGTTTGTCGCACAGTTTTCAACTATTTATATCAAATGTAGATCTCAATGAGAGGAACATTTTTCTCATATATTGTCTGCTTCAATTTTGTATGGTTTTTGAGTAATATTGAAAACAAAATTTAGCCAAAACCTGTCAAGGGCAATAACTCCTAAACGGTTCATTGAACAATTTTTGACATAAAAGACCAAATGTAGGTCTCAATGAGAGGAACATTTTTCTCATATATTGTCTGCTTCAATTTTGTATGGTTTGTGAGTAATATTGAAAACTAAATTTAGCCGAAACCTGTCAAGGGCAATAACTCCTAAACGGTTCATTGAACAATTTTTGACATAAAAGACCAAATGTAGGTCTCAATGAGAGGAGTATTTTTCCAATTTATTGTCTGCTTCTATCTTTTACAGTTTTCGAGTTGTTATGATAACAAGATTGGAGGCCTAAGGTCGAGGTCATATCTGAACTTTGACCTGAGATTTTCTTGAAGGTCATGTCACAGAACAACAAATGGTGAAGACCCAAGGTGTTTTCGACTTACCGTTTGCGTGTTTTGGTGACAACCGAAGTCAATGAAACATTCAAGGTATACCGCTCGCCTTCGCTCGACAAAATTTTTTGGCCAAATTATGGCACGAAGTTGTCTCAAAAGTTCCTTAACATTTCTCACTTTTTAGTTTTTCTCTAAATTTTATAGTTTCTGAGTTGATCTGATAACAAGGTTTTCGGTGTTTGGGCAGATAACTCTGTAAAGAAAAAGTTTTCGGTGTCGCAGGGTCAAATCTGAACAGGTCTTAAGAGTACGATACTTGGTTTAAAAGATCAAAATGATATGTCGCGAACTCTTTTTTATGCACTGTTTTGAAATGTGGCGGAAGAAAGAAAAATAAGAATAATGAAAGGCCATTTGTTCAGAGAACAAATGTGAGGTCTTTCCCAGTATGGTAAATATGGGGATTCTGTTGACGTTTTGTCTGTTCCTTATTACAAAATGTCACTAGCAGTCATGAAAATTAGTTATTTCAGTAAAACAAGTCATCCCTATTCACACTACATATGGTTGCTAAGGACTTTTGTGACCGTTGCTAGGGACAAATTGTCACTTCTGGTTGTAGAACAGTGTATTTAACCTAAATACTTCATCCTGATTCTAAATATATATGGTTACTAAGGACTTTTTATGATGGTTGCCTTGTTGCTATGGTGTGACCTTGACCCATGACCTTTGACCTTTGGCTCAAATTGATGCTCTTTTGATACTGTTCACTTTAAACCTATATGTTTACTATATTATCTCTAACCGTTTTCAATTTATAAGTCAAAAACCAATCAACCGAAACATGTCAAGGGCAATAACTCTTAAACGGTAAATTGAACAGTTTCGGACATTAAAGACCAAATGTAGGTCACAATGAGTGGAGTATTTTACCAATTTATTGTCTGCTTCCATCTTTTACGGTTTTCGAGTTGTTATCATAACAAGATTCGAGGCCTAAGGTTGAGGTCATATCTCAACTTTAACCTTGAGATTTTCCTTAAGGACATGTCAGAAAACAACAAATGGTGAACAACCAAGGTGTTTTCGACTTCCGGTTTGTGAGTTTTGGTGATGACCGGAGTGATTGAAACATTCAAGGTATACCGCTCGCTTTCGCTCGACAAAATTTTTTGGCCAAATTATGGCACAAAGTTGTCTCAAAAGTTCCTTAACATTTCTCACTTTTCAGTTTTTCTCTAAATTTTATAGTTTCTGAGTTGTTCTGATAACAAGGTTTACGGTGTTGGGGCAGATAACTCCGTAAAGAAAAAGTTTTCGGTGTCGCAGGGTGAACACCGAACAGGTCTTAAGAGTTCGATACTTGGTTTAAAAGATCAAAATGATATGTCGCGAAGTCTTTTTCACAGACTGTTTTGAAATGTGGCGGAAGAAAAAGAATAAGAATAATAATAATTATTAAAAGGACATTTGTTCAGTAGAACAAATGCACAGGAAGGTCTTTCCCTCGTTATCGTTTCTAATTCTATAGGAAAAACTGGCGTTAAACGTTAAACAAGAGGCCCCAGAGGGTGAAAATCTATCATTTTACATCGTAATATACCTGTATACCCCCCCCCCCCCGGGGTTTCTATTCCATTGTTTCTAGAACGTTCTAATTACAAAATTGAAGAAAAAAAAAGGGCCCGGCCCCTACACCCCAGGGCCAGCATGATTTATTGTTTTTGACATGCTGTCCCTGGGTGGAGAGTTGGGCCCTTTTTGGGTTCATAGTTTTATATGCAACTATGATTATATAAAAACCGGGAACCAGTTTTTTTGTTTATTTGTTTGTTTGTTTACTTTTCTGTTTTTAACTATATGTTTGGTATTTTAATGACTTTTCTTGACTTGTAGGGGAAGAGAAAGAGATTTATGGTAAAATTCAAAGAAATGAACTAGCTGGAGTCACGTGACATTGTTATATAATATCACGGAGATAGTTTTATTTTACCACAACAGGGAGTTACGATGGTCTGAAAAGACCTATATATATGACATGATGCACGATCTGTAATCTCAGTGATTGTTTAATTCAGGACGACACGGATTAATATCAACGGAGCATTGTTTCAATTTGTTATTGTTTCAGATCGATCATTTAAAGACATTTATCAAATTATTTCATAGGAATTTCACGCTGGAAAATAAGGACACGAGTTACGTAGCAGACGACCGAATAAACAAAAATTCACGTCGGAAATTGTTTCAATTTGATTGAAATGCAGTTCGGATAGTTAGAACAACTTGTTGAGAAAGGATTTACACTATGATTCACTGACGATAACTGAAATGGACATCACAGCTGACGAAATTTACAAATAAGGGGGAGGGGTGGTCATGTGTTTCAATCTGGGATTTGGAGGATTTATTGACTCGCATACTTTGAGGAAATACGTTTTTAGACTGAAATCCACATTCTAAACAGAAAATATCTTCTTTTTACCTAACAAAGTAAGTTGATTAAATTTAGTGTTAACTTTGGTCATGTATATTGAAAAAATGTACACTATGAACATGATGAAAGTAGACCAAACTACATAACATTTTATGCAAAACTTATTTTGTCATACATCTTGGTATTTTTAATTGATTGTCTCCATACAATATTATTATTATGATTCAGAAATAACTTTGTACTCATTTTTAATGGAGAAACACACTAAAATGGGACACAACAGCTTTACATATTTTAAATTTAATAATTAAACAATAAGGAAAAGAGGGAAACTTGTAGAAATCACAAGGTTTTGTTTTAACTTTGGATTAAAAGTGTCGATTTAGGCTATTGTCACAGTGTTGAACATTTTTTCATGAAAATCTAAGAATAATGTGTACCATTTTTAAAGTAATTGCACTTAAATTGCTAATTTCTGTATATATGTTCAAGTTAACATCATTTCAATCATTTTAATAATTATCACATTTGGTTTAATACAGCAATTTTGCAACAAAGTGCATGTTTTCTTCACTCGACACATAATTACGCATTGTAGGAACTCGCTCAATGTTCATTATTTTATCAATTTTTGTTTAATACAGAAATTTTGTAACAAAGTGCATGTTTTCTTCACTCGACACATAATTACGCATTGTAGGAACTCACTCAATGTTCATGATTTTATCAATTTTTGCCAAAAGTTAGTTTTTTATGTTACAAAAAGTACATGTAGTATGTACTTAAAATTTGAAATTAGTGTTTAAGCCATTTTGAAATGTCCATCATTGAAAATTTTTAAGTCTCATATGATTACCCCTTTCTAAGCCAAAAAGTACTAATATCTTGATACATATTAATTCTTAGTTTGTTTTTTTTTCGCTCGACAAGTCTTATCAGGTCCATATCAAATGAGCTCGAAGATATAAGATACTCTCTAGATACTGGTTATGTGTTACGTTTTATATATTGTAACACTTCTTAGTGTCTGGACAGGTCTGATTAATTGCAGCAAAGATGTGTATTTTTTTTATCGTGATGTATGTTTTCCTTAATATTCATGAGCTTTGGTCAAAAAGCTAGGCAGATTCTTCGCACACGACATATGACCATGTTAACTATATTATCTCTAACCGTTTTCAAGTTAAAGTCAAAAACCGAATAACAGAAATGTGTCAAGGCTGATAACTCGAATACGGTTCATATAACAGTTTCAGTTACAATATACTAAATGAAGGTCTTGAAGAGAGGATCACTTTAAATATACATATTTACTATATTATCTCTAACCGTTTTCAAGTTTTAACCAAAAAACCGAATAACTCAAACATG
Source organism: Limnoperna fortunei (assembly GCA_944474755.1). Taxonomy (NCBI): domain Eukaryota; kingdom Metazoa; phylum Mollusca; class Bivalvia; order Mytilida; family Modiolidae; genus Limnoperna; species Limnoperna fortunei. Next base: position 48,000,861 of record OX104123.1, read on the forward strand.
TCAAGGGCTGTTACTCGAAAACGGTTCATCGCACACCTTCGGTTCAAATGTACCAAATGAAGGTCTCAACAAAATTTAGCATATACGTGTCAAGGGCCATGACCTGGAAAACGGTTTGTCACACAGTTTTCGACACTATATATCAAATGTAGATCTCAATGAGAGGAACATTTTTCTCTTATATTGTCTGCTTCAATTTTGTATGGTTTTTGAGTTATATTGAAAATAAAAGTTAGCCGAAACCAGTCAAGGGCCATAACCTCGAAAACGGTTTGTCGCACAGTTTTCAACTATTTATATCAAATGTAGATCTCAATGAGAGGAACATTTTTCTCATATATTGTCTGCTTCAATTTTGTATGGTTTTTGAGTAATATTGAAAACAAAATTTAGCCAAAACCTGTCAAGGGCAATAACTCCTAAACGGTTCATTGAACAATTTTTGACATAAAAGACCAAATGTAGGTCTCAATGAGAGGAACATTTTTCTCATATATTGTCTGCTTCAATTTTGTATGGTTTGTGAGTAATATTGAAAACTAAATTTAGCCGAAACCTGTCAAGGGCAATAACTCCTAAACGGTTCATTGAACAATTTTTGACATAAAAGACCAAATGTAGGTCTCAATGAGAGGAGTATTTTTCCAATTTATTGTCTGCTTCTATCTTTTACAGTTTTCGAGTTGTTATGATAACAAGATTGGAGGCCTAAGGTCGAGGTCATATCTGAACTTTGACCTGAGATTTTCTTGAAGGTCATGTCACAGAACAACAAATGGTGAAGACCCAAGGTGTTTTCGACTTACCGTTTGCGTGTTTTGGTGACAACCGAAGTCAATGAAACATTCAAGGTATACCGCTCGCCTTCGCTCGACAAAATTTTTTGGCCAAATTATGGCACGAAGTTGTCTCAAAAGTTCCTTAACATTTCTCACTTTTTAGTTTTTCTCTAAATTTTATAGTTTCTGAGTTGATCTGATAACAAGGTTTTCGGTGTTTGGGCAGATAACTCTGTAAAGAAAAAGTTTTCGGTGTCGCAGGGTCAAATCTGAACAGGTCTTAAGAGTACGATACTTGGTTTAAAAGATCAAAATGATATGTCGCGAACTCTTTTTTATGCACTGTTTTGAAATGTGGCGGAAGAAAGAAAAATAAGAATAATGAAAGGCCATTTGTTCAGAGAACAAATGTGAGGTCTTTCCCAGTATGGTAAATATGGGGATTCTGTTGACGTTTTGTCTGTTCCTTATTACAAAATGTCACTAGCAGTCATGAAAATTAGTTATTTCAGTAAAACAAGTCATCCCTATTCACACTACATATGGTTGCTAAGGACTTTTGTGACCGTTGCTAGGGACAAATTGTCACTTCTGGTTGTAGAACAGTGTATTTCACCTAAATACTTCATCCTGATTCTAAATATATATGGTTACTAAGGACTTTTTATGATGGTTGCCTTGTTGCTATGGTGTGACCTTGACCCATGACCTTTGACCTTTGGCTCAAATTGATGCTCTTTTGATACTGTTCACTTTAAACCTATATGTTTACTATATTATCTCTAACAGTTTTCAATTTATAAGTCAAAAACCAATCAACCGAAACATGTCAAGGGCAATAACTCTTAAACGGTAAATTGAACAGTTTCGGACATTAAAGACCAAATGTAGGTCACAATGAGTGGAGTATTTTACCAATTTATTGTCTGCTTCCATCTTTTACGGTTTTCGAGTTGTTATCATAACAAGATTCGAGGCCTAAGGTTGAGGTCATATCTCAACTTTAACCTTGAGATTTTCCTTAAGGACATGTCAGAAAACAACAAATGGTGAACAACCAAGGTGTTTTCGACTTCCGGTTTGTGAGTTTTGGTGATGACCGGAGTGATTGAAACATTCAAGGTATACCGCTCGCTTTCGCTCGACAAAATTTTTTGGCCAAATTATGGCACAAAGTTGTCTCAAAAGTTCCTTAACATTTCTCACTTTTCAGTTTTTCTCTAAATTTTATAGTTTCTGAGTTGTTCTGATAACAAGGTTTACGGTGTTGGGGCAGATAACTCCGTAAAGAAAAAGTTTTCGGTGTCGCAGGGTGAACACCGAACAGGTCTTAAGAGTTCGATACTTGGTTTAAAAGATCAAAATGATATGTCGCGAAGTCTTTTTCACAGACTGTTTTGAAATGTGGCGGAAGAAAAAGAATAAGAATAATAATAATAATTAAAAGGACATTTGTTCAGTAGAACAAATGCACAGGAAGGTCTTTCCCTCGTTATCGTTTCTAATTCTATAGGAAAAACTGGCGTTAAACGTTAAACAAGAGGCCCCAGAGGGTGAAAATCTATCATTTTACATCGTAATATACCTGTATACCCCCCCCCCCCCGGGGTTTCTATTCCATTGTTTCTAGAACGTTCTAATTACAAAATTGAAGAAAAAAAAAGGGCCCGGCCCCTACACCCCAGGGCCAGCATGATTTATTGTTTTTGACATGCTGTCCCTGGGTGGAGAGTTGGGCCCTTTTTGGGTTCATAGTTTTATATGCAACTATGATTATATAAAAACCGGGAACCAGTTTTTTTGTTTATTTGTTTGTTTGTTTACTTTTCTGTTTTTAACTATATGTTTGGTATTTTAATGACTTTTCTTGACTTGTAGGGGAAGAGAAAGAGATTTATGGTAAAATTCAAAGAAATGAACTAGCTGGAGTCACGTGACATTGTTATATAATATCACGGAGATAGTTTTATTTTACCACAACAGGGAGTTACGATGGTCTGAAAAGACCTATATATATGACATGATGCACGATCTGTAATCTCAGTGATTGTTTAATTCAGGACGACACGGATTAATATCAACGGAGCATTGTTTCAATTTGTTATTGTTTCAGATCGATCATTTAAAGACATTTATCAAATTATTTCATAGGAATTTCACGCTGGAAAATAAGGACACGAGTTACGTAGCAGACGACCGAATAAACAAAAATTCACGTCGGAAATTGTTTCAATTTGATTGAAATGCAGTTCGGATAGTTAGAACAACTTGTTGAGAAAGGATTTACACTATGATTCACTGACGATAACTGAAATGGACATCACAGCTGACGAAATTTACAAATAAGGGGGAGGGGTGGTCATGTGTTTCAATCTGGGATTTGGAGGATTTATTGACTCGCATACTTTGAGGAAATACGTTTTTAGACTGAAATCCACATTCTAAACAGAAAATATCTTCTTTTTACCTAACAAAGTAAGTTGATTAAATTTAGTGTTAACTTTGGTCATGTATATTGAAAAAATGTACACTATGAACATGATGAAAGTAGACCAAACTACATAACATTTTATGCAAAACTTATTTTGTCATACATCTTGGTATTTTTAATTGATTGTCTCCATACAATATTATTATTATGATTCAGAAATAACTTTGTACTCATTTTTAATGGAGAAACACACTAAAATGGGACACAACAGCTTTACATATTTTAAATTTAATAATTAAACAATAAGGAAAAGAGGGAAACTTGTAGAAATCACAAGGTTTTGTTTTAACTTTGGATTAAAAGTGTCGATTTAGGCTATTGTCACAGTGTTGAACATTTTTTCATGAAAATCTAAGAATAATGTGTACCATTTTTAAAGTAATTGCACTTAAATTGCTAATTTCTGTATATATGTTCAAGTTAACATCATTTCAATCATTTTAATAATTATCACATTTGGTTTAATACAGCAATTTTGCAACAAAGTGCATGTTTTCTTCACTCGACACATAATTACGCATTGTAGGAACTCGCTCAATGTTCATTATTTTATCAATTTTTGTTTAATACAGAAATTTTGTAACAAAGTGCATGTTTTCTTCACTCGACACATAATTACGCATTGTAGGAACTCACTCAATGTTCATGATTTTATCAATTTTTGCCAAAAGTTAGTTTTTTATGTTACAAAAAGTACATGTAGTATGTACTTAAAATTTGAAATTAGTGTTTAAGCCATTTTGAAATGTCCATCATTGAAAATTTTTAAGTCTCATATGATTACCCCTTTCTAAGCCAAAAAGTACTAATATCTTGATACATATTAATTCTTAGTTTGTTTTTTTTTCGCTCGACAAGTCTTATCAGGTCCATATCAAATGAGCTCGAAGATATAAGATACTCTCTAGATACTGGTTATGTGTTACGTTTTATATATTGTAACACTTCTTAGTGTCTGGACAGGTCTGATTAATTGCAGCAAAGATGTGTATTTTTTTTATCGTGATGTATGTTTTCCTTAATATTCATGAGCTTTGGTCAAAAAGCTAGGCAGATTCTTCGCACACGACATATGACCATGTTAACTATATTATCTCTAACCGTTTTCAAGTTAAAGTCAAAAACCGAATAACAGAAATGTGTCAAGGCTGATAACTCGAATACGGTTCATATAACAGTTTCAGTTACAATATACTAAATGAAGGTCTTGAAGAGAGGATCACTTTAAATATACATATTTACTATATTATCTCTAACCGTTTTCAAGTTTTAACCAAAAAACCGAATAACTCAAACATGTCAAGGGCTGTTACTCGAAAACGGTTCATCGCACACCTTCGGTTCAAATGTACCAAATGAAGGTCTCAACAAAATTTAGCATATACGTGTCAAGGGCCATGACCTGGAAAACGGTTTGTCACACAGTTTTCGACACTATATATCAAATGTAGATCTCAATGAGAGGAACATTTTTCTCTTATATTGTCTGCTTCAATTTTGTATGGTTTTTGAGTTATATTGAAAATAAAAGTTAGCCGAAACCAGTCAAGGGCCATAACCTCGAAAACGGTTTGTCGCACAGTTTTCAACTATTTATATCAAATGTAGATCTCAATGAGAGGAACATTTTTCTCATATATTGTCTGCTTCAATTTTGTATGGTTTTTGAGTAATATTGAAAACAAAATTTAGCCAAAACCTGTCAAGGGCAATAACTCCTAAACGGTTCATTGAACAATTTTTGACATAAAAGACCAAATGTAGGTCTCAATGAGAGGAACATTTTTCTCATATATTGTCTGCTTCAATTTTGTATGGTTTGTGAGTAATATTGAAAACTAAATTTAGCCGAAACCTGTCAAGGGCAATAACTCCTAAACGGTTCATTGAACAATTTTTGACATAAAAGACCAAATGTAGGTCTCAATGAGAGGAGTATTTTTCCAATTTATTGTCTGCTTCTATCTTTTACAGTTTTCGAGTTGTTATGATAACAAGATTGGAGGCCTAAGGTCGAGGTCATATCTGAACTTTGACCTGAGATTTTCTTGAAGGTCATGTCACAGAACAACAAATGGTGAAGACCCAAGGTGTTTTCGACTTACCGTTTGCGTGTTTTGGTGACAACCGAAGTCAATGAAACATTCAAGGTATACCGCTCGCCTTCGCTCGACAAAATTTTTTGGCCAAATTATGGCACGAAGTTGTCTCAAAAGGTCCTTAACATTTCTCACTTTTTAGTTTTTCTCTAAATTTTATAGTTTCTGAGTTGATCTGATAACAAGGTTTTCGGTGTTTGGGCAGATAACTCTGTAAAGAAAAAGTTTTCGGTGTCGCAGGGTCAAATCTGAACAGGTCTTAAGAGTACGATACTTGGTTTAAAAGATCAAAATGATATGTCGCGAACTCTTTTTTATGCACTGTTTTGAAATGTGGCGGAAGAAAGAAAAATAAGAATAATGAAAGGCCATTTGTTCAGAGAACAAATGTGAGGTCTTTCCCAGTATGGTAAATATGGGGATTCTGTTGACGTTTTGTCTGTTCCTTATTACAAAATGTCACTAGCAGTCATGAAAATTAGTTATTTCAGTAAAACAAGTCATCCCTATTCACACTACATATGGTTGCTAAGGACTTTTGTGACCGTTGCTAGGGACAAATTGTCACTTCTGGTTGTAGAACAGTGTATTTCACCTAAATACTTCATCCTGATTCTAAATATATATGGTTACTAAGGACTTTTTATGATGGTTGCCTTGTTGCTATGGTGTGACCTTGACCCATGACCTTTGACCTTTGGCTCAAATTGATGCTCTTTTGATACTGTTCACTTTAAACCTATATGTTTACTATATTATCTCTAACCGTTTTCAATTTATAAGTCAAAAACCAATCAACCGAAACATGTCAAGGGCAATAACTCTTAAACGGTAAATTGAACAGTTTCGGACATTAAAGACCAAATGTAGGTCACAATGAGTGGAGTATTTTACCAATTTATTGTCTGCTTCCATCTTTTACGGTTTTCGAGTTGTTATCATAACAAGATTCGAGGCCTAAGGTTGAGGTCATATCTCAACTTTAACCTTGAGATTTTCCTTAAGGACATGTCAGAAAACAACAAATGGTGAACAACCAAGGTGTTTTCGACTTCCGGTTTGTGAGTTTTGGTGATGACCGGAGTGATTGAAACATTCAAGGTATACCGCTCGCTTTCGCTCGACAAAATTTTTTGGCCAAATTATGGCACAAAGTTGTCTCAAAAGTTCCTTAACATTTCTCACTTTTCAGTTTTTCTCTAAATTTTATAGTTTCTGAGTTGTTCTGATAACAAGGTTTACGGTGTTGGGGCAGATAACTCCGTAAAGAAAAAGTTTTCGGTGTCGCAGGGTGAACACCGAACAGGTCTTAAGAGTTCGATACTTGGTTTAAAAGATCAAAATGATATGTCGCGAAGTCTTTTTCACAGACTGTTTTGAAATGTGGCGGAAGAAAAAGAATAAGAATAATAATAATAATTAAAAGGACATTTGTTCAGTAGAACAAATGCACAGGAAGGTCTTTCCCTCGTTATCGTTTCTAATTCTATAGGAAAAACTGGCGTTAAACGTTAAACAAGAGGCCCCAGAGGGTGAAAATCTATCATTTTACATCGTAATATACCTGTATACCCCCCCCCCCCCGGGGTTTCTATTCCATTGTTTCTAGAACGTTCTAATTACAAAATTGAAGAAAAAAAAAGGGCCCGGCCCCTACACCCCAGGGCCAGCATGATTTATTGTTTTTGACATGCTGTCCCTGGGTGGAGAGTTGGGCCCTTTTTGGGTTCATAGTTTTATATGCAACTATGATTATATAAAAACCGGGAACCAGTTTTTTTGTTTATTTGTTTGTTTGTTTACTTTTCTGTTTTTAACTATATGTTTGGTATTTTAATGACTTTTCTTGACTTGTAGGGGAAGAGAAAGAGATTTATGGTAAAATTCAAAGAAATGAACTAGCTGGAGTCACGTGACATTGTTATATAATATCACGGAGATAGTTTTATTTTACCACAACAGGGAGTTACGATGGTCTGAAAAGACCTATATATATGACATGATGCACGATCTGTAATCTCAGTGATTGTTTAATTCAGGACGACACGGATTAATATCAACGGAGCATTGTTTCAATTTGTTATTGTTTCAGATCGATCATTTAAAGACATTTATCAAATTATTTCATAGGAATTTCACGCTGGAAAATAAGGACACGAGTTACGTAGCAGACGACCGAATAAACAAAAATTCACGTCGGAAATTGTTTCAATTTGATTGAAATGCAGTTCGGATAGTTAGAACAACTTGTTGAGAAAGGATTTACACTATGATTCACTGACGATAACTGAAATGGACATCACAGCTGACGAAATTTACAAATAAGGGGGAGGGGTGGTCATGTGTTTCAATCTGGGATTTGGAGGATTTATTGACTCGCATACTTTGAGGAAATACGTTTTTAGACTGAAATCCACATTCTAAACAGAAAATATCTTCTTTTTACCTAACAAAGTAAGTTGATTAAATTTAGTGTTAACTTTGGTCATGTATATTGAAAAAATGTACACTATGAACATGATGAAAGTAGACCAAACTACATAACATTTTATGCAAAACTTATTTTGTCATACATCTTGGTATTTTTAATTGATTGTCTCCATACAATATTATTATTATGATTCAGAAATAACTTTGTACTCATTTTTAATGGAGAAACACACTAAAATGGGACACAACAGCTTTACATATTTTAAATTTAATAATTAAACAATAAGGAAAAGAGGGAAACTTGTAGAAATCACAAGGTTTTGTTTTAACTTTGGATTAAAAGTGTCGATTTAGGCTATTGTCACAGTGTTGAACATTTTTTCATGAAAATCTAAGAATAATGTGTACCATTTTTAAAGTAATTGCACTTAAATTGCTAATTTCTGTATATATGTTCAAGTTAACATCATTTCAATCATTTTAATAATTATCACATTTGGTTTAATACAGCAATTTTGCAACAAAGTGCATGTTTTCTTCACTCGACACATAATTACGCATTGTAGGAACTCGCTCAATGTTCATTATTTTATCAATTTTTGTTTAATACAGAAATTTTGTAACAAAGTGCATGTTTTCTTCACTCGACACATAATTACGCATTGTAGGAACTCACTCAATGTTCATGATTTTATCAATTTTTGCCAAAAGTTAGTTTTTTATGTTACAAAAAGTACATGTAGTATGTACTTAAAATTTGAAATTAGTGTTTAAGCCATTTTGAAATGTCCATCATTGAAAATTTTTAAGTCTCATATGATTACCCCTTTCTAAGCCAAAAAGTACTAATATCTTGATACATATTAATTCTTAGTTTGTTTTTTTTTCGCTCGACAAGTCTTATCAGGTCCATATCAAATGAGCTCGAAGATATAAGATACTCTCTAGATACTGGTTATGTGTTACGTTTTATATATTGTAACACTTCTTAGTGTCTGGACAGGTCTGATTAATTGCAGCAAAGATGTGTATTTTTTTTATCGTGATGTATGTTTTCCTTAATATTCATGAGCTTTGGTCAAAAAGCTAGGCAGATTCTTCGCACACGACATATGACCATGTTAACTATATTATCTCTAACCGTTTTCAAGTTAAAGTCAAAAACCGAATAACAGAAATGTGTCAAGGCTGATAACTCGAATACGGTTCATATAACAGTTTCAGTTACAATATACTAAATGAAGGTCTTGAAGAGAGGATCACTTTAAATATACATATTTACTATATTATCTCTAACCGTTTTCAAGTTTTAACCAAAAAACCGAATAACTCAAACATGTCAAGGGCTGTTACTCGAAAACGGTTCATCGCACACCTTCGGTTCAAATGTACCAAATGAAGGTCTCAACAAAATTTAGCATATACGTGTCAAGGGCCATGACCTGGAAAACGGTTTGTCACACAGTTTTCGACACTATATATCAAATGTAGATCTCAATGAGAGGAACATTTTTCTCTTATATTGTCTGCTTCAATTTTGTATGGTTTTTGAGTTATATTGAAAATAAAATTTAGCCGAAACCTGTCAAGGGCAATAACTCCTAAATGGTTCATTGAACAATTTTTGACATAAAAGACCAAATGTAGGTCTCAATGAGAGGAGTATTTTTCCAATTTATTGTCTGCTTCTATCTTTTACAGTTTTCGAGTTGTTATGATAACAAGATTGGAGGCCTAAGGTCGAGGTCATATCTGAACTTTGACCTTGAGATTTTCTTGAAGGTAATATCACAGGACAACAAATGGTGAAGACCCAAGGTGTTTTCGACTTCCAGTTTGTGAGTTTTGGTGATGACCGGAGTCATTGAAACATTCAAGGTATACCGCTCGCCTTCGCTCGACAAAATATTTTGGCCAAATTATGGTACAAAGTTGTCTCAAAAGTTCCTTAACATTTCTCACTTTTCAGTTTTTGTCTAAATTTTATAGTTTCTGAGTTGTTCTGATAACAAGGTTTTCGGTGTTTGGGCAGATAACTCTGTAAAGAAAAAGTTTTCGGTGTCGCAGGGTGAATTCCAATCAGGGTTTAAGTGTACGATACTTGGTATAAAAGATGAAAATGATATGTCGCGAACTCTTTTCTACAGACATGGCGGAAGAAAAAAAAATAAGAATAATAATAATCAGAAGAAATACAGTAAGGTCTTCCCACTGTAGTGGGAAAGACCTTAATTAAAAGGACATTTGTTCAGTAGAACAAATGCACAGGAAGGTCTTTCCCTCGTTATCGTTTCTAATTCTATAGGAAAAACTGGCGTTAAACGTTAAACAAGAGGCCCCAGAGGGTGAAAATCTATCATTTTACATCGTAATATACCTGTATACCCCCCCCCCCGGGGTTTCTATTCCATTGTTTCTAGAACGTTCTAATTACAAAATTGAAGAAAAAAAAAGGGCCCGGCCCCTACACCCCAGGGCCAGCATGATTTATTGTTTTTGACATGCTGTCCCTGGGTGGAGAGTTGGGCCCTTTTTGGGTTCATAGTTTTATATGCAACTATGATTATATAAAAACCGGGAACCAGTTTTTTTGTTTATTTGTTTGTTTGTTTACTTTTCTGTTTTTAACTATATGTTTGGTATTTTAATGACTTTTCTTGACTTGTAGGGGAAGAGAAAGAGATTTATGGTAAAATTCAAAGAAATGAACTAGCTGGAGTCACGTGACATTGTTATATAATATCACGGAGATAGTTTTATTTTACCACAACAGGGAGTTACGATGGTCTGAAAAGACCTATATATATGACATGATGCACGATCTGTAATCTCAGTGATTGTTTAATTCAGGACGACACGGATTAATATCAACGGAGCATTGTTTCAATTTGTTATTGTTTCAGATCGATCATTTAAAGACATTTATCAAATTATTTCATTAGGAATTTCACGCTGGAAAATAAGGACACGAGTTACGTAGCAGACGACCGAATAAACAAAAATTCACGTCGGAAATTGTTTCAATTTGATTGAAATGCAGTTCGGATAGTTAGAACAACTTGTTGAGAAAGGATTTACACTATGATTCACTGACGATAACTGAAATGGACATCACAGCTGACGAAATTTACAAATAAGGGGGAGGGGTGGTCATGTGTTTCAATCTGGGATTTGGAGGATTTATTGACTCGCATACTTTGAGGAAATACGTTTTTAGACTGAAATCCACATTCTAAACAGAAAATATCTTCTTTTTACCTAACAAAGTAAGTTGATTAAATTTAGTGTTAACTTTGGTCATGTATATTGAAAAAATGTACACTATGAACATGATGAAAGTAGACCAAACTACATAACATTTTATGCAAAACTTATTTTGTCATACATCTTGGTATTTTTAATTGATTGTCTCCATACAATATTATTATTATGATTCAGAAATAACTTTGTACTCATTTTTAATGGAGAAACACACTAAAATGGGACACAACAGCTTTACATATTTTAAATTTAATAATTAAACAATAAGGAAAAGAGGGAAACTTGTAGAAATCACAAGGTTTTGTTTTAACTTTGGATTAAAAGTGTCGATTTAGGCTATTGTCACAGTGTTGAACATTTTTTCATGAAAATCTAAGAATAATGTGTACCATTTTTAAAGTAATTGCACTTAAATTGCTAATTTCTGTATATATGTTCAAGTTAACATCATTTCAATCATTTTAATAATTATCACATTTGGTTTAATACAGCAATTTTGCAACAAAGTGCATGTTTTCTTCACTCGACACATAATTACGCATTGTAGGAACTCGCTCAATGTTCATTATTTTATCAATTTTTGTTTAATACAGAAATTTTGTAACAAAGTGCATGTTTTCTTCACTCGACACATAATTACGCATTGTAGGAACTCACTCAATGTTCATGATTTTATCAATTTTTGCCAAAAGTTAGTTTTTTATGTTACAAAAAGTACATGTAGTATGTACTTAAAATTTGAAATTAGTGTTTAAGCCATTTTGAAATGTCCATCATTGAAAATTTTTAAGTCTCATATGATTACCCCTTTCTAAGCCAAAAAGTACTAATATCTTGATACATATTAATTCTTAGTTTGTTTTTTTTTCGCTCGACAAGTCTTATCAGGTCCATATCAAATGAGCTCGAAGATATAAGATACTCTCTAGATACTGGTTATGTGTTACGTTTTATATATTGTAACACTTCTTAGTGTCTGGACAGGTCTGATTAATTGCAGCAAAGATGTGTATTTTTTTTATCGTGATGTATGTTTTCCTTAATATTCATGAGCTTTGGTCAAAAAGCTAGGCAGATTCTTCGCACACGACATATGACCATGTTAACTATATTATCTCTAACCGTTTTCAAGTTAAAGTCAAAAACCGAATAACAGAAATGTGTCAAGGCTGATAACTCGAATACGGTTCATATAACAGTTTCAGTTACAATATACTAAATGAAGGTCTTGAAGAGAGGATCACTTTAAATATACATATTTACTATATTATCTCTAACCGTTTTCAAGTTTTAACCAAAAAACCGAATAACTCAAACATGTCAAGGGCTGTTACTCGAAAACGGTTCATCGCACACCTTCGGTTCAAATGTACCAAATGAAGGTCTCAACAAAATTTAGCATATACGTGTCAAGGGCCATGACCTGGAAAACGGTTTGTCACACAGTTTTCGACACTATATATCAAATGTAGATCTCAATGAGAGGAACATTTTTCTCTTATATTGTCTGCTTCAATTTTGTATGGTTTTTGAGTTATATTGAAAATAAAAGTTAGCCGAAACCAGTCAAGGGCCATAACCTCGAAAACGGTTTGTCGCACAGTTTTCAACTATTTATATCAAATGTAGATCTCAATGAGAGGAACATTTTTCTCATATATTGTCTGCTTCAATTTTGTATGGTTTTTGAGTAATATTGAAAACAAAATTTAGCCAAAACCTGTCAAGGGCAATAACTCCTAAACGGTTCATTGAACAATTTTTGACATAAAAGACCAAATGTAGGTCTCAATGAGAGGAACATTTTTCTCATATATTGTCTGCTTCAATTTTGTATGGTTTGTGAGTAATATTGAAAACTAAATTTAGCCGAAACCTGTCAAGGGCAATAACTCCTAAACGGTTCATTGAACAATTTTTGACATAAAAGACCAAATGTAGGTCTCAATGAGAGGAGTATTTTTCCAATTTATTGTCTGCTTCTATCTTTTACAGTTTTCGAGTTGTTATGATAACAAGATTGGAGGCCTAAGGTCGAGGTCATATCTGAACTTTGACCTGAGATTTTCTTGAAGGTCATGTCACAGAACAACAAATGGTGAAGACCCAAGGTGTTTTCGACTTACCGTTTGCGTGTTTTGGTGACAACCGAAGTCAATGAAACATTCAAGGTATACCGCTCGCCTTCGCTCGACAAAATTTTTTGGCCAAATTATGGCACGAAGTTGTCTCAAAAGTTCCTTAACATTTCTCACTTTTTAGTTTTTCTCTAAATTTTATAGTTTCTGAGTTGATCTGATAACAAGGTTTTCGGTGTTTGGGCAGATAACTCTGTAAAGAAAAAGTTTTCGGTGTCGCAGGGTCAAATCTGAACAGGTCTTAAGAGTACGATACTTGGTTTAAAAGATCAAAATGATATGTCGCGAACTCTTTTTTATGCACTGTTTTGAAATGTGGCGGAAGAAAGAAAAATAAGAATAATGAAAGGCCATTTGTTCAGAGAACAAATGTGAGGTCTTTCCCAGTATGGTAAATATGGGGATTCTGTTGACGTTTTGTCTGTTCCTTATTACAAAATGTCACTAGCAGTCATGAAAATTAGTTATTTCAGTAAAACAAGTCATCCCTATTCACACTACATATGGTTGCTAAGGACTTTTGTGACCGTTGCTAGGGACAAATTGTCACTTCTGGTTGTAGAACAGTGTATTTCACCTAAATACTTCATCCTGATTCTAAATATATATGGTTACTAAGGACTTTTTATGATGGTTGCCTTGTTGCTATGGTGTGACCTTGACCCATGACCTTTGACCTTTGGCTCAAATTGATGCTCTTTTGATACTGTTCACTTTAAACCTATATGTTTACTATATTATCTCTAACCGTTTTCAATTTATAAGTCAAAAACCAATCAACCGAAACATGTCAAGGGCAATAACTCTTAAACGGTAAATTGAACAGTTTCGGACATTAAAGACCAAATGTAGGTCACAATGAGTGGAGTATTTTACCAATTTATTGTCTGCTTCCATCTTTTACGGTTTTCGAGTTGTTATCATAACAAGATTCGAGGCCTAAGGTTGAGGTCATATCTCAACTTTAACCTTGAGATTTTCCTTAAGGACATGTCAGAAAACAACAAATGGTGAACAACCAAGGTGTTTTCGACTTCCGGTTTGTGAGTTTTGGTGATGACCGGAGTGATTGAAACATTCAAGGTATACCGCTCGCTTTCGCTCGACAAAATTTTTTGGCCAAATTATGGCACAAAGTTGTCTCAAAAGTTCCTTAACATTTCTCACTTTTCAGTTTTTCTCTAAATTTTATAGTTTCTGAGTTGTTCTGATAACAAGGTTTACGGTGTTGGGGCAGATAACTCCGTAAAGAAAAAGTTTTCGGTGTCGCAGGGTGAACACCGAACAGGTCTTAAGAGTTCGATACTTGGTTTAAAAGATCAAAATGATATGTCGCGAAGTCTTTTTCACAGACTGTTTTGAAATGTGGCGGAAGAAAAAGAATAAGAATAATAATAATAATTAAAAGGACATTTGTTCAGTAGAACAAATGCACAGGAAGGTCTTTCCCTCGTTATCGTTTCTAATTCTATAGGAAAAACTGGCGTTAAACGTTAAACAAGAGGCCCCAGAGGGTGAAAATCTATCATTTTACATCGTAATATACCTGTATACCCCCCCCCCCCGGGGTTTCTATTCCATTGTTTCTAGAACGTTCTAATTACAAAATTGAAGAAAAAAAAAGGGCCCGGCCCCTACACCCCAGGGCCAGCATGATTTATTGTTTTTGACATGCTGTCCCTGGGTGGAGAGTTGGGCCCTTTTTGGGTTCATAGTTTTATATGCAACTATGATTATATAAAAACCGGGAACCAGTTTTTTTGTTTATTTGTTTGTTTGTTTACTTTTCTGTTTTTAACTATATGTTTGGTATTTTAATGACTTTTCTTGACTTGTAGGGGAAGAGAAAGAGATTTATGGTAAAATTCAAAGAAATGAACTAGCTGGAGTCACGTGACATTGTTATATAATATCACGGAGATAGTTTTATTTTACCACAACAGGGAGTTACGATGGTCTGAAAAGACCTATATATATGACATGATGCACGATCTGTAATCTCAGTGATTGTTTAATTCAGGACGACACGGATTAATATCAACGGAGCATTGTTTCAATTTGTTATTGTTTCAGATCGATCATTTAAAGACATTTATCAAATTATTTCATAGGAATTTCACGCTGGAAAATAAGGACACGAGTTACGTAGCAGACGACCGAATAAACAAAAATTCACGTCGGAAATTGTTTCAATTTGATTGAAATGCAGTTCGGATAGTTAGAACAACTTGTTGAGAAAGGATTTACACTATGATTCACTGACGATAACTGAAATGGACATCACAGCTGACGAAATTTACAAATAAGGGGGAGGGGTGGTCATGTGTTTCAATCTGGGATTTGGAGGATTTATTGACTCGCATACTTTGAGGAAATACGTTTTTAGACTGAAATCCACATTCTAAACAGAAAATATCTTCTTTTTACCTAACAAAGTAAGTTGATTAAATTTAGTGTTAACTTTGGTCATGTATATTGAAAAAATGTACACTATGAACATGATGAAAGTAGACCAAACTACATAACATTTTATGCAAAACTTATTTTGTCATACATCTTGGTATTTTTAATTGATTGTCTCCATACAATATTATTATTATGATTCAGAAATAACTTTGTACTCATTTTTAATGGAGAAACACACTAAAATGGGACACAACAGCTTTACATATTTTAAATTTAATAATTAAACAATAAGGAAAAGAGGGAAACTTGTAGAAATCACAAGGTTTTGTTTTAACTTTGGATTAAAAGTGTCGATTTAGGCTATTGTCACAGTGTTGAACATTTTTTCATGAAAATCTAAGAATAATGTGTACCATTTTTAAAGTAATTGCACTTAAATTGCTAATTTCTGTATATATGTTCAAGTTAACATCATTTCAATCATTTTAATAATTATCACATTTGGTTTAATACAGCAATTTTGCAACAAAGTGCATGTTTTCTTCACTCGACACATAATTACGCATTGTAGGAACTCGCTCAATGTTCATTATTTTATCAATTTTTGTTTAATACAGAAATTTTGTAACAAAGTGCATGTTTTCTTCACTCGACACATAATTACGCATTGTAGGAACTCACTCAATGTTCATGATTTTATCAATTTTTGCCAAAAGTTAGTTTTTTATGTTACAAAAAGTACATGTAGTATGTACTTAAAATTTGAAATTAGTGTTTAAGCCATTTTGAAATGTCCATCATTGAAAATTTTTAAGTCTCATATGATTACCCCTTTCTAAGCCAAAAAGTACTAATATCTTGATACATATTAATTCTTAGTTTGTTTTTTTTTCGCTCGACAAGTCTTATCAGGTCCATATCAAATGAGCTCGAAGATATAAGATACTCTCTAGATACTGGTTATGTGTTACGTTTTATATATTGTAACACT
This sequence comes from Limnoperna fortunei, assembly GCA_944474755.1. NCBI lineage: Eukaryota > Metazoa > Mollusca > Bivalvia > Mytilida > Modiolidae > Limnoperna > Limnoperna fortunei. The sequence continues at coordinate 48,017,456 of OX104123.1, forward strand.
TCTTAGTGTCTGGACAGGTCTGATTAATTGCAGCAAAGATGTGTATTTTTTTTATCGTGATGTATGTTTTCCTTAATATTCATGAGCTTTGGTCAAAAAGCTAGGCAGATTCTTCGCACACGACATATGACCATGTTAACTATATTATCTCTAACCGTTTTCAAGTTAAAGTCAAAAACCGAATAACAGAAATGTGTCAAGGCTGATAACTCGAATACGGTTCATATAACAGTTTCAGTTACAATATACTAAATGAAGGTCTTGAAGAGAGGATCACTTTAAATATACATATTTACTATATTATCTCTAACCGTTTTCAAGTTTTAACCAAAAAACCGAATAACTCAAACATGTCAAGGGCTGTTACTCGAAAACGGTTCATCGCACACCTTCGGTTCAAATGTACCAAATGAAGGTCTCAACAAAATTTAGCATATACGTGTCAAGGGCCATGACCTGGAAAACGGTTTGTCACACAGTTTTCGACACTATATATCAAATGTAGATCTCAATGAGAGGAACATTTTTCTCTTATATTGTCTGCTTCAATTTTGTATGGTTTTTGAGTTATATTGAAAATAAAAGTTAGCCGAAACCAGTCAAGGGCCATAACCTCGAAAACGGTTTGTCGCACAGTTTTCAACTATTTATATCAAATGTAGATCTCAATGAGAGGAACATTTTTCTCATATATTGTCTGCTTCAATTTTGTATGGTTTTTGAGTAATATTGAAAACAAAATTTAGCCAAAACCTGTCAAGGGCAATAACTCCTAAACGGTTCATTGAACAATTTTTGACATAAAAGACCAAATGTAGGTCTCAATGAGAGGAACATTTTTCTCATATATTGTCTGCTTCAATTTTGTATGGTTTGTGAGTAATATTGAAAACTAAATTTAGCCGAAACCTGTCAAGGGCAATAACTCCTAAACGGTTCATTGAACAATTTTTGACATAAAAGACCAAATGTAGGTCTCAATGAGAGGAGTATTTTTCCAATTTATTGTCTGCTTCTATCTTTTACAGTTTTCGAGTTGTTATGATAACAAGATTGGAGGCCTAAGGTCGAGGTCATATCTGAACTTTGACCTGAGATTTTCTTGAAGGTCATGTCACAGAACAACAAATGGTGAAGACCCAAGGTGTTTTCGACTTACCGTTTGCGTGTTTTGGTGACAACCGAAGTCAATGAAACATTCAAGGTATACCGCTCGCCTTCGCTCGACAAAATTTTTTGGCCAAATTATGGCACGAAGTTGTCTCAAAAGTTCCTTAACATTTCTCACTTTTTAGTTTTTCTCTAAATTTTATAGTTTCTGAGTTGATCTGATAACAAGGTTTTCGGTGTTTGGGCAGATAACTCTGTAAAGAAAAAGTTTTCGGTGTCGCAGGGTCAAATCTGAACAGGTCTTAAGAGTACGATACTTGGTTTAAAAGATCAAAATGATATGTCGCGAACTCTTTTTTATGCACTGTTTTGAAATGTGGCGGAAGAAAGAAAAATAAGAATAATGAAAGGCCATTTGTTCAGAGAACAAATGTGAGGTCTTTCCCAGTATGGTAAATATGGGGATTCTGTTGACGTTTTGTCTGTTCCTTATTACAAAATGTCACTAGCAGTCATGAAAATTAGTTATTTCAGTAAAACAAGTCATCCCTATTCACACTACATATGGTTGCTAAGGACTTTTGTGACCGTTGCTAGGGACAAATTGTCACTTCTGGTTGTAGAACAGTGTATTTCACCTAAATACTTCATCCTGATTCTAAATATATATGGTTACTAAGGACTTTTTATGATGGTTGCCTTGTTGCTATGGTGTGACCTTGACCCATGACCTTTGACCTTTGGCTCAAATTGATGCTCTTTTGATACTGTTCACTTTAAACCTATATGTTTACTATATTATCTCTAACCGTTTTCAATTTATAAGTCAAAAACCAATCAACCGAAACATGTCAAGGGCAATAACTCTTAAACGGTAAATTGAACAGTTTCGGACATTAAAGACCAAATGTAGGTCACAATGAGTGGAGTATTTTACCAATTTATTGTCTGCTTCCATCTTTTACGGTTTTCGAGTTGTTATCATAACAAGATTCGAGGCCTAAGGTTGAGGTCATATCTCAACTTTAACCTTGAGATTTTCCTTAAGGACATGTCAGAAAACAACAAATGGTGAACAACCAAGGTGTTTTCGACTTCCGGTTTGTGAGTTTTGGTGATGACCGGAGTGATTGAAACATTCAAGGTATACCGCTCGCTTTCGCTCGACAAAATTTTTTGGCCAAATTATGGCACAAAGTTGTCTCAAAAGTTCCTTAACATTTCTCACTTTTCAGTTTTTCTCTAAATTTTATAGTTTCTGAGTTGTTCTGATAACAAGGTTTACGGTGTTGGGGCAGATAACTCCGTAAAGAAAAAGTTTTCGGTGTCGCAGGGTGAACACCGAACAGGTCTTAAGAGTTCGATACTTGGTTTAAAAGATCAAAATGATATGTCGCGAAGTCTTTTTCACAGACTGTTTTGAAATGTGGCGGAAGAAAAAGAATAAGAATAATAATAATAATTAAAAGGACATTTGTTCAGTAGAACAAATGCACAGGAAGGTCTTTCCCTCGTTATCGTTTCTAATTCTATAGGAAAAACTGGCGTTAAACGTTAAACAAGAGGCCCCAGAGGGTGAAAATCTATCATTTTACATCGTAATATACCTGTATACCCCCCCCCCCGGGGTTTCTATTCCATTGTTTCTAGAACGTTCTAATTACAAAATTGAAGAAAAAAAAAGGGCCCGGCCCCTACACCCCAGGGCCAGCATGATTTATTGTTTTTGACATGCTGTCCCTGGGTGGAGAGTTGGGCCCTTTTTGGGTTCATAGTTTTATATGCAACTATGATTATATAAAAACCGGGAACCAGTTTTTTTGTTTATTTGTTTGTTTGTTTACTTTTCTGTTTTTAACTATATGTTTGGTATTTTAATGACTTTTCTTGACTTGTAGGGGAAGAGAAAGAGATTTATGGTAAAATTCAAAGAAATGAACTAGCTGGAGTCACGTGACATTGTTATATAATATCACGGAGATAGTTTTATTTTACCACAACAGGGAGTTACGATGGTCTGAAAAGACCTATATATATGACATGATGCACGATCTGTAATCTCAGTGATTGTTTAATTCAGGACGACACGGATTAATATCAACGGAGCATTGTTTCAATTTGTTATTGTTTCAGATCGATCATTTAAAGACATTTATCAAATTATTTCATAGGAATTTCACGCTGGAAAATAAGGACACGAGTTACGTAGCAGACGACCGAATAAACAAAAATTCACGTCGGAAATTGTTTCAATTTGATTGAAATGCAGTTCGGATAGTTAGAACAACTTGTTGAGAAAGGATTTACACTATGATTCACTGACGATAACTGAAATGGACATCACAGCTGACGAAATTTACAAATAAGGGGGAGGGGTGGTCATGTGTTTCAATCTGGGATTTGGAGGATTTATTGACTCGCATACTTTGAGGAAATACGTTTTTAGACTGAAATCCACATTCTAAACAGAAAATATCTTCTTTTTACCTAACAAAGTAAGTTGATTAAATTTAGTGTTAACTTTGGTCATGTATATTGAAAAAATGTACACTATGAACATGATGAAAGTAGACCAAACTACATAACATTTTATGCAAAACTTATTTTGTCATACATCTTGGTATTTTTAATTGATTGTCTCCATACAATATTATTATTATGATTCAGAAATAACTTTGTACTCATTTTTAATGGAGAAACACACTAAAATGGGACACAACAGCTTTACATATTTTAAATTTAATAATTAAACAATAAGGAAAAGAGGGAAACTTGTAGAAATCACAAGGTTTTGTTTTAACTTTGGATTAAAAGTGTCGATTTAGGCTATTGTCACAGTGTTGAACATTTTTTCATGAAAATCTAAGAATAATGTGTACCATTTTTAAAGTAATTGCACTTAAATTGCTAATTTCTGTATATATGTTCAAGTTAACATCATTTCAATCATTTTAATAATTATCACATTTGGTTTAATACAGCAATTTTGCAACAAAGTGCATGTTTTCTTCACTCGACACATAATTACGCATTGTAGGAACTCGCTCAATGTTCATTATTTTATCAATTTTTGTTTAATACAGAAATTTTGTAACAAAGTGCATGTTTTCTTCACTCGACACATAATTACGCATTGTAGGAACTCACTCAATGTTCATGATTTTATCAATTTTTGCCAAAAGTTAGTTTTTTATGTTACAAAAAGTACATGTAGTATGTACTTAAAATTTGAAATTAGTGTTTAAGCCATTTTGAAATGTCCATCATTGAAAATTTTTAAGTCTCATATGATTACCCCTTTCTAAGCCAAAAAGTACTAATATCTTGATACATATTAATTCTTAGTTTGTTTTTTTTTCGCTCGACAAGTCTTATCAGGTCCATATCAAATGAGCTCGAAGATATAAGATACTCTCTAGATACTGGTTATGTGTTACGTTTTATATATTGTAACACTTCTTAGTGTCTGGACAGGTCTGATTAATTGCAGCAAAGATGTGTATTTTTTTTATCGTGATGTATGTTTTCCTTAATATTCATGAGCTTTGGTCAAAAAGCTAGGCAGATTCTTCGCACACGACATATGACCATGTTAACTATATTATCTCTAACCGTTTTCAAGTTAAAGTCAAAAACCGAATAACAGAAATGTGTCAAGGCTGATAACTCGAATACGGTTCATATAACAGTTTCAGTTACAATATACTAAATGAAGGTCTTGAAGAGAGGATCACTTTAAATATACATATTTACTATATTATCTCTAACCGTTTTCAAGTTTTAACCAAAAAACCGAATAACTCAAACATGTCAAGGGCTGTTACTCGAAAACGGTTCATCGCACACCTTCGGTTCAAATGTACCAAATGAAGGTCTCAACAAAATTTAGCATATACGTGTCAAGGGCCATGACCTGGAAAACGGTTTGTCACACAGTTTTCGACACTATATATCAAATGTAGATCTCAATGAGAGGAACATTTTTCTCTTATATTGTCTGCTTCAATTTTGTATGGTTTTTGAGTTATATTGAAAATAAAAGTTAGCCGAAACCAGTCAAGGGCCATAACCTCGAAAACGGTTTGTCGCACAGTTTTCAACTATTTATATCAAATGTAGATCTCAATGAGAGGAACATTTTTCTCATATATTGTCTGCTTCAATTTTGTATGGTTTTTGAGTAATATTGAAAACAAAATTTAGCCAAAACCTGTCAAGGGCAATAACTCCTAAACGGTTCATTGAACAATTTTTGACATAAAAGACCAAATGTAGGTCTCAATGAGAGGAACATTTTTCTCATATATTGTCTGCTTCAATTTTGTATGGTTTGTGAGTAATATTGAAAACTAAATTTAGCCGAAACCTGTCAAGGGCAATAACTCCTAAACGGTTCATTGAACAATTTTTGACATAAAAGACCAAATGTAGGTCTCAATGAGAGGAGTATTTTTCCAATTTATTGTCTGCTTCTATCTTTTACAGTTTTCGAGTTGTTATGATAACAAGATTGGAGGCCTAAGGTCGAGGTCATATCTGAACTTTGACCTGAGATTTTCTTGAAGGTCATGTCACAGAACAACAAATGGTGAAGACCCAAGGTGTTTTCGACTTACCGTTTGCGTGTTTTGGTGACAACCGAAGTCAATGAAACATTCAAGGTATACCGCTCGCCTTCGCTCGACAAAATTTTTTGGCCAAATTATGGCACGAAGTTGTCTCAAAAGTTCCTTAACATTTCTCACTTTTTAGTTTTTCTCTAAATTTTATAGTTTCTGAGTTGATCTGATAACAAGGTTTTCGGTGTTTGGGCAGATAACTCTGTAAAGAAAAAGTTTTCGGTGTCGCAGGGTCAAATCTGAACAGGTCTTAAGAGTACGATACTTGGTTTAAAAGATCAAAATGATATGTCGCGAACTCTTTTTTATGCACTGTTTTGAAATGTGGCGGAAGAAAGAAAAATAAGAATAATGAAAGGCCATTTGTTCAGAGAACAAATGTGAGGTCTTTCCCAGTATGGTAAATATGGGGATTCTGTTGACGTTTTGTCTGTTCCTTATTACAAAATGTCACTAGCAGTCATGAAAATTAGTTATTTCAGTAAAACAAGTCATCCCTATTCACACTACATATGGTTGCTAAGGACTTTTGTGACCGTTGCTAGGGACAAATTGTCACTTCTGGTTGTAGAACAGTGTATTTCACCTAAATACTTCATCCTGATTCTAAATATATATGGTTACTAAGGACTTTTTATGATGGTTGCCTTGTTGCTATGGTGTGACCTTGACCCATGACCTTTGACCTTTGGCTCAAATTGATGCTCTTTTGATACTGTTCACTTTAAACCTATATGTTTACTATATTATCTCTAACCGTTTTCAATTTATAAGTCAAAAACCAATCAACCGAAACATGTCAAGGGCAATAACTCTTAAACGGTAAATTGAACAGTTTCGGACATTAAAGACCAAATGTAGGTCACAATGAGTGGAGTATTTTACCAATTTATTGTCTGCTTCCATCTTTTACGGTTTTCGAGTTGTTATCATAACAAGATTCGAGGCCTAAGGTTGAGGTCATATCTCAACTTTAACCTTGAGATTTTCCTTAAGGACATGTCAGAAAACAACAAATGGTGAACAACCAAGGTGTTTTCGACTTCCGGTTTGTGAGTTTTGGTGATGACCGGAGTGATTGAAACATTCAAGGTATACCGCTCGCTTTCGCTCGACAAAATTTTTTGGCCAAATTATGGCACAAAGTTGTCTCAAAAGTTCCTTAACATTTCTCACTTTTCAGTTTTTCTCTAAATTTTATAGTTTCTGAGTTGTTCTGATAACAAGGTTTACGGTGTTGGGGCAGATAACTCCGTAAAGAAAAAGTTTTCGGTGTCGCAGGGTGAACACCGAACAGGTCTTAAGAGTTCGATACTTGGTTTAAAAGATCAAAATGATATGTCGCGAAGTCTTTTTCACAGACTGTTTTGAAATGTGGCGGAAGAAAAAGAATAAGAATAATAATAATAAAGATAGGGCTAATTGTTCAAGAACAATTAGAAAGGTCTTTCCCGGAATCTTCCTCTGTTGCTTTGAACTTGAGAACAAAGGTTGCTGGGCCAATTTTTAGTCTTAATAGACTATTTATGTGGTCCTGTCTGAGTAAAACAATATATTATGTTTGTCAAGGACTTTTTTGGTCGTTGCTAGGGACAAAATGTCACTTCCGGTTGCAAAATCACATATTTCAGTAATATACATTATCCTCATTTTCAAAAATATATGATTGCTAAGGACTTTTTATATGGTTACCTTGTTGCTATGGTATGACCTTGACCTGTGACATTTAAAATTGGGCTCAAATTAAAGGCCAAATGGGCTCAAATTAAAGGGCTTGACTTTGTGATTATATTAAACTTATATGTTTACTATATTATCTCTAACCATTTTCAAGTTATAAGAAAAAAAAAGATTAACCAAAACCAGTCAAGGGCCTTAACTCGAAAACAGTTCATCACACAGTTTCACACCAAATGTAACAAATAAAGGTCTTGATAAGAGAAGTATTTTTGCCATTTATTGTCTTCTTCTATCTTTTATTGTTTTTAAGTTGTAATGATAACAAGATTGGAGGCCTAAGGTCGAGATCACTTCTGAACTTTGATTTAAAATTTTCTTTAAGAACATGTCACAGGACGGCAAATGGTGAAGACCTTAGGTGATTGCAACTTACGGTTTGTGAGTTTTTGTGATAAGCGGAGTCCATTGAAACATTCAAGGGATACTGCTCGCCTTCGCTAGTCAGAAATTTTTAGCCAAATTATGTCATAGAGTTGTCTCGAAAGTTCCTCAACATTTCTATCTTTTCAGTTTTCTTCTATCTTTTATAGTTCCAGAGGATATGCAATAACAAGATTTTCGGTGTTTGGGCAGATAACTCGGTAAAGAAAAATATTTCGATTTCACAGGGTGAATCCCAAATAGACTTTTAGTGCCCAAAACTTGTCGCGAAAGACCAAAATGTAATGTTTCAAAACCGGTAATTCATCTCTTTTGACAGGAAATGAATTCAAAACATATGGCTGCACTGGGATTTTTGTCAACCGGAAGTGACATTTTAAAAAACCGCAAGTTACTAACCAAACCGCTAGTTAATGCCTTTTTCAAAGCGTTTAGTCGTCAGATGACCATAGGTGTTTCCGAATGACACATTTTATAAGTTTTGTTATTAAACGGAATTGTCAAATATTCCAAGAGCAGTTACTCGTATACGTTAATCCTATTTTTTTATATGCAACCATCAGTTTTCTTCTATCTTTAATAGTTCCAGAGATTATGCTATTACAAGGTTTTCGGTGTTTGGGGAGATAACACTGTTAAGAAAAATGTTTCGGTTTCACAGGAAAAATTTTAAATATAATTTCAGTGGCTAAGTGTAGTGTAGTTATTTTCGTCAGTTATGCATTTTGAATGAAAAGTATCTTGTTTCCAACCATTTCTTTGAAATCAGTCTAAAAATTAATGAAAACATGGCTGCTAAATGGGGGTATTTATACATGTATATAAATGACTTTCTGTGTAGCTTAATGTTGACCAGAAACCAGTTGTCTTGTTTCTGTCGATAATTTTAGTATTTGTTGGTATTTTTACATTTTGAGGACAACTGAATATTGGAAATGGATTATATAATTAAACCGTCATGTATGATTAGCAATGTTTGCTCTGTCGTCACCAACATATAATATCAGGGACTAAAGTCCTTCTTTTATGCACACCTTTAAATGATGTAGAAGTCATATTTTAGGACGTTCCTGGCAATGGTTGTAATTAAGTAAGTTGCAGACGACTCGATTTCATTGAATTTGTTTGAATTTCTAGATTCATTTGACCTTTAAATAGATATGGAACACTAAGAATAGCATACATAGTAACGATATGCATGTACATTTGATAGAATATTTTAGAAAATATCAAGCATCAGACGAAACCTTTGGTCAGTTTGGACCACATTTTCTTGATATCTTCTTCCAGGTAAGGAACCGAATTCAAATTGAATGTATGAGGTTCCGTTGATATTATGCTACAGGGTATGATTCTGAAATACCTGTGTACTTATTTTTGATGGGGAAAAAACAAAAATGAGTCTCAACAGCATTAAATATGTCAAATTTAATAATTACACAATAAGGAAAAGTGGGATACTTTTTAAAAAAATCTCTTTTTTTTTCAAGTAAGGCTACTATGTATGTCACAGTGTTACATATTTTTCATGAAAATCTTAGTTTAGTGTAAAAATTTTTAAGAACTTGCATTTCAATTGCTAATTATTTATTATTTCTGTATAAATGTGTAAGTTAACATTATTTCAATCATTTTTATGACTAGCACCATGAGCACATTTGGTTTAATATATATTAATTATTAGTATTTTTTTGCGCGAGACAAGGATTATCAGGTCTATATCAGATGAGCTCGTAGAGCGAATCTGATATGGACCTGATAATCCTTGTCGAGCGAAAAAAAAATACTAATAATTTTTTTATCGGTAATTTCTCAATTTAAATACAACTTTTTTTATTTGTTTTCGTTTTTTCACATATTTGAGGTTATTTTGCGTTGTAATAGTGCCGTTTTTACGGTAAGAATCTGTGCACTACTTCTTTTGTACAATTTTTATGCGTAATGCAGTCTGACATGACGTCACTCCTACCTCAATCATTCAAAAACTTCAAGCGATTATGCGGACGGAGCCGGAGGGAATTTCAAATGAATGGAGAGGAAATGTCAATCTGAAACCATTTACAGCGTTACGAAAAAGTTTAAAGAGGTAGGTTATCATGTTTGAAAAATGATTCTGATTACGATTTCTTTCACTGACCGGCTTGGCGTGCATGTCAGTTATTCCGTTAATGGGGCTACTGATATTGATAAATAAATCCATAATGATTCCGTACCCCATAAATATGTAATGAAAATTTCTGCCTGTGTAACACCAAGTAATTAGTTGCCTATAGTATAAAGTGCTAAAGCCTATCAACTATGTCTACGGTCACATACTCGATATTTCTGCAATCTTCCTTCATTTAGCGATCAACAGGAAGTGTACTGTTAAAATATCCTGCATTTTATTCTCTATTAATGATAAACATGTGTTTCAACCAAATTAAACGCTGTTAAAGCGATACACTGTCAAGACCCGTTTATCGCCGAAATTCGAGTGTACTGCCATACAAAAAAAGCAAGTTAAAAGGGGGGGTATTGAATGTACATTGATCGTTATTCTTATTTCAGGAGACGAATAAGATACTCTCTAGATACTGATTGTGTGTTGTGTATTATATTTTGTAACACTTCTTAGTGGCTGGACAAGTCTGATTAATTGCAGCATAGATGTATTGTTTCTTTCGTGATGTTTGTTTTCCTTAATATTTATGAGCTTTGGTCAGTGATGCGCGATTCGTCAAAAAGTAATGCAGATTCTTCCGCAATGTGTTCGCGCAAGACAAATGACCAACAGCTGATAATTTCTAGTATCACTGGTCGTTGTTCTACTGAGCGTTGATACTAATTTTATTGGTAGTAAAGATCAAAGGAAATTGTAACAAATTACAGATAAAGCAAATTATACATTTATGTAAAAAAGTGCATGTTGTCTTTATTCGACAATAATTGCACACTCTAAATGTTCATTATTTTATTAGTTTTTGTCAAAAGTTAGTTGTTTATGGTACAAACAATTTGAATATAGATTATTACCTATTTTTAATCATCCATCATTGAAAAATTTTAAATCTCAAATGCATACCCCAATCTAAGACAAAAAGTACTAATATCTTGATACAGGGATATAAATCTGCCATTAGGTAAGCATTTTATTTATAAATACATAAGAATTTTCATTCTTGTGCCTCAATATACTTGATTTAATACTCGATATAGAACAGATTGATAAAAATGATCAAATCTATAGTTCGGTGTATTAAACCAAGGCTCAAAACACTGATTCCGTTTAATATGCATGTCTATTACAGTATCTGTAATGGTTTACAAGTTACGAGTCAAGAACCACATTCTGTAATGATTCAAGGGCAATAACTGAAAATCGACTAATGGTACCTACTGCTTTTCCTTTCAAATATTTGTATATTTTTGAAAAGTCCAACATTTTTCCTATTTATTGTCTACTTCAAACTTGTATAGTTTTTATATTATTTTCTAAAAACAGTAAATGATAGAGAACATTTTGAAAATGGCAACCCATAATGATATGACTTTGGTCTTGAATTGAATGTCTTGACTTGTTTATCACAGTCATCCTATATGTTTACTATATTATCTCTAACCGTTTTCGAGTTAAAAGCCAAAAACTGAATAACCAAAGCACATCAAGGCCAATAACTCGAAAACGGTTCATAAAACAGTTCTGGACCTAATGATACTAAATGAAGGTCTTGATGAGAGGATCACTTTATGTTACTTGTTTACTATATTATATCTAACCGTTTTCGAGTTAAAAGCCAAAAACCAAATAACCGAAACACATCAAGGCCAATAACTCGAAAACGGTTCATAGAACAGTCCTGGACCCAAGTATACTAATCGAAGGTCTTGATGAGAGGATCACTTTATGTATACTTGTTTACTATATTATCTCTAACCGTTTTCGAGTTAAAAGCCAAAAACTGAATAACCGAAACACATCAAGGCCAATAACTCGAAAACGGTTCATGAAACAGTCCTGGACCTAATTATACTAAATGAAGGTCTTGATGAGAGGATTACTTTATGTATATTTGTTTACTATATTATCTCTAACCGTTTTGGAGTTAAAAGCCAAAAACCGAATAACCGAAACACATCAAGGCCAATAACTCGAAAACGGTTCATAGAACAGTCTCAGACTCTTATACTAAATGAAGGTCTTAATGAGAGGATCACTTTATGTATATTTGTTTACTATATTATCTCTAACCGTTTTCGAGTTAGAAGCCAAAAACCGAATAACCGAAACACATCAAGGCCAATAACTCGAAAACGGTTCATAGAACAGTCTTGGACACAATTATACTAAATGAAGGTCTTGATGAGAGGATCACTTTATGTATATTTGTTTACTATATTATCTCTAACCGTTTTCGAGTTAAAAGCCAAAAACTGAATAACCAAAACACATCAAGGCCAATAACTCGAAAACGGTTCATAAAACAGTTCTGGACCTAATGATACTAAATGAAGGTCTTGATGAGAGGATCACTTTATGTATACTTGTTTACTATATTATCTCTAACCGTTTTGGAGTTAAAAGCCAAAAACCAAATAACCGAAACACATCAAGGCCAATAACTCGAAAACGGTTCATAGAACAGTCTTGGACACAATTATACTAAATGAAGGTCTTGATGAGAGGATCACTTTATGTATATTTGTTTACTATATTATCTCTAACCGTTTTCGAGTTAAAAGCCAAAAACTGAATAACCAAAACACATCAAGGCCAATAACTCGAAAACGGTTCATAAAACAGTTCTGGACCTAATGATTCTAAATGAAGGTCTTGATGAGAGGATTACTTTATGTATACTTGTTTACTATATTATATCTAACCGTTTTCGAGTTAAAAGCCAAAAACCAAATAACCGAAACACATCAAGGCCAATAACTCCAAAACGGTTCATAGAACAGTCCTGGACCCAAGTATACTAATCGAAGGTCTTGATGAGAGTATCACTTTATGCATACTTGTTTACTATATTATCTCTAACCGTTTTCGAGTTGAAAGCCAAAAACTGAATAACCGAAACACATCAAGGCCAATAACTCGAAAACGGTTCATAGAACAGTCCTGGACCTAATTATACTAAATGAAGGTCTTGATGAGAGGATCACTTTATGTATATTTGTTTACTATATTATCTCTAACCGTTTTCAAGTTAAAAGCCAAAAACCTAATAACCGAAACACATCAAGGCCAATAACTCGAAAACGGTTCATAGAACAGTCTCAGACTCTTATACTAAATGAAGGTCTTAATGAGAGGATCACTTTATGTATATTTGTTTACTATATTATCTCTAACCGTTTTCGAGTTAGAAGCCAAAAACCGAATAACCGAAACACATCAAGGCCAATAACTCGAAAACGGTTCATAGAACAGTCTTGGACACAATTATACTAAATGAAGGTCTTGATGAGAGGATCACTTTATGTATATTTGTTTACTATATTATCTCTAACCGTTTTCGAGTTAAAAGCCAAAAACTGAATAACCAAAACACATCAAGGCCAATAACTCGAAAACGGTTCATAAAACAGTTCTGGACCTAATGATACTAAATGAAGGTCTTGATGAGAGGATCACTTTATGTATACTTGTTTACTATATCATCTCTAACCGTTTTGGAGTTAAAAGCCAAAAACCAAATAACCGAAACACATCAAGGCCAATAACTCGAAAACGGTTCATAGAACAGTCTTGGACACAATTATACTAAATGAAGGTCTTGATGAGAGGATCACTTTATGTATATTTGTTTACTATATTATCTCTAACCGTTTTCGAGTTAAAAGCCAAAAACTGAATAACCGAAACACATCAAGGCCAATAACTCGAAAACGGTTCATAGAACAGTCCTGGACCTAATTATACTAAATGAAGGTCTTGATGAGAGGATCACTTTATGTATATTTGTTTACTATATTATCTCTAACCGTTTTCAACTTAAAAGCCAAAAACCGAATAACCGAAACACATCAAGGCCAATAACTCGAAAACGGTTCATAGAACAGTCTCAGACTCTTATAGTAAATGAAGGTCTTAATGAGAGGATCACTTTATGTATACTTGTTTACCATATTATCTCTAACCGTTTTCGAGTTTAAAGCTAAAAACCGAATAACCGAAACACATCAAGGCCAATAACTCGAAAACGGTTTATAGAACAGTCTTGGACCCAATTATACTAAATGAAGGTCTTGATGAGAGGACCACTTTATGTTACTTGTTTACTATATTATCTCTAAACGTTTTCGATTTAAAAGCAAAAAACCGAATAACCGAAACACATCAAGGCCAATAACTCGAAAACGGTTCATAGAACAGTCTTGGACCCAATATACTAAATGAAGGTCTTGATAAGAGGATCACTTTATGTATACTTGTTTACTATATTATCTCTAACTGTTTTCAAGTTTTAAGCAAAAAACTGATTTACCGAAATGAGTCAAGGGCTCGAACTCGAAAACGGTTCATAGAACAGTTTCGGAGCAAATGTAACAAATGAAGGCCTTGATGAGAGGAGTATTTTTGCCATTTATTGTCTTCTTCTATCTTTTACAGTTTTTGAGTTGTAATGATAACAAGATTGGAGGCCTAAGGTCGAGGTCACTTGTGAACTTTGACTTTGAGATTTTCTTTAAGGACGTGTCACAGGAAGACAAATGGTGAAGACCATTCCTGATTTCGACTTACGGTTTGTGAGTTTTTGTGATAAGCGGAGTCATTGAAACATTCAAGGGATACCGCTCGCCTTCGCTAGTCAGAAATTTTTAGCCAAAATATGTCATAAAGTTGTCTCAAAAGTTCCTTAACATTTGTCACTTTTCAGTTTTCTTGTATCTGTTATAGTTCCAGAGATTACGTGATAACAAGGTTTTCGGTGTTTGGGCAGATAACTCCGTAAAGAAAAATGTTTCGATTTCACAGGGTGAATTCCGAATAGACTTTCAGTGCCCAAAACTTGTCGCGAAAGACCAAAAAGATATGTCGCGTACTTTTTAAACTGTTTGGTTTTGAAAGTTGGCGGAAAAAAAAAAAATAATAATAATCAAAGCAAAAGCAAGAAGGTCTTCCCACTGGAAGTGGGAAAGACCTTAATTAAAAGGACATTTGTTCAGTAGAACAAATGCACAGGAAGGTCTTTCCCTCGTTATCGTTTCTAATTCTATAGGAAAAACTGGCGTTAAACGTTAAACAAGAGGCCCCAGAGGGTGAAAATCTATCATTTTACATCGTAATATACCTGTATACCCCCCCCCCCCCGGGGTTTCTATTCCATTGTTTCTAGAACGTTCTAATTACAAAATTGAAGAAAAAAAAAGGGCCCGGCCCCTACACCCCAGGGCCAGCATGATTTATTGTTTTTGACATGCTGTCCCTGGGTGGAGAGTTGGGCCATTTTTGGGTTCATAGTTTTATATGCAACTATGATTATATAAAAACCGGGAACCAGTTTTTTTGTTTATTTGTTTGTTTGTTTACTTTTCTGTTTTTAACTATATGTTTGGTATTTTAATGACTTTTCTTGACTTGTAGGGGAAGAGAAAGAGATTTATGGTAAAATTCAAAGAAATGAACTAGCTGGAGTCACGTGACATTGTTATATAATATCACGGAGATAGTTTTATTTTACCACAACAGGGAGTTACGATGGTCTGAAAAGACCTATATCAGTAGGACAGCAAAGGCCCCGATTTGACAGATAAAGGTCAATTTAACGCCGTAAAAGTTACCCGTATGTAAACCAAAAATTTCTTAACAGCGCCACCTATAAAAATTGTTTAGGTCAGGAGAAATTGGCGAGGTTATGTTTTTCTTAAATTAAATCGTTAAATCAAATGTAACAATTTATACGTAATACAGGAATCGATCAAGGGTATATTTTGATGCATGAC
The DNA here is from genome assembly GCA_944474755.1 of Limnoperna fortunei. Taxonomy (NCBI): domain Eukaryota; kingdom Metazoa; phylum Mollusca; class Bivalvia; order Mytilida; family Modiolidae; genus Limnoperna; species Limnoperna fortunei. The sequence goes on from OX104123.1 coordinate 48,033,235, forward strand.
TGTATGTATGCGACACAGATATAATCAACAGATTGCGTAAGATCTATGATACAAAATCGTCATTTTTACGTAAACATGGCGCGGGCCGTTTGTTTACAAATTTATTCAAAAGTAAAAGCTGACACAATTTTATTCCCGGCCCTTTTTATGTATTTTTACAACTGTTTATTCTTTATTAACCAATAGTTTTTCTCGTTGTGCCAGTCGAAATGTGTCACCATCTCTGGTAAAAAGCCACGAGGTTGTTTACCAACATGACCAAAACACGTGTGAGTTTTCAAATGTTGACGAACACATTTCATGTTTAATCCACGAAACTGTCGTTTTGAAGAAGAAATGTTTGTTTAAATTTGACATTAAGCATGACTCGTTAAAAGTCTAGTATATAACGAATTCCCAAGAATTATTTTGTGCCAAAACACGGTGCAATTTGACAGGAATTGAGGAAAGCTCCATGTGCCTGCCTTCGTGTTAGTAGTGAATTTGTACACACAGCGTACGTAAGTCGTATAATAGTTTCAAATATGCTGTCTGTTGATAATTGAATGTTGATATATGTTTTTGGCATTTAATAACGTATATTACACGTAGAGTGACATAGGCCCCTACCCCCCCCCTTTTCACACACACAACCACCCACACTTTTAAGAGGGTGAACCTTTAAGGAATGAAAAATTAATAATTGAATTCCAACAATCACACAGTTTAATGATGCCTATAAAATTCTATAACCAACCATGTCTTATACTGTGGCCTCCACAACTTCTAGTTGAATTAAGATTTTTTCAGCTGGCCCATACATGTAGGTTACTTTTTACAACCGATGAAGTTAAATACCATACTGCAAAATAACTAGTTAATATTTCTGACATTTAGTGCGGTCATTATTTTGCAACTTATTGCTGTTTAAAACAAGTATGGGTCTTTATTATTTATAACTGAAACTGTTTTACATGTATAGATGCATTTTGACTACCATATTAAGTCAAATGTAGCATTATGCAGTTAAAAACAAAGAATTTATTTAATTTTAGAATTTAAAGGAATTGCTTAAATTTATTTATATGGAGAAATTTATATACATGTCGAGTATTTTATAAATAGGCTTTGCTATTTTATGTCTGAACAAAGTAAGCTTGGGAGATTAAATCTTGAGCAGTAAATAAATTTTTTGGACTGCATTGTGATAGTATAAATTCCATTTTTTACAAACATTATCGAGTTAGCTATTAGGTACAAAATTTATGTAATGATGGTTTCTGCACTTGGTATAGATTTGCTTCTATGATATTCATTGAATGTGAAGCTGATATTGAATGGCATAATTAACATTTCTTGATAAACCAATTAGTAAACTTAAGCATCCTTTCCACAAAAAATTTAGACTTTAAATAAACACTTAAATCAAACTGGTATTGTTTAATATTATTTTATAGTTTACAAAAATGTGATATTAAAATTTATGGAAACTTATCTCCAGCAAGAAGTAAGATTTAAAAAACTGGCAGCTATTAACATAATTTTAAAATCTGTGATCATACCTTAACAAAAGAAAAAGGGAAATAAAATGTGAATTAAGTTCTGTGTATAAAAAGAACATTTTTAAAAGAAATTTATAAAAATAATAGTGTCAGTAGATCTATTTTATAGACAGAGATATAGTATTAAATCCTAAAAATGAGTCGTTGGCCCTAGCATGTGAGTTTATAAAGCAATCTAAATCACAGGCATTTGGGGTCAGTATAATTTGTTTCTATGGAATAAAATGCCAGTTAATGAGTTTTATAACATGTATTCACTCATTCGATAAGTTAATATCAGTCTGACATGTCTCAATGCAATATATTGCCCTCAGAAAAATGATAAATTTCTCATTGTAGTATAGACTAATTATGAGAAATTCATGCAAAGAGAAAAAATTTATAAACAGGCAGCTAATAACGCAATTTTGTGCTATCTTCTGTTAATTAAAACTGGATGTAAAAAGAAAATACCAAGACAACAAAGTCTCTGTAAATTATGAAATGTCTTAAAAGATGAATATAACTCTTCCTTAATTGTTCATGTTATTATAACTTAGGTTTTTTTGATAAAATTAAGATGGTCAGAAACTTTTGGATTACTAAAATTTGTATTATATTGTATTTCTGTTATTTCCATTTTTTTAAATATAATTTTGTATTTTACTGGACCCATAGTTGTTATTATGCCTGAATAAATTAATATAAATTTAATGTTTTGCAAATAATATGTTTAAATCTTTTATAGTTTTATGTAGTTTATGGAGTTTTTTCACTATTTATACTGACTGAAATAAGTGTCGTGTAATTGAATAAAAAAAGAAAGAAACATTGTTTCCATTCTGCTTATGGGTCACTAATGTTCACTGTATCTTGCATTGTGTCTACTTAGTCAATCTTAGTGGACTTTAAAACTCTTGCAAGGAAAATTTGGGACATTGAGAATTTTAAGGGTAGCATATCGACTGATGTGTTAAGCTAGGACAAGGAGTGCAACTTTCCTTGTCTGTACAAACCCTACAAGATGCTGTCAGTGTAAAAAGCATAGGGTCTTTCATGCTACAAGAAAAAGGCATTTTTTGTCCTTTACTTTTACATTGTTTTCCAATGGCAGACAAAAATATTTGTCTACATGGTTTCCTGAATTGAAGGTTTAAAAATTTGTTCAGCTTGAATATATACATGTATATATTGAACAATCATGTTGATTTGGTATTTCTATAATATATTTTAATGATTGTTATGATTATACCACACTTTTTTTTCTCTAATGCACACACAGCCCCAAAAATTTACCATTACATTGCAGATGTATTTCAGCCTCCCCCCTTTTTGTAGAAAAAGCTGACACAAATTTGTTCAAAGAGGCTTTGAGACCCACAAATTACACAAAAGACGTAATACTATTATATATTATATATTTTATAAGTACTGATATGTTATCTATTCTACTTTGGCAGACAGATGCTAAATATTTTTCGAAGCGTACATCGAGTTGCTTCCAACACCCCCCTTTTCGGCATTTTGTCACCGAAAAAGCTGACACAAATTTGTTCCCGGGGGGTTTGAAAGCTGAAAATTGGACCGAAGACGTAATATTATAATTGATTTAATAATTTATAGGTCGCGATTTGTCACCATTACTATTTATATTTTTAATTTAGAGTTTTCTGTACGGCGAGTGCCGAGTTCAGATCAAAACATGCCACTTCAAAGGGCATTTTAACCTAGTAAATAAAAACTATACAGTACAAAATTTCTATAAATGACAGGTAATTGTCTTAGGACTTAGCTGTATTTTATTTTATTGATGTATGTTACGACAGTGCTACGTACGATAACGAAAACTGAGACACTATCACGCTTACAAAAAAACGACAAAAAGTTGACCTTTAGTCACGTGACTGAAGTCGTTAAAAATCGGCCATTACAGGCGTTTGCTTTCCTACTATATATATGACATGATGCACGATCTGTAATCTCAGTGATTGTTTAATTCAGGACGACACGGATTAATATCAACGGAGCATTGTTTCAATTTGTTATTGTTTCAGATCGATCATTTAAAGACATTTATCAAATTATTTCATAGGAATTTCACGCTGGAAAATAAGGACACGAGTTACGTAGCAGACGACCGAATAAACAAAAATTCACGTCGGAAATTGTTTCAATTTGATTGAAATGCAGTTCGGATAGTTAGAACAACTTGTTGAGAAAGGATTTACACTATGATTCACTGACGATAACTGAAATGGACATCACAGCTGACGAAATTTACAAATAAGGGGGAGGGGTGGTCATGTGTTTCAATCTGGGATTTGGAGGATTTATTGACTCGCATACTTTGAGGAAATACGTTTTTAGACTGAAATCCACATTCTAAACAGAAAATATCTTCTTTTTACCTAACAAAGTAAGTTGATTAAATTTAGTGTTAACTTTGGTCATGTATATTGAAAAAATGTACACTATGAACATGATGAAAGTAGACCAAACTACATAACATTTTATGCAAAACTTATTTTGTCATACATCTTGGTATTTTTAATTGATTGTCTCCATACAATATTATTATTATGATTCAGAAATAACTTTGTACTCATTTTTAATGGAGAAACACACTAAAATGGGACACAACAGCTTTACATATTTTAAATTTAATAATTAAACAATAAGGAAAAGAGGGAAACTTGTAGAAATCACAAGGTTTTGTTTTAACTTTGGATTAAAAGTGTCGATTTAGGCTATTGTCACAGTGTTGAACATTTTTTCATGAAAATCTAAGAATAATGTGTACCATTTTTAAAGTAATTGCACTTAAATTGCTAATTTCTGTATATATGTTCAAGTTAACATCATTTCAATCATTTTAATAATTATCACATTTGGTTTAATACAGCAATTTTGCAACAAAGTGCATGTTTTCTTCACTCGACACATAATTACGCATTGTAGGAACTCGCTCAATGTTCATTATTTTATCAATTTTTGTTTAATACAGAAATTTTGTAACAAAGTGCATGTTTTCTTCACTCGACACATAATTACGCATTGTAGGAACTCACTCAATGTTCATGATTTTATCAATTTTTGCCAAAAGTTAGTTTTTTATGTTACAAAAAGTACATGTAGTATGTACTTAAAATTTGAAATTAGTGTTTAAGCCATTTTGAAATGTCCATCATTGAAAATTTTTAAGTCTCATATGATTACCCCTTTCTAAGCCAAAAAGTACTAATATCTTGATACATATTAATTCTTAGTTTGTTTTTTTTTCGCTCGACAAGTCTTATCAGGTCCATATCAAATGAGCTCGAAGATATAAGATACTCTCTAGATACTGGTTATGTGTTACGTTTTATATATTGTAACACTTCTTAGTGTCTGGACAGGTCTGATTAATTGCAGCAAAGATGTGTATTTTTTTTATCGTGATGTATGTTTTCCTTAATATTCATGAGCTTTGGTCAAAAAGCTAGGCAGATTCTTCGCACACGACATATGACCATGTTAACTATATTATCTCTAACCGTTTTCAAGTTAAAGTCAAAAACCGAATAACAGAAATGTGTCAAGGCTGATAACTCGAATACGGTTCATATAACAGTTTCAGTTACAATATACTAAATGAAGGTCTTGAAGAGAGGATCACTTTAAATATACATATTTACTATATTATCTCTAACCGTTTTCAAGTTTTAACCAAAAAACCGAATAACTCAAACATGTCAAGGGCTGTTACTCGAAAACGGTTCATCGCACACCTTCGGTTCAAATGTACCAAATGAAGGTCTCAACAAAATTTAGCATATACGTGTCAAGGGCCATGACCTGGAAAACGGTTTGTCACACAGTTTTCGACACTATATATCAAATGTAGATCTCAATGAGAGGAACATTTTTCTCTTATATTGTCTGCTTCAATTTTGTATGGTTTTTGAGTTATATTGAAAATAAAAGTTAGCCGAAACCAGTCAAGGGCCATAACCTCGAAAACGGTTTGTCGCACAGTTTTCAACTATTTATATCAAATGTAGATCTCAATGAGAGGAACATTTTTCTCATATATTGTCTGCTTCAATTTTGTATGGTTTTTGAGTAATATTGAAAACAAAATTTAGCCAAAACCTGTCAAGGGCAATAACTCCTAAACGGTTCATTGAACAATTTTTGACATAAAAGACCAAATGTAGGTCTCAATGAGAGGAACATTTTTCTCATATATTGTCTGCTTCAATTTTGTATGGTTTGTGAGTAATATTGAAAACTAAATTTAGCCGAAACCTGTCAAGGGCAATAACTCCTAAACGGTTCATTGAACAATTTTTGACATAAAAGACCAAATGTAGGTCTCAATGAGAGGAGTATTTTTCCAATTTATTGTCTGCTTCTATCTTTTACAGTTTTCGAGTTGTTATGATAACAAGATTGGAGGCCTAAGGTCGAGGTCATATCTGAACTTTGACCTGAGATTTTCTTGAAGGTCATGTCACAGAACAACAAATGGTGAAGACCCAAGGTGTTTTCGACTTACCGTTTGCGTGTTTTGGTGACAACCGAAGTCAATGAAACATTCAAGGTATACCGCTCGCCTTCGCTCGACAAAATTTTTTGGCCAAATTATGGCACGAAGTTGTCTCAAAAGTTCCTTAACATTTCTCACTTTTTAGTTTTTCTCTAAATTTTATAGTTTCTGAGTTGATCTGATAACAAGGTTTTCGGTGTTTGGGCAGATAACTCTGTAAAGAAAAAGTTTTCGGTGTCGCAGGGTCAAATCTGAACAGGTCTTAAGAGTACGATACTTGGTTTAAAAGATCAAAATGATATGTCGCGAACTCTTTTTTATGCACTGTTTTGAAATGTGGCGGAAGAAAGAAAAATAAGAATAATGAAAGGCCATTTGTTCAGAGAACAAATGTGAGGTCTTTCCCAGTATGGTAAATATGGGGATTCTGTTGACGTTTTGTCTGTTCCTTATTACAAAATGTCACTAGCAGTCATGAAAATTAGTTATTTCAGTAAAACAAGTCATCCCTATTCACACTACATATGGTTGCTAAGGACTTTTGTGACCGTTGCTAGGGACAAATTGTCACTTCTGGTTGTAGAACAGTGTATTTCACCTAAATACTTCATCCTGATTCTAAATATATATGGTTACTAAGGACTTTTTATGATGGTTGCCTTGTTGCTATGGTGTGACCTTGACCCATGACCTTTGACCTTTGGCTCAAATTGATGCTCTTTTGATACTGTTCACTTTAAACCTATATGTTTACTATATTATCTCTAACCGTTTTCAATTTATAAGTCAAAAACCAATCAACCGAAACATGTCAAGGGCAATAACTCTTAAACGGTAAATTGAACAGTTTCGGACATTAAAGACCAAATGTAGGTCACAATGAGTGGAGTATTTTACCAATTTATTGTCTGCTTCCATCTTTTACGGTTTTCGAGTTGTTATCATAACAAGATTCGAGGCCTAAGGTTGAGGTCATATCTCAACTTTAACCTTGAGATTTTCCTTAAGGACATGTCAGAAAACAACAAATGGTGAACAACCAAGGTGTTTTCGACTTCCGGTTTGTGAGTTTTGGTGATGACCGGAGTGATTGAAACATTCAAGGTATACCGCTCGCTTTCGCTCGACAAAATTTTTTGGCCAAATTATGGCACAAAGTTGTCTCAAAAGTTCCTTAACATTTCTCACTTTTCAGTTTTTCTCTAAATTTTATAGTTTCTGAGTTGTTCTGATAACAAGGTTTACGGTGTTGGGGCAGATAACTCCGTAAAGAAAAAGTTTTCGGTGTCGCAGGGTGAACACCGAACAGGTCTTAAGAGTTCGATACTTGGTTTAAAAGATCAAAATGATATGTCGCGAAGTCTTTTTCACAGACTGTTTTGAAATGTGGCGGAAGAAAAAGAATAAGAATAATAATAATAATTAAAAGGACATTTGTTCAGTAGAACAAATGCACAGGAAGGTCTTTCCCTCGTTATCGTTTCTAATTCTATAGGAAAAACTGGCGTTAAACGTTAAACAAGAGGCCCCAGAGGGTGAAAATCTATCATTTTACATCGTAATATACCTGTATACCCCCCCCCCCCCCGGGGTTTCTATTCCATTGTTTCTAGAACGTTCTAATTACAAAATTGAAGAAAAAAAAAGGGCCCGGCCCCTACACCCCAGGGCCAGCATGATTTATTGTTTTTGACATGCTGTCCCTGGGTGGAGAGTTGGGCCCTTTTTGGGTTCATAGTTTTATATGCAACTATGATTATATAAAAACCGGGAACCAGTTTTTTTGTTTATTTGTTTGTTTGTTTACTTTTCTGTTTTTAACTATATGTTTGGTATTTTAATGACTTTTCTTGACTTGTAGGGGAAGAGAAAGAGATTTATGGTAAAATTCAAAGAAATGAACTAGCTGGAGTCACGTGACATTGTTATATAATATCACGGAGATAGTTTTATTTTACCACAACAGGGAGTTACGATGGTCTGAAAAGACCTATATCAGTAGGACAGCAAAGGCCCCGATTTGACAGATAAAGGTCAATTTAACGCCGTAAAAGTTACCCGTATGTAAACCAAAAATTTCTTAACAGCGCCACCTATAAAAATTGTTTAGGTCAGGAGAAATTGGCGAGGTTATGTTTTTCTTAAATTAAATCGTTAAATCAAATGTAACAATTTATACGTAATACAGGAATCGATCAAGGGTATATTTTGATGCATGACTGTATGTATGCGACACAGATATAATCAACAGATTGCGTAAGATCTATGATACAAAATCGTCATTTTTACGTAAACATGGCGCGGGCCGTTTGTTTACAAATTTATTCAAAAGTAAAAGCTGACACAATTTTATTCCCGGCCCTTTTTATGTATTTTTACAACTGTTTATTCTTTATTAACCAATAGTTTTTCTCGTTGTGCCAGTCGAAATGTGTCACCATCTCTGGTAAAAAGCCACGAGGTTGTTTACCAACATGACCAAAACACGTGTGAGTTTTCAAATGTTGACGAACACATTTCATGTTTAATCCACGAAACTGTCGTTTTGAAGAAGAAATGTTTGTTTAAATTTGACATTAAGCATGACTCGTTAAAAGTCTAGTATATAACGAATTCCCAAGAATTATTTTGTGCCAAAACACGGTGCAATTTGACAGGAATTGAGGAAAGCTCCATGTGCCTGCCTTCGTGTTAGTAGTGAATTTGTACACACAGCGTACGTAAGTCGTATAATAGTTTCAAATATGCTGTCTGTTGATAATTGAATGTTGATATATGTTTTTGGCATTTAATAACGTATATTACACGTAGAGTGACATAGGCCCCTACCCCCCCCCCCCCTTTTCACACACACAACCACCCACACTTTTAAGAGGGTGAACCTTTAAGGAATGAAAAATTAATAATTGAATTCCAACAATCACACAGTTTAATGATGCCTATAAAATTCTATAACCAACCATGTCTTATACTGTGGCCTCCACAACTTCTAGTTGAATTAAGATTTTTTCAGCTGGCCCATACATGTAGGTTACTTTTTACAACCGATGAAGTTAAATACCATACTGCAAAATAACTAGTTAATATTTCTGACATTTAGTGCGGTCATTATTTTGCAACTTATTGCTGTTTAAAACAAGTATGGGTCTTTATTATTTATAACTGAAACTGTTTTACATGTATAGATGCATTTTGACTACCATATTAAGTCAAATGTAGCATTATGCAGTTAAAAACAAAGAATTTATTTAATTTTAGAATTTAAAGGAATTGCTTAAATTTATTTATATGGAGAAATTTATATACATGTCGAGTATTTTATAAATAGGCTTTGCTATTTTATGTCTGAACAAAGTAAGCTTGGGAGATTAAATCTTGAGCAGTAAATAAATTTTTTGGACTGCATTGTGATAGTATAAATTCCATTTTTTACAAACATTATCGAGTTAGCTATTAGGTACAAAATTTATGTAATGATGGTTTCTGCACTTGGTATAGATTTGCTTCTATGATATTCATTGAATGTGAAGCTGATATTGAATGGCATAATTAACATTTCTTGATAAACCAATTAGTAAACTTAAGCATCCTTTCCACAAAAAATTTAGACTTTAAATAAACACTTAAATCAAACTGGTATTGTTTAATATTATTTTATAGTTTACAAAAATGTGATATTAAAATTTATGGAAACTTATCTCCAGCAAGAAGTAAGATTTAAAAAACTGGCAGCTATTAACATAATTTTAAAATCTGTGATCATACCTTAACAAAAGAAAAAGGGAAATAAAATGTGAATTAAGTTCTGTGTATAAAAAGAACATTTTTAAAAGAAATTTATAAAAATAATAGTGTCAGTAGATCTATTTTATAGACAGAGATATAGTATTAAATCCTAAAAATGAGTCGTTGGCCCTAGCATGTGAGTTTATAAAGCAATCTAAATCACAGGCATTTGGGGTCAGTATAATTTGTTTCTATGGAATAAAATGCCAGTTAATGAGTTTTATAACATGTATTCACTCATTCGATAAGTTAATATCAGTCTGACATGTCTCAATGCAATATATTGCCCTCAGAAAAATGATAAATTTCTCATTGTAGTATAGACTAATTATGAGAAATTCATGCAAAGAGAAAAAATTTATAAACAGGCAGCTAATAACGCAATTTTGTGCTATCTTCTGTTAATTAAAACTGGATGTAAAAAGAAAATACCAAGACAACAAAGTCTCTGTAAATTATGAAATGTCTTAAAAGATGAATATAACTCTTCCTTAATTGTTCATGTTATTATAACTTACTAGGTTTTTTTGATAAAATTAAGATGGTCAGAAACTTTTGGATTACTAAAATTTGTATTATATTGTATTTCTGTTATTTCCATTTTTTTAAATATAATTTTGTATTTTACTGGACCCATAGTTGTTATTATGCCTGAATAAATTAATATAAATTTAATGTTTTGCAAATAATATGTTTAAATCTTTTATAGTTTTATGTAGTTTATGGAGTTTTTTCACTATTTATACTGACTGAAATAAGTGTCGTGTAATTGAATAAAAAAAGAAAGAAACATTGTTTCCATTCTGCTTATGGGTCACTAATGTTCACTGTATCTTGCATTGTGTCTACTTAGTCAATCTTAGTGGACTTTAAAACTCTTGCAAGGAAAATTTGGGACATTGAGAATTTTAAGGGTAGCATATCGACTGATGTGTTAAGCTAGGACAAGGAGTGCAACTTTCCTTGTCTGTACAAACCCTACAAGATGCTGTCAGTGTAAAAAGCATAGGGTCTTTCATGCTACAAGAAAAAGGCATTTTTTGTCCTTTACTTTTACATTGTTTTCCAATGGCAGACAAAAATATTTGTCTACATGGTTTCCTGAATTGAAGGTTTAAAAATTTGTTCAGCTTGAATATATACATGTATATATTGAACAATCATGTTGATTTGGTATTTCTATAATATATTTTAATGATTGTTATGATTATACCACACTTTTTTTTCTCTAATGCACACACAGCCCCAAAAATTTACCATTACATTGCAGATGTATTTCAGCCTCCCCCCTTTTTGTAGAAAAAGCTGACACAAATTTGTTCAAAGAGGCTTTGAGACCCACAAATTACACAAAAGACGTAATACTATTATATATTATATATTTTATAAGTACTGATATGTTATCTATTCTACTTTGGCAGACAGATGCTAAATATTTTTCGAAGCGTACATCGAGTTGCTTCCAACACCCCCCTTTTCGGCATTTTGTCACCGAAAAAGCTGACACAAATTTGTTCCCGGGGGGTTTGAAAGCTGAAAATTGGACCGAAGACGTAATATTATAATTGATTTAATAATTTATAGGTCGCGATTTGTCACCATTACTATTTATATTTTTAATTTAGAGTTTTCTGTACGGCGAGTGCCGAGTTCAGATCAAAACATGCCACTTCAAAGGGCATTTTAACCTAGTAAATAAAAACTATACAGTACAAAATTTCTATAAATGACAGGTAATTGTCTTAGGACTTAGCTGTATTTTATTTTATTGATGTATGTTACGACAGTGCTACGTACGATAACGAAAACTGAGACACTATCACGCTTACAAAAAAAACGACAAAAAGTTGACCTTTAGTCACGTGACTGAAGTCGTTAAAAATCGGCCATTACAGGCGTTTGCTTTCCTACTGTATATATGACATGATGCACGATCTGTAATCTCAGTGATTGTTTAATTCAGGACGACACGGATTAATATCAACGGAGCATTGTTTCAATTTGTTATTGTTTCAGATCGATCATTTAAAGACATTTATCAAATTATTTCATAGGAATTTCACGCTGGAAAATAAGGACACGAGTTACGTAGCAGACGACCGAATAAACAAAAATTCACGTCGGAAATTGTTTCAATTTGATTGAAATGCAGTTCGGATAGTTAGAACAACTTGTTGAGAAAGGATTTACACTATGATTCACTGACGATAACTGAAATGGACATCACAGCTGACGAAATTTACAAATAAGGGGGAGGGGTGGTCATGTGTTTCAATCTGGGATTTGGAGGATTTATTGACTCGCATACTTTGAGGAAATACGTTTTTAGACTGAAATCCACATTCTAAACAGAAAATATCTTCTTTTTACCTAACAAAGTAAGTTGATTAAATTTAGTGTTAACTTTGGTCATGTATATTGAAAAAATGTACACTATGAACATGATGAAAGTAGACCAAACTACATAACATTTTATGCAAAACTTATTTTGTCATACATCTTGGTATTTTTAATTGATTGTCTCCATACAATATTATTATTATGATTCAGAAATAACTTTGTACTCATTTTTAATGGAGAAACACACTAAAATGGGACACAACAGCTTTACATATTTTAAATTTAATAATTAAACAATAAGGAAAAGAGGGAAACTTGTAGAAATCACAAGGTTTTGTTTTAACTTTGGATTAAAAGTGTCGATTTAGGCTATTGTCACAGTGTTGAACATTTTTTCATGAAAATCTAAGAATAATGTGTACCATTTTTAAAGTAATTGCACTTAAATTGCTAATTTCTGTATATATGTTCAAGTTAACATCATTTCAATCATTTTAATAATTATCACATTTGGTTTAATACAGCAATTTTGCAACAAAGTGCATGTTTTCTTCACTCGACACATAATTACGCATTGTAGGAACTCGCTCAATGTTCATTATTTTATCAATTTTTGTTTAATACAGAAATTTTGTAACAAAGTGCATGTTTTCTTCACTCGACACATAATTACGCATTGTAGGAACTCACTCAATGTTCATGATTTTATCAATTTTTGCCAAAAGTTAGTTTTTTATGTTACAAAAAGTACATGTAGTATGTACTTAAAATTTGAAATTAGTGTTTAAGCCATTTTGAAATGTCCATCATTGAAAATTTTTAAGTCTCATATGATTACCCCTTTCTAAGCCAAAAAGTACTAATATCTTGATACATATTAATTCTTAGTTTGTTTTTTTTTCGCTCGACAAGTCTTATCAGGTCCATATCAAATGAGCTCGAAGATATAAGATACTCTCTAGATACTGGTTATGTGTTACGTTTTATATATTGTAACACTTCTTAGTGTCTGGACAGGTCTGATTAATTGCAGCAAAGATGTGTATTTTTTTTATCGTGATGTATGTTTTCCTTAATATTCATGAGCTTTGGTCAAAAAGCTAGGCAGATTCTTCGCACACGACATATGACCATGTTAACTATATTATCTCTAACCGTTTTCAAGTTAAAGTCAAAAACCGAATAACAGAAATGTGTCAAGGCTGATAACTCGAATACGGTTCATATAACAGTTTCAGTTACAATATACTAAATGAAGGTCTTGAAGAGAGGATCACTTTAAATATACATATTTACTATATTATCTCTAACCGTTTTCAAGTTTTAACCAAAAAACCGAATAACTCAAACATGTCAAGGGCTGTTACTCGAAAACGGTTCATCGCACACCTTCGGTTCAAATGTACCAAATGAAGGTCTCAACAAAATTTAGCATATACGTGTCAAGGGCCATGACCTGGAAAACGGTTTGTCACACAGTTTTCGACACTATATATCAAATGTAGATCTCAATGAGAGGAACATTTTTCTCTTATATTGTCTGCTTCAATTTTGTATGGTTTTTGAGTTATATTGAAAATAAAAGTTAGCCGAAACCAGTCAAGGGCCATAACCTCGAAAACGGTTTGTCGCACAGTTTTCAACTATTATATCAAATGTAGATCTCAATGAGAGGAACATTTTTCTCATATATTGTCTGCTTCAATTTTGTATGGTTTTTGAGTAATATTGAAAACAAAATTTAGCCAAAACCTGTCAAGGGCAATAACTCCTAAACGGTTCATTGAACAATTTTTGACATAAAAGACCAAATGTAGGTCTCAATGAGAGGAGTATTTTTCCAATTTATTGTCTGCTTCTATCTTTTACAGTTTTCGAGTTGTTATGATAACAAGATTGGAGGCCTAAGGTCGAGGTCATATCTGAACTTTGACCTGAGATTTTCTTGAAGGTCATGTCACAGAACAACAAATGGTGAAGACCCAAGGTGTTTTCGACTTACCGTTTGCGTGTTTTGGTGACAACCGAAGTCAATGAAACATTCAAGGTATACCGCTCGCCTTCGCTCGACAAAATTTTTTGGCCAAATTATGGCACGAAGTTGTCTCAAAAGTTCCTTAACATTTCTCACTTTTTAGTTTTTCTCTAAATTTTATAGTTTCTGAGTTGATCTGATAACAAGGTTTTCGGTGTTTGGGCAGATAACTCTGTAAAGAAAAAGTTTTCGGTGTCGCAGGGTCAAATCTGAACAGGTCTTAAGAGTACGATACTTGGTTTAAAAGATCAAAATGATATGTCGCGAACTCTTTTTTATGCACTGTTTTGAAATGTGGCGGAAGAAAGAAAAATAAGAATAATGAAAGGCCATTTGTTCAGAGAACAAATGTGAGGTCTTTCCCAGTATGGTAAATATGGGGATTCTGTTGACGTTTTGTCTGTTCCTTATTACAAAATGTCACTAGCAGTCATGAAAATTAGTTATTTCAGTAAAACAAGTCATCCCTATTCACACTACATATGGTTGCTAAGGACTTTTGTGACCGTTGCTAGGGACAAATTGTCACTTCTGGTTGTAGAACAGTGTATTTCACCTAAATACTTCATCCTGATTCTAAATATATATGGTTACTAAGGACTTTTTATGATGGTTGCCTTGTTGCTATGGTGTGACCTTGACCCATGACCTTTGACCTTTGGCTCAAATTGATGCTCTTTTGATACTGTTCACTTTAAACCTATATGTTTACTATATTATCTCTAACCGTTTTCAATTTATAAGTCAAAAACCAATCAACCGAAACATGTCAAGGGCAATAACTCTTAAACGGTAAATTGAACAGTTTCGGACATTAAAGACCAAATGTAGGTCACAATGAGTGGAGTATTTTACCAATTTATTGTCTGCTTCCATCTTTTACGGTTTTCGAGTTGTTATCATAACAAGATTCGAGGCCTAAGGTTGAGGTCATATCTCAACTTTAACCTTGAGATTTTCCTTAAGGACATGTCAGAAAACAACAAATGGTGAACAACCAAGGTGTTTTCGACTTCCGGTTTGTGAGTTTTGGTGATGACCGGAGTGATTGAAACATTCAAGGTATACCGCTCGCTTTCGCTCGACAAAATTTTTTGGCCAAATTATGGCACAAAGTTGTCTCAAAAGTTCCTTAACATTTCTCACTTTTCAGTTTTTCTCTAAATTTTATAGTTTCTGAGTTGTTCTGATAACAAGGTTTACGGTGTTGGGGCAGATAACTCCGTAAAGAAAAAGTTTTCGGTGTCGCAGGGTGAACACCGAACAGGTCTTAAGAGTTCGATACTTGGTTTAAAAGATCAAAATGATATGTCGCGAAGTCTTTTTCACAGACTGTTTTGAAATGTGGCGGAAGAAAAAGAATAAGAATAATAATAATAATTAAAAGGACATTTGTTCAGTAGAACAAATGCACAGGAAGGTCTTTCCCTCGTTATCGTTTCTATAGGAAAAACTGGCGTTAAACGTTAAACAAGAGGCCCCAGAGGGTGAAAATCTATCATTTTACATCGTAATATACCCGTATACCCCCCCCCCCCCGGGCGGGTTTCTATTATTCCATTGTTTCTAGAACGTTCTAATTACAAAATTGAAGAAAAAAAAAGGGCCCGGCCCCTACACCCCAGGGCCAGCATGATTTATTGTTTTTGACATGCTGTCCCTGGGTGGAGAGTTGGGCCCTTTTTGGGTTCATAGTTTTATATGCAACTATGATTATATAAAAACCGGGAACCAGTTTTTTTGTTTATTTGTTTGTTTGTTTACTTTTCTGTTTTTAACTATATGTTTGGTATTTTAATGACTTTTCTTGACTTGTAGGGGAAGAGAAAGAGATTTATGGTAAAATTCAAAGAAATGAACTAGCTGGAGTCACGTGACATTGTTATATAATATCACGGAGATAGTTTTATTTTACCACAACAGGGAGTTACGATGGTCTGAAAAGACCTATATATATGACATGATGCACGATCTGTAATCTCAGTGATTGTTTAATTCAGGACGACACGGATTAATATCAACGGAGCATTGTTTCAATTTGTTATTGTTTCAGATCGATCATTTAAAGACATTTATCAAATTATTTCATAGGAATTTCACGCTGGAAAATAAGGACACGAGTTACGTAGCAGACGACCGAATAAACAAAAATTCACGTCGGAAATTGTTTCAATTTGATTGAAATGCAGTTCGGATAGTTAGAACAACTTGTTGAGAAAGGATTTACACTATGATTCACTGACGATAACTGAAATGGACATCACAGCTGACGAAATTTACAAATAAGGGGGAGGGGTGGTCATGTGTTTCAATCTGGGATTTGGAGGATTTATTGACTCGCATACTTTGAGGAAATACGTTTTTAGACTGAAATCCACATTCTAAACAGAAAATATCTTCTTTTTACCTAACAAAGTAAGTTGATTAAATTTAGTGTTAACTTTGGTCATGTATATTGAAAAAATGTACACTATGAACATGATGAAAGTAGACCAAACTACATAACATTTTATGCAAAACTTATTTTGTCATACATCTTGGTATTTTTAATTGATTGTCTCCATACAATATTATTATTATGATTCAGAAATAACTTTGTACTCATTTTTAATGGAGAAACACACTAAAATGGGACACAACAGCTTTACATATTTTAAATTTAATAATTAAACAATAAGGAAAAGAGGGAAACTTGTAGAAATCACAAGGTTTTGTTTTAACTTTGGATTAAAAGTGTCGATTTAGGCTATTGTCACAGTGTTGAACATTTTTTCATGAAAATCTAAGAATAATGTGTACCATTTTTAAAGTAATTGCACTTAAATTGCTAATTTCTGTATATATGTTCAAGTTAACATCATTTCAATCATTTTAATAATTATCACATTTGGTTTAATACAGCAATTTTGCAACAAAGTGCATGTTTTCTTCACTCGACACATAATTACGCATTGTAGGAACTCGCTCAATGTTCATTATTTTATCAATTTTTGTTTAATACAGAAATTTTGTAACAAAGTGCATGTTTTCTTCACTCGACACATAATTACGCATTGTAGGAACTCACTCAATGTTCATGATTTTATCAATTTTTGCCAAAAGTTAGTTTTTTATGTTACAAAAAGTACATGTAGTATGTACTTAAAATTTGAAATTAGTGTTTAAGCCATTTTGAAATGTCCATCATTGAAAATTTTTAAGTCTCATATGATTACCCCTTTCTAAGCCAAAAAGTACTAATATCTTGATACATATTAATTCTTAGTTTGTTTTTTTTTCGCTCGACAAGTCTTATCAGGTCCATATCAAATGAGCTCGAAGATATAAGATACTCTCTAGATACTGGTTATGTGTTACGTTTTATATATTGTAACACTTCTTAGTGTCTGGACAGGTCTGATTAATTGCAGCAAAGATGTGTATTTTTTTTATCGTGATGTATGTTTTCCTTAATATTCATGAGCTTTGGTCAAAAAGCTAGGCAGATTCTTCGCACACGACATATGACCATGTTAACTATATTATCTCTAACCGTTTTCAAGTTAAAGTCAAAAACCGAATAACAGAAATGTGTCAAGGCTGATAACTCGAATACGGTTCATATAACAGTTTCAGTTACAATATACTAAATGAAGGTCTTGAAGAGAGGATCACTTTAAATATACATATTTACTATATTATCTCTAACCGTTTTCAAGTTTTAACCAAAAAACCGAATAACTCAAACATGTCTAGGGCTGTTACTCGAAAACGGTTCATCGCACACCTTCGGTTCAAATGTACCAAATGAAGGTCTCAACAAAATTTAGCATATACGTGTCAAGGGCCATGACCTGGAAAACGGTTTGTCACACAGTTTTCGACACTATATATCAAATGTAGATCTCAATGAGAGGAACATTTTTCTCTTATATTGTCTGCTTCAATTTTGTATGGTTTTTGAGTTATATTGAAAATAAAAGTTAGCCGAAACCAGTCAAGGGCCATAACCTCGAAAACGGTTTGTCGCACAGTTTTCAACTATTTATATCAAATGTAGATCTCAATGAGAGGAACATTTTTCTCATATATTGTCTGCTTCAATTTTGTATGGTTTTTGAGTAATATTGAAAACAAAATTTAGCCAAAACCTGTCAAGGGCAATAACTCCTAAACGGTTCATTGAACAATTTTTGACATAAAAGACCAAATGTAGGTCTCAATGAGAGGAGTATTTTTCCAATTTATTGTCTGCTTCTATCTTTTACAGTTTTCGAGTTGTTATGATAACAAGATTGGAGGCCTAAGGTCGAGGTCATATCTGAACTTTGACCTGAGATTTTCTTGAAGGTCATGTCACAGAACAACAAATGGTGAAGACCCAAGGTGTTTTCGACTTACCGTTTGCGTGTTTTGGTGACAACCGAAGTCAATGAAACATTCAAGGTATACCGCTCGCCTTCGCTCGACAAAATTTTTTGGCCAAATTATGGCACGAAGTTGTCTCAAAAGTTCCTTAACATTTCTCACTTTTTAGTTTTTCTCTAAATTTTATAGTTTCTGAGTTGATCTGATAACAAGGTTTTCGGTGTTTGGGCAGATAACTCTGTAAAGAAAAAGTTTTCGGTGTCGCAGGGTCAAATCTGAACAGGTCTTAAGAGTACGATACTTGGTTTAAAAGATCAAAATGATATGTCGCGAACTCTTTTTTATGCACTGTTTTGAAATGTGGCGGAAGAAAGAAAAATAAGAATAATGAAAGGCCATTTGTTCAGAGAACAAATGTGAGGTCTTTCCCAGTATGGTAAATATGGGGATTCTGTTGACGTTTTGTCTGTTCCTTATTACAAAATGTCACTAGCAGTCATGAAAATTAGTTATTTCAGTAAAACAAGTCATCCCTATTCACACTACATATGGTTGCTAAGGACTTTTGTGACCGTTGCTAGGGACAAATTGTCACTTCTGGTTGTAGAACAGTGTATTTCACCTAAATACTTCATCCTGATTCTAAATATATATGGTTACTAAGGACTTTTTATGATGGTTGCCTTGTTGCTATGGTGTGACCTTGACCCATGACCTTTGACCTTTGGCTCAAATTGATGCTCTTTTGATACTGTTCACTTTAAACCTATATGTTTACTATATTATCTCTAACCGTTTTCAATTTATAAGTCAAAAACCAATCAACCGAAACATGTCAAGGGCAATAACTCTTAAACGGTAAATTGAACAGTTTCGGACATTAAAGACCAAATGTAGGTCACAATGAGTGGAGTATTTTACCAATTTATTGTCTGCTTCCATCTTTTACGGTTTTCGAGTTGTTATCATAACAAGATTCGAGGCCTAAGGTTGAGGTCATATCTCAACTTTAACCTTGAGATTTTCCTTAAGGACATGTCAGAAAACAACAAATGGTGAACAACCAAGGTGTTTTCGACTTCCGGTTTGTGAGTTTTGGTGATGACCGGAGTGATTGAAACATTCAAGGTATACCGCTCGCTTTCGCTCGACAAAATTTTTTGGCCAAATTATGGCACAAAGTTGTCTCAAAAGTTCCTTAACATTTCTCACTTTTCAGTTTTTCTCTAAATTTTATAGTTTCTGAGTTGTTCTGATAACAAGGTTTACGGTGTTGGGGCAGATAACTCCGTAAAGAAAAAGTTTTCGGTGTCGCAGGGTGAACACCGAACAGGTCTTAAGAGTTCGATACTTGGTTTAAAAGATCAAAATGATATGTCGCGAAGTCTTTTTCACAGACTGTTTTGAAATGTGGCGGAAGAAAAAGAATAAGAATAATAATAATAATTAAAAGGACATTTGTTCAGTAGAACAAATGCACAGGAAGGTCTTTCCCTCGTTATCGTTTCTAATTCTATAGGAAAAACTGGCGTTAAACGTTAAACAAGAGGCCCCAGAGGGTGAAAATCTATCATTTTACATCGTAATATACCTGTATACCCCCCCCCCCCCCCGGGGTTTCTATTCCATTGTTTCTAGAACGTTCTAATTACAAAATTGAAGAAAAAAAAAGGGCCCGGCCCCTACACCCCAGGGCCAGCATGATTTATTGTTTTTGACATGCTGTCCCTGGGTGGAGAGTTGGGCCCTTTTTGGGTTCATAGTTTTATATGCAACTATGATTATATAAAAACCGGGAACCAGTTTTTTTGTTTATTTGTTTGTTTGTTTACTTTTCTGTTTTTAACTATATGTTTGGTATTTTAATGACTTTTCTTGACTTGTAGGGGAAGAGAAAGAGATTTATGGTAAAATTCAAAGAAATGAACTAGCTGGAGTCACGTGACATTGTTATATAATATCACGGAGATAGTTTTATTTTACCACAACAGGGAGTTACGATGGTCTGAAAAGACCTATATATATGACATGATGCACGATCTGTAATCTCAGTGATTGTTTAATTCAGGACGACACGGATTAATATCAACGGAGCATTGTTTCAATTTGTTATTGTTTCAGATCGATCATTTAAAGACATTTATCAAATTATTTCATAGGAATTTCACGCTGGAAAATAAGGACACGAGTTACGTAGCAGACGACCGAATAAACAAAAATTCACGTCGGAAATTGTTTCAATTTGATTGAAATGCAGTTCGGATAGTTAGAACAACTTGTTGAGAAAGGATTTACACTATGATTCACTGACGATAACTGAAATGGACATCACAGCTGACGAAATTTACAAATAAGGGGGAGGGGTGGTCATGTGTTTCAATCTGGGATTTGGAGGATTTATTGACTCGCATACTTTGAGGAAATACGTTTTTAGACTGAAATCCACATTCTAAACAGAAAATATCTTCTTTTTACCTAACAAAGTAAGTTGATTAAATTTAGTGTTAACTTTGGTCATGTATATTGAAAAAATGTACACTATGAACATGATGAAAGTAGACCAAACTACATAACATTTTATGCAAAACTTATTTTGTCATACATCTTGGTATTTTTAATTGATTGTCTCCATACAATATTATTATTATGATTCAGAAATAACTTTGTACTCATTTTTAATGGAGAAACACACTAAAATGGGACACAACAGCTTTACATATTTTAAATTTAATAATTAAACAATAAGGAAAAGAGGGAAACTTGTAGAAATCACAAGGTTTTGTTTTAACTTTGGATTAAAAGTGTCGATTTAGGCTATTGTCACAGTGTTGAACATTTTTTCATGAAAATCTAAGAATAATGTGTACCATTTTTAAAGTAATTGCACTTAAATTGCTAATTTCTGTATATATGTTCAAGTTAACATCATTTCAATCATTTTAATAATTATCACATTTGGTTTAATACAGCAATTTTGCAACAAAGTGCATGTTTTCTTCACTCGACACATAATTACGCATTGTAGGAACTCGCTCAATGTTCATTATTTTATCAATTTTTGTTTAATACAGAAATTTTGTAACAAAGTGCATGTTTTCTTCACTCGACACATAATTACGCATTGTAGGAACTCACTCAATGTTCATGATTTTATCAATTTTTGCCAAAAGTTAGTTTTTTATGTTACAAAAAGTACATGTAGTATGTACTTAAAATTTGAAATTAGTGTTTAAGCCATTTTGAAATGTCCATCATTGAAAATTTTTAAGTCTCATATGATTACCCCTTTCTAAGCCAAAAAGTACTAATATCTTGATACATATTAATTCTTAGTTTGTTTTTTTTTCGCTCGACAAGTCTTATCAGGTCCATATCAAATGAGCTCGAAGATATAAGATACTCTCTAGATACTGGTTATGTGTTACGTTTTATATATTGTAACACTTCTTAGTGTCTGGACAGGTCTGATTAATTGCAGCAAAGATGTGTATTTTTTTTATCGTGATGTATGTTTTCCTTAATATTCATGAGCTTTGGTCAAAAAGCTAGGCAGATTCTTCGCACACGACATATGACCATGTTAACTATATTATCTCTAACCGTTTTCAAGTTAAAGTCAAAAACCGAATAACAGAAATGTGTCAAGGCTGATAACTCGAATACGGTTCATATAACAGTTTCAGTTACAATATACTAAATGAAGGTCTTGAAGAGAGGATCACTTTAAATATACATATTTACTATATTATCTCTAACCGTTTTCAAGTTTTAACCAAAAAACCGAATAACTCAAACATGTCAAGGGCTGTTACTCGAAAACGGTTCATCGCACACCTTCGGTTCAAATGTACCAAATGAAGGTCTCAACAAAATTTAGCATATACGTGTCAAGGGCCATGACCTGGAAAACGGTTTGTCACACAGTTTTCGACACTATATATCAAATGTAGATCTCAATGAGAGGAACATTTTTCTCTTATATTGTCTGCTTCAATTTTGTATGGTTTTTGAGTTATATTGAAAATAAAAGTTAGCCGAAACCAGTCAAGGGCCATAACCTCGAAAACGGTTTGTCGCACAGTTTTCAACTATTTATATCAAATGTAGATCTCAATGAGAGGAACATTTTTCTCATATATTGTCTGCTTCAATTTTGTATGGTTTTTGAGTAATATTGAAAACAAAATTTAGCCAAAACCTGTCAAGGGCAATAACTCCTAAACGGTTCATTGAACAATTTTTGACATAAAAGACCAAATGTAGGTCTCAATGAGAGGAGTATTTTTCCAATTTATTGTCTGCTTCTATCTTTTACAGTTTTCGAGTTGTTATGATAACAAGATTGGAGGCCTAAGGTCGAGGTCATATCTGAACTTTGACCTGAGATTTTCTTGAAGGTCATGTCACAGAACAACAAATGGTGAAGACCCAAGGTGTTTTCGACTTACCGTTTGCGTGTTTTGGTGACAACCGAAGTCAATGAAACATTCAAGGTATACCGCTCGCCTTCGCTCGACAAAATTTTTTGGCCAAATTATGGCACGAAGTTGTCTCAAAAGTTCCTTAACATTTCTCACTTTTTAGTTTTTCTCTAAATTTTATAGTTTCTGAGTTGATCTGATAACAAGGTTTTCGGTGTTTGGGCAGATAACTCTGTAAAGAAAAAGTTTTCGGTGTCGCAGGGTCAAATCTGAACAGGTCTTAAGAGTACGATACTTGGTTTAAAAGATCAAAATGATATGTCGCGAACTCTTTTTTATGCACTGTTTTGAAATGTGGCGGAAGAAAGAAAAATAAGAATAATGAAAGGCCATTTGTTCAGAGAACAAATGTGAGGTCTTTCCCAGTATGGTAAATATGGGGATTCTGTTGACGTTTTGTCTGTTCCTTATTACAAAATGTCACTAGCAGTCATGAAAATTAGTTATTTCAGTAAAACAAGTCATCCCTATTCACACTACATATGGTTGCTAAGGACTTTTGTGACCGTTGCTAGGGACAAATTGTCACTTCTGGTTGTAGAACAGTGTATTTCACCTAAATACTTCATCCTGATTCTAAATATATATGGTTACTAAGGACTTTTTATGATGGTTGCCTTGTTGCTATGGTGTGACCTTGACCCATGACCTTTGACCTTTGGCTCAAATTGATGCTCTTTTGATACTGTTCACTTTAAACCTATATGTTTACTATATTATCTCTAACCGTTTTCAATTTATAAGTCAAAAACCAATCAACCGAAACATGTCAAGGGCAATAACTCTTAAACGGTAAATTGAACAGTTTCGGACATTAAAGACCAAATGTAGGTCACAATGAGTGGAGTATTTTACCAATTTATTGTCTGCTTCCATCTTTTACGGTTTTCGAGTTGTTATGATAACAAGATTCGAGGCCTAAGGTTGAGGTCATATCTAAACTTTAACCTTGAGATTTTCCTTAAGGTCATGTCACAGAACAACAAATGGTGAACAGCCAAGGTGTTTTCGACTTCCGGTTTGTGAGTTTTGGTTATAACCATAGTAATTGATACATTTAAGGTATACTGCTCGCCTCCGCTCGACAAAATTTTTTGGTCAAATTATGGCACGAAGTTGTCTCAAAAGTTCCTTAACATTTCTCACTTTTCAGTTATTCTCTAAATTTTATAGTTTCTGAGTTGTTCTGATAACAAGGTTTTCGGTGTTGGGGCAGATAACTCTGTAAAGAAAAAGTTTTCGGTGTCGAAGTGTAAACACCGAATAGGTCTTAAGAATGCGATACTTGGTTTAAAAGTTCAAAATGATATGTCGCGTACTCCATCTTTTACGGTTTTCGAGTTGTTATGAAAAGAAGATTCGAGGCCTAAGGTCGAGGTCATATCTAAACTTTAACCTTGAGATTTTCCTTAAGGTCATGTCACAGAACAACAAATGGTGAACAGCCAAGGTGTTTTCGACTTCCGGTTTGTGAGTTTTGGTGATAAATGGAGTGATTGAAACATTCAAGGTATACCGCTCGCCTTCGCTCGACAAAATTTTTTGGTCAAATTATGGTACAAAGTTGTCTCAAAAGTTCCTTAACATTTCTCACTTTTCAGTTTTTCTCTAAATTTTATAGTTTCTGAGTTGTTCTGATAACAAGGTTTACGGTGTTGGGGCAGATAACTCCGTAAAGAAAAAGTTTTCGGTGTCGCAGGGTGAACACCGAACAGGTCTTAAGAGTTCGATACTTGGTTTAAAAGATCAAAATGATATGTCGCGAAGTCTTTTTCACAGACTGTTTTGAAATGTGGCGGAAGAAAAAGAATAAGAATAATAATAATAATTAAAAGGACATTTGTTCAGTAGAACAAATGCACAGGAAGGTCTTTCCCTCGTTATCGTTTCTAATTCTATAGGAAAAACTGGCGTTAAACGTTAAACAAGAGGCCCCAGAGGGTGAAAATCTATCATTTTACATCGTAATATACCTGTATACCCCCCCCCCCGGGGTTTCTATTCCATTGTTTCTAGAACGTTCTAATTACAAAATTGAAGAAAAAAAAAGGGCCCGGCCCCTACACCCCAGGGCCAGCATGATTTATTGTTTTTGACATGCTGTCCCTGGGTGGAGAGTTGGGCCCTTTTTGGGTTCATAGTTTTATATGCAACTATGATTATATAAAAACCGGGAACCAGTTTTTTTGTTTATTTGTTTGTTTGTTTACTTTTCTGTTTTTAACTATATGTTTGGTATTTTAATGACTTTTCTTGACTTGTAGGGGAAGAGAAAGAGATTTATGGTAAAATTCAAAGAAATGAACTAGCTGGAGTCACGTGACATTGTTATATAATATCACGGAGATAGTTTTATTTTACCACAACAGGGAGTTACGATGGTCTGAAAAGACCTATATATATGACATGATGCACGATCTGTAATCTCAGTGATTGTTTAATTCAGGACGACACGGATTAATATCAACGGAGCATTGTTTCAATTTGTTATTGTTTCAGATCGATCATTTAAAGACATTTATCAAATTATTTCATAGGAATTTCACGCTGGAAAATAAGGACACGAGTTACGTAGCAGACGACCGAATAAACAAAAATTCACGTCGGAAATTGTTTCAATTTGATTGAAATGCAGTTCGGATAGTTAGAACAACTTGTTGAGAAAGGATTTACACTATGATTCACTGACGATAACTGAAATGGACATCACAGCTGACGAAATTTACAAATAAGGGGGAGGGGTGGTCATGTGTTTCAATCTGGGATTTGGAGGATTTATTGACTCGCATACTTTGAGGAAATACGTTTTTAGACTGAAATCCACATTCTAAACAGAAAATATCTTCTTTTTACCTAACAAAGTAAGTTGATTAAATTTAGTGTTAACTTTGGTCATGTATATTGAAAAAATGTACACTATGAACATGATGAAAGTAGACCAAACTACATAACATTTTATGCAAAACTTATTTTGTCATACATCTTGGTATTTTTAATTGATTGTCTCCATACAATATTATTATTATGATTCAGAAATAACTTTGTACTCATTTTTAATGGAGAAACACACTAAAATGGGACACAACAGCTTTACATATTTTAAATTTAATAATTAAACAATAAGGAAAAGAGGGAAACTTGTAGAAATCACAAGGTTTTGTTTTAACTTTGGATTAAAAGTGTCGATTTAGGCTATTGTCACAGTGTTGAACATTTTTTCATGAAAATCTAAGAATAATGTGTACCATTTTTAAAGTAATTGCACTTAAATTGCTAATTTCTGTATATATGTTCAAGTTAACATCATTTCAATCATTTTAATAATTATCACATTTGGTTTAATACAGCAATTTTGCAACAAAGTGCATGTTTTCTTCACTCGACACATAATTACGCATTGTAGGAACTCGCTCAATGTTCATTATTTTATCAATTTTTGTTTAATACAGAAATTTTGTAACAAAGTGCATGTTTTCTTCACTCGACACATAATTACGCATTGTAGGAACTCACTCAATGTTCATGATTTTATCAATTTTTGCCAAAAGTTAGTTTTTTATGTTACAAAAAGTACATGTAGTATGTACTTAAAATTTGAAATTAGTGTTTAAGCCATTTTGAAATGTCCATCATTGAAAATTTTTAAGTCTCATATGATTACCCCTTTCTAAGCCAAAAAGTACTAATATCTTGATACATATTAATTCTTAGTTTGTTTTTTTTTCGCTCGACAAGTCTTATCAGGTCCATATCAAATGAGCTCGAAGATATAAGATACTCTCTAGATACTGGTTATGTGTTACGTTTTATATATTGTAACACTTCTTAGTGTCTGGACAGGTCTGATTAATTGCAGCAAAGATGTGTATTTTTTTTATCGTGATGTATGTTTTCCTTAATATTCATGAGCTTTGGTCAAAAAGCTAGGCAGATTCTTCGCACACGACATATGACCATGTTAACTATATTATCTCTAACCGTTTTCAAGTTAAAGTCAAAAACCGAATAACAGAAATGTGTCAAGGCTGATAACTCGAATACGGTTCATATAACAGTTTCAGTTACAATATACTAAATGAAGGTCTTGAAGAGAGGATCACTTTAAATATACATATTTACTATATTATCTCTAACCGTTTTCAAGTTTTAACCAAAAAACCGAATAACTCAAACATGTCAAGGGCTGTTACTCGAAAACGGTTCATCGCACACCTTCGGTTCAAATGTACCAAATGAAGGTCTCAACAAAATTTAGCATATACGTGTCAAGGGCCATGACCTGGAAAACGGTTTGTCACACAGTTTTCGACACTATATATCAAATGTAGATCTCAATGAGAGGAACATTTTTCTCTTATATTGTCTGCTTCAATTTTGTATGGTTTTTGAGTTATATTGAAAATAAAAGTTAGCCGAAACCAGTCAAGGGCCATAACCTCGAAAACGGTTTGTCGCACAGTTTTCAACTATTTATATCAAATGTAGATCTCAATGAGAGGAACATTTTTCTCATATATTGTCTGCTTCAATTTTGTATGGTTTGTGAGTAATATTGAAAACAAAATTTAGCCAAAACCTGTCAAGGGCAATAACTCCTAAACGGTTCATTGAACAATTTTTGACATAAAAGACCAAATGTAGGTCTCAATGAGAGGAGTATTTTTCCAATTTATTGTCTGCTTCTATCTTTTACAGTTTTCGAGTTGTTATGATAACAAGATTGGAGGCCTAAGGTCGAGGTCATATCTGAACTTTGACCTGAGATTTTCTTGAAGGTCATGTCACAGAACAACAAATGGTGAAGACCCAAGGTGTTTTCGACTTACCGTTTGCGTGTTTTGGTGACAACCGAAGTCAATGAAACATTCAAGGTATACCGCTCGCCTTCGCTCGACAAAATTTTTTGGCCAAATTATGGCACGAAGTTGTCTCAAAAGTTCCTTAACATTTCTCACTTTTTAGTTTTTCTCTAAATTTTATAGTTTCTGAGTTGATCTGATAACAAGGTTTTCGGTGTTTGGGCAGATAACTCTGTAAAGAAAAAGTTTTCGGTGTCGCAGGGTCAAATCTGAACAGGTCTTAAGAGTACGATACTTGGTTTAAAAGATCAAAATGATATGTCGCGAACTCTTTTTTATGCACTGTTTTGAAATGTGGCGGAAGAAAGAAAAATAAGAATAATGAAAGGCCATTTGTTCAGAGAACAAATGTGAGGTCTTTCCCAGTATGGTAAATATGGGGATTCTGTTGACGTTTTGTCTGTTCCTTATTACAAAATGTCACTAGCAGTCATGAAAATTAGTTATTTCAGTAAAACAAGTCATCCCTATTCACACTACATATGGTTGCTAAGGACTTTTGTGACCGTTGCTAGGGACAAATTGTCACTTCTGGTTGTAGAACAGTGTATTTCACCTAAATACTTCATCCTGATTCTAAATATATATGGTTACTAAGGACTTTTTATGATGGTTGCCTTGTTGCTATGGTGTGACCTTGACCCATGACCTTTGACCTTTGGCTCAAATTGATGCTCTTTTGATACTGTTCACTTTAAACCTATATGTTTACTATATTATCTCTAACCGTTTTCAATTTATAAGTCAAAAACCAATCAACCGAAACATGTCAAGGGCAATAACTCTTAAACGGTAAATTGAACAGTTTCGGACATTAAAGACCAAATGTAGGTCACAATGAGTGGAGTATTTTACCAATTTATTGTCTGCTTCCATCTTTTACGGTTTTCGAGTTGTTATGATAACAAGATTCGAGGCCTAAGGTTGAGGTCATATCTAAACTTTAACCTTGAGATTTTCCTTAAGGTCATGTCACAGAACAACAAATGGTGAACAGCCAAGGTGTTTTCGACTTCCGGTTTGTGAGTTTTGGTTATAACCATAGTAATTGATACATTTAAGGTATACTGCTCGCCTCCGCTCGACAAAATTTTTTGGTCAAATTATGGCACGAAGTTGTCTCAAAAGTTCCTTAACATTTCTCACTTTTCAGTTATTCTCTAAATTTTATAGTTTCTGAGTTGTTCTGATAACAAGGTTTTCGGTGTTGGGGCAGATAACTCTGTAAAGAAAAAGTTTTCGGTGTCGAAGTGTAAACACCGAATAGGTCTTAAGAATGCGATACTTGGTTTAAAAGTTCAAAATGATATGTCGCGTACTCCATCTTTTACGGTTTTCGAGTTGTTATGAAAAGAAGATTCGAGGCCTAAGGTCGAGGTCATATCTAAACTTTAACCTTGAGATTTTCCTTAAGGTCATGTCACAGAACAACAAATGGTGAACAGCCAAGGTGTTTTCGACTTCCGGTTTGTGAGTTTTGGTGATAAATGGAGTGATTGAAACATTCAAGGTATACCGCTCGCCTTCGCTCGACAAAATTTTTTGGTCAAATTATGGTACAAAGTTGTCTCAAAAGTTCCTTAACATTTCTCACTTTTCAGTTTTTCTCTAAATTTTATAGTAACTGAGTTGTTCTGATAACAAGGTTTTCGGTGTTTGGGCAGATAACTCTGTAAAGAAAAAGTTTTCGGTGTCGCAGGGTAAATTCCAATCAGGGTTTAAGTGTACGATACTTGGTATAAAAGATGAAAATGATATGTCGCGAAGTCTTTTTCACAGACTGTTTTGAAATGTGGCGGAAGAAAAAGAATAAGAATAATAATAATAATAATTAAAAGGACATTTGTTCTGTAGAACAAATGCACGGGAAGGTCTTTCCCTGGCTTTCGTTTCTATAGGAAAAACTGGCGTTAAACGTTAAACAAGAGGCCCCAGAGGGTGAAAATCTATCATTTTACATCGTAATATACCGGTATAACCCCCCCCCCCTTTCGGGGTTTCTATTCCATTGTTTCTAGAACGTTCTAATTACAAAATTGAAGAAAAAAAAAGGGCCCGGCCCCTCCACCCCAGGGCCAGCATGATATATTGTTTTTGACATGCTGTCCCTGGGTGGAGAGTTGGGCCCTTTTTGGGTTCATAGTTTTATATGCAACTATGATTATATAAAAACCGGGAACCAGTTTTTGTGTGTATTTGTTTGTTTGTTTATTTTTCTGTTTGAACTGTATGTTTTGTATTTTAATGCGTTTTCTTGACTTGTAGGAGAAGAGAAAGAGATTTATGGTAAAAGGCAAAGAAATGAACTGGCTGTAGTCACGTGACATTGTTATATAATATCACGGAGATAGTTTTATTTTATCACAATAGGGAGTTACGATGGTCTGAACGGACCTATATACGACATCTTTAATCTCAGTGATTGTTTATTTCA
Organism: Limnoperna fortunei; assembly: GCA_944474755.1. Lineage (NCBI taxonomy): Eukaryota > Metazoa > Mollusca > Bivalvia > Mytilida > Modiolidae > Limnoperna > Limnoperna fortunei. The sequence goes on from OX104123.1 coordinate 48,063,565, forward strand.
GGACGACACGGCACGGATTTTTATCAACGGAGCAAGCCGACAATAAATAAAAGACTTTTTAAATTTATTTCAGAGAAATTTCACACTGTAAAATAATTACACGAGGCACGTAGCAGACGATGGAATACACAAAAAAGTGACGTCGGAAATTGTTTCAATTTGTTATTGTTTCAGGTAAAATGCAGTTCGGACAGTTACAACAACTGGTTGACACACGATTTACACTGTCATTCACTGACGATGGCTGAAACGGACATCACGACAGACGAAATTTACGTGGCTGGGGGGAGGGGTGGTCACGTGTTTCAATGTGGGATTTTAAGGATTTATTGACTCGTACACCTTACGGGGAGACATTTTTAGACTGAAATCGACATTCTAAAGCGAATGGCGAGGGTTTCAAACAGCTGGGATGCATCTTTTTTTGGGAAATTACGATTTTTACATAAAAAGTGGTGTTGGACTTGCACGACTGGTAACTTTTTACTGGTTGCGCCCAGCGATTTTCTACCTATCGACAATTCGAGGACATCGATCCCAGATGCGATCGGCGTCCATTTTATTGTACCATTTTGTGTGCCTTAGGAGGAGATGTGATAACAACGTTTTCATGGGGGGTCCCTGCCACGCCCTCATTTTTGACGGGGCGTGCTAACAGGGTGAATGGGAGAAAGCCCACGGGGTATCCATCACACCGCCAAATTTTCAGCTCGATCGGATAAGAAACTTTTTGGCAGCACTAAATTGAATTTTAGATCGGAAGAAAAGTAATAATAATATTAAAACGCATTTGTTCCGAGAACAAATGTGAGGTCTTTCCCTGCATTTTGTTAGTGTTTTGTCTAGGTATATGGTTTTGTTTGTCGCAGTTTTCGAATCTTTATATCAAATGTAGATCTCAACGAGAGGAACATTTTTCTGATATATTGTCTGCTTCAATTTTTTATGGTTTTTGAGTTATATTGAAAACAAAATTAAACAGAAACCTGTCAAGGGCCATAACCTCGAAAACGGTTTGTCGCACAGTTTTGGACCCTTATATCAAATGTAGATCTCAACGAGAGGAACATTTTTCTGATATATTGTCTGCTTCAATTTTTTATGGTCTTTGAGTTATATTGAAAACAAAATTAAACCGAAACCTGTCAAGGGCCATAACCTCGAAAACGGTTTGTCGCACAGTTTTCGACTTTTATATCAAATGTAGATCTCAACGAGGGGAACATTTTCCTGATATATTGTCTGCTTCAATTTTGTATGGTTTTTGAGTTATATTGAAAACAAAATTGAGCCGAAACCTGTCAAGGGCTATAACCTCGAAAACGGTTTGTCGCACAGTTTTCAACAGTATATATCAAATGTAGATCATAATGAGAGGAACATTTTTCTAATATATTGTCTGCTTCAATTTTTTATGGTTTTTGAGTTATATTGAAAACAAAATTTAGCCGAAACCTGTCAAGGGCCATAACCTCGAAAACGGTTTGTCGCACAGTTTTCAACAGTATATATCAAATGTAGATCTCAATGAGAGGAACATTTTTCTCATATATTGTCTACTTCAATTTTGTATGGTTTTTGAGTTATATTGAAAACAAAATTTAGCCGAAACCTGTCAAGGGCCATAACCTCGAAAACGGTTTGTCGCACAGTTTTCAACTATTTATATCAAATGTAGATCTCAATGAGAGGAACATTTTTCTAATATATTGTCTGCTTCAATTTTGTATGGTTTTTGAGTTATATTGAAAACAAAATTTAGCCGAAACCTGTCAAGGGCCATAACCTCGAAAACGGTTTGTCGCACAGTTTTCAACCAATTATATCAAATGTAGATCATAATGAGAGGAACATTTTTCTAATATATTGTCTGCTTCAATTTTTTATGGTTTTTGAGTTATATTGAAAACAAAATTTAGCCGAAACCTGTCAAGGGCCATAACCTCGAAAACGGTTTGTCGAACAGTTTTCAACAAATTATATCAAATGTAGATCTCAATGAGAGGAACATTTTTCTGATATATTGTCTGCTTCAATCTTTTATGGTTTTTGAGTTATATTGAAAACAAAATTTAGCCGAAACCTGTCAAGGGCCATAACTTCGAAAACGGTTTGTCGCACAGTTTTCGACACTATATATCAAATGTAGATCTCAACGAGAGGATCATTTTTCTCTTATATTGTCTGCTTCAATTTTGTATGGTTTTTGAGTAATATTGAAAACTAAATTTAGCCGAAACCTGTCAAGGGCAATAACTCCTAAATGGTTCATTGAACAATTTTTGACATAAAAGACCAAATGTAGGTCTCAATGAGAGGAGTATTTTTCCAATTTATTGTCTGCTTCTATCTTTTACAGTTTTCGAGTTGTTATGATAACAAGATTGGAGGCCTAAGGTCGAGGTCATATCTGAACTTTGACCTGAGATTTTCTTGAAGGTCATGTCACAGAACAACAAATGGTGAACAGCCAAGGTGTTTTCCACTTCCGGTTTGTGAGTTTTGGTGATAACCGGAGTGATTGAAACATTCAAGGTATACCGCTCGCCTTCGCTCGACAAAATATTTTGGCCAAATTATGGCACAAAGTTGTCTCAAAAGTTCCTTAACATTTCTCACTTTTCAGTTTTTCTCTAAATTTTATAGTTTCTGAGTTAACCTGATAACAAGGTTTTCGGTGTTTGGGCAGATAACTCTGTAAAGAAAAAGTTTTCGGTGTCGCAGGGTCAAATCTGAACAGGTCTTAAGAGTACGATACTTGGTTTGAAAGATCAAAATGATATGTCGCGAACCCTTTTTTATGGACTGTTTTGAAAATGTGGCGGAAAAAAAAAGGAAGAATAATAATAATAATAATAATAATAATAATCATAAGAAATACAGTAAGGTCTTCCCACTGTAGTGGGAAAGACCTTAATAATCAGAAGAAATACAGTAAGGTCTTCCCACTGGAAGTGGGAAAGACCTTAATAATAATCAGAAGAAATACAGTAAGGTCTTCCCACTGGAAGTGGGAAAGACCTTAATAATAATAATAATAATCAGAAGAAATACAGTAAGGTCTTCCCACTGGAAGTGGGAAAGACCTTAATAATAATAATAATCAGAAGAAATACAATAAGGTCTTCCCACTGGAAGTGGGAAAGACCTTAATTAAAACGCATTTGTTCCGAGAACAAATGTGAGGTCTTTCCCTGCATTTTGTTAGTGCTATGTCTAGGTATATGGTTGCTAATGACTTTACAGTTAGTTGCTATGGTTTTTGTGTACAAAGCAAGCAGTCCCAAGTGAGAAAATGTATGGTTGCTAAGGACTTTTAGTTGGTTGCTATGGACAAAATGTCATTTCCGGTCATAAAATATGATATTTGATAATATATGAATTCTGTTAGTGATCCCGATACAGTTTCCCATGTATTGTCTGCTTCAATTTTGTATGGTTTTGAGTTATATTGAAAACAAAATTCAGCCGAAACCTGTCAAGGGCCATAACCTCGAAAACGGTTAGTCGCACGGTTTTCGATTATTATATCAAATGTAGATCTCAATGAGAGGAACATTTTTCTAATATATTGTCTGCTTCAATTTTTTATGGTTTTAGAGTTATATTGAAAACAAAATTTAGCCGAAACCTGTCAAGGGCCATAACCTCGAAAACGGTTTGTCGCACAGTTTTCGACCAGTTATATCAAATGTAGATCTCAATGAGAGGAACATTTTTCTAATATATTGTCTGCTTCAATTTTTTATGGTTTTAGAGTTATATTGAAAAAAAATTTAGCCGAAAACTGTCAAGGGCCATAACCTCGAAAACGGTTAGTCGCACAGTTTTCGGTACTTATATCAAATGTAGATCTCAACGAGAGGAACATTTTTCTAATATATTGTCTGCTTCAATTTTTTATGGTTTTTGAGTTATATTGAAAACAAAATTTAGCCGAAACCTGTCAAGGGCCATAACCTCGAAAACGGTTTGTCACACAGTTTTCAACCCTATATATCAAATGTAGATCGCAAGGAGAGGAACATTTTGCTGGTATATTGTCTGCTTCAATTTTGTATAGTTTTTGAGTTATATTGAAAACAAAATTTCAATGGCGGCCATTTTGAAAATGGTGGTCCAAAAAAAATTTTTGATCTAATAGATGTAATTAGGACCCTCATATCTACTTGGAAACCAATTTTTGTGGAAATCGAACAACTTTGACATTTTCGACAAACTTCGCGTGAAAATCGCGTAAACAGGAAGTTGAACGATAAAAATTTTTTTGCGTGATTAATCATTGTCAGAAGTCAGGTGACAATTTCCACACCTTAAAATTTTGATATCCGCTACGGTTTAGAAGTTAAATTGAAAACAACGGTAACAGTGTTTGGGGAGATAACTCCGTTACTAAAAATAGATCGGTTTTGCAGGGTGACACAAGTCGAGCCCAGGTAGTGTCGGTTAAGTGTGCCAAGTTTCAAAGCGATACGTCAAGACACTTTTTTGACAACTGCGGCGGAAAAGAAGAAGAATAATAAAAATTAAAATGCCATTTGTTCTGAGAACAAATGAGAAGGTCTTTCCCACTGTTCCTCTAAAGTGAGAAAATATATGTGATGCTTTGGGATTTTGTGTCTTGCTAAGCACAAAATGTCACTTCCAGTCATAAAAATGAGTTATTTGAGTATAGAAAGTGGTCCCGAGCCAAAAAATATATGGTTGTTAAGGACTTTCATTCTGTTGCTAGTGACAAAATGGCACTTCTGGTCATGATATGACATATTTCAGTACAGTACATCATTCTGATTCTAAAAATATATGGTTGCTAAGGACTTTTTATAACAGTCACCTTGTTGCTATGGTATGACCTTGACCTATGACCTTTGACCTTTGGCTCAAATTGAAGCTCTTTTCGTACTGATCACTTTAAACCTATATGTTTACTATATTATCTCTAACCGTTTTCAAGTTTTAACCAAAAAACCGATTAACCGAAACGCGTCAAGGGCAGTAACTCAAAAATGGTTCATTGTACAGCTTTGGGTCAAATGTACCAAATGAAGGTCTCAATAAGTGGAGTATTTTTCCCATTTATTGTCTGCTTCTATCTGTTATGGTTTGTGAGATATAGTGCTAACAAGACCTTTGGTGACCTTTGACCTTGACTTTTGACCTTTGACCTTGACATTTTTTAATGTAACATATGTCACTTAGGATCAATGGTGGTGGTCCCAAGTCTCTAGGACTTACGGTTTCTGAGAAAAAAATTTTGACGCGTTGCGACATTTTTCAGGTCAAAAACACGTAAACAGGAAGTCGATTGGAAAAAAAAAGTTAGCATGACAAATCATCGCTATAGGACCAGCTACATTTTTTACACTTAAGATTTTAAGAATCGATTACGGTTTCTGAGTTTATCTGCTAACAAGGGTTTACAGTGTTGGGGCAGATAACTCTGTTACTAAAAATAGATCGAGTTCACAGGGTGAACTGAGTCATCTGACAGTATAACCGATTAATGGTACCAAGTATGAAAATGATATGTCGCGACACTTTTTTCCAAATGATGGCGGAAAAAAAAAGAAAAATAATAATAATAATAATAATAATAAAATGCCATTTGTTCTGAGAACAAATGAGAAGGTCTTTCCCACTGTTCCTCTTAAGTAAGAAAAGATAGGTGAAGCTATAGGATTTTGTGTCTTGCTATAGCACAAAATGTCACTTCCAGTCATAAAAATGAATTATTTGAGTAAAGAAAGTGGTCCAGAGCCAAAAAATATATGGTTGTTAAGGACTTTCATTCGGTTGCTAGGGACAAAAGGCCATTTCCGGTCATGAAATGACATATTACAGTAAAGTACATCATTCTGATTCTAAAAATATATAGTTGCTAAGGACTTTTTATAACGGTCACCTTGTTGCTAGGGTATGACCTTGACCTATGCCCTTTGACCTTTGGCTCAAATTGAAGCTCTTTTCCTACTGATCATGTTTAACCTATATGTTTACTATATTATCTCTAACCGTTTTCAAGTTTTAACCAAAAAACCGATTAACCTAAACTCGTCAAGGGCAGAAACTCAAAAATGGTCCATCGCACAGCTTTCGGTCAAATGTACCAAATGAAGGTCTCGATAAGTGGAGTATTTTTCGCATTTATTGTCTGCTTCTATCTTTTATGGTTTGTGAGATATAGTGCTAACAAGACATATGTTGACCTGTGACCTTGACTTTTGACCTTTGACCTTGACATTTCTAAATGTAACACATGTCACTTAGGATCAATGGTGGTGGTCCCAAGTCTCTAGGACTTACGGTTTTTGAGAAAAAATTTTTGACGCGTTGCGACATTTTTCATGTCAAAAACACGTAAACAGGAAGTCGATTGGAAAAAAAAATTTTGCATGACAAATCATCGCTATAGGACCAGCGACATTTTTTACACTTCAGATTTTGAGAATCCGTTACGGTTTCTGAGTTTATCTGCTAACAAGGGTTTACGGTGTTGGGGCAGATAACTCTGTTACTAAAAATAGATCGGTTTCACAGGGTGAACTGAGTCATCTGCCAGTATGATCGATTAATGGTACCAAGTGTCAAAATGATATGTCGCGACACTTTTTAGCAACTGATGGCGGAAAAGAAAAGAAAAATAATAATAATAATCATAAGAAAGGTAAGAAGGTCTTTCCACTGTAGTGGGAAAGACCTTAATAATAATCAGAAGAATTACAGTAAGGTCTTTCCCTTGGAAAGGGGAAAGACCTTAATAAAATGCCATTTGTTCTGAGAACAAATGAGAAGGTCTTTCCCACTGTTCCTCTAAAGCTAGAAAAGTTAGGTAATGCTATGGGATTTTGTGTATTGCTGTAGCACAAAATGTCACTTCCAGTCATAAAAATGAATTATTTGAGTAAACAAAGTGTTCCCGAGCCAAAAAATATATGGTTGTTAAGGACTTTCATTCGGTTGCTAGGGACAAAAGGCCACTTCCGGTCATGAAATGACATATTTCAGTAAAGAACATCATTCTGATTCTAAAAATATATAGTTGCTAAGGACTTTTTATAACGGTCACCTTGTTGCTAGGGTATGACCTTGACCTAAGACCTTTGATCTTTGGCTCAAATTGAAGCTCTTTTCCTACTGATCATGTTTAACCTATATGTTTACTATATTATCTCTAACCGTTTTCAAGTTTTAACCAAAAAACCGATTAACCGAAACGCGTCAAGGGCAGTAACTCAAAAATGGTCCATCGCACAGCTTTCGGTCAAATGTACCAAATGAAGGTCTCAATAAGTGGAGTATTTTTCCCATGTATTGTCTGCTTCTATCTTTTATGGTTTGCAAGATATAGTGCTAACAAGACCTATGGTGACCTTTGACCTTGACTTTTGACCTTTGACCATGACATTTTTAAATGTAACATATGTCACTTAGGATCAACGGTGGTGGTCCCAAGTCTCTAGGACTTACGGTTTTTGAGAAAAAAAATTTGACGCGTTGCGACATTTTTCAGGTCAAAAACGCGTAAACAGGAAGTCGATTGGAAAAAAAAAATTTGCATGACAAATCATCGCCATAGGACCAGCGACATTTTGTATACTTCAGATTTTAAGAATCGGTTACGGTTTCTGAGTTTATCTGCTAACAAGGGTTTTCGTGTTGGGGCAGATAACTCTGTTACTAAAAATAGATCGGTCTAAAAGCATGAGCCATGTCATCTCCGGATATGACCGATTGATGTTACCAAGTATCGAAATGATACGTCCAGACACTTTTTGGCAAACCTCCGCGGAAGAAGAAAAATAATAATAATAATAATAATAATAATAATAATAATAATAATAATCATAAGAAAGACAAGAAGGTCTTTCCCTTGGAAAGGGGGAAAGACCTTAATTAAAGATCAACTGTTCGGTTGAACATTTGAGGGTCTTTCCATATTAATTTTAATTTTGTATTACATGATGACATTTAAAATAATCATCTTTTTGCAAAATGTTATAACTTTGCTATAAATATTTAAAATAGAAATTATTTTATATTATTTGCTACAGATTGGCATTCTAAGAGAGATAACTCTTATAAAAGTTTTATACAACTTTTAACACCATGTCTTTATTTACTCGTAATTATTAATAGAACATTTTAAGACGAAAATAATTTCAATATCTTTAAAAATAGCAAAGGTAAAAAACTAGTACGTGACCTTGACCCATACAAGTTTTCAAGGTCAAAGGGCATGAGAGTCTATGGTGAAGACCCCATGCCTCTATCAATAATAGTTAATGAGTTACAAGTGAAAAACCAATAAGTTACATATATAATGGGAGATAACTCCTATAAAATGAAGTCAAATCCTTTTCCTGTAAATGTGAGAAAGTTGTTCCTTTAAGAGATCAACATTTTGCACACTTTAGTTTCCCTCTATCATTAATAGTTAATGAGTACCATGTGAGAAACCAATCAGTTACATCTATAATGGGAGATAACTCCTATAAAATGAAGTCAAATCCTTTCCCTATATATGTAACAAAGTTGCTCATTCAAGAGACCAACATTTTGCACTCTTTCGTTTCCCTTTATCATTAATAGTTAATGAGTAACATGTAAAAAACCAATAAGTTACATATATAATGGGAGATAACTCCTATAAAATGAAGTCAAATCCTTTACCTGTAAATGTAACAAAGTTGCTCCTTTAAGAGATCAACATTTTGCACTCTTTAGTTTCCCTCTATCATTAATAGTTAATGAGTACCATGCGAAAAACCAATCAGTTACATATATAATGGGAGATAACTCCTATAAAATGAAGTCAAATCCTTTCCCTATAAATGTAACAAAGTTGCTCCTTCAAGAGGCCAACATTTTGCACTCTTTCGTTTCCCTTTACCATTAATAGTTAATGAGTAACATGTAAAAAACCAATAAGTTACATATATAATGGGAGATAACTCCTATAAAATGAAGTCAAATCCTTAACCTGTAAATGTAACAAAGTTGCCTCTTTAAGAGATCAACATTTTGCACTATTTAGTTTCCCTCTATCATTAATAGTTAATGAGTACCATGCGAAAAACCAATCAGTTACATATATAATGGGAGATAACTCCTATAAATGAAGTCAAATTCTTTCCTTTTAAATGTAACAAAGTTCCTCCTTTAAGAGACCAACATTTTGCACTCTTTCGTTTCCCTTTATCATTAATAGTTAATGAATAACATTTAAAAAACCAATAAGTTACATATATAATGGGAGATAACTCCTATAAAATGAAGTCAAATCCTTTATCTATAAATGTAACAAAGTTGCTCCTTTAAGAGATCAACATTTTGCACTCTTTAGTTTCCCTCTATCATTAATAGTTAATGAGTACCATGCGAAAAACCAATCAGTTACATATATAATGGGAGATAACTCCTATAAAATGAAGTCAAATCCTTTCCCTATAAATGTAACAAAGTTGCTCCTTTAAGAGACCAACATTTTGCACTCTTTCGTTTCCCTTTATCATTAATAGTTAATGAGTAACATGTAAAAAACCAATAAGTTACATATATAATGGGAGATAACTCCTATAAAATGAAGTCAAATCCTTAACCTGTAAATGTAACAAAGTTGCCTCTTTAAGAGATCAACATTTTGCACTCTTTAGTTTCCCTCTATCATTAATAGTTAATGAGTACCATGCGAAAAACCAATCAGTTACATATATAATGGGAGATAACTCCTATAAATGAAGTCAAATTCTTTCCTTTTAAATGTAACAAAGTTCCTCCTTTAAGAGACCAACATTTTGCACTCTTTCGTTTCCCTTTATCATTAATAGTTAATGAATAACATGTAAAAAACCAATAACTTACATATATAATGGGAGATAACTCCTATAAAATGAAGTCAAATCCTTTACCTGTTAATGTAACAAAGTTGCTCCTTTAAGAGATCAACATTTTGCACTCTTTACTTTCCCTCTATCATTTATAGTTAATGAGAACCATGTGAAAAACCAATCAGATACATATATAATGGGAGATAACTCCTATAAAATGAAGTCAAATCCTTTCCCTGTAAATGTGACAAAGTTGCTCCTTTAAAAGACCAACATTTTGCACTCTTTAGTTTCCCTCTATCATTAATAGTTAATGAGTACAATGTGAAAAACCAATCAGTTACATATATAATGGGAGATAACTCCTATAAAATGAAGTCAAATCCTTTTCCTGTAAATGTAACATAGTTACTCCTTTAAGAGACCAACATTTCGCGCTCTTTCGTTTCCCTTTATCATTAACAGTTAATGAGTAACATGTAAAAAACCAATAAGTTACATATATAATGGGAGATAACTCGTATAAAATGAAGTCAAATCCTTTACCTATAAATGTAACAAAGTTGCTCCTTTAAGAGACCAACATTTTGCACTCTTTCGTTTCCCTTTATCATTAATAGTTAATGAGTAACATTTAAAAAACCAATAAGTTACATATATAATGGGAGATAACTCCTATAAAATGAAGTCAAATCCTTTATCTATAAATGTAACAAAGTTACTCCTTTAAGAGACCAACATTTTGCACTCTTTCCTTTCCCTCAATCATTAATAGTTAATGAGAACCATGTGAAAAACCAATCAGTTACATATATAATGGGAGATAACTCCTATAAAATGAAGTCAAATTACTTGCCTCCAAATGTGACAAAGTTGCGTCTTAATAAGACGAACATTTTACTCTCAATAAGTGTTTATCTATCTTTTACCGTTTCAGAGGAGTAGCGCACACAAGCAAATGTCAAAATTTAGAACGTGACCTTGACCTTTGACCTTGTGTCCATTTTCAAGGTCAAAGGTCATGATGATCTATGGTGAAGACCCCAGGCCTCTATCTCTTTTAGTTGTTGAGATTTGTTTGAATATCACTTACTACTTTTATTTAAAGGGAGATAACTCCTATAAGATGTCGTCAGAACCCTTCAATCAATCTGTCCCAAAGTTGCGCAAGGATATAGGACACATTTTGGTAAAGGTTTGGTATTGCTATCTTTTTTGGTTTAGGAGGAGTAGCATGAACAAGCTTTTTAGTAAAAGGGGAGATAACTCCTTAAAGGAAAAGGGTACGGTCAGTCAGGGTGAACTGCGAAAGCGCAATGGGTAACCGATATCAGATATAAAATATCAAAGCGACATGTCGCGAAGTAAAAAAACCAGACACCGAAATAAGTTGGCGGAAGAAAAGAGAAAAGAATAATAATAATAATAATAATAATAAAGATAGGGCTAATTGTTCAAGAACAATTAGAAAGGTCTTTCCCAGATACCTTTATGAAATTAATTTTTCTTCATCTCTTGTTGTAAACTTGACTACATAAGTTACTGAACCATTTTTTAGGCGGAATAGACTATTTCTGTGGTCCTGAGTAAAAAAATACATGGTTGTCAAGGACTTTCGTGGCCGTTGCTAAGGACAAAATGCCACTTCCGGTTGTAAAATGACATATATCAGTAAAGTACATTATCCTGATTTAAAAAATATATGGTTGCTAAGGACTTTTTGTAATGGTGACCTGGTTGCTACGGTATGACCTTGACCTGTGACCATTAAATTTGGGCTCAAATTGAAGGCCTTTACTTGATGATCATGTTAAACCTATATGTTTACTATATTATCTGTAACGGTTTTCAAGTTGTATGCCAAAAACTGATTAATGAAATGAGCCAAGAGCCCGAACTCGAGAACGGTTCATCGCACAGTTTCGGACCAAATGTATCAAATGAAGGCCTTGATGAGAGGAGTATTTTTCCCATTTATTGTCTTCTTCTATCTTTTATCGTTTTCGAGTTGTAATGATAACAAGATTGGAGGCCTAAGGTCGAGGTCACTTCTGAACTTTGACTTTGGGATTTTCTTTAAAGATATGTCATAGGACAATAAATGGTGATGACCTTTTGTGATTTCTACTTACGGTTTGTGAGTTTTTGTGATAAGCGGAGTCCTTGAAACATTCAAGGTATACCGCTCGCCTTCGCTAGTCAGAAATTTTTAGCCAAAATATGTCATAAAGTTGTCCCAAAAGTTCCTTAACATTTGTCACTTATTAGTTTTCTTGTATCTGTTATAGTTCCAGAGATTACGCGATAACAAGGTTTTCAGTGTTTGGGCAGATAACTCCGTAAAGAAAAATGTTTCGATTTCACAGGGTGAATTCCGAATAGACTTTCAGTGCCCAAAACTTGTCGCGAAAGACCAAAAAGATATGTCGCGTACTTTTTAAACTGTTTGGTTTTGAAAGTTGGCGGAAAAAAACAAAAAAAAATAATAATCAAAGCAAAAGTAAGAAGGTCTTCCCACTGGAAGTGGGAAAGACCTTAATAATAATCAGAACAATAACTATAGGTCTTTCCACAGAAAGGTGGAAAGACCTAATGAAAGGTCATTTGTTCAAAGAACAAATGTGAGGTCTTTCCCGGTATGGTAAATAAGGGGATTCTGTTGACGTTTTGTCTGTTCCTCATTACAAAATGTCACTAGCAGTCATGAAAATTGGTTGAGTAAAGCAAGTCATCCCTATTCACACTTCATATGGTTGCTAAGTACTTTTGTGACCGTTGCTAGGGACAAATTGTCACTTCCGGTTGTAAAATAATGTATTCCACCTAAATACTTCATCCTGATTCTAAATATATAGGGTAACTAAGGACTTTTTATGATGGTTACCTTGTTGCTATGGTGTGACCTTGACCCATGACCTTTGACCTTGGGCTCAAATTGAAGCTCTTTTCATACTGATCACTTTAGCTATACATGTTTACCATATTATCTCTAACCGCTTTCAAGTTATTAGTCAAAAACCAATCAACCGAAACATGTCAAGGGCAATAACTCCTAAACGGTTCATTGAACAATTTTTCACATAATAGACCAATTGTAGGTCTCAATAAGAGGAGTAGTTTTCCAATATATTGTTTGCTTCTATTCTTTACGGTTTTCGAGTTATAAGTCAACAACCAATCAACCGGAACATGTCAAGGGCAATAACTCCTAAACGGTTCATTGAACAGTTTTGGACATAAAGATCAAATGTAGGTCTCAATAAGAGGAGTATTTTTGCAATTTATTATCTGCTTCCATCTTTACGATTTTCGAGTTATTATGATAACAATATTCGAGGCCTAAGGTTGAGGTCATATCTTTACTTTGACCTTGAGATTTTCTTTAAGGTCATGTCACAGAACAACAAATGGTGAACAGCCAAGGTGTTTCCGACTTCCAGTTTGTGAGTTTTAGTGATGACCGGAGTCATTGAAACATTCAAGGTATACCGCTCGCCTTCGCTCGACAAAATTTTTTGGCCAAATTATGGCACAAAGTTGTGTCAAAAGTTCCTTAACATTTCTCACTTTTCAGTTTTTCTCTAAATTTTATAGTTTCTGAGTTGTTCTGATAACAAGGTTTTCGGTGTTGGGGCAGATAACTCTGTAAAGAAAAAGTTATCAGTGTCGCAGGGTGAATTCCAATCAGGGTTTAGGTGTACGATACTTGGTATAAAAGACGAAAATGATATGTCGCGAAGTCTTTTCTACAGACTTGGCGGAAGAAAAAAAAATAAGAATAATAATAATAATAATAATAATAATAATAATCAGAAGAAATACAATAAGGTCTTCCCACTGGAAGTGGGAAAGACCTTAATGAAAAGTCATTTGTTCAGAGAACAAATGTGAGGTCTTTCCCTGCATTGTATTAGTCTTATGTTTAGGTATATAGTTGCTAATGACTTTACGGTCAGTTACCATGGTTTTAGTGTACAAAGCAAGTGGTTCTAAGTCAGAAAATGTATGGTTGCTAAGGACATTTAGTGGTTGCTATGGACAAAATGTCGCTTCCGGTCATACAGTATGATATTTAAATTCAGTTAGTGATCCCGATTCCGTTTCCCATGTATTGTCCGCTTCAATTTTGTACAGTTAAAGTGTTATTTTACAAAAACTGTTTACGGTGTCAGCCATTTTGAAAATGGCTGCCTATAACCATTCGACTTCGGTCTTAATACGAAGGGCTTGTTATGATCGTTACAAAAAAACCATATGTTTACTATATTATCCCTGACGGTTTTAAAGTTATAAGCCAAAAACTGATTAGCCGAAACCTGTCAAGGGCCATAACGTCGAAAACGGTTTGTTGCACAGTTTTCGACAATTATATAAAATGTAGACCTCAATGAGAGGAACATTTTTCTAATATATTGTCTGCTTCAATTTTTTATGGTTTTTGAGTTATATTGAAAACAAAATTTAGCCGAAACCTGTCAAGGGCCATAACCGATAAAACGGTTTGTCGCACAGTTTTCAAACCTATTTATCAAATGTAGATCTCAACGAGAGGAACATTTTCCTGATATATTGTCTGCTTCAATTTTTTTATGGTTTTTGAGTTATTTCAAAAACAATATTTAGCCGAAACCTGTCAAGGGCCATAACCTCTAAAGCGGTTTGTCGCACAGTTTTTGAACCTATATATCAAATGTAGATCTCAACGAGAGGAACATTATTCTGATATATTGTCTGCTTCAATATTTTATGGTTTTTGAGTTATATTGAAAACAAAATTTCAATGGCGGCCATTTTGAAAATGGTGAACCCAAAACAAATTTTGATCCGACATATGTAATTAGGACCCTCATATCGACTTGGAAACCAATGTTTGTGTAAATCGAACAACTTTGACTTTTTCGACAAACTTCACGCCGAAATCACGTAAACAGGAAGCGGATCAAAGAAAAATTTTTTTGCATGACAAATCATGGCCATGAGTCAGACAACATTTTCCCCACTTTAGATTTTTGATATTTGTCATGGTTTCTGAATTTATCTGAACACAAGGGTTTTGGGTTTGGGGCAGATAACTCTGTTACTAAAAATAGATCGGTTTCGCAAGGTGATTCAGGTCGAGCCCAGGTAATGTTGGTTAAGTGTGCCAAGTTTCAAAGCGATATGTCAAGACACTTTTTCGACATTGACCGTGTTGTCCCTATTTCCATAGAAAAAACTGACGTTAAACGTCAAACAATAAACCCCAGAGGGTAAAAAATCTATTATTTTATATTGTAAAATATCCGTAGACCTCATCCTCCCCCGGTTTGATTTCTATTGTTTCTATAACATTCTAATTATTTAAAAAAGGGGCCGGCCCCCAACCAGGGCAGCATGTAAACTTATTTTGTTATTCATCTTGGTATTTTTTATTGATTGTCTCGCATTGATTCAAATAGCTTTGTACTAATTTTGTGAAAAAACGGGAAAATGGGACTCTGCAGATTTAAATATTGTGACAAAAATTTGTTAAACTAGTTTTAAAAATTCATAAACATTATTTTGGTGTAAAATAAATACTTCTTTGTCATTTCGCTTTATTTATAGTATACATTAAATGAACACTTTACATTTCACTGAGGTGTCTTCGTCGAAGCTCGCGTTCATAGCATTTTGTCAGCGTCTTCTGTCTCTCGTTCTGTGTGGACGAATACTACATGAAGCACGATCTTAAGTTTAATCTCAGTGATTATTTATATATTTCAGGACGACACGGGTTATTACAAACGGAGCTACCGACGATCATTTAAAGTCGTTTTCATTCATAGGAATTTTACGCTGGAATGTGGAAAATAAGGACACGAGTCACGTAGCAGACGACCGAATACACAAAAATTCACGTTGGAAACTGTTTCAATTTGATTAAAATGTGAGGTAAAATGCAGTTCGGATAGTTAGAACAACTTGTTGAGAAACGATTTACACTATGATTCACTGACGATAACTGAAATGGACATCACAGCAGACGAAATTTACAAATAAGCGGGAGGTGTGGTCACGTGCTTCAGTCTGGGATTTTAAGGATTTATACGTCGTTTTCACGATAGGTAGTTAGACGTATCATATCACGTGAGTAATGGTATCACGTGATTTTATTTAGGGCACTTTCCTCAACGTACCGTCTTTAACATCATGTGAACGTCATAAAACGGAATAAAACTTGACTCCTTTCCATAAATTTTATGTTAAGTGTTGGCGTTGCACCCCCGCACAACACAGCACAGGTTTCGTTTTAAATCGTCTTTCTTATGCCGTCCCATTCCGTGTCAAGTGTCACCGTTTTAAACTAAAAGTGCCCTAAATTTTTTATGACGTCACGTGATCAGTATTACAATTTCCACCTCCTTTAACGAGAGCAATTATATCTTGAAAACGACGTATTGACTCGTATACTTTGAGGAAATACGTTTTTAGACTGAAATCCACATTCTAAACGGAAAGTATCTTCTATTTAGCTAACAAAGTAAGTTTGATTAAATTTAGTGTTTTGGTCATGTATATTGTAATTTGAAAAAATGTACACTATGAAAGTAGACCAAACTTCATAACATTTTATGCAAACTTATTTTGTCATACATCTTGGTATTTTTAATTGATTGTCTCCATACAATATTATTATTATGATTCAGAAATAGCTTTGTACTCATTTTTAATGGAGAAACACACTAAAATAGGAGACAACAGCAGGGCTGTCAAGTTTTGATGAGCTGCTCGCGTGAGATTTGCCTAAAAATTGAAAGATCAAAGGAAAAAATAAAAACATCAAAGAAATTTGCTGCCAAATTGTGGACTAGATGCGTAAGTCTCACGCGAGTTGCGTGAGACTTGACAGGCCTGCAACAGCTTTAAATATTTTTTAAATTTAATAATTAAACAATAAGGAAAAGAGGGAAACTTGTAGAAATCACAAGGTTTTGTTTTAACATTGGTTTAAAATGTGTCGATTTAGGCTATTGTCACAGTGTTGAATTTTTTTTTCATGAAAATTTAGGAATATAGTGTACCATTTTGAAAGTAATTGCACTTAAATTGCTAATTTCTGTATAAATGTGCAAGTTAACATCATTTCAATTTTTAATAATTTTCACATTTGGTTTAATACAGCAAATTTTGTAACAAAGTGCATGTTTTCTTCACTCGACACATAATTACACACTGTCGGAACTCACTCAATGTTCATTATTTTTTCAATTTTTGCCAAAAGTTAGTTTTTTATGTTACAAAAAGTACATTTAATATGTACTAAAAATTTGAAATTAGTGTTTAAGCCATTTTGAATTGTCCATCATTGAAAAATTTTAAGTCTCATATGAGAACAGCTCTGTAAATGACCTTTGACTGAGGGAGAGGAAATTAGTTCTTATTTTGATATTTGGCTGCACCGAGCTGTAGCATGGACAGTAGATTTATTATTCAATGGAATTTAGATATTAGAGCTGCATTTAAAAAGCAATTTCATACAGAATTGATCAATAAATTTATTTATATAGTTTGTTAAATGCATTGGATATTTTTCAGCTGATTGTTTAAAGCCCATTTCTGGACTATTTTATGGGTGTTTGTGAGTTTCCTTGAATACCCTTCGGTTTTTCTAAATTTGCGAAAAATTTTATCTGACATGACACCCCGAAAATTTAATGTGATATTGGTGAAATGATTTTGCTCGTTTTGAGGGGTCTCCCATTACTCAACGAAACTTGGTGCCCGAGTCAGAGCAAAAAAGGTCAATAGTTTCCCCAATACCCAAATAATTAAGAGGCCGTTGTCAAGTTGAAGTGTTGATTTTTTACTTTGTTGTCTAAAAGTTTGTATGTCAATGATGTTATTAGTTCAGCCACTGCAGCTATAATGCTGTAATTTTCACTTTATTCTGTCAGATAACAGTAAACAATTAAAAAATACATCTTTCTGTCTAAATTTTACTCAAAAACATTAAAATTTATGGTTTTAAACAGTAAGTTACATGGCCTTGAATTGCATAAATTTGTCAGAATTCCTTGTAGACAGAAACAACAAAGAATTTAAGAAAAAAAAGCTAAATTACTCAATGGAAAACAGAAGCGAAATTAATTTAGTTATTAAACACTATTGCAACAAAATAAATTTTACTTTGAACAAAACAAAAAAAATACCTGTGTGCACTTCATCCCTTTAGAACAGCAAAACATAGCGCATGCACGCATTCACCTTGGAAAATTATCTACGAGATAAGGTTCTATATGATATTGCTCACAAATGTACTTTCAACCAAATCCATGATACTGTTTACCAAAAAAGCATGCAAAGCCAGTAAAATATGGTTTGTATTTTATTTATATCATTAATTTTTGTCTGAAAAACTGATCCAGTAGCAACAGATAGAGTCGAGTAATAATCTAGCACGCACTTTTCCCCCCAAACAAATTATGATTGCATGACCATTTCTACAAGATGTATTTAAATCCAGCATTTTTCCTCAAATGCTTCATTTTACCAAGGGGAAACACTTGTAATCAACATTCATATTTCTACCTTTTAGCAATTACCAATATATAGACACTAATAAAGTTAAAACCTTGTCAACCAAGGGAGATAATTGTAGGCACTGAAGAATGTAAACAAACTATAAAATGAAGCTTTTATTGTAAATATATGAAATTGATCCATATTTAAAGAACAAAATTAGAAGATAATAATCCGATTCCTATTTTCGAAATACAATCACAGAAAGGTCTTCCTGAGATTACAAAGTCTAGCTTAAACATTGTTTGTGGGGGGTGGGGGGGGGGTGCACATGTAGATGGAATAAGCCAGGATATGTGCATATATATATAAAAGTGACATATAAGTAGGTGGAGTGGTTTCATTTGGTAACCATGGACTTTGTAAACAATAAATGCACTCGGTTACTTATTTCAAAAACATGTTTTTTTGCTTTCACCATTTATTTCAAATTCTTGTATTGATGTTTACTTGTTTACAATATATGGTTACAACATCATAGCATTATGACGTCGCAGTTTGCATGATGTCATAAATGGTACTTCAAAACTCCTGGCTGTGTAAATCTCTGTTTTAAGAAACTTCGATGGAAATATTGCTATTAACCTATTAATAATCAGTTGAATTTTAGTAAATACAAATGTACACCCATTTTTGAACCATAATTATTTGATTTATATATTGAGTACTGTTTGAGAATGTTTGATTGCGCAATTAATACAAAAATTAGAAAGTAAATGTACAAATTTGTTCAAAGAGATAAGTAATGTGCCCATTTTTCTTCTTAAAAAGGTAAAATTTTTATAACTTTGGAATTCAGTATTGATATTATTTAAAAATATAACCTTCCAATGGTTTAGTATGACATATATATAGGTTGCGAAAGCGAAAACTTATCATCCAGCTATAGATATAATGACACATGAAAATTGTTGATTTTTTTTTAAATCAAGTGTTGAGTTGAACAATTGAAAGCGTTAAAGTTTGTTCATAAAACAGGTTGAAACGGCTTTATTTTATTTCGGAATGAGATGAAACTTGGTAGATTTGCTCGTAATATGGGGAACAAAAATAAAATACAGTAAAAAGTGTGAAAATTGAAAATTTTGTTTTCAATTTGACAACGGCTCTGTAAATGACCTTTGACTGAGGGAGAGGAAATTAGTTCTTATTTTGATATTTGGCTGCGCCGAGCTGTAGCATGGACAGTGGATTAATTATTCAATGGAATTTAGATATTAGAGCTGCATTTAAAAAGCAATTTCATACAGAATTGATAAATAAATTTATTTATATAGTTTGTTAAATGCATTGGATATTTTTCAGCTAATTGTTTAAAGCCCATTTCTGGACTATTTTATGGGTGTTTGTGAGTTTCCTTGAATACCCTTCGGTTTTTCTAAATTTGCTAAAAATTTTATCTGACATGACACCCCGAAATGTGATATTGGTGAAATGATTTCGCTCGTTTTGAGGGGTCTCCCATTACTCAACGAAACTTGGTGCCCGAGTCAGAGCAAAAAAGGTCAATAGTTTCCCCAATACCCAAATAATTAAGAGGCCGTTGTCATATGATTACGCCTTTCTAAGCCAAAAAGTACTAATATCTTGATACATATGAATTCTTTTTTTTTCGCTCGACAAGACTTATCAGGTCCATATCAGATGAGCTCTAAGATATAAGATACTCTCTAGATACTGGTTATGTGTTACGTTTCATATATTGTAACACTTCTTAGTGTCTGGACAGGTCTGATTAATTGCAGCAAAGATGTGTATTTTTTTTATCAAGATGTATGTTTTCCTTAATATTCATGAGCTTTCGACAGTGATGTACGATTGGTCAAAAAGCTAGGCAGATTTTTCGCGCACGACATATGACCATGTTAACTATATTATCTCTAACCGTTTTCAAGTTATAAGTCAAAAAACGAATAACAGAAATGCGTCATGGCGGATAACTCGAATACGGTACATATAACAGTTTCGGATACATTATACTAAATGAAGGTTTTGATGAGAGGATCACTTTAAATATACATATTTACTATATTATCTCTAACCGTTTTCAAGTTATAAGTCAAAAACTGATTAGTCGAAACGTGTCAAGGGCCATTACCTCGAAAACAGTTTGTCTGACAGTTTTCGACAATTTATATCAAATATAGATTTCAATGAGAGGAACATTTTTCTGATATATTGTCTGCTTCAATATTTTATTGTTTTTGAGTTATATTGAAAACAAACTTTAGCCGAAACCTGTCAAGGGCCATAACCTCGAAAACGGTTTGTCGCACAGTTTTCAACAATTTATATCAAATGTAGATCTCAATGAGGGGAACAATTTTCTGATATATTGTCTGCTTCAATTTTTTATGGTTTTTGAGTTATATTGAAAACAAAATTTAGCCGAAACATGTCAAGGGCAATAACCATGAAAACGGTTTGTCGCACAGTTTTCAACAATTTATATCAAATGTAGATCTTAATGAGAGGAACAATTTTCTGATGTATTGTCTGCTTCAATTTTTTATGGTTTTTGAGTTATATTGAAAACAAAATTTAGCCAAAACCTGTCAAGGGCCATAACCTCGAAAACGGTTTGTCGCACAGTTTTCAATCCTTTATATCAAATGTAGATCTCTATGAGAGGAACATTTTTCTGATATATTGTCTGCTTCAATTTTTTATGGTTTTTGAGTGATATTGAAAACAAAATTTCAATGGCGGCCATTTTGAAAATGGTGGACCAAAAATTTTGATCGGATATATGTAATTAGGACCCTCATATCTACTTGGAAACTAAGTTTTGTGTAAATCCGACAACTTTGACGTTTTCGACAAATTTCACGTCAAAATCACGTAACCAGGAAGTTGATGGAAACAAATTTTTTTGCGTAACGAATCATGACCAGGAGTCTAGCAACATTTTCCCCACTTCAGATTTTTGATAACGGTTACGGTTTCTGAGTTTATCTGAACACAAGGTTTTTGGGTTTGGGGCAGATAACTCTGTTACTAAAAATAGATTTGTTTCGCAGGGTGACTCAGGTCGAGCCCAGGTAGTGTCGGTTAAGTGTGCCAAGTTTCAAAGCGATACGTCAAGACACTTTTTTGACATCTGCGGCGGAAAAGAAGAAGAATAAAAATAATGAAAAGTCATTTGTTCAGAGAACAAATGTGAGGTCTTTCCCTGCATTTTGTAGTGTTATGTCTAGTTATATAGTTGCTAATGACTTTACGGTCAGTTACCATGGTTTTAGTGTACAAAGCAAGTGGTCCTAAGTCAGAATATTTATGGTTGCTAAGGACATTAATTGGTTGCTATGGACAAAATGTCACTTCCGGTCATAAAATATGTTATTTAAATTTAGTTAGTGATCCCGATTCCGTTTCCCATGTATTGTCCGCTTCAATTTTGTACAGTTACAGTGTTATTTTACAAAAACTGTTTACGGTGTCAGCCATTATGAAAATGGCTGCCTATAACCATTCGACTTCGGTCTTAATACGAAGGGCTTGTTATGATCGTTAAAAAAAAAACATATGTTTACTGTATTATCCCTGACGGTTTTAAAGTTATAAGCCAAAAACTGATTAGAAAACCTGTCAAGGGCCATAACGTCGAAAATGGTTTGTCGCACAGCTTTCGACAATTATATTAAATGTAGATCTCAATGAGAGGAACATTTTTCTGATATATTGTCTGCTTCAATTTTTTTATGTTTTTTGAGTTATATTGAAAACAAAATTTAGCCGAAACCTGTCAAGGACCAAAACCTATAAAACGGTTTGTCGCACAGTTTTCAAACCTATTTATCAAATGTAGATCTCAACGAGAGGAACATTTTCCTGATATATTGTCTGCTTCAATTTTTTATGGTTTTTGAGTTATATTGAAAACAAAATTTAACTGAAACCTGTCAAGGGCCATAACCTCGATAACGGTTTGTCGCACAGTTTTCAACCAAATATTTCAAATGTAGATCTCAATGAGAGGAACATTTTTCTGATATATTGTCTGTTTCAATTTTTTATGGTTTTTTTACATATATTTAAAAAAAAAATTCAATGGTGGCCATTTTGAAAATGGTGGACCGAAAAAAAATTTTGATCCGACATATGTAATTAGAACTCTCATATCTACTTGGAAACTAAGTTTTGTGAAAATCGAACAACTTTGACATTTTCGACAAACTTTGCGTCAAAATCGCGTTAACAGGAAGTGGATCAAATTTTTTTTTTGCATTACGAATCATGGCCATGAGTCAGACAATTTTTTCCCCACTTTAGATTTTTGATATCTGTCATGGTTTCTGAGTTTATCTGAACACAAGGGTTTTGGGTTTGGGGCAGATAACTCTGTTACTAAAAATAGATCGGTTTCGCAAGGTGACTCAGGTCAAGCCCAGGTAATGTTGGTTAAGTGTCCCAAGTTTCAAAGCGATACGTCAAGACACTTTTTCGACATTTACCGTCTTTCCGGTGTTGTCCCTATTTCCATAGTAAAAAATGACGTTAAACGTCAAACAATAAACCCCAGAGGGTAAATATCTATTATTTTATATTGTAAAATATCCGTAGGCCACCTCCTCCCTCGGTTTCTTTTCTATTGTTTCTATAACATTCAAAAAAGGTCCCGGCCCCCCAACCAGGGCAGCATGTAAACTTATTTTGTTATTCATCTTGGTATTTTTAATTGATTGTCTCACATTGATTCAAATAGCTCTGTACTAATTTTGAGAAAAAACGGGAAAATCGGACTCTGCAGATTTAAATATTGTGACAAAAATTTGTTAAACTAGTTTTAAAAATTCATATACATTATTTTGGTGTAAAATAAATACTTCTTTGTCATTTCTCTCTATTTATAGTATACATTAAATGAACACTTTACATTTCACTGAGGTGTCTTCGTCGAAGCTCGCGTTCATAGCATTTTGTCAGCGTCTTCTGTCTCTCGTACTGCGTTCTGTGTGGACGAATACTATAGCTACATGAAGCATGATCTTAAGTTTAATATCAGTGATTATTTATATATTTCAGGACGACACGGGTTATTACAAAAGGAGCTACCGACGATCATTTAAAGACGTTTTCATTCATAGGAATTTTACGCTGGAATGTGGAAAATAAGGAACACGAGTCACGTAGCAGACGACCGAATACACAAAAATTCACGTCGGAAATTGTTAAATTTCAATTTGATTAAAATGTGAGGTAAAATGCAGTTCGGATAGTTCGAACAACATGTTGAGAAACGATTTACACTATGATTCACTGACGATAACTGAAATGGACATCACAGCAGACGAAATTTACAAATAAGGGGGAGGTGTGGTCACGTGCTTCAGTCTGGGATTTTAAGGATTTATTGACTCGTGTACTTTGAGGAAATACGTTTTTAGACTGAAATCCACATTCTAAACGGAAAGTATCATCTATTTGGCTTACAAAGTAAGTTGATTAAATTTAGTGTTTTGGTCATGTATATTGAAAAAATGTACACTATGAAAGTAGACCAAACATCATAACTTATGCAAACTTATTTTGTCATACATCTTGGTATTTTTAATTGATTGTCTCCATACAATATTATTATTATGATTCAGAAATAGCTTTGTACTCATTTTTAATGGAGAAACACACTAAAATAGGAGACAACAGCTTTAAATATTTTAAATTTAATAATTAAACAATAAGGAAAAGAGGGAAACTTGTAGAAATCACAAGGTTTTGTTTTAACATTGGTTTAAAATGTGTCAATTTAGGCTATTGTCACAGTGTTGAATATTTTTTCATGAAAATTTAGGAATATAGTGTACCATTTTTAAAGTAATTGTACTTAAATTGCTAATTTCTGTATAAATGTGCAAGTTAACATCATTTCAATCATTTTAATAATTTTCACATTTGGTTTAATACAGCAAATTTTGTAACAAAGAGCATGTTTTCTTCACTCGACACATAATTACACACTGTCGGAACTCACTCAATGTTCATTATTTTATCAATTTTTGCCAAAAGTTAGTTTTTTATGTTACAAAAAGTACATTTAATATGTACTAAAAATTTGAAATTAGTGTTTAAGCCATTTTGAATTGTCCATCATTGAAAAATTTTAAGTCTCATATGATTACCCCTTTCTAAGCCAAAAAGTACTAATATCTTGATACATATTAATTCTTGGTTGTTTTTTTTTCGCTCGACAAGGCTTATCAGGTCCATATCAGATGAGCTCGAAGATACAAGATACTCTCTAGATACTGGTTATGTGTTACGTTTTATATATTGTAACACTTCTTAGTGTCTGGACAGGTCTGATAAATTGCAGCAAAGATGATTTTTTTTTTATCGTGATGTATGTTTTCCTTAATATTCATGAGCTTTGGTCAGTGATGTACGATTGGTAAAAAAGCTAGGCAGATTCTTCGCGCATGACATATGACCATGTTGACTATATTATCTCTAACCGTTTTCAAGTTATAAGTCAAAAACCGAATAACAGAAATGCGTCAAGGCTGATAACTCGAATACGGTTCATATAACAGTTTCGGATACAATATACTAAATGAAGGTCTTGATGAGAGGATCACTTTAAATAGACATGTTTACTATATTATCTTTAACCGTTTTCAAGTTATAAGTAAAAAACTGATTAGTCGAAACCTGTCAAGGGCCATAACCTCGAAAACGGTTTGTTGTACAGTTTTCAACCCTTTATATCAAATGTAGATCTCAATGAGAGGAACATTTTTCTAGTATATTGTCTGCTTCAATTTTTTATGGTTTTTTAGTTATATTAAAAACAAAGTTTAGCCGAAACCTGTCAAGGGTCATAACCTCTCAAACGGTTCGTCACACAGTTTTCAACCAATTATATCAAATGTAGATCTCAATGAGAGAAACATTATTCTGATATATTGTCTGCTTCAATTTTTTATGTTTTTTCAGTTATATTGAAAACAAAATTTAGCCGAAACCTGTCAAGGGCCATAACCTCGAAAACGGTTTGTAGCACAGTTTTCAACTATTTGTATCAAATGTAGATCTCAATGAGATGAACATTTTTTTAATATGTTGTCTGCTTCAATTTTTTATGGTTTTCGTGTAATATTGAAAACAAAATTTAGCCGAAACCTGTCAAGGGCCATAACCTCGAAAACGGTTTGTCGCACAGTTTTCAACTATTTATATCAAATGTAGATCTCTATGAGAGGAACATTTTTCTGATATATTGTCTGCTTCAATTTTTTATGGTTTTTGAGTTATATTGAACACAAAATTTCAATGGCGGCCATTTTGAAAATGGTGGACCAAAAAAAATTTTTGATCCGATATATGTAATTAGGACCCTCATATCTACTTGGAAACCAAGTTTTGTGTAAGTCCGACAACTTTGACGTTTTCGACAAATTTCGCGTCAAAATCGCGTAACCAGGAAGTTGATAGAAACAAAATTTTTTGCGTAACAAATCATGACCAAGAGTCTAGCAACATTTTCCCCACTTCAGATTTTTGATAACGGTTACAGTTTTTGAGTTTATCTGAACACAAGGTTTTTAGGTTTGGGGCAGATAACTCTGTTACTAAAAATAGATTTGTTTCGCAGGGTGACTCAGGTCGAGCCCAGGTAGTGTCGGTTAAGTATGCCAAGTTTCAAAGCGATACGTCAAGACACTTTTTTGACATCTGCGGCGGAAAAGAAGAATAATAAAAAAAATGAAAAGTCATTTGTTCAGAGAACAAATGTGAGGTCTTTCCCTGCATTTTATTAGTCTTATGTCTAGGTATATAGTTGCTAATGACTTTACGGTCAGTTACCATGGTTTTGGTGTACAAAGCAAGTGGTTCTAAGTCAGAAAATGTATGATTGCTAAGGACATTTAGTGGTTGCTATGGACAAAATGTCGCTTCCGGTCATACAATATGATATTTAAATTCAGTTAGTGATCCCGATTCCGTTTCCCATGTATTGTCCGCTTCAATTTTGTACAGTTAAAGTGTTATTTTACAAAAACTGTTTACGGTGTCAGCCATTTTGAAAATGGCTGCCTATAACCATTCGACTTCGGTCTTAATGCGAAGGGCGTGTTATGATCGTTACAAAAAAAACCATATGTTTACTATATTATCCCTGACGGTTTTAAAGTTATAAGCCAAAAACTGATTAGCCGAAACCTGTCAAGGGCCATAACCTCGAAAACGGTTTGTCGCACAGCTTTCGACGATTTATATCAAATGTAGATCTCAACGAGAGGAACATTTTCCTGATATATTGTCTGCTTCAATTTTTTTTATGGTTTTTGAGTTATTTCAAAAACAATATTTAGCGGAAAACTGTCAAGGGCCATAACCTCTAAAACGGTTTGTCGCACAGTTTTTGAACCTATATATCAAATGTAGATCTCAACGAGAAGAACATTTTTCTGATATATTGTCTGCTTCAATATTTTATGGTTTTTGAGTTATATTGAAAACAAAATTTCAATGGCGGCCATTTTGAAAATGGTGAACCGAAAACAAATTTTGATCCGACATGTGTAATTAGGACCCTCATATCGACTTGGAAACCAATGTTTGTGTAAATCGAACAACTTTGACGTTTTCGACAAACTTCGCACCGAAATCACGTTAACAGGAAGTGGATCGAAGAAAAATTTTTTTGCATGACAAATCATGGCCATGAGTCAGACAACATATTCCCCACTTTAGATTTTTGATATTTGTCATGGTTTCTGAATTTATCTGAACACAGGGGTTTTGGGTTTGGGGCAGATAACTCTGTTACTAAAAATAGATCGGTTTCGCAAGGTGACTCAGGTCGAGCCCAGGTAATGTTGGTTAAGTGGGCGAAGTTTCAAAGCGATACGTTAAGACACTTTTTCTACATTGACCGTCTTTCCCGTATTGTCCCTTTTACCATAGAAAAAACTGACGTTAAACGTCAAACAATAAACCCCAGAGGGTAAAAATCTATTATTTTATATTGTAAAATATCCGTAGGCCTCCTCCTCCCCCGGTTTCTTTTCTATTGTTTCTGTAACATTCTAATTATTTAAAAAAGGGCCCTGCCCCCCAACCAGGGCAGCATGTACACTTATTTTGTTATTCATCTTGGTATTTTTAATTGATTCAAATAGCTTTGTACTAATTTTGAGAAAAAAACGGGAAAATCGGACTCTGCAGATTTAAATATTGCGACAAAAATTTGTTAAACTAGTTTTAAAAATTCAAATACATTATTTTGGTGTAAAATAAATACTTCTTTGTCATTTCGCTCTATTTATAGTATACATTAAATGAACACTTCACATTTCACTGAGGTGTCTTCGTCGAAGCTCGCGTTCATAGCATTTTGTCAGCGTATTCTGTCTCTCGTACTGCGTTCTGTGTGGACGAATACTATAGCTACATGAAGCACGATTTTAAGTTTAATATCAGTGATTATTTATATATTTCAGGACGACACGGGTTATTACAAAAGGAGCTACCGATGATTATTTAAAGACGTTTTCATTCATAGGAATTTTACGCTGGAATGTGGAAAATAAGGACACGAGTCATGTAGCAGACGACCGAATACACAAAAAATTCACGTCGGAAATTGTTTCAATTTGATTAAAATGTGAGGTAAAATGCAGTTCGGATAGTTAGAACAACTTGTTGAGAAACGATTTACACTATGATTCACTGACGATAACTGAAATGGACATCACAGCAGACGAAATTTACAAATAAGGGGGAGGTGTTGTCACGTGCTTCAGTCTGGGATTTTAAGGATTTATTGACTCGTATACTTTGAGGAAATACGTTTTTAGACTGAAATCCACATTCTAAACGGAAAGTATCTTCTATTTAGCTGACAAAGTAAGTTGATTAAATTTAGTGTTTTGGTCATGCATATTGAAAAAATGTACACTATGAAAGTAGACCAAACTTCATAACATTTTATGCAAACTTATTTTGTCATACATCTTGGTATTTTTTATTGATTGTCTCCATACAATATTATTATTATGATTCAGAAATAGCTTTGTACTCATTTTTAATGGAGAAAAACACTAAAATAGGAGACAACAGCTTTAAATATTTTTAATTTAATAATTAAACAATAAGGGAAAGAGGGAAACTTGTAGAAATCACAAGGTTTTAACATTGGTTTAAAATGTGTCGATTTAGGCTATTGTCACAGTGTTGAATGTTTTTTCATGAAAATTTAGGAATATAGTGTACCATTTTTAAAGTAATTGCACTTAAATTGCTAATTTCTGTATAAATGTGCAAGTTAACATCATTTCAATCATTTTAATAATTATCACATTTGGTTTAATACAGCAAATTTTGTAACAAAGAGCATGTTTCCTTCACTCGACACATAATTACACACTGTCGGAACTCACTCAATGTTCATTATTTTATCAATTTTTGCCAAAAGTTAGTTTTTTATGTTACAAAAAGTACATTTAATATGTACTAAAAATTTGAAATTAGTGTTTAAGCCATTTTGAATTGTCCATCATTGAAAAATTTTAAGTCTAATATGATTACCCCTTTCTAAGCCAAAAAGTACTAATATCTTGATACATATTAATTCTTGGTTGTTTTTTTTTTCGCTCGACAAGGCTTATCAGGTCCATATCAGATGAGCTCGAAGATACAAGATACTCTCTAGATACTGGTTATGTGTTATGTTTTATATATTGTAACACTTCTTAGTGTCTGGACAGGTCTGATTAATTGCAGCAAAGATGAATTTTTTTTTATCGTGATGTATGTTTTCCTTAATATTCATGAGCTTTGGTCAGTGATGTACGATTGGTCAAAAAGCTAGGCAGATTCTTCACGCACGACTTATGACCATGTTGACTATATTATCTCTAACCGTTTTCAAGTTATAAGTCAAAAACCGAATAACAGAAATGTGTCAAGGCTGATAACTGGAATACGGTTCATATAATAGTTTCGGATACAATATACTAAATGAAGGTCTTGATGAGAGGATCACTTTCAATAGACATGTTTACTATATTATCTTTAACCGTTTTCAAGTTATAAGTCAAAAACTGATTAGTCGAAACCTGTCAAGGGCCATAACCTCGAAAACGGTTTGTCGTACAGTTTTCAACCCTATATATCAAATGTAGATCTCAATGAGAGGAACATTTTACTAGTATATTGTCTGGTTCAATTTTTTATGGTTTTTTAGTTATATTGAAAACAAAATTCAGTCGAAACCTGTCAAGGGCCATAACCTCGAAAACAGTTTGTCACACAGTTTTCAACCAATTATATCAAATGTAGATCTCAATGAGAGAAACATTATTCTGATATATTGTCTGCTTCAATTTTTTATGGTTTTTCAGTTATATTGAAAACAAAATTTAGCGGAAACCTGTCAAGGGCCATAACCTCGAAAACGGTTTGTCGCACAGTTTTCAACCAATTATATCAAATGTAGATCTCAATGACAGAAACATTTTTCTGATATATTGTCTGCTTCAATTTTTTTATGGTTTTTCAGTTATATTGAAAACAAAATTTAGCCGAAACCTGTCAAGGGCCATAACCTCAATAACGGTTTGTCGCACAGTTTTCAACTATGGTATCAAATGTAGATCTCAATGAGAGGAACATTTTTCTGATATGTTGTCTGCTTCAATTTTTTATGGTTTTCGTGTAATATTGAAAACAAAATTTAGCGGAAACCTGTCAAGGGCCATAACCTCGAAAACGGTTTGTCGCACAGTTTTCAACCAATTATATCAAATGTAGATCTTAATGACAGAAACATTTTTCTGATATATTGTCTGCTTCAATTTTTTATGGTTTTTCAGTTATATTGAAAACAAAATTTAGCCGAAACCTGTCAAGGGCCATAACCTCGAAAACGGTTTGTCGCACAGTTTTCAACTATTTATACCAAATGTAGATCTCAATGAGAGGAACATTTTTCTGATATATTGTCTGCTTCAATTTTTTATGGTTTTTTAGTTATATTGAACACAAAATTTCAATGGCCGCCATTTTGAAAATGGTGGACTAAAAAAAACTTTTGATCCGATATATGTAATTAGGACCCTCATATCTACTTGGAAACCAAGTTTTGTGTAAATCCGACAACTTTGAAGATTTCGACAAATTTCGCTTCAAAATCGCGTAACCAGGAAGTTGATAGAAACAAAAATTTTTGCGTAACGAATCATGACAAGGAGTCTAGCAACATTTTCCCCACTTCAGATTTTTGATAACGGTTACAGTTTTTGAGTTTATCTGAACACAAGGTTTTTGAGTTTGGGGCAGATAACTCTGTTACTAAAAATAGATTTGTTTCGCAGGGTGACTCAGGTCGAGCCCAGGTAGTGTCGGTTAAGTGTGCTAAGTTTCAAAGCGATAAGTCAAGACACTTTTTTGACATCTGCGGCGGAAGAGAAGAAGAATAATAATAATAAAAAAAATGAAAAGTCATTTGTTCAAAGAACAAATGTGAGGTCTTTCCCGGCATTTTATTAGTGTTATGTCTAGGTATATGGTTGCTAATTTTGAAAATTGCTGCCCATAACCATTGGACTTTGGTCCTAAAACGAAGGGCTTGTTGAGACGGTCACAAAAAACCTATGTTGTTCACTATATTATCTCTGACGGTTTAAAAGTTTAAGCCATAAACTGATTAGCCGAAAAATGTCAAAGGCCATTACTTGAAAACGATTTGTCGCACAGTTTTCAATAATTTAAATCAAATGTAGATCTCAATGAGAGGAACATTTTTCTGATATATTGTCTGCTTAATATTTGTATGGTTTTTGAGTTATTTCGAAAACAAAATTTAGCCGAAACCTGTCAAGGGCCATAATCTCTAAAACGGTTTGTCGCACAGTTTTTGAACCTGTATATCAAATGTAGATCTCAATAAGAGGAACATTTTTGTGATATATTGTCTGCTTCAATTTTTTATGGTTTTTGAGTTATTTCGAAAACAAAATTTAACCGAAACCTGTCAAGGGCCATAACCTCTAAAACGGTTCGTCGCACAGTTTTCGAACTGTTATATCAAATGTAGATCTCAATGTGAGGAACATTTTTCTGATATATTGTCTGCTTCAATTTTTTACGGTTTTTGAGTTATTTCGTAAAAAAATTAAGCCGAAACCTGTCAAGGGCCATAACCTCTAAAACGGTTTGTCGCACAGTTTTTGAACCTGTATATCAAATGTAGATCTCAATGAGAGGAACATTTTTCTCATATATTGTCTGCTTCAATTTTTTATGGTTTTTGAGTTATATTGAAAACAAAATTTAGCCGAAACCTGTCAAGGGCCATAACCTCTAAAACGGTTTGTCGCACAGTTTTCGAACCTCATATCAAATGTAGATCTCAATGAGAGGAACACTTTTCTAATATATTGTCTGCTTCAATTTTTTATGGTTTTTGAGTTATATTGAAAACAAAATTTCAATGGCGGCCATTTTGAAAATGGTGGACCAAAAAATTTTTTTGATCCGATACATGTAATTAGGACCCTCATATCTACTTGGAAACCAAGTTTTGTGTAAATCCGACAACTTTGACGTTTTCGACAAACTTCGCGTCAAAATCGCGTAAACAGGAAGTGGATCGAAGAATGTTTTTTTGCATGACAAATCATGGCCATAAGTCAGACAACATTTTCCACACTTTAGATTTTTGATATCTGTCATGGTTTCTGAGTTTATCTGAACACAAGGGTAAACAGTGTTTGGGGAGATAACTCTGTTACTAAAAATAGATCGGTCTCGCAGGGTGACTCAGGTCGAGCCCAGGTAGTGTCGGTTAAGTGTGCCAAGTTTCAAAGCGATACGTCAAGACACTTTTTTGACATCTGTGGCAGAAAAAAAAAATAATAATAATAATAATCATAAGAAATACAGTAAGGTCTTTCCCTTGGAAAGGGGAAAGACCTTAATAATCAGAAGAAATACAGTAAGGTCTTTCCCTTGGAAAGGGGAAAGACCTTAATAATAATCAGAAGAAATACAGGAAGGTCTTTCCCTTGGAAGGGGGAAGGACCTTAATAATGAAAAGTCATTTGTTCAAAGAACAAATGTGAGGTCTTTCCCGGCATTTTATTAGTGTTATGTCTAGGTATATGGTTGCTAATTTTGAAAATTGCTGCCCATAACCATTGGACTTTGGTCCTAAATCGAAGGGCTTGTTGAGACGGTCACAAAAAACCTATGTTCACTATATTATCTCTGACGGTTTAAAAGTTTAAGCCATAAACTGATTAGCCGAAAAATGTCAAAGGCCATTACTTGAAAACGATTTGTCGCACAGTTTTCAATAATTTAAATCAAATGTAGATCTCAATGAGAGGAACATTTTTCTGATATATTGTCTGCTTAATATTTTTATGGTTTTTGAGTTATTTCGAAAACAAAATTTAGCCGAAACATGTCAAGGGCCATAACCTCTAAAACGGTTTGTCGCACAGTTTTTGAACCTGTATATCAAATGTAGATCTCAATGAGAGGAACATTTTTCTGATATATTGTCTGCTTCAATTTTTTATGGTTTTTGAGTTATTTCGAAAACAAAATTTAACCGAAACCTGTCAAGGGCCATAACCTCTAAAACGGTTCGTCGCACAGTTTTCGAACTGTTATATCAAATGTAGATCTCAATGTGAGGAACATTTTTCTGATATATTGTCTGCTTCAATTTTTTACGGTTTTTGAGTTATTTCGTAAAACAATTAAGCCGAAACCTGTCAAGGGCCATAACCTCTAAAACGGTTTGTCGCACAGTTTTTGAACCTGTTTATCAAATGTAGATCTCAATAAGAGGAACATTTTTCTTATATATTGTCTGCTTCAATTTTTTATGGTTTTTGAGTTATTTCAAAAACAATATTTAGACGAAACCTGTCAAGGGCCATAACCTCTAAAACGGTTTGTCGCACAGTTTTCGAACCGTTATATCAAATGTAGATCTCAATGAGAGGAACATTTTTCTCATATATTGTCTGCTTCAATTTTGTATGGTTTTTGAGTTATTTTGAAAACAAAATTTAGCCGAAACCTGTCAAGGGCCATAACCTCTAAAACGGTTTGTCGCACAGTTTTCGAACCTGTATATCAAATGTAGATCTCAACGAGAGGAACATTTTTCTCATATATTGTCTGCTTCAATTTTGTATGGTTTTTGAGTTATTTCGAAAACAAAATTTAGTCGAAACCTGTCAAGGGCCATAACCTCTAAAACGGTTTGTCGCACAGTTTTCGAACCTGTATATCAAATGTAGATCTCAATGAGAGGAACATTTTTCTCATATATTGTCTGCTTCAATTTTGTATGGTTTTTGAGTTATTTCGAAAACAAAATTTAGCCGAAACCTGTCAAGGGCCATAACCTCTAAAACGGTTTGTCGCACAGTTTTCGAACCTTATATCGAATGTAGACCTCAATGAGAGGAACATTTTTCTCATATATTGTCTGCTTCAATTTTTTATGGTTTTTGAGTTATATTGAAAACAAAATTTCAATGGCGGCCATTTTGAAAATGGTGGACCAAAAATTTTTTTTGATCCGATACATGTAATTAGGACCCTCATATCTACTTGGAAACCAAGTTTTGTGTAAATCCGACAACTTTGACGTTTTTGACAAACTTCGCGTCAAAATCGCGTAAACAGGAAGTGGATCGAAGAATGTTTTTTTGCATGACAAATCATGGCCATAAGTCAGACAACATTTTCCCCACTTTAGATTTTTGATATCTGTCATGGTTTCTGAGTTTATCTGAACACAAGGGTAAACAGTGTTTGGGGAGATAACTCTGTTACTAAAAATAGATCGGTCTCGCAGGGTGACTCAGGTCGAGCCCAGGTAGTGTCGGTTAAGTGTGCCAAGTTTCAAAGCGATACGTCAAGACACTTTTTTGACATCTGTGGCAGAAAAAAAAAATAATAATAATAAAAGGACATTTGTTCAGTAGAACAAATGCACAGGAAGGTCTTTCCCTCGTTATCGTTTCTATAGGAAAAACTGGCGTTAAACGTTAAACAAGAGGCCCCAGAGGGTGAAAATCTATCATTTTACATCGTAATATACCCGTATACCCCCCCCCCCGGGGGTTTCTATTCCATTGTTTCTAGAACGTTCTAATTACAAAATTGAAGAAAAAAAAGGGCCCGGCCCCTCCACCCCAGGGCCAGCATGATTTATTGTTTTTGACATGCTGTCCCTGGGTGGAGAGTTGGGCCCTTTTTGGGTTCATAGTTTTATATGCAACTATGGTTATATAAAAACCGGGAACCAGTTTTTTTTGTTTAGTTGTTTGTTTGTTTACTTTTCTGTTTTTAACTATATGTTTGGTATTTTAATGACTTTTCTTGACTTGTAGGGGAAGAGAAAGAGATTTATGGTAAAAGGCAAAGAACAGAACTGGCTGGAGTCACGTGACATTGTTATATAATATCACGGAGATAGTTTTATTTTATCATTCTAGGGAGTTACGATGGTCTGAAAGGACATATATATGACATGATGCACGATCTGTAATCTCAGTGATTGTTTATTTCAGGACGACACGGATTAATATCAACGGACCATGCCGACAATTAATAAAAGACTTTTTTATTTTATTTTAGTGGAATTTTACACTGTAAAATAATTACACGAGGCACGTAGCAGACGATGGAATACACAAAAAAGTGACGTCGGAAATTGTTTCAATTTGTTATTGTTTCAGGTAAAATGCAGTTCGGACAGTTAGAACAACTTGTTGACACACGATTTACACGGTCATTCACTGACGATGGCTGAAACGGACATCACGACAGACGAAATTTACGTGGCTGGGGGGAGGGGTGGTCACGTGTTTCAATGTGGGATTTTAAGGATTTATTGACTCGTACACCTTACGGGGAGACATTTTTAGACTGAAATCGACATTCTAAAGCGAATGGCGAGGGTTTCAAACAGCTGGGATGCATCGTTTTTCGGGAAATTACGATTTTTACATAAAAAGTGGTGTTGGACTTGCACGACTGGTAACTTTTTATTGGTTGCGCCCAGCGATTTTCTACCTATCGACAATTCGAGGACATCGATCCCAGATGCAATCGGCGTCCATTTTATTGTACCATTTTGTGTGCCTTAGGAGGAGATGTGATAACAACGTTTTCATGGGGGGTCCCTGCCACGCCCTCATTTTTGACGGGGCGTGCTAACAGGGTGAATGGGAGAAAGCCCACGGGGTATCCATCACACCGCCAAATTTTCAGCTCGATCGGATAAGAAACTTTTTGGCAGCACTAAATTGAATTTTAGATCGGAAGAAAAGTAATAATAATATTAAATGTCAATACATTTGTTCAAAGAACAAATGTAAGGTCTTTCCCTGCATTTTGGTAGTGTTATGTCTAGGTATATGGTTGATAATGACATTAAATCGAAGGGCTTGACATATCGGTCACAAAAAACTTATATGTTTACTATATAATCTGTAACGATTTAAAAGTTATTGACAAATAACGCAGTTTACGATATGTTATTGGCCACCATTTTGAAACCACTCAACCGAATATGTACTTCTTGGGATCAAATTGTAGGAATTTTAATTCTCTTTCAAATGAACCATATGTTTCATTCATCATCTGTTACGTTTAAAATGTTATAAAGCAAAAACCATTTTCAAAATATGAATCAAGGGCAATAACTCAAAAACAACAAGTTTTATCCTTTCATATATGAAACATTTTTTGTACATTTCAATGTGACGAACATTTTTCCCTTGTATTGTCTGCTTCAATTTTGTACGGTTCAAAAGTGTCATTTTATAAAAACTGTTTACGGTGTCGGCCATTTTGAAAATGGCTGCCCGTAACCAGTTGACTTTGGTCTTAAACTGAAGGGCTTGTTATGACGGTCATAAAACACCATATGTTCACTATATTATCTCTGAAGGTTTAAAAGTTATTATCCAAAAACTGATTAGCCGAAACGTGTCAAGGGCCATAACTCGAAAACGGTTTGTCGCACAGTTTTCAATCCTATAAATCAAATGTAGATCTCAATGAGAGGAACATTTTTCTGATATATTGTCTGCTTCAATTTTTTTATGCTTTTTGAGTTATATTGAAAACAAAATTTAGCCGAAACGTGTCAAGGGCCATAACCTCGAAAACGGTTTGTCGCACATTTTTTAACACTTTATATCAAATGTAGATCTCAATGAGAGGAACATTTTTCTGATATATTGTCTGCTTCAATTTTTTATGGTTTTTGAGTTATATTGAAAACAAAATTTAGCCGAAACGTGTCAAGGGCCATAACCTCGAAAACGGTTTGTCGCACAGTTTTCGACACTGTATATCAAATGTAGATCTCAATGAGAGGAACATTTTTCTGATATATTGTCTGCTTCAATTTTTTATGGTTTTTGAGTTATATTGAAAACAAAATTTAGCCGAAACCTGTCAAGGGCCATAACCTCGAAAACGGTTTGTCGCACAGTTTTTAACTATTAATATCAAATGTAGATCTCAACAAGTGGAACATTTTTCTGATATATTGTCTGCTTAAATTTTTTATGGTTTTTGAGCTATATTAAAACAAAATTTAGCCGAAACGTGTCAAGGGCCATAACCTCGAAAACGGTTTGTCGCACAGTTTTCGACACTGTATATCAAATGTAGATCTCGATGAGAGGAACATTTTTCTGATATATTGTCTGCTTCAATTTTTTATGCTTTTGGAGTTATATTGAAAACATAATTTAGTCGAAACCTGTCAAGGGCCATAACCTCGAAAACGGTTTGTCGCACAGTTTTCGAACCTGCATATCAAATGTAGATCTCAATGAGAGAAACATTTTTCTGATATATTGTCTGCTTCAATTTTTTATGGTTTTTGAGTTATATTGAAAACAAAATTTCAATGGCGGCCATTTTGAAAATGGTGGACCGAAAAAATTTTTTGATCCGATATATGTAATTAAGACCCTCATATCTACTTGGAAACCAAGTTTTGTGTAAATCTGACAACTTTGACGTTTTCGACAAATTTCGCGTCAAAATCGCGTAAACAGGAAGTGGATTGAAGAATTTTTTTTGCATGACAAATCATGCCCATAAGTCAGACAACATTTTGCCCACTTTAGATTTTGGATATCTATCATGGTTTGTGAGTTTATCTGAACACAAGGGTTTTGGGTTTGGGGCAGATAACTCCGTTACTAAAAATAGATCGGTTTCGCAGGGTGACTCAGATCAAGCCCAAGTAGTGTCGGTTAAGTGTGCCAAGTTTCAAAGCGATACGTCAAGACACTTTTTTTCTTTTGGCGTTGGAAGATTAAAAGAATAATAATAATAATTAAATGTCAATACATTTGTTCAAAGAACAAATGTGAGGTCTTTCCCTGCATTTTGGTAGTGTTATGTCTAGGTATATGGTTGATAATGACTTTTAATTGAAGGGCTTGACATATCGGTCACAAAAAACTTATATGTTTACTATATAATCTGTAACGATTTAAAAGTTATTGACAAATAACGCAGTTTACGATATGTTTTTGGCCACCATTTTGAAACCACTCAACCGAATATGTACTTCTTGGGATCAAATTGTAGGAATTTTAATTCTCTTTCAAATGAACCATATGTTTCATTCATCATCTGTAACGTTTAAAATGTTATAAAGCAAAAACCATTTTCAAAATATGAATCAAGGGCAATAACGCAAAAAACAACAAGTTTTACGCTTTCATATATGAAACATTTTTTGTACATTTCGATGTGACGAACATTTTTCCCTTGTATTGTCTGCTTCAATTTTGTACGGTTCAAGTGTCATTTTATAAAAACTGCTTACGGTGTCGGCCATTTTAAAAATGGCTGTCTGTAACCATTTGACTTTGGTCTTAAACTGAAGGGCTTGTTATGACGGTCATAAAACACCATATGTTCACTATATTATCTCTGAAGGTTTAAAAGTTATTAGCCAAAAACTGATTAGCCGAAACGTGTCAAGGGCCATAACTCGAAAACGGTTTGTCGCACAGTTTTCAATCCTTTAAATCAAATGTAGATCTCAATGAGAGGAACATTTTTCTGATATATTGTCTGCTTCAATTTTTTTTGGTTTTTGAGTTCTATTGAAAACAAAATTTAGCCGAAACGTGTCAAGGGCCATAACCTCGAAAACAGTTTGTCGCACAGTTTTTGATACTATATATCAAATGTAGATCTCAATGAGAGAAACATTTTTCTGATATATTGTCTGCTTTAATTTTTTATGGTTTTTGAGTTATATTGAAAACAAAATTTAGCCGAAACGTGTCAAGGGCCATAACCTCGAAAACGGTTTGTCGCACAGTTTTCGACACTGTATATCAAATGTAGATCTCAATAAGAGGAACATTTTTTTGATATATTGTCTACTTCAATATTTTATGGTTTTTGAGTTATATTGAAAACAAAATTTAGCCGAAACGTGTCAAGGGCCATAACCTCGAAAACGGTTTGTCGCACAGTTTTCGAACCTTTATATCAAATGTAGATCTCAATGAGAGGAACACTTTTCTCATATATTGTCTGCTTCAATTTTTTATGGTTTTTGAGTTATATTGAAAACAAAATTTCAATGGCGGCCATTTTGAAAATGGTGGACCAAAAAATTTTTTGGATCCGATACATGTAATTAGGACCCTCATATCTACTTGGAAACCAAGTTTTATGTAAATCCGACAACTTTGACGTTTTCGACAAACTTCGCGTCAAAATCGCGTAAACAGGAAGTGGATCGAAGAATGTTTTTTTGCATGACAAATCATGGCCATAAGTCAGACAACATTTTCCCCACTTTAGATTTTTGATATCTGTCATGGTTTCTGAGTTTATCTGAACACAAGGGTAAACAGTGTTTGGGGAGATAACTCTGTTACTAAAAATAGATCGGTCTCGCAGGGTGACTCAGGTCGAGCCCAGGTAGTGTCGGTTAAGTTTGCCAAGTTTCAAAGCGATACGTCAAGACACTTTTTTGACATCTGTGGCAGAAAAAAAAAATAATAATAATAATAATCATAAGAAATACAGTAAGGTCTTTCCCTTGGAAAGGGGAAAGACCTTAATAATCAGACGAAATACAATAAGGTCTTTCCACTGTAGTGGGAAAGACCTTAATAATCATAAGAAATACAGTAAGGTCTTTCCCTTGGAAAGGGGAAAGACCTTAATTAAAGATCAACTGTTCGGTTGAACATTTGAGGGTCTTCCCACCTTTAATTTAAGGTGGCGTTCAACGTCAAACAAGAGGCCCCAGAGGGTAGAACATATATAACATCGTAATATAGCCGTATTCCCCCCCCCTTTTGGTTACTTTTCAGTACTGTTTCTAACGTTCTATTTAAAAAAAAGGAAAAAAATTGAATAAAAAAAAGGCCCGGCCCCCCACCCAGGGCCAGCATGTTTGATAATTTTTAACATGCTGGCCCTGGGTGGGGAGCCGGGCCCTTTTTGGTTTCATAGTTTTATATGCAACTATGATTATATAAAAACCAGTTTTTTTGTTTATTTGTTTGTTTGTTTACTTTTCTGTTTTTAATTATATGTTTGGTATTTTAATGACTTTTCTTGACTTGTAGGGGAAGAGAAAGAGATTTATAGTAAAAGGCAAATAAATGAACTAGCTGGAGTCACGTGACATTCTTATATAATATCACGGAGATAGTTTTATTTTATCATTCTAGGGAGTTACCATGGTCATGAACAGACCTATATATGACATGATGCACGATCTTTAATCTCAGTGATTGTTTATTTCAGGACGACACGGCACGGATTTTTATCAACGGAGCAAGCCGACAATTAATAAAAGACTTTTAAAATTTATTTCAGAGAAATTTCACACTGTAAAATAATTACACGAGGCACGTAGCAGACGATGGAATACACAAAAAAGTGACGTCGGAAATTGTTTCAATTTGTTATTGTTTCAGGTAAAATGCAGTTTGGACAGTTAGAACAACTGGTTGACACACGATTTACACTGTCATTCACTGACGATGGCTGAAACGGACATCACGACAGACGAAATTTACGTGGCTGGGGGGAGGGGTGGTCACGTGTTTCAATGTGGGATTTTAAGGATTTATTGACTCGTACACCTTACGGGGAGACATTTTTAGACTAAAATCGACATTCTAAAGCGAATGGCGAGGGTTTCAAACAGCTGGGACGCATCGTTTTTCGGGAAATTACGATTTTTACATAAAAAGTGGTGTTGGACTTGCACGACTGGTAACTTTTTACTGGTTGCGCCCAGCGATTTTCTACCTATCGACAATTCGAGGACATCGATCCCAGATGCAATCGGCGTCCATTTTATTGTACCATTTTGTGTGCCTTAGGAGGAGATGTGATAACAACGTTTTCATGGGGGGGTCCCTGCCACGCCCTCATTTTTGACGGGGCGTCCTAACAGGGTGAATGGGAGAAAGCCCACGGGGTATCCATCACACCGCCAAATTTTCAGCTCGATCGGATAAGAAACTTTTTGGCAGCACTAAATTGAATTTTAGATCGGAAGAAAAGTAATAATAATATTAAAACGCATTTGTTCCGAGAACAAATGTGAGGTCTTTCCCTGCATTTTGTTAGTGTTATGTCTAGGAATATGGTTGGTTTTTGTGCACAAAATGGTTTGTAGCACTGTTTTCGACCCTTTATATCAAATGTAGATCTCAATGACAGGAACATTTTTCTAATATATTGTCTGCTTCAATTTTTATGGTTTTTGACTTATATTGAAAACAAAATTTAGCCGAAACCTGTCAAGTGCCATAACCTGAAAACGGTTTGTCGCACTGTTTTTAAACCTTATATTAAATGTAAATCTCAATGAGAGGGACATTTTCTCATATATTGTCTGCTTCAATTTTTTATGGTTTTTGAGTTATATTGAAAACAAAATTTAGGCGAAACCTGTCAAGGGCCATAACCTCGAAAACGGTTAGTTGCACAGATTTCGACATTTTATATCAAATGAAGATCACAATGAGAGGAACATTTTTCTCATATATTGTCTGCTTCAATTTTCTATGGTTTTTGAGTGATATTGAAAACAAAATTTAGCCGAAACCTGTCAAGGGCCATAACCTCGAAAACGGTTAGTTGCACAGTTTTCGAAACTGCATATCAAAAGTAGATCTCAATGAGAGGAACATTTTTCTTATATATTGTCTGCTTCAATTTTTTTATGGTTTTTGAGTTATATTGAAAACAAAATTTAGCCGAAACCTGTCAAGGGCCATAACCTCGAAAACGCTTTGTCGCACAGTTTTCAACTATTTATATCAAAAGTAGATCACAATGAGAGGAACATTTTTCTCATATATTGTCTGCTTCAATTTTCTATGGTTTTTGAGTTATATTGAAAATAAAAGTTAGCCGAAACCAGTCAAGGGCCATAACCTCGAAAACGGTTTGTCGCACAGTTTTCAACTATTTATATCAAAAGTAGATCTCAATGAGAGGAACATTTTTCTTATATATTGTCTGCTTCAATTTTTTTATGGTTTTTGAGTTATATTGAAAACAAAATTTAGCCGAAACCTGTCAAGGGCCATAACCTCGAAAACGCTTTGTCGCACTTTTTCGGACACTATATATCAAATG
This sequence comes from Limnoperna fortunei, assembly GCA_944474755.1. Classification (NCBI taxonomy): domain Eukaryota; kingdom Metazoa; phylum Mollusca; class Bivalvia; order Mytilida; family Modiolidae; genus Limnoperna; species Limnoperna fortunei. The sequence continues at coordinate 48,105,567 of OX104123.1, forward strand.
TAGATCTCAATGAGAGGAACATTTTTCTCATATATTGTCTGCTTCAATTTTGTATGGTTTTTGAGTTATATTGAAAACAAAATTTCAATGGCGGCCATTTTGAAAATGGTGGACCAAAAAAAAAATTTGGATCCGATAGATGTAATAAGGACCCTCATATCTACTTGGAAGCCAATTTTTGTGGAAATCGAACAACTATGACATTTTTGACAAACTTCGCGTGAAAATCGCGTAAACAGGAAGTTGATCGGAAAAAATTTTTTTGCGTCATTAATCATTGTCAGAAGTCAGGTGACAATTTCCACACCTAAGAATTTTGATATCTGTTACGATTTAAAAGTTTAATTGAAAACAAGGGTAAACAGTGTTTGGGGAGATAACTCCGTTTCTAAAAATAGCTCGGTTTCGCAGGGTGACTCAGGTCGAGCCCAGCTAGTGTCGGTTAAGTGTGCCAAGTTTCATAGCGATATGTCAAGACACTTTTTTGACATCTGTGGCAGAAGAAAAAAAATAATAATAATAAATATTGAAAACAAAATTTAGCCGAAACCTGTCAAGGGCCATAACCTCGAAAACGGTTTGTCGGACAGTTTTCAGTCAATTATATCAAATGTGGATCCCAATGAGAGGAACATTTTTCTAATATATTGTCTGCTTCAATTATTTATAGTTTTTGAGTTATATTGAAAAAAAAATTTAGCCGAAACCTGCCAAGGGCCATAACCTCGAAAACGGTTTGTCGCACAGTTTTCAACACTGTATATCAAATGTAGATCTCAATGAGAGAAACATTTTTCTAATATATTGTCTGCTTCAATTTTGTATGGTTTTTGAGTTATATTGAAAACAAAATTTAGCCGAAGCCTGTCAAGGGCCATAACCTCGAAAACGGTTTGTCGCACAGTTTTCAGCCAATTATATCAAATGTAGATCTCAACGAGAGGAACATTTTTCTGATATATTGTCTGCTTCAATTTTTTACGGTTTTTGAGTTATATTGAAAAAAAAATTTAACCGAAACCTGTCAAGGGCCATAACCTCGAAAACGGTTTGTCGCACAGTTTTAGACACATTATATCAAATGTAGATCTCAATGAGAGGAACATTTTTCTCATATATTGTCTGCTTCAATTTTTTATGGTTTTTGAGTTATATTGAAAACAAAATTTAGCCGAAACCAGTCAAGGGCCATAACCTCGAAAACGGTTTGTCGCACAGTTTTCGACTATATATATCAAATGTAGATCTCAATGAGAGGAACATTTTTCTCATATATTGTCTGCTTCAATTTTGTATGGTTTTTGAGTTATGTTGAAAACAAAATTTCAATGGCGGCCATTTTGAAAATGGTGGACCAAAAAAAAATTTGGATCCGATAGATGTAATTAGGACCCTCATATTTACTTGGAAACCAATTTTTGTGGAAATCGAACAACTTTGACATTTTCGACAAACTTCGCGTGAAAATCGCGTAAACAGGAAGTTGATCGAAAAAAAAAATTTTGCGTGATTAATCATTGTCAGGAGTCAGGTGACAATTTTCAAACCTTAGAATTTTGATATCGGTTACTGTTTAAAAGTTTAATTGAAAACAAGGGTAAACAGTGTTTGGGGAGATAACTCCGTTTCTAAAAATAGCTCGGTTTCGCAGGGTGACTCAGGTCGAGCCCAGCTATTGTCGGTTAAGTGTGCCAAGTTTCAAAGCGATATGTCAAAACACTTTTTTGACATCTGTGGCAGAAAAAAAAAATTCGAGGCCTAAGGTCGAGGTCATATCTGAACTTTGACCTTGAGATTTTCTTTAAGGTCATGTCACAGAACAACAAATGGTGAAGACCCAAGGTGTTTTCGACTACGGTTTGCGTATTTTGTTGACAACCGGAGTCCCATTAAACATTCAAGGTATACCGCTCGCCTCCGCTCGACAAAATTTTTTGGCCAAATTATGGCACAAAGTTGTCTCAAAAGTTCCTTAACATTTATCACTTTTCAGTTTTTGTCTAAATTTTATAGTTTCTGAGTTGTTCTGATAACAAGGTTTTCGGTGTTTGGGCAGATAACTCTGTAAAAAAAAAGTTTTCGGTGTCGCAGGGTCAAATCTGAACAGGTCTTAAGAGTACGATACTTGGTTTAAAAGATCAAAATGATATGTCGCGAACTGTTTTTTATGCACTGTTTTGAAAATGTGGCGGAAAAAAAAAGGAAGAATAATAATAATCAGAAGAAATACAGTAAGGTCTTCCCACTGGAAGTGGGAAAGACCTTAATTAAAGATCAACTGTTCGGTTGAACATTTGAGGGTCTTTCCATACTTATATTCATTTTGTATTACGTGATGACATTCAAAATAATCAAGTTTTTGCGAAATGTTATAATTTTGCTATAAATATTTAAAAAAGAAATTATTTTGTATTATTTGCTACATATTGGTATTCTAAGAGAGATAACTCTTATAAAATTTTGATACAACTTTTCACGGCATGTCTTAAATTACTCGTAATTATTAATAGAACATTTTAGGAAGAAAATCATTTCAATATCTTTGAAAATAGCAAAGGTCAAAAAATAGAACGTGACCTTGACCCATGCAAGTTTTCAAGGTCAAAGGGCATGAGGGTCTATGGTGAAGACCCCGTGCCTCTATCATAAATGGTTAATGAGTTACAAGTGAAAAACAAATAAGTTACATATATAATGGGAGATAACTCCTATAAAATGAAGTCAAATCATCTTCCTGTAAATGTGACAAAGTTGCTTTTTTAAGAGAGCAACATTTTGCACTCTTTAGTTTCCTTTGTCATTAATAGTGAATGAGTTACTTGTGAAAAACCAATAAATAACATATTTAATGGGAGATAACTCCTATAAAATGAAGTCAAATCCTTTTCCTGCAAATGTAACAAAGTTGCTCCTTTAAGAGACCAACATTTTGCACTCTTTCGTTTCCCTTTATCATTAATAGTTAATGAGTAACATGTAAAAAACCAATAAGTTACATATATAATGGGAGATAACTCCTATAAAATGAAGTCAGATCCTTTTCCTGTTAATGTAACAAAGTTGCTCCTTTAAGAGGTCTACATTTTGCACTCTTTACTTTCCCTCTATCATTAATAATAAATGAGTACCATGTTAAAAACCAATCAGTTAAATATATAATGGGAGATAACTCCTATAAAATGAAGTCAAATCCTTTACCTATAAATGTAACAAAGTTGCTCCTTTAAGAGACCAACATTTTGCACTCTTTAGTTTCCCTTTATCAATAATAGTTAATGAGTAACATGTAAAAAACCAATAAGTTACATATATAATGGGAGATAACTCCTATAAAATGAAGTCAAATCCTTTTCCTGATAATGTAACAAAGTTGCTCCTTTAAGAGGTCAACATTTTGCACTCTTTACTTTCCCTCTATCATTAATAATAAATGAGTACCATGTTAAAAACCAATCAGTTAAATATATAATGGGAGATAACTCCTATAAAATGAAGTCAAATCCTTTCCCTATAAATGTAACAAAGTTGCTTCTTTAAGAGATCAACATTTTGCACTCTTTACTTTCCCTCTATGATTAATAATAAATGAGTACCATGTGAAAAACCAATCAGTTAAATATATAATGGGAGATAACTCCTATGAAATGAAGTCAAATCCTTTCCCAATAAATGTAACAAAGTTGCTCCTTTAAGGGACCAACATTTTGCACTCTTTCGTTTCCCTTTATCATTAATAGTTAATGAGAAACATGTAAAAAAGCAATAAATTACATATATAATGGGAGATAACTCCTATAAAATGAAGTCAAATCCTTTATCTGTTAATGTAACAAAGTTGCTCCTTTAAAAGTTCAACATTTTGCACTCTTTACTTTCCCTCTATCGTTAATAGTTAATGAGTACCACGTGAAAAACCAATCAGTTACATATATAATGGGAGATAACTCCTATAAAATGAGTCAAATTACTTTGCTTCAAATGTGACAAAGTTGCGTCTTAATAAGACGAACATTTTACTCTCAATAAGTGTTTATCTATCTTTTACCATTTCAGAGGAGTAGCGCGAACAAGCAAAGGTCAAAATTTAGAACGTGACCTTGACCTTTGACCTTGTGTCCATTTTCAAGGTCAAAGGTCAAGATGATTTATGGTGAAGACCCCAGGCCTCTATCTCTTTTAGTTGTTGAGATTTGTTTGAATATTACTTACTACTTTTATATAAAGGGAGATAACTCCTATAAGATGTCGTCAGAACCCTTCAATCAATCTGTCCCAAAGTTGCGCAAGGATATAGGACACATTTTGGTAAAGGTTTGGTATTGCTATCTTTTTTGGTTTAGGAGGAGTAGCATGAACAAGATTTTTAGTAAAAGGGGAGATAACTCCTAAAAGGAAAAGGGTGCGGTCAGTCAGGGTGAACTGCGAAAGCGCAATGGGTAACCGATATCAGATATAAAATATCAAAGCGACATGTCGCGAAGTGAAAAAACCAGACACCGAAATAAGTTGGCGGAAGAAAAGAGAAAAGAATAATAATAATAATCAGAACAATAACTATAGGTCTTTCCACAGAAAGGTGGAAAGACCTAATAATAATAATAATAATCAGAAGAAATACAGTAAGGTCTTCCCACTGGAAGTGGGAAAGACCTTAATAATAATCAGAAGAAATACAGTAAGGTCTTCCCACTGGAAGTGGGAAAGACCTTAATAATAATCAGAAGAAATACAATAAGGTCTTCCCACTGGAAGTGGGAAAGACCTTAAAAATGAGAAGAACGTTATCTCATTACTTATTATACAGTCGGAACTAAATTGTTCAAATGATAATAACGCAAATAAATACAGAATCATTAAAGTTATACTTGTATTATAACAGTTAAATGTCATAAAAAGTATCAATACAATCAAGTTAAACACGATGAACATGCATGCACAAAAATGTGAGACCCTAAAATTGAATATTTTATGTTGTTCTTCATATAAATCTTTATTTGTTTTAAACCAACGAACTAATATTAGTAACGTGACACAAAGTACACTAGGATCATCAAGATTTTATCAATTTATAAAACAATATTTTAATAAACAAAAGCTGCGTCCCCATTAAACGATTAGCACGTGACATCTATCAATATTCAAAATGTACAAAACCGTCGATAGACTTTACAGGAGTTTTGTTTCTTTGGATGACAATATTTACTTACTATGTCATTACTTGGCTGTTATTTCCATTCCTCTTACAAATTAAACAAAACTAAAACAGCATAAAACATGAGCAAGACATTAACAAAATATTATAATCTGTATAAAAGTCCAATGACAAATTAAAAGAACATCCACCGAGAAAAAAGATAAAACAACCATCAGACAAATAAAAATAAAGAGACGCGATATTTAAAATTACTGGAGCCAATTAGTACCATATGTGGTATTTTTTAACTTGTTATAACAACTAAGCTAACTTGTAATAACAACTTAGCTAACTTGTAATTACAACTTAGCTAACTTATAACAACTTATTATACAGATATATAATATCGATTCAAAGTACGACATTCGTTTGTAAGGAAAGGTTCCGACTGTAGCAGTAGGAAGATAATGAGATGTGGAATAAGTGTACGCGACTCAACCTACATATATAAACGGCAATTTAAAATATCCACAATGGAAAACAGCAAGCAGCCTTCAATGTGACGCCTTCAATTCAAGCTTTAAATAAATCAGCTTTTTAAAGCCAAAAGCTTTAATAATATTAATTTATTTTTCCAATGTAAACTACTCATTAGGCCTAGGTAACTGTAAGCCTCCATAACGTGATTGCAACCAACCCATGTAAATATTCCAAATATGTGACAGACCTACATCCCGGGCCACTTTACTTTCGGTTTTTTGATTTTGAAATGTTTTCTCTCTGTAGACTTGCATGTTGAACATCATATATTATGGTATTCATTTATAAACAAACAAGAACTACACCCCCCAACCACACCACAAAAAAAGAAAAAACCACAAACGCCAACAACAAAAAAAACCCACCACCACCAACAACAAACAAAACCAACAGTGAGATATCTGCTAAGGGCACTTTTTGTTGGGTTTAAGTTTTACCAAAAAGGGGGGATAACCCTCATAAATTAGGGAAGGTACATATGTACGGCCCAAAAGGGTCTTTTTTTAATATGCAATATGGGAAAAGGGTGGAAATTTAATGTTGCATATATGATAAGGTGTACTTTTCACAAAAGGTCCTATATCAATAGCCTTTTGACAGTAACACCATAACTTCAGCAGACCAATGACAACAGAAATCAATCAACAAGAATATTATGAAATATTTATTTTTAATATATGCATAAATATATATGCATTTTTGGACAAATATTGAATATGCATATTTATAGATAGTTCACATAAATGCATTAGAAATAAATGAATGTGTGTCTTTCTTTTAGCAGGCGTATATATGAATGGGGTGGGTAAAATATTTCTGGGCCTCACACCTGTACCCTAAAATACTTTGAGCTACCCCACCCACGGAGTTATACAAACTTGTTCTTCAAATTTATGGATAGGAGGAAGGGAAAAAAAATAATAAAATAATAAAATTAAAGAAAAGTTGAGGTCTGACAAGAAATGTAATTTAGGTTAATATAATATAATTGTCTTATTTATTGACTTTATTTTAAAGATTCTTCTCTAGTGTATTGATTTATATAAGGATTGAAGTTGTTTCTAACAAGTTTACTAAGTTATTACAAGTTAGCTAAGTTGTTATTACAAGTTAGCTAAGTTGTTATTACAGTTATTAAATTGTTATAACAAGTTAGCTAAGTTGTAATTACAAGTTAGCTAAGTTGTAATTATAAGTTAGCTAAGTTGTTATTACAACTAAGCTAAGTTGTTATTACAAGTTAGCTAAGTAGTAATTACAAGTTATTAAGTTGTTATAACAAGTAAGCTAAATTGTAATTACACGTTAGCTAAGTTGAAGTTACAAGTTAGCTAAGTTGTTATTACAAGTTAGTTAAGTTGTTATTTTAAGTTAGCTAAGTTGTTATTACAAGTTAGCTAAGTTGTTATTACAAGTTAGCTAAGTTGTTATTACAAGTTAGCTAAGTTGTAATTACAAGTTATTCAGTTGTTATAACAAGTTAGCTAAGTTGTAATTACAAGTTAGCTAAGTTGTTATTACAAGTTAGCTAAGTGTTATAACAAGTTAAAAAAATACCATATATGGTACTAATAGGCTTCCGTATAAAATAGACTTGATTGAGAGGTAAATGTTGTCAATGCAAATACTTTTGTACAACCGCTGATCGATGTTGTTTAATGATCATATGCAGTTGGCGTATTGGACGTGATAATCACTGTTTTCATTTCTATGGCCAGAAGTGCTAATAGGTAACAAAATCATATAGTTTCCTAAAATGCTTCCTATATCGTCGAGTGTTTCAGTTTGTTGAGGTCAAACTTGTGCAACACTGTTTGCTGGCCGCCTTAATTGCTGGATCATTTTTGGTCTTCGAAATATTGACACTGGACTGATAATGCCTTTTAACCATAATGTGGTAAATCGTGGTTAAGGTTTTTTTCATGCTTTGAATCTTCTGGATACTGTTCATGAGACAGACGTGTTCATCAACTGCAGTGAATTTGAGATGAAATATAAAAATTAGATTTGCACACCTGTATAAATTGTAGTAGCGCCCATTTAACCCCTTGCAATTGCATCATGTTTTTTTTTCCAAATTCTGTTCAAATTTCAATTTTCTTGTATGACAACTCAGATTTGCTTGTTCCTGCACTATAAATTCCCATTTCGTTGCTGTCGAAATAGTTAGGCTTCTCATCTTGCTAAAATTGTTTTATTAAAATCTTCACATTTCTATAATCGTTTACAAAAGGACATCATTTATCTATGTATAATCGTTTTATTATATTTAGGTCCATGTTTTTGGGCACTTTCTTCTTCTTCTTGAAGGGATATGACGTGTTTTCGGAGCTCCGCTCAAATTATTTATTTATTGGTTAATTTGCATTGTGGTTCGTCAAAATTTATATTGTTGTGTTCATCAGAAGAAGTTCTTTCATTTTGTGGGGTGTATTTTGTATTTTCATCTCGGTTTGCCGAGATTTTTGGTGGATTATTTTTTGGTTTATAGGTTCATTTTTGTTTAAAGATGGCGTCTCCTCCTTTTTTAAGTTGTAGTCACGTGTAAAAATACTCAGTTGTCAAATTATTCCTAATGACTTATTGGAAGATGAATTGATGCGTTATGGCCGCATCATTTCTGACATTAAGCCTATTGCACTAGGCATCAAAATACCGCCTCTTAAACATGTAAAGTCCTTTAGAAGACAAGTTTCCCTTATTCCCCACCCCAGTGTAGTGTTACCAGAATATTATGATATGTTTTACCAAAGACAAAACTACAGAATATTTCTTAATGATGATGTAGTTTGTTTTAAATGTAAGCATAGTGGACATATTCAGAGCAGATGTCCAGAGAACAAATCTACAGCCGATAAAAACGAATCAAGTCAGAATCAAGTACAGATGTCCCATTAACGGCTGAACCAGTTCCGCCAACTGGGACAGCGGGGCAGTCTGTTACCTTAGATGCTATAGTCCATGACTCTACATCTAACACCACAGCCAATGTTACTACAATGGCAAAGTCTGGGCAATTTACTGCTGCCAATGTCATTGTTGATCTTCACACCCCTTTTGACAAAATGGAGAATGATCAACTGCCAGCTAAATCTGCAGTTAAGAGGAAAGCAGTAGACCATAATAACTCTATCATTAGTACCAAAACCCTTACAACGGCTAAAATTGCAGATGTAGCAGGGGAAACTAATACAAGTAAATGGGATTTACCACCACCACCCCCTTGCATTTATAACGCTAATGAAGACGAGGATATAGACATTAAGTCTATATCCTCTGATTTGTCAGAACAAAACCTATCATAAATAGTAGTAGATACTGAGCACAAATTATCCACTGAGGAGCTGGATAGACTTCTTGTGGAACTTAAAAGTAATAAAAAACCAGTTGAAAAATGGCAAGAGTATACCACCAACCTCAGGCAACTATGTCAAAATTTTATTGACCTTCGACGAAACCCTGAGTCCTCTTCCCAGGTGAAAGCCCGTTTAAATAAATTGATAAAGAAATTAAAAACCTACCTGAAAACTCATGCTTAGAGATAAAATATATCTTAGTCAATATGTATTGTCCACTTTGCATTTTTGTTCTGTATTTTTATTAGAATTATAATTGTAATGTCCGGTTTGTAATCTCCAGTTTCCCGGAACACTCAATGTTGTCGTGACTCTTTTAAAAGATATTTTTTATTAGATTCTTTGAAATCTAAATTAAATGCAGACATAGTTTTTCTTCAAGATACACATACCATTCCTTCTGATGAAGGTATATCCAAAATGTTATGGAGAGGAGAAATAGTGTTCTCTCATCTCTCAACTATTTCTGCTGGATTAGCGATATGTTTTTCAAATAATTTAGAATATACTATTCTAGATCATAAAATTATATTACCCGGTCGCATTTTACATGCTACTATCAAATTACAGGAGGAAACTGTTTATTTGTTGAATGTCTATTCGCCCACCTGTCCCAAAGAAAAACTTGACTTTTGGAAATGTTTAAAACACCATTTGAATCAACTTGATTCTTAACATCCAATTTTTCTTGAAGGTGATTGTAATTGTACTACCAATCCTTCCTTAGATAGGACAGGAGATGTTGAACCCCACCCCCACTCTTGTAATGAAATTTAAAATATTGTTAAACGTTTCAAATTTATTGATACGTTTCGCAATATTCATCCTAACGATAAAATATATTCTTGATCGAGAAATGACGGTGTCGCCGCAATACTCGATCGAATTTATATCTCCAAACATTATAGTCAGTTTATTCGATACTCAGAAATAAAACATTGTTCATATTCTGATCATGATTACGTTCGTGTTTAATTTAAAGAAATTCAAAGTAAACACAAGAGTGCTTACTGGTGTTTAAATACTTCTCTTTTAGATGACAAACCGTATATTGATATGATTAATAACTTCTGGATTTCTTGGCGATTACAGAAATCTGAGTTCAAGTGTAGTCAAGATTGATGAGATCGGGGAAAATAAAAAAAATTAAGGAACTTTCGCAAGAATTTTCTGTTAAAAAGAGTTATGATTTTAAACGTAAATTTGATAGTTTACAGTGCCATATTCAATTATTAAAATCACATATTTCCCCAAACCCTGATCTCAATACTATTTTAATTGAGAAGCAGCAACAGTTATCTGAACGAATCCAGGCCCGCGGTGCTTGGGTTCGTTCAAGATTCAAATATGTTAATGATTCAGATAAACCTACAAAATACTATTTTGACCTTGAAAAGAAACGTGGAACAAACAAACTATTATCCCATTCAACCTTGCCTGATGGCAGTATAACCGATTCAGATCAGGAAATAAAAACCCTTGCCAGAAATTTTTACTCCGACTTATATAGCCCCGATCCTGTTGATGAAGGTTGTCAAAATGAAATTTTGAAAGACCTCCCTACAATAAGTGAAACCTAAAAACAAAAATTAGATAATGTTATAAGTTATGATGAATTGTCCTCTGCCGTTTTAAAAATGAATAATAATATGTCCCCTTGTATTGATGGGTTGCCTAGTGAATTTTACAAAACCTTTTGGAACATCGTTGGTAAAGATATGCATGAAGTTTTTATTTCTTCTATTGAAGAAAACAGACTTCCACTTTCGTGCAGAAGAGCCGTTCAGACGATGATTCCAAAGAAAGGTGACAGTAGTTTGTTGAAAAACTGGAGACCTGTGTCTCTTCTTTGTTGCGACTATAAAATATTAACGATAGCTTTCTCGTTAAGACACCGTACCGTTCTACACGATATATTTAATATCGATCAAAGTTATTGTGTTCCCGGTCGTCATATAAGTGATAATATTCGTTTTATTTCTGATGCTACGTGTTATGCTAATCAGGAAAATATCCCCATTGCTATTGTTTCCTTGAATAAGAGAAGGCTTTTGATCGTGTTCATCATGGTTATTTGATGAAGACATTAGAAACCTTCGGTTTTGGAGATTATTTCATATCCTGTATAAAAACTATTTATACAGATGTAGTTTACTTAAAATTAATAACTTGTTATCGTCCCCTTTTAAATTTAAAAGAGGTATACAAAAAGGATGTTCATTGTCTGGTCAATTATATGCCATATGCCTTGAACCTCTTTTTCTACAAACTAAGGTCAAAAGACGGCGTATTAGGCCTTGAACTACCATTATCTGATGGTAAGAAAAGTTGTTTATCTGCGTATACAGATGATTTGCATACTCTGTTAACGCAGGACTCTACCCTTTTGATAGGTTGTCTTTCTGGTTACATATATAGCAGAAAGCTTCCAATTCAAAAATTAATTTACAAAAGTCCGAAGGTTTGTGGGTTGGAAGTTGGAAAAATAGAAATGATTGTCCACTTGGTCTCAAGAGGAATAAAAAAGGTTTAAAGGTTTTAGGTACTTTTGTTGGAAACAATAGAGATTTTGATAAACAAAATTGGGAAAGTATGGCGGAGAATTTTACAGTCAAATTTGACAGGTGGAAGCCTTGCTGTTTGTCACTCAGAGAACGAACACTTGTTATTAATTTACTTTCCGCGTCAAAATTGTGGCATCGATTAAATTATGTGGCCGGGCCCGATGAAATTTTTAGTGCCATACAAAATAAATTTGTTGATTTTTCATGGCAAGGAAGACATTGGGTTTCCAAAGAAATGTTATATCTTCCTGTATGTACTGGAGGACAGGGTTCATATTTTATCTAGAATTCGTGATTTTCAAATTCAGTTTATGTACAGATTTTTGACATTAATGAATGGTGAAGAAATTAATCCTTTTTACTATTTTTGTAAATATTTTTTGTCTACTGTTTTATTGAATTTGAATTATGATGTTCAATTCTTAATACTTGATGGGGATTTTCAATATACTAACATTCCAAGCTTTTATCAAGATTTAATAAAAGCCTGGAAATATTTTGAATCGTCTAGAATAAAAATAGATAACATCTCAGTTGCAGACATTTTAGAAGAACCTTTGTTTTTTCACCCTTTATTAGTTAACCCTAAAACCGATGAACCTTTTTATTTTGAAAATTTAGTAATTGCCCGTATGACCAAAGTTAAAGATCTTTTTGATACTAGTTTGAAAAGAAAATTAACTGCAGCACATCTTGTTGGCATATTAAGCATTCACTCTGAACGCTGTTTCCAACAACATCTAGATTTACTATGGTCGTCTTTTCCTCCGGAGTGGACTATATTGATTGACCGTTTTTTAAATAATGATATTCATGTTGGTGTTGTTTACCAATATATTTTTTAATTAGATGTTGACAATGCGTCTGATTTAAGTAAGGGCGTTGTTCTAGATAAATGTCCCAAGAAATTGATTTATTTGTTATATGTTGTTCAAAATTTTAATAATTTCCATACTAAAAAGTTAATGTCCCTTTGGTGTAATATTTTACAATTAAATATTCCCCCTAATGTCATATATAGTCATTATGAATATCCTCATAGTAAGCATGAAGGTGACCTTAACTGGAGAATCCTTCATGGTGCTATTTCAACCGGTAAATTTTTCTGCAAAGCTGGTTATCAGCAGTCGGATGCTTGTCCCTCTTGTGGTTTGCAAGAGGACTTGTATCTTATATTTGTTTCCTGTCCACGTTTACAAGGTCTTTTAAGTAATGTTCAAAATATTTTATTCAATTTAATTCCAAATGATGTTAATTCCAAAGATTTAATATTTGGACCATTTACTTTTTCTAGCACTGACCAAACGCCACCTTAGGTCAGTGCAAATCGATCTCCTCCAGCTGTCCACACGCCATCCTCGGACAGCTGTCCAGTAAGGAGATCGAGTCCAACTGATCCACCGCCACCTGGTATCAGCTGTCCAGAATTTCCAGTATCAGCCACCAGACAACCAATGACGATGAAGGACGGAACAGTCGTGTTGGGAGAATGTACCAACACGCAACGATGGACTAATAGGTACAGGATCCCAAGACGACTGTTCCAGTGGATTGCCACCCAGGTGAAGATGGACACCTATGTGACCCTGCAACACCTAAGAACCAGAGGCGGAGAGACAGATCCACTCAATGAATTTAGGTCGCGCATCCGCGCCCGGTTGGCAATAGAATTTGCATATTGTAAGTCTATAAATAATGTTGATTTCTTTTCACATTTTTGATGTTTTGATAATATATTGTGTTTCATTGCAAATGACAAGCTTTTTGTTAATATTTAATGGTAAGTTATTTTAATTGTAATTCTATTTGTATGGAACGCCATAACTGCCTTATGTGTACCTGCTTTTATATATGCACATACTTTTTCTCTATCTGCACATACTTTTTCTCTATAGGCATATACTTATCTATATATGCACACAGTTTTTCTCTATAGGCATATACTTATCTATATATGCACATAGTTTTTCTCTTTAGGCATATACTTATCTATATATGCACATACTTTTTTCTCTATACGCATATACTTATCTATATATGATCATAGTTTTTCTATATATCACATACTTTGTCTATATACTTTTTCTCTATATGCACATACTTTGTCTTTATACTTTTTCTCCATATGCACATACTTTTTCTCTATATGCACATACTTTGTCTATACTTTTTCTATATATGCACATACTTTGTCTTTATACTTTTTCTATATATGCACATACTTTTTCTCTATATGCACATACTTTGTCTATATACTTTTTCTATATATGCACATACTTTTTCTCTATATGCACATACTTTGTCTACATACTTTTTCTATATATGCACATACTTTGTCTATATAATTTTTCTATATATAGCAATACTTTGTCTATATACTTTTTCTATATATGCACATAATTTTTCATATAATTACATCCGCAGTTTAAAGACAACTCCGACCGTATAAGAAGACAACTATGGCCGTATCAGAAAACAACTCGGACCGTCTGTGATTTCTTCATTTTCATTTTGTCAAATATAAAATCAATCACGCGTACATTTTATTATTTATGTTAATCCCTCGATCGGGGACATATATAGTATATAATGTCCTTGCCTCTACTGTTGAATGAAGATAAACTTTGTAGAGGGGGGTGGGGTCTAGAGGAGGCCCATTAACAGGTTAACAATTTTGTATTTTTCCCGAAACAGATAACAGTAAATTTTAAATAATGATAACAGATAACAGCAATTTACATGAGGAAACAGAAAAAAGTGAGTTCAAAAATTGAAAAAAACAGATAACAGCAGAATGTCATCGAAGGGCAATAATATTAACAGCAAACAGAGTTTATATTTTCATTAAAACAGTTGTCAACAATGTCAATTTTTTAGGAAACAGATAACAGCTAAAGATTAAAAAACAGTTAACAGTTGCTTTATTTTCGAAAAAAACAGTTAACACATGTAAAAATGCCCAAAACACATTAACAGAAAAGATCTAGCCCCCCACCCCCACCCCCATTGTAGATTCTAAAGGAAGAAGACTAGAGTTATTATCTGACTATAAAAGTTCTTTCATTTGATCAATTGATTGGCTAAACATCCTTAAAAAGTAATGATTTAGCATGAAAACAAACTGGATAGGCTTAAAAAGAACAAGATCTCGGGCTTACACCGATCAACCGACTTGTATCATTTTGGTGAAAAGTAGTATGGCACGGTGAAAAAAGATCTAAACTTGTTTGAAACGATGAAGTCGCATGTATTTTTTTCCATTTTTTTATGTTTTAAATTTAATACAGGGAATAAAATATTTTAAAAGACGATTAAGCATAAATATGAGAATAGATGTATTAAGTTCTTTAATCTCTTATTTTTTATTTTTGTCCATCTAATTTAATGAAATAAGCGGTAAAAAGGAGGTTTCGAACTTTAAAATGATAAAATCACCTTTTATGATAATTTTTTTCAAATCTACCTCTTCAGTATATAGAATACTAGTATTCATTTAGCTGTCGTTTTGTGCCAAAAGTGTATCTTTAACCTACTACATTAACAATATTAATTTGAATTTAATTGCATAGACAGAGAAAAAAGGATACGGAATAAACCAGCTCAATAATACGATTAAAACAAGAAATATGAGTTTATAAATAATCGATTGCATAAGGGTGCACTTTATTAATTTGTAACGAAATAAGCTACTGCGTTTAAATAATATATTTTTTTAAATATTGATTTTCTGGGTTTATATAAAGCATGAAGTGTAAGATATTAATTTTGATTGTTGTGCCTAAAATATGGAATGTACAAATTGCGAAACGCAATACCTGTCGAATAAAAGCTTTCAAACTAGGCTTAGTGTTTGAATATATTTGAATGTATGCACCTCTTATTTTATTATGTATCTCAAACAAAGTTGGAAGACATATGGTTTTATCTGAGATTTTACTTCCTCTTCTCTTCTTCTCTACAGCTGATATTGTGAGCTAAATTTCTCTGAAAGTCGCATCCTAATACACTTATAGGATATATTAAATAGGCATATCTAGTGGTGCATTCCACTTTTCAGGAGGCTCATAATGGGTTCTTGGGGAAAGAGGTTAAAGAGGGTCGCCATATTGTTGTGAGTCTCTCTGTTTGTCTGTCAGTCCGTCCACAAATAGTGTCCGGGCTATAACTTTTATTCGTCATGTAGGCTTTTTGATATTTTGACATGTGGGTAGATTATAACTAATTGATGCATCGCATCGCATGCCATGGATGATGACCTTTAACTTTGAACCCCAAAGGTCACATCATTGCTTTTTGAGTGACTACTTCGTGTCTGCGACATAACTGTGTTGTCTTTTGAGATAGGTCTTTGTTTGTTTTTTGCTTGTTTGAATGGTGTTTAATGCCACTTTCAGCAATTTTGCAGCTAGATGCAAAGCGTCAAGTTTTAATTGGTTGAGGAAGCCAGAGTACCTGGAGAAACTCCGTCTTTCGGTGAGGTTTTCTAGAGCGGTCACTGCTGTTGACTGTTAACCTACTTAGGTTTGTTGTACCTAGGTTGATGTTATACTTCCAAAAGTTCTATGGTCGTAACCATGACTTAATTTATCGCTATTGGAAATCAATCTCAAAAACGATCGGACATTTTCGCTGAGTCATAGGTAGTCTTTTATATTCCTGGATTTGATTTTTTCCTTGACATGACAACGAGTAAGTCGGCGGATGACTAATTAGAGGCAGGCACTGTTTTCTCGTCCGAGCACCTCAGTGCACCCATGGTTTTTATTGAGTTCGGGTTACTCACTTTCTGTTTTTATGATTTAGGTTTTTATTCTGGTAATATATGTTTGTCTATATCAGGATTTGTAATTGCCCCTTGACTTTCGGGTCGTGTTGTTCGGTCGGTTTCCTTGCCATATTTCGTTCCATGGTTTGGGAGCTTTGACCTTAAGTCCGATCACATTTTCGCATACTGAATGACAAACTAGTGTATGCGTTTGATATTTGGGCATGTGGATAGACTATTGGAATTTAACATGTTTGATATTTGTGTTGGTGACATTTGACCTCATACTTCAACCTTCACATATTTCCTTTTTTATTACATATTCCTGCCTGGGCTATAAGTTGTTTTTCATTTTTGAGGTCAAATCACAATCTATTTACAGCGGGTCAACAAAAGATGATCTTCCTGATATTTAATTTCATTAAGCAATAAGCGGGTATATACATTATTTTTCAGATCAGAGAGAGATTACGGAAGCCGGGAAATGTTTGACGGTTTTTTAGGTATGCGCGGCAAAAAGGAAGTAGTGGTCCAAAGGTCTGCAAATAGTTTACATCATACAATCCATTAATATTAATCGTCTTATGAAATATCCAACCTTTCCGACTAACGAAAGCTGAGAAATATTTGACGGAATTTTTTATACGTATATGATCGTATAATGCGGGCAAACAGGAAGTAGAGAGCAGACGGTGTGAGTTGCCATAACTTACAACCTATTAGTAAAAATATCCATACTAAACATCAACCCATTCCAATTAATAAAAGACGAGAAATGTGCGGCTAAAATCATTGTAACGCACATCGGCTAACAGGAAATAGGAGTCTGAGATTTCTGAAAAGAGACTATAACCTACCATTCATTTGCACAAATTACCATATCAATCATCAAAATGTTCTAATTAACGAAAGCCCAAAAGAAAGACGAAATTATTTGGACATTCGAACTTATTGTACGTTGCGACGGACATTATGAAATCTGAATGCTACCTTCGCCTGTTGGGCCGGACATAAAAATAGAAAAAATATTCTATGACATCGGTAAAAGCTTGGGGGGGGTTGGGGGGGTTGGGGGTTTTTGTGGGTTTTTTTGTGTGTTTTGTTTTGCTTGATTGTTCATTGTTATTTATTTATTTATTTATTAGAAATAACAATGAACGAAAACGGGTGGTTAAACCTTAAATTTTGAACGATTTTTAATAAAATGATGTAGATTTGTGTTAATAGTCTCTTTCCAGCTTCGTGAGTTTGTTGTGTAACTTCATGTACCTACATATGTAATACCCGATGAAAATTATGTTTTCTTACACGCTTTCCTTTTCAATTTTTATGTAAAAGATAACAGTAGAATTCTCAAAATACCTGCAACCGATGTTTCAAAAAATTAGACATAGAAAGTCCCAATGTTACACTTTAACATGACGTATTCCTGCTTCAGATAACTTCTCATTTGTACTCTAATTCATTATTTACATTTTCGCTCTGTGTCTTTATTATAAATTGTTGGCAGCCCAAGTTTGGCCAAATTCATACCTTTGTACCTGGAAGTTTAGATAAATATATTGGTCTGCCCATTAGATTTTTATGTTCGTATTGTTTCGTTCTTATAGTATTTAATGTCGGCATAGTATGAAATATTTGTAAAATTTTATTGCTAGTTATGTTATTTGTTGATGGCTTCGAACTCACTGGTAGCGGGTAAAGCATTATCGACATTCAACAAAGATTTCCGCTTAACCCCTCTTCAATGATTGTCTTAATTAGAGCATTTATTCTATGTTTAAAATGAATTAAGCAAAGGCGTAGCATCGCATTTGATATTTGTATGGCGGAATGCTAATCAGTATAGCGTAGCGATCCTATCCACCTCGCAGAGTTTGTTTTACGACAGGGGGTTCGGGGGTTTAAGGCCCCCGGAGGCTTTGGGGGTAAATGGTGCAAAATCCTGCATTCTGGCGATTTCCTAGAACTTAATTCCAGGTCTTAAAAGATGAGTTTCGTGAGCAATATTTAATTTTTTTTTTTATTTCTGAAAATTATACGCCTATGTTAAGGAACTGCTTCATTGCTTATTACTTTTTTCCATATGTTGATTTTGTGTCAAGAATTTATACACCCAGGTCCTATTGTAGTAACAATTGTAGACTTTTTGTTGAATATTCAAAGATATACACAGATTAGTTGTACAAAGTTATTGAAATTTTTCATTTGGAAGTATAAAACTAATTACAGGAGAAATTAGCGGCTGCATTAAATCGTGGCAAGGACTCTTTATTCATCGTATCATTATAAAAAAACATGAGCTGGTTTTTTCCGTATAATTTTTTCCGTAAACACGTAAACAAAACTGACTCATACTCCTAATAAACTGGAATGAGAAGAATATTTTTGGCACTGAAAGAAAGTTAGATAAATGTTCTTTTCAACACTTGATATAGAAATATATTGTGCAAAAGCGTAAATTTTGCATTTATTTGTTAACATTTGTTATCTAAGTACATTTGTAAAAGATTTTCGGATTTAAAATAAAAATAGTTTAAAAACAATTGAATTTGTTAATTGACTAATACATGTATATGCTAAATCCTTTTTACCAAACTGTATTTACTATAGTGAGTTTTTAAAATAGAAATTCGAAAAAAAGTCACCTGTATACTTATATGTCTTAACATGTTTAGATCTTTTTTATCGTGTCATACTACTTTTCACCAAAATGATGCCTGTCGGTTGATCGGTGTGGGGGTAAGCGCGCTGGTAAGTCATGTCACGTTGGAGTATACTAAAAATAACCAAAGAGGTTATGAAATAATAGTTTGCTGCATCAAACAGAGATGAGACCCTAACCAATGTTAGGAACAGTTTCAACATACTCAGCAGGAGGGATGTGTTAAAGTCGTTGAATTGTAGCTTTCAGACATACTACAGTACGCGTTTTATATGTCTGTGTTAAGTGTTTTTAATTGAATAGAATGTACTTCATTTTGAGTTCAATATTTTCCGCGACTGTGTAGTTATTAATGATATATAAATCATAATTGAGTTTTAATATCTTATAGCAGAAAAAAACATTGTACGGAATAGAAACTGTAAGTAAACTCGTCGAATGTATATATTTCTTTGTAAGGTTTTTGAGTGATTGTGCTAATTGAAGTTTCTTTAAGTAAATAGTTTCATGACGAAATCTTGTGCTTCAGCAAGATCGTAGTGTCTGAGTCACACTTTGTGGCCATTCATGTGCACATTGCCAGCGGTTTAATCACGGATGATTTTCTTGAATTTAGTCACATTATATTTTAACACAACGGTTCTTAAAAATTTCATGAAAAGCAAATTTGCTTCAATGCAAACATAACCTCTTGCATTTAGAATGCAGTTAAAATACACACAAGTTGTCAATGTCGGGTTACTGACATTATTAATGACATTCCAAAAATTATGATTTAAAAGAATAAAACGGGAGATGTGGCATGTCATAAAACCTGGTTTAACCAACATTTTTTATTGCAGGTACCAAGTCAGTACCATTGCTGTAGTTACTATACTTTTGGTTGTTGTTTCTGGAGTTTGCCGGTGTCTCGGACTTTGATTTGTTGATATTTTGTTGCAGTTTCATCTGTGTTCGATTTTTGTTATTTCCTTAATTCCAACTATACAAACAACTGGCCTTAATGATTCACCTACGGTACTCCAATGCTCAATTAGTATCATGTTTACAAGACTTTCATTATTTACTTATTATTTTATAACACAATTAGTCCAGTCATTTTTCAACGTTATAACTGTGACTAGAAGTATTTTTACCACTTGTTTTGACACTAAATTTGTCAGTGACTTTTCTTTTCTTTCAAAATTTACATATTCACTTCAATATTGACTTTTTTATTTTATTGTTAACAAAGTAAAACTCAGAAAACTATCATATATGTATGTTTTAATGATAAAGACTGAGGTGTCTTAATTAATAATTATAGTAAATATTCATAATTATTAAATAGGAGGATTTGGTGGTGGAGGAGATGGAGGAGGACTCTGTGGAGTATACATCACTGATGCCTCGTCAGTGATGACGGTGTTAAATTCCTGCAGGCTGTTACCAATTCCACCAACAAAAAGTAAAATGACAAGGTAATATATTATATCAATTGACGTCAGCAAGAACCTATGTAGTTTGCTATGTGTACTTACCAGCGAGAAAAAAATAAAAACAACCAAGAAAAAGAATCGAAAACCATATCACAGCGACTATATTGTTTTTAAAACAAGGTAAATTCAAGTGAAGTTTGTCCAGTTTTACAATGTTGGGACCATATTGTTTAAATCTAATAACTAATACGTATAGCACTGGGCCACTTGTCTTTTTCTTTTGTGAGACACTTTGCTGTACACAAGAATTGCTTATTCAAATATTATTCAATATTTAATACAGTGTTACCTAACACAGAAGAAGACAATAAATTTCCAAAAGCAAAGAGCTTATTGTTAACCTAAATTTGACACATTTATTGAGAATAAATTTCAAATGTCTATTGCAAAATGTTTCTATTATTTTTGCGTAATATTCAAATCGCTTTACCAGGGTATAAAAAAGTTTACGTCCCTAGGGAATATGTGGTTCATCTTTGTCAATAACGTCATCAACAAAAAAATGACGTCACAAAGAAAACAACTTCCATTTACCGAGTGACCATAATATTATGGTTGGGATTATTTTTATTTGATTTCGCAAATTCATTTTTTTTTAATTAGAGAAGCATTATCTTACATTAGTACCATAGGATTATTGGATTTCTCCAAATTGAATCTAGAAAATTAAATTAATTAAATAGCTGAATCTTAAGACCTCACCACGACTTTGACTTAGAATTCCATAATTAACTAGTTCGGTGATCAAAAATATCAAATCCTATTCTACAAATGTATGTTCCTTCTAAAGCTTTAATTTCTTTACATATCGAGTCTGATATATACCCTGTGGGAGCTTGTGCTATCTGTCGAGAAGATATATCGACTGCGAATAATATACATATAGATTAATGCGTCCCAGATGCTCTGTCAAGTGGTACTACTTCGAAATTTAGATTGCAGTTGCTATTATTGATGGTTCAAGATCTTTACAAAATACTGCGTAATAGAAAATTATTTAAGATAACTATAATAAATATTTATAGAACCGTACACGGAGAGTTTGGTCATCTTTCTAGTTGAATATTTTATATTAGTTTAATGAAATGTAGTCAAGTGTGAGATTCCAATCAATGCATTGATCACAATAGTGTTCTAATGAATATTTGATAAGAAACATAATTTACTTAATATCGCAATTCAATATACAAGTTAAATGCAACATGTTGCATCTATACATTTACTTACGGTTTCTAAAGCGATCTAAAAGAATCATTATATGCTAATAGCTTTTAATAAAAACGTAGAAATATGTAATAATTTAAAATGTTGCCAAGCACAATTCATTTCCTAATACAAGTACTTTAGAACACAAACACACAGATTAAAACATGAAAGCGCAGAAACATGGTTTACTTTATATATATATATATATATATATATATATATATATATATATATATATATACAAACGTCTAAGTATTGTGACAACCATATAATATATCTATCCAGCGGATTTCTGAAAAATCAGAAATACAGGGTTAATATCAAATATTTATATATACGTCTACAAATTAAGCCCAACACTGTTTGAATTAGATTTTTAACACTGTCAAATTTTTGCTTTCCCTCAGCGGGATTCGAACTCACACCGTTGTGACACCAATTCGCCTGCACTATGTCCAGCGGTCTAGACCCCTCGGCCAAATCCGCTATATAAAAATATAGCTTCATTAACCGGGTTGAATCATAGACATGGACATAGTACATGTGTACTAGCGTGTGACGATGGAATTTTCGTAACCAATACGTATTAATCTGACAGTAATCTAATTCAGCATTTTTGTATATATTATATAGGATGACAAAGTTACTCGTCATACAGTCACAGTAAGTAAATTATATACAAACGTCTAAGTATTGTGACAACCATATAATATATCTATCCAGCGGATTTCTGAAAAATCAGAAATACAGGGTTAATATCAAATATTTATATATACGTCTACAAATTAAGCCCAACACTGTTTGAATTAGATTTTTAACACTGTCAAATTTTTGCTTTCCCTCAGCGGGATTCGAACTCACACCGTTGTGACACTGTGGCACCAATTCGCCTGCACTATGTCCAGCGGTCTAGACCCCTCGGCCAAATCCGCTATATAAAAATATAGCTTCATTAACTGGGTTGAATCATAGACATGGACATAGTACATGTGTACTAGCGTGTGACGATGGAATTTTCGTAACCAATACGTATTAATCTGACAGTAATCTAATTCAGCATTTTTGTATATATTATATAGGATGACAAAGTTACTCGTCATACAGTCACAGTAAGTAAATTATATACAAACGTCTAAGTATTGTGACAACCATATAATATATCTATCCAGCGGATTTCTGAAAAATCAGAAATACAGGGTTAATATCAAATATTTATATATACGTCTACAAATTAAGCCCAACACTGTTTGAATTAGATTTTTAACACTGTCAAATTTTTGCTTTCCCTCAGCGGGATTCGAACTCACACCGTTGTGACACTGTGGTACCAATTCGCCTGCACTATGTCCAGCGGTCTAGACCCCTCGGCCAAATCCGCTATATAAAAATATAGCTTCATTAACCGGGTTGAATCATAGACATGGACATAGTACATGTGTACTAGCGTGTGACGATGGAATTTTCGTAACCAATACGTATTAATCTGACAGTAATCTAATTCAGCATTTTTGTATATATTATATAGGATGACAAAGTTACTCGTCATACAGTCACAGTAAGTAAATTATATACAAACGTCTAAGTATTGTGACAACCATATAATATATCTATCCAGCGGATTTCTGAAAAATCAGAAATACAGGGTTAATATCAAATATTTATATATACGTCTACAAATTAAGCCCAACACTGTTTGAATTAGATTTTTAACACTGTCAAATTTTTGCTTTCCCTCAGCGGGATTCGAACTCACACCGTTGTGACACTGTGGCACCAATTCGCCTGCACTATGTCCAGCGGTCTAGACCCCTCGGCCAAATCCGCTATATAAAAATATAGCTTCATTAACCGGGTTGAATCATAGACATGGACATAGTACATGTGTACTAGCGTGTGACGATGGAATTTTCGTAACCAATACGTATTAATCTGACAGTAATCTAATTCAGCATTTTTGTATATATTATATAGGATGACAAAGTTACTCGTCATACAGTCACAGTAAGTAAATTATATACAAACGTCTAAGTATTGTGACAACCATATAATATATCTATCCAGCGGATTTCTGAAAAATCAGAAATACAGGGTTAATATCAAATATTTATATATACGTCTACAAATTAAGCCCAACACTGTTTGAATTAGATTTTTAACACTGTCAAATTTTTGCTTTCCCTCAGCGGGATTTTCAGAAATCCGCTGGATAGATATATTATATGGTTGTCACAATACTTAGACGTTTGTATATAATTTACTTACTGTGACTGTAAGTTATATACGATTCACCCCTGTTAATGAAGCTATATTTTTATATGGCGGATTTGGCCGAGGGGTCTAGACCGCTGGACGTGGTGTAGGCGGGTTGGTGTCGCGTTGTCACGGCGGTGTGAGTTCGAGTCCCGCTGAGGGAAAGCAAAAATTTGACAGTGTTAAAAATCTAATTCAAACAGTGTTGGGCTTAATTTGTAGACGTATATATAAATATTTGATATTAACCCTGTATTTCTGATGTTTCAGAAATCCGCTGGATAGATATATTATATGGTTGTCACAATACTTAGACGTTTGTATATAATTTACTTACTGTGACTGCATGACAAGTAACTTTGTCATCCTATTTAATATATACAAAAATGCTGAATTAGATTATTGTCTGTCAGATTAATACGTATTGGTTACGAAAGTTCCATCGTCACACGCTAGTACACATGTACTGTGTCTATGTCTAAGATTCACCCCGGTTAATGAAGCTATATTTTTATATGGCGGATTTGGCCGAGGGGTCTAGACCGCTGGACGTGGTGCAGGCGGGTTGGTGCCGCGGTGTCACGGCGGTGTGAGTTCGAGTCCCGCTGAGGGAAAGCAAAAATTTGACAGTGTTAAAAATCTAATTCAAACAGTGTTGGGCTTAATTTGTAGACGTATATATATAAACGTTTTGCATTATATTTTCGTTGCATTTTATGTTGAAATGAGCTTGTTAATATTTCATAAGACAAAACGGCACCCATTTAATTTTGTGGTTTTAAAAAGTTTTAAGAAAACCTATGGCTTAGAAAAATATTTCTTTATTTGACACAAGATCAATGTGGCTTTTTCATTTATGCCTGTTTTTTTCAGAGTGCATTTAAATTGATTGTTAATTAGTAATTAGTAATTAAATTATTTGGAAACGTGTGGTCCTTGCTCTATTCTTATTGCATTTTTCCTTCCATATAAATTTAAAATAATAATTGTTTTTTGATTCATTTTTTTTAATAGTTTTTGTGGCCACTTGTGTTTTTGATACCAAATACGTTTTTGTTACTTCATGAAATTGTTTGCTTACTTCACTAAGAAGATGTTTTAACCAGTTTGTTTTTATTTGATTATCAACACAAGATACATGCAGGTTTAGATTTTAAAACTGTTTGTTTATTTTTTATGTTGAAAAATGCTATGTTTATTATGTTATGTTATTATTTGTGTATGTAGAAAATATTGCAATTATGTTTTTTAGTTTAAATATTTAAATACAAGTATTTCTAACAATTATGCAGAGCAATTCATGGTTGAAAAAATATTAATTCTTTATTGTATGTATTGGGTTTGGGCACCCATGCTCTTTATCTCAATCCATCAGTTTACTATGGTTTTTATATTACTGTTGACTGACCAGTTTCTTACCTTTTTCTTTGAACAGGGTTGTGCATTTATAGTTCGTTACAATAAATGACAAAAATCGCAATCTTTCCAATCCTGGTCCCGAGAGAAAGACATTAAATGACATGTTCTGTAAAACTGTCAAAAGGGGAGATAATACAAATAAACTGTAATATAATCAATTTTTTTAACTATGACTTAAGAATGTATTTCATGCAAGCCCCAGAATTTGCAGAAAGAAATGCTGTGTTTGTTATCTTTTTCCGTAAATGCACTTTTAACTTTGCTATCTGTATCCCTAATCGATTTTTACAACAAATCCCCATTTTGATGGGACTGGGTGATTTTTATGCCATGCGATGACATGTCGGGGGGCATTCAGTTTTACTCATATCCGTCCGTCTGTCAGGACGTACGTATGTGTACGTCCGTACGAATTTCCGTCAAGCTTTTCTCAGAAACCGTACATGAGAACAATTTGAAATTTGGCAGGGTGGTTCAGTATCACAAGTTGTACGTCCTAAGCGACCTTCAGACCTGTCGGACAACTACTTCCTGTTTGGGACTTCATTTAGCGGGGGCATCTGTGTCCCATGGACACAATCTTTGATTTTATTAGAAAGCCTTACACATACGATTTGTTTCTGCGTTGACTATGTTAGAGATATACATGTATTTAAAGTGCAATAAAATGATGCTTAAAGCAGCGTCTTTGCTTAGTATTATTGAAAATTAGAATTAATTTGTAGTCTTCATCGTGAACAGTTAGAAAGACGATGACGGTCATTTATAATGTCTTGTAGCTTTCACCATTCTATTGTGTACAAGACTTGTGAAAAGCTGAACATATTCCTAAATATGTTTATTTGAAACCCTTTTATAATAAGATATACTCCTGAAATATTTTCTTTTACCCGATCATCATTTGAATTGTTGTTTATGGTATTAACAATACTTAGAATGGAGAAATCCAGATTTATTGTAGACACTACAACAATGCTAAATTTTCCGCCCTTACTAAATGCTTTATATCTTTTCAATGGCAGTCAAAATGTAGATTTTAATTTTTAACTTGTTTTAATCCAGCATATAGGTGAAATATTGCTTGCTAGACATGAAGCAAAAATTCAATGAAACAATGCATTTGCAATTCAAAATTGGAAAATGTGTATAATTATTATACACAGTCAATACAAACTAATCTTTCCTGAGGCCCAATATACAGTATACAATAGTAATACTTGATACAGTATTAATACAGGAATACTAACTGTGTAATCAACAATATCTACAAATTCAGAAATACACAAAGTTTAAACAGAAGTGGTTGATAAATAGGGTAAGCAGAAGTGGTTGATATATAGGGTGAACAGAAGTGGTTGAGTTACAGGGCAAACATAAGTGGTGGAGATGCGGGATAAACAGAGGTGGATGAGATACAAAGTAAAGAGAAAGGGTTGAGATAGGGGTAAACGGAAGTATTCGATACATAGGGTAATAGAAGTGGTTGATATATAGGGTGAACAGAAGCAGCTGGCAGCAAAGCATAGACACGCGGTAGAATCAGAGAGGAAAAAACTCGGGCAGGAGGACAGGGGTAAACATAAGTAGAGGACAGAGGAGTAAACATAAGTAGAGGACAGAGAGGTAAGCATTGAGGGTAAACATAATTGGAGGACAGAGAGGTAAACATAAGTGGAGGACAGAGAGGTAAACATATGTGGAGGACTGAGGGGTAAACATTAGTGAAGGACAGAGGGGTAAACCTAATGGATGACAGAGGGGTAAACATAAATGGACGACAGAAGGGTAAACAATTAGAGGACAGAGAGGTAAACATAAGTGGAGGACAGAGGGTAAACATAATTGGAGGATAGAGAGGTAAACATAAGTGGACGACAGAAGGGTAAACATAAGTGGAGGACAGAGGAGTAAACCTAAGTGGAGGACAGAGGTAAACATAAGTGGACGACAGAAGGGTAAACATAAGTGGACGACAGAAGGGTAAACATAAGTCGACGACAGAAGGGTAAACAGAAGTGGTGGACAAGAGCTGTCAAAAGGCCATACGATGGTAAAATAAGCTGCACAGATAACGTTAATCGAGTAGTAAAGAGATTTATTGACGTGATTTTTATGTTTGTCCCTGTCTCATGTCGAACTATTATAGCTGCCACGACGTAAAAAGAGTGCACGTTATATATTGAATATGAAATTAGCTACAGACTATTGATTTATACAGATACATTCTTTATATAACATTATCATATACTTATTGTAAACAAATTACATTTCAACTGTATGATACAATGAATAAAAGTACCAAAACTTGTATTTTTCTCCATATTGGGAAAGCTGGCTGAAATCAAAATGTTATTTACTGTTTTCGAAAGTTATTACACGCTCTATTCTGTAAATGTTATCACACGCCTTTCAGTAAGCGATCTTACATTACCACAATAGTTGAAAAATATGGCGTTGTCGCGTGAGATCTGCAAGTCCTGTGAAAATTGCAAGTTCCGCTTCCGGTATCCGGTAAAACTTGTAACTCTCACGTTGGGCATCGTGAGAGTTACAAGGTTGTGAGAAACGCAAGTCTGCTATAAAAATGCAACTGTGCACATTTTAGTAAAAATAAAACAAGTCATTATTTCATTACATAAATCAAAGAACATTTTTATGTAAAGGAATAAATAGTTAAACGTAGTTTTAGGAATTACTTTGGGGTAACAAAAGTTTGATGTTGTGTAAAGTAAAAGTAGAAATAGCAATATAATAATGTCTATATAAATTACGCTTGTCGTTTCTGTAAGTAGTAAATTGTATAATGCATTAGTAAAATATTGATATACTTATAATGTAAACAATATATATCAACCATCTTGCATTTACGAGAGTTGACGCAGAGTTGTGATATATTGCACAAAGATTTTTCCTCCTTATATGAATTCTCCAACCCTTTATTGCAAGTTGATTTTGTACCATGTTTACTTTTGAACCAGCTGTGATAGAGACGTAAAGTTGTAATGGTCATCATTGGCATTTACCTTTGAAAAAGGTCACAAGGTAAAGGTCAAAGTTAAATGTTGAAATAATTATTTAGGTTTATCTAAATTTAAATAAAGTACTTTTACAGCCATGAGAATTGCAAATCTGGTCAAATCGAGGATCCGATTGCCTAAAGTAGACTACTGAAATATTGTTGGTTGACCTAGATGTTGAAGTAAGTACTTAAGAGCCATGAGAATTGCAAGTCTGGTCAAGCAGAGGCATCGATTCCGTATAATGGGCAACTGAAATATTGTTGGTTGAACTAAATGTTGAATTAAGTACTTTTACAGACATGAGAATCAAAGTCTGGTCAAACCAAGGCACTGATTGTCTAAAGTGGATTACCGAAATATTGTAGGTTGACCTAAGTGTTTAAATAAGTTGTTTTACATCCATGCGATTTTAAGTCTGGTAAACCGAGGCAGTGATTGTCTATAGTGAACTGCTGAAATATTGTTAGTTGACCTAAGTGTTTAAATAAGTAGTTTTACAGCCACGAGATACGTAAGTCGGGTCAAACCGAGGCAATGACTGACTATAGTAGGCAACTGAAATATTATAGGTTGACAATAAATGTTTAAAATAAGTACTTTTATATAGCCATGATAATGACAAGTATGGTCAAACCAAAGCACTGATTGCCTATAATGGTCTACTGAATTACAAATAATTTTACATGCATGAGAATTGCACTTGAAGTCAAATCGAGGTCTATATGGATTAAAGATGCTGGTCATTTACATTTCATGTTGTTTAAAATATTCATTTTAGTTGAAATGCAATTTTTACTCAACTTTAATATCATATCATATAACAATTGTATCCTTTAATTAAATAATATGATCACATAAATTACATATATGATCATATATCCACGGGGTGTTAATAGTTTACGATTAATAACTTTACTTAAAATTATCTGTTTGAAATAAAAAGTATAAATTGGTCATATAATAAACATATTCAATTTTCTTATTATTCTGTGTTGACAGAACCACAATAATTTATTTACCCCCTTCTCTAATATACCTTTAAAACCGGAAATTTTGAAGAGAAAGGAGCCAAACTTGCGTTTCTCACGGCGGATGTGACTTTTAAAGAAATAATATATTGCACATGCGTGCTTGCTATTTTCACAGGACTTGCATATCTCACGCGACAGCGTCTAACGACTAAGCAGACGACTAGTTATCAGAATGAATCTGAGATTGACAATGCTTTGTATTACATTGAGTCAATAAAAAACTTAAACACAAAAAGAAAAACTTTGAGTGATCTGAAAATTATTACCTAAGTGACTCGAAACTAATTCGGTGCACAAGAATAGCAAACGTATTTCCGGTACCGGAACTGGATTAGATTTTGATATATCCAAGTCTTTATTTTATTTTCACTTGCTGAATCATATAATAAAAAGACCATTACAAGAAATTGTTGATATCATATGCATTATTAGCCTTTGGTTGATATTTCCCTCGAGTCTGATATCATGTTATTTCATTAATGCTTATATCATTGTATATTATATAAGGATACTTATGTAACCTCCAATTGCTGCGTTAATTTGTAATTATTTGTCCGGATAATACTATATAACCCAACAATAACTTTTATATCACACCGATCAACCGACTTATATCATTTTGGTGAGAAGATGTATGACACGATGAAAAAAGATATAAACAAGTTAGAAGCGATGAAAACGTAGTTAAGTTTTTCAAATTTTTTTATGTTTTGAATTTACTGTAGCGAATAAAATATATTAAAACACGATTTGGCATCGATTTGGCAATAGATATATTCAGTTCTTTAAGCTCTTGCTTTTATTTTTGTCCAACTTATCTTATAAAATAAACAAAAAAATGCAGTTATAGTTATTAAAATGCTAAAATGACCTTTTATGATATAATTTTATTTCAAATCGGCCGTTTAAATATAAAGAATATTCCTTTGGCTTTCGCTTGGTGCCAAAAATGTATCTTTAACATAATGCATTAACAATATTAATTTGATTTTAATTGCACTGTCAGAGAAATTACGATACGATGTAAATCAGTTCAATGATATGATTAAAACAAGAAATATGACTTTGTATAAGCTATTAAATTCTGCTAACCGATTGAATAAGTATGCACTTTAAGAGTTCGTAACGTAATAATATATGTAATTATTTATTTTCTTGTCAATATCACGCATGAAGAGGAGGATGGGGAAAATTAATTTTGTTTGTTTGTTTGTTTGAATGGTGTTTTAACGCCACTTTCAGCAATTTTTCAGCTATTTCATGGCGTCCAGTTTTTATTGGGGGAGGAAGCCGGAGTACCCGGAGAGAACCCCCGACCTGCGGTAGGAAAACTGGCAATCCTTGTCAATTAAGATTGGAGTCGAGTAATTTTGTGTGATTACTGTGCATAAAATATTAAATGAACAAATTGCGACACACAATAACATTTGCAGAAAAGCTTTCAAACTATCTTTGTATTTGTATGCAACTCTTATTTTATTATCTATACCAAACGAAGATAAATGGGAGACATATTGTTTTTGTCTGGTAATTGACATCATCTTCTTTTTTCTTTTCTTCTCCTTTAAGACTGATATATTTTCTGCCAAATTTATTTGACACTGCAAATCGCATACTAATACACGTTTAGGATATGTAAGATAGCTTTATCTAGTGTTACATAACACTTTTAATTTTTAGGAGGTTTATATTGGGTTTTTGGTAAAAGAGGCAAAAGAAGGTCGACATATTGTTGTGTGTTCGTCCGTGCAGCCATTACAAATCGTGTCCGGGATATAACTTTAGGTAGGCTTTTTGATATTTGGCATGTGGGTAGATTATAAATTATCGATGTTTCGCATGCCATATGTGTTGATATTTAATTTAAAATTTGACCCCAACGTCACATCATTGTCTTTTGAGTGACTGCTTCGTGTCCGGGATTTAACTTCGAAATTTGACCCCCCCCCCCAGGATAACATCAATGCCTTTTTAGTCATTGCTTCGCGCCCGGTTATAACTTTTAGAATAATTGTTTGACTGTTTGTTTGCTTGTATGAATGGTTTTTAATGCCTTTCAGCAATTTATCAGCTGTATGATGTCTTTAATGGGAGTGGAAGCCTGAGTACCCAGAGAAGACCCCGACCTTTGCTGAAATAGGCTAAGCTTTTCATATATGCCATGTGGCTAGATAATTACTAGACAATGGGTCTCCTATCATCGTTGTAGACCTTAGACTTTGAACTTTGACAAGTCGATTCGCATTTTGTTTTCATTGACAAATAAGTACCAGGGTTTTAAATCGTATACAATCCATTTGTATAAACCATTATATGAAATATCCAACCAGTACGATAAACGAAACACGAGAAACGTTTGACGAAATTGTTCAATACGTATAAGCTGCAAGCAGAAAGTAGAGGGTCGACAGTGAGATTTGTGCAGAACTTACTATCTATTAGTACGAATCGCCAAATATCGAACCGTTCCAATTTCCAGAGTGGGTTAAATGTTAAACTAAAATCATTGTAATGCACATCAGCCAACTAGAAGTAGGGTTCTGTCGGATAACAGCCTATAACGTACTGTTCGTTTGCACAAATCACCATATCAGTCATCAAACTATTTTGATTGAAGAAAACCCAAAAAAGTGACAAAATAAATGTCGACGTTCGTACTTTCTGCAAAACTGAATTTTTATGTCACCGTCTAAAGGCGAAGGTGGCCTTCGCATTTGGGGCGTTGACATAAAAATAAAGACAATAGTATATGATATCGTTAAAGGCAGGGTGTTTTGATTTGTGTTTGTTTGATTGTTTATCATTATTTATTATTCATTTATTAGAATTAACAATGACAGAAAACGGGTAATTAAACCATAAATATAAATAATTGTAATAAAACAGTGTACATTTGTGTAAGTATTCTCTAACCAGATTGGTAGATTCTTTTCTGTGTATCTTTAGGTGTCTACAGGGGTAATACGCGATGAAAATTGTGTATAATTCGGTCAATGAAGGTAAATCTCGCGTTCTGTTTGCATGATATAATATTGTCCTTAGTAACTACATGTCTTACACGTTTTACTTTTCTGTTTTTATGTAAAAGATTACTGTGGAATTCTCAAAATATTTGCAACCGATAATGTTAAAAGTTATTAGACATAGGCAGTATTCGTGTTACAGTTATATATGATGTATTAATTCTTGAGATTTAACTCTCATTTGTACGCTAATTAACCTTAAATTTCTTGCTCTTCGTCTTTATTATAAATTGAAGCTGGGCTAGTATATAGGTTCCTGATTGTAGGCAGCACATTTGATAATGTTTGCCTAAATTCATACCTTAAAAATAATTTGTAAAACAAAGTTTGACATCAATATAATGACCTACCAAGTAGATGGATCCGTTATATACTATTTAATGTCGACATAGTAGGAAATATTTGTACAAGTAGGAAATATTTGTACAAAATCTTGTTCGTTACGTGTTATTTGTTGATAGGTGAGAACTCATATGTAGAGCGTTATCGACATATAACACTGATTTCCGCTTAAGCCCTGCTCTGGGATTGTCTAAATGAGAGCATTTACTCTATGTTTAATTCCTCACTATGGTTTCAAGATGAATTACAAAGCTGCTCCGCTGCTTGTTACCTTTTTCCATGTCTAGTGATTTGTGTCAAGAATGTATACATCATAGTCCTATTGTATTAACAATTGTAGACTTTTTGTATAATATTCAATGATATACAGACATTAGTTGTAAAATGTTATTGAAATGCCCCATGTGGAAGTATAAAACTAATCAATTGAGAAATACGTGGCTGTTTTCAATCGTGTCAAGGAACTTTTATTCATCGTGTCATTATAAAAAGATGAGCTGATTTTTTCCGTATCATTTTTTTAGTAAATGCGTAAAGAAAAATGATTCAAACTCCTAATAAATTGCAACTGAAAGAATAATTTTGGGGTCAGAGAAAAAGTTGGATATATGTCCTTTTGAACAAAAACACTTGATACAGAAATATATTGTGCAGAAGCGTAAATTTAGCAATTCTTTGTTCAAATTTGTGATGCCAGTACCTTTGGAACCTATTTTCAGATAACAAATGAAAACATTGGTTAAAACGATTGAATATGTTAATGATATAAGTCGGTTAATCGGTGTGTATATGAACCGATTTTAATGAATACACAATACACACTATGTATTTTTTCGTATTAATTTCGGTTGAAAC
The DNA here is from genome assembly GCA_944474755.1 of Limnoperna fortunei. NCBI lineage: Eukaryota > Metazoa > Mollusca > Bivalvia > Mytilida > Modiolidae > Limnoperna > Limnoperna fortunei. Next base: position 48,139,215 of record OX104123.1, read on the forward strand.
TACACATCCGTTATTAACTGAATGTTATATTTATGTAGCTACTCAAATAATCGTGCCTTTTTAGTTCTCAGCTTGAAAATTGTGTTGACATTCATTTGTGCAGAAAATATTAATCTCATTCAGAAGTATTATGGCAACCTGAATTTACCTATCCATTCTCCGTATAGCGTTAAAGCGAAAGTTATTATTTTAAAATATTTTGGAGATGAACAGAGTAAAACGAACAGGTCTATAGTTTTATAGGGCTTCTCAAACTGAGATTATCCACAAATCCTTGAGTTATTCAAATTTAACATTCATCAATCTGATTGGTCAATATTTCAATATAGGAAACATTGAGGAAATCGTCAAATTTCAGGTGATTTAAAACGCACTGATAGGACCATTATGTTCTATTACACTTATACTTTTTTTAAGTTGAACGAGATTATTCTCCATTTTATAAAATGTCATCACAACTTTAGTGTATTAAATATGATGCTATCTAACTGTAAAATAAAGCTATAACATTAGAAACTGGATTTTAAAATTAAAAAGCTTTTCTGAACGTTAAAACATTTTAAATAATATCTTTTTGTGATTATGACATTATGAAATCTGTTTTTGATTGATTTTTATACTTTAAGTGTGCATTACTTTCTCCTTTCGACATTTTATGTTTGTATTATAATTGCCACGGCGTAAAAATAGGGGCATTATGTGTACCTTATATACTGGATATAAGATTTACAGACTATTTATTAAATGAAAATAGATCCTGTATATAACAACCGTTTCCTTAATACTTATATCAATCAGGATACTTATGTTACTTCCGATTAACGCGTTAATTTACAGTCATTTGTCCATTTAATACTAGACATTTACATTTGATGTTAACCGATTTACCTGAATGCACAATATACGACTATCTAGTTTTTCATATTATTCTTGCTTTTGTACCTTGTCAGGTAAGTTGATTTTAAATATTGATTATCGTTTCTAATATATATTTATCTAGTCCCTTCAACAGTAATCTGAATAAGAAAAAAATATTGTTTAACATGTGTATCGTAATGCTTTATTTATATGGCAACTTAAAATCGTGTCTATTTATTTGTTATCTGCTTCTTACATGTGTGATGTTGATATTGATATGTACAGAAAATGTTCATTCTATTCAGACGCAATACGATAACTCTAATAATCGGTGTACTGAGTAACAAAGCGGAATATATTCTGTTTAATATTTTGGGGGATAAACAAAATAAGAAGTAGAAATCTCAGTTTTATAAAGCTCAAGTTTAAATACAGTTCTCGGTTATCTGATAGGCAAATATATAAGTTGGTGATACGTTGATGAAAATGTCAAATTTAAGATGTGTAATGACATGGTTTTGATATATGGGATTCTTTTCCTGTTAATCAGAGAATTATCATTAACGCATTTTATTTATTGGAAACTAAAGGAAGTCGTTGAGACAATGGCCTTACACAAATCCACGTGTAATCGTTATGCCGTCCCCCTTTAGTATCTATAATACAGATATACATACTAGGTTGGGGTTAAGGGTTGGCGCCATTTTAAATTCATAAGTGTTAATGACAAAGTTACGACAACTTTATTTTTTTAAAATAATATGCTTAACATTAAAAGTAACATTACAAATTTCATACTATTTTTCTGCATGTGGCATTTCATGTGACGTCATTATTACAAAAAAGACGTCACGTGACCACTGGACTTATACTTCGGTATAAGTACAGTATAAAAATTTTCTGATTTAAAATGAATCTTTAAAGTTACAATTTAAGCCGATATATTTCAATCAGGTTTCGTCTTCAATACAATGTTTCATTCATTCATTAATAGCAACACAACTTCATTTAATAGGTTACCAATAAAAGTTATAAATAATAAGAAGTCATGTTGTTATAAAAAAAGGTCATCAAAGATACCAAGGTTAATAGAATTTACTACGCCAGACGCGCGTTTCGTCTAATCAAGACTCATCAGTGGCGCTCAAACCCAAACAATATTTAAAATCCCAAGGATTAAGATGTTGTAGGGCTTTTATCACCAAACATTCCAAAACGTTATACTAAATCCGGCTAAGGCTATCTACACCTTGAAAATAGAAAAACCTTAGAATTAAAATAATTTTCGAAATTGCAGGGCAGTAAATTTAGACAATTACTATTTCACTAAAAGATTCAATGATATTCCTGTCAGCACCGGTATAACTATAATTGATATAATTGATGTAATCCCATTTCAGATATTGGTCTAAATCATGCACAACTATGTAAATTGTACTTGGATTGCGCACATAACTCTAAAACAAAGACATGAGCATGATAGTTCTTTTACAATAATTCATATTAATTCGTGTTAAGAAAATTGCTCTCAATGCTGTATGTTTTGTAGTTTGCTACAAAGACGAAGGTATGTATGTTGTGATAAGTAACAATTTTATTTAGCATTGTATTGTTTAGTGTGCAGCAAATGAAGCAGTTTTAACAAAAACGTTCGATAAACAAAATATTGATCGCAATTACAATTGTGACTATAGTCATTCTTGTATTGTTAGTTTTTCTTAAATGAAATTAAAATAGTCGTCCAAACACATTATTGTTTTGTGAAACAGTACAAAAAACATAATTAACATTCCAGATACATTTCAAAACATCAACATATTAAATTTCTTCTGACAAATTTCATGAAGTATTTCATAACAATATCCTGCCATTTATTTATTGATAATTTATTTATTTATGTATTTATTGATAATTACAATTCATTGTTACCCTTGGCAACACATCATCATTATCCCAATTCGTTGGGAATCTATGTCTTTGCGAATTGGGATAATGATGATGTGTTGCCTGGGTAACAATGAATTGTAATTATCAATAAATACATAAATAAATAAATTATCAATAAATAAATGGCAGGATATTGTTATGAAATACTTCATGAAATTTGTCAGAAGAAATTTAATATGTTGATGTTTTGAAATGTATCTGGAATGTTAAATATGTTTTTTGTACTGTTTCACAAAACAATAATGTGTTTGGACGACTATTTTAATTTCAATTAAGACAAACTAACAATACAAGAATGACTATAGTCACAATTGTAATTGCGATCAATATTTTGTTTATCGAACGTTTATGGTTGTAATTTTATATTTCTATTTTCTCAGGAGTGATTTGATATGAAGAACAGGTTCTAATTTGGGATTTTATGGGTGATTTGTTTTAAATTGTGGATTTCAGGTCAAAACACATATCCTAGGATGTAGGCAGCCAAGATTTGAAAACTAATTAGTGTGAAATTAAAAGTGAAATGTAAATATTAATAATAGATTTAATATGATACCAACATGCAGGTGAGTTGTAACAGTATTTATTATTAAATAAAAATATTACAGGTTACGATTTATACTTTAATAGTTTTATTCTTCAACTACACAAAAATATGATTGCTCAATCATAATAACAATGACATAATAATAATAGAAATGTAGTGAGAACTACAGTCTAATTATGTAACCACAACGGCTTGCTATACATTTACCGAAACGCGGACGGGAAAGAAATCGCGTTCTTTAAAATAGACTGCCGTAGATTTCGTTAACTAATTTTTGGTGATCGTCTAATTGACAATTTGTAACGAAATGATTAAATAAAGCATATATTTTGACTTTTTGTACAAAGGGACATTTTGTGACTTGAAGATTGCAAAGCAGAGATTTTGTCCACTGGACATTTTTGTCACATGACTATTAAAAAGCAGAGATTTTGACCGTTTTTGTCAACTTGACAAAAACAGAGAATTTGACAATATTTAAAGCAAAGATTAGGACAAGATTTGTCCTGTCAAAGCGGTCAAATTGACTGGTTTTTGGTCAAAAAGCAGAGATTTTTTTTCTCAAAAGCAGAGATTTTGACCAGAGATTTGGACTGGTTTAAGTTAACTTTATGTTATGTTAGGACTGCACCTAACTGTAGTTGAGAAATGAATACTTGTAATAAATGTAATCGATACAGGGAGGATAATTTATAAAGGATTATTCAACAACAAAGCAGTCACACAAGCCAAAAATTAAAACACAAACCCCTTTTACTAGAGGCTCCCAAGAGCTTGTAATCGCTCACCTTGAACACAAATGACTACAACTATATTAAAATTTTTGCAATTTACAGTTTCTGTCTAGTTGTTATAGCTTTTAATTTACTTGACAAAACTAAACATTTCTTAAAGCATTTTGGTTTAATTACAATAAAAACTCCATTAATGTACCATCAGACAATCTCTGAAAATGAAATTATTTGTGGGTCTTTTAGATTTTAATTTATAACACAAAAGCTGATTATTGTGTCCAAATTTGTAATAAAAGGGCAATAACTCCTATACAAAATCATTTTAAAATTTGGACTTAGCAATGATTTGTTGGCCTTGATTTACTGTTTATTTGTGCAATGTACAGTTTCAACATAGCTATTATGGCATTTAAGTTACAGGGCAAAAACTACAAATTTCACCAAAAATGTTTTATTAAAGGGCAATAACTACTTTTAGGAGTCATCTACTAATCATGTCGGAAATATATCTAAAAAGATAGACTATAAGGCAAGTGTTTGTAATGAAAAATGCATTTTTATCGTGTTTTGATTTGAAGCTTCCTTAAATAGTATAGCTCCCAAGAAAAGTTTCGGTACAGTCTTTTTGGGCTATAACGAAAAGAAAAAAGTCACTTGTCATCCCGAAGCATAGTTACAATGTTATCTTTACACTGCTCTTTAAGCTTGTTATCAAACGTCTATCGTATTTTATAGCGTTTGAATCGTGGGTACAACGTTCGTATTTCGTTTGAACAACGTTCATATATCTTCCGTTCGTTGTTCGTGCTTCTTTACTTGATACGTTACACGGACTGTATGAGCAGAATTTTATCTATATTTATACCTGAATTTCCCATATAATATTTAATTATTAGATCAATTCTCGGATCAAAAGTTGAATTTTGTTTGGTTGTTTTGCAAAAATGTTTTCATAAAATGGTTTGAAAACAGTCGTGGGCATGTTTGCTAGGATAAGCCTTTAGTTTTGTTACATATTGCAAAGCGAGTTTTATTCTTCTTTGATACATAGAGGGCTCGTTCCTTGGTACATATAAAACTTGGATAGGTGTGGTTATAAACGCTCTAAGACATGGTCGCAATCGTTAATGGTGTACTGTTTCAAGGATTTTGGCATGTGATTTGCGAGCGGAATCGTAGATAAACCAATCGCTTTATAGAGTAAATCGAACTAGCGATCTGTACAGATTAACACCCTTAGCCCCGGTCCGTGCTGAATACGACTTTTAAAATATCTGAAGCCTGTGGGCATTTAAAAAATATTTTGACACAGGATCAAAAGGTCAGATTTCAATCAAATATGGAAATAAGATAACTAGTTTCTTTTACAAATTTATAGGAGTTTTATATAATTAAGGTTGGGATCGAGATGTATCTTTCGCTTATTCAAAATTGCTTTCCAGCGGTTTTGACAGCAGAAAATGGAAAACCATTCATCATAGCCTATTTCACTATTCTATTTCAACACTTGACTTTTGATATTATTATTCATTTTTCCCCTACAAATATATTAGGAATTCGCCAACATATAGAGAACCATCAATATTATCTTTTAAAACATGTACAATACAATTTATCTTAATACTCAATAAAAGAAGAGAATGTGTGTTCGAGCCTTATTTCGGTCATGGGATGCTCTACCCTACAAATTTATTTAACAAGGATTGCAAGTTTTCCTGTCAAATGTCCGGTTTTTTCACCGAGTTCAACGAATACTACCCTTTAAGAACAACGCCACGATAAAGATGAAAAATTGATGAAACAGGCGTTAAACCCTATTTAAACAAACGCAATTGATTTGCTAGTTACGAGACCTCAGCTCCAAGTAATTCGCCGATTTCTGTTTGTTGTTGGATCTGGAACGATTTGACTGATCTGAAAGATTGATTTGGACTGATCGCTCCAATCCGTCCATGCGACTTCCGGTAGTTGCAATTAATATTTCGAAATTTGAAAATTCGTTTCACTCACAAATATTATAAGCATATAAATGTCAACTGTTATTTTTTTAAATGTCATTCAAACGCACCTTTTACATCTTCTAGTTAAGAAAAATAGGCTAGATTACTTTTCTATTATGCGCGCGCATTTGAAACTCCCATTTAAAGTAGGAAGATACTGAATACACAATAAGACAAAGGCAACACTGATGTTAACTTAATGATTTAAAAAACAAGAATTGACTTAAACAAATTCACTTTCACTCACAACAGAATCTGGACAAAACATAACTGTAACAGTAATTGTAAAAGTAAAATAAACAAGAAACTAAAAAACACATTCATTGGCAGAATAATGTTAAAAGTTGTGTGGATAAATTAGTAAAATTTTCTTTACAAGTAAACTGATATAGACAAACAATTATTTGACAAATTAAAAAACAAAACAGACAAAGAATTGGAACGCATTCAGCACCATTATCATTAGATAGAACTAATGGAAAAACTAAGGTATTCCAGATGAGAAGTAAGTTTTTGTGACAAATGAATTAAAGGGTGTAACTGAGATTTATTAGTAAACATTGAGTGAAAATCATAAATGCTATACAAGAAAGACATATAGGATCTAACACCGATTGGAGAGCAAAAAGAGAAAATTTCGGACACCCAAGTGAAAACATGTCAGAGCCTCGTTGGAGACCAAAAGGAATCTTTTACGCGGGTGTCTGAGATTTTCCCGTGTTGCCCTATCACCGGTGTTTGATTCTATTTCTCACTAATTCGTTAAAAAAATCCGGCTCTGTTCTGTTTGGAAGATGGCGACAAATACAGTTATCAACCCTGAACGTAATCCCCACTGTACACATGTTGCGTCACAGTGTTCGTTTTGATGTTTACCGCTATCATATTGTGGCATAAATTGGGTCATGGAAGTTCAGATGTGTTGTTTTCATATTATGTTTTTGTACTCTTATGAGGCTGAATTCCTAGAAGGCCTTCTGAAGAAGAAAGAAAAGACACTAGCCCAGACCTTTAATTTAACATTTCGCTATATTGATGATGTTTTGTCCCTGAACAATAATAAATTTGGTGACTATTTACATTTAATATACCCTAGCGAGCTTGAAATTAAGGACATCACCAATACACTAAGGTCAGCCTCTTACTTAGACCTACTTCTAGAAATAGACTAAGGAAAACTACAAACATGATGACTTCAACTTTCCAAACTGTCAACTTCCCGTTCAGCGACAGCAACATTCCAGCTCTAGCGTATGGTGTGAACATTTCACAACTTATACGTTATTCTAGAACCTGCGATCGGTATTCCGATTTTCCTGACTGATCACTGATGTTGACTGCTAAACTACTCAAACAATGGTTTGTTGTACCTAGGTTGATGTTATCTCTCCAGAGGTTCTATGGTCGTCACCATGACTTAATTGATCGTTATGGGAAATCAATGTCTCAAATACGATCTGACAGTTTCGCTGAGTCATAGGTAGTGTTTCCTATTCATGGATTTGACTTTTCCCTGGACAGGAAAGTGAGTAACTCGACGGGTGTCGTATTAGAGGCAGGCACTGCTTACTCGACCGGAGCACCTGAGTTAACCCATGATTTTTATTGGGTTCTGGTTACTCTCTTTCTGTGTTTTACGTTTTTGGTTTTTCTTTTGTGTTTGTCTATATCCGGATTTGTAACTGTCCCTTGGCTTTTGGCTAACGCTGTTCGGTCGGTTTTCTTTGCTATTTTCCTTACCACACCCATTTAGCATGTAAAGTTAGACAAAAATAAGAAAAGAAAAATTATCACACTTGGATTTTAGTAAGGGATACTTTCGATGATTCAGATATAAAAAGTCGCCAAAGATTTCCTCAATGTATCCTCAATTCAAATATTGACCAATCAGATTGATGAATGCTAAATTTGAAGAACCCAAGGATTTGTGGATAATCTCAGTTTGAGAAGCCCTATAAAACTATAGACCTGTTCGTTTTACTATGTTCATCTCCAAAATATTATCAAATAATAAATTTTGCTTGAACGCAATACGGTGATAGAGAAAGGATAATTCAATTCAGGTTCCCATAATGCTTCTAAATGAGATTAATATTTTCTGCACAAATGAATGTCAACACAATTATCAAGCTGAGAACTACAAAGGCACGATTATTTGAGTTACTACATAAATACAGTGAAACCTCTATAAAACGGCCAGCCAACGGCCGGCTTGTAGGCGTGGCCGGTCTATTGTAATTACTATGAAGAATTTATAGTTGTAATTATCTCTCTTGTATTTGTGCTTTTTTTTTCGTTTTTTTTCCTTATGTATTTTTTTTCTAAATATTGATGTACTTGTATTTAAAGACGTTGCTCAGTACAAGCATTAAGAGTAACTGTGTAATTAAAAACATCAAAGGAACAATCGCATGTAATAATTAAAAGACAGTCATTTTAAGTAGTTACGAATGTACACATGTACATTTAAGCTTGGATCAAGATCACAAACCTGTCAACAGCTGATTAAAATTAATCAAGCGTGATTAACAAAAGGTTAACAATAGAATGCACTAGGCGATTTACCTGATCTATTTTCTTAACAATTACCTGTACGCTTAGGTGGCCGGGATAATGAGGTCAAATTACTTTGTAAATTTCCGATCTGATATAGAAATAGCGGTGATGTACGGTTTTAAGGGGTGATCGGTATAACAAGTTTTTACGGTCATTGCTTCAATAGACTTTGGCTGGGACCATAACAATCGGTCAATAAATCAAAATTACCGATTTTCACAGGGTCTGGTTTTGGAAAGTTTCACTGTATAACATTCATTCTACATAACTGGAGGACAGAGGAGTAAGTATAAGTGGTAGACATAGGAAAAAGTAAGTGCAGGACTGAGTGGTAAACATAAGTAGAGGACAGATGAGTAAACATACATAGAGGACCGTGAGTAAACATTAGAGGACAGATGAGTAAACATACATAGAGGACCGTGAGTAAACATTAGAGGACAGATGAGTAAACATTAGAGGACAGATGAGTAAACATAAGTGGAGGACAGATGAGTAAACGTAAGTGGAGGACAGAGGAGTAAACATAAGTGGGGCACAAAGGTGTAAACATAAGTGGATGACAGATGAGTAAACATAAGTAGAGAACAAATGAGGAAACATAAGTGGAGGACAGATCGATCAGTAAACATAAATAGAGGACAGATGAGAAAACATAAGAAGAGGACAGATGAGTAAACATAAGAAGAGGACAGATGAGTAAACATAAGAAGAGGACAGATGAGTAAACATAAGAAGAGGACAGATGAGTAAACATAAGAAGAGGACAGATGAGTAAACATAAGTAGAGGACAGATGAGTAAACATAAGTAGTGGACAGATGAGTAAACATAAGAAGAGGACAGATGAGTAAACATAAGAAGAGGACAGATGAGTAAACATAAGAAGAGGACAGATGAGTAAACATAAGTAGAGGACAGATGAGTAAACATAAGAAGAGGACAGATGAGTAAACATAAGTAGATTGATTGATTGATTGATTGATTGAGCAATAAATATTTCAGCTATGTTCAGGACGTGAGAATTATAACTTTAATTTAATTATTTAAAGAATATCCATCCTTTCTAAAACGTGGTATCATTCAATAATATGAGCATATATACAGATAAAAAGAAAACTAAAACAATAAAAGCTATTCAATATCACAATTTAAAATTCAATTAAATTTTTTTGCTGAATAAATCAATTTCCTTTAAAAACTGTAAAATTGTGTCACCACTGACAGTTGTAAATAAATTATTATAAGAATTAACATCAAGACATGCTTGATGGTATATGGACAGTTGCATGGCACACACTCGGGTCTTGGTTCATTGTTTAAAATATAACTATGGGTCGTTCTGGTATGCCCAAGACGAAACCTGGTTAAAACCACTTGGTCTCTACGACCTCTGCAAGATTGTAAATTATGTATATGCAGAAGTTGTTGGATCATGAAGTTTATTATGAACTTCGAGATCCAAACCACGCTGCCATAGATGAGAAACGTATTTAAAAATATATAATTTAAAATCAGTAAAAGGAATTTCACAGTTAATAATGTCATTTTCTAAGGCAGCTTTAGCCTCCCTGTCCACGACTGTGTTTCCATGGATTCCCACATGGCTGGGAATCCAGAAAAACACAACCTTTTACATAAAGTTGTCAGCGATTTATTAATTTGAATAATTTTTCAAATAAATGTTTTTTTTTTTAATTTTAGAATTTTCAATTGGCTGAAGACATGACAAAGAATCGGTACAGATAATAAATTTACTCTCATCTGACGAAGCAATGATTTTTAGTGCAAGAAGGATAGCTTGCGCTTCTGCACTAAATACAGAAGAGGCGGAAGGAAGACGGCGAGTTTCAACACGCTCTCCGAAGACAGCGGCCGATGCAACTTTATCGCCGTCCTTCGATCCATCTGTATAAATTGCAGAATGGTCAGGATAGTGAGATTTTATTTCTGCAAAGTGTTTTTGAATAATTTAAGGGTTTGTGTCAGACTTTTTATGGTTTCTAAGATCAAAAATAAATACCGGTTTTGGATTTAACCATGGTGGGTTATGTGGAATTTCAATAGCAGCAATTTCATCTAAATTTATCCAAGAGTTGTTCAAATGAGGTTTTATTCTTATACCAAAAGGCCAAAAACCAAATATCCAGAGTGGATTAGAACAAGGTCATAGTACTATTGATTATTTGGTGCGATTCGAAACATGTATTCGAAACGCATGTGCCACAAACGAGCATCGATGTTGTTTCTGTTTTTCATGCCCCTTTACGAAAGTAATTTCGCAAAACGTGTTAAAAAATTTAACAATTTGGTCAGAAAATTAAATCTCATTTAGAAAACTCTTGGTTGCTACTGTCGAAATTCACCTTTGGTTAAACCTCAAAACTGGCATATATTCATGATATGAAAATGCAAAAAAACTCAGAAACAAGCTTTTGAATTTTTCAACAACACTTCGCAGACACATTTGGGAAAGAGGTTGTACGTTTCCTTATTTCCAGTTGGAATAATCGGAAAACACAGTCGTGGACAAGGAGGCAAAGGACGCCTTAAATAATAATTTTATGAACTGTAAAATTCCTTTTAATGATTTTAATCTGTAAATCGTTAAACATATTTCTAGGTTACGTCAAAGAAGTAGGGATGTCGAAGTTCATAGAGATGCAACTGCTATATTGCAATACACATTTTAATATGTTTCTTGGTCGATCACACCAAGTTCTGTTAACACGATGTCGACTTTGTCATACCAGAACGCCACATAGTTATATTTGAAAGAATGATCCAGGGCCCGAGTGTGTGCCATTCAATTATCCATCTATTATCAAACATGTCTTGACGAAGTGTGCTGACGTGACACAGATACTTATTTTACGTTGTTTAAAACTGTAATATTGTTTTAGTTTTCTCTGATCTGTATGCATCATCATATAATTGTACGAGATTCCGATTTAGTATCTTCCATTGTTTCTCATTTAATTGTTCTAATTTGCACGTTCTGAATATAGTTGAAATATTGCTTGCTGGGCGAAGCAAAAAATCAATCAATCAACTTATCATCCTGAAATATGTCTTTGTTTAAACTTTTTCACATTGATATGCCACGAAGCGTAAAATATAAAATCTTTTCAAATTTTGATATGCCACAAAACGTAAAATATTCTTAAAAGTTTGGTTAACCACAATATGTTTAATGTACTTTTATATAACTCGAATTTATTACTATACTTTTTGTTGGCTTGCGACGCTACCAATTGATCTTAATCATTATTGAAATATTGAAATAACATTTGCACAAGAGTACAATATTGTACATAAAATTGCTGAAGTTGCATCTGAGCATTAAAAAGTCACTCAGTTGATTCGACAGTGAATACAACACATTAGTCTTATTGACCGAACTTGCATTCTTTATAGTTCTACCATATATGTTTAGTCTATCTCTAGATTACATTCAGTTAAGGAAAGTACATTTATTATATGACGGATTTGGAACGTTGTTGTAGCCTGGTAACGAATTAAGGGTCAATTGGATACTTCCTTAACAGTAGTTAAATTTATAACACAAACGTGAACTAAAAACGTCCTCATATACTGCTGTTTTTTTCATTTTCCAGGATCAAAATTGGCGACATGTTTTTGCTGTTGCCGTACAGTACCTGTGCACCGAGCAGATAAAATAGGTAGGTCTATGTTACATTTATAAGAATAAGTATATGGCAAAGTACTAAGGATTATACACATTCTCTTAGCACTGAAGTGCTGGTTGGTAGCTTTCTTTAGACCCTTGATAATATTTTAAACTACCAGTATTGTGTATTTACGCAATCCCAGTGGACTTATATTATTCCATCTCCCATACCGCTGGAAATTAGTGCAGGTGAATTGATGCCACAGTGTCACAACGGGGTGAGTTAGGGTAAGCAAAAATTTGACAGTATTAAATATCTAATTCTAACACTGTATTTCTAATGCTTCAGAAATCCGCTAGATAGATATATTATATGGTTGTCACAATACTTAGACGTGTGAATATAATTTACTTACTGTGACTGTATGACACGTAACTTTGTCATCCTATATAATATATACAAAAATGCTGAATTAGATTACGGTCAGATTTCTACGTATTGGTTAAGTAAATTCCATCGTCACACAATAGTTGTGTCTATGTCTACGATTCACACCGTTTAATGAAGCAATAATTTTCTAAAGCGGATTTAGCCGAGGGGCTTATGCCGCTGGACATAGTGCAGGCGAATTGGTTCCACAGTATCACAACGGTGTATGCTCGAATCTCGCTTAGGGTAAGCAAACGTTTCAGCGAATTCTTTTTTAGATTTTTTCCCGTTGATTAATATTAGTTAAGAACGAATTGTGAGCACCACGCTTTTAAAATCTCCAAATGCCTTATCATTGGTGATATATGTTATAGCAGCCAAAGTTAATCCATATAAATGTAGATGAATTTAATGTTGTTCCATTGTGTGTGCACGTATCTCCTCGCCGACTCAAAAAAAGGCGATTTCTGTGAAAAAGAATAATCAAATCTTAGTTACTCAAAGTAGGACATTGCTGTAAATGTTTACATTCTTCTGAACACTATATTGAAAAACACGGTAAAAATTGCAGTCACGAACAATTAATAATTTAACATTCTGAGAAAAGGTACCGATCTTCTGCTTATTCAACGAACCCATTGAAGAACTTATCCCCACAAATATGGATGATATACTTACTTCGGAAACCAATCGCCTTGTATTAAAAAGACACGTTAATGTTGGGGCTAACCTTTCTTCTTTTTTTAGCAATAATTAAAAAAATAATTTACTTGAACAGAAAAGCAAACTAACATTACAAATTTCTTTAATAATGTCTAGAACATTTTCCTATTATGTTGTTTTGGTCGTAATTTAATTGAAAAAAAAAACAAAAAAAAAACAGAAAACCGACCGAAAAACAAAGCCAAAGGTCAAGCCTGCCTCTTATATATTTAATATATTGTTTTGAGATTAACGCCTTTTTCAGATTTCCCACATTCCCCTACAAACGAATTTGTCTTACATTGCGAATTTCGCTATGACAATACATCAAGTTTCTTTTGGTACGAACTTATTTTACCTGTCCCCTGCAGTTCGTTGTAAGAAGATTTCACTTTTTAGAGATATAACTTCAATCGAAATATATGACCGTTGTCAGAGTAATATTTGTTTTCAAAACCTTCCATTTGTTTCGGTTCAAATGTATTGGGATCTCCAATTTATAAGAATAATCAACATATCCTCATTTGAAGTATAATTTTTAAACGGTATTAAGGGTATATTTTACATCGAAAAAAGATCAATTGAACCATTATTTTAATGACTAAACACATATCAAAACGTGAAGACAATTTGTTAAGGGGTTCTCAAATTAAAGCACGGAAATTATTTGCCAGCCGTGCAACCTCCCATCAGCCCACCGAACTACGCCATTTAAATAACTATTTTTCTTCTTCCGAAAACCTAATTAGCAGGTGAAAATTTTATAATTGACTTTTTAAACACATTTTGTGTAAATAATTAATTTGGAATATTTGTTACTTTAATATTGCAGTGAATGAAGTACTTGCGCAGGATCTCTTTAAAGGTTATACGACAATCTATGCTGCAGTTTTAATTATTTTAAGACAACCCCGATATCTACGTGTCATGTTAGTTTTTGTTTGTTTTAAAACTAAATGGTAAAAGAGAAAAATGTTCCAAAGTGTGTTGAAACACAATTGGTCAAAAAATATAATCTTACCAGTGGATACCGTAAAAATATATTAATCTGCCCGAAAGGATCATTTGGTTTCTGTTTTGTGGGAGGAGCGATCTGCAATTGTTGGCAAATATTATAGTCACTATTTGGGTCCAAATCTATACTGTGTAAGGATTGGAGAATTTATTAATCTGACACTTAAGATGCGCATCGAACAAAATCAACGAAGAAACGTTTCATGCATGTTAAAGAAATAGTATCTTTAAGTTATTCCTATAACACTATTTCAATTTTTTGTTAAAAAATTAACACAGAAACCGACGGAAGAACAAAGAGCCAAAGCCAAGGGACAGTTACATATTCGGATATAGACAAACACAACACAAAACCCAAAAATATAAAACAGAGAAATGGAGTAACTCGAACTCAATAAAAAACATGGGTGCTCCGGACGAATAAGCAGTGCATGCCTCTAATTAGACACCCGTCGAGTTAATAAATTTGTAAACGTCAAATAAACTACGAGATGTCGCTGCACGAGACTTTATCTGTTCTTCTCTTTTAGTTCATTTAAGATGATTATAAGTTTTATCAACGCCATTAAAAAAATTCCGACTCTTGTTCTTTCAATACCATCAGTTTCAAACTTTAAAGAAATAAATTTGTAAGACAAAACTCTACTGTCACCTTTGTCAATTAGAATGATAGTCAACACAGAAATTGAGAAATATATATATATAAAATGAGTACTGAAATGTGAAGCATGAAAATCATCTTTGCAGATTATGAAATGAATCTAAATAACTTAACAAATAAACATGTTATTCCCCCCCCTCAAAAACAACCGACAAAAATTACGATTGGTTTGATTTATTAAAGCACAGCCTACTTCAGTTAATTTTGGAATAAAACATATATGTACAACTTTATCATGCATTAGCCTTAGCACGCACACGTGATATTTCAATAAAAAAAAATATGAGGGTTAAAATTACCTAAACACTTTTGAAAAACAAAGCGCAATTCCTAGCTTGAAACGGTAAAAGATTTTTAATTATTTCCCAAAATTAAAAAAACACAAAACGTCTGGTACCTCCTTCCATTATTCCATGAAGAGTCGATTCGAATTTTCCGCTTTCAAATTATAATGTAATGCATTGTATGCTCTTAAACAAAGACGTAAGCAGTGTCTTTAATATTTGAAAATATCATATGCTTAGATAATTTATTATTTCTATAAATTTTTCCATCATGTGTTGTTTGTAGGTGATGACGACGACGAAGGTGAGTAAAGAATAAATAGTAACAGTTCATCATTAAAATCATAGATGACTGCAAATCTGCAAATCATGCTATGTTTTTTTTATTTAATAAATTGTTCCTGTCTCTCATGCGAGACGGGATGAATAATCAAAAGCTAACCTGCGGAAACCAGTCGTACCTCAAGGATAACAGTTAAATAATGTTGTGTCTAGATTTGTTGATATATCGGAGGAGATAGCTACCTATTGGCTGTAGCATTCATAATGGGCGCAAGAAAAACCGACTGATCACGAAAATGGAAAAATATGCAAATCAATTGGAATCAAACTGTTTTAAAAGTAAATTGTCATTGATTGCCGTATGATTATCATAAAATGTGTATCATAAATTTGAACGGGAAAAAATATGCAAGATAATGGGAATCAAACTGTTTTAAAAGAAAAGTGGCATTGATTTGTGTGTGTTTATCATGAAATGTGTATCATAAAACATAAACGGAGAAACACGGACATTGTCGGAAAATTTCGAAGAGTGACATTTTCGCGAACAGGTCCTCATCACTTTTTTGGTGAATATGATGCATCTAAGAACTAACCCCAATGCATTCGTGAATACTGATCTGTATTTTATGGACAAATGGACAAATGACTCCGGTTATGAGAACACATTTATTTGTTTTCCTGCTTTCTGACAAGGTTCACATCAACTACCTTACCACGTATGATGCATCTAGAGATGATTAGCACAGTACATGCGTCAATTGCTGCCTCTGACCTATATTTTGCGGTTGCCCGATTTGGCTAACTAAACATTGTGTACTTATAATGAATTGATGTAAATAATTAACAATACATATTGGCACTTAACATTAAAAATGAGGACGTATTTTTGTCCACAAAGAGCAATAAAGCTCAGAGACTGCTAGCCTTTTAGGACAGCAACTACTTGTAGATTTGTAGCTTTATTCTTAAAGCCTAAACGATACAATACATGACATGATTGGATACCAGTTAACCTACCGAAGGTCTGGGGTTTTCTCTGGGTACTTCGACATCCTCTACCTATAAAAAATTAACGCTATGATATAGCTGAAAAATTTCTGTAAGTGACATTAAACAAATTCAAACAAACAATTTATATAAAATATAAATATAATTTTTATTCATCATACGAACTCATGCTGTACTGCACTGTCGGCAATGTAGGAAATGATGACAAAACATTCTGGGATTTCCTATTACATGTAGCACAAAAATAGTTACCCATGAAAATGTACATTGTTCTATTTGTACAAAAGGTAAGCGACTCGCACACTTTCATTTTTTTCAGCGAAATAAAAAACTTTGGCCCAGATTGATGCACACAATTTAAAATCTTGCACCCTCTTCAATATGTGATACAGTATTGATTGTCAATTATCCCAAAAAGCAACGCTATAAATTACTATTAATATTTCATAATGTACCACCCAAGATTTAAACGATTATCAAAACGTTTTCAACTTTCAATATCCGAAAAAATATGTAAAGCAAAATTATTAATAATTTTTTTCTAGCCTGGTGTTTCGAAATACTACAGGAAATTGTGAATTTTCACACAATTAGTGAGCAAAACCTAAATGAAAACCTTCGTAAATTTTATGCCGAGTCGCAGCCAAAAAATATAGATAAAAAACCCAAAGTATGCCGAAAAAATTGAGCAGGAATATCACAAAAAATATACTTAAGAGTGTTCGTGCCGCAAGTAAAAGACACTTAAGAGATATAGGATGCAACATCGACATAGTTCGAGACAAAAACCTGAAACTGGCAAACTCCATGCTGACGGCTAAGCTTATGTTCAATCTTCGCAATGAAATGCGCGTCTAACAGAGCACCATTATATCAAACTCCAGGTTACAAAAAATAAATGCATAACTATAAAAGAAGAATGATGTTGTAGTCCTTCGTTACAAAGTATGGTAAGTTCTAGGAATTAAATTTGTCAGTCGAGGAATTCAATTCCCTTTACAATTATCAATTAATTCACTCAAATTTGTAAAGGATTATAAATATAGAGAATACTTCACGATTACGCATGAGACACTCTAGAAAAAAAATATCAAGGGGTTGTAGAGAATTCATCTGAGGAATCTCAAGATAAAAGAATATATTCCTTTGTGTCTGAATCATGTCCTGTCCAAGCAGTAAAACTGTTCTTGTCAAAATGTCATCCAAATTCAGAATGTTTATTCAATCAGTGTAGTCTTGATGCCCTCTCGGTAACCCTTGTAACTATCCGGTGTGATACTCCTAGACACCATTGAAAGTAAAATCATTTTCCTATTTCATGCCAGATGTTTGTAAAAATGCGGGAGTTAAGCGTTACACAGCACACTCATTACATGCAAACACCATTACATTGTCCTATCACATATGTGAGGAAAGTCTGAAGTCTTACTGTAGTAGACCAAATAATGAACATAAGCATAAAATCAGTGTTGTCCCTGATATTGTCGCTACTGGTGGCAACTCCAACTGTTCATCTTCTGCTCTTCTGCCACGTGCACCCCAAAAACCAAATGTCGCACATTCAGGTGGAACATGTGGTATTGCTTCTGTACATGGAAACAAAAACCTGTCTTTAGTCCCCCTGACTATGTCACATCAGGAAATTAGTACATGGAAAATGTATGGATTTGTCTCAAATTCCGTTTTCACAACTGTAGCTTACACTTCAATTAATTTTCGTCGTAGTTTTTGTGTACATGTGTGTGTACCGACTGTGACGTATGTAGTGATCATTTGTTTTAATGTGTGCCAATTCAATATTGTGACTTGTCTATTAATTTCTTAAATTTCAATATTTTATTGTTGTAGATTATGAACAAACTGTTTATTAATTAAGTTAAAACTCTGCTTTGAGTTAATTTTGTTTACAAATCAGACTGTGTTTTGTGGGATTACATTTGATACGTAAAGCCATAAAATATTTACACGACAGGTTACACAGGCTTACAAAATAAAAAAAACAGAGAATTGAGGTTATCCTAGGGAAATTAATTCCTTGCATGCAATTTTAGGAATTATAAGGATTAAACGTTTTTTCAAAGGATTTATCGGTATATCAACAAGACCAACTCACTCACAAACATATCACATCATTTAAAATCGATGTTCGATCCTGTAATAAACTCTTCGTTTTATTGTGTATATATGTGTGACTTAATTTTATGCATCCAAATTTCAGCTCATTTTTATCTCGTCCAGGTTTAATTTGAAGGACGCCAGTGTACCTGGTGAATAAATACCAACTTCGGTAGGAAAAATGACATGCAACCATTCGCCATGAGAAATTGTTATTTTTAAAGTAATAATTATTCCTGGAATAAAAACGTTAAATATGAAAAGCAAAATATAAATCTACAGAGCTTAAATTACAATTTGTCAAGTCACAATACCTTCAAACTTTATTTCTGATGCCTCATTATCATATTTCTAATAGATATTAACACTATTTTTGTAGGTCCCAAGTGGGTTAAGATGATAAGTAAGTATATTCCGGTCACAATCACAAATGATACTTCTTTCGTGACTACTTTAAATGTTGGTAGGCATGAATCAAATTTTAAATAGTCAACCAGAAAATGAATGTGTCTGCAGAACTTAAGAGAAGTTGAGATTTAAATTTTCGGTACCGTTCAATACATCTACATTTTACGCAGAATATTCATGTATTATTCAATTTTCAAAGTAATGCAGTTGACCAAGGTCATTGAGAATGATTAATCTTGATTTATTTGGAATCATTCTTTTACCTGAAAAAATATTACAAGCTCCAGATTCTAGCCTATATTTTAATTCACAGATTTAAAGAAAGTAATGCGTAAGTAAACGATATAAAATTACATCAATTAGTTTTATTTTTGCATCGCAGTTCAGCTGCAAAATGAAATGCGAAGAAATTTTAACGAATAAACACCTGATAAAAATGCTTTCATATAGACTAATGAAATATATATAAATATTTGTCAACGTTTATTGAAAAACACGACCTTAGCTGCAGGAGAGCATTGCGTTCTTTTGACGAATAAAAAATATCAACGCTCAACGACTTTTAAATTTGATAAACAACTTATATCCATTTACAAAAATATTAAATATGATTTAAAAACAGTTTTTGCCCTTACAGTCTGAATCTAAATATATATACAAAGACATTTGTTAGTTTTTAATTAGCGCACCACTCCGTTACAAAAAAATCTTTAAATAAAATACGCGTTTATTTAACATTGATATCGGTTTAATTTACCTAAGGCACAGACTACCGCGGCTCATTTTAGAATAGTAAACAAATACAAGATATATCTACAACAACATCATGCATCAGCATTCATTATGTACAGTTATGTATGAATAAAACACAAAATATCTAGACTGTGCAATGTAATATCAAAGATCACCATCACAAAAACGCTAGAATAAAGTTAATGCACATAAAATCTAGATTGCATATTCTACTTACAAGCCATTTTATGTATTAGAACATGTACCGTCTATTTACACTCACGAATGGCTTCTATTTTGAAAAGGAAACTTATATTCATCCCTCTTGTTCATAGAGGTAACCTACAAAACCTACAAAACCTGATACAGTATAGTTAATTTCTATTGGTTATATTCAAACATGTGATTTCAATTCATTTTCCACTACATGACTACCTACTCTGCTCCAAAAGTCAACATATATCATATATCATTTGACAAAATGTTGACTTTTCAATATTGTCATACATGACATATGTTGACTTTTGTAGAAGTACATTTTGGACAACCTGATGTCAGACACTGTGAACGTTTTCTGTTGTTCCAATGTTGTGCCCAAAAAGAAACTATTTTATTCGTTATAATAAAACGATTGATTACTGCTTTAGTGGTCAACCGTATGAAATAATGGGCCCTTGACCTGGCCTTTCGCTGACCTGACCTGACCTTGGCCCTTGGCCTCGGTTAGGTCAGGTTTCCTCAAGTCCAGGGCTTGGGGTCCATTATATCCTGCTTCTGACCACTAAAGCAGTAATTAATTGTATATTGCAATTCGATTTAAGAAGTAAATATGTTAAACGGTATTTGAGACGGAATAATTTATATTTTAATAGTTCACCTATTACCATAAACAAAAAACAATAATTCCAGAATCAAAGCTATCCTTCAATTTCCTGAGTTAAAGGAAGTATAAGGGTAAATGCCGGTACATAAAGCTTGTTTTAATTAGACTATTGAAATTTATATAAACGTTCAACGTTCAGTAAAGAACGCGACCTTTGCTGCAAAAAAGTACATGCGTTCTATTTTTTCTGTTACAGTGTATCAATGGTCGATGACTATTAATTTCGAAATAAAACATTATGTCCATTAAAAACATCACATATGATTTACAGACAGTTCGACTACCGCAGGTCGGGGTAGGGTTCTCTCTGGCTTCCTCCCAAATAAAAACCCGACGCCATGAAATAGCTGAAAGAAGCTTTAAAACACCATTCAAGCAAACAAACAAACAGACAGACAATTCAATGCACTTTATATTCTAAATCTAAACATCTAAGGAAAGACATGTGTTAGTCCTAAATAAGAACAATCTCTACAGAAAAGACCAATTCTAAAATAAAATATAGGTGAAGTTATAATGCAGGTATTGCGATAGCCTATATTAAACTATCCTTTATGATATACAAGTATTAGTAGACCAAAAAATCAAACCAAAAACGCTATGACTGGTAATTTAAAATTCAAGATTACGGTCTCCATAAAACACCAATAGAATACAGACAGCAGATTTTATTGGAAGCTATTTCACGCATTAAAACATATGCTGTCGATTTCAAATCCAGATGGTTTCAACTTCACACAATGTTTAATAGATTTTTTGTTTGTTTTTTTGAATGGTGTTTGAACGCCACTTTCAGCAATTTTTCAGCTATTTCATGGCATCCAGTTTTTATTGGGGGGGGGAAGCCGGAGAGAACCCCCGACCTGCGGTAGGAAAACTGGCAGTCCTTCTCAATTAAGATTGGAGTCGAGTACACCCTGCCTGCAGTGAGAATCGAACCCACAATCTCAGTGTTGACAGACCACGTGATCAATAGTAGACGAACTACCTTGACCACTCGGCCACCGAGGCCCCCATTGTTTAATAGAAAAATTATTTATAACACCGCCTTGACATGTACTATGAACTGCATATGTATAGTAATGACATGTTTATATTATTAGTTTCTAAAAGACCTCAAGACTGTTTTTGTGTGCATATACCAC
Organism: Limnoperna fortunei; assembly: GCA_944474755.1. NCBI lineage: Eukaryota > Metazoa > Mollusca > Bivalvia > Mytilida > Modiolidae > Limnoperna > Limnoperna fortunei. The sequence continues at coordinate 48,161,154 of OX104123.1, forward strand.
GTAAGTATAATAGAACATTCAATAGGTTTGTTATTAGCGCTGAATATTTTCCTGTTAAATGAAGCTAAATTTTACAATTCAAATGTTGCATCATAACATTTTATAATAACATCACTGGTAACATTCGGCAATAATTCGTCTAACTTTAATGCTTAAGTTGTCCGTAGGCCTGACTCAAAATTAAAATAATCAACAGAAACAAGATGTGTCTGCGATACAGGGCTAAAGAGACGAAGGTTATCTTTTCGTTGACCGTTCAATACACCTAACATAGATTCTGTTCAGAACATCTAATATAGCTTCTATACTATAATACAGTTTAAAAACTTAACGGAAATAATAGGTTTACAGTCGGTATATAACAAGTGTTTCAATTAGACTATAGAAATTTTTTTATATAAAATTTTGTAAACGTTTAGTGAAGAACACGATCTTTGCTACAGAAGAATAAACGCGTTCTTACATTAAAGGTTACAATATATCGAAGGCCGACTTTCTTTAATGAAACACAGTTCGTCTTTTTTATGCTTTTTATTCCTCCTTCGCTGTACACAAATGCATTAGTGTTTTTGTAAATTGAGAGTACATATTTTATAAATATGTTTGATAAAACAGATTTGAATAATACATTTCTTGTAAAGGACGTACCATGGACTCTTCAGAGGCCATACTTATTCTGTATATTAATATCAATTTAAAACAATTCAGTCAATCTAATACTACTATCGTCCAATGAAAAAAATGCAAGGCACAAAACAATAAGCTAAACAAATAAACTAACTTTGACAAATAAATCAAGCATGTACGCTTTCCGAATGGAAAGCCTTTCTGGTATCAGTCTGTTTCTAATTATTAAGGCTTTCCAATTATTGAGTGGAAAGACTTATTGTTATTAGTCTGTTTCTTATTAAGACTTTTAACTTTCAGATTGGAAAGCCTTATTGTTATTCTTCTGTTTCTAATTTTTCTTTTTTTCCAAGTTTTTCACTTCGGATGATAAATTTTGTTTCGCAAAGACATTTTGTACTATGAGTGTATGAGACATTGCGAGACATGGCACAACGAACTTTTTTTATTTACATAGTTATTTCCCTGTCATCAAAAAAGCATGTGTTAAGATAAACCTTGAAACAATAAAAGATGTGGCAATGAATGTTGTTTCAAAATAGTTAGAGGATTTGTTACATATCGAGCAAAGGATTTTTACGACTCCTTATAGGAGTTATTTCCCCTTTTGTATTGCAAATATTTGTCTACTCACGAACCAGATGTGATAGAGACTTGGGGTTTTCACTGTTGGTCATCACTGACCTTGACCTTGGTCACAAGGTCAAAGGTCAAGGTCACATTCATATTAAGGTTTTGAATCGTTGATTTTTTTTCATTGAGATTTTATATGGGTTCTCACCCTAAGACCAATGAAAAGTAGCGTGTATTGCATTACATCACTATATCTTAATTACTGTAACATATATCTACATTACCCTTTTATCATTGGTCATCATTGACCTTGACCTTGAAAATTGAAAAAAGATAAAAGGTTAGGTCACGTTCTACATTTTGACAATTTCTAGTCATCGCTATTCCTTTGAAACGGAAAAGGATAGGCAATAATTTATAATGGGTAATATGTCCAAAGCATAAAGGCGCAACTTTTTTCTATTTTGAGGGGAAGGATATCTTATAAGAGTTATCTCCATTACAAGTTTTTCATTAATTACTTATCAACTTGTAATAGTAGATGCATGGGGTCTTCAGTAAAGACCATTATGACCCTTTACCTTGAAAACAGCCACAAGGTCACAGTTGAAGGTCTTCTTTTAATTTTTGGTATTTATGATTAAGTCATATCTTCATAACTTTGTTTTAAAAGCATAAACTATGCAAATATCAACGTCCTATTTTATTGCCTATCATTTGTTCGGTATTTTTAAGATTTTTCACTTTCAGAGTGGGGAGCTTTATTGTTATAAGTTTGTTTATTATGTCTTTCCACCTTTCTGTGGACAGACCTATAGTTAATGTTCTGATTAGGTCTTTACACTTATGTTGATAGACATAAATGTCGTTCTAATTATTAGGTCTTTCCACCTTTCTGTGGAAAGACCTATTGTTATTATTCTCATTATTAGTATTATTAGTATCAGTAGCAGTAGTAGTCTTATTTTCTCTTTTCTTACTAAATAAAATGGACGCCGATTTGATCTGGGATCGATGTCCTCCAATTGTCGATCGTGAAATCAGTTCTTAAAGTCCGCAAAGTGCGGGAAAGCCCTCAATTGTTCTTGGATCAATTTGAATCTTTTAATTAAGGCTTTCTATTTTCCGAGTGGAATGCCTTTTTGTTATTCTTCTGTTTCTTTAAGGCTTTCCACTTTCTGAGTGGAAAGCCTTCCTGTAATTCGTCTGTTTATTATTATTATTATTCTTTTTTCGCCATGTTTTGTTATCCCATTATAAATTTTGTTTCGCGAAATGCACTATGGATGTATGAGACATTACGCTTTCGCAATAAACCCTGGCACACCGAACACTTGTTCTTTTCAATAGTTATTTCCCCTGTCAGAAAAAAGCTTGTTTGAAGCTTAACTCTGAAACGTAAAAGATATTGCAATCAAAGTTGCAAAATTGTCAGCTATTGATGGCGACAATTTGTTACATATCGATTTTGACGACTTTCCCTTTTTTAAGTGTATTTTCGACCATTGTATCTCACGAACCAGATGCGATAGAGACTTGGGTTTTCACTGTTGATCATCACTGACCTTGACCTTAAAAAAGGTCACAAGGTCAAAGGTCAAGGTCATGTTCAAATTTTTTACCTTTTGTCGTGTGCAGATCTCCTCCTTTAATATAATAGATAGAGAACTGATGCCTTTACCAAAAAGTGTATCATATTAAGGTCTTAAATCGCCATTTTTAACATTTACCTTGTATACAATCAGAGTGCGTACACCCTAGCAGAACTTAAATCCTACAAGTCATTGCAGGCATATAACTATTTTATTAGTGGATTTGTCCAGGACTTGTGTCATTACGTTGTGAATGGGAAGAGTGTATTTTTGGCCAAAGTGAAGCATTCACAGAGAATGAATGATGAACCACTTTTGCCATGGATAATAGCAGAATCTGATGGGACGGTTATATCTGGAATCGGTGAAGTCTATTCTCATGTTGGAGCTCTCCTCTTCGCAGTTGAGGCCGCATTGAAAATAAGGAAAAGCAAGACAGTTACACAAGAAAAGGCATACTGGCTGTTGACATCATCACTATCAAAGGTATGTTTCACTTACCACTTAATATTTTATCACATGGACACAATGTATATTATTTTAATTTAAATAATGCAAAAGGATTGCATTTATGTACATTTAGAATTTTGTATAGTGCCTTGCTCACAAGTTACAAATATTATATTTCTTAAGGTAACATAACTATTATTATTATGAGCATGATGCATTCCATTTTAACAAGCGCAATATATATTTGTTTTAATTTTTCAGGTTAACTACAAAACAGTGCAGTAAATAGACTTTACCTCTGCAGAAACAAAGAAAAAGCAACTAGATCAGGCTATTTCTTTGTCGGAACCTGTTTAGACACAGAATCGTAGAAAACTGGCAGATGTTAAAGAACCAGAGGTTTCTGATCTAGCCAAGTTATTCTCATCGCTGGATGCTACTGGTAAAAAAATGTCATGCTGTCATTAGTTCCAGGATATGCTGACATGTACAAACCGAAAGCTCTGGATACTAAATATCCACAAGTATTGACAGACTTGTATGATGAAACGTACTAATCCGTCTCACTGACAGAAATTCGTAGAAGGGCAGAGGAAATTTTTCCTGACATAAAGGTCACGATTGAAGAAGCAAGCAATTGCGAGCTCGATACTAGAGGCCAACTTCCTTGGACAATCCTTCGAGGAGCTTAATAAAAGGACATATTTTATCCTGCCAATAAGAAATTGTCATCAAAAGCCGCAGAGTGGGGACGTGATTTTGACGGTATAGCTCGACATGCATACAATTAAATGATGTCAGACTTGCATGACAACTTCAATGTGAAACCTGTTGGGTTTCAGATCAACCCAAACTTTCTTTACCCGGAAAAAGCCCAGATGGAGTAGCCTGTTGTGAATGCTTTGGAGACATTATTTTTGAAATTAAATGTCCTTTCATAAAACGCGACAGCATCATAGATGACACTGTGGATTTTCTTGTAAAAATGGTGTCAGTTAAGAGTTGGACAAAGGTCATGAATACTACTACCAGGTTTAGTGCCAGCTTCTGGTCAGTGGAAAAGAATATTGTCGTTTGGACAAACAAGGACAAGTTTATTCAAAGAATAGCTGTTGATACAACTGTGGGCAAAGAGATTACAGAAAAGTCTGAATATTTTTTCAAGTCATATTGCCAGAACTGATTGGAAAATTCTATTCAAGACTATTAGAAGTGAAGTCCCAAAATGAACACACTGCAGTGAAAATCTTGAATGTAGCAGCCAGCGACAAGGTTATAATTTGCGTTTGCAGAGAGGAGTACAATGAAGAAAATGACGATGTGATTGGATATGACAATGGAAACTGTCCGTTCAAATGGCTGCATTTCAAATGTGCAGGAATAAAGAGAATTCCGAAAGGAAAATGGTTGTGCAAGAACTGTAGACCAAAACCAAAGAAGAAATTATTGCAGAGCGAAACAATGTTCCATTTTAATATTGAATACATATGCAATAAATTATTTGGATTTACATTGGTTGGTTGTTTCTTTTACCCTAGGTTTTCAAATTGCACTAAGGTTTATATTTTACATGTACATGTATATTCAGAAGAATACATATAAAATTCCAGCCTTTGTACACACAACAATCTACTAGCAAATTACTCAACAAAACCAGACAGGTCCAAACACTAATAACTAAAAAAGCATAGTTATATGAGGTTTTCATTAATATTTCTAGATGCCATGCACATGGATTTATTTTCTCGCACTGTTTCCCTCTGTTAGAGCTCATCAGGCCGACTTGTAGACGACGACAGTGTTTTTTGTTTTTTTTTTAAATAAGTTTTTGTTATAAGAATACAAACAACAGTCGGTCACCACACACCTTAATCAAATGGCACAATTGAAGGGCATTGAGATAGAAATGAAACAGCTCCCTGTGGTTTACGCCAATAAAGTACTTGACAGTGTTGTGGTGTTTTTAGTTGGACCACGTTTCTGCACGTGCAAGCAAATTTGAGAGTCTCTCTATGAATATTTCAAAACAGTCTATTATAATTGACACCTTTACACCAAATGATTTACGAATTCCATAGGCATTGACATTCTCAGTTCTTCACGTTGTGGCCACAAAATGAGGGATTTCATTCTAATATACATGATGTGAATTATATCCTGAAAGGTCTTGGAAACCGTACTTGTAGACACTCTAAAGCGATAAGCAAGATCCTGCATACCCAAGTAAAGTCGAACTTTCATGAGTACATTCATAAGCTTCTCAAACTTGCTCAATGAACTTTTAGCACTCTTTAGAATGGACGGTGTAGGGCAATTGAAAATCGACATAAGAATAGGATGGGTTATACCAGTATAATATTTGACTTTGTCCTCAACCTTTTCAAGACTTTCTGGTGTTAAAACAGTCTGCTTTAACTTTGCTTTCAACTCCATATTTTCACTTGTAAACCGTTGTAATTCTGTTCGCCTTTTTTATCAAAATTAACAGTCTGTCATCGGCTGTTTTTCATGCTAGTTCAAGTGTCCCTTTCAAAAAGAACTGAACTTTTTCAGCATGTTTATTTACAACGGTAAAATTTTCATTAAAATCCAAATTGGAAACTGATGTCTGAAGAGCCAAAAGTGCTTCTGCAGTTTTCATTTGTATCTTCCTTTCATCCCTCTGTTTTGATCTTTCATAACGTTTCTTTACACTTACAGATAAGTTAATTGAGATCTCCTTTTCGACTGGTCCCATTTTTAAAGATAGAGCACAATCAGGATTTGTCTTGTCATATAGGTCTGCTTTCTCACCTAGAAAAAAAGGAATATAAATATACACAATTAAAAGAAGAGGTTTAACTATATGTACAGTACTATACATTAATATGATTAATTAAATTCAGACATTTTGTACAGCTTTTCATTTAGAATTTAATAACATGTTACTGTTTTCCAAAAACATTAAATGAGAAACGTAATTTTTTAGGGGAGGGGGGGGGGTTGGACGAATGTTTCGCGCACTTGAATTAAGAAGAAAAAAATCGCAATTCTTACCAGAAAAAAATGTTCAGAGCAGACTTTGTCATGTCGTTTGCTTGGATCAGGACTGAAGTCAGCAAGGATGATACGGGAAAGCCATAGCATCCTTCTCTCTGTCGAAATTTCCCGCGTCAGCTTCCCTTGGTGATGTATTACTTTTGGTTTGTCAATAAACTTTATCGTACGCTCTTCTCTGCCGGATCGGTTGGTACAACCCCACACAACACAGGTTACCATTAGCCTTTTAAATTCTTGATTTTATTCACCTGTCGATCGATACGCTTTGTTTGCCCTACAAGCCTATGGCGGACTGAGGCATTATGGGTAGTACCGTGACGTCAACGGAAAAATATTGTCTATCTGCATTATTTACGTAGATTAAAAGATCAGTTGTACTATGGATGTATAAAACATTACGCTTTTGCAGTTAACCGTGGCACACCAAACATTTTCTTTACGGAGTAATTTCCCCTATCACAAAAAGCTTGCGTGCAGATAAATCTGAAACAGTAAAAGATGTTGCAATAAAAGTTGTTGCAGAATGGTCAGCTATTGATTGCGACAATTTGTTACATATTGTGCAAAGGATTTTGACGACACCTTATAGGAGTTATTTCCCCTTTTTAATTGAAGGTATATTTTGCACCATTGAAACTCTTGAACCAGAGGTAGGAGAGACTTGCTGTTGTCAATGTTGGTCATCACTGACCTTGGTCACAAGGTCAAACGTCAAGGACACATTCTATTTTTTGACATTGTTTTGTGTACAGATCTCCTCGATAACCATTCTAGATACAAAACTGAAACCTTTACCAAAATGTAGATCTGATAAACATCTTGAATCGTCATTTTTCAATTGATCAGTAATAAGAGTTATATCCCCTAAACCAATACAATGTATTGTGTGTTACATTATATCCCTATATCTCAGTAACTATATCAGATATTTAATAAACCTTGCATCTTTGGTCATCATTGACCTTGACCTTGACAATAGACTCAAGGTCAAAGGTCAATGTCACGGTCGAAATTTTGACATTGTCTTGTCATCACTATTCCTTTGAAACGGTAAAAGATAAAAAAGAACTTGTAATGGGTAAAACGTTTGCCTCATAAATGTGTCAACTATTCCTATTTACAGGGAAAGGATTTTACTTTATCTTATAGGAGTTATCCCAATTACAGCCATTGAGTCGTAGTTTTTCATTAATAACTCATCAACTATTGATGGTAGAGGCATGGGATCTTCACCAAAGACCATTGTGACCATTGACCTTGAAAACAGATACAAGGTCAAAGGTCAAGGTCATCTTCTTATTATAGGTACTTATGAATTGCTATTAATATACAATTAACATATGATGCTTAGCTTTATAGTTTCAAGATCCTTATAGGTGTTCTTTGAAAGTGGAAAGCCTATTGATCGTTCTTTAGAACGATTGAACCTATACATATCAAGGCTTTCCACTTTCCGAGTGGAAAGCGTTCCTGTTTTTCGTCTGTTTATTATTATTTAGGGCTTTCCCGTTTTCCGACGGAAAGCCCTTATTGTTTTTCTTCTGTTTATTTAATTTTACAACAAAATTCTTCCGCCAAGTCTGGACAGCTCATTTTTGTCGTGTCGCTCTGATATTTTGTACATGTGACCGGTCATTGCAACCGTCATGATCTCTGATCTCTAACATGAAGTTTGTCGCAAACTGTAATTACAGAGTTATCTCCCGTAACACCGGAAAGCTTGTGTGCGCTTCTCCCCCGACACCACAAAAGATGATGCAACCTTTTCCAAAGTCTTCAGTATAGTGTGCGCAACTTTGTCACATGTCGCGAATAGAATTTCACGATATCTGATTGGAGTTTTCTCCTCTTATATATTGTTTATAAGAGACATGCCAAGTAATCTCAGAAACTAGAAGAGATACAGACCTGAGGTCTCACCATAGACCCTCATGACCTTTGACCTTGAAAATGGTCTCAAGGTCGCAGGTCAAGATCACGTTGTAGATTTTGGCATCTGCTTGTGTTCATAACTCCTCCTGTACTATACAAGATAAAGAAAAACCAAAAGAGTGCAAAATGTTGATCTCTTAAGCAGCATCTTTGTCACATTGGAAGAAAAAGGATTTAAAGCAATCTTATAAGAGTTATCTACCATTAAATATGTAATTTATTGGTTTTTTATATGAAACTCACAAACTAATAATGATAAAGGCATGGGATCTTCATCAGTGACAGTCATGACATTGACCTTGAAAACAGACTCAAGGTCAAAGGTCGAGGTCGCTTTCTAACTTTTTTTCTGTTGGTGTGCATTGCTTGGCAACGGTCTGTGAATCTGATTGGTAAATCAATTCTTAAGGTCAGCCAAAGTGTTGGAAAGCCCTCAATTGTTATTGGAACAATTGAAACTTTTAATTATTATTATTATAAAAGCTTTCCACTTTCCGAGTGGAAAGCCTTTCTGTTATTACTTTGTTTCTTCGACCTGAGTAACCCTGCGAAACCGATCTACTTTTAGAAACGGAGTTCTCTCCCAAAACACTGTTTACCCTTTTGTTCAGATAAACTCTGAAACCATGACAGATATAAAAAGTGTAAAGTGGGGAAAATGTTGTCTGACTCATGGCCATGACTTGTGATGCAAAAAAAAAATTTCGATCCACTACCTGTTTACGCATTTTTAACGCAAAGTTTGTCGAAAACGTCAAAGTTGTTTGCCTTCCACAAAACTTGGTTTCCAAGTAGATACGGGGGTTCTAATTACATATCTAGGATCAAAAGTTTTTTGGTATAACAGAAATGGCCTCCATAGAAATTTTTGTTTTCAATATAACTCAAAAACCATAAAAAATTAAAGCCGACAATACATCAGAAAAATGTTCCCCTCATTTAGATCTACATTTAATATAAGGGTAAAAAACTGTGCGACAAACCGTTTTCGAGGTTATCGCCCTTGGCAAGTTTCGGTTAATCAGTGTTTGGCTTATAACTTTTAAACCGTCAGAGATAATATAGTAAACATATGTTTTTTGTGACGACTATTACAGGCACTTCGATTTAAGACCAAAGTCGAATGGTAACGGGCAGCCATTTTCAAAATGGCCGACACCGTAAACAGTTTTTTATAGAATGAAACGTAAACCGTACAAAATTTAAGCAGACAATACAAGGGAAAATGTTCCTCACATTGAAACGTACAAAAAAAAACCCTGAAGTAAACACCAGTATAAACCTAAAAAGCGAAGATTATACCGATTTGAGTTTACAAATAATACCTTTTTTAATTTTTGGATAATATACACATAAAACATATATGTTCAACTATGCCATATAGTAGCCTTCATCACGCACCCGTTCTATTTCAAATATATACAATGTTTGAGGTTCTCTGCGGCTATATAAATTCTAAAGATTATTATTACCTTAATACATAAGTTTAAAGACTTATAAAAACAAATAGCAACTTCTGTTAGAACATTGTTACCATTTAAATGTATTCACTGACAATTAAAAACCACAAGACGGTTGTTACCTCCAAACACAGTTTAGTGCAGAATCGATGTTTATCCCCGGCTTTAAAATAATTTAAAAGGGAAGGAAACCACATAAGAAAGTTAACCCCAATTTAAAGAAAAAAAGTTAAAAATAAGATTTACTATTTAAAGTTGTTAAAAATTTTACAAGTTTTAAAAATATTAATTAAAAATAAAATTTTTGATTTCCCGCTAGCTCATGGGCGTCGACATATTGTGGCGCTCTTTTGCATTGAAGAGTGCAAACAGTGCAATTGTCTACGTCATTCCTACTATTCCGGTAAAAGATAGGCAGTGCAATCTATATGTTCATATTATTTTTCTTTCATCTGCACTAAATTATGCTATCTTCCCAAACTATTAATTGCTCAAATTTGAGTTATAAAATACGCCGAAGTAGACCACGAAAAATAATTGTTCAGATCTTCAGACACTCGTAGTATTTTATTAAACATCAGTTAATCCGACTGTATAAATGCAACATCAAGATAGATTTTGAGTGCATTGTTACGCAGTTGTGATCAGCTATTTTTAGCTATTTGGAAAGTTATCTATATCTAAGGAAAGACATTTGTTAGTTCTTAATAAAAATAAAAAACAGATTACTTATTTTAACTCCAGAATCCAGACAATCCTTTAATTAACATTTAAAAACAATAAATTTGTTTTACAACAACTTCATTGGAGTTTATAATCTGAATCTGAATAACTAAGGAACCTTTGTTGTTCCTTATTAAGCTGTAAAGACCAGTCCTGAAATAAAATATAGGTTTACCTATGATGCAAAGATTGTCATCGGCTTAATTTAACTAAGGCAGAGACTGCCTTAGTTACTTTTGGGATAATATACAAATGCTACATATATGTAAAACCGTGTTAGCCTTCATTATGCACAAATAATGTTAGAATGAACATAAAATGTTTTTGGATTCAGAAATGTAAAATTCCATGATTATCTTTACTATAAATCGCGAGAATATATCTGACTCCTATGAAATAGATAAAGTAGATCCTACTTAGAAACGTATCACCTATAAAAAGTATTTCCTGTCAATTTAAAATCTTGAGATCACATATTCTTTGCAAAATCATTAATTAATAATCTATGTTCATACCGTGTAGTGAATCACTTTGAATTGCACATTTACCTCTTAAGCAGATAATCGTGCTTTAAATTTAATGTTTAAAATTAGTACGTGTTAGATTATTAGTTTATTGTAAAGACTTTCACATTAATATATTTCTGTATTTGTTTATCTCGAAAACATAAGTATGTTTTGAGATGTAACAGTTTTATTTGAGCATTGTAAATTGTTGCGTGAAATAAAGTACAATTTTTCAACTGAAATGTTGTATCCTTACGTTTTTGTAATAGAATTATTTGTCACAATCTCCAATACGACTTATTTCTTTACTGATTAAATTGTCGGTAAACCGGAATGAAAATTAAAATAGTCAACTAGAAACGAAATGTATCTGCGAAATAGATCTAATAGGAAAAAAATATCTTTTCGTGTACCGTTTAATGCATGAACATGTTAAGCAGTATTTCGTAAAGACTTCTCTCTATTCATGATAATACTTGCAACCCAAGATTACCGTTACCACAAAACGCTAGACAAAATTGAACACCCATAGGACACAAATAAAAGATTCTACTTAGATATTACATATTACTTAGATTTGTTTTCTAAAAGATCGCAATACCGTATTTTTGTAGGTACCATTGGTAAGTAGTTTTAGATAAAACTTGTTAGTTAAGCATTGGGTATTGTCCTGTAAAATAAAGTTACATTGTTCTACTGAAATAATGTACCACCACACTTTTGTAATAACATTCTTTGGCACAATCACCAATGGGATTTTTTTTTTAAATTGTAAGTTGGCCTCAATACATTTTCAATAGTATTAAAGAAATTAGATTTGTTTGCAAAACGGAACTAGAGAGTAGATATCTATATGTTTAAATAAACGCAGCTCTGGTAAAGCTCTGCTGACATTCATTACAAAGCATCAGCAATTACATTGTCTTTACCCTTAATATGGTGAATTGCAAAACACTCTTTTTCAATAGTTGAATAATTTTTCTGATGTTTGTCAAATTTCTTAGAAAAATAAGAAATAGGTTTCTCAACCTTGTCAGAAGTTTCTTGAAAAAGTACCGCCCCAACCCCAACATCGCTTGCATCAACAGCAAGTTTAAATGGTTTCTGGTAATCTGGAGTGATTAAGACAGGATTGTTGATCAAAAGTGCCTTACTATTTTCAAACGATATCTGACAAACATCACTCCATATAAATTTTGACTCCTTTTGAAGTAATTTAGTCAAAGGCTCAACAACAGAAGCAAAATTTGAACAAAATTTGTGGTAGAAACCAATCATTCCTAAATATCTCATCAGTTGCTTTTTGTTAGTTGGAGGAGGGAATTGTAAAATTGCTTCCACTTTAGCCGTTAGAGGTTTAATTTGACCTTGACCAACTGAATGTCCTAAATACTCAACAGTTGCTTTACAAAATTCACTTTTCCCTAAATTAACAGTCAGGTTTGCAGCTGATAATTTCTTAAATGTACCTTTTAAATGTTTCATATGGTCAGACCAGCTATCACTACAAATAATTAAATCATCAATATACGCATAACAATAATCTAAATCCTTAATGACATTGTTAATCATTCTTTGAAATGTAGCGGGTGCATTTTTCATCCCAAATGGCATGACTTTATATTGGTATAAGCCATCTGGAGTGGCGAATGTAGAAACTGTTCGAGCTCTCTTTGTCATAGGAACTTGATAATAACCTTTTAACAAGTCTAATTTTGTAACATATTTTGCATTACCAATTCGGTCAATGCAATCGTCTATCCTAGGGATAGGATATGAATCAGTTTTGGCTACAGAATTTACTTTCCGAAAATCTGTAACTAGCCGAAAGCTCTTATCTGGTTTTGGCACAAGAAGACAAGGAGAACTCCATTCACTACTACTTGGCTCAATAATATCATTATCTAACATATATTGTATTTCTTTTCTCATAAATTCAAGTTTTAAAGGATTGAGCCGATAAGGATGCTGTTTAATAGGTGCAGCACCGGTAACATCAACATCATGACAAGCAACATTAGTTTGGCTAGGTACATCTGGAAATAAATTTTGGAAAGAAAAAATCAAAGTTTTAATTTCGTCTCTTTTATCAGAGTCCAGATGCACAAGTTTTGAATTAAGATTAACCAAAATATCCGAATTGTTTAACCTAACCTGATGTTCAAAGTCTTTAATCTCGTATGTGGATTCATGAGTTGCACTGTCATGGGTGTCAACATTTGAAATTTGGACTAAAGTGGAAACAGGTTTGATGTTGTCAGAGCGTTCAAAATACTCTTTCAACATGTTAATATGACATAATCTTTTGTTTTTACGCCTACCTGGCGTTTTTACAATATAATTCAAATCATTGACCTTACTGTCTATTTCATAAGGTCCACAATACCTAGCTTGTAAGGGATGCCCAGGAACTGGTAAAAATACTAGAACCTTATCACCTGGCTTAAAAACTCTGTTCCTGGCATCTTTATCATATCACTTTTTCATTTTGCATTGAGAAGTTTTCAAATTATCTCTTGCTATCTGTAAAGCATTAAATAATCTTTCTTTAAAGTTAGATACATAATCTAAGAGATTTATATCAGTGTGTTCAGTAAGCCATTTTTCTTTAACAAGTTTCAAGGGGCCTCTAACAGTATGACCAAAGACCAACTCAAAGGGACTGAAACCAAGAGACTCCTGTACTGCCTCCCTAACAGCAAAGAGTAAGAAATGAATGCCTTCGTCCCAGTCTCTCTCTGTCTGCTGACAAAATGTCCTCATATTTTTTAATGTTTGGTGGAACCGTTCTAATGCTCCTTGGGACTCTGGATGGTAAGCACTCGATTTGTACTGTTTTATTCCCAGCTCATGGACCACTTGTTGGAACACACCTGACATAAAATTGGACCCTTGGTCGGACTGTATAGACTTTGGAAGCCCAACTAAGGTAAAAAACTTTACTAAGGCTTTCACAATGGTTGGTGTCTTGATATTTCTCAACGGAATGGCTTCTGGAAAACGTGTAGAGGCGCACATAATAGTAAGTAGATAGCTGTTACCCGATTTAGTCTTTGGTAGAGGTTCAACACAATCTATAATTACTCTACTAAAAGGTTCTTCAAAAGCTGGGATTGGCATTAATGGGGCTGGTGGTATTTTCTGGTTTGGTTTTCCAACCATCTGGCAATAATGGCAGGACTTACAATATTTAGCCACGTCCCTGTTAATTCCAGGCCAATAGAAGTGTTGCAGTGTCTTGGAGCAGGTCTTTTTCACTCCAAGATGACATGCCATAGGGGTATCGTGGGCAAGGTTTAAAATCTCTTGCCTGTACACCTTTGGTACCACTATCTGATGAACTGTTTGCCATTCCTCATCTGGTGTTGCGTCGGGTGGCCTCCATTTTCTCATCAGGATTCCATTATTAAGGTAGTAGCAGTATGGAACCCTGACGACTTCCTCTGGGGGTAACGCTTTTTCTCGTAGGTTCAACACCTCAGGATCATTACACTGTTCGGTGATGAGCTTTTGTCTACTAAGCGAATGCTTGTCAACATCTGGCAACATATCCGCCATAATCAACTGCTTTGGTAACTTTTCTGTAGTAACAATACTCTCGTCCCTGACAAAGAAAGTATCAGAAAGGTCCACTGGCGATGGCTGTTCTACAATTTTATTGTTTGGTTCCTTTTTCCCCATGGCTCGGGTAACTGCACATGCTGGATACAGGTCTCCAGAGAGAGCATCTAAATTTGGATTACAGGTAACAAGCGGCTCAGCAACCACCTTGTCCTTTGCTAAATCATTCCCTAACAACATTGAAACACCCTCAACAGGTAAACTAGTACGAACACCCACAATAACTGGTCCAGTAATCAAATTTGACCTCAGATAAACATGATGGAGGGGAACATCAATACCACCTAACTCCACACCCCGCAACAAAGCTGAGGCACCGACAGAAGTCTTTTCAGACAAAGGCAACACACCTTCCAATAACAAAGTTCGAGAAGCGCCGGTGTCTCTTAAAATACGAATGGGTACTGGAGCAGAATTCTCATTTAGAGAAACAAAACCCTCTGACATAAAGGGCTCATAATCCTATATATAATCACAAGAACTGGACTTTAAAACCTGACTTTCAACAGGACTTTTCAACTTAGTAGCCAAAACGGGTGCTGTACAACCACTAGGCTGTGGCTTCGACTCACGATCTCTCTGCTTCTGGAGCTTAAAACATTCAGAAATTAAATGACCTGACCTCTTACAATATGAACAGGATACTGTCTTTTTATTAAAAGAATCTGACCTCTGAATAGACAACGCTGGACTATGAGATGCCTGAGCACGAGGAGCTTTCTTAACAGTACTATCCGTACTTTGAATTTTAGAACTTTGATTCTGAAAATTACCTGTTGTATTAGAACCCTTGAAACTTTTCTTATGAGATAGACTATAATTATCTGAAGCAATAGCTGCATCCTGCAAAGTCTCAACGTTTTTATCATCCAAATATAATTTAATATCATACTGAACACACTGCTTGAACTCTTCTAACAATATAATTTGTCTTAAATTATTAAAATTGTTATCAACTTTCTTTGAAGTAAGCCATTTATGAAATAAATCTTCTTTTTCCCTAGCAAATTCAACATATGTTTGTGAATCATATTTCTTATATGACCTAAATTTCTGCCTATGAGCCTCTGGTACTAACTCATAAGCTTTCAAAATTTCACTTTTGACCAAGTCATAATCAGAACTTTGAGTATTTGAAAGAGCCGAATAAACTTCAGCGGCCTTACCCGTAAGAACACTTTGCAGCATAATAGACCAAATGGGTTTAGGCCAACGTAAATTTTCAGCAATTTTCTCAAATTGAGAAAAATATTTATCTGCAGCTTTTTCAGTAAATTTTGGAACCAAGCGAATATTTTTGGCTACATCAAAGTGTTCTGATTTTGACAAGGATCCAGTGTTGCTTGAAAATGGTGTAATTTGGCCTTGCCTAATTCTTTCGAGTTCTAATTCCTTTTGCATTTCAATTTCCTGTCGCCTTATTTCCATTTCTCGTTGTTTTTGTTTTTCTTCCATTTCTAACTCGCTATCTTTTTGTTTTTCTTGCATTTCTAATTCTCTTTCTCTTTGTTTTTCTTGCATTTCTAATTCTCTTTCTCGTTGTTCTACTTCTCTTTCTCGTTGTTTTTCTTGCATTTCTAATTCTCTTTGTTTTTCTTGCATTTCTAATTCTCTCTGTTTTTCTTGCATTTCTAATTCTCTCATTTTAAGTTGGTGGTCCATTTCCATTTGTTTTAACATTAAAATATCTATTTGTTCTTCTTTCAGATCAAGTGCTTCGGGACCAAATTTTCCGATTTCTATCATTTTATCTATCACTAAATTCTTAATAGTTTGTTTTCTCATTGACAACTTGAAAATTAATTTAAAATGTTTAGCAAGCAACACTAAATCCTCTTTCTTAAGTTGGTCAAACTGTTCAACATCAGGAGTTTTCAAAAATTCTTCTACTTCAAATACCATTTTGACTCTTGTTGGCGATAATGCAATTTAAATATTTTTTAGATCCCGGACGAGCCCCCGATTTCTGTTACGACAGAAGCCAAGGTAAGAAATTACCTCCTTATAAATTATCAGCCAACAAAAGACAAATAACAGTATTAACAATTTATTAATAATAAAACAAGAATTAATTTTACAAGTTTAAAATATTACAAAAATACAGAGAATAAATTGTACTTATCTAATCTAAAAATAGTCACTTCTGTTTTTCTGTTTCCAACGGTCTCCAAAAATAGAAGGGAATTTCCACAGGTTGAAATCACAAGTATACGTAGTTAGTTAATTGTCCGATTAAATCCCAACACTAAATAATGTCCAAATAGTAAGAAGATAATGTATGGCGTAACTTCAGTCTATGAATGGATGATCAGAAGAAGTCATCACTTTTCAAGTCCTTGTATTTATATGCATCGCAGAAACTTCCGGAACATTCTCGAAAACAAACAAATTACATAAGCATAGAATATTCTAGATAATAAACAAATTACATAAACATGATTACAACATTGTATATTTGAAAGGACTAGAATCTTCCAGAAAAAGTAAACAATTTAAAAATAGATTTGAAGTTATTAATAGAATATTCTTTTCCACAATGTTAATTACAGATAAGCTATATACATTTAAATGATCTAATGAAATTACTTTCTCCTAACATATTAAATATTTAGATTATTAGTTTTCTAAAAGATAACAATACTGTATTTTTGTAGGTGCACTACGTAAGTGTATTTCGAGATGTAACAGCTCGGACGTTTGGTCTCAATCGCCAATAAAACTTGTTTCAGTGGTGTTTATATTTTCGGAAGGCTTTAATCCAATTTTAAAAAGTCAACCAGAAACTAGATGCATTTGAAAAACAGAGCTTGATTGAAGATATTATTCTTTCTGAGTAACATTTGATAATCTCAGTCTACATTAAACACACAAAATCTTGTACTATCGTTAATAATAGATCTAATAAAATCACTAACCCCAGATTCCAGACTATCCGTCAATTTGCAGACTTATTGGTTCATAGTCAGTATATAACATTTTTTATAAAGAATATTTGTCATCCTTAAATGAAGAAGACGATCTTTCCTCCATGTGAGTAAAATGTTTTAAATCTAGTTATAATCTGAATATAAATATATAACGAAAGACATGTGTTAGTAATTTAAAGAACAAATCTTGCAGTAAAGACCAATCTTGAAATAAAATATTGGTTTACCTAAAATGCAAAGATTGAGATCGGTTTAATTTAACTAAGGCATACATTACTTTAGTTGATTTTTTGGAAAAATATACAAATACCACATATATGAACAATCATGTAATGCATTAGCCTTCATTATGCACAAATAATATTAGAATAAAAAACTATATGAATTTAGCAATTTTTTAAATCAAAGATTACAGTCACAATCAAACGCATGAATAAAGTTAACACCTATGTAACACAGATAGTAGATGCGTAGAAACTGGTTCATCTATTTAAAGCACTTGATTTAAAATCAAAAGATTGTGTCTTCTTGAGCAATGTTTGCTGCAAAACCTATGTTTGTACCTGTTTTGAAAAGTGATTTGAATTGCGTATTTCCTCTCACGCAGATAATTATGCTTTCTTATCTTAATATGTATAGCTGTTTCATGTGTCCATTATTATTTTTGAAAAGATCATAATACTTACTTTTGTAGGTAGCTCCGGTAAGTATGTATTTGTTTATGTGAGTTTCATTTTATCATTAAATATTGTCCTTTGTAATAAAGGACCATTTTTAAATTGGAATGTTGGATCCTCACCTTTTTTATCGTCTGTTTAAATTTTCATATATCTAAATTTAAATGTAAATATTAAACCAGAGACTAGATGTGTCAACAAACAGAAATAAATAGAAGGTATTTAACCTTCAGTGTACCGTTCAATACAACTAAATTTTGCGTAGTATTTTCGTAATGACATCGTGCCATTCGTAATAACAATTTAAAAGGTAGAAAAAAGGTTAACTGGGTCTTTTAGATGAATTTCAATTATATGTTAAACATTTCACGCATAATTTATTGAAGTTCTTCTACCATTTATGATAACGATTGCATTTCATTTGGGTAAATACATAAGATAGTTCTATGTACAATATATCAACATCTTAGATTATGGACCTCATGCAGCTTTACTGCTACACGTAGGTTCCTTGCGTATGCAAATTTATGCATTAATAATTTATTATACTTTTGTTTTTAGAAAGTTGGGAGACAACTATAACAACAAAGGGAATCATCGACAAAAAGCCAACAATCATTCATCCTCTCCCGAATCCTCCTCCACCTCCTCCACCACCAAATCATCCTATTTAATGACCTTGCATGACATTATATGAAGATGGTTAATCTTTTAAATGTTAAAATATATAATCGACCTTTGTATATAATATTAGCCATTTTATACTGTCTATAATATTACAAGATTTGATTCTAACTTGTGTGACACTTACAATGATTACTTTAATATTAAATTTATTAGGTCTAATATTAGTTGTTGTTTTTTCAATTTAAGCAGTACCCAATGACGTATTGTTTATTTACTATCTTTCCAGTAGTGTGTCGTCAGGCTTAAGGTAACACTTTGCTAATCTATTGGTTGATTTTTTTAATTTTACTGACCTAAAAGTGCTAAATTTGAAAATTTATGGAGCTATCTGCATTCCTATGTGGTTTAGCAGTGGACATCACTCATTGTACGTGTTTACGTGTTTAAATAATGTTTCTTATTTCAGAAAAAGCCTTTGTACTTTGGTAAACTGTAAATTAATGTATATCAAATAGTGATTAGCAAATGTTGTACTGAACACGAAAATGTATGGTTTGGTTTAAATCCACTAGAGTTGCATTGATTAAAAACATCAAAAGAATGTTATGTTTATTCGAATTGCTAGTTATGCCTAATTGTTTTTTTAAATCAGGAAAGTAATAACAAAAGTGTTGAATGTTTCGAATTAACACATGTAAGCAAGCATATATCATACGTAAAATTGATATATAGCTATATGCGCTACATAGATAATATCGAACGTTTCATACATAATACATATTTGTTTTGAAAAAAAACACACAAAATCCAAAACTTGTTTAAATATGACACATAATTATTTCATTGATGAAGACATAAATCAAGTCAGACTGATAGAATAGTACTTATTAGTGGCCTGTGTTGCAAAATATTTAGTGTATTTACATCGTTCATAATCGATTTATCTATACATTTTCTGTTTTAATAAGGGATGCATTTTATATTGATTCAAATTTTAACGATTTGAAAACACAATTTTAGAGCTTATTTTCTCTTAAATACAAATAGGGTGCTAAGCATCCGTTGAATAAAATAGTAAACAGTTTTACAGATATTGACCTTAAAACTATTATTAAGGGTTAATATAAAAAATATCTAAAGTTGTGAATCCCAAGTTTACAATGTTTCTTATGTTTTGCAGCGCTTTGCAGCTATTCCTGTAAGGTATACCCATTGCGGAGTAGGTAACCTTGACAAATTGACGTCTTGATGTGGATTACATTTTGTATGCATTGACTCTTCTTGCATATTACAATTGTTCCGTATTTGTTCCTTTAATACTACATGTTTTAGCTATTTCCAACGGAAAGACCTTGTTTTTTTTCAAAGTAATAACATCAATGCAATGGGAAGACCAATATGCCTTTGCTTACTTTATTGTTAAGGTCTTGCCCCTTTCATTTAAAACCCTACAATATAATAAGTTATACCTACTGGAAACGGGAAAGTTTGAAAAAAGTAAACGATTTAAGCATTAAAATACAATGATCTTTTCACTGGAAAAAAGGTTGTAATTAAATAACGAACACCAAGCTTCTGCACAATCACTATGAACTGAATTCAAGAATTGCAGTCATATTGTTAAACGAGATAATAAGAATATTTTTCCACAAGGAAATGGGAACATCGCAAAACTTGTTATATTTATCGTTGAGCTTTTGGTCATGTAACCTTGTTTTATCTATCTATCCCGAAGATATTGGTGACGTTTGTAACAATCAACATGAAATCCGCCGAAAAACAAAATAAAATAGGAATCGCCATACAAAATACAAAAAAGACATAAATCTAAACAATTCTTTGTAGCGTGATGTTAATCTAAATATCATAAATAACATTACACAGCTTTTATGCATGCATTTGTCTGATTTGTGAAAACATTGAATAAAACTAGTAAAGATATATTCAGCCTTCTTTTTCTAGCCCATCGTTGAGTGGCAATTGTCAAAACTGTGTCTACAATTAAAAGTCTAATACAAAGAAATTTAAATACATGTACTAATCATAATTTTACAAAATCCCAAAGCCAATTAAGCTGAAAATAATGATCGTATTTCAACTTCTATTAAGGACCCTTTCCAGGTCCATAACGATTTGGTAGTAAGAACTAATTCTATGACGCGACCATTTGAGATGAAGCAATGGATACATTTGCACAGTCGGTTTTCCTGTTAAGGTGGACTAGAGGGAACACAACGTGAGAGTAGCATCTACCCATTCGTCCTCCAAAATAATAGATATGATTATACAATGGAATTTCGAGGTCATAAGATTAACTTTATTGAGATTTCGTTACTAGTTCAAGCCTTTGTAGATGGCACCAATAGATATTTACATCCTGGGAAGGGATCATATTCGGCAAATAATCTATCAATATCTGATTCTTCTCTTTTGCCCAACTTCTCATGGAAAGTACATGACGATTTTTGCGACAGTGATTACTTACCCATTATACTGGAATCTTTGCATTCTTCTAACACATAAGTATTCGGTATACATTTAACAAAGCCAATTGACCCACGTCTGAACGAAGTGTTAACATAGATTTAACTCCAGCACTATTGACGACATTCCGATCCAATTTTTAACTTTAATGAAACTCTTATTTCGATTGCTGATGTAACAATTCCTAAGACCTCGACAAATCCTAAACATTTAACCCAAAATAATCTTAACCTATTTCGAATTTACTCGTAGAGTAAGGAAAGAAAGGAGACGAAACTCTTGGCGTAAGTTTATTTCAAAATTAAATAACCATACATGTATGTTCTGTGTATCTGTGTATATTTTTTCCTAATTTGAAATCAGTTTCAACATCTTACGGATCAACTACAGGCCCCGTGCGTATTACTTTGGGACTTCAACGGACAAAATTATCTATTGGGGTCCAAGACAATATACGTCAACAGTGAGAGTATAAAAATGTATAATCATGAGGATTTGTTCATTGTTAATTAGGGTACCAATACATGTTCACACCCTGTGAGTTTATCATATTAGACTTTAGCAGATCCTTCTCTCTTGCCGGATTTCTGATGGAAAGTCAATGACGATCTTGCAGGCATCGATCATTTTCCCATTATACGCAATATTTACATTCTCCTAACAAGGAAATATATAAAATAAAGCCAACTGACCCCTTTTGAACAAATCTGTAAAGAGCGACATCACTCACACACTTTTGACGACATTCCTCATCCAAGGTTTAATTTTTATGAAACTCGAATGCTGATCAATCAATTATCAAGACTTCGACAGTTTCAAAATAAAATCATAGTAAACCATGGTACGATTTCAGTTGTGATGGTGCTATTATAAAATCGTAAAAAGTCTGAATACACTTTAATAAACACAACAAAAACAATAGCATAAACCGATTACGAATTTTTCGAGCAAAGCCCGAGGATAAAGAAACAAGGAGGACGAACCTTATGATTTGTTTTAAAATTAAATAACCATACCCTGATAAATATATATAGAACATGACTCGCAAAATTAAGTTTTAAAATGGTAATATTCAATGTAAACTATGGACAAGACTTGTTAACATCAAAGGCAGATGCTAGCTGAAATATTTGCATAACAGAAAACCTAAAAACTTTCTTTTCAAAATGTTGAAGATTACAATAAATCATATTCTTTGGAAAAGCTGAAGAAATTCTTTGAACAAATACACGATACAGCATGTGATCGAGATGATATTCCTTATCAACTCCACAAAAATCTACCACAATCTTCTCTCCAATGAATTTTGAATCTTCTAAACAACAATTGGGAAATGGGTGACTTGCCATCTATTTTAAAAATAGCCAAACAACCTTATCCCAAATATCCAGAGTGGATTAAGACAAGGTCATAGTACTATTGATTATTTGGTGCGATTCGAAACATGTATTCGAAACGCATGTGCCACAAACGAGCATCGATGTTGTTTCTGTTTTTCATGCCCCTTTACGAAAGTAATTTCGCAAAACGTGTTAAAAAATTTAACAATTTGGTCAGAAAATTAAATCTCATTTAGAAAACTCTTGGTTGCTACTGTCGAAATTCACCTTTGGTTAAACCTCAAAACTGGCATATATTCATGATATGAAAATGCAAAAAAACTCAGAAACAAGCTTTTGAATTTTTCAACAACACTTCGCAGACACATTTGGGAAAGAGGTTGTACGTTTCCTTATTTCCAGTTGGAATAATCGGAAAACACAGTCGTGGACAAGGAGGCAAAGGACGCCTTAAATAATAATTTTATTAACTGTAAAATTCCTTTTAATGATTTTAATCTGTAAATCGTTAAACATATTTCTAGGTTACGTCAAAGAAGCAGGGATGTCGAAGTTCATAGAGATGCAACTGCTATATTGCAATACACATTTTAATATGTTTCTTGGTCGATCACACCAAGTTCTGTTAACACGCTGTCGACTTTGTCATACCAGAACGCCACATAGTTATATTTGAAAGAATGATCCAGGGCCCGAGTGTGTGCCATTCAATTATCCATCTATTATCAAACATGTCTTGACGAAGTGTGCTGACGTGACACAGATACTTATTTTACGTTGTTTAAAACTGTAATATTGTTTTAGTTTTCTCTGATCTGTATGCATCATCATATAATTGTACGAGATTCCGATTTAGTATCTTCCATTGTTTCTCATTTAATTGTTCTAATTTGCACGTCCTGAATATAGTTGAAATATTGCTTGCTGGGCGAAGCAAAAAATCAATCAATCAACTTATCATCCTGAAATATGTCTTTGTTTAAACTTTTTCACATTGATATGCCACGAAGCGTAAAATATAAAATCTTTTCAAATTTTGATATGCCACAAAACGTAAAATATTCTTAAAAGTTTGGTTAACCACAATATGTTTAATGTACTTTTATATAACTCGAATTTATTACTATACTTTTTGTTGGCTTGCGACGCTACCAATTGATCTTAATCATTATTGAAATATTGAAATAACATTTGCACAAGAGTACAATATTGTACATAAAATTGCTGAAGTTGCATCTGAGCATTAAAAAGTCACTCAGTTGATTCGACAGTGAATACAACACATTAGTGTTATTGACCGAACTTGCATTCTTTATAGTTCTACCATATATGTTTAGTCTATCTCTAGATTACATTCAGTTAAGGAAAGTACATTTATTATATGACGGATTTGGAACGTTGTTGTAGCCTGGTAACGAATTAAGGGTCAATTGGATACTTCCTTAACAGTAGTTAAATTTATAACACAAACGTGAACTAAAAACGTCCTCATATACTGCTGTTTTTTTCATTTTCCAGGATCAAAATTGGCGACATGTTTTTGCTGTTGCCGTACAGTACCTGTGCACCGAGCAGATGAAATAGGTAGGTCTATGTTACATTTATAAGAATAAGTATATGGCAAAGTACTAAGGATTATACACATTCTCTTAGCACTGAAGTGCTGGTTGGTAGCTTTCTTTAGACCCTTGATAATATTTTAAACTACCAGTATTGTGTATTTACGCAATCCCAGTGGACTTATATTATTCCATCTCCCATACCGCTGGAAATTAGTGCAGGTGAATTGATGCCACAGTGTCACAACGGGGTGAGTTAGGGTAAGCAAAAATTTGACAGTATTAAATATCTAATTCTAACACTGTATTTCTAATGCTTCAGAAATCCGCTAGATAGATATATTATATGGTTGTCACAATACTTAGACGTGTGAATATAATTTACTTACTGTGACTGTATGACACGTAACTTTGTCATCCTATATAATATATACAAAAATGCTGAATTAGATTACGGTCAGATTTCTACGTATTGGTTAAGTAAATTCCATCGTCACACAATAGTTGTGTCTATGTCTACGATTCACACCGTTTAATGAAGCAATAATTTTCTAAAGCGGATTTAGCCGAGGGGCTTATGCCGCTGGACATAGTGCAGGCGAATTGGTTCCACAGTATCACAACGGTGTATGCTCGAATCTCGCTTAGGGTAAGCAAACGTTTCAGCGAATTCTTTTTTAGATTTTTTCCCGCTGATTAATATTTTTTAAGAACGAATTGTGAGCACCACGCTTTTAAAATCTCCAAATGCCTTATCATTGGTGATATATTTTATAGCAGCCAAAGTTAATCCATATAAATGTAGATGAATTTAATGTTGTTCCATTGTGTGTGCACGTATCTCCTCGCCGACTCAAAAAAAGGCGATTTCTGTGAAAAAGAATTATCAAATCTTAGTTACTCAAAGTAGGACATTGCTGTAAATGTTTACATTCTTCTGAACACTATATTGAAAAACACGGTAAAAATTGCAGTCACGAACAATTAATAATTTAACATTCTGAGAAAAGGTACCGATCTTCTGCTTATTCAACGAACCCATTGAAGAACTTATCCCCACAAATATGGATGATATACTTACTTCGGAAACCAATCGCCTTGTGTTAAAAAGACACGTTAATGTTGGGGCTAACCTTTCTTCTTTTTTTAGCAATAATTAAAAAAATAATTTACTTGAACAGAAAAGCAAACTAACATTACAAATTTCTTTAATAATGTCTAGAACATTTTCCTATTATGTTGTTTTGGTCGTAATTTAATTGAAAAAAAACAAAAAAAAAACAGAAAACCGACCGAAAAACAAAGCCAAAGGTCAAGGGACAGTTACAAATCTGGATAAAGACAAACATACACAACGCAACACAAAAAACACCAAAACACAAAAACAAAAAGAGAATAACCCGAACCTAATAAAACCAAGGGTGCACTTAGGTCTTCTGACGATTAAGCAGTGCCTGCCTCTTATATATTTAATATATTGTTTTGAGATTAACGCCTTTTTCAGATTTCCCACATTCCCCTACAAACGAATTTGTCTTACATTGCGAATTTCGCTATGACAATACATCAAGTTTCTTTTGGTACGAACTTATTTTACCTGTCCCCTGCAGTTCGTTGTAAGAAGATTTCACTTTTTAGAGATATAACTTCAATCGAAATATATGACCGTTGTCAGAGTAATATTTGTTTTCAAAACCTTCCATTTGTTTCGGTTCAAATGTATTGGGATCTCCAATTTATAAGAATAATCAACATATCCTCATTTGAAGTATAATTTTTAAACGGTATTAAGGGTATATTTTACATCGAAAAAAGATCAATTGAACCATTATTTTAATGACTAAACACATATCAAAACGTGAAGACAATTTGTTAAGGGGTTCTCAAATTAAAGCACGGAAATTATTTGCCAGCCGTGCAACCTCCCATCAGCCCACCGAACTACGCCATTTAAATAACTATTTTTCTTCTTCCGAAAACCTAATTAGCAGGTGAAAATTTTATAATTGACTTTTTAAACACATTTTGTGTAAATAATTAATTTGGAATATTTGTTACTTTAATATTGCAGTGAATGAAGTACTTGCGCAGGATCTCTTTAAAGGTTATACGACAATCTATGCTGCAGTTTTAATTATTTTAAGACAACCCCAATATCTACGTGTCATGTTAGTTTTTGTTTGTTTTAAAACTAAAGGGTAAAAGAGAAAAATGTTCCAAAGTGTGTTGAAACACAATTGGTCAAAAAATATAATCTTACCAGTGGATACCGTAAAAATATATTAATCTGCCCGAAAGGATCATTTGGTTTCTGTTTTGTGGGAGGAGCGATCTGCAATTGTTGGCAAATATTATGGTCACTATTTGGGTCCAAATCTATACTGTGTAAGGATTGGAGAATTTATTAATCTGACACTTAAGCTGCGCATTGAACAAAATCAACGAAGAAACGTTTCATGCATGTTAAAGAAATAGTATCTTTAAGTTATTCCTATAACACTATTTCAATTTTTTGTTAAATAATTAACACAGAAACCGACGGAAGAACAAAGAGCCAAAGCCAAGGGACAGTTACATATTCGGATATAGACAAACACAACACAAAACCCAAAAATATAAAACAGAGAAATGGAGTAACTCGAACTCAATAAAAAACATGGGTGCTCCGGACGAATAAGCAGTGCATGCCTCTAATTAGACACCCGTCGAGTTAATAAATTTGTAAACGTCAAATAAACTACGAGATGTCGCTGCACGAGACTTTATCTGTTCTTCTCTTTTAGTTCATTTAAGATGATTATAAGTTTTATCAACGCCATTAAAAAAATTCCGACTCTTGTTCTTTCAATACCATCAGTTTCAAACTTTAAAGAAATAAATTTGTAAGACAAAACTCTACTGTTACCTTTGTCAATTAGAATGATAGTCAACACAGAAATTGAGAAATATATATATAAAATGAGTACTGAAATGTGAAGCATGAAAATCATCTTTGCAGATTATGAAATGAATCTAAATAACTTAACAAATAAACATGTTATTCCCCCCCTCAAAAACAACCGACAAAAATTACGATTGGTTTGATTTATTAAAGCACAGCCTACTTCAGTTAATTTTGGAATAACACATATATGTACAACTTTATCATGCATTAGCCTTAGCACGCACACGTGATATTTCAATTAAAAAAAATATGAGGGTTAAAATTACCTAAACACTTTTGAAAAACAAAGCGCAATTCCTAGCTTGAAACGGTAAAAGATTTTTAATTATTTCCCAAAATTAAAAAAACACAAAACGTCTGGTACCTCCTTCCATTATTCCA
This sequence comes from Limnoperna fortunei, assembly GCA_944474755.1. Classification (NCBI taxonomy): domain Eukaryota; kingdom Metazoa; phylum Mollusca; class Bivalvia; order Mytilida; family Modiolidae; genus Limnoperna; species Limnoperna fortunei. Next base: position 48,188,616 of record OX104123.1, read on the forward strand.
TGAAGAGTCGATTCGAATTTTCCGCTTTCAAATTATAATGTAATGCATTGTATGCTCTTAAACAAAGACGTAAGCAGTGTCTTTAATATTTGAAAATATCATATGCTTAGATAATTTATTATTTCTATAAATTTTTCCATCATGTGTTGTTTGTAGGTGATGACGACGACGAAGGTGAGTAAAGAATAAATAGTAACATTTCATCATTAAAATCATAGATGACTGCAAATCTGCAAATCATGCTATGTTTTTTTTATTTAATAAATTGTTCCTGTCTCTCATGCGAGACGGGATGAATAATCAAAAGCTAACCTGCGGAAACCAGTCGTACCTCAAGGATAACAGTTAAATAATGTTGTGTCTAGATTTGTTGATATATCGGAGGAGATAGCTACCTATTGGCTGTAGCATTCATAATGGGCGCAAGAAAAACCGACTGATCACGAAAATGGAAAAATATGCAAATCAATTGGAATCAAACTGTTTTAAAAGTAAATTGTCATTGATTGCCGTATGATTATCATAAAATGTGTATCATAAATTTTAACGGGAAAAAATATGCAAGATAATGGGAATCAAACTGTTTTAAAAGAAAAGTGGCATTGATTTGTGTGTGTTTATCATGAAATGTGTATCATAAAACATAAACTGAGAAACACGGACATTGTCTGATCTGTATTTTATGGACAAATGGACAAATGACTCCGGTTATGAGAACACATTTATTTGTTTTCCTGCTTTCTGACAAGGTTCACATCAACTACCTTACCACGTATGATGCATCTAGAGATGATTAGCACAGTACATGCGTCAATTGCTGCCTCTGACCTATATTTTGCGGTTGCCCGATTTGGCTAACTAAACATTGTGTACTTATAATGAATTGATGTAAATAATTAACAATACATATTGGCACTTAACATTAAAAATGAGGACGTATTTTTGTCCACAAAGAGCAATAAAGCTCAGAGACTGCTAGCCTTTAAGGACAGCAACTACTTGTAGATTTGTAGCTTTATTCTTAAAGCCTAAACGATACAATACATGACATGATTGGATACCAGTTAACCTACCGACGGTCTGGGGTTTTCTCTGGGTACTTCGACATCTTCTACCTATAAAAAATTAACGCTATGATATAGCTGAAAAATTTCTGTAAGTGACATTAAACAAATTCAAACAAACAATTTATATAAATTATAAATATAATTTTTATTCATCATATGAACTCATGCTGTACTGCACTGTCGGCAATGTAGGAAATGATGACAAAACATTCTGGAATTTCCTATTACATGTAGCACAAAAATAGTTACCCATGAAAATGTACATTGTTCTATTTGTACAAAAGGTAAGCGACTCGCACACTTTCATTTTTTTCAGCGAAATAAAAAACTTTGGCCCAGATTGATGCACACAATTTAAAATCTTGCACCCTCTTCAATATGTGATACAGTATTGATTGTCAATTATCCCAAAAAGCAACGCTATAAATTACTATTAATATTTCATAATGTACCACCCAAGATTTAAACGATTATCAAAACGTTTTCAACTTTCAATATCCGAAAAAATATGTAAAGCAAAATTATTAATAACTTTTTTCTAGCCTGGTGTTTCGAAATACTACAGGAAATTGTGAATTTTCACACAATTAGTGAGCAAAACCTAAATGAAAACCTTCGTAAATTTTATGCCGAGTCGCAGCCAAAAAATATAGATAAAAAACCCAAAGTATGCCGAAAAAATTGAGCAGGAATATCACAAAAAATATACTTAAGAGTGTTCGTGCCGCAAGTAAAAGACACTTAAGAGATATAGGATGCAACATCGACATAGTTCGAGACAAAAACCTGAAACTGGCAAACTCCATGCTGACGGCTAAGCTTATGTTCAATCTTCGCAATGAAATGCGCGTCTAACAGAGCACCATTATATCAAACTCCAGGTTACAAAAAATAAATGCATAACTATAAAAGAAGAATGATGTTGTAGTCCTTCGTTACAAAGTATGGTAAGTTCTAGCAATTAAATTTGTCAGTCGAGGAATTCAATTCCCTTTACAATTATCAATTAATTCACTCAAATTTGTAAAGCATTATAAATATAGAGAATACTTCACGATTACGCATGAGATCCTCTAGAAAAAAAATATCAAGGGGTTGTAGAGAATTCATCTCAGGAATCTCAAGATAAAAGAATATATTCCTTTGTGTCTGAATCATGTCCTGTCCAAGCAGTAAAACTGTTCTTGTCAAAATGTCATCCAAATTCAGAATGTTTATTCAATCAGTGTAGTCTTGATGTCCTCTCGGTAACCCTTGTAACTATCCGGTGTGATACTCCTAGACACCATTGAAAGTAAAATCATTTTCCTATTTCATGCCAGATGTTTGTAAAAATGCGGGAGTTAAGCGTTACACAGCACACTCATTACATGCAAACACCATTACATTGTCCTATCACATATGTGAGGAAAGTCTGAAGTCTTACTGTAGTAGACCAAATAATGAACATAAGCATAAAATCAGTGTTGTCCCTGATATTGTCGCTACTGGTGGCAACTCCAACTGTTCATCTTCTGCTCTTCTGCCGCGTGCACCCCAAAAACCAAATGTCGCACATTCAGGTGGAACATGTGGTATTGCTTCTGTACATGGAAACAAAAACCTGCCTTTAGTCCCCCTGACTATGTCACATCAGGAAATTAGTACATGGAAAATGTATGGATTTGTCTCAAATTCCGTTTTCACAACTGTAGCTTACACTTCAATTAATTTTCGTCGTAGTTTTTGTGTACATGTGTGTGTACCGACTGTGACGTATGTAGTGATCATTTGTTTCAATGTGTGCCAATTCAATATTGTGACTTGTCTATTAATTTCTTAAATTTCAATATTTTATTGTTGTAGATTATGAACAAACTGTTTATTAATTAAGTTAAAACTCTGCTTTGTGTTAATTTTGTTTACAAATCAGACTGTGTTTTGTGGGATTACATTTGATACGTAAAGCCATAAAATATTCACACGACAGGTTACACAGGCTTACAAAATACAAAAAACAGAGAATTGAGGTTATCCTAGGGAAATTAATTCCTTGCATGCAATTTTAGGAATTATAAGGATTAAACGTTTTTTCAAAGGATTTATCGGTATATCAACAAGACCAACTCACTCACAAACATATCACATCATTTAAAATCGATGTTCGATCCTGTAATAAACTCTTCGTTTTATTGTGTATATATGTGTGACTTAATTTTATGCATCCAAATTTCAGCTCATTTTTATCTCGTCCAGGTTTAATTTGAAGGACGCCAGTGTACCTGGTGAATAAATACCAACTTCGGTAGGAAAAATGACATGCAACCATTCGCCATGAGAAATTGTTATTTTTAAAGTAATAATTATTCCTGGAATAAAAACGTTAAATATGAAAAGCAAAATATAAATCTACAGAGCTTAAATTACAATTTCTCAATTCACAATACCTTCAAACTTTATTTATGATGCCTCATTATCATATTTCTAATAGATATTAACACTATTTTTGTAGGTCCCAAGTGGGTTAAGATGATAAGTAAGTATATTCCGGTCACAATCACAAATGATACTTCTTTCGTGACTACTTTAAATGTTGGTAGGCATGAATCAAATTTTAAATAGTCAACCAAAAAATGAATGTGTCTGCAGAACTTAAGAGAAGTTGAGATTTAAATTTTCGGTACCGTTCAATACATCTACATTTTACGCAGAATATTCATGTATTATTCAATTTTCAAAGTAGGGCAGTTGACCAAGGTCATTGAGAATGATTAATCTTGATTTATTTGGAATCATTCTTTTACCTGAAAAAATATTACAAGCTCCAGATTCTAGCCTATATTTTAATTCACAGATTTAAAGAAAGTAATGCGTAAGTAAACGATATAAAATTACATCAATTAGTTTTATTTTTGCATCGCAGTTCAGCTGCAAAATGAAATGCGAAGAAATTTTAACGAATAAACACCTGATAAAAATGCTTTCATATAGACTAATGAAATATATATAAATATTTGTCAACGTTTATTGAAAAACACGACCTTAGCTGCAGGAGAGCATTGCGTTCTTTTGACGAATAAAAAATATCAACGCTCAACGACTTTTAAATTTGATAAACAACTTATATCCATTTACAAAAATATTAAATATGATTTAAAAACAGTTTTTGCCCTTACAGTCTGAATCTAAATATATATACAAAGACATTTGTTAGTTTTTAATTAGCGCACCACTCCGTTACAAAAAAATCTTTAAATAAAATACGTGTTTATTTAACATTGATATCGGTTTAATTTACCTAAGGCACAGACTACCGCGGCTCATTTTAGAATAGTAAACAAATACAAGATATATCTACAACAACATCATGCATCAGCATTCATTATGTACAGTTATGTATGAATAAAGCACAAAATATCTAGACTGTGCAATGTAATATCAAAGATCACCATCACAAAAACGCTAGAATAAAGTTAATGCACATAAAATCTAGATTGCATATTCTACTTACAAGCCGTTTTATGTATTAGAACATGTACCGTCTATTTACACTCACGAATGGCTTCTATTTTGAAAAGGAAACTTATATTCATCCCTCTTTGTAAAGTACATTATTTTGTGTATTTATCTCTTGGGGAGATAATTGTGCTTGATTTAAATTATTTATAGCCATTATATATTTAGATTATTAGTTTATTTTGTTTAGGTATACCACGTAAGTATGTCTTAACATCTTAAAGTTTTTCAGCAATTAAGATTGTCCTGTGAAATGAAAAACAACTGAAATGTTGTATCATTACAATTTTGTAATAACATCATTGGTCACAATCGCCAAACGAGACGTTTTTCTTTAACGCATGTATTGTGACTTTCCTTGTTGGTTTGAATGAGGTTCAACGTGAGTTTAAGCAATTTTTAAGCTATGTCATGCCGTCTAACTTTTATTTGGAGAGGAAGACAGAGTACCCGAAAAAATCGACAGGGGGGAAACTAGCAATCTTTATCAAGTAAAATTGGACTAAAGAACAGTCTACCCGTATTAAGAATCGAAATCTAATTTTTGACAGACAACATGATCAATAGTATACGAACTACCTTAATCACTCGGCCACCAATGCCCCTTAAATTGTTGGTAGACCTAAATAAAAAAAGTAAATAGTTAACCACAAACAAAACGGAACGAAGAGAGGAAATGTATCTTTCCTTGTACCATTTAATTAATCTACAGTTTACACAGTAATTTAGTACATTATGTTACAATAATATAATAACAATTCCAATTCAATTCAAGAAGCAAAAGAAGATCAGTTTAATTTGCTAAGGCAGAGACTACAAATACTACATATATGCACAAACATGTTACGCAAATACACATGCAAAACGTTATGAATCTGGCAATTTTAAATTTAAGATTACCCTCTCTAGAAGCTTAACTAATGTTTACACCTATGGAATGCAGACAGGGGATTCTACCAAGAAGATGTTTCATTTATTAAAGTATTTGCAGTCGATTAAAAATGACGATGGCTTCTACTAGAAACTATCTGTTATTGAAAAATTATGTTCATCCACGTTCGTTAAGTACTTTCGAATGGCGTATTTACCTCTTAAGCAGATAATTTTGCTTGGTTTAAAATATTTATAACAACAACATGTTTACTTTTTTAATATTGTAAAACATATCAATAGTGTATTTTTGTAGGTGCACGACGTAAGTATATTTTAACATGTAATATGTGTTAATTAACATTCAATAATGTCCTGTGAAATGAAGCAACAGTTTTCTATTCAAATGTTGAATCATTATATTTTTGTAATAACAGCAGTGGTCACAATCGCCAATGGGACCTATTTCTTAACTGCTTAAATGTACGTAGGCTGAATGAAAATTAGAGTAGTCAACAATATACTAGATGTATCTACAAAACGGAACTAAAAAGAAGAGATTTATCTTTCTATGTGCCGTTCATTTATCTAAAGTTTCCGCAGTATTTAGTAAAAATATGGTACCATTTATAATAACAATTATTATACCTCATGACGATCATGATACAGAATAGTTAATTTCTATTGGTTATATTCAAACATGTGATTTCTATGGAAAGCCGCAGTGAACCCGTCGACGACAATGATAATTTCTATATAAAATGGTCATTATTATCGTCGCCGATTTTTTGTCAATTTGCGGAGACGACAATCTTTACACCAATAATTATGATCGTCGATTTGTGTTTATTCAGCGGAGACGACAATCTTTACTATAATTATTATGATCGTCGATTTTTTTTTCTTCGGCGGAGACGACAATCATACACTCATCATTATGATCGTCGATTTTTTTTTATTGAGCGGAGACGACAATCTATAACACTCATCATTATTATCGTCGAATTTTTAACTCAGCGGAGACGACAATCATAATAACACTCATCATTATGATCGTCGAATTTTAATTCAGCGGAGACGACAATCATAACACTCATTATTATGATCGTCCAATTTTTTCTAACGGAGACGACAATCATAACGTCTAACATTATGATTGTCGATTTTTTTTCTTGCGAGACGACAATCATAACACCCTTCATTATCGTCGAGCTTCTACGCGAGGTCGACAATCTTGGCGGAAATAATATGCGAAATTGATTTCAATGTAATCCGATCATGTTCTACGAATTACTCTGCCCATCATTATTATCGTCGAGTTTCAACAGTGCGACAATCTTGGCGGAAAGGAAAAACATACCCGACTTTGTTTTAACAGTTACATGATTGTAAACTTCCGGTAATTTACTCGGGTTGGAAAGGTCTGTATGCATGGTAAACTTGAAACGGGTTACTACTATACTGACTATTGAGTAATCAACCACTAAAATCTTCTTTATCTCCACCAGGCGAGTGCTTTTTCAGTAACCCCCACCTAAATGGCCAAATAGGCTAAGTTAACCCAGACAATACTCGAAATTTGCACCATAGTTTTAGGCTTAGCTGTTGAGTGGTTAGAAGGTACAGGTTCTACAGAATATTATTCCCACTCAGATATAAACATTATCCCAGTTTTATCAAATAGGAATGTTTTAAGGATTAAGACAGTGGTAAGTTGTCTAGATAAATAAACTGAGATAATGTGTGAGTATGTCATTGAAGGGGCTGAATGAATGGCAGAATGTTGAGATTATGACATAAAGCTATTGGCTTTAAATAATCTGAATCTCTCACCTTTTATTAAATATAAATTGTGTTATTGTAGTATAACTAATTAAAGATTCCAAAGATGAGGAAATATTCAATGATATGACTGCACAACACCATAATTGGCGAATGCGATTAGCACATGGGTGAATTGTATGTTTTTTGTGGTCACAAGTTGAATATTTTCCATATTTGGAATCTTCATTGAGTTACACTTTATATTACATAGATAAAATACAAATGGAGGGCAGATATACTATTTACCTTGATTACTTTGGAAAACGCGAAGTGATTTTCGAGGTCATTCATAATGTTTTGGTGATGTCACTTGGGCCATACAAAATTAATTTTTAGCTTCTCGAGCCATTTTTATCCCCTGCGATGACATGTTAGTTTTATGAAATAGCAATAAAAAGGGACAATGATGCTGCCTCGGAACAGATGAGTCAGTGGCCCGAGACGCTAAATATTTTTCTTTTTGGTCTTAACAATGTTAGATAATTTTTTAGAAATTCACATTGTGAAATATCAAAATTGAAAAAAAAATAACTTTAAAACATATATAGTAAGCTGACAACTGTTAGCCATTGTCATGATATTAACAATTTTCAATGGTAAAAAATTTCATGGTCACATTTCAATCCATAAATTGCTCCTTTTTAGCTCCCTTGTAAAAAAATTCTAATTTATCAAAGTGTGCGTTTTGACCCCAATATTCTACTTCTAACACCAGTGGCCAAATTTTTTTGTCTGACCAAAAATCCACACAACTATTTTGTTAAAGCTATGAAAAATCTGTCGGATGACAATAAATGTTGAAAATAAAAACAAATGTCAAAATAGGAATTAACTCTTCGATTGATCAACACAAATTGGTTTTCAAGAAATTTGTACACTTGTAATAGATCTAATTATTTTAAATTTATTTAACCAAAAGGAGATTTTGCTAAATCTGAACAATTTTAGAAATATATGCAAAACCCTGAAATTTTTACCTTTAAAGCTATACATTATAATTTTAGCAATGGTCTTAGACAAAACTGACATTGAAAAAAGGAAATTGTCTAATGACTTTGTTCAATGGATCATGATGCTACTAGATCTAATGTGATTGCTGACCCGACCCTTCATGCCTTTATTTGATATCTGAACATCTTGTTGTTTGCTTTTTTGCAGTCTTTTACTGGCTATTGGAACTGAATTAATAATTTTTTTTTAAAGAAAGCACTAAAGCATTGAATTTAATTTAATGCATTTTTTTATGCATGGTTTTGATAATTTGTTGTGTGGCTTTTATCTTTGTGTTCATTGCAATTCTAATTTTGACTTTGTCATATGATAGTTTGAAGGACGTTTGTTGGGAAACTGGTTTACAAAGCTCATTACATTGCCTTTAGTCTTTGCAGACTTAACTGATAAGCAAATATATTTATAAATATCAATGTAACACATTCCTGTTTTGTTTTCCAGAGTGACGACCAAAACTGCACACTAAAATGCTTTGATGAGGTGATCTTTTCCTACAAAGACAAGGAGTGAACGTTCATATTTTTGTTTATATTAATTTTGTATGATATAAAATATGTACTGTTTTAAATTTTGTGAATAAACTTCTGTGAGAACATGCTTTTACCATTTAATAGGCAGGATGACAGGATTTGGAATCCAGTGTTTGTTATGGTTTAGGCACATGCTTCATTAATGTGCATTTTAATTTGTAAACAAAGGTCTTAAATTCTACCTTGACAAGAACTTTTTTGAACAGTATGTAACAATACCACTTTCCAACGATTCTATACACATCACAATTCTTGGCCTACGATCCTATTCATATCACGATAATGGTCTTTGCTAAATTTAATTTAAAAATGCCAAGTTATACTTATTTAGAAGAAAACAGCAATTGTAAATTTGCAGGATTATTATAATTTTCGTGCTTAATTCAGCCCTTTCCATGAATTATGGGTTTTATGTCACAAAATTTGTTGTCACATGATCAGAGATGATATCTCAAATTTTGTGGGAGTTATGGCCCTTTGAACATAGAAATTTGCTGAAATTCTTGATTTATCATCTTGTGGACAAAACTTCTCTGAAACTACTGAACATAATTTAATGAAACTTGGTATGTAATAAGTATAATTTATTAAGTTGTGCATTTTATCACAAATTTTTTATTCGCAAAAATTACGAGCTCAGGGTTAATTTTTATAGTCCAATAGCGGAATGTGTGGGGTATGTGAGAGTGCTCACTAAGGTTCTTTCATTAGATGTGAATTGGAATATATGGTCAGGAAGCTCAGTGGCAGAGCATTCAGTTTTCAACTGAGAGGTCCTAGGTTCAAATCCTGAATTTTGAATTTGGTAACTCTTGTTTTCATCCGATCGTCTTTTCAGGGTATGTTTCTTGCTGTTGAAGGAAATGGATAGTTCTTTCAAAGAATATATGAATATGCAAAGTAATTATTCATTCCTTTGCATATTAATAATCAATATGAACAATATGACTACATTAACAAAAAAGACATTTTATTAAATAAGATCAATCAATTAAATAACTATTTACATGTATATACAAGCCTGCGAATAGATCAATAAACTGAACTTATCAGTTTAGGAACATCCATCTAACAATATATGCAAATACAAAGACAGTTTTACAGATGCAAACAAATCAGTTATTGTACCTCTAAGAAGATAAGCCATTTACTGGCACTTGTATACAAAATTTTTTTTATATAATATTGCTCATAGATATGTTTGCTGTACTTCAAAGAATAAATTAATAAAAGATTATTCATTTACAACGGACAACAATTTATGCACAAGAAAAGTGAATAAATGTTTACACTCTTCTATATTTTTACAATCATAGCTAATATTTTCATTCTCACAAATCTCTATTAGTACTCAAGTAATATCAACATCTGGCTCATCATAAATATCCGCAACTACACAGCATTCCAAGTAAAAAAATTGAATTGTTTGTTGATCACACTCATTTTTATAGTCTGTTGCGTCTGAAAAAAAACCAAAACAGCATGACATAAATGTCAGTCTCGCATGTACAAGTTGTCTGCAACATATTTAATTATTTTAGAACATACTGATGATTAGAAAGCATGAATTCTCATCAATTTGAAAACCATGTTGAAAACTGAGAAAGTATAATGGGTTCTTTCATACATTTTTGGGAAAGACCGGTTGATCTTTCACGAGTGATAGAAATTTTATGTCTTTTGGCGAGTGGAGTGCAGCGGAACGAGCGAAAAGACATAAAAATTTCTATCACGAGTGATTGTTCACACGGACTTTCCCAAAAACGTATGAAAGTAGCTATTTCTTCCGTAAACCAACAACTTTCACATCACTATAACATATAGACTCTCCATTGTTGTAGACTCCATTGTCTCTGACATCCAATATAGGAACACTGGAAACAAGAACGTCATAGAAGAACGTTGTTATGCTTCCATAACAACGTTCTTGTTTCTGGCGTTTTGATTGGATGACGCAGCAAGTACAGATGTGTGCGCCTGAGCTCATCTGTACCAGAAATCGGACATTTACATAAGAATGTGATATACTTTTTTCTTAGTAATGAAAATTTTGAACTATTTACTTCTCCATGATCTTGCATTAATATTGACAGAGGACTCTTCTTAATGGCAATGCCAATTGTTTTCTCTAGCAAGACTTTTAAAAAAAATCACTGTTCAAACTAACCTTATAAAATTTTGGAAAAGGACGTCCTAAAGATGATGTGTGCAATGTTTCAAAGCAGTCCTTTCATTGGTTAAAGAGGAGAAGATTTTTTAAAATCAAGTAAAATTGATTAAAAAAATGTTCAAGGAGAATACTTCCTAAACGGTTCATCAGACAATCTTGACCCTAAAGTCATTTTTGTAGCCCTCATAAAGCAGAACAATTAGGCAATGCTAACTTTTTCTCTAGTTTTAATAATTTTTAAGATTTTGAGGCAAAAATGTCAAAAATCATCAATTTTGACAATTAAAGGGCAATAGCTCCTACAAGGAGTCATCATACAACTTTGACCCAATGGAGTGTTTTGTAGAGCTTTAGATGCTGAAGAAGGAGGGTCTGTTCGGTTTTCCTGTTTCTGTTATACTTTTTGATCTATAAGCAAAAAACTGTATTTTGACCCCCCTGTTCTATTTTTAGCCATGGTGGCCATGTTGGTTGGTCTGAGGCCATGATTTGGGCAAACTTGGTAGAGGACATTTTACTGATGATGTGTGCAAAGTTTCAAAGCAATCCCTTCAGTGGTTTTGGAGGAGAAGATTTTTTTTAGAAAAGTTAACGACGACGACGGACGCCAAGTGATGGCAATAGCTCACCTGAAATGAATTATTTCCCTACTGGGGCCCCTTATTTCTTAACCCCAATTATGAAATGATCCCAAAAGGGTAGGTGCACATCTTCATTATGTCTGTAATCAATATGCAAAATTTCAGGTTTTTGAGATTTAGATAATACAAAACAGGAACCCTATAGCACAACGGATGGACAGATGAATCTGATTCCTAGACCTGCTTTCGCCTTTGGCGCAATTTAAATCATTTCAAGGTCTCTAATTTATTTCGTTTATTTTTTTTTATTTCTATAATATGCAATCGTCTTTTATCTTAAACCATTGTTACCATTGTGTCGATTAAAAATATGCAGTGAGGCAGTGAATGCCTTGCAAATTTCCTTCTTCTGAATTTTGGTCATCTTTTCAAACAGTTAATATAAGTAACCATTTTCCTTACATGTGGCAAAACATATCATAGTCCTTTAAAAAGTTCAAATGTTAAGACAAGACAAAAGATATTAATAGAGCTAAAACAAACCTTAAAATGGTTAATCCAGGCCAGAAATCAGCTTTTGCTGGTCGCAGCAATCCCCACCATCTTTCAATGCGCTGTAAAATATACAAATATTTTACCGGTTAATGCTACAACCTTTTAATGCCTAAGTATCTTATGAGTTAAAATTTTATTAAGACAGTTAACGGCTTGACGGAAATTTGTATGGACGTACATTCATGAGTAGAATCAGGAACATATATAAAACAGTTTTAGAGTTACGGGGTAGAATCAGGATCATATATAATACAGTTTTTATGAGTTACAGGGTAGAATCTCATAAAAACCTATATAAGACAGTTTTGAAAGGCTACAGGGTAAAATTAGGAATATATACTAGTACAAGACAGTATATTTCAATAGTTACGGGCAAGTATCAGAAACATATGTAAATGTATTTTAATACCAGAATAAAGCCAAAAAATTTATTTTAACTAATAAATCATGCTTAATATTGTGTCTGAAAAAGTCCTCTTTTGGGGATAATTCAGGAAAAATGGGGCTTGGACATGGTCTTTTTGTGGGAAAATAATTAAAAAATACTCAAGTTTGGGGAAGAATTAGTACCAAGAAAGAAAATAATGAAACCTTTTCATGCATATTGCAAATTTTATTAAAGATATTTAAATATAGAACGATACGTAATTGTAAATTATTTGCAAAATGAAATCTTTCTTCTATTCTTTATAACATGTTCATTAGCAAAGAGATACTCAAGGATAAAAAAATTCTTCCCCGAAAAATCAGGATACAGCCACTGTTTTCTGGGCAACTACATATCAAAGGATCTTAATATTTGGTATGTACATGTAGCTTCATCTCATGGTACTTTATGGTCATGATGGTGTTAAGCGATTTTATACCTGAAACATTTCTAATCCCTGTTTACCAAATATTTTTTGTATGATGCAAGCAACATACATCTTCATGGAAGTCCGCCATTTTAGTTTAATTTTTGGAGTGGTTTATAACAAGGAATCTTACTGCCTTCTGTTTCTGTTCAAGGTCAGCTTTGTTTTGTGCTTATCAAAAATTGGTACATGTACATGCAAAAAGATTATGATACACAAATCCGTGAAAATAAGCAACTTCATTTTGAAAATCAAACATTTGGAGTTATTGTAATCAATCTGTAGTATAATTTCAATACATTAATAATGAATGTGATTATTTATCATTATGAAATTTTTGCACCAATGGGGTCTCAGCATTACCTGGTTCAAAACAGAGGGACCAAAATTGAAGGATGCACCATCATGACAAGCCTCTTGCATTCTTGATATGATACCATTTTCAGTGCCAGGATCTGCTCGAATATAAATACAAAATAAAAGAATATATAAATCTCGACATCCTTTATTTAAATTTTGCAGAAAGTTATTGAAATTTATACTCCATTAAATGAGAAACATAATTTAATCACACCCAGTTGTTTGTGAAAGGTTAGTTACAGAACTTTTCAATGTGTTGATCTGTGTCTTAAAAGCTGTTCAATTATACAAGTAACTGCATCCAAATGTAGAATGACACACTAATTAAACTAAACAACTAAACAAAAAAATGTAAAGACACAGGTGTCATGATAATACAAAATGTTTGAACATGGCACATTGCTGCTGTAGCTTTGTTATTTATTTTTAATGCCAATGTTAGCTTTGTATTTATATCTGTTATGTATGCTAATCATTTAACACAAACATAAGAAAAATATTAATACTATCTCATTTATTAGATGTACATGTATTAAATTTGACAGTTACCCCTCTGTTAGAAATAACACACACAAAAATGCATGTGATGCACAGAATGTACGATGCAACATGCAAAATTGGACCCTTTTTAACACATGACAACACAATTCTTTTCAAAAATCCTGTGGAGAACCCTGTACTACATATTTTGTCCTTGCTTCATACCAAGTAAGTTTCGTCATACAGTATAAGTGGTTTTTTTCGCGGTGATTTAATTTTCGCTATATTCACGGTTAAAGTTGGAACGTGAAAATAAAAACGCGAGAAATATTAGGACAAATGATATAGTTATTCATTCTGATCACAGACCGCGAATATTATAATACGCCAAAATAAACTCACACAGTTTTTAAACAAAAACGCTAAATTTTCCACACGCTAAAAAAAAACACTTATACTGTATTCTGTTTAGCGGTTTAGGAGTTGTGTTTACAAACTTTGTGAGCATGGTGAGAAACTGTATCAAAAAGCGAATTTTCAAAAAACCAAAAATCAAAACAGTGATACATATGTACATGTAGTAGATGTATATTAACATGATAAATACAGGGAGTTTTAAATATAACGAACTTAACTAATTACAGGTGAAATTTGCATTTTTGTCTAAATAAGTTATTTCAAAGAAATTTATTTTTATAAAATGTTTGTAAATGAGAGTGAACTCAGCAGACTTGAGTATGTGAAGGAGATGTCCTATAAAGCACTACTAGTACCTACAACCAATCTTATTCAAATATCCAAAACACCTTGTCTCTAGAAATAGTATTAAACAAGAATATGTCCGAAAGACATAATGCCCCATCTCACAACATTTATTTGGAACAGATGGATGAACGAACCAGAACACTATATGCCCCCCTACTTTCATAGATAGGGCATAAAAACACAACCCAGTGGGTCATTTTTGCGAAGTCAGTTACACAAATGTAATACAAATGTATATATGTATTGTAAATGCACAAAAAATGCACATGCATTAAATTAGATCTTAAACATGTATATAACCCTCCCCAACTATAGCTTTGAGAGGCTATAAGTATAATTTAGTTAAAAAAGAGTTTATTTTGTAAAATATATTTGACCTGCATTTAATTTTATTTCACTACATGTATAACTGAACTCTTAAACAAATGTTAATAGGGCGAACGAACCCTCTAGTAGGACGAACAGATAAATGAGTACGAACACACCCGATTACCGATGGCGGTAGGAAAAATGAATATATAACGACTTGCCCCACTCTCATGTCGCCCCACATTTAATAACGAGTCGCCACACTCAATAACGACTCGCCCCACATATGTAAAATAAAAAATTTATAATAGAAATTTATATATTTAATACTTTATAATATAAATAAATGCATTGATAGTATAAATTTTTTAATTTGGGTATTGTACTGCTCGGTGTTTTAATAAATCGAAATTGTAATCTAAATGTAAAACTATTAAATGCTGCCTGCAAACTGTGTAGAATACTGTTAATCTTACATACTATTGAAAACAGGTTTCTAAAATTTAAAAAACAAGGTTGTCTTGTTAACAAATTTCTAACGTGCTTGCTTATTCAAACTACACCGAGACCGTTAACAAGAGACCATAAAACAACCATTGTAGTTGATATGTAAATCGACAGACATACGCTTTAAAAAACCTTACTGCATACTAGCAGTACAAATTCTGATTATTTTGGATGCAAAATATCTTTTTACTGGATTTTTATGTACATAATTTTAGTCTTTTTTCATTAAATCAATGAATTGACACTTATTAAATGATTTTCAGGTACGAATTAAAGAATAATTTGTACTAGTACTGCCTCCCTCGTTTTTATTTTTTCCTTTCTTTCTCATCCTTTCTCCTTTCTCCCTCCTCTTCTCTCCCTGTCTCCCACTACCCTGTCCGCCCTCTCATACAAAGACTTCTACAAAACTACGTTTTTGTTATTGTTAAAAACTTTATTATAGTAACATTCTCGTAATAAATATTAGGTTTTACACCGTTTTGAAAGTGAAGGTACATGCTACGATAATCTTGTTCAAAAACCAGTATCTGTACAACATATGCCAATCTCAGACAATTTTAGCATTAAAGACAATTACTTCATTATAATAATAACTGCGTCGGTTAACTTTTCATCCTTTAAAACTGTTAATCCCATCAAAGTTAATCGCGATTGTAAACAAGCAAATATTCAATTATAATTATCACAATTAATTAAAAAAGTGAACACGAGTTCACTTTAATCTCAAGAGATCCAAAAAGTTCTAGAATAAAATATATGCAAATTAAAAAATTTATACTATAAATTTAATTAAATATATTTTAAAATATTCAATTTATAAACTTATATTATATATTTTACATTTGTGGGGCGAGTCGTTATTGAGTGGGGCGACTCGTTATTAAATGTGGGACGACTCATTATTAATATGGGACGACTCGAGAGTGGGCGAGTCGTTACGATACCGGAAAAATGGCCATGGGCATAAAAATGTGGAAAATTGCCTAATTGAAATAAAAAATACCCCCGTGGCCGTGTCACACTATTTTAGAGGCAAGTGCTTGCAACATAATCATGCGATTTTAGTTGTTGATTATCAAATAGTAGTAACCCGTTTCAAGTTTACCACATACACTGATACAGGTATAGCTCTCTTCGAGTAAATTACCGGAAGTTTACAATCATGTAACTGTTAAAACAAAGTCGGGTATGTTTTTCCTTTCCGCCAAGATTGTCGCACTGTTGAAACTCGACGATAATAATGATGGGCAGAGTAATTCGTAGAACATGATCGGATTACATTGAAATCAATTTCGCATATTATTTCCGCCAAGATTGTCGACCTCGCGTAGAAGCTCGACGATAATGAAGGGTGTTATGATTGTCGTCTCGCAAGAAAAAAAATCGACAATCATAATGTTAGACGTTATGATTGTCGTCTCCGTTAGAAAAAATTGGACGATCATAATAATGAGTGTTATGATTGTCGTCTCCGCTGAATTAAAATTCGACGATCATAATGATGAGTGTTATTATGATTGTCGTCTCCGCAAGTTAAAAATTCGACGATAATAATGATGAGTGTTATAGATTGTCGTCTCCGCTCAATAAAAAAAAATCGACGATCATAATGATGAGTGTATTATTGTCGTCTCCGCTGAAGAAAAAAAATCGACGATCATAATAATTATAGTAAAGATTGTCGTCTCCGCTGAATAAACACAAATCGACGATCATAATTATTGGTGTAAAGATTGTCGTCTCCGCAAATTGACAAAAAATCGGCGACGATAATAATGACCATTTTATATAGAAATTATCATTGTCGTCGACGGGTTCACTGCGGCTTTCCATAGATTTCAATTCATTTTCCACTACATGACTACCTACTCTGCTCCAAAAGTCAACATATATCATATATCATGTGACAAAATGTTGACTTTTCAATATTGTCATACATGACATATGTTGACTTTTGTAGAAGTACATTTTGGACAACCTGATGTCAGACACTGTGAACGTTTTCTGTTGTTCCAATGTTGTGCCCAAAAAGAAACTATTTTATTCGTTATAATAAAACGATTGATTACTGCTTTAGTGGTCAACCGTATGAAATAATGGGCCCTTGACCTGGCCTCTCGCTGACCTGACCTGACCTTGGCCCTTGGCCTCGGTTAGGTCAGGTTTCCTCAAGTCCAGGGCTTGGGGTCCATTATATCCTGTTTCTGACCACTAAAGCAGTAATTAATTGTATATTGCAATTCGATTTAAGAAGTAAATATGTTAAACGGTATTTGAGACGGAATAATTTTTATTTTAATAGTTCACCTATTACCATAAACAAAAAACAATAATTCCAGAATCAAAGCTATCCTTCAATTTCCTGAGTTAAAGGAAGTATAAGGGTAAATGCCGGTACATAAAGCTTGTTTTAATTAGACTATTGAAATTTATATAAACGTTCAACGTTCAGTAAAGAACGCGACCTTTGCTGCAAAAAAGTACATGCGTTCTATTTTTTCTGTTACAGTGTATCAATGGTCGATGACTATTAATTTCGAAATAAAACATTATGTCCATTAAAAACATCACATATGATTTACAGACAGTTCGACTACCGCAGGTCGGGGTAGGGTTCTCTCTGGCTTCCTCCCAAATAAAAACCCGACGCCATGAAATAGCTGAAAGAAGCTTTAAAACACCATTCAAGCAAACAAACAAACAGACAGACAATTCAATGCACTTTATATTCTAAATCTAAACATCTAAGGAAAGACATGTGTTAGTCCTAAATAAGAACAATCTCTACAGAAAAGACCAATTCTAAAATAAAATATAGGTGAAGTTATAATGCAGGTATTGCGATAGCCTATATTAAACTATCCTTTATGATATACAAGTATTAGTAGACCAAAAAATCAAACCAAAACCGCTATGACTGGTAATTTAAAATTCAAGATTACGGTCTCCATAAAACACCAATAGAATACAGACAGCAGATTTTATTGGAAGCTATTTCACGCATTAAAACATATGCTGTCGATTTCAAATCCAGATGGTTTCAACTTCACACAATGTTTAATAGCTTTTTTGTTTGTTTTTTTTAATGGTGTTTGAACGCCACTTTCAGCAATTTTTCAGCTATTTCATGGCATCCAGTTTTTATTGGGGGAGGAAGCCGGAGAGAACCCCCGACTTGCGGTAGGAAAACTGGCAGTCCTTCTCAATTAAGATTGGAGTCGAGTACACCCTGCCTGCAGTGAGAATCGAACCCACAATCTCAGTGTTGACAGACCACGTGATCAATAGTAGACGAACTACCTTGACCACTCGGCCACCGAGGCCCCCATTGTTTAATAGAAAAATTATTTATAACACCGCCTTGACATGTACTATGAACTGCATATGTATAGTAATGACATGTTTATATTATTAGTTTCTAAAAGACCTCAAGACTGTTTTTGTGTGCATATACCACGTAAGTATAATAGAACATTCAATAGGTTTGTTATTAGCGCTGAATATTTTCCTGTTAAATGAAGCTAAATTTTACAATTCAAATGTTGTATCATAACATTTTATAATAACATCACTGGTAACATTCGGCAATAATTCGTCTAACTTTAATGCTTAAGTTGTCCGTAGGCCTGACTTCAACAGTAACAAGATGTGTCTGCGATACAGGGCTAAAGAGACGAAGGTTATCTTTTCGTTGACCGTTCAATACACCTAACATAGATTCTGTTCAGAACATCTAATATAGCTTCTATACTATAATACAGTTTAAAAACTTAACGGAAATAATAGGTTTACAGTCGGTATATAACAAGTGTTTCAATTAGACTATAGAAATTTTTTTATATAAAATTTTGTAAACGTTTAGTGAAGAACACGATCTTTGCTACAGAAGAATAAACGCGTTCTTACATTAAAGGTTACAATATATCGAAGGCCGACTTTCTTTAATGAAACACAGTTCGTCTTTTTTATGCTTTTTATTCCTCCGTGTTTAAACCTTCGCTGTACACAAATGCATTAGTGTTTTTGTAAATTGAGAGTACATATTTTATAAATATGTTTGATAAAACAGATTTGAATAATACATTTCTTGTAAAGGACGTACCATGGACTCTTCAGAGGCCATACTTATTCTGTATATTAATATCAATTTAAAACAATTCAGTCAATCTAATACTACTATCGTCCAATGAAAAAAATGCAAGGCACAAAACAATAAGCTAAACAAATAAACTAACTTTGACAAATAAATCAAGCATGTACGCTTTCCGAATGGAAAGCCTTTCTGGTATCAGTCTGTTTCTAATTATTAAGGCTTTCCAATTATTGAGTGGAAAGACTTATTGTTATTAGTCTGTTTCTTATTAAGACTTTTAACTTTCAGATTGGAAAGCCTTATTGTTATTCTTCTGTTTCTAATTTTTCTTTTTTTCCAAGTTTTTCACTTCGGATGATAAACTTTGTTTCGCAAAGACATTTTGTACTATGAGTGTATGAGACATTGCGAGACATGGCACAACGAACTTTTTTTATTTACATAGTTATTTCCCTGTCATCAAAAAAGCATGTGTTAAGATAAACCTTGAAACAATAAAAGATGTGGCAATGAATGTTGTTTCAAAATAGTTAGAGGATTTGTTACATATCGAGCAAAGGATTTTTACGACTCCTTATAGGAGTTATTTCCCCTTTTGTATTGCAAATATTTGTCTACTCACGAACCAGATGTGATAGAGACTTGGGGTTTTCACTGTTGGTCATCACTGACCTTGACCTTGGTCACAAGGTCAAAGGTCAAGGTCACATTCATATTAAGGTTTTGAATCGTTGATTTTTTTTCATTGACATTTTATATGGGTTCTCACCCTAAGACCAATGAAAAGTAGCGTGTATTGCATTACATCACTATATCTTAATTACTGTAACATATATCTACATTACCCTTTTATCATTGGTCATCATTGACCTTGACCTTGAAAATTGAAAAAAGATAAAACGTTAGGTCACGTTCTACATTTTGACAATTTCTAGTCATCGCTATTCCTTTGAAACGGAAAAGGATAGGCAATAATTTATAATGGGTAATATGTCCAAAGCATAAAGGCGCAACTTTTTTCCATTTTGAGGGGAAGGATATCTTATAAGAGTTATCTCCATTACAAGTTTTTCATTAATTACTTATCAACTTTTAATAGTAGATGCATGGGGTCTTCAGTAAAGACCATTATGACCCTTTACCTTGAAAACAGCCACAAGGTCACAGTTGAAGGTCTTCTTCTAATTTTTGGTATTTATGATTAAGTCATATCTTCATAACTTTGTTTTAAAAGCATAAACTATGCAAATATCAACGTACTATTTTATTGCCTATCATTTGTTCGGTATATTTAAGGTTTTTCACTTTCAGAGTGGGGAGCTTTTTTGTTATAAGTTTGTTTATTATGTCTTTCCACCTTTCTGTGGACAGACCTATAGTTAATGTTCTGATTAGGTCTTTACACTTATGTTGATAGACATAAATGCCGTTCTAATTATTAGGTCTTTCCACCTTTCTGTGGAAAGACCTATTGTTATTATTCTGATTATTAGTATTATTAGTATCAGTAGCAGTAGTAGTCTTATTTTCTCTTTTCTTACTTAATAAAATGGACGCCGATTTGATCTGGGATCGATGTACTCCAATTGTCGATCGTGAAATCAGTTCTTAAAGTCCGCAAAGTGCGGGAAAGCCCTCAATTGTTCTTGGATCAATTTGAATCTTTTAATTAAGGCTTTCTATTTTCCGAGTGGAATGCCTTTTTGTTATTCTTCTGTTTCTTTAAGGCTTTCCACTTTCTGAGTGGAAAGCCTTCCTGTAATTCGTCTGTTTATTATTATTATTATTATTCTTTTTTCGCCATGTTTTGTTATCCCATTATAAATTTTGTTTCGCGAAATGCACTATGGATGTATGAGACATTACGCTTTCGCAATAAACCCTGGCACACCGAACACTTGTTCTTTTCAATAGTTATTTCCCCTGTCAGAAAAAAGCTTGTTTGAAGCTTAACTCTGAAACGTAAAAGATATTGCAATCAAAGTTGCAAAATTGTCAGCTATTGATGGCGACAATTTGTTACATATCGATTTTGACGATTTTCCCTTTTTTAAGTGTATTTTCTACCATTGTATCTCACGAACCAGATGCGATAGAGACTTGGGTTTTCACTGTTGATCATCACTGACCTTGACCTTAAAAAAGGTCACAAGGTCAAAGGTCAAGGTCATGTTCAAATTTTTTACCTTTTGTCGTGTGCAGATCTCCTCCTTTAATATAATAGATAGAAAACTGATGCCTTTACCAAAAAGTGTATCATATTAAGGTCTTAAATCGCCATTTTTAACATTTACCTTGTATACAATCAGAGTGCGTACACCCTAGCAGAACTTAAATCCTACAAGTCATTGCAGGCATATAACTATTTTATTAGTGGATTTGTCCAGGACTTGTGTCATTACGTTGTGAATGAGAAGAGTGTATTTTTGGCCAAAGTGAAGCATTCACAGAGAATGAATGATGAACCACTTTTGCCATGGATAATAGCAGAATCTGATGGGACGGTTATATCTGGACATTGCACCTGTAATGGCTGGAATCGGTGAAGTCTATTCTCATGTTGGAGCTCTCCTCTTCGCAGTTGAGGCCGCATTGAAAATAAGGAAAAGCAAGACAGTTACACAAGAAAAGGCATACTGGCTGTTGACATCATCACTATCAAAGGTATGTTTCACTTACCACTTAATATTTTATCACATGGACACAATGTATATTATTTTAATTTAAATAATGCAAAAGGATTGCATTTATGTACATTTAGAATTTTGTATAGTGCCTTGCTCACAAGTTACAAATATTATATTTCTTAAGGTAACATAACTATTATTATTATGAGCATGATGCACTCCATTTTATCAAGCGCAATATATATTTGTTTTAATTTTTCAGGTTAACTACAAAACAGTGCAGTAAATAGACTTTACCTCTGCAGAAACAAAGAAAAAGCAACTAGATCAGGCTATTTCTTTGTCGGAACCTGTTTAGACACAGAATCGTAGAAAACTGGCATATGTTAAAGAACCAGAGGTTTCTGATCTAGCCAAGTTATTCTCATCGCTGGATGCTACTGGTAAAAAAATGTCATGCTGTCATTAGTTCCAGGATATGCTGACATGTACAAACCGAAAGCTCTGGATACTAAATATCCACAAGTATTGACAGACTTGTATGATGAAACGTACTAATCCGTCTCACTGACAGAAATTCGTAGAAGGGCAGAGGAAATTTTTCCTGACATAAAGGTCACGATTGAAGAAGCAAGCAATTGCGAGCTCGATACTAGAGGCCAAGGTAATTGTAAGAAATGGTATACTTTTTGTAGCGGTATGCTAACAGCATCACGCATTAAGTCTGTTTGTCGAACTTCCTTGGACAATCCTTCGAGGAGCTTAATAAAAGGACATATTTTATCCTGCCAATAAGAAATTGTCATCAAAAGCCGCAGAGTGGGGACGTGATTTTGACGGTATAGCTCGACATGCATACAACTAAATGATGTCAGACTTGCATGACAACTTCAATGTGAAACCTGTTGGGTTTCAGATCAACCCAAACTTTCTTTACCCGGAAAAAGCCCAGATGGAGTAGCCTGTTGTGAATGCTTTGGAGACATTATTTTTGAAATTAAATGTCCTTTCATAAAACGCGACAGCATCATAGATGACACTGTGGATTTTCTTGTAAAAATGGTGTCAGTTAAGAGTTGGACAAAGGTCATGAATACTACTACCAGGTTTAGTGCCAGCTTCTGGTCAGTGGAAAAGAATATTGTCGTTTGGACAAACAAGGACAAGTTTATTCAAAGAATAGCTGTTGATACAACTGTGGGCAAAGAGATTACAGAAAAGTCTGAATATTTTTTCAAGAAAGTCATCTTGCCAGAACTGATTGGAAAATTCTATTCAAGACTATTAGAAGTGAAGTCCCAAAATGAACACACTGCAGTGAAAATCTTGAATGTAGCAGCCAGCGACAAGATTATAATTTGCGTTTGCAGAGAGGAGTACAATGAAGAAAATGATGATGTGATTGGATATGACAATGGAAACTGTCCGTTCAAATGGCTGCATTTCAAATGTGCAGGAATAAAGAGAATTCCGAAAGGAAAATGGTTGTGCAAGAACTGTAGACCAAAACCAAAGAAGAAATTATTGCAGAGCGAAACAATGTTCCATTTTAATATTGAATACATATGCAATAAATTATTTGGATTTACATTGGTTGGTTGTTTCTTTTACCCTAGGTTTTCAAATTGCACTAAGGTTTATATTTTACATGTACATGTATATTCAGAAGAATACATATAAAATTCCAGCCTTTGTACACACAACAATCTACTAGCAAATTACTCAACAAAACCAGACAGGTCCAAACACTAATAACTAAAAAAGCATAGTTATATGAGGTTTTTATTAATATTTCTAGATGCCATGCACATGGATTTATTTTCTCGCACTGTTTCCCTCTGTTAAAGCTCATCAGGCCGGCTTGTAGACGACGACAGTGTTTTTTGTTTTTTTTTAAATAAGTTTTTGTTATAAGAATACAAACAACAGTCGGTCACCACACACCTTAATCAAATGGCACAATTGAAGGGCATTGAGATAGAAATGAAACAGCTCCCTGTGGTTTACGCCAATAAAGTACATGACAGTGTTGTGGTGTTTTTAGTTGGACCACGTTTCTGCACGTGCAAGCAAATTTGAGAGTCTCTCTATGAATATTTCAAAACAGTCTATTATAATTGACACCTTCACACCAAATGATTTACGAATTCCATAGGCATTGACATTCTCAGTTCTTCACGTTGTGGCCACAAAATGAGGGATTTCATTCTAATGTACATGATGTGAATTATATCCTGAAAGGTCTTGGAAACCGTACTTGTAGACACTCTAAAGCGATAAACAAGATCCTGCATACCCAAGTAAAGTCGAATTTTCATGAGTACATTCATAAGCTTCTCAAACTTGCTCAATGAACTTTTAGCACTCTTTAGAATGGACGGTGTAGGGCAATTGAAAATCGACATAAGAATAGGATGGGTTATACCAGTATAATATTTGACTTTGTCCTCAACCTTTTCAAGACTTTCTGGTGTTAAAACAGTTTGCTTTAACTTTGCTTTCAACTCCATATTTTCACTTGTAAACCGTTGTAATTCTGTTCGCCTTTTTTATCAAAATTAACAGTCTGTCCTCGGCTGTTTTTCATGCTAGTTCAAGTGTCCCTTTCAAAAAGAACTGAACTTTTTCAGCATGTTTATTTACAACGTTAAAATTTTCATTAAAATCCAAATTGGAAACTGATGTCTGAAGAGCCAAAAGTGCTTCTGCAGTTTTCATTTGTATCTTCCTTTCATCCCTCTGTTTTGATCTTTCATAACGTTTCTTTACACTTACAGATAAGTTAATTGAGATCTCCTTTTCGACCGGTCCCATTTTTAAAGATAGAGCACAATCAGGATTTGTCTTGTCATATAGGTCTGCTTTCTCACCTAGAAAAAAAGGAATATAAATATACACAATTAAAAGAAGAGGTTTAACTATATGTACAGTACTATACATTAATATGATTAATTAAATTCAGACATTTTGTACAGCTTTTCATTTAGAATTTAATAACATGCTACTGTTTTCCAAAAACATTAAATGAGAAACGTAATTTTTTAGGGGAGGGGGGGGGGGTTGGACGAATGTTTCGCGCACTTGAATTAAGAAGAAAAAAATCGCAATTCTTACCAGAAAAAAATGTTCAGAGCAGACTTTGTCATGTCGTTTGCTTGGATCAGGACTGAAGTCAGCAAGGATGATACGGGAAAGCCATAGCATCCTTCTCTCTGTCGAAATTTCCCGCGTCAGCTTCCCTTGGTGATGTATTACTTTTGGTTTGTCAATAAACTTTATCGTACGCTCTTCTCTGCCGGATCGGTTGGTACAACCCCACACAACACAGGTTACCATTAGCCTTTTAAATTCTTGATTTTATTCACCTGTCGATCGATACGCTTTGTTTGCCCTACAAGCCTATGGCGGACTGAGGCATTATGGGTAGTAGCGTGACGTCAACGGAAAAATATTGTCTATCTGCATTATTTACGTAGATTAAAAGATCAGTTGTACTATGGATGTATAAAACATTACGCTTTTGCAGTTAACCGTGGCACACCAAACATTTTCTTTACGGAGTAATTTCCCCTATCACAAAAAGCTTGTGTGCAGATAAATCTGAAACAGTAAAAGATGTTGCAATAAAAGTTGTTGCAGAATGGTCAGCTATTGATTGCGACAATTTGTTACATATTGTGCAAAGGATTTTGACGACACCTTATAGGAGTTATTTCCCCTTTTTAATTGAAGGTATATTTTGCACCATTGAAACTCTTGAACCAGAGGTAGGAGAGACTTGCTGTTGTCAATGTTGGTCATCACTGACCTTGGTCACAAGGTCAAACGTCAAGGACACA
Organism: Limnoperna fortunei; assembly: GCA_944474755.1. Classification (NCBI taxonomy): domain Eukaryota; kingdom Metazoa; phylum Mollusca; class Bivalvia; order Mytilida; family Modiolidae; genus Limnoperna; species Limnoperna fortunei. The sequence continues at coordinate 48,214,556 of OX104123.1, forward strand.
TTCTATTTTTTGACATTGTTTTGTGTACAGATCTCCTCGATAACCATTCTAGATACAAAACTGAAACCTTTACCAAAATGTAGATCTGATAAACATCTTGAATCGTCATTTTTCAATTGATCAGTAATAAGAGTTATATCCCCTAAACCAATACAATGTATTGTGTGTTACATTATATCCCTATATCTCAGTAACTATATCAGATATTTAATAAACCTTGCATCTTTGGTCATCATTGACCTTGACCTTGACAATGGACTCAAGGTCAAAGGTCAATGTCACGGTCGAAATTTTGACATTGTCTTGTCATCACTATTCCTTTGAAACGGTAAAAGATAAAAAAGAACTTGTAATGGGTAAAACGTTTGCCTCATAAATGTGTCAACTATTCCTATTTACAGGGAAAGGATTTTACTTTATCTTATAGGAGTTATCCCAATTACAGCCATTGAGTCGTAGTTTTTCATTAATAACTCATCAACTATTGATGGTAGAGGCATGGGATCTTCACCAAAGACCATTGTGACCATTGACCTTGAAAACAGATACAAGGTCAAAGGTCAAGGTCATCTTCTTATTATAGGTACTTATGAATTGCTATTAATATACAATTAACATATGATGCTTAGCTTTATAGTTTCAAGATCCTTATAGGTGTTCTTTGAAAGTGGAAAGCCTATTGATCGTTCTTTAGAACGATTGAACCTATACATATCAAGGCTTTCCACTTTCCGAGTGGAAAGCGTTCCTGTTTTTCGTCTGTTTATTATTATTTAGGGCTTTCCCGTTTTCCGACGGAAAACCCTTATTGTTTTTCTTCTGTTTATTTAATTTTACAACAAAATTCTTCCGCCAAGTCTGGACAGCTCATTTTTGTCGTGTCGCTCTGATATTTTGTACATGTGACCGGTCATTGCAACCGTCATGATCTCTGATCTCTAACATGAAGTTTGTCGCAAACTGTAATTACAGAGTTATCTCCCGTAACACCGGAAAGCTTGTGTGCGCTTCTCCCCCGACACCACAAAAGATGATGCAACCTTTTCCAAAGTCTTCAGTATAGTGTGCGCAACTTTGTCACATGTCGCGAATAGAATTTCACGATATCTGATTGGAGTTTTCTCCTCTTATATATTGTTTATAAGAGACATGCCAAGTAATCTCAGAAACTAGAAGAGATACAGACCTGAGGTCTCACCATAGACCCTCATGACCTTTGACCTTGAAAATGGTCTCAAGGTCGCAGGTCAAGATCACGTTGTAGATTTTGGCATCTGCTTGTGTTAATAACTCCTCCTGTACTATACAAGATAAAGAAAAACCAAAAGAGTGCAAAATGTTGATCTCTTAAGCAGCATCTTTGTCACATTGGAAGAAAAAGGATTTAAAGCAATCTTATAAGAGTTATCTACCATTAAATATGTAATTTATTGTTTTTTTATATGAAACTCACAAACTAATAATGATAAAGGCATGGGATCTTCATCAGTGACAGTCATGACATTGACCTTGAAAACAGACTCAAGGTCAAAGGTCGAGGTCGCTTTCTAACTTTTTTCTGTTGGTGTGCATTGCTTGGCAACGGTCTGTGAATCTGATTGGTAAATCAATTCTTAAGGTCAGCCAAAGTGTTGGAAAGCCCTCAATTGTTATTGGAACAATTGAAACTTTTAATTATTATTATTATAAAAGCTTTCCACTTTCCGAGTGGAAAGCCTTTCTGTTATTACTTTGTTTCTTCGACCTGAGTAACCCTGCGAAACCGATCTACTTTTAGAAACGGAGTTCTCTCCCAAAACACTGTTTACCCTTTTGTTCAGATAAACTCTGAAACCATGACAGATATAAAAAAATGTAAAGTGGGGAAAATGTTGTCTGACTCATGGCCATGACTTGTGATGCAAAAAAAAAATTTCGATCCACTACCTGTTTACGCATTTTTAACGCAAAGTTTGTCGAAAACGTCAAAGTTGTTTGCCTTCCACAAAACTTGGTTTCCAAGTAGATACGGGGGTTCTAATTACATATCTAGGATCAAAAGTTTTTTGGTATAACAGAAATGGCCTCCATAGAAATTTTTGTTTTCAATATAACTCAAAAACCATAAAAAATTAAAGCCGACAATACATCAGAAAAATGTTCCCCTCATTTAGATCTACATTTAATATAAGGGTAAAAAACTGTGCGACAAACCGTTTTCGAGGTTATCGCCCTTGGCAAGTTTCGGTTAATCAGAGTTTGGCTTATAACTTTTAAACCGTCAGAGATAATATAGTAAACATATGTTTTTTGTGACGACTATTACAGGCACTTCGATTTAAGACCAAAGTCGAATGGTAACGGGCAGCCATTTTCAAAATGGCCGACACCGTAAACAGTTTTTTATAGAATGAAACGTAAACCGTACAAAATTTAAGCAGACAATACAAGGGAAAATGTTCCTCACATTGAAACGTACAAAAAAAACCCTGAAGTAAACACCAGTATAAACCTAAAAAGCGAAGATTATACCGATTTGAGTTTACAAATAATACCTTTTTTAATTTTTGGATAATATACACATAAAACATATATGTTCAACTATGCCATATAGTAGCCTTCATCACGCACCCGTTCTATTTCAAATATATACAATGTTTGAGGTTCTCTGCGGCTATATAAATTCTAAAGATTATTATTACCTTAATACATAAGTTTAAAGACTTATAAAAACAAATAGCAACTTCTGTTAGAACATTGTTACCATTTAAATGTATTCACTGACAATTAAAAACCACAAGACGGTTGTTACCTCCAAACACAGTTTAGTGCAGAATCGATGTTTATCCCCGGCTTTAAAATAATTTAAAAGGGAAGGAAACCACATAAGTAAGTTAACCCCAATTTAAAGAAAAAAAGTTAAAAATAAGATTTACTATTTAAAGTTGTTAAAAATTTTACAAGTTTTAAAAATATTAATTAAAAATAAAATTTTTGATTTCCCGCTAGCTCATGGGCGTCGACATATTGTGGCGCTCTTTTGCATTGAAGAGTGCAAACAGTGCAATTGTCTACGTCATTCCTACTATTCCGGTAAAAGATAGGCAGTACAATCTATATGTTCATATTATTTTTCTTTCATCTGCACTAAATTATGCCATCTTCCCAAACTATTAATTGCTCAAATTTGAGTTATAAAATACGCAGAAGTAGACCACGAAAAATAATTGTTCAGATCTTCAGACACTCGTAGTATTTTATTAAACATCAGTTAATCCGACTGTATAAATGCAACATCAAGATAGATTTTGAGTGCATTGTTACGCAGTTGTGATCAGCTATTTTTAGCTATTTGGAAAGTTATCTGTATCTAAGGAAAGACATTTGTTAGTTCTTAATAAAAATAAAAAACAGATTACTTATTTTAACTCCAGAATCCAGACAATCCTTTAATTAACATTTAAAAACAATAAATTTGTTTTACAACAACTTCATAATCTGAATCTGAATAACTAAGGAACCTTTGTTGTTCCTTATTAAGCTGTAAAGACCAGTCCTGAAATAAAATATAGGTTTACCTATGATGCAAAGATTGTCATCGGCTTAATTTAACTAAGGCAGAGACTGCCTTAGTTACTTTTGGGATAATATACAAATGCTACATATATGTAAAACCGTGTTAGCCTTCATTATGCACAAATAATGTTAGAATGAACATAAAATGTTTTTGGATTCAGAAATGTAAAATTCCATGATTATCTTTACTATAAATCGCGAGAATATATCTGACTCCTATGAAATAGATAAAGTAGATCCTACTTAGAAACGTATCACCTATAAAAAGTATTTCCTGTCAATTTAAAATCTCGAGATCACATATTCTTTGCAAAATCATTAATTAATAATCTATGTTCATACCGTGTAGTGAATCACTTTAAATTGCACATTTACCTCTTAAGCAGATAATCGTGCTTTAAATTTAATGTTTAAAATTAGTACGTGTTAGATTATTAGTTTTATGTAAAGACTTTCACATTAATATATTTCTGTATTTGTTTAACTCGAAAACATAAGTATGTTTTGAGATGTAACAGTTTTATTTGAGCATTGTAAATTGTTGCGTGAAATAAAGTACAATTTTTCAACTGAAATGTTGTATCCTTACGTTTTTGTAATAGAATTATTTGTCACAATCTCCAATACGACTTATTTCTTTACTGATTAAATTGTCTGTAAACCGGAATGAAAATTAAAATAGTCAACTAGAAACGAAATGTATCTGCGAAATAGATCTAATAGGAAAAAAAATCATTTCGTGTACCGTTTAATGCATGAACATGTTAAGCAGTATTTCGTAAAGACTTCTCTCTATTCATGATAATACTTGCAACCCAAGATTACCGTTACCACAAAACGCTAGACAAAATTGAACACCCATAGGACACAAATAAAAGATTCTACTTAGATATTACATATTACTTAGATTTGTTTTCTAAAAGATCGCAATACCGTATTTTTGTAAGTACCATTGGTAAGTAGTTTTAGATAAAACTTGTTAGTTAAGCATTGGGTATTGTCCTGTAAAATAAAGTTACATTGTTCTACTGAAATAATGTACCACCACACTTTTGTAATAACATTCTTTGGCACAATCACCAATGGGATTTTTTTTTTAAATTGTAAGTTGGCCTCAATACATTTTCAATAGTATTAAAGAAATTAGATTTGTTTGCAAAACGGAACTAGAGAGTAGATATCTATATGTTTAAATAAACGCAGCTCTGGTAAAGCTCTGCTGACATTCATTACATAGCATCAGCAATTACATTGTCTTTACCCTTAATATGGTGAATTGCAAAACACTCTTTTTCAATAGTTGAATAATTTTTCTGATGTTTGTCAAATTTCTTAGAAAAATAAGAAATAGGTTTCTCAACCTTGTCAGAAGTTTCTTGAAAAAGTACCGCCCCAACCCCAACATCGCTTGCATCAACAGCAAGTTTAAATGGTTTCTGGTAATCTGGAGTGATTAAGACAGGATTGTTGATCAAAAGTGCCTTACTATTTTCAAACGATATCTGACAAACATCACTCCATATAAATTTTGACTCCTTTTGAAGTAATTTAGTCAAAGGCTCAACAACAGAAGCAAAATTTGAACAAAATTTGCGGTAGAAACCAATCATTCCTAAATATCTCATCAGTTGCTTTTTGTTAGTTGGAGGAGGGAATTGTAAAATTGCTTCCACTTTAGCCGTTAGAGGTTTAATTTGACCTTGACCAACTGAATGTCCTAAATACTCAACAGTTGCTTTACAAAATTCACTTTTCCCTAAATTAACAGTCAGGTTTGCAGCTGATAATTTCTTAAATGTACCTTTTAAATGTTTCATATGGTCAGACCAGCTATCACTACAAATAATTAAATCATCAATATACGCATAACAATAATCTAAATCCTTAATGACATTGTTAATCATTCTTTGAAATGTAGCGGGTGCATTTTTCATCCCAAATGGCATGACTTTATATTGGTATAAGCCATCTGGAGTGGCGAATGCAGAAACTGTTCGAGCTCTCTTTGTCATAGGAACTTGATAATAACCTTTTAACAAGTCTAATTTTGTAACATATTTTGCATTACCAATTCGGTCAATGCAATCGTCTATCCTAGGGATAGGATATGAATCAGTTTTGGTTACAGAATTTACTTTCCGAAAATCTGTAACTAGCCGAAAGCTCTTATCTGGTTTTGGCACAAGAAGACAAGGAGAACTCCATTCACTACTACTTGGCTCAATAATATCATTATCTAACATATATTTTATTTCTTTTCTCATAAATTCAAGCTTTAAAGGATTGAGCCGATAAGGATGCTGTTTAATAGGTGCAGCACCGGTAACATCAACATCATGACAAGCAACATTAGTTTGGCTAGGTACATCTGGAAATAAATTTTGGAAAGAAAAAATCAAAGTTTTAATTTCGTCTCTTTTATCAGAGTCCAGATGCACAAGTTTTGAATTAAGATTAACCAAAATATCCGAATTGTTTAACCTAACCTGATGTTCAAAGTCTTTAATCTCGTATGTGGATTCATGAGTTGCACTGTCATGGGTGTCAACATTTGAAATTTGGACTAAAGTGGAAACAGGTTTGATGTTGTCAGAGCGTTCAAAATACTCTTTCAACATGTTAATATGACATAATCTTTTGTTTTTACGCCTACCTGGCGTTTTTACAATATAATTCAAATCATTGACCTTACTGTCTATTTCATAAGGTCCACAATACCTAGCTTGTAAGGGATGCCCAGGAACTGGTAAAAATACAAGAACCTTATCACCTGGCTTAAAAACTCTGTTCCTGGCATCTTTATCATACCACTTTTTCATTTTGCATTGAAAAGTTTTCAAATTATCTCTTGCTATCTGTGAAGCATTAAATAATCTTTCTTTAAAGTTAGATACATAATCTAAGAGATTTATATCAGTGTGTTCAGTAAGCCATTTTTCTTTAACAAGTTTCAAGGGGCCTCTAACAGTATGACCAAAGACCAACTCAAAGGGACTGAAACCAAGAGACTCCTGTACTGCCTCCCTAACAGCAAAGAGTAAGAAATGAATGCCTTCGTCCCAGTCTCTCTCTGTCTGCTGACAAAATGTCCTCATATTTTTTAATGTTTGGTGGAACCGTTCTAATGCTCCTTGGGACTCTGGATGGTAAGCACTCGATTTGTACTGTTTTATTCCCAGCTCATGGACCACTTGTTGGAACACACCTGACATAAAATTGGACCCTTGGTCGGACTGTATAGACTTTGGAAGCCCAACTAAGGTAAAAAACTTTACTAAGGCTTTCACAATGGTTGGTGTCTTGATATTTCTCAACGGAATGGCTTCTGGAAAACGTGTATAGGCGCACATAATAGTAAGTAGATAGCTGTTACCCGATTTAGTCTTTGGTAGAGGTCCAACACAATCTATAATTACTCTACTAAAAGGTTCTTCAAAAGCTGGGATTGGCATTAATGGGGCTGGTGGTATTTTCTGGTTTGGTTTTCCAACCATCTGGCAATAATGGCAGGACTTACAATATTTAGCCACGTCCCTGTTAATATCAGGCCAATAGAAGTGTTGCAGTGTCTTGGAGCAGGTCTTTTTCACTCCAAGATGACCTGCCATAGGGGTATCGTGGGCAAGGTTTAAAATCTCTTGCCTGTACACCTTTGGTACCACTATCTGATGAACTGTTTGCCATTCCTCATCTGGTGTTGCGTCGGGTGGCCTCCATTTTCTAATCAGGATTCCATTATTAAGGTAGTAGCAGTATGGAACCCTGACGACTTCCTCTGGGGGTAACGCTTTTTCTCGTAGGTTCAACACCTCAGGATCATTACACTGTTCGGTGATGAGCTTTTGTCTACTAAGCGAATGCTTGTCAACATCTGGCAACATATCCGCCATAATCAACTGCTTTGGTAACTTTTCTGTAGTAACAATACTCTCTTCCCTGACAAAGAAAGTATCAGAAAGGTCCACTGGCGATGGCTGTTCTACAATTTTATTGTTTTGTGCCTTTTTCCCCATGGCTCGGGTAACTGCACATGCTGGATACAGGTCAGTATCGTCTCCAGAGAGAGCATCTAAATTTGGATTACAGGTAACAAGCGGCTCAGCAACCACCTTGTCCTTTGCTAAATCATTCCCTAACAACATTGAAACACCCTCAACAGGTAAACTAGTACGAACACCCACAATAACTGGTCCAGTAATCAAATTTGACCTCAGATAAACATGATGGAGGGGAACATCAATACCACCTAACTCCACACCCCGCAACAAAGCTGAGGCACCGACAGAAGTCTTTTCAGACAAAGGCAACACACCTTCCAATAACAAAGTTCGAGAAGCGCCGGTGTCTCTTAAAATACGAATGGGTACTGGAGCAGAATTCTCATTTAGAGAAACAAAACCCTCTGACATAAAGGGCTCATAATCCTATATATAATCACAAGAACTGGACTTTAAAACCTGACTTTCAACAGGACTTTTCAACTTAGTAGCCAAAACGGGTGCTGTACAACCACTAGGCTGTGGCTTCGACTCACGATCTCTCTGCCTCTGGAGCTTAAAACATTCAGAAATTAAATGACCTGACCTCTTACAATATGAGCAGGATACTGTCTTTTTATTAAAAGAATCTGACCTCTGAATAGACAACGCTGGACTATGAGATGCCTGAGCATGAGGAGCTTTCTTAACAGTACTATCCGTACTTTGAATTTTAGAACTTTGATTCTGAAAATTACCTGTTGTATTAGAACCCTTGAAACTTTTCTTATGAGATAGACTATAATTATCTGAAGCAATAGCTGCATCCTGCAAAGTCTCAACGTTTTTATCATCCAAATATAATTTAATATCATACTGAACACACTGCTTGAACTCTTCTAACAATATAATTTGTCTTAAATTATTAAAATTGTTATCAACTTTCTTTGAAGTAAGCCATTTATCAAATAAATCTTCTTTTTCCCTAGCAAATTCAACATATGTTTGTGAATCATATTTCTTATATGACCTAAATTTCTGCCTATAAGCCTCTGGTACTAAATCGTAAGCTTTCAAAATTTCACTTTTGACCAAGTCATAATCAGAACTTTGAGTATTTGAAAGAGCCGAATAAACTTCAGCGGCCTTACCCGTAAGAACACTTTGCAGCATAATAGACCAAATGGGTTTAGGCCAACGTAAATTTTCAGCAATTTTCTCAAATTGAGAAAAATATTTATCTGCAGCTTTTTCAGTAAATTTTGGAACCAAGCGAATATTTTTGGCTACATCAAAGTGTTCTGATTTTGACAAGGATCCAGTGTTGCTTGAAAATGGTGTAATTTGGCCTTGCCTAATTCTTTCGAGTTCTAATTCCTTTTGCATTTCAACTTCCTGTCGCCTTATTTCCATTTCTCGTTGTTTTTGTTTTTCTTCCATTTCTAACTCGCTATCTTTTTGTTTTTCTTGCATTTCTAATTCTCTTTCTCTTTGTTTTTCTTGCATTTCTAATTCTCTTTCTCGTTGTTCTACTTCTCTTTCTCGTTGTTTTTCTTGCATTTCTAATTCTCTCATTTTAAGTTGGTGGTCCATTTCCATTTGTTTTAACTTTAAAATAGCTATTTGTTCTTCTTTCAGATCAAGTGCTTCGGGACCAAATTTTCCGATTTCTATCATTTTATCTATCACTAAATTCTTAATAGTTTGTTTTCTCATTGACAACTTGAAAATTAATTTAAAATGTTTAGCAAGCAACACTAAATCCTCTTTCTTAAGTTGGTCAAACTGTTCAACATCAGGAGTTTTCAAAAATTCTTCTACTTCAAATACCATTTTGACTCTTGTTGGCGATAATGCAATTTAAATATTTTTTAGATCCCGGACGAGCCCCCAATTTCTGTTACGACAGAAGCCAAGGTCAGAAATTACCTCCTTATAAATTATCAGCCAACAAAAGACAAATAACAGTATTAACAATTTATTAATAATAAAACAAGAATTAATTTTACAAGTTTAAAATATTACAAAAATACAGAGAATAAATTGTACTTATCTAATCTAAAAATAGTCACTTCTGTTTTTCTGTTTCCAACGATCTCCAAAAAATAGAAGGGAATTTCCACAGGTTGAAATCACAAGTATACGTAGTTAGTTAATTGTCCGATTAAATCCCAACACTAAATAATGTCCAAATAGTAAGAAGATAATGTATGGCGTAACTTCAGTCTATGAATGGATGATCAGAAGAAGTCATCACTTTTCAAGTCCTTGTATTTATATGCATCGCAGAAACTTCCGGAACATTCTCGAAAACAAACAAATTACATAAGCATAGAATATTCTAGATAATAAACAAATTACATAAACATGATTACAACATTGTATATTTGAAAGGACTAGAATCTTCCAGAAAAAGTAAACAATTTAAAAATAGATTTGAAGTTATTAATAGAATATTCTTTTCCACAATGTTAATTACAGATAAGCTATATACATTTAAATGATCTAATGAAATTACTTTCTCCTAACATATTAAATATTTAGATTATTAGTTTTCTAAAAGATAACAATACTGTATTTTTGTAGGTGCACTACGTAAGTGTATTTCGAGATGTAACAGCTCGGACGTTTGGTCTCAATCGCCAATAAAACTTGTTTCAGTAGTGTTTATATTTTCGGAAGGCTTTAATCCAATTTTAAAAAGTCAACCAGAAACTAGATGCATTTGAAAAACAGAGCTTGATTGAAGATATTATTCTTTCTGAGTAACATTTGATAATCTCAGTCTACATTAAACACACAAAATCTTGTACTATCGTTAATAATAGATCTAATAAAATCACTAACCCCAGATTCCAGACTATCCGTCAATTTGCAGACTTATTGGTTCATAGTCAGTATATAACATTTTTTATAAAGAATATTTGTCATCCTTAAATGAAGAAGACGATCTTTCCTCCATGTGAGTAAAATGTTTTAAATCTAGTTATAATCTGAATATAAATACATAACGAAAGACATGTGTTAGTAATTTAAAGAACAAATCTTGCAGTAAAGACCAATCTTGAAATAAAATATTGGTTTACCTAAAATGCAAAGATTGAGATCGGTTTAATTTAACTAAGGCATAAATTACTTTAGTTGATTTTTGGAAAAATATACAAATACCACATATATGAACAATCATGTAATGCATTAGCCTTCATTATGCACAAATAATATTAGAATAAAAAACTATATGAATTTAGCAATTTTTTAAATCAAACATTACAGTCACAATCAAACGCATGAATAAAGTTAACACCTATGTAACACAGATAGTAGATGCGTAGAAACTGGTTCATCTATTTAAAGCACTTGATTTAAAATCAAAAGATTGTGTCTTCTTGAGCAATGTTTGCTGCAAAACCTATGTTTGTACCTGTTTTGAAAAGTGATTTGAATTGCGTATTTCCTCTCACGCAGATAATTATGCTTTCTTATCTTAATATGTATAGCTGTTTCATGTGTCCATTATTATTTTTGAAAAGATCATAATACTTACTTTTGTAGGTAGCTCCGGTAAGTATGTATTTGTTTATGTGAGTTTCATTTTATCATTAAATATTGTCCTTTGTAATAAAGGACCATTTTTAAATTGGAATGTTGGATCCTCACCTTTTTTATCGTCTGTTTAAATTTTCATATATCTAAATTTAAATGTAAATATTAAACCAGAGACTAGATGTGTCTACAAACAGAAATAAATAGAAGGTATTTAACCTTCAGTGTACCGTTCAATACAACTAAATTTTGCGTAGTATTTTCGTAATGACATCGTGCCATTCGTAATAACAATTTAAAAGGTAGAAAAAAGGTTAACTGGGTCTTTTAGATGAATTTCAATTATATGTTAAACATTTCACGCATAATTTATTGAAGTTCTTCTACCATTTATGATAACGATTGCATTTCATTTGGGTAAATACATAAGATAGTTCTATGTACAATATATCAACATCTTAGATTATGGACCTCATGCAGCTTTACTGCTACACGTAGGTTCCTTGCGTATGCAAATTTATGCATTAATAATTTATTATACTTTTGTTTTTAGAAAGTTGGGAGACAACTATAACAACAAAGGGAGTCATCGACAAAAAGCCAACAATCATTCATCCTCTCCCGAATCCTCCTCCACCTCCTCCACCACCAAATCATCCTATTTAATGACCTTGCATGACATTTAATGAAGATGGTTAATCTTTTAAATGTTAAAATATATAATGGACCTTTGTATATAATATTAGCTGTTTTATACTGTCTATATATTAAAAGATTTTATTCTAACTTGTGTGACACTTACAATGATTACTTTAATATTAAATTTATTAGGTCTAATATTAGTTGTTGTTTTTTCAATTTAAGCAGTACCCAATGACGTATTGTTTATTTACTATCTTTCCAGTAGGGGGTCGTCAGGCTTAAGGTAACACTTTGCTAATCTATTGGTTGATTTTTTTAATTTTACTGACCTAAAAGTGCTAAATTTGAAAATTTATGGAGCTATCTGCATTCCTTTGTGGTTTAGCAGTGGACATCACTCATTGTACGTGTTTACGTGTTTAAATAATGTTTCTTATTTCAGAAAAAGCCTTTGTACTTTGGTAAACTGTAAATTAATGTATATCAAATAGTGATTAGCAAATGTTGTACTGAACACGAAAATGTATGGTTTGGTTTAAATCCACTAGAGTTGCATTGATTAAAAACATCAAAAGAATGTTATGTTTATTCGAATTGCTAGTTATGCCTAATTGTTTTTTTAAATCAGGAAATTAATAACAAAAGTGTTGAATGTTTCGAATTAACACATGTAAGCAAGCATATATCATACGTAAAATTGATATATAGCTATATGCGCTACATAGATAATATCGAACGTTTCATACACAATACATATTTGTTTTGAAAAAAAACACACAAAATCCAAAACTTGTTTAAATATGACACATAATTATTTCATAGATGAAGACATAAATCAAGTCAGACTGATAGAATAGTACTTATTAGTGGCCTGTGTTGCAAAATATTTAGTGTATTTACATCGTTCATAATCGATTTATCTATACATTTTCTGTTTTAATAAGGGATGCATTTTATATTGATTCAAATTTTAACGATTTGAAAACACAATTTTAGAGCTTATTTTCTCTTAAATACAAATAGGGTGCTAAGTATCCGTTGAATAAAATAGTAAACAGTTTTACAGATATTGACCTTAAAACTATTATTAAGGGTTAATATAAAAATATCTAAAGTTGTGAATCCCAAGTTTACAATGTTTCTTATGTTTTGCAGCGCTTTGCAGCTATTCCTGTAAGGTATACCCATTGCGGATTAGGTAACCTTGACAAATTGACGTCTTGATGTGGAACACATTTTGTATGCATTGACTCTTCTTGCATATTACAATTGTTCCGTATTTGTTCCTTTAATACTACATGTTTTAGCTATTTCCAACGGAAAGACCTTGTTTTTTTTTCAAAGTAATAACATCAATGCAATGGGAAGACCAATATGCCTTTGCTTACTTTATTGTTAAGGTCTTGCCCCTTTCATTTAAAACCCTACAATATAATAAGTTATACCTACTGGAAACGGGAAAGTTTGAAAAAAGTAAACGATTTAAGCATTAAAATACAATGATCTTTTCACTGGAAAAAAGGTTGTAATTAAATAACGAACACCAAGCTTCTGCACAATCACTATGAACTGAATTCAAGAATTGCAGTCATATTGTTAAACGAGATAATAAGAATATTTTTCCACAAGGAAATGGGAACATCGCAAAACTTGTTATATTTATCGTTGAGCTTTTGGTCATGTAACCTTGTTTTATCTATCTATCCCGAAGATATTGGTGACGTTTGTAACAATCAACATGAAATCCGCCGAAAAACAAAATAAAATAGGAATCGCCATACAAAATACAAAAAAGACATAAATCTAAACAATTCTTTGTAGCGTGATGTTAATCTAAATATCATAAATAACATTACACAGCTTTTATGCATGCATATGTCTGATTTGTGAAAACATTGAATAAAACTAGTAAAGATATATTCAGCCTTCTTTTTCTAGCCCATCGTTGAGTGGCAATTGTCAAAACTGTGTCTACAATTAAAAGTCTAATACAAAGAAATTTAAATACATGTACTAATCATAATTTTACAAAATCCCAAAGCCAATTAAGCTGAAAATAATGATCGTATTTCAACTTCTATTAAGGACCCTTTCCAGGTCCATAACGATTTGGTAGTAAGAACTAATTCTATGACGCGACCATTTGAGATGAAGCAATGGATACATTTGCACAGTCGGTTTTCCTGTTAAGGTGGACTAGAGGGAACACAACGTGAGAGTAGCATCTACCATTCGTCCTCCAAAATAATAGATATGATTATACAATGGAATTGTCGAGGTCATAAGATTAACTTTATTGAGATTTCGTTACTAGTTCAAGCCTTTGTAGATGGCACCAATAGATATTTACATCCTGGGAAGGGATCATATTCGGCAAATAATCTATCAATATCTGATTCTTCTCTTTTGCCCAACTTCTCATGGAAAGTACATGACGATTTTTGCGACAGTGATTACTTACCCATTATACTGGAATCTTTGCATTCTTCTAACACATAAGTATTCGGTATACATTTAACAAAGCCAATTGACCCACGTCTGAACGAAGTGTTAACATAGATTTAACTCCAGCACTATTGACGACATTCCGATCCAATTTTTAACTTTAATGAAACTCTTATTTCGATTGCTGATGTAACAATTCCTAAGACCTCGACAAATCCTAAACATTTAACCCAAAATAATCTTAACCTATTTCGAATTTACTCGTAGAGTAAGGAAAGAAAGGAGACGAAACTCTTGGCGTAAGTTTATTTCAAAATTAAATAACCATACATGTGTGTTCTGTGTATCTGTGTATATTTTTTCCTAATTTGAAATCAGTTTCAACATCTTACGGATCAACTACAGGCCCCGTGCGTATTACTTTGGGATTTCAACGGACAAAATTATCTATTGGGGTCCAAGACAATATACGTCAACAGTGAGAGTATAAAAATGTATAATCATGAGGATTTGTTTATTGTTAATTAGGGTACCAATACATGTTCACACCCTGTGAGTTTATCATATTAGACTTTAGCAGATCCTTCTCTCTTGCCGGATTTCTGATGGAAAGTCAATGACGATCTTGCAGGCATCGATCATTTTCCCATTATACGCAATATTTACATTCTCCCAACAAGGAAATATATAAAATAAAGCCAACTGACCCCTTTTGAACAAATCTGTAAAGAGCGACATCACTCACACACTTTTGACGACATTCCTCATCCAAGGTTTAATTTTTATGAAACTCGAATGCTGATCAATCAATTATCAAGACTTCGACAGTTTCAAAATAAAATCATAGTAAACCATGGTACGATTTCAGTTGTGATGGTGCTATTATAAAATCGTAAAAAGTCTGAATACACTTTAATAAACACAACAAAAACAATAGCATAAACCGATTACGAATTTTTCGAGCAAAGCCCGAGGAAAAAGAAACAAGGAGGACGAACCTTATGATGTTAATTTGTTTTAAAATTAAATAACCATACCCTGATAAATATATATAGAACATGACTCGCAAAATTAAGTTTTAAAATGGTAATATTCAATGTAAACTATGGACAAGACTTGTTAACATCAAAGGCAGATGCTAGCTGAAATATTTGCATAACAGAAAACCTAAAAACTTTCTTTTCAAAATGTTGAAGATTACAATAAATCATATTCTTTGGAAAAGCTGAAGAAATTCTTTGAACAAATACACGATACAGCATGTGATCGAGATGATATTCCTTATCAACTCCACAAAAATCTACCACAATCTTCTCTCCAATGAATTTTGAATCTTCTAAACAACAATTGGGAAATGGGTGACTTGCCATCTATTTTAAAAATAGCCAAACAACCTTATCCCAAATATCCAGAGTGGATTAAGACAAGGTCATAGTACTATTGATTATTTGGTGCGATTCGAAACATGTATTCGAAACGCATGTGCCACAAACGAGCATCGATGTTGTTTCTGTTTTTCATGCCCCTTTACGAAAGTAATTTCGCAAAACGTGTTAAAAAATTTAACAATTTGGTCAGAAAATTAAATCTCATTTAGAAAACTCTTGGTTGCTACTGTCGAAATTCACCTTTGGTTAAACCTCAAAACTGGCATATATTCATGATATGAAAATGCAAAAAAACTCAGAAACAAGCTTTTGAATTTTTTAACAACACTTTGCAGACACATTTGGGAAAGAGGTTGTACGTTTCCTTATTTCCAGTTGGAATAATCGGAAAATACAGTCGTGGACAAGGAGGCAAAGGACGCCTTAAATAATAATTTTATTAACTGTAAAATTCCTTTTAATGATTTTAATCTGTAAATCGTTAAACATATTTCTAGGTTACGTCAAAGAAGCAGGGATGTCGAAGTTCATAGAGATGCAACTGCTATATTGCAATACACATTTTAATATGTTTCTTGGTCGATCACACCAAGTTCTGTTAACACGCTGTCGACTTTGTCATACCAGAACGCCACATAGTTATATTTGAAAGAATGATCCAGGGCCCGAGTGTGTGCCATTCAATTATCCATCTATTATCAAACATGTCTTGACGAAGTGTGCTGACGTGACACAGATACTTATTTTACGTTGTTTAAAACTGTAATATTGTTTTAGTTTTCTCTGATCTGTATGCATCATCATATAATTGTACGAGATTCCGATTTAGTATCTTCCATTGTTTCTCATTTAATTGTTCTAATTTGCACGTCCTGAATATAGTTGAAATATTGCTTGCTGGGCGAAGCAAAAAATCAATCAATCAACTTATCATCCTGAAATATGTCTTTGTTTAAACTTTTTCACATTGATATGCCACGAAGCGTAAAATATAAAATCTTTTCAAATTTTGATATGCCACAAAACGTAAAATATTCTTAAAAGTTTGGTTAACCACAATATGTTTAATGTACTTTTATATAACTCGAATTTATTACTATACTTTTTGTTGGCTTGCGACGCTACCAATTGATCTTAATCATTATTGAAATATTGAAATAACATTTGCACAAGAGTACAATATTGTACATAAAATTGCTGAAGTTGCATCTGAGCATTAAAAAGTCACTCAGTTGATTCGACAGTGAATACAACACATTAGTGTTATTGACCGAACTTGCATTCTTTATAGTTCTACCATATATGTTTAGTCTATCTCTAGATTACATTCAGTTAAGGAAAGTACATTTATTATATGACGGATTTGGAACGTTGTTGTAGCCTGGTAACGAATTAAGGGTCAATTGGATACTTCCTTAACAGTAGTTAAATTTATAACACAAACGTGAACTAAAAACGTCCTCATATACTGCTGTTTTTTTCATTTTCCAGGATCAAAATTGGCGACATGTTTTTGCTGTTGCCGTACAGTACCTGTGCACCGAGCAGATGAAATAGGTAGGTCTATGTTACATTTATAAGAATAAGTATATGGCAAAGTACTAAGGATTATACACATTCTCTTAGCACTGAAGTGCTGGTTGGTAGCTTTCTTTAGACCCTTGATAATATTTTAAACTACCAGTATTGTGTATTTACGCAATCCCAGTGGACTTATATTATTCCATCTCCCATACCGCTGGAAATTAGTGCAGGTGAATTGATGCCACAGTGTCACAACGGGGTGAGTTAGGGTAAGCAAAAATTTGACAGTATTAAATATCTAATTCTAACACTGTATTTCTAATGCTTCAGAAATCCGCTAGAAAGATATATTATATGGTTGTCACAATACTTAGACGTGTGAATATAATTTACTTACTGTGACTGTATGACACGTAACTTTGTCATCCTATATAATATATACAAAAATGCTGAATTAGATTACGGTCAGATTTCTACGTATTGGTTAAGTAAATTCCATCGTCACACAATAGTTGTGTCTATGTCTACGATTCACACCGTTTAATGAAGCAATAATTTTCTAAAGCGGATTTAGCCGAGGGGCTTATGCCGCTGGACATAGTGCAGGCGAATTGGTTCCACAGTATCACAACGAATCAGCGAATTCTTTTTTAGATTTTTTTCCCGCTGATTAATATTTTTTAAGAACGAATTGTGAGCACCACGCTTTTAAAATCTCCAAATGCCTTATCATTGGTGATATATTTTATAGCAGCCAAAGTTAATCCATATAAATGTAGATGAATTTAATGTTGTTCCATTGTGTGTGCACGTATCTCCTCGCCGACTCAAAAAAAGGCGATTTCTGTGAAAAAGAATAATCAAATCTTAGTTACTCAAAGTAGGACATTGCTGTAAATGTTTACATTCTTCTGAACACTATATTGAAAAACACGGTAAAAATTGCAGTCACGAACAATTAATAATTTAACATTCTGAGAAAAGGTACCGATCTTCTGTTTATTCAACGAACCCATTGAAGAACTTATACCCACAAATATGGATGATATACTTACTTCGGAAACCAATCGCCTTGTGTTAAAAAGACACGTTAATGCTGGGGCTAACCTTTCTTCTTTTTTAGCAATAATTAAAAAAATAATTTACTTGAACAGAAAAGCAAACTAACATTACAAATTTCTTTAATAATGTCTAGAACATTTTCCTATTATGTTGTTTTGGTCGTAATTTAATTGAAAAAAACAAAAATAAACAGAAAACCGACCGAAAAACAAAGCCAAAGGTCAAGGGACAGTTACAAATCTGGATAAAGACAAACATACACAACGCAACACAAAAAACACCAAAACACAAAAACAAAAAGAGAATAACCCGAACCTAATAAAACCAAGGGTGCACTCAGGTCTTCTGACGATTAAGCAGTGCCTGCCTCTTATATATTTAATATATTGTTTTGAGATTAACGCCTTTTTCAGATTTCCCACATTCCCCTACAAACGAATTTGTCTTACATTGCGAATTTCGCTATGACAATACATCAAGTTTCTTTTGGTACGAACTTATTTTACCTGTCCCCTGCAGTTCGTTGTAAGAAGATTTCACTTTTTAGAGATATAACTTCAATCGAAATATATGATCGTTGTCAGAGTAATATTTGTTTTCAAAACCTTCCATTTGTTTCGGTTCAAATGTATTGGGATCTCCAATTTATAAGAATAATCAACATATCCTCATTTGAAGTATAATTTTTAAACGGTATTAAGGGTATATTTTACATCGAAAAAAGATCAATTGAACCATTATTTTAATGACTAAACACATATCAAAACGTGAAGACAATTTGTTAAGGGGTTCTCAAATTAAAGCACGGAAATTATTTGCCAGCCGTGCAACCTCCCATCAGCCCACCGAACTACGCCATTTAAATAACTATTTTTCTTCTTCCGAAAACCTAATTAGCAGGTGAAAATTTTATAATTGACTTTTTAAACACATTTTGTGTAAATAATTAATTTGGAATATTTGTTACTTTAATATTGCAGTGAATGAAGTACTTGCGCAGGATCTCTTTAAAGGTTATACGACAATCTATGCTGCAGTTTTAATTATTTTAAGACAACCCCGATATCTACGTGTCATGTTAGTTTTTGTTTGTTTTAAAACTAAAGGGTAAAAGAGAAAAATGTTCCAAAGTGTGTTGAAACACAATTGGTCAAAAAATATATCACCCGTCGAGTTAATAAATTTGTAAGCGTCAAATAAACTACGAGATGTCGCTGCACGAGACTTTATCTGTTCTTCTCTTTTAGTTCATTTAAGATGATTATAAATTTTATCAACGCCATTAAAAAAATTCCGACTCTTGTTCTTTCAATACCATCAGTTTCAAACTTTAAAGAAATAAATTTGTAAGACAAAACTCTACTGTCACCTTTGTCAATTAGTATGATAGTCAACACAGAAATTGAGAAATATATATATATATAAAATGAGTACTGAAATGTGAAGCATGAAAATCATCTTTGCAGATTATGAAATGAATCTAAATAACTTAACAAATAAACATGTTATTCCCCCCCTCAAAAACAACCGACAAAAATTACGATTGGTTTGATTTATTAAAGCACAGCCTACTTCAGTTAATTTTGGAATAAAACATATATGTACAACTTTATCATGCATTAGCCTTAGCACGCACACGTGATATTTCAATTAAAAAAAATATGAGGGTTAAAATTACCTAAACACTTTTGAAAAACAAAGCGCAATTCCTAGCTTGAAACGGTAAAAGATTTTTAATTATTTCCCAAAATTAAAAAAACACAAAACGTCTGGTACCTCCTTCCATTATTCCATGAAGAGTCGATTCGAATTTTCCGCTTTCAAATTATAATGTAATGCATTGTATGCTCTTAAACAAAGACGTAAGCAGTGTCTTTAATATTTGAAAATATCATATGCTTAGATAATTTATTATTTCTATAAATTTTTCCATCATGTGTTGTTTGTAGGTGATGACGACGACGAAGGTGAGTAAAGAATAAATAGTAACATTTCATCATTAAAATCATAGATGACTGCAAATCTGCAAATCATGCTATGTTTTTTTTATTTAATAAATTGTTCCTGTCTCTCATGCGAGACGGGATGAATAATCAAAAGCTAACCTGCGGAAACCAGTCGTACCTCAAGGATAACAGTTAAATAATGTTGTGTCTAGATTTGTTGATATATCGGAGGAGATAGCTACCTATTGGCTGTAGCATTCATAATGGGCGCAAGAAAAACCGACTGATCACGAAAATGGAAAAATATGCAAATCAATTGGAATCAAACTGTTTTAAAAGTAAATTGTCATTGATTGCCGTATGATTATCATAAAATGTGTATCATAAATTTTAACGGGAAAAAATATGCAAGATAATGGGAATCAAACTGTTTTAAAAGAAAAGTGGCATTGATTTGTGTGTGTTTATCATGAAATGTGTATCATAAAACATAAACGGAGAAACACGGACATTGTCTGATCTGTATTTTATGGACAAATGGACAAATGACTCCGGTTATGAGAACACATTTATTTGTTTTCCTGCTTTCTGACAAGGTTCACATCAACTACCTTACCACGTATGATGCATCTAGAGATGATTAGCACAGTACATGCGTCAATTGCTGCCTCTGACCTATATTTTGCGGTTGCCCGATTTGGCTAACTAAACATTGTGTACTTATAATGAATTGATGTAAATAATTAACAATACATATTGGCACTTAACATTAAAAATGAGGACGTATTTTTGTCCACAAAGAGCAATAAAGCTCAGAGACTGCTAGCCTTTAAGGACAGCAACTACTTGTAGATTTGTAGCTTTATTCTTAAAGCCTAAACGATACAATACATGACATGATTGGATACCAGTTAACCTACCGACGGTCTGGGGTTTTCTCTGGGTACTTCGACATCTTCTACCTATAAAAAATTAACGCTATGATATAGCTGAAAAATTTCTGTAAGTGACATTAAACAAATTCAAACAAACAATTTATATAAATTATAAATATAATTTTTATTCATCATATGAACTCATGCTGTACTGCACTGTCGGCAATGTAGGAAATGATGACAAAACATTCTGGAATTTCCTATTACATGTAGCACAAAAATAGTTACCCATGAAAATGTACATTGTTCTATTTGTACAAAAGGTAAGCGACTCGCACACTTTCATTTTTTTCAGCGAAATAAAAAACTGGCCCAGATTGATGCACACAATTTAAAATCTTGCACCCTCTTCAATATGTGATACAGTATTGATTGTCAATTATCCCAAAAAGCAACGCTATAAATTACTATTAATATTTCATAATGTACCACGCAAGATTTAAACGATTATCAAAACGTTTTCAACTTTCAATATCCGAAAAAATATGTAAAGCAAAATTATTAATAATTTTTTTCTAGCCTGGTGTTTCGAAATACTACAGGAAATTGTGAATTTTCACACAATTAGTGAGCAAAACCTAAATGAAAACCTTCGTAAATTTTATGCCGAGTCGCAGCCAAAAAATATAGATAAAAAACCCAAAGTATGCCGAAAAAAATTGAGCAGGAATATCACAAAAAATATACTTAAGAGTGTTCGTGCCGCAAGTAAAAGACACTTAAGAGATATAGGATGCAACATCGACATAGTTCGAGACAAAAACCTGAAACTGGCAAACTCCATGCTGACGGCTAAGCTTATGTTCAATCTTCGCAATGAAATGCGCGTCTAACAGAGCACCATTATATCAAACTCCAGGTTACAAAAAATAAATGCATAACTATAAAAGAAGAATGATGTTGTAGTCCTTCGTTACAAAGTATGGTAAGTTCTAGCAATTAAATTTGTCAGTCGAGGAATTCAATTCCCTTTACAATTATCAATTAATTCACTCAAATTTGTAAAGGATTATAAATATAGAGAATACTTCACGATTACGCATGAGACACTCTAGAAAAAAAATATCAAGGGGTTGTAGAGAATTCATCTCAGGAATCTCAAGATAAAAGAATATATTCCTTTGTGTCTGAATCATGTCCTGTCCAAGCAGTAAAACTGTTCTTGTCAAAATGTCATCCAAATTCAGAATGTTTATTCAATCAGTGTAGTCTTGATGCCCTCTCGGTAACCCTTGTAACTATCCGGTGTGATACTCCTAGACACCATTGAAAGTAAAATCATTTTCCTATTTCATGCCAGATGTTTGTAAAAATGCGGGAGTTAAGCGTTACACAGCACACTCATTACATGCAAACACCATTACATTGTCCTATCACATATGTGAGGAAAGTCTGAAGTCTTACTGTAGTAGACCAAATAATGAACATAAGCATAAAATCAGTGTTGTCCCTGATATTGTCGCTACTGGTGGCAACTCCAACTGTTCATCTTCTGCTCTTCTGCCACGTGCACCCCAAAAACCAAATGTCGCACATTCAGGTGGAACATGTGGTATTGCTTCTGTACATGGAAACAAAAACCTGTCTTTAGTCCCCCTGACTATGTCACATCAGGAAATTAGTACATGGAAAATGTATGGATTTGTCTCAAATTCCGTTTTCACAACTGTAGCTTACACTTCAATTAATTTTCGTCGTAGTTTTTGTGTACATGTGTGTGTACCGACTGTGACGTATGTAGTGATCATTTGTTTCAATGTGTGCCAATTCAATATTGTGACTTGTCTATTAATTTCTTAAATTTCAATATTTTATTGTTGTAGATTATGAACAAACTGTTTATTAATTAAGTTAAAACTCTGCTTTGAGTTAATTTTGTTTACAAATCAGACTGTGTTTTGTGGGATTACATTTGATACGTAAAGCCATAAAATATTCACACGACAGGTTACACAGGCTTACAAAATACAAAAAACAGAGAATTGAGGTTATCCTAGGGAAATTAATTCCTTGCATGCAATTTTAGGAATTATAAGGATTAAACGTTTTTTCAAAGGATTTATCGGTATATCAACAAGACCAACTCACTCACAAACATATCACATCATTTAAAATCGATGTTCGATCCTGTAATAAACTCTTCGTTTTATTGTGTATATATGTGTGACTTAATTTTATGCATCCAAATTTCAGCTCATTTTTATCTCGTCCAGGTTTAATTTGAAGGACGCCAGTGTACCTGGTGAATAAATACCAACTTCGGTAGGAAAAATGACATGCAACCATTCGCCATGAGAAATTGTTATTTTTAAAGTAATAATTATTCCTGGAATAAAAACGTTAAATATGAAAAGCAAAATATAAATCTACAGAGCTTAAATTACAATTTGTCAAGTCACAATACCTTCAAACTTTATTTCTGATGCCTCATTATCATATTTCTAATAGATATTAACACTATTTTTGTAGGTCCCAAGTGGGTTAAGATAATAAGTAAGTATATTCCGGTCACAATCACAAATGATACTTCTTTCGTGACTACTTTAAATGTTGGTAGGCATGAATCAAATTTTAAATAGTCAACCAGAAAATGAATGTGTCTGCAGAACTTAAGAGAAGTTGAGATTTAAATTTTCGGTACCGTTCAATACATCTACATTTTACGCAGAATATTCATGTATTATTCAATTTTCAAAGTAATGCAGTTGACCAAGGTCATTGAGAATGATTAATCTTGATTTATTTGGAATCATTCTTTTACCTGAAAAAATATTACAAGCTCCAGATTCTAGCCTATATTTTAATTCACAGATTTAAAGAAAGTAATGCGTAAGTAAACGATATAAAATTACATCAATTAGTTTTATTTTTGCATCGCAGTTCAGCTGCAAAATGAAATGCGAAGAAATTTTAACGAATAAACACCTGATAAAAATGCTTTCATATAGACTAATGAAATATATATAAATATTTGTCAACGTTTATTGAAAAACACGACCTTAGCTGCAGGAGAGCATTGCGTTCTTTTGACGAATAAAAAATATCAACGCTCAACGACTTTTAAATTTGATAAACAACTTATATCCATTTACAAAAATATTAAATATGATTTAAAAACAGTTTTTGCCCTTACAGTCTGAATCTAAATATATATACAAAGACATTTGTTAGTTTTTAATTAGCGCACCACTCCGTTACAAAAAAATCTTTAAATAAAATACGCGTTTATTTAACATTGATATCGGTTTAATTTACCTAAGGCACAGACTACCGCGGCTCATTTTAGAATAGTAAACAAATACAAGATATATCTACAACAACATCATGCATCAGCATTCATTATGTACAGTTATGTATGAATAAAACACAAAATATCTAGACTGTGCAATGTAATATCAAAGATCACCATCACAAAAACGCTAGAATAAAGTTAATGCACATAAAATCTAGATTGCATATTCTACTTACAACCCATTTTATGTATTAGAACATGTACCGTCTATTTACACTCACGAATGGCTTCTATTTTGAAAAGGAAACTTATATTCATCCCTCTTTGTAAAGTACATTATTTTGTGTATTTATCTCTTGGGGAGATAATTGTGCTTGATTTAAATTATTTATAGCCATTATATATTTAGATTATTAGTTTATTTTGTTTAGGTATACCACGTAAGTATGTCTTAACATCTTAAAGTTTTTTTAGCAATTAAGATTGTCCTGTGAAATGAAAAACAACTGAAATGTTGTATCATTACAATTTTGTAATAACATCATTGGTCACAATCGCCAAACGAGACGTTTTTCTTTAACGCATGTATTGTGACTTTCCTTGTTGGTTTGAATGAGGTTCAACGCGAGTTTAAGCAATTTTTAAGCTATATCATGCCGTCTAACTTTTATTTGGAGAGGAAGACAGAGTACCCGAAAAAATCGACAGGGGGGAAACTAGCAATCTTTATCAAGTAAAATTGGACTAAAGAACAGTCTACCCGTATTAAGAATCGAAATCTAATTTTTGACAGACAACATGATCAATAGTATACGAACTACCTTAATCACTCGGCCACCAATGCCCCTTAAATTGTTGGTAGACCTAAATAAAAAAAGTAAATAGTTAACCACAAACAAAACGGAACGAAGAGAGGAAATGTATCTTTCCTTGTACCATTTAATTAATCTACAGTTTACACAGTATTTTAGTACATTATGTTACAATAATATAATAACAATTCCAATTCAATTCAAGAAGCAAAAGAAGATCAGTTTAATTTGCTAAGGCAGAGACTACAAATACTACATATATGCACAAACATGTTACGCAAATACACATGCAAAACGTTATGAATCTGGCAATTTTAAATTTAAGATTACCCTCTCTAGAAGCTTAACTAATGTTTACACCTATGGAATGCAGACAGCGGATTCTACCAAGAAGATGTTTCATTAATTAAGGTATTTGCAGTCGATTAAAAATGACGATGGCTTCTACTAGAAACTATCTGTTATTGAAAAATTATGTTCATCCACGTTCGTTAAGTACTTTCGAATGGCGTATTTACCTCTTAAGCAGATAATTTTGCTTGGTTTAAAATATTTATAACAACAACATGTTTACTTTTTTAATATTGTAAAACATATCAATAGTGTATTTTTGTAGGTGCACGACGTAAGTATATTTTAACATGTAATATGTGTTAATTAACATTCAATAATGTCCTGTGAAATGAAGCAACAGTTTTCTATTCAAATGTTGAATCATTATATTTTTGTAATAACAGCAGTGGTCACAATCGCCAATGGGACCTATTTCTTAACTGCTTAAATGTACGTAGGCTGAATGAAAATTAGAGTAGTCAACAATATACTAGATGTATCTACAAAACGGAACTAAAAAGAAGAGATTTATCTTTCTATGTGCGTTCATTTATCTAAAGTTTCCGCAGTATTTAGTAAAAATATGGTACCATTTATAATAACAATTATTATACCTCATGAAGATCATGATACAGTATAGTTAATTTCTATTGGTTATATTCAAACATGTGATTTCAATTCATTTTCCACTACATGACTACCTACTCTGCTCCAAAAGTCAACATATATCATATATCATTTGACAAAATGTTGACTTTTCAATATTGTCATACATGACATATGTTGACTTTTGTAGAAGTACATTTTGGACAACCTGATGTCAGACACTGTGAACGTTTTCTGTTGTTCCAATGTTGTGCCCAAAAATAAACTATTTTATTCGTTATAATAAAACGATTGATTACTGCTTTAGTGGTCAACCGTATGAAATAATGGGCCCTTGACCTGGCCTCTCGCTGACCTGACCTGACCTTGGCCCTTGGCCTCGGTTAGGTCAGGTTTCCTCAAGTCCAGGGCTTGGGGTCCATTATATCCTGTTTCTGACCACTAAAGCAGTAATTAATTGTATATTGCAATTCGATTTAAGAAGTAAATATGTTAAACGGTATTTGAGACGGAATAATTTATATTTTAATAGTTCACCTATTACCATAAACAAAAGACAATAATTCCAGAATCAAAGCTATCCTTCAATTTCCTGAGTTAAAGGAAGTATAAGGGTAAATGCCGGTACATAAAGCTTGTTTTAATTAGACTATTGAAATTTATATAAACGTTCAACGTTCAGTAAAGAACGCGACCTTTGCTGCAAAAAAGTACATGCGTTCTATTTTTTCTGTTACAGTGTATCAATGGTCGATGACTATTAATTTCGAAATAAAACATTATGTCCATTAAAAACATCACATATGATTTACAGACAGTTCGACTACCGCAGGTCGGGGTAGGGTTCTCTCTGGCTTCCTCCCAAATAAAAACCCGACGCCATGAAATAGCTGAAAGAAGCTTTAAAACACCATTCAAGCAAACAAACAAACAGACAGACAATTCAATGCACTTTATATTCTAAATCTAAACATCTAAGGAAAGACATGTGTTAGTCCTAAATAAGAACAATCTCTACAGAAAAGACCAATTCTAAAATAAAATATAGGTGAAGTTATAATGCAGGTATTGTGATAGCCTATATTAAACTATCCTTTATGATATACAAGTATTAGTAGACCAAAAAATCAAACCAAAAACGCTATGACTGGTAATTTAAAATTCAAGATTACGGTCTCCATAAAACACCAATAGAATACAGACAGCAGATTTTATTGGAAGCTATTTCACGCATTAAAACATATGCTGTCGATTTCAAATCCAGATGGTTTCAACTTCACACAATGTTTAATAGATCTTTTGTTTGTTTTTTTGAATGGTGTTTGAACGCCACTTTCAGCAATTTTTCAGCTATTTCATGGCATCCAGTTTTTATTGGGGGGGGGGAAGCCGGAGTACCCGGAGAGAACCCCGGACCTGCGGTAGGAAAACTGGCAGTCCTTCTCAATTAAGATTGGAGTCGAGTACACCCTGCCTGCAGTGAGAATCGAACCCACAATCTCAGTGTTGACAGACCACGTGATCAATAGTAGACGAACTACCTTGACCACTCGGCCACCGAGGCCCCCATTGTTTAATAGAAAAATTATTTATAACACCGCCTTGACATGTACTATGAACTGCATATGTATAGTAATGACATGTTTATATTATTAGTTTCTAAAAGACCTCAAGACTGTTTTTGTGTGCATATACCACGTAAGTATAATAGAACATTCAATAGGTTTGTTATTAGCGCTGAATATTTTCCTGTTAAATGAAGCTAAATTTTACAATTCAAATGTTGTATCATAACATTTTATAATAACATCACTGGTAACATTCGGCAATAATTCGTCTAACTTTAATGCTTAAGTTGTCCGTAGGCCTGACTCAAAATTAAAATAATCAACAGAAACAAGATGTGTCTGCGATACAGGGCTAAAGAGACGAAGGTTATCTTTTCGTTGACCGTTCAATACACCTAACATAGATTCTGTTGAGAACATCTAATATAGCTTCTATACTATAATACAGTTTAAAAACTTAACGGAAATAATAGGTTTACAGTCGGTATATAACAAGTGTTTCAATTAGACTATAGAAATTTTTTTATATAAAATTTTGTAAACGTTTAGTGAAGAACACGATCTTTGCTACAGAAGAATAAACGCGTTCTTACATTAAAGGTTACAATATATCGAAGGCCGACTTTCTTTAATGAAACACAGTTCGTCTTTTTTATGCTTTTTATTCCTCCGTGTTTAAACCTTCGCTGTACACAAATGCATTAGTGTTTTTGTAAATTGAGAGTACATACTTTATAAATATGTTTGATAAAACAGATTTGAATAATACATTTCTTGTAAAGGACGTACCATGGACTCTTCAGAGGCCATACTTATTCTGTATATTAATATCAATTTAAAACAATTCAGTCAATCTAATACTACTATCGTCCAATGAAAAAAATGCAAGGCACAAAACAATAAGCTAAACAAATAAACTAACTTTGACAAATAAATCAAGCATGTACGCTTTCCGAATGGAAAGCCTTTCTGGTATCAGTCTGTTTCTAATTATTAAGGCTTTCCAATTATTGAGTGGAAAGACTTATTGTTATTAGTCTGTTTCTTATTAAGACTTTTAACTTTCAGATTGGAAAGCCTTATTGTTATTCTTCTGTTTCTAATTTTTCTTTTTTTCCAAGTTTTTCACTTCGGATGATAAACTTTGTTTCGCAAAGACATTTTGTACTATGAGTGTATGAGACATTGCGAGACATGGCACAACGAACTTTTTTTATTTACATAGTTATTTCCCTGTCATCAAAAAAGCATGTGTTAAGATAAACCTTGAAACAATAAAAGATGTGGCAATGAATGTTGTTTCAAAATAGTTAGAGGATTTGTTACATATCGAGCAAAGGATTTTTACGACTCCTTATAGGAGTTATTTCCCCTTTTGTATTGCAAATATTTGTCTACTCACGAACCAGATGTGATAGAGACTTGGGGTTTTCACTGTTGGTCATCACTGACCTTGACCTTGGTCACAAGGTCAAAGGTCAAGGTCACATTCATATTAAGGTTTTGAATCGTTGATTTTTTTTCATTGACATTTTGTATGGGTTCTCACCCTAAGACCAATGAAAAGTAGCGTGTATTGCATTACATCACTATATCTTAATTACTGTAACATATATCTACATTACCCTTTTATCATTGGTCATCATTGACCTTGACCTTGAAAATTGAAAAAAGATAAAAGGTTAGGTCACGTTCTACATTTTGACAATTTCTAGTCATCGCTATTCCTTTGAAACGGAAAAGGATAGGCAATAATTTATAATGGGTAATATGTCCAAAGCATAAAGGCGCAACTTTTTTCTATTTTGAGGGGAAGGATATCTTATAAGAGTTATCTCCATTACAAGTTTTTCATTAATTACTTATCAACTTTTAATAGTAGATGCATGGGGTCTTCAGTAAAGACCATTATGACCCTTTACCTTGAAAACAGCCACAAGGTCACAGTTGAAGGTCTTCTTCTAATTTTTGGTATTTATGATTAAGTCATATCTTCATAACTTTGTTTTAAAAGCATAAACTATGCAAATATCAACGTCCTATTTTATTGCCTATCATTTGTTCGGTATATTTAAGGTTTTTCACTTTCAGAGTGGGGAGCTTTATTGTTATAAGTTTGTTTATTATGTCTTTCCACCTTTCTGTGGACAGACCTATAGTTAATGTTCTGATTAGGTCTTTACACTTATGTTGATAGACATAAATGCCGTTCTAATTATTAGGTCTTTCCACCTTTCTGTGGAAAGACCTATTGTTATTATTCTGATTATTAGTATTATTAGTATCAGTAGCAGTAGTAGTCTTATTTTCTCTTTTCTTACTAAATAAAATGGACGCCGATTTGATCTGGGATCGATGTCCTCCAATTGTCGATCGTGAAATCAGTTCTTAAAGTCCGCAAAGTGCGGGAAAGCCCTCAATTGTTCTTGGATCAATATGAATCTTTTAATTAAGGCTTTCTATTTTCCGAGTGGAATGCCTTTTTGTAATTCGTCTGTTTATTATTATTATTATTCTTTTTTCGCCATGTTTTGTTATCCCATTATAAATTTTGTTTCGCGAAATGCACTATGGATGTATGAGACATTACGCTTTCGCAATAAACCCTGGCACACCGAACACTTGTTCTTTTCAATAGTTATTTCCCCTGTCAGAAAAAAGCTTGTTTGAAGCTTAACTCTGAAACGTAAAAGATATTGCAATCAAAGTTGCAAAATTGTCAGCTATTGATGGCGACAATTTGTTACATATCGATTTTGACGACTTTCCCTTTTTTAAGTGTATTTTCTACCATTGTATCTCACGAACCAGATGCGATAGAGACTTGGGTTTTCACTGTTGATCATCACTGACCTTGACCTTAAAAAAGGTCACAAGGTCAAAGGTCAAGGTCATGTTCAAATTTTTTACCTTTTGTCGTGTGCAGATCTCCTCCTTTAATATAATAGATAGAGAACTGATGCCTTTACCAAAAAGTGTATCATATTAAGGTCTTAAATCGTCATTTTTAACATTTACCTTGTATACAATCAGAGTGCGTACACCCTAGCAGAACTTAAATCCTACAAGTCATTGCAGGCATATAACTTTTATTAGTGGATTTGTCCAGGACTTGTGTCATTACGTTGTGAATGGGAAGAGTGTATTTTTGGCCAAAGTGAAGCATTCACAGAGAATGAATGATGAACCACTTTTGCCATGGATAATAGCAGAATCTGATGGGACGGTTATATCTGGACATTGCACCTGTAATGGCTGGAATCGGTGAAGTCTATTCTCATGTTGGAGCTCTCCTCTTCGCAGTTGAGGCCGCATTGAAAATAAGGAAAAGCAAGACAGTTACACAAGAAAAGGCATACTGGCTGTTGACATCATCACTATCAAAGGTATGTTTCACTTACCACTTAATATTTTATCACATGGACACAATGTATATTATTTTAATTTAAATAATGCAAAAGGATTGCATTTATGTACATTTAGAATTTTGTATAGTGCCTTGCTCACAAGTTACAAATATTATATTTCTTAAGGTAACATAACTATTATTATTATGAGCATGATGCATTCCATTTTAACAAGCGCAATATATATTTGTTTTAATTTTTCAGGTTAACTACAAAACAGTGCAGTAAATAGACTTTACCTCTGCAGAAACAAAGAAAAAGCAACTAGATCAGGCTATTTCTTTGTCGGAACCTGTTTAGACACAGAATCGTAGAAAACTGGCAGATGTTAAAGAACAAGAGGTTTCTGATCTAGCCAAGTTATTCTCATCGCTGGATGCTACTGGTAAAAAAATGTCATGCTGTCATTAGTTCCAGGATATGCTGACATGTACAAACCGAAAGCTCTGGATACTAAATATCCACAAGTATTGACAGACTTGTATGATGAAACGTACTAATCCGTCTCACTGACAGAAATTCGTAGAAGGGCAGAGGAAATTTTTCCTGACATAAAGGTCACGATTAAAGAAGCAAGCAATTGCGAGCTCGATACTAGAGGCCAAGGTAATTGTAAGAAATGGTATACTTTTTGTAGCGGTATGCTAACAGCATCACGCATTAAGTCTGTTTGTCGAACTTCCTTGGACAATCCTTCGAGGAGCTTAATAAAAGGACATATTTTATCCTGCCAATAAGAAATTGTCATCAAAAGCCGCAGAGTGGGGACGTGATTTTGACGGTATAGCTCGACATGCATACAATTAAATGATGTCAGACTTGCATGACAACTTCAATGTGAAACCTGTTGGGTTTCAGATCAACCCAAACTTTCTTTACCCGGAAAAAGCCCAGATGGAGTAGCCTGTTGTGAATGCTTTGGAGACATTATTTTTGAAATTAAATGTCCTTTCATAAAACGCGACAGCATCATAGATGACACTGTGGATTTTCTTGTAAAAATGGTGTCAGTTAAGAGTTGGACAAAGGTCATGAATACTACTACCAGGTTTAGTGCCAGCTTCTGGTCAGTGGAAAAGAATATTGTCGTTTGGACAAATAAGGACAAGTTTATTCAAAGAATAGCTGTTGATACAACTGTGGGCAAAGAGATTACAGAAAAGTCTGAATATTTTTTCAAGAAAGTCATCTTGCCAGAACTGATTGGAAAATTCTATTCAAGACTATAAGAAGTGAAGTCCCAAAATGAACACACTGCAGTGAAAATCTTGAATGTAGCAGCCAGCGACAAGGTTATAATTTGCGTTTGCAGAGAGGAGTACAATGAAGAAAATGATGATGTGATTGGATATGACAATGGAAACTGTCCGTTCAAATGGCTGCATTTCAAATGTGCAGGAATAAAGAGAATTCCGAAAGGAAAATGGTTGTGCAAGAACTGTAGACCAAAACCAAAGAAGAAATTATTGCAGAGCGAAACAATGTTCCATTTTAATATTGAATACATATGCAATAAATTATTTGGATTTACATTGGTTGGTTGTTTCTTTTACCCTAGGTTTTCAAATTGCACTAAGGTTTATATTTTACATGTACATGTATATTCAGAAGAATACATATAAAATTCCAGCCTTTGTACACACAACAATCTACTAGCAAATTACTCAACAAAACCAGACAGGTCCAAACACTAATAACTAAAAAAGCATAGTTATATGAGGTTTTTATTAATATTTCTAGATGCCATGCACATGGATTTATTTTCTCGCACTGTTTCCCTCTGTTAGAGCTCATCAGGCCGACTTGTAGACGACGACAGTGTTTTTTGTTTTTTTTTAAATAAGTTTTTGTTATAAGAATACAAACAACAGTCGGTCACCACACACCTTAATCAAATGGCACAATTAAAGGGCATTGAGATAGAAATGAAACAGCTCCCTGTGGTTTACGCCAATAAAGTACTTGACAGTGTTGTGGTGTTTTTAGTTGGACCACGTTTCTGCACGTGCAAGCAAATTTGAGAGTCTCTCTATGAATATTTCAAAACAGTCTATTATAATTGACACCTTCACACCAAATGATTTACGAATTCCATAGGCATTGACATTCTCAGTTCTTCACGTTGTGGCCACAAAATGAGGGATTTCATTCTAATGTACATGATGTGAATTATATCCTGAAAGGTCTTGGAAACCGTACTTGTAGACACTCTAAAGCGATAAGCAAGATCCTGCATACCCAAGTAAACTTTCATGAGTACATTCATAAGCTTCTCAAACTTGCTCAATGAACTTTTAACACTCTTTAGAATGGACGGTGTAGGGCAATTGAAAATCGACATAAGAATAGGATGGGTTATACCAGTATAATATTTGACTTTGTCCTCAACCTTTTCAAGACTTTCTGGTGTTAAAACAGTCTGCTTTAACTTTGCTTTCAACTCCATATTTTCACTTGTAAACCGTTGTAATTCTGTTCGCCTTTTTTATTAAAATTAACAGTCTGTCCTCGGCTGTTTTTCATGCTAGTTCAAGTGTCCCTTTCAAAAAGAACTGAACTTTTTCAGCATGTTTATTTACAACGGTAAAATTTTCATTAAAATCCAAATTGGAAACTGATGTCTGAAGAGCCAAAAGTGCTTCTGCAGTTTTCATTTGTATCTTCCTTTCATCCCTCTGTTTTGATCTTTCATAACGTTTCTTTACACTTACAGATAAGTTAATTGAGATCTCCTTTTCGACCGGTCCCATTTTTAAAGATAGAGCACAATCAGGATTTGTCTTGTCATATAGGTCTGCTTTCTCACCTAGAAAAAAAGGAATATAAATATACACAATTAAAAGAAGAGGTTTAACTATATGTACAGTACTATACATTAATATGATTAATTAAATTCAGACATTTTGTACAGCTTTTCATTTAGAATTTAATAACATGCTACTGTTTTCCAAAAACATTAAATGAGAAACGTAATTTTTTAGGGGGGGGGGGTGGACGAATGTTTCGCGCACTTGAATTAAGAAGAAAAAAATCGCAATTCTTACCAGAAAAAAATGTTCAGAGCAGACTTTGTCATGTCGTTTGCTTGGATCAGGACTGAAGTCAGCAAGGATGATACGGGAAAGCCATAGCATCCTTCTCTCTGTCGAAATTTCCCGCGTCAGCTTCCCTTGGTGATGTATTACTTTTGGTTTGTCAATAAACTTTATCGTACGCTCTTCTCTGCCGGATCGGTTGGTACAACCCCACATAACACAGGTTACCATTAGCCTTTTAAATTCTTGATTTTATTCACCTGTCGATCGATACGCTTTGTTTGCCCTACAAGCCTATGGCGGACTGAGGCATTATGGGTAGTAGCGTGACGTCAACGGAAAAATATTGTCTATCTGCATTATTTACGTAGATTAAAAGATCAGTTGTACTATGGATGTATAAAACATTACGCTTTTGCAGTTAACCGTGGCACACCAAACATTTTCTTTACGGAGTAATTTCCCCTATCACAAAAAGCTTGTGTGCAGATAAATCTGAAACAGTAAAAGATGTTGCAATAAAAGTTGTTGCAGAATGGTCAGCTATTGATTGCGACAATTTGTTACATATTGTGCAAAGGATTTTGACGACACCTTATAGGAGTTATTTCCCCTTTTTAATTGAAGGTATATTTTGCACCATTGAAACTCTTGAACCAGAGGTAGGAGAGACTTGCTGTTGTCAATGTTGGTCATCACTGACCTTGGTCACAAGGTCAAACGTCAAGGACACATTCTATTTTTTGACATTGTTTTGTGTACAGATCTCCTCGATAACCATTCTAGATACAAAACTGAAACCTTTACCAAAATGTAGATCTGATAAACATCTTGAATCGTCATTTTTCAATTGATCAGTAATAAGAGTTATATCCCCTAAACAAATACAATGTATTGTGTGTTACATTATAACCCTATATCTCAGTAACTATATCAGATATTTAATAAACCTTGCATCTTTGGTCATCATTGACCTTGACCTTGACAATGGACTCAAGGTCAAAGGTCAATGTCACGGTCGAAATTTTGACATTGTCTTGTCATCACTATTCCTTTGAAACGGTAAAAGATAAAAAAGAACTTGTAATGGGTAAAACGTTTGCCTCATAAATGTGTCAACTATTCCTATTTACAGGGAAAGGATTTTACTTTATCTTATAGGAGTTATCCCAATTACAGCCATTGAGTCGTAGTTTTTCATTAATAACTCATCAACTATTGATGGTAGAGGCATGGGATCTTCACCAAAGACCATTGTGACCATTGACCTTGAAAACAGATACAAGGTCAAAGGTCAAGGTCATCTTCTTATTATAGGTACTTATGAATTGCTATTAATATACAATTAACATATGATGCTTAGCTTTATAGTTTCAAGATCCTTATAGGTGTTCTTTGAAAGTGGAAAGCCTATTGATCGTTCTTTAGAACGATTGAACCTATACATATCAAGGCTTTCCACTTTCCGAGTGGAAAGCGTTCCTGTTTTTCGTCTGTTTATTATTATTTAGGGCTTTCCCGTTTTCCGACGGAAAGCCCTTATTGTTTTTCTTCTGTTTATTTAATTTTACAACAAAATTCTTCCGCCAAGTCTGGACAGCTCATTTTTGTCGTGTCGCTCTGATATTTTGTACATGTGACCGGTCATTGCAACCGTCATGATCTCTGATCTCTAACATGAAGTTTGTCGCAAACTGTAATTACAGAGTTATCTCCCGTAACACCGGAAAGCTTGTGTGCGCTTCTCCCCCGACACCACAAAAGATGATGCAACCTTTTCCAAAGTCTTCAGTATAGTGTGCGCAACTTTGTCACATGTCGCGAATAGAATTTCACGATATCTGATTGGAGTTTTCTCCTCTTATATATTGTTTATAAGAGACATGCCAAGTAATCTCAGAAACTAGAAGAGATACAGACCTGAGGTCTCACCATAGACCCTCATGACCTTTGACCTTGAAAATGGTCTCAAGGTCGCAGGTCAAGATCACGTTGTAGATTTTGGCATCTTCTTGTGTTCATAACACCTCCTGTACTATACAAGATAAAGAAAAACCAAAAGAGTGCAAAATGTTGATCTCTTAAGCAGCATCTTTGTCACATTGGAAGAAAAGGGATTTAAAGCAATCTTATAAGAGTTATCTACCATTAAATATGTAATTTATTGGTTTTTTATATGAAACTCACAAACTAATAATGATAAAGGCATGGGATCTTCATCAGTGACAGTCATGACATTGACCTTGAAAACAGACTCAAGGTCAAAGGTCGAGGTCGCTTTCTAACTTTTTTCTGTTGGTGTGCATTGCTTGGCAACGGTCTGTGAATCTGATTGGTAAATCAATTCTTAAGGTCAGCCAAAGTGTTGGAAAGCCCTCAATTGTTATTGGAACAATTGAAACTTTTAATTATTATTATTATAAAAGCTTTCCACTTTCCGAGTGGAAAGCCTTTCTGTTATTACTTTGTTTCTTCGACCTGAGTAACCCTGCGAAACCGATCTACTTTTAGAAACGGAGTTCTCTCCCAAAACACTGTTTACCCTTTTGTTCAGATAAACTCTGAAATCATGACAGATATAAAAAAATGTAAAGTGGGGAAAATGTTGTCTGACTCATGGCCATGACTTGTGATGCAAAAAAAAATTTCGATCCACTACCTGTTTACGCATTTTTAACGCAAAGTTTGTCGAAAACGTCAAAGTTGTTTGCCTTCCACAAAACTTGGTTTCCAAGTAGATACGGGGGTCCTAATTACATATCTAGGATCACAATTTTTTTGGTATAACAGAAATGGCCTCCATAGAAATTTTTGTTTTCAATATAACTCAAAAACCATAAAAAATATTAAAGCCGACAATACATCAGAAAAATGTTCCCCTCATTTAGATCTACATTTAATATAAGGGTAAAAAACTGTGCGACAAACCGTTTTCGAGGTTATCGCCCTTGGCAAGTTTCGGTTAATCAGTGTTTGGCTTATAACTTTTAAACCGTCAGAGATAATATAGTAAACATATGTTTTTTGTGACGACTATTACAGGCACTTCGATTTAAGACCAAAGTCGAATGGTAACGGGCAGCCATTTTCAAAATGGCCGACACCGTAAACAGTTTTTTATAGAATGAAACGTAAACCGTACAAAATTTAAGCAGACAATACAAGGGAAAATGTTCCTCACATTGAAACGTACCAAAAAAAACCCTGAAGTAAACACCAGTATAAACCTAAAAAGCGAAGATTATACCGATTTGAGTTTACAAATAATACCTTTTTTAATTTTTGGATAATATACACATAAAACATATATGTTCAACTATGCCATATAGTAGCCTTCATCACGCACCCGTTCTATTTCAAATATATACAATGTTTGAGGTTCTCTGCGGCTATATAAATTCTAAAGATTATTATTACCTTAATACATAAGTTTAAAGACTTATAAAAACAAATAGCAACTTCTGTTAGAACATTGTTACCATTTAAATGTATTCACTGACAATTAAAAACAACAAGACGGTTGTTACCTCCATACACAGTTTAGTGCAGAATCGATGTTTATCCCCGGCTTTAAAATAATTTAAAAGGGAAGGAAACCACATAAGAAAGTTAACCCCAATTTAAAGAAAAAAAGTTAAAAATAAGATTTACTATTTAAAGTTGTTAAAAATTTTACAAGTTTTAAAAATATTAATTAAAAATAAAATTTTTGATTTCCCGCTAGCTCATGGGCGTCGACATATTGTGGCGCTCTTTTGCATTGAAGAGTGCAAACAGTGCAATTGTCTACGTCATTCCTACTATTCCGGTAAAAGATAGGCAGTGCAATCTATATGTTCATATTATTTTTCTTTCATCTGCACTAAATTATGCGATCTTCCCAAACTATTAATTGCTCAAATTTGAGTTATAAAATACGCCGAAGTAGACCACGAAAAATAATTGTTCAGATCTTCAGACACTCGTAGTATTTTATTAAACATCAGTTAATCCGACTGTATAAATGCAACATCAAGATAGATTTTGAGTGCATTGTTACGCAGTTGTGATCCTCAAGTTATTTTGCACCAAGCCGAATTCTATAAAAACAAACATTTTCCTCTGTGGTTGACATTTCGTGTTAATTTCCAAACTCGTACCAGTCCGCTAGGTCCGATATACAACTTCTGAGACCCCCCCCCCCCATTCGGAATATGCTAAATGCCTCTCGAATTCAATATCCTTCAGAAATAAGATCATTTCTTTAAATATTAAGAAAAAGATCCATCTGGTTTTAGCTGTTTTTGTTTACCATATCAATAATTTTAGAAGTTATAAATATTTTGCAACGTTGATCATAATTAGCAGATGCTGGGACACGTAAACCGGAATAGTAGGTGTGACGTAACAGATCACACATTAATAGCTGCCTACATGGAGGCGGGAATTTCAAAAATTATTATCACAAAATATTGATTTATTTCTACATGGTGCCATTTTGTAACACGAACATAGTTAGAAATACATTTATATAGGAATCTTCTGGAAACTTATGCAAAGATGTTTGGAGGGTTTCCTTCCCCTTTAAAACATTTTAGATCTTAAACGAAGATCATAAAACATATATGTACAACTATGCCATATATATGCCTTAATCACTCACAAGTGATAATTCAAGAAGAAAAGATATATATACAATGTTTGAGAAGTAAGCTTTGCCTTTATTATTTAAAATTATTCATGCTTAGTTAATTTATTATTTCTAAAAAGCTCTACATCCTGATTTGTTTGTAGGAAATGACGACGACTGTGGTTATTCTATTGGTTATTCTATTTCTGACGACATCTATGGTGAGTATATTTCGATATATAACAGTTGTGCAATAGCACTGTGTTGCATAATGAAATAACTAAGGTTCAAATGAAATGTTGTATTATCATCCTTTTGATAGCAATTACAAATACAACTTGATTCTTGGCGACCTTTAGTGTTGGTAAGTCTCAATCCAAAATAAAAAAATCAACATGAAATACGATGTGTCTGCGAAAATGAACTAAACAGAAAAATCCGATATAGCTCGCCCGCTACATCCCATACAAATGAATTTTACATATCTTCTTAACCATTTCACGTATCACACCATATATGATAATAACGCCAATTCAATTTTAAAAATAAAAAGAAGTTAACGGGATCTAACCTTCCTTATTTCACAAATAATTTTAGATTTTAGAATGAAAACAAAACGCTATGGAAATGGCGATTGAAAATCTAAGATAACAGTCACAACAAAACGCTACAGTAAAGTTAACTACTATGGAATACAGATAGCAAATTTTACTTCTAGACGGTTTCCCCTAGTAGAAGCATTTGCTGTCAATTTAAAATTACGAGATGTCTTTCTACTTTGAAAAATCGTTAATGCAAAGCAAATATTTACACCGTTTTCTACATTACCTTGCTTAGATTATTAGTGTTCTAAAAACTTGTTAACTTCATTTCCGTATTTTTGTAGATTCTTTTGGTAAGTGTATTTTGATATGTAACAGTTTTATTGTAGCATTTTATATTTCCTGTAAAATTAAGACATATTGTTAAACTGACATGTTGTATCATCACACTTTGTGATAACATCATTGGTTTCTTTCGCCACTGGGACTTTACTGCTTAAATTGTTCGAATGAAAGGTAAAATAGTCAACCAACAACTAGATGTGTCTATAAAACAAAAATGAATCAGATAGATTAATGTTGGCTTGAACCGATCAATACATCTAAACGTAAGACAGTATTTCGTAAAGACATCGCACCCTTCATGATAAGATCAGTTTAATTTAACTAAGACAGATACTTAGTTAATTTCGGAATGATAAACAAATACTACAAAAATGTTTTAGCATGTTATGCATTAGCCTTCGTTATGCACACATAATGTTAGAATAAAAACAAATCGTCATGAATTTTGCGATTAATAATCCAAGATTACCGTCACCATAAGCCGCTGCAGCAAAGCTAACTACAATGGAATAAAGATAGCAAATTCTACTTAGAGACTTTCACCTATTAGAAGCATTTGCTGCTAATTTAAAATCACGAGACTTTAAACAGTTGCTAATGTAAAACCTATGCTCGTGCAGTTTTCTAAATCAGTTTGCGTTTCTTATTTAACACTTAAACAGACAGTCGTGGTTGGTTTTTAATATTTAAAGGTATTACGTGCTTAGATTATTAGTGTTTAAAAACTTTTACTTCATTTCTGTTTTTTTTGTCAATTTTGATGGTAAGCGTATTTTGAGATGTAACAGTTTTATATTAGCATTTTATATTGTCCTGTAGAATTAAGAAATATTTTTAAACTGACATGTTGTATCATCACACTTTGTTATAACATCATTGGTCACTATCGCCAATGAGACTTATTGCTTTACTGCCTAAATTATTCTAAGGACTGAATGAAAGGTAAAATAGTCAATCAAAATCTAGATGTGCCTGCAAAACGGAACTAAATCAATGTGATTTATGTTTGCTTGCACCGATCAATTCATCTAGTGTTAGGCAGTATTTCATAAAGACATCGCACCAATCTTGATAAGATAAGTTTAATTTAACTAAGACAGATACTTAGATAATATTTGAATGATGTACAAATACTAGGGCATAGGAGACTTGTACATGGAATAAGTCTTCTCAATGCATCTATCTCATTAATCTACAGCCGATGCCTGGCTACACACTTTTCCCGACCTGAATAGTTTGACTGATGATTTCAAAAGCGGGGACAATCAAAGTTACATATAATACTAAAACCAAAATACACAAACATTTATAAATCATTAGAAATATAATATGAAGGAAACTTCGACTAGAGTTTTTGGTAAATGTTTTATACGTGTTCATGAATATTTGTACTTTAATAGTAATTAAATAACAATAAATATTAAATAAACAAAGTAAATTTTAAAGGTTGACTTGTTTAAACTTCTTATGTGGCATTGAACTAAAAGAATCTGTTTGCATGTTGTAATCAACAAAATAATACAAATAAAACATTCTGTCCTCCCATGCAAATACAATGAGTTGTCAGTACTTAAAAATAATTTAGCAATTATATAAGTTTAATGTTTTCTTTTTAATTTTTTGCTGTTATATTATGTCTTTATTTTTCTTTGTCACAAGTTATTAAAATAGCTTAATGATATTAACTAATTGGAAAACAATTAATTTAAATAATAATCCTAATTTTGAATTGTCTCGTACTATTAAAACACCAGCCATAAGGTATACAAAATTCTTCATTCCAGGATCATGGAATTATATTCCAAAACAAAATGATTTTCAATTTTTACTTATGCTTTAACTAGAATAAAAAACATGATGTTTCAACAAAGCATTCACATTGTTGTTCAGGAACTTCATAGGAGTCTGGCAAAACACATCACTAGCTGTTCACTTTTAAATGTTAAACACATCATCTCTATTACTACACTTTTTTCTATAATAAGACAGTGCAACATCAGTAAATTTTAAAAAGATTCATTCATAAATAAAATGTATAAATTTAAGAAAATGAATTCTTTGTTTACTATTTCTACATACACTTACATGTGGTTACTGATAATGTTTTGTCTCCAGAGGTGCTCGTGTATAGATAAGAAGTTAAAGATCAGCTATTTTTAGCTATTTGGAAAGTTATCTGTATCTAAGGAAAGACATTTGTTAGTCCTTAATAAAAATAAAAAACAGATTACTTATTTTAACTCCAGAATCCAGACAATCCTTTAATTAACATTTAAAAACAATAAATTTGATTTACAACAACTTCATTGGAGTTTATAATCTGAATCTGAATAACTAAGGAACCTTTGTTGTTCCTTATTAAACTGTAAAGACCAGTCCTGAAATAAAATATAGGTTTACCTATGATGCAAAGATTGTCATCGGCTTAATTTAACTTAGGCAGAGACTGCCTTAGTTACTTTTGGGATAATATACAAATGATACATATATGTAAAACCGTGTTAGCCTTCATTATGCACAAATAATGTTAGAATGAACATAAAATGTTTTTGGATTCAGAAATATAAAATTCCATGATTATCTTTACTATAAATCGCGAGAATATATCTGACTCCTATGAAATAGATATAGTAGATCCTACTTAGAAACGTATCACCTATAAAAAGTATTTCCTGTCAATTTAAAATCTCGAGATCACATATTCTTTGCAAAATCATTAATTAATAATCTATGTTCATACCGTGTAGTGAATCACTTTGAATTGCACATTTACCTCTTAAGCAGATAATCGTGCTCTAAATTTAATGTTTAAAATTAGTACGTGTTAGATTATTAGTTTTATGTAAAGACTTTCACATTAATATATTTCTGTATTTGTTTAACTCGAAAACATAAGTATGTTTTGAGATGTAACAGTTTTATTTGAGCATTGTAAATTGTTGCGTGCAATAAAGTACAATTTTTCAACTGAAATGTTGTATCCTTACGT
Source organism: Limnoperna fortunei (assembly GCA_944474755.1). Lineage (NCBI taxonomy): Eukaryota > Metazoa > Mollusca > Bivalvia > Mytilida > Modiolidae > Limnoperna > Limnoperna fortunei. Next base: position 48,257,051 of record OX104123.1, read on the forward strand.
TTTTGTAATAGAATTATTTGTCACAATCTCCAATACGACTTATTTCTTTACTGATTAAATTGTCGGTAGACCGGAATGAAAATTAAAATAGTCAACTAGAAACGAAATGTATCTGCGAAATAGATCTAATAGGAAAAAAATATCTTTTCGTGTACCGTTTAATGCATGAACATGTTAAGCAGTATTTCGTTAAGACTTCTCTCTATTCATGATAATACTTGCAACCCAAGATTACCGTTACCACAAAACGCTAGACAAAATTGAACACCCATAGGACACAAATAGAAGATTCTACTTAGATATTACATATTACTTAGATTTGTTTTCTAAAAGATCGCAATACCGTATTTTTGTAGGTATCATTGGTAAGTAGTTTTAGATAAAACTTGTTAGTTAAGCATTGGGTATTGTCCTGTAAAATAAAGTTACATTATTCTACTGAAATAATGTACCACCACACTTTTGTAATAACATTCTTTGTCACAATCACCAATGGGATTTTTTTTTAAATTGTCAGTTGGCCTCAATACATTTTCAATAGTATTAAAGAAATTAGATTTGTTTGCAAAACGGAACTAGAGAGTAGATATCAATATGTTTGAATAAACGCAGCATTTTGTAAAGCTCTGCTGACATTCATTACAACAATAACAATTCAAAATGCAAAATCTGTACAGCTTAGCAGGGCTTTTGAGACGGAATGATATAGATTTTTTCTTGGTACACTTATTACATGAAACCTCAACTATCCTTCAATTTTCAGACTTAAAGGACATAATAGTTTAAAAGTCTGTAAAAACATTTTGTTTTCAATGAAACTATTGCAATTTATATTAAAATATATGTGTAATCTGTGTTATGAAGAACACGATCTTTGCTGCAGGACAGTAAATGCGTTAATCTGGTAAAGGTGGCAATGTATCGAAGGTCAATGACATTTCAGTTCATAAACAAACGAAGTTGATAAACTCCAATTAAAAAATATAAGAAACGATTTACAAACCGTTAATCGCAATCACAATCTGAATCTAAGAAAAGATAATTATTGTTCCATAATAAGAACAATCCCTGCAGAAAGAAGCAGTCTGGATATATTTTTAGATTTACCTAGAATGCAAAGATTAATGTCCGTTTAATATAACTAACACAAAGACTATTTAGTTAATTTTGGAATAATATTTAGGCATTACATATATTTACAGCCATGTCATGCATCAGCTTTCATTATACACAAATAAGATTAGAATAACAACAAAACTCTATGGATTATGCCATTTAAAATTACCGTCACCATAAAACGCTACAATAAAGAAAACACAAATATCAAGTAGACAGCAGATTCTAATTAGAAACTGTTTCATCAATTAGAAGCATTTGGTGTTGATTTACAATCACGAGATTGCTTCTACGTTGAACATATTTTACTGTCACACATCTGTTCGTTCCTGTTTGGTAAAGTAAATGCAATCGCGTATTTATCTCTTTACCAGATAATTGATCTTTTGTCTTACTTTCTATAGCTATTAAATATTTAGATTATTAGTTTTCTAAAAGATAACAATACTGTATTTTTGTAGGTGCACTACGTAAGTGTATTTCGAGATGTAACAGCTCGGACGTTTGGTCTCAATCGCCAATAAAACTTGTTTCAGTAGTGTTTATATTTTCGGAAGGCTTTAATCCAATTTTAAAAAGTCAACCAGAAACTAGATGCATTTGAAAAACAGAGCTTGATTGAAGATATTATTCTTTCTGAGTAACATTTGATAATCTCAGTCTACATTAAACACACAAAATCTTGTACTATCGTTAATAATAGATCTAATAAAATCACTAACCCCAGATTCCGTCAATTTGCAGACTTATTGGAAGTAATAGGTTCATAGTCAGTATATAACATTTTTTATAAAGAATATTTGTCATCCTTAAATGAAGAAGACGATCTTTCCTCCATGTGAGTAAAATGTTTTAAATCTAGTTATAATCTGAATATAAATATATAACGAAAGACATGTGTTAGTAATTTAAAGAACAAATCTTGCAGTAAAGACCAATCTTGAAATAAAATATTGGTTTACCTAAAATGCAAAGATTGAGATCGGTTTAATTTAACTAAGGCATAAATTACTTTAGTTGATTTTTGGAAAAATATACAAATACCACATATATGAACAATCATGTAATGCATTAGCCTTCATTATGCACAAATAATATTAGAATAAAAAACTATATGAATTTAGCAATTTTTTAAATCAAAGATTACAGTCACAATCAAACGCATGAATAAAGTTAACACCTATGTAACACAGATAGTAGATGCGTAGAAACTGGTTCATCTATTTAAAGCACTTGATTTAAAATCAAAAGATTGTGTCTTCTTGAGCAATGTTTGCTGCAAAACCTATGTTTGTACCTGTTTTGAAAAGTGATTTGAATTGCGTATTTCCTCTCACGCAGATAATTATGCTTTCTTATCTTAATATGTATAGCTGTTTCATGTGTCCATTATTATTTTTGAAAAGATCATAATACTTACTTTTGTAGGTAGCTCCGGTAAGTATGTATTTGTTTATGTGAGTTTCATTTTATCATTAAATATTGTCCTTTGTAATAAAGGACCATTTTTAAATTGGAATGTTGGATCCTCACCTTTTTTATCGTCTGTTTAAATTTTCATATATCTAAATTTAAATGTAAATATTAAACCAGAGACTAGATGTGTCAACAAACAGAAATAAATAGAAGGTATTTAACCTTCAGTGTACCGTTCAATACAACTAAATTTTGCGTAGTATTTTCGTAATGACATCGTGCCATTCGTAATAACAATTTAAAAGGTAGAAAAAAGGTTAACTGGGTCTTTTAGATGAATTTCAATTATATGTTAAACATTTCACGCATAATTTATTGAAGTTCTTCTACCATTTATGATAACGATTGCATTTCATTTGGGTAAATACATAAGATAGTTCTATGTACAATATATCAACATCTTAGATTATGGACCTCATGCAGCTTTACTGCTACACGTAGGTTCCTTGCGTATGCAAATTTATGCATTAATAATTTATTATACTTTTGTTTTTAGAAAGTTGGGAGACAACTATAACAACAAAGGGAATCATCGACAAAAAGCCAACAATCATTCATCCTCTCCCGAATCCTCCTCCACCTCCTCCACCACCAAATCATCCTATTTAATGACCTTGCATGACATTTAATGAAGATGGTTAATCTTTTAAATGTTAAAATATATAATGGACCTTTGTATATAATATTAGCTGTTTTATACTGTCTATATATTAAAAGATTTTATTCTAACTTGTGTGACACTTACAATGATTACTTTAATATTAAATTTATTAGGTCTAATATTAGTTGTTGTTTTTTCAATTTAAGCAGTACCCAATGACGTATTGTTTATTTACTATCTTTCCAGTAGTGTGTCGTCAGGCTTAAGGTAACACTTTGCTAATCTATTGGTTGATTTTTTTAATTTTACTGACCTAAAAGTGCTAAATTTGAAAATTTATGGAGCTATCTGCATTCCTATGTGGCTTAGCAGTGGACATCACTCATTGTACGTGTTTACGTGTTTAAATAATGTTTCTTATTTCAGAAAAAGCCTTTGTACTTTGGAAAACTGTAAATTAATGTATATCAAATAGTGATTAGCAAATGTTGTACTGAACACGAAAATGTATGGTTTGGTTTAAATCCACTAGAGTTGCATTGATTAAAAACATCAAAAGAATGTTATGTTTATTCGAATTGCTAGTTATGCCTAATTGTTTTTTTAAATCAGGAAAGTAATAACAAAAGTGTTGAATGTTTCGAATTAACACATGTAAGCAAGCATATATCATACGTAAAATTGATATATAGCTATATGCGCTACATAGATAATATCGAACGTTTCATACACAATACATATTTGTTTTGAAAAAAAACACACAAAATCCAAAACTTGTTTAAATATGACACATAATTATTTCATTGATGAAGACATAAATCAAGTCAGACTGATAGAATAGTACTTATTAGTGGCCTGTGTTGCAAAATATTTAGTGTATTTACATCGTTCATAATCGATTTATCTATACATTTTCTGTTTTAATAAGGGATGCATTTTATATTGATTCAAATTTTAACGATTTGAAAACACAATTTTAGAGCTTATTTTCTCTTAAATACAAATAGGGTGCTAAGCATCCGTTGAATAAAATAGTAAACAGTTTTACAGATATTGACCTTAAAACTATTATTAAGGTGTTAATATAAAAATATCTAAAGTTGTGAATCCCAAGTTTACAATGTTTCTTATGTTTTGCAGCGCTTTGCAGCTATTCCTGTAAGGTATACCCATTGCGGATTAGGTAACCTTGACAAATTGACGTCTTGATGTGGAACACATTTTGTATGCATTGACTCTTCTTGCATATTACAATTGTTCCGTATTTGTTCCTTTAATACTACATGTCTTAGCTATTTCCAACGGAAAGACCTTGTTTTTTTTCAAAGTAATAACATCAATGCAATGGGAAGACCAATATGCCTTTGCTTACTTTATTGTTAAGGTCTTGCCCCTTTCATTTAAAACCCTACAATATAATAAGTTATACCTACTGGAAACGGGAAAGTTTGAAAAAAGTAAACGATTTAAGCATTAAAATACAATGATCTTTTCACTGGAAAAAAGGTTGTAATTAAATAACGAACACCAAGCTTCTGCACAATCACTATGAACTGAATTCAAGAATTGCAGTCATATTGTTAAACGAGATAATAAGAATATTTTTCCACAAGGAAATGGTAACATCGCAAAACTTGTTATATTTATCGTTGAGCTTTTGGTCATGTAACCTTGTTTTATCTATCTATCCCGAAGATATTGGTGACGTTTGTAACAATCAACATGAAATCCGCCGAAAAACAAAATAAAATAGGAATCGCCATACAAAATACAAAAAAGACATAAATCTAAACAATTCTTTGTAGCGTGATGTTAATCTAAATATCATAAATAACATTACACAGCTTTTATGCATGCATTTGTCTGATTTGTGAAAACATTGAATAAAACTAGTAAAGATATATTCAGCCTTCTTTTTCTAGCCCATCGTTGAGTGGCAATTGTCAAAACTGTGTCTACAATTAAAAGTCTAATACAAAGAAATTTAAATACATGTACTAATCATAATTTTACAAAATCCCAAAGCCAATTAAGCTGAAAATAATGATCGTATTTCAACTTCTATTAAGGACCCTTTCCAGGTCCATAACGATTTGGTAGTAAGAACTAATTCTATGACGCGACCATTTGAGATGAAGCAATGGATACATTGCACAGTCGGTTTTCCTGTTAAGGTGGACTAGAGGGAACACAACGTGAGAGTAGCATCTACCCATTCGTCCTCCAAAATAATAGATATGATTATACAATGGAATTGTCGAGGTCATAAGATTAACTTTATTGAGATTTCGTTACTAGTTCAAGCCTTTTTAGATGGCACCAATAGATATTTACATCCTGGGAAGGGATCATATTCGGCAAATAATCTATCAATATCTGATTCTTCTCTTTTGCCCAACTTCTCATGGAAAGTACATGACGATTTTTGCGACAGTGATTACTTACCCATTATACTGGAATCTTTGCATTCTTCTAACACATAAGTATTCGGTATACATTTAACAAAGCCAATTGACCCACGTCTGAACGAAGTGTTAACATAGATTTAACTCCAGCACTATTGACGACATTCCGATCCAATTTTTAACTTTAATGAAACTCTTATTTCGATTGCTGATGTAACAATTCCTAAGACCTCGACAAATCCTAAACATTTAACCCAAAATAATCTTAACCTATTTCGAATTTACTCGTAGAGTAAGGAAAGAAAGGAGACGAAACTCTTGGCGTAAGTTTATTTCAAAATTAAATAACCATACATGTATGTTCTGTGTATCTGTGTATATTTTTTCCTAATTTGAAATCAGTTTCAACATCTTACGGATCAACTACAGGCCCCGTGCGTATTACTTTGGGACTTCAACGGACAAAATTATCTATTGGGGTCCAAGACAATATACGTCAACAGTGAGAGTATAAAAATGTATAATCATGAGGATTTGTTCATTGTTAATTAGGGTACCAATACATGTTCACACCCTGTGAGTTTATCATATTAGACTTTAGCAGATCCTTCTCTCTTGCCGGATTTCTGATGGAAAGTCAATGACGATCTTGCAGGCATCGATCATTTTCCCATTATACGCAATATTTACATTCTCCTAACAAGGAAATATATAAAATAAAGCCAACTGACCCCTTTTGAACAAATCTGTAAAGAGCGACATCACTCACACACTTTTGACGACATTCCTCATCCAAGGTTTAATTTTTATGAAACTCGAATGCTGATCAATCAATTATCAAGACTTCGACAGTTTCAAAATAAAATCATAGTAAACCATGGTACGATTTCAGTTGTGATGGTGCTATTATAAAATCGTAAAAAGTCTGAATACACTTTAATAAACACAACAAAAACAATAGCATAAACCGATTACGAATTTTTCGAGCAAAGCCCGAGGATAAAGAAACAAGGAGGACGAACCTTATGATGTTAATTTGTTTTAAAATTAAATAACCATACCCTGATGAATATATTGAGAACATGACTCGCAAAATTAAGTTTTAAAATGGTAATATTCAATGTAAACTATGGACAAGACTTGTTAACATCAAAGGCAGATGCTAGCTGAAATATTTGCATAACAGAAAACCTAAAAACTTTCTTTTCAAAATGTTGAAGATTACAATAAATCATATTCTTTGGAAAAGCTGAAGAAATTCTTTGAACAAATACACGATACAGCATGTGATCGAGATGATATTCCTTATCAACTCCACAAAAATCTACCACAATCTTCTCTCCAATGAATTTTGAATCTTCTAAACAACAATTGGGAAATGGGTGACTTGCCATCTATTTTAAAAATAGCCAAACAACCTTATCCCAAATATCCAGAGTGGATTAAGACAAGGTCATAGTACTATTGATTATTTGGTGCGATTCGAAACATGTATTCGAAACGCATGTGCCACAAACGAGCATCGATGTTGTTTCTGTTTTTCATGCCCCTTTACGAAAGTAATTTCGCAAAACGTGTTAAAAAATTTAACAATTTGGTCAGAAAATTAAATCTCATTTAGAAAACTCTTGGTTGCTACTGTCAAAATTCACCTTTGGTTAAACCTCAAAACTGGCATATATTCATGATATGAAAATGCAAAAAAACTCAGAAACAAGCTTTTGAATTTTTCAACAACACTTCGCAGACACATTTGGGAAAGAGGTTGTACGTTTCCTTATTTCCAGTTGGAATAATCGGAAAACACAGTCGTGGACAAGGAGGCAAAGGACGCCTTAAATAATAATTTTATTAACTGTAAAATTCCTTTTAATGATTTTAATCTGTAAATCGTTAAACATATTTCTAGGTTACGTCAAAGAAGCAGGGATGTCGAAGTTCATAGAGATGCAACTGCTATATTGCAATACACATTTTAATATGTTTCTTGGTCGATCACACCAAGTTCTGTTAACACGCTGTCGACTTTGTCATACCAGAACGCCACATAGTTATATTTGAAAGAATGATCCAGGGCCCGAGTGTGTGCCATTCAATTATCCATCTATTATCAAACATGTCTTGACGAAGTGTGCTGACGTGACACAGATACTTATTTTACGTTGTTTAAAACTGTAATATTGTTTTAGTTTTCTCTGATCTGTATGCATCATCATATAATTGTACGAGATTCCGATTTAGTATCTTCCATTGTTTCTCATTTAATTGTTCTAATTTGCACGTCCTGAATATAGTTGAAATATTGCTTGCTGGGCGAAGCAAAAAATCAATCAATCAACTTATCATCCTGAAATATGTCTTTGTTTAAACTTTTTCACATTGATATGCCACGAAGCGTAAAATATAAAATCTTTTCAAATTTTGATATGCCACAAAACGTAAAATATTCTTAAAAGTTTGGTTAACCACAATATGTTTAATGTACTTTTATATAACTCGAATTTATTACTATAATTTTTGTTGGCTTGCGACGCTACCAATTGATCTTAATCATTATTGAAATATTGAAATAACATTTGCACAAGAGTACAATATTGTACATAAAATTGCTGAAGTTGCATCTGAGCATTAAAAAGTCACTCAGTTGATTCGACAGTGAATACAACACATTAGTGTTATTGACCGAACTTGCATTCTTTATAGTTCTACCATATATGTTTAGTCTATCTCTAGATTACATTCAGTTAAGGAAAGTACATTTATTATATGACGGATTTGGAACGTTGTTGTAGCCTGGTAACGAATTAAGGGTCAATTGGATACTTCCTTAACAGTAGTTAAATTTATAACACAAACGTGAACTAAAAACGTCCTCATATACTGCTGTTTTTTTCATTTTCCAGGATCAAAATTGGCGACATGTTTTTGCTGTTGCCGTACAGTACCTGTGCACCGAGCAGATGAAATAGGTAGGTCTATGTTACATTTATAAGAATAAGTATATGGCAAAGTACTAAGGATTATACACATTCTCTTAGCACTGAAGTGCTGGTTGGTAGCTTTCTTTAGACCCTTGATAATATTTTAAACTACCAGTATTGTGTATTTACGCAATCCCAGTGGACTTATATTATTCCATCTCCCATACCGCTGGAAATTAGTGCAGGTGAATTGATGCCACAGTGTCACAACGGGGTGAGTTAGGGTAAGCAAAAATTTGACAGTATTAAATATCTAATTCTAACACTGTATTTCTAATGCTTCAGAAATCCGCTAGATAGATATATTATATGGTTGTCACAATACTTAGACGTGTGAATATAATTTACTTACTGTGACTGTATGACACGTAACTTTGTCATCCTATATAATATATACAAAAATGCTGAATTAGATTACGGTCAGATTTCTACGTATTGGTTAAGTAAATTCCATCGTCACACAATAGTTGTGTCTATGTCTACGATTCACACCGTTTAATGAAGCAATAATTTTCTAAAGCGGATTTAGCCGAGGGGCTTATGCCGCTGGACATAGTGCAGGCGAATTGGTTCCACAGTATCACAACGGTGTATGCTCGAATCTCGCTTAGGGTAAGCAAACGTTTCAGCGAATTCTTTTTTAGATTTTTTCCCGCTGATTAATATTTTTTAAGAACGAATTGTGAGCACCACGCTTTTAAAATCTCCAAATGCCTTATCATTGGTGATATATTTTATAGCAGCCAAAGTTAATCCATATAAATGTAGATGAATTTAATGTTGTTCCATTGTGTGTGCACGTATCTCCTCGCCGACTCAAAAAAGGCGATTTCTGTGAAAAAGAATAATCAAATCTTAGTTACTCAAAGTAGGACATTGCTGTAAATGTTTACATTCTTCTGAACACTATATTGAAAAACACGGTAAAAATTGCAGTCACGAACAATTAATAATTTAACATTCTGAGAAAAGGTACCGATCTTCTGCTTATTCAACGAACACGTTAATGTTGGGGCTAACCTTTCTTCTTTTTTTAGCAATAATTAAAAAAATAATTTACTTGAACAGAAAAGCAAACTAACATTACAAATTTCTTTAATAATGTCTAGAACATTTTCCTATTATGTTGTTTTGGTCGTAATTTAATTGAAAAAAACAAAAAAAAACAGAAAACCGACCGAAAAACAAAGCCAAAGGTCAAGGGACAGTTACAAATCTGGATAAAGACAAACATACACAACGCAACACAAAAAACACCAAAACACAAAAACAAAAAGAGAATAACCCGAACCTAATAAAACCAAGGGTGCACTCAGGTCTTCTGACGATTAAGCAGTGCCTGCCTCTTATATATTTAATATATTGTTTTGAGATTAACGCCTTTTTCAGATTTCCCACATTCCCCTACAAACGAATTTGTCTTACATTGCGAATTTCGCTATGACAATACATCAAGTTTCTTTTGGTACGAACTTATTTTACCTGTCCCCTGCAGTTCGTTGTAAGAAGATTTCACTTTTTAGAGATATAACTTCAATCGAAATATATGACCGTTGTCAGAGTAATATTTGTTTTCAAAACCTTCCATTTGTTTCGGTTCAAATGTATTGGGATCTCCAATTTATAAGAATAATCAACATATCCTCATTTGAAGTATAATTTTTAAACGGTATTAAGGGTATATTTTACATCGAAAAAAGATCAATTGAACCATTATTTTAATGACTAAACACATATCAAAACGTGAAGACAATTTGTTAAGGGGTTCTCAAATTAAAGCACGGAAATTATTTGCCAGCCGTGCAACCTCCCATCAGCCCACCGAACTACGCCATTTAAATAACTATTTTTCTTCTTCCGAAAACCTAATTAGCAGGTGAAAATTTTATAATTGACTTTTTAAACACATTTTGTGTAAATAATTAATTTGGAATATTTGTTACTTTAATATTGCAGTGAATGAAGTACTTGCGCAGGATCTCTTTAAAGGTTATACGACAATCTATGCTGCAGTTTTAATTATTTTAAGACAACCCCGATATCTACGTGTCATGTTAGTTTTTGTTTGTTTTAAAACTAAAGGGTAAAAGAGAAAAATGTTCCAAAGTGTGTTGAAACACAATTGGTCAAAAAATATAATCTTACCAGTGGATACCGTAAAAATATATTAATCTGCCCGAAAGGATCATTTGGTTTCTGTTTTGTGGTAGGAGCGATCTGCAATTGTTGGCAAATATTATGGTCACTATTTTTGTCCAAATCTATACTGTGTAAGGATTGGAGAATTTATTAATCTGACACTTAAGCTGCGCATTGAACAAAATCAACGAAGAAACGTTTCATGCATGTTAAAGAAATAGTATCTTTAAGTTATTCCTATAACACTATTTCAATTTTTTGTTAAAAAATTAACACAGAAACCGACGGAAGAACAAAGAGCCAAAGCCAAGGGACAGTTACATATTCGGATATAGACAAACACAACACAAAACCCAAAAATATAAAACAGAGAAATGGAGTAACTCGAACCCAATAAAAAACATGGGTGCTCCGGACGAATAAGCAGTGCATGCCTCTAATTAGACACCCGTCGAGTTAATAAATTTGTAAACGTCAAATAAACTACGAGATGTCGCTGCACGAGACTTTATCTGTTCTTCTCTTTTAGTTCATTTAAGATGATTATAAGTTTTATCAACGCCATTAAAAAAATTCCGACTCTTGTTCTTTCAATACCATCAGTTTCAAACTTTAAAGAAATAAATTTGTAAGACAAAACTCTACTGTCACCTTTGTCAATTAGAATGATAGTCAACACAGAAATTGAGAAATATATATATAAAATGAGTACTGAAATGTGAAGCATGAAAATCATCTTTGCAGATTATGAAATGAATCTAAATAACTTAACAAATAAACATGTTATTCCCCCCTCAAAAACAACCGACAAAAATTACGATTGGTTTGATTTATTAAAGCACAGCCTACTTCAGTTAATTTTGGAATAAAACATATATGTACAACTTTATCATGCATTAGCCTTAGCACGCACACGTGATATTTCAATAAAAAAAAATATGAGGGTTAAAATTACCTAAACACTTTTGAAAAACAAAGCGCAATTCCTTGCTTGAAACGGTAAAAGATTTTTAATTATTTCCCAAAATTAAAAAAACACAAAACGTCTGGTACCTCCTTCCATTATTCCATGAAGAGTCGATTCGAATTTTCCGCTTTCAAATTATAATGTAATGCATTGTATGCTCTTAAACAAAGACGTAAGCAGTGTCTTTAATATTTGAAAATATCATATGCTTAGATAATTTATTATTTCTATAAATTTTTCCATCATGTGTTGTTTGTAGGTGATGACGACGACGAAGGTGAGTAAAGAATAAATAGTAACATTTCATCATTAAAATCATAGATGACTGCAAATCTGCAAATCATGCTATGTTTTTTTTATTTAATAAATTGTTCCTGTCTCTCATGCGAGACGGGATGAATAATCAAAAGCTAACCTGCGGAAACCAGTCGTACCTCAAGGATAACAGTTAAATAATGTTGTGTCTAGATTTGTTGATATATCGGAGGAGATAGCTACCTATTGGCTGTAGCATTCATAATGGGCGCAAGAAAAACCGACTGATCACGAAAATGGAAAAATATGCAAATCAATTGGAATCAAACTGTTTTAAAAGTAAATTGTCATTGATTGCCGTATGATTATCATAAAATGTGTATCATAAATTTTAACGGGAAAAAATATGCAAGATAATGGGAATCAAACTGTTTTAAAAGAAAAGTGGCATTGATTTGTGTGTGTTTATCATGAAATGTGTATCATAAAACATAAACGGAGAAACACGGACATTGTGGAAATTTCGAAGAGTGACATTTTCGCGAACAGGTCCTCATCACTTTTTTGGTGAATATGATGCATCTAAGAACTAACCCCAATGCATTCGTGAATACTGATCTGTATTTTATGGACAAATGGACAAATGACTCCGGTTATGAGAACACATTTATTTGTTTTCCTGCTTTCTGACAAGGTTCACATCAACTACCTTACCACGTATGATGCATCTAGAGATGATTAGCACAGTACATGCGTCAATTGCTGCCTCTGACCTATATTTTGCGGTTGCCCGATTTGGCTAACTAAACATTGTGTACTTATAATGAATTGATGTAAATAATTAACAATACATATTGGCACTTAACATTAAAAATGAGGACGTATTTTTGTCCACAAAGAGCAATAAAGCTCAGAGACTGCTAGCCTTTTAGGACAGCAACTACTTGTAGATTTGTAGCTTTATTCTTAAAGCCTAAACGATACAATACATGACATGATTGGATACCAGTTAACCTACCGAAGGTCTGGGGTTTTCTCTGGGTACTTCGACATCCTCTACCTATAAAAAATTAACGCTATGATATAGCTGAAAAATTTCTGTAAGTGACATTAAACAAATTCAAACAAACAATTTATATAAAATATAAATATAATTTTTATTCATCATATGAACTCATGCTGTACTGCACTGTCGGCAATGTAGGAAATGATGACAAAACATTCTGGAATTTCCTATTACATGTAGCACAAAAATAGTTACCCATGAAAATGTACATTGTTCTATTTGTACAAAAGGTAAGCGACTCGCACACTTTCATTTTTTTCAGCGAAATAAAAAACTTTGGCCCAGATTGATGCACACAATTTAAAATCTTGCACCCTCTTCAATATGTGATACAGTATTGATTGTCAATTATCCCAAAAAGCAACGCTATAAATTACTATTAATATTTCATAATGTACCACCCAAGATTTAAACGATTATCAAAACGTTTTCAACTTTCAATATCCGAAAAAATATGTAAAGCAAAATTATTAATAATTTTTTTCTAGCCTGGTGTTTCGAAATACTACAGGAAATTGTGAATTTTCACACAATTAGTGAGCAAAACCTAATTGAAAACCTTCGTAAATTTTATGCCGAGTCGCAGCCAAAAAATATAGATAAAAAACCCAAAGTATGCCGAAAAAATTGAGCAGGAATATCACACAAAATATACTTAAGAGTGTTCGTGCCGCAAGTAAAAGACACTTAAGAGATATAGGATGCAACATCGACATAGTTCGAGACAAAAACCTGAAACTGGCAAACTCCATGCTGACGGCTAAGCTTATGTTCAATCTTCGCAATGAAATGCGCGTCTAACAGAGCACCATTATATCAAACTCCAGGTTACAAAAAATAAATGCATAACTATAAAAGAAGAATGATGTTGTAGTCCTTCGTTACAAAGTATGGTAAGTTCTAGCAATTAAATTTGTCAGTCGAGGAATTCAATTCCCTTTACAATTATCAATTAATTCACTCAAATTTGTAAAGGATTATAAATATAGAGAATACTTCACGATTACGCATGAGACACTCTAGAAAAAAAATATCAAGGGGTTGTAGAGAATTCATCTGAGGAATCTCAAGATAAAAGAATATATTCCTTTGTGTCTGAATCATGTCCTGTCCAAGCAGTAAAACTGTTCTTGTCAATTAATTCACTCAAATTTGTAAAGGATTATAAATATAGAGAATACTTCACGATTACGCATGAGACACTCTAGAAAAAAAAATATCAAGGGGTTGTAGAGAATTCATCTGAGGAATCTCAAGATAAAAGAATATATTCCTTTGTGTCTGAATCATGTCCTGTCCAAGCAGTAAAACTGTTCTTGTCAAAATGTCATCCAAATTCAGAATGTTTATTCAATCAGTGTAGTCTTGATGCCCTCTCGGTAACCCTTGTAACTATCCGGTGTGATACTCCTAGACACCATTGAAAGTAAAATCATTTTCCTATTTCATGCCAGATGTTTGTAAAAATGCGGGAGTTAAGCGTTACACAGCACACTCATTACATGCAAACACCATTACATTGTCCTATCACATATGTGAGGAAAGTCTGAAGTCTTACTGTAGTAGACCAAATAATGAACATAAGCATAAAATCAGTGTTGTCCCTGATATTGTCGCTACTGGTGGCAACTCCAACTGTTCATCTTCTGCTCTTCTGCCACGTGCACCCCAAAAACCAAATGTCGCACATTCAGGTGGAACATGTGGTATTGCTTCTGTACATGGAAACAAAAACCTGCCTTTAGTCCCCCTGACTATGTCACATCAGGAAATTAGTACATGGAAAATGTATGGATTTGTCTCAAATTCCGTTTTCACAACTGTAGCTTACACTTCAATTAATTTTCGTCGTAGTTTTTGTGTACATGTGTGTGTACCGACTGTGACGTATGTAGTGATCATTTGTTTCAATGTGTGCCAATTCAATATTGTGACTTGTCTATTAATTTCTTAAATTTCAATATTTTATTGTTGTAGATTATGAACAAACTGTTTATTAATTAAGTTAAAACTCTGCTTTGTGTTAATTTTGTTTACAAATCAGACTGTGTTTTGTGGGATTACATTTGATACGTAAAGCCATAAAATATTCACACGACAGGTTACACAGGCTTACAAAATACAAAAAACAGAGAATTGAGGTTATCCTAGGGAAATTAATTCCTTGCATGCAATTTTAGGAATTATAAGGATTAAACGCTTTTTCAAAGGATTTATCGGTATATCAACAAGACCAACTCACTCACAAACATATCACATCATTTAAAATCGATGTTCGATCCTGTAATAAACTCTTCGTTTTATTGTGTATATATGTGTGACTTAATTTTATGCATCCAAATTTCAGCTCATTTTTATCTCGTCCAGGTTTAATTTGAAGGACGCCAGTGTACCTGGTGAATAAATACCAACTTCGGTAGGAAAAATGACATGCAACCATTCGCCATGAGAAATTGTTATTTTTAAAGTAATAATTATTCCTGGAATAAAAACGTTAAATATGAAAAGCAAAATATAAATCTACAGAGCTTAAATTACAATTTCTCAATTCACAATACCTTCAAACTTTATTTCTGATGCCTCATTATCATATTTCTAATAGATATTAACACTATTTTTGTAGGTCCCAAGTGGGTTAAGATGATAAGTAAGTATATTCCGGTCACAATCACAAATGATACTTCTTTCGTGACTACTTTAATTGTTGGTAGGCATGAATCAAATTTTAAATAGTCAACCAGAAAATGAATGTGTCTGCAGAACTTAAGAGAAGTTGAGATTTAAATTTTCGGTACCGTTCAATACATCTACATTTTACGCAGAATATTCATGTATTATTCAATTTTCAAAGTAGGGCAGTTGACCAAGGTCATTGAGAATGATTAATCTTGATTTATTTGGAATCATTCTTTTACCTGAAAAAATATTACAAGCTCCAGATTCTAGCCTATATTTTAATTCACAGATTTAAAGAAAGTAATGCGTAAGTAAACGATATAAAATTACATCAATTAGTTTTATTTTTGCATCGCAGTTCAGCTGCAAAATGAAATGCGAAGAAATTTTAACGAATAAACACCTGATAAAAATGCTTTCATATAGACTAATGAAATATATATAAATATTTGTCAACGTTTATTGAAAAACACGACCTTAGCTGCAGGAGAGCATTGCGTTCTTTTGACGAATAAAAAATATCAACGCTCAACGACTTTTAAATTTGATAAACAACTTATATCCATTTACAAAAATATTAAATATGATTTAAAAACAGTTTTTGCCCTTACAGTCTGAATCTAAATATATATACAAAGACATTTGTTAGTTTTTAATTAGCGCACCACTCCGTTACAAAAAAATCTTTAAATAAAATACGCGTTTATTTAACATTGATATCGGTTTAATTTACCTAAGGCACAGACTACCGCGCTCATTTTAGAATAGTAAACAAATACAAGATATATCTACAACAACATCATGCATCAGCATTCATTATGTACAGTTATGTATGAATAAAACACAAAATATCTAGACTGTGCAATGTAATATCAAAGATCACCATCACAAAAACGCTAGAATAAAGTTAATGCACATAAAATCTAGATTGCATATTCTACTTACAAGCCGTTTTATGTATTAGAACATGTACCGTCTATTTACACTCACGAATGGCTTCTATTTTGAAAAGGAAACTTATATTCATCCCTCTTTGTAAAGTACATTATTTTGTGTATTTATCTCTTGGGGAGATAATTGTGCTTGATTTAAATTATTTATAGCCATTATATATTTAGATTATTAGTTTATTTTGTTTAGGTATACCACGTAAGTATGTCTTAACATCTTAAAGTTTTTTTAGCAATTAAGATTGTCCTGTGAAATGAAAAACAACTGAAATGTTGTATCATTACAATTTTGTAATAACATCATTGGTCACAATCGCCAAACGAGACGTTTTTCTTTAACGCATGTATTGTGACTTTCCTTGTTGGTTTGAATGAGGTTCAACGCGAGTTTAAGCAATTTTTAAGCTATATCATGCCGTCTAACTTTTATTTGGAGAGGAAGACAGAGTACCCGAAAAAATCGACAGGGGGGAAACTAGCAATCTTTATCAAGTAAAATTGGACTAAAGAACAGTCTACCCGCATTAAAAATCGAAATCTAATTTTTGACAGACAACATGATCAATAGTATACGAACTACCTTAATCACTCGGCCACCAATGCCCCTTAAATTGTTGGTAGACCTAAATAAAAAAAGTAAATAGTTAACCACAAACAAAACGGAACGAAGAGAGGAAATGTATCTTTCCTTGTACCATTTAATTAATCTACAGTTTACACAGTATTTTAGTACATTATGTTACAATAATATAATAACAATTCCAATTCAATTCAAGAAGCAAAAGAAGATCAGTTTAATTTGCTAAGGCAGAGACTACAAATACTACATATATGCACAAACATGTTACGCAAATACACATGCAAAACGTTATGAATCTGGCAATTTTAAATTTAAGATTACCCTCTCTAGAAGCTTAACTAATGTTTACACCTATGGAATGCAGACAGCGGATTCTACCAAGAAGATGTTTCATTTATTAAAGTATTTGCAGTCGATTAAAAATGACGATGGCTTCTACTAGAAACTATCTGTTATTGAAAAATTATGTTCATCCACGTTCGTTAAGTACTTTCGAATGGCGTATTTACCTCTTAAGCAGATAATTTTGCTTGGTTTAAAATATTTATAACAACAACATGTTTACTTTTTTAATATTGTAAAACATATCAATAGTGTATTTTTGTAGGTGCACGACGTAAGTATATTTTAACATGTAATATGTGTTAATTAACATTCAATAATGTCCTGTGAAATGAAGCAACAGTTTTCTATTCAAATGTTGAATCATTATATTTTTGTAATAACAGCAGTGGTCACAATCGCCAATGGGACCTATTTCTTAACTGCTTAAATGTACGTAGGCTGAATGAAAATTAGAGTAGTCAACAATATACTAGATGTATCTACAAAACGGAACTAAAAAGAAGAGATTTATCTTTCTATGTGCCGTTCATTTATCTAAAGTTTCCGCAGTATTTAGTAAAAATATGGTACCATTTATAATAACAATTATTATACCTCATGAAGATCATGATACAGTATAGTTAATTTCTATTGGTTATATTCAAACATGTGATTTCAATTCATTTTCCACTACATGACTACCTACTCTGCTCCAAAAGTCAACATATATCATATATCATGTGACAAAATGTTGACTTTTCAATATTGTCATACATGACATATGTTGACTTTTGTAGAAGTACATGTTGGACAACCTGATGTCAGACACTGTGAACGTTTTCTGTTGTTCCAATGTTGTGCCCAAAAAGAAACTATTTTATTCGTTATAATAAAACGATTGATTACTGCTTTAGTGGTCAACCGTATGAAATAATGGGCCCTTGACCTGGACTCTCGCTGACCTGACCTGACCTTGGCCCTTGGCCTCGGTTAGGTCAGGTTTCCTCAAGTCCAGGGCTTGGGGTCCATTATATCCTGTTTCTGACCACTAAAGCAGTAATTAATTGTATATTGCAATTCGATTTAAGAAGTAAATATGTTAAACGGTATTTGAGACGGAATAATTTATATTTTAATAGTTCACCTATTACCATAAACAAAAAACAATAATTCCAGAATCAAAGCTATCCTTCAATTTCCTGAGTTAAAGGAAGTATAAGGGTAAATGCCGGTACATAAAGCTTGTTTCAATTAGACTATTGAAATTTATATAAACGTTCAACGTTCAGTAAAGAACGCGACCTTTGCTGCAAAAAAGTACATGCGTTCTATTTTTTCTGTTACAGTGTATCAATGGTCGATGACTATTAATTTCGAAATAAAACATTATGTCCATTAAAAACATCACATATGATTTACAGACAGTTCGACTACCGCAGGTCGGGGTAGGGTTCTCTCTGGCTTCCTCCCAAATAAAAACCCGACGCCATGAAATAGCTGAAAGAAGCTTTAAGACACCATTCAAGCAAACAAACAAACAGACAGACAATTCAATGCACTTTATATTCTAAATCTAAACATCTAAGGAAAGACATGTGTTAGTCCTAAATAAGAACAATCTCTACAGAAAAGACCAATTCTAAAATAAAATATAGGTGAAGTTATAATGCAGGTATTGCGATAGCCTATATTAAACTATCCTTTATGATATACAAGTATTAGTAGAACAAAAAATCAAACCAAAAACGCTATGACTGGTAATTTAAAATTCAAGATTACGGTCTCCATAAAACACCAATAGAATACAGACAGCAGATTTTATTGGAAGCTATTTCACGCATTAAAACATATGCTGTCGATTTCAAATCCAGATGGTTTCAACTTCACACAATGTTTAATAGATTTTTTGTTTGTTTTTTTGAATGGTGTTTGAACGCCACTTTCAGCAATTTTTCAGCTATTTCATGGCATCCAGTTTTTATTGGGGGAGGAAGCCGGAGTACCCGGAGAGAACCCCCGACCTGCGGTAGGAAAACTGGCAGTCCTTCTCAATTAAGATTGGAGTCGAGTACACCCTGCCTGCAGTGAGAATCGAACCCACAATCTCAGTGTTGACAGACCACGTGATCAATAGTAGACGAACTACCTTGACCACTCGGCCACCGAGGCCCCCATTGTTTAATAGAAAAATTATTTATAACACCGCCTTGACATGTACTATGAACTGCATATGTATAGTAATGACATGTTTATATTATTAGTTTCTAAAAGACCTCAAGACTGTTTTTGTGTGCATATACCACGTAAGTATAATAGAACATTCAATAGGTTTGTTATTAGCGCTGAATATTTTCCTGTTAAATGAAGCTAAATTTTACAATTCAAATGTTGTATCATAACATTTTATAATAACATCACTGGTAACATTCGGCAATAATTCGTCTAACTTTAATGCTTAAGTTGTCCGTAGGCCTGACTCAAAATTAAAATAATCAACAGAAACAAGATGTGTCTGCGATACAGGGCTAAAGAGACGAAGGTTATCTTTTCGTTGACCGTTCAATACACCTAACATAGATTCTGTTCAGAACATCTAATATAGCTTCTATACTATAATACAGTTTAAAAACTTAACGGAAATAATAGGTTTACAGTCGGTATATAACAAGTGTTTCAATTAGACTATAGAAATTTTTTTATATAAAATTTTGTAAACGTTTAGTGAAGAACACGATCTTTGCTACAGAAGAATAAACGCGTTCTTACATTAAAGGTTACAATATATCGAAGGCCGACTTTCTTTAATGAAACACAGTTCGTCTTTTTTATGCTTTTTATTCCTCCGTGTTTAAACCTTCGCTGTACACAAATGCATTAGTGTTTTTGTAAATTGAGAGTACATATTTTATAAATATGTTTGATAAAACAGATTTGAATAATACATTTCTTGTAAAGGACGTACCATGGACTCTTCAGAGGCCATACTTATTCTGTATATTAATATCAATTTAAAACAATTCAGTCAATCTAATACTACTATCGTCCAATGAAAAAAATGCAAGGCACAAAACAATAAGCTAAACAAATAAACTAACTTTGACAAATAAATCAAGCATGTACGCTTTCCGAATGGAAAGCCTTTCTGGTATCAGTCTGTTTCTAATTATTAAGGCTTTCCAATTATTGAGTGGAAAGACTTATTGTTATTAGTCTGTTTCTTATTAAGACTTTTAACTTTCAGATTGGAAAGCCTTATTGTTATTCTTCTGTTTCTAATTTTTCTTTTTTTCCAAGTTTTTCACTTCGGATGATAAATTTTGTTTCGCAAAGACATTTTGTACTATGAGTGTATGAGACATTGCGAGACATGGCACAACGAACTTTTTTTATTTACATAGTTATTTCCCTGTCATCAAAAAAGCATGTGTTAAGATAAACCTTGAAACAATAAAAGATGTTGCAATGAATGTTGTTTCAAAATAGTTAGAGGATTTGTTACATATCGAGCAAAGGATTTTTACGACTCCTTATAGGAGTTATTTCCCCTTTTGTATTGCAAATATTTGTCTACTCACGAACCAGATGTGATAGAGACTTGGGGTTTTCACTGTTGGTCATCACTGACCTTGACCTTGGTCACAAGGTCAAAGGTCAAGGTCACATTCATATTAAGGTTTTGAATCGTTGATTTTTTTTCATTGACATTTTATATGGGTTCTCACCCTAAGACCAATGAAAAGTAGCGTGTATTGCATTACATCACTATATCTTAATTACTGTAACATATATCTACATTACCCTTTTATCATTGGTCATCATTGACCTTGACCTTGAAAATTGAAAAAAGATAAAAGGTTAGGTCACGTTCTACATTTTGACAATTTCTAGTCATCGCTATTCCTTTGAAACGGAAAAGGATAGGCAATAATTTATAATGGGTAATATGTCCAAAGCATAAAGGCGCAACTTTTTTCTATTTTGAGGGGAAGGATATCTTATAAGAGTTATCTCCATTACAAGTTTTTCATTAATTACTTATCAACTTTTAATAGTAGATGCATGGGGTCTTCAGTAAAGACCATTATGACCCTTTACCTTGAAAACAGCCACAAGGTCACAGTTGAAGGTCTTCTTCTAATTTTTGGTATTTATGATTAAGTCATATCTTCATAACTTTGTTTTAAAAGCATAAACTATGCAAATATCAACGTCCTATTTTATTGCCTTTTTTATGTCGGCAGATATCCGAATGGTTTTTTGTTTCGTTTGCTTATTTTGAAAAGATTCAATTTCAATGTAACCAGGGGAATGTCATTGTCATTTTTGCAATAAGTGGACAGCCTATCATTTGTTCGGTATATTTAAGGTTTTTCACTTTCAGAGTGGGGAGCTTTATTGTTATAAGTTTGTTTATTATGTCTTTCCACCTTTCTGTGGACAGACCTATAGTTAATGTTCTGATTAGGTCTTTACACTTATGTTGATAGACATAAATGCCGTTCTAATTATTAGGTCTTTCCACCTTTCTGTGGAAAGACCTATTGTTATTATTCTGATTATTAGTATTATTAGTATCAGTAGCAGTAGTAGTCTTATTTTCTCTTTTCTTACTAAATAAAATGGACGCCGATTTGATCTGGGATCGATGTCCTCCAATTGTCGATCGTGAAATCAGTTCTTAAAGTCCGCAAAGTGCGGGAAAGCCCTCAATTGTTCTTGGATCAATTTGAATCTTTTAATTAAGGCTTTCTATTTTCCGAGTGGAATGCCTTTTTGTTATTCTTCTGTTTCATTAAGGCTTTCCACTTTCTGAGTGGAAAGCCTTCCTGTAATTCGTCTGTTTATTATTATTATTATTCTTTTTTCGCCATGTTTTGTTATCCCATTATAAATTTTGTTTCGCGAAATGCACTATGGATGTATGAGACATTACGCTTTCGCAATAAACCCTGGCACACCGAACACTTGTTCTTTTCAATAGTTATTTCCCCTGTCAGAAAAAAGCTTGTTTGAAGCTTAACTCTGAAACGTAAAAGATATTGCAATCAAAGTTGCAAAATTGTCAGCTATTGATGGCGACAATTTGTTACATATCGATTTTGACGACTTTCCCTTTTTAAGTGTATTTTCTACCATTGTATCTCACGAACCAGATGCGATAGAGACTTGGGTTTTCACTGTTGATCATCACTGACCTTGACCTTAAAAAAGGTCACAAGGTCAAAGGTCAAGGTCATGTTCAAATTTTTTACCTTTTGTCGTGTGCAGATCTCCTCCTTTAATATAATAGATAGAGAACTGATGCCTTTACCAAAAGGTGTATCATATTAAGGTCTTAAATCGCCATTTTTAACATTTACCTTGTATACAATCAGAGTGCGTACACCCTAGCAGAACTTAAATCCTACAAGTCATTGCAGGCATATAACTATTTTATTAGTGGATTTGTCCAGGACTTGTGTCATTACGTTGTGAATGGGAAGAGTGTATTTTTGGCCAAAGTGAAGCATTCACAGAGAATGAATGATGAACCACTTTTGCCATGGATAATAGCAGAATCTGATGGGACGGTTATATCTGGACATTGCACCTGTAATGGCTGGAATCGGTGAAGTCTATTCTCATGTTGGAGCTCTCCTCTTCGCAGTTGAGGCCGCATTGAAAATAAGGAAAAGCAAGACAGTTACACAAGAAAAGGCATACTGGCTGTTGACATCATCACTATCAAAGGTATGTTTCACTTACCACTTAATATTTTATCACATGGACACAATGTATATTATTTTAATTTAAATAATGCAAAAGGATTGCATTTATGTACATTTAGAATTTTGTATAGTGCCTTGCTCACAAGTTACAAATATTATATTTCTTAAGGTAACATAACTATTATTATTATGAGCATGATGCATTCCATTTTAACAAGCGCAATATATATTTGTTTTAATTTTTCAGGTTAACTACAAAACAGTGCAGTAAATAGACTTTACCTCTGCAGAAACAAAGAAAAAGCAACTAGATCAGGCTATTTCTTTGTCGGAACCTGTTTAGACACAGAATCGTAGAAAACTGGCAGATGTTAAAGAACCAGAGGTTTCTGATCTAGCCAAGTTATTCTCATCGCTGGATGCTACTGGTAAAAAAATGTCATGCTGTCATTAGTTCCAGGATATGCTGACATGTACAAACCGAAAGCTCTGGATACTAAATATCCACAAGTATTGACAGACTTGTATGATGAAACGTACTAATCCGTCTCACTGACAGAAATTCGTAGAAGGGCAGAGGAAATTTTTCCTGACATAAAGGTCACGATTGAAGAAGCAAGCAATTGCGAGCTCGATACTAGAGGCCAAGGTAATTGTAAGAAATGGTATACTTTTTGTAGCGGTATGCTAACAGCATCACGCATTAAGTCTGTTTGTCGAACTTCCTTGGACAATCCTTCGAGGAGCTTAATAAAAGGACATATTTTATCCTGCCAATAAGAAATTGTCATCAAAAGCCGCAGAGTGGGGACGTGATTTTGAAGGTATAGCTCGACATGCATACAATTAAATGATGTCAGACTTGCATGACAACTTCAATGTGAAACCTGTTGGGTTTCAGATCAACCCAAACTTTCTTTACCCGGAAAAAGCCCAGATGGAGTAGCCTGTTGTGAATGCTTTGGAGACATTATTTTTGAAATTAAATGTCCTTTCATAAAACGCGACAGCATCATAGATGACACTGTGGATTTTCTTGTAAAAATGGTGTCAGTTAAGAGTTGGACAAAGGTCATGAATACTACTACCAGGTTTAGTGCCAGCTTCTGGTCAGTGGAAAAGAATATTGTCGTTTGGACAAACAAGGACAAGTTTATTCAAAGAATAGCTGTTGATACAACTGTGGGCAAAGAGATTACAGAAAAGTCTGAATATTTTTTCAAGAAAGTCATCTTGCCAGAACTGATTGGAAAATTCTATTCAAGACTATTAGAAGTGAAGTCCCAAAATGAACACACTGCAGTGAAAATCTTGAATGTAGCAGCCAGCGACAAGGTTATAATTTGCGTTTGCAGAGAGGAGTACAATGAAGAAAATGATGATGTGATTGGATATGACAATGGAAACTGTCCGTTCAAATGGCTGCATTTCAAATGTGCAGGAATAAAGAGAATTCCGAAAGGAAAATGGTTGTGCAAGAACTGTAGACCAAAACCAAAGAAGAAATTATTGCAGAGCGAAACAATGTTCCATTTTAATATTGAATACATATGCAATAAATTATTTGGATTTACATTGGTTGGTTGTTTCTTTTACCCTAGGTTTTCAAATTGCACTAAGGTTTATATTTTACATGTACATGTATATTCAGAAGAATACATATAAAATTCCAGCCTTTGTACACACAACAATCTACTAGCAAATTACTCAACAAAACCAGACAGGTCCAAACACTAATAACTAAAAAAGCATAGTTATATGAGGTTTTTATTAATATTTCTAGATGCCATGCACATGGATTTATTTTCTCGCACTGTTTCCCTCTGTTAGAGCTCATCAGGCCGACTTGTAGACGACGACAGTGTTTTTTGTTTTTTTTTTAAATAAGTTTTTGTTATAAGAATACAAACAACAGTCGGTCACCACACACCTTAATCAAATGGCACAATTGAAGGGCATTGAGATAGAAATGAAACAGCTCCCTGTGGTTTACGCCAATAAAGTACTTGACAGTGTTGTGGTGTTTTTAGTTGGACCACGTTTCTGCACGTGCAAGCAAATTTGAGAGTCTCTCTATGAATATTTCAAAACAGTCTATTATAATTGACACCTTCACACCAAATGATTTACGAATTCCATAGGCATTGACATTCTCAGTTCTTCACGTTGTGGCCACAAAATGGGGGATTTCATTCTAATATACATGATGTGAATTATATCCTGAAAGGTCTTGGAAACCGTACTTGTAGACACTCTAAAGCGATAAGCAAGATCCTGCATACCCAAGTAAAGTCGAACTTTCATGAGTACATTCATAAGCTTCTCAAACTTGCTCAATGAACTTTTAGCACTCTTTAGAATGGACGGTGTAGGGCAATTGAAAATCGACATAAGAATAGGATGGGTTATACCAGTATAATATTTGACTTTGTCCTCAACCTTTTCAAGACTTTCTGGTGTTAAAACAGTCTGCTTTAACTTTGAGATCTCCTTTTCGACCGGTCCCATTTTTAAAGATAGAGCACAATCAGGATTTGTCTTGTCATATAGGTCTGCTTTCTCACCTAGAAAAAAAAGAATATAAATATACACAATTAAAAGAAGAGGTTTAACTATATGTACAGTACTATACATTAATATGATTAATTAAATTCAGACATTTTGTACAGCTTTTCATTTAGAATTTAATAACATGCTACTGTTTTCCAAAAACATTAAATGAGAAACGTAATTTTTTAGGGGGGGGGGGGGTGGACGAATGTTTCGCGCACTTGAATTAAGAAGAAAAAAATCGCAATTCTTACCAGAAAAAAATGTTCAGAGCAGACTTTGTCATGTCGTTTGCTTGGATCAGGACTGAAGTCAGCAAGGATGATACGGGAAAGCCATAGCATCCTTCTCTCTGTCGAAATTTCCCGCGTCAGCTTCCCTTGGTGATGTATTACTTTTGGTTTGTCAATAAACTTTATCGTACGCTCTTCTCTGCCGGATCGGTTGGTACAACCCCACACAACACAGGTTACCATTGAATTGATCCGATTAGCCTTTTAAATTCTTGATTTTATTCACCTGTCGATCGATACGCTTTGTTTGCCCTACAAGCCTATGGCGGACTGAGGCATTATGGGTAGTAGCGTGACGTCAACGGAAAAATATTGTCTATCTGCATTATTTACGTAGATTAAAAGATCAGTTGTACTATGGATGTATAAAACATTACGCTTTTGCAGTTAACCGTGGCACACCAAACATTTTCTTTACGGAGTAATTTCCCCTATCACAAAAAGCTTGTGTGCAGATAAATCTGAAACAGTAAAAGATGTTGCAATAAAATTTGTTGCAGAATGGTCAGCTATTGATTGCGACAATTTGTTACATATTGTGCAAAGGATTTTGACGACACCTTATAGGAGTTATTTCCCCTTTTTAATTGAAGGTATATTTTGCACCATTGAAACTCTTGAACCAGAGGTAGGAGAGACTTGCTGTTGTCAATGTTGGTCATCACTGACCTTGGTCACAAGGTCAAACGTCAAGGACACATTCTATTTTTTGACATTGTTTTGTGTACAGATCTCCTCGATAACCATTCTAGATACAAAACTGAAACCTTTACCAAAATGTAGATCTGATAAACATCTTGAATCGTCATTTTTCAATTGATCAGTAATAAGAGTTATATCCCCTAAACCAATACAATGTATTGTGTGTTACATTATATCCCTATATCTCAGTAACTATATCAGATATTTAATAAACCTTGCATCTTTGGTCATCATTGACCTTGACCTTGACAATGGACTCAAGGTCAAAGGTCAATGTCACGGTCGAAATTTTGACATTGTCTTGTCATCACTATTCCTTTGAAACGGTAAAAGATAAAAAAGAACTTGTAATGGGTAAAACGTTTGCCTCATAAATGTGTCAACTATTCCTATTTACAGGGAAAGGATTTTACTTTATCTTATAGGAGTTATCCCAATTACAGCCATTGAGTCGTAGTTTTTCATTAATAACTCATCAACTATTGATGGTAGAGGCATGGGATCTTCACCAAAGACCATTGTGACCATTGACCTTGAAAACAGATACAAGGTCAAAGGTCAAGGTCATCTTCTTACTATAGGTACTTATGAATTGCTATTAATATACAATTAACATATGATGCTTAGCTTTATAGTTTCAAGATCCTTATAGGTGTTCTTTGAAAGTGGAAAGCCTATTGATCGTTCTTTAGAACGATTGAACCTATACATATCAAGGCTTTCCACTTTCCGAGTGGAAAGCGTTCCTGTTTTTCGTCTGTTTATTATTATTTAGGGCTTTCCCGTTTTCCGACGGAAAGCCCTTATTGTTTTTCTTCTGTTTATTTAATTTTACAACAAAATTCTTCCGCCAAGTCTGGACAGCTCATTTTTGTCGTGTCGCTCTGATATTTTGTACATGTGACCGGTCATTGCAACCGTCATGATCTCTGATCTCTAACATGAAGTTTGTCGCAAACTGTAATTACAGAGTTATCTCCCGTAACACCGGAAAGCTTGTGTGCGCTTCTCCCCCGACACCACAAAAGATGATGCAACCTTTTCCAAAGTCTTCAGTATAGTGTGCGCAACTTTGTCACATGTCGCGAATAGAATTTCACGATATCTGATTGGAGTTTTCTCCTCTTATATATTGTTTATAAGAGACATGCCAAGTAATCTCAGAAACTAGAAGAGATACAGACCTGAGGTCTCACCATAGACCCTCATGACCTTTGACCTTGAAAATGGTCTCAAGGTCGCATGTCAAGATCACGTTGTAGATTTTGGCATCTACTTGTGTTCATAACTCCTCCTGTACTATACAAGATAAAGAAAAACCAAAAGAGTGCAAAATGTTGATCTCTTAAGCAGCATCTTTGTCACATTGGAAGAAAAATGATTTAAAGCAATCTTATAAGAGTTATCTACCATTAAATATGTAATTTATTGGTTTTTTATATGAAACTCACAAACTAATAATGATAAAGGCATGGGATCTTCATCAGTGACAGTCATGACATTGACCTTGAAAACAGACTCAAGGTCAAAGGTCGAGGTCGCTTTCTAACTTTTTTCTGTTCTCTCCCAAAACACTGTTTACCCTTTTGTTCAGATAAACTCTGAAACCATGACAGATATAAAAAAATGTAAAGTGGGGAAAATGTTGTCTGACTCATGGCCATGACTTGTGATGCAAAAAAAAATTTCGATCCACTACCTGTTTACGCATTTTTAACGCAAAGTTTGTCGAAAACGTCAAAGTTGTTTGCCTTCCACAAAACTTGGTTTCCAAGTAGATACGGGGGTCCTAATTACATATCTAGGATCAAATTTTTTTTGGTATAACAGAAATGGCCTCCATAGAAATATTTGTTTTCAATATAACTCAAAAACCATAAAAAATTAAAGCCGACAATACATCAGAAAAATGTTCCCCTCATTTAGATCTACATTTAATATAAGGGTAAAAAACTGTGCGACAAACCGTTTTCGAGGTTATCGCCCTTGGCAAGTTTCGGTTAATCAGTGTTTGGCTTATAACTTTTAAACCGTCAGAGATAATATAGTAAACATATGTTTTTTGTGACGACTATTACAGGCACTTCGATTTAAGACCAAAGTCGAATGGTAACGGGCAGCCATTTTCAAAATGGCCGACACCGTAAACAGTTTTTTATAGAATGAAACGTAAACCGTACAAAATTTAAGCAGACAATACAAGGGAAAATGTTCCTCACATTGAAACGTACAAAAAAAAACCCTGAAGTAAACACCAGTATAAACCTAAAAAGCGAAGATTATACCGATTTGAGTTTACAAATAATACCTTTTTTAATTTTTGGATAATATACACATAAAACATATATGTTCAACTATGCCATATAGTAGCCTTCATCACGCACCCGTTCTATTTCAAATATATACAATGTTTGAGGTTCTCTGCGGCTATATAAATTCTAAAGATTATTATTACCTTAATACATAAGTTTAAAGACTTATAAAAACAAATAGCAACTTCTGTTAGAACATTGTTACCATTTAAATGTATTCACTGACAATTAAAAACCACAAGACGGTTGTTACCTCCAAACACAGTTTAGTGCAGAATCGATGTTTATCCCCGGCTTTAAAATAATTTAAAAGGGAAGGAAACCACATAAGAAAGTTAACCCCAATTTAAAGAAAAAAAGTTAAAAATAAGATTTACTATTTAAAGTTGTTAAAAATTTTACAAGTTTTAAAAATATTAATTAAAAATAAAATTTTTGATTTCCCGCTAGCTCATGGGCGTCGACATATTGTGGCGCTCTTTTGCATTGAAGAGTGCAAACAGTGCAATTGTCTACGTCATTCCTACTATTCCGGTAAAAGATAGGCAGTGCAATCTATATGTTCATATTATTTTTCTTTCATCTGCACTAAATTATGCCATCTTCCCAAACTATTAATTGCTCAAATTTGAGTTATAAAATACGCCGAAGTAGACCACGAAAAATAATTGTTCAGATCTTCAGACACTCGTAGTATTTTATTAAACATCAGTTAATCCGACTGTATAAATGCAACATCAAGATCGATTTTGAGTGCATTGTTACGCAGTTGTGATCCTCAAGTTATTTTGCACCAAGCCGAATTCTATAAAAACAAACATTTTCCTCTGTGGTTGACATTTCGTGCTAATTTCCAAACTCGTACCAGTCCGCTAGGTCCGATATACAACTTCTGAGACCCCCCCCCCCATTCGGAATATGCTAAATGCCTCTCGAATTCAATATCCTTAAGAAATAAGATCATTTCTTTAAATATTAAGAAAAAGATCCATCTGGTTTTAGCTGTTTTTGTTTACCATATCAATAATTTTATAAGTTATAAATATTTTGCAACGTTGATCATAATTAGCAGATGCTGGGACACGTAAACCGGAATAGTAGGTGTGACGTCACAGATCACACATTAATAGCTGCCTACATGGAGGCGGGAATTTCAAAAATTATTATCACAAAATATTGATTTATTTCTACATGGTGCCATTTTGTAACACGAACATAGTTAGAAATACATTTATATAGGAATCTTCTGCAAACTTATGCAAAGATGTTTGGAGGGTTTCCTTCCCCTTTAAAACATTTTAGATCTTAAACGAAGATCATAAAACATATATGTACAACTATGCCATATATATGCCTTAATCACTCACAAGTGATAATTCAAGAAGAAAAGATATATATACAATGTTTGAGAAGTAAGCTTTGCCTTTATTATTTAAAATTATTCATGCTTAGTTAATTTATTATTTCTAAAAAGCTCTACATCCTGATTTGTTTGTAGGAAATGACGACGACTGTGGTTATTCTATTGGTTATTCTATTTCTGACGACATCTATGGTGAGTATATTTCGATATATAACAGTTGTGCAATAGCATTGTGTTGCACAATGAAATAACTAAGGTTCAAATGAAATGTTGTATTATCATCCTTTTGATAGCAATTACAAATACAACTTGATTCTTGGCGACCTTTAGTGTTGGTAAGTCTCAATCCAAAATAAAAAAATCAACATGAAATACGATGTGTCTGCGAAAATGAACTAAACAGAAAAATCCGATATAGCTCGCCCGCTACATCCCATACAAATGAATTTTACATATCTTCTTAACCATTTCACGTATCACACCATATATGATAATAACGGCAATTCAATTTTAAAAATAAAAAGAAGTTAACGGGATCTAACCTTCCTTATTTCACAAATAATTTTAGATTTTAGAATGAAAACAAAACGCTATGGAAATGGCGATTGAAAATCTAAGATAACAGTCACAACAAAACGCTACAGTAAAGTTAACTACTATGGAATACAGATAGCAAATTTTACTTCAAGACGGTTTCCCCTAGTAGAAGTATTTGCTGTCAATTTAAAATCACGAGATGTCTTTCTACTTTGAAAAATCGTTAATGCAAAGCAAATATTTACACCGTTTTCTACATTACCTTGCTTAGATTATTAGTGTTCTAAAAACTTGTTAACTTCATTTCCGTATTTTTGTAGATTCTTTTGGTAAGTGTATTTTGATATGTAACAGTTTTATTGTAGCATTTTATATTTCCTGTAAAATTAAGACATATTGTTAAACTGACATGTTGTATCATCACACTTTGTGATAACATCATTGGTTTCTTTCGCCACTGGGACTTTACTGCTTAAATTGTTCGAATGAAAGGTAAAATAGTCAACCAACAACTAGATGTGTCTATAAAACAAAAATGAATCAGATAGATTAATGTTGGCTTGAACCGATCAATACATCTAAACGTAAGACAGTATTTCGTAAAGACATCGCACCCTTCATGATAAGATCAGTTTAATTTAACTAAGACAGATACTTAGTTAATTTCGGAATGATAAACAAATACTACAAAAATGTTTAAGCATGTTATGCATTAGCCTTCGTTATGCACACATAATGTTAGAATAAAAACAAATCGTCATGAATTTTGCGATTAATAATCCAAGATTACCGTCACCATAAGCCGCTGCAGCAAAGCTAACTACAATGGAATAAAGATAGCAAATTCTACTTAGAGACTTTCACCTATTAGAAGCATTTGCTGCTAATTTAAAATCACGAGACTTTAAACAGTTGCTAATGTAAAACCTATGCTCGTGCAGTTTTCTAAATCAGTTTGCGTTTCTTATTTACCACTTAAACAGACAGTCGTGGTTGGTTTTTAATATTTAAAGGTATTACGTGCTTAGATTATTAGTGTTTAAAAACTTTTACTTCATTTCTGTTTTTTTTTTTGTCAATTTTGATGGTAAGCGTATTTTGAGATGTAACAGTTTTATATTAGCATTTTATATTGTCCTGTAGAATTAAGAAATATTTTTAAACTGACATGTTGTATCATCACACTTTGTTATAACATCATTGGTCACTATCGCCAATGAGACTTATTGCTTTACTGCCTAAATTATTCTAAGGACTGAATGAAAGGTAAAATAGTCAATCAAAATCTAGATGTGCCTGCAAAACGGAACTAAATCAATGTGATTTATGTTTGCTTGCACCGATCAATTCATCTAGTGTTAGGCAGTATTTCATAAAGACATCGCACCAATCTTGATAAGATAAGTTTAATTTAACTAAGACAGATACTTAGATAATATTTGAATGATGTACAAATACTAGGGCATAGGAGACTTGTACATGGAATAAGTCTTCTCAATGCATCTATCTCATTAATCTACAGCCGATGCCTGGCTACACACTTTTCCTGACCTGAATAGTTTGACTGATGATTTCAAAAGCGGGGACAATCAAAGTTACATATAATACTAAAACCAAAATACACAAACATTTATAAATCATTAGAAATATAATATGAAGGAAACTTCGACTAGAGTTTTTGGTAAATGTTTTATACGTGTTCATGAATATTTGTACTTTAATAGTAATTAAATAACAATAAATATTAAATAAACAAAGTAAATTTTAAAGGTTGACTTGTTTAAACTTCTTATGTGGCATTGAACTAAAAGAATCTGTTTGCATGTTTTAATCAACAAAATAATACAAATAAAACATTCTGCCCTCCAATGCAAATACAATGAGTTGTCAGTACTTTAAAATAATTTAGCAATTATATAAGTTAAATGTTTTCTTTTTAATTTTTTGCTGTTATATTATGTCTTTATTTTTCTTTGTCACAAGTTATTAAAATAGCTTAATGATATTAACTAATTGGAAAACAATTAATTTAAATAATAATCCTAATTTTGAATTGTCTCGTACTATTAAAACACCAGCCATAAGGTATACAAAATTCATTCCAGGATCATGGAATTATATTCCAAAACAAAATGATTTTCAATTTTTACTTATGCTTTAACTAGAATAAAAAACATGATGATTCAACAAAGCATTCACATTGTTGTTCAGGAACTTCATAGGAGTCTGGCAAAACACATCACTAGCTGTTCACTTTTAAATGTTAAACACATCATCTCTATTACTACACTTTTTTCTATAATAAGACAGTGCAACATCAGTAAATTTTAAAAAGATCCATTCATAAATAAAATGTATAAATTTAAGAAAATGAATTCTTTGTTTACTATTTCTACATACACTTACATGTGGTTACTGATAATGTTTGGTCTCCAGAGGTGCACGTGTATAGATAAGCAGTTAAAGATCAGCTATTTTTAGCTATTTGGAAAGTTATCTGTATCTAAGGAAAGACATTTGTTAGTTCTTAATAAAAATAAAAAACAGATTACTTATTTTAACTCCAGAATCCAGACAATCCTTTAATTAACATTTAAAAACAATAAATTTGTTTTACAACAACTTCATTGGAGTTTATAATCTGAATCTGAATAACTAAGGAACCTTTGTTGTTCCTTATTAAGCTGTAAAGACCAGTCCTGAAATAAAATATAGGTTTACCTATGATGCAAAGATTGTCATCGGCTTAATTTAACTAAGGCAGAGACTGCCTTAGTTACTTTTGGGATAATATACAAATGCTACATATATGTAAAACCGTGTTAGCCTTCATTATGCACAAATAATGTTAGAATGAACATAAAATGTTTTTGGATTCAGAAATGTAAAATTCCATGATTATCTTTACTATAAATCGCGAGAATATATCTGACTCCTATGAAATAGATAAAGTAGATCCTACTTAGAAACGTATCACCTATAAAAAGTATTTCCTGTCAATTTAAAATCTCGAGATCACATATTCTTTGCAAAATCATTAATTAATAATCTATGTTCATACCGTGTAATGAATCACTTTGAATTGCACATTTACCTCTTAAGCAGATAATCGTGCTTTAAATTTAATGTTTAAAATTAGTACGTGTTAGATTATTAGTTTTATGTAAAGACTTTCACATTAATATATTTCTGTATTTGTTTAACTCGAAAACATAAGTATGTTTTGAGATGTAACAGTTTTATTTGAGCATTGTAAATTGTTGCGTGAAATAAAGTACAATTTTTCAACTGAAATGTTGTATCCTTACGTTTTTGTAATAGAATTATTTGTCACAATCTCCAATACGACTTATTTCTTTACTGATTAAATTGTCGGTAGACCGGAATGAAAATTAAAATAGTCAACTAGAAACGAAATGTATCTGCGAAATAGATCTAATAGGAAAAAAATATCTTTTCGTGTACCGTTTAATGCATGAACATGTTAAGCAGTATTTCGTAAAGACTTCTCTCTATTCATGATAATACTTGCAACCCAAGATTACCGTTACCACAAAACGCTAGACAAAATTGAACACCCATAGGACACAAATAAAAGATTCTACTTAGATATTACATATTACTTAGATTTGTTTTCTAAAAGATTGCAATACCGTATTTTTGTAGGTACCATTGGTAAGTAGTTTTAGATAAAACTTGTTAGTTTAGCATTGGGTATTGTCCTGTAAAATAAAGTTACATTGTTCTACTGAAATAATGTACCACCACACTTTTGTAATAACATTCTTTGTCACAATCACCAATGGGATTTTTTTTTAAATTGTAAGTTGGCCTCAATACATTTTCAATAGTATTAAAGAAATTAGATTTGTTTGCAAAACGGAACTAGAGAGTAGATATCTATATGTTTAAATAAACGCAGCTCTGGTAAAGCTCTGCTGACATTCATTACAACAATAACAATTCAAAATGCAAAATCTGTACAGCTTAGCAGGGCTTTTGAGACGGAATGATCTAGATTTTTTGTTGGTACACTTATTACATGAAACCTCAACTATCCTTCAATTTTCAGACTTAAAGGACATAATAGTTTAAAAGTCTGTAAAAAACATTTTGTTTTCAATGGAACTATTGCAATTTATATTAAAATATATGTGTAATCTGTTTTATGAAGAACACGATCTTTGCTGCAGGACAGTAAATGCGTTCCTCTGGTAAAGGTGGCAATGTATCAAAGGTCAATGACATTTCAGTTGATAAACAAACGAAGTTGATAAACTCCAATTAAAAAATATAAGAAACGATTTACAAACCGTTAATCGCAATCACAATCTGAATCTAAGAAAAGATAATTATTGTTCCATAATAAGAACAATCCCTGCAGAAAGAAGCAGTCTGGATATATTTTTAGATTTACCTAGAATGCAAAGATTAATGCCGTTTAATATAACTAACACACAGACTATTTAGTTAATTTTTGGAATAATATTTAGGCATTACATATATTTACAGCCATGTCATGCATCAGCTTTCATTATACACAAATAAGATTAGAATAACAACAAAACTCTATGGATTATGCCATTTAAAATTACCGTCACCATAAAACGCTACAATAAAGAAAACACAAATATCAAGTAGACAGCAGATTCTAATTAGAAACTGTTTCATCAATTAGAAGCATTTGGTGTTGATTTACAATCACGAGATTGCTTCTACGTTGAACATATTTTACTGTCACACATCTGTTCGTTCCTGTTTGGTAAAGTAAATGCAATCGCGTATTTATCTCTTTACCAGATAATTGATCTTTTGTCTTACTTTTTATTAAATATTTAGATTATTAGTTTTCTAAAAGATAACAATACTGTATTTTTGTAGGTGCACTACGTAAGTGTATTGCGAGATGTAACAGCTCGGACGTTTGGTCTCAATCGCCAATAAAACTTGTTTCAGTAGTGTTTATATTTTCGGAAGGCTTTAATCCAATTTTAAAAAGTCAACCAGAAACTAGATGCATTTGAAAAACAGAGCTTGATTGAAGATATTATTCTTTCTGAGTAACATTTGATAATCTCAGTCTACATTTAACACACAAAATCTTGTACTATCGTTAATAATAGATCTAATAAAATCACTAACCCCAGATTCCAGACTATCCGTCAATTTGCAGACTTATTGGAAGTAATAGGTTCATAGTCAGTATATAACATTTTTTATAAAGAATATTTGTCATCCTTAAATGAAGAAGACGATCTTTCCTCCATGTGAGTAAAATGTTTTAAATCTAGTTATAATCTGAATATAAATATATAACGAAAGACATGTGTTAGTAATTTAAAGAACAAATCTTGCAGTAAAGACCAATCTTGAAATAAAATATTGGTTTACCTAAAATGCAAAGATTGAGATCGGTTTAATTTAACTAAGGCATAAATTACTTTAGTTGATTTTTGGAAAAATATACAAATACCACATATATGAACAATCATGTAATGCATTAGCCTTCATTATGCACAAATAATATTACAATAAAAAACTATATGAATTTAGCAATTTTTTAAATCAAAGATTACAGTCACAATCAAACGCATGAATCAAGTTAACACCTATGTAACACAGATAGTAGATGCGTAGAAACTGGTTCATCTATTTAAAGCACTTGATTTAAAATCAAAAGATTGTGTCTTCTTGAGCAATGTTTGCTGCAAAACCTATGTTTGTACCTGTTTTGAAAAGTGATTTGAATTGCGTATTTCCTCTCACGCAGATAATTATGCTTTCTTATCTTAATATGTATAGCTGTTTCATGTGTCCATTATTATTTTTGAAAAGATCATAATACTTACTTTTGTAGGTAGCTCCGGTAAGTATGTATTTGTTTATGTGAGTTTCATTTTATCATTAAATATTGTCCTTTGTTATAAAGGACCATTTTTAAATTGGAATGTTGGATCCTCACCTTTTTTATCGTCTGTTTAAATTTTCATATATCTAAATTTAAATGTAAATATTAAACCAGAGACGAGATGTGTCTACAAACAGAAATAAATAGAAGGTATTTAACCTTCAGTGTACCGTTCAATACAACTAAATTTTGCGTAGTATTTTCGTAATGACATCGTGCCATTCGTAATAACAATTTAAAAGGTAGAAAAAAGGTTAACTGGGTCTTTTAGATGAATTTCAATTATATGTTAAACATTTCACGCATAATTTATTGAAGTTTTTCTACCATTTATGATAACGATTGCATTTCATTTGGGTAAATACATAAGATAGTTCTATGTACAATATATCAACATCTTAGATTATGGACCTCATGCAGCTTTACTGCTACACGTAGGTTCCTTGCGTAGGCAAATTTATGCATTAATAATTTATTATACTTTTGTTTTTAGAAAGTTGGGAGACAACTATAACAACAAAGGGAATCAAAAGCCAACAATCATTCATCCTCTCCCGAATCCTCCTCCACCTCCTCCACCACCAAATCATCCTATTTAATGACCTTGCATGACATTTAATGAAGATGGTTAATCTTTTAAATGTTAAAATATATAATGGACCTTTGTATATAATATTAGCTGTTTTATACTGTCTATATATTAAAAGATTTTATTCTAACTTGTGTGACACTTACAATGATTACTTTAATATTAAATTTATTAGGTCTAATATTAGTTGTTGTTTTTTCAATTTAAGCAGTACCCAATGACGTATTGTTTATTTACTATCTTTCCAGTAGTGTGTCGTCAGGCTTAAGGTAACACTTTGCTAATCTATTGGTTGATTTTTTTATTTTTACTGACCTAAAAGTGCTAAATTTGAAAATTTATGGAGCTATCTGCATTCCTATGTGGTTTAGCAGTGGACATCACTCATTGTACGTGTTTACGTGTTTAAATAATGTTTCTTATTTCAGAAAAAGCCTTTGTACTTTGGAAAACTGTAAATTAATGTATATCAAATAGTGATTAGCAAATGTTGTACTGAACACGAAAATGTATGGTTTGGTTTAAATCCACTAGAGTTGCATTGATTAAAAACATCAAAAGAATGTTATGTTTATTCGAATTGCTAGTTATGCCTAATTGTTTTTTTAAATCAGGAAAGTAATAACAAAAGTGTTGAATGTTTCGAATTAACACATGTAAGCAAGCATATATCATACGTAAAATTGATATATAGCTATATGCGCTACATAGATAATATCGAACGTCAGACTGATAGAATAGTACTTATTAGTGGCCTGTGTTGCAAAATATTTAGTGTATTTACATCGTTCATAATCGATTTATCTATACATTTTCTGTTTTAATAAGGGATGCATTTTATATTGATTCAAATTTTAACGATTTGAAAACACAATTTTAGAGCTTATTTTCTCTTAAATACAAATAGGGTGCTAAGCATCCGTTGAATAAAATAGTAAACAGTTTTACAGATATTGACCTTAAAACTATTATTAAGGGTTAATATAAAAATATATAAAGTTGTGAATCCCAAGTTTACAATGTTTCTTATGTTTTGCAGCGCTTTGCAGCTATTCCTGTAAGGTATACCCATTGCGGATTAGGTAACCTTGACAAATTGACGTCTTGATGTGGAACACATTTTGTATGCATTGACTCTTCTTGCATATTACAATTGTTCCGTATTTGTTCCTTTAATACTACATGTCTTAGCTATTTCCAACGGAAAGACCTTGTTTTTTTTCAAAGTAATAACATCAATGCAATGGGAAGACCAATATGCCTTTGCTTACTTTATTGTTAAGGTCTTGCCCCTTTCATTTAAAACCCTACAATATAATAAGTTATACCTACTGGAAACGGGAAAGTTTGAAAAAAATAAACGATTTAAGCATTAAAATACAATGATCTTTTCACTGGAAAAAAGGTTGTAATTAAATAACGAACACCAAGCTTCTGCACAATCACTATGAACTGAATTCGAGAATTGCAGTCATATTGTTAAACGAGATAATAAGAATATTTTTCCACAAGGAAATGGTAACATCGCAAAACTTGTTATATTTATCGTTGAGCTTTTGGTCATGTAACCTTGTTTTATCTATCTATCCCGAAGATATTGGTGACGTTTGTAACAATCAACATGAAATCCGCCGAAAAACAAAATAAAATAGGAATCGCCATACAAAATACAAAAAAGACATAAATCTAAACAATTCTTTGTAGCGTGATGTTAATCTAAATATCATAAATAACATTACACAGCTTTTATGCATGCATTTGTCTGATTTGTGAAAACATTGAATAAAACTAATAAAGATATATTCAGCCTTCTTTTTCTAGCCCATCGTTGAGTGGCAATTGTCAAAACTGTGTCTACAATTAAAAGTCTAATACAAAGAAATTTAAATACATGTACTAATCATAATTTTACAAAATCCCAAAGCCAATTAAGCTGAAAATAATGATCGTATTTCAACTTCTATTAAGGACCCTTTCCAGGTCCATAACGATTTGGTAGTAAGAACTAATTCTATGACGCGACCATTTGAGATGAAGCAATGGATACATTGCACAGTCGGTTTTCCTGTTAAGGTGGACTAGAGGGAACACAACGTGAGAGTAGCATCTACCCATTCGTCCTCCAAAATAATAGATATGATTATACAATGGAATTGTCGAGGTCATAAGATTAACTTTATTGAGATTTCGTTACTAGTTCAAGCCTTTTTAGATGGCACCAATAGATATTTACATCCTGGGAAGGGATCATATTCGGCAAATAATCTATCAATATCTGATTCTTCTCTTTTGCCCAACTTCTCATGGAAAGTACATGACGATTTTTGCGACAGTGATTACTTACCCATTATACTGGAATCTTTGCATTCTTCTAACACATAAGTATTCGGTATACATTTAACAAAGCCAATTGACCCACGTCTGAACGAAGTGTTAACATAGATTTAACTCCAGCACTATTGACGACATTCCGATCCAATTTTTAACTTTAATGAAACTCTTATTTCGATTGCTGATGTAACAATTCCTAAGACCTCGACAAATCCTAAACATTTAACCCAAAATAATCTTAACCTATTTCGAATTTACTCGTAGAGTAAGGAAAGAAAGGAGACGAAACTCTTGGCGTAAGTTTATTTCAAAATTAAATAACCATACATGTATGTTCTGTGTATCTGTGTATATTTTTTCCTAATTTGAAATCAGTTTCAACATCTTACGGATCAACTACAGGCCCCGTGCGTATTACTTTGGGACTTCAACGGACAAAATTATCTATTGGGGTCCAAGACAATATACGTCAACAGTGAGAGTATAAAAATGTATAATCATGAGGATTTGTTCATTGTTAATTAGGGTACCAATACATGTTCACACCCTGTGAGTTTATCATATTAGACTTTAGCAGATCCTTCTCTCTTGCCGGATTTCTGATGGAAAGTCAATGACGATCTTGCAGGCATCGATCATTTTCCCATCATACGCAATATTTACATTCTCCTAACAAGGAAATATATAAAATAAAGCCAACTGACCCCTTTTGAACAAATCTGTAAAGAGCGACATCACTCACACACTTTTGACGACATTCCTCATTCAAGGTTTAATTTTTATGAAACTCGAATGCTGATCAATCAATTATCAAGACTTCGACAGTTTCAAAATAAAATCATAGTAAACCATGGTACGATTTCAGTTGTGATGGTGCTATTATAAAATCGTAAAAAGTCTGAATACACTTTCATAAACACAACAAAAACAATAGCATAAACCGATTACGAATTTTTCGAGCAAAGCCCGAGGATAAAGAAACAAGGAGGACGAACCTTATGATGTTAATTTGTTTTAAAATTAAATAACCATACCCTGATGAATATATTGAGAACATGACTCGCAAAATTAAGTTTTAAAATGGTAATATTCAATGTAAACTATGGACAAGACTTGTTAACATCAAAGGCAGATGCTAGCTGAAATATTTGCATAACAGAAAACCTAAAAACTTTCTTTTCAAAATGTTGAAGATTACAATAAATCATATTCTTTGGAAAAGCTGAAGAAATTCTTTGAACAAATACACGATACAGCATGTGATCGAGATGATATTCCTTATCAACTCCACAAAAATCTACCACAATCTTCTCTCCAATGAATTTTGAATCTTCTAAACAACAATTGGGAAATGGGTGACTTGCCATCTATTTTAAAAATAGCCAAACAACCTTATCCCAAATATCCAGAGTGGATTAAGACAAGGTCATAGTACTATTGATTATTTGGTGCGATTCGAAACATGTATTCGAAACGCATGTGCCACAAACGAGCATCGATGTTGTTTCTGTTTTCATGCCCCTTTACGAAAGTAATTTCGCAAAACGTGTTAAAAAATTTAACAATTTGGTCAGAAAATTAAATCTCATTTAGAAAACTCTTGGTTGCTACTGTCGAAATTCACCTTTGGTTAAACCTCAAAACTGGCATATATTCATGATATGAAAATGCAAAAAAACTCAGAAACAAGCTTTTGAATTTTTCAACAACACTTCGCAGACACATTTGGGAAAGAGGTTGTACGTTTCCTTATTTCCAGTTGGAATAATCGGAAAACACAGTCGTGGACAAGGAGGCAAAGGACGCCTTAAATAATAATTTTATTAACTGTAAAATTCCTTTTAATGATTTTAATCTGTAAATCGTTAAACATATTTCTAGGTTACGTCAAAGAAGCAGGGATGTCGAAGTTCACAGAGATGCAACTGCTATATTGCAATACACATTTTAATATGTTTCTTGGTCGATCACACCAAGTTCTGTTAACACGCTGTCGACTTTGTCATACCAGAACGCCACATAGTTATATTTGAAAGAATGATCCAGGGCCCGAGTGTGTGCCATTCAATTATCCATCTATTATCAAACATGTCTTGACGAAGTGTGCTGACGTGACACAGATACTTATTTTACGTTGTTTAAAACTGTAATATTGTTTTAGTTTTCTCTGATCTGTATGCATCATCATATAATTGTACGAGATTCCGATTTAGTATCTTCCATTGTTTCTCATTTAATTGTTCTAATTTGCACGTCCTGAATATAGTTGAAATATTGCTTGCTGGGCGAAGCAAAAAATCAATCAATCAACTTATCATCCTGAAATATGTCTTTGTTTAAACTTTTTCACATTGATATGCCACGAAGCGTAAAATATAAAATCTTTTCAAATTTTGATATGCCACAAAACGTAAAATATTCTTAAAAGTTTGGTTAACCACAATATGTTTAATGTACTTTTATATAACTCGAATTTATTACTATAATTTTTGTTGGCTTGCGACGCTACCAATTGATCTTAATCATTATTGAAATATTGAAATAACATTTGCACAAGAGTACAATATTGTACATAAAATTGCTGAAGTTGCATCTGAGCATTAAAAAGTCACTCAGTTGATTCGACAGTGAATACAACACATTAGTGTTATTGACCGAACTTGCATTCTTTATAGTTCTACCATATATGTTTAGTCTATCTCTAGATTACATTCAGTTAAGGAAAGTACATTTATTATATGACGGATTTGGAACGTTGTTGTAGCCTGGTAACGAATTAAGGGTCAATTGGATACTTCCTTAACAGTAGTTAAATTTATAACACAAACGTGAACTAAAAACGTCCTCATATACTGCTGTTTTTTTCATTTTCCAGGATCAAAATTGGCGACATGTTTTTGCTGTTGCCGTACAGTACCTGTGCACCGAGCAGATGAAATAGGTAGGTCTATGTTACATTTATAAGAATAAGTATATGGCAAAGTACTAAGGATTATACACATTCTCTTAGCACTGAAGTGCTGGTTGGTAGCTTTCTTTAGACCCTTGATAATGTTTTAAACTACCAGTATTGTGTATTTACGCAATCCCAGTGGACTTATATTATTCCATCTCCCATACCGCTGGAAA
This sequence comes from Limnoperna fortunei, assembly GCA_944474755.1. Lineage (NCBI taxonomy): Eukaryota > Metazoa > Mollusca > Bivalvia > Mytilida > Modiolidae > Limnoperna > Limnoperna fortunei. The sequence goes on from OX104123.1 coordinate 48,300,009, forward strand.
TTAGTGCAGGTGAATTGATGCCACAGTGTCACAACGGGGTGAGTTAGGGTAAGCAAAAATTTGACAGAATTAAATATCTAATTCTAACACTGTATTTCTAATGCTTCAGAAATCCGCTAGATAGATATATTATATGGTTGTCACAATACTTAGACGTGTGAATATAATTTACTTACTGTGACTGTATGACACGTAACTTTGTCATCCTATATAATATATACAAAAATGCTGAATTAGATTACGGTCAGATTTCTACGTATTGGTTAAGTAAATTCCATCGTCACACAATAGTTGTGTCTATGTCTACGATTCACACCGTTTAATGAAGCAATAATTTTCTAAAGCGGATTTAGCCGAGGGGCTTATGCCGCTGGACATAGTGCAGGCGAATTGGTTCCACAGTATCACAACGGTGTATGCTCGAATCTCGCTTAGGGTAAGCAAACGTTTCAGCGAATTCTTTTTTAGATTTTTTCCCGCTGATTAATATTTTTTAAGAACGAATTGTGAGCACTACGCTTTTAAAATCTCCAAATGCCTTATCATTGGTGATATATTTTATAGCAGCCAAAGTTAATCCATATAAATGTAGATGAATTTAATGTTGTTCCATTGTGTGTGCACGTATCTCCTCGCCGACTCAAAAAAGGCGAGTTCTGTGAAAAAGAATAATCAAATCTTAGTTACTCAAAGTAGGACATTGCTGTAAATGTTTACATTCTTCTGAACACTATATTGAAAAACACGGTAAAAATTGCAGTCACGAACAATTAATAATTTAACATTCTGAGAAAAGGTACCGATCTTCTGCTTATTCAACGAACCCATTGAAGAACTTATCCCCACAAATATGGATGATATACTTACTTCGGAAACCAATCGCCTTGTATTAAAAAGACACGTTAATGTTGGGGCTAACCTTTCTTCTTTTTTTAGCAATAATTAAAAAAATAATTTACTTGAACAGAAAAGCAAACTAACATTACAAATTTCTTTAATAATGTCTAGAACATTTTCCTATTATGTTGTTTTGGTCGTAATTTAATTGAAAAAAACAAAAAAAAAACAGAAAACCGACCGAAAAACAAAGCCAAAGGTCAAGGGACAGTTACAAATCTGGATAAAGACAAACATACACAACGCAACACAAAAAACACCAAAACACAAAAACAAAAAGAGAATAACCCGAACCTAATAAAACCAAGGGTGCACTCAGGTCTTCTGACGATTAAGCAGTGCCTGCCTCTTATATATTTAATATATTGTTTTGAGATTAACGCCTTTTTCAGATTTCCCACATTCCCCTACAAACGAATTTGTCTTACATTGCGAATTTCGCTATGACAATACATCAAGTTTCTTTTGGTACGAACTTATTTTACCTGTCCCCTGCAGTTCGTTGTAAGAAGATTTCACTTTTTAGAGATATAACTTCAATCGAAATATATGACCGTTGTCAGAGTAATATTTGTTTTCAAAACCTTCCATTTGTTTCGGTTCAAATGTATTGGGATCTCCAATTTATAAGAATAATCAACATATCCTCATTTGAAGTAAAATTTTTAAACGGTATTAAGGGTATATTTTACATCGAAAAAAGATCAATTGAACCATTATTTTAATGACGAAACACATATCAAAACGTGAAGACAATTTGTTAAGGGGTTCTCAAATTAAAGCACGGAAATTATTTGCCAGCCGTGCAACCTCCCATCAGCCCACCGAACTACGCCATTTAAATAACTATTTTTCTTCTTCCGAAAACCTAATTAGCAGGTGAAAATTTTATAATTGACTTTTTAAACACATTTTGTGTAAATAATTAATTTGGAATATTTGTTACTTTAATATTGCAGTGAATGAAGTACTTGCGCAGGATCTCTTTAAAGGTTATACGACAATCTATGCTGCAGTTTTAATTATTTTAAGACAACCCCGATATCTACGTGTCATGTTAGTTTTTGTTTGTTTTAAAACTAAAGGGTAAAAGAGAAAAATGTTCCAAAGTGTGTTGAAACACAATTGGTCAAAAAATATAATCTTACCAGTGGATACCGTAAAAATATATTAATCTGCCCGAAAGGATCATTTGGTTTCTGTTTTGTGGGAGGAGCGATCTGCAATTGTTGGCAAATATTATGGTCACTATTTGGGTCCAAATCTATACTGTGTAAGGATTGGAGAATTTATTAATCTGACACTTAAGCTGCGCATTGAACAAAATCAACGAAGAAACGTTTCATGCATGTTAAAGAAATAGTATCTTTAAGTCATTCCTATAACACTATTTCAATTTTTTGTTAAAAAATTAACACAGAAACCGACGGAAGAACAAAGAGCCAAAGCCAAGGGACAGTTACATATTCGGATATAGACAAACACAACACAAAACCCAAAAATATAAAACAGAGAAATGGAGTAACTCGAACCCAATAAAAAACATGGGTGCTCCGGACGAATAAGCAGTGCATGCCTCTAATTAGACACCCGTCGAGTTAGTAAATTTGTAAACGTCAAATAAACTACGAGATGTCGCTGCACGAGACTTTATCTGTTCTTCTCTTTTAGTTCATTTAAGATGATTATAAGTTTTATCAACGCCATTAAAAAAATTCCGACTCTTGTTCTTTCAATACCATCAGTTTCAAACTTTAAAGAAATAAATTTGTAAGACAAAACTCTACTGTCACCTTTGTCAATTAGAATGATAGTCAACACAGAAATTGAGAAATATATATATAAAATGAGTACTGAAATGTGAAGCATGAAAATCATCTTTGCAGATTATGAAATGAATCTAAATAACTTAACAAATAAACATGTTATTCCCCCCTCAAAAACAACCGACAAAAATTACGATTGGTTTGATTTATTAAAGCACAGCCTACTTCAGTTAATTTTGGAATAAAACATATATGTACAACTTTATCATGCATTAGCCTTAGCACGCACACGTGATATTTCAATAAAAAAAATATGAGGGTTAAAATTACCTAAACACTTTTGAAAAACAAAGCGCAATTCCTAGCTTGAAACGGTAAAAGATTTTTAATTATTTCCCAAAATTAAAAAAACACAAAACGTCTGGTACCTCCTTCCATTATTCCATGAAGAGTCGATTCGAATTTTCCGCTTTCAAATTATAATGTAATGCATTGTATGCTCTTAAACAAAGACGTAAGCAGTGTCTTTAATATTTGAAAATATCATATGCTTAGATAATTTATTATTTCTATAAATTTTTCCATCATGTGTTGTTTGTAGGTGATGACGACGACGAAGGTGAGTAAAGAATAAATAGTAACATTTCATCATTAAAATCATAGATGACTGCAAATCTGCAAATCATGCTATGTTTTTTTTATTTAATAAATTGTTCCTGTCTCTCATGCGAGACGGGATGAATAATCAAAAGCTAACCTGCGGAAACCAGTCGTACCTCAAGGATAACAGTTAAATAATGTTGTGTCTAGATTTGTTGATATATCGGAGGAGATAGCTACCTATTGGCTGTAGCATTCATAATGGGCGCAAGAAAAACCGACTGATCACGAAAATGGAAAAATATGCAAATCAATTGGAATCAAACTGTTTTAAAAGTAAATTGTCATTGATTGCCGTATGATTATCATAAAATGTGTATCATAAATTTTAACGGGAAAAATATGCAAGATAATGGGAATCAAACTGTTTTAAAAGAAAAGTGGCATTGATTTGTGTGTGTTTATCATGAAATGTGTATCATAAAACATAAACGGAGAAACACGGACATTGTCGGAAAATTTCGAAGAGTGAAATTTTGGCGAACAGGTCCTCATCACTTTTTTGGTGAATATGGTGCATCTAAGAACTAACCCCAATGCATTCGTGAATACTGATCTGTATTTTATGGACAAATGGACAAATGACTCCGGTTATGAGAACACATTTATTTGTTTTCCTGCTTTCTGAAAAGGTTCACATCAACTACCTTACCACGTATGATGCATCTAGAGATGATTAGCACAGTACATGCGTCAATTGCTGCCTCTGACCTATATTTTGCGGTTGCCCGATTTGGCTAACTAAACATTGTGTACTTATAATGAATTGATGTAAATAATTAACAATACATATTGGCACTTAACATTAAAAATGAGGACGTATTTTTGTCCACAAAGAGCAATAAAGCTCAGAGACTGCTAGCCTTTTAGGACAGCAACTACTTGTAGATTTGTAGCTTTATTCTTAAAGCCTAAACGATACAATACATGACATGATTGGATACCAGTTAACCTACCGAAGGTCTGGGGTTTTCTCTGGGTACTTCGACATCCTCTACCTATAAAAAATTAACGCTATGATATAGCTGAAAAATTTCTGTAAGTGACATTAAAAAAATTCAAACAAACAATTTATATAAAATATAAATATAATTTTTATTCATCATATGAACTCATGCTGTACTGCACTGTCGGCAATGTAGGAAATGATGACAAAACATTCTGGAATTTCCTATTACATGTAGCAAAAAAATAGTTACCCATGAAAATGTACATTGTTCTATTTGTACAAAAGGTAAGCGACTCGCACACTTTCATTTTTTTCAGCGAAATAAAAAACTTTGGCCCAGATTGATGCACACAATTTAAAATCTTGCACCCTCTTCAATATGTGATACAGTATTGATTGTCAATTATCCCAAAAAGCAACGCTATAAATTACTATTAATATTTCATAATGTACCACCCAAGATTTAAACGATTATCAAAACGTTTTCAACTTTCAATATCCGAAAAAATATGTAAAGCAAAATTATTAATAATTTTTTTCTAGCCTGGTGTTTCGAAATACTACAGGAAATTGTGAATTTTCACACAATTAGTGAGCAAAACCTAAATGAAAACCTTCGTAAATTTTATGCCGAGTGGCAGCCAAAAAATATAGATAAAAAACCCAAAGTATGCCGAAAAAATTGAGCAGGAATATCACAAAAAATATACTTAAGAGTGTTCGTGCCGCAAGTAAAAGACACTTAAGAGATATAGGATGCAACATCGACATAGTTCGAGACAAAAACCTGAAACTGGCAAACTCCATGCTGACGGCTAAGCTTATGTTCAATCTTCGCAATGAAATGCGCGTCTAACAGAGCACCATTATATCAAACTCCAGGTTACAAAAAATAAATGCATAACTATAAAAGAAGAATGATGTTGTAGTCCTTCGTTACAAAGTATGGTAAGTTCTAGCAATTAAATTTGTCAGTCGAGGAATTCAATTCCCTTTACAATTATCAATTAATTCACTCAAATTTGTAAAGGATTATAAATATAGAGAATGCTTCACGATTACGCATGAGACACTCTAGAAAAAAATATCAAGGGGTTGTAGAGAATTCATCTGAGGAATCTCAAGATAAAAGAATATATTCCTTTGTGTCTGAATCATGTCCTGTCCAAGCAGTAAAACTGTTCTTGTCAAAATGTCATCCAAATTCAGAATGTTTATTCAATCAGTGTAGTCTTGATGCCCTCTCGGTAACCCTTGTAACTATCCGGTGTGATACTCCTAGACACCATTGAAAGTAAAATCATTTTCCTATTTCATGCCAGATGTTTGTAAAAATGCGGGAGTTAAGCGTTACACAGCACACTCATTACATGCAAACACCATTACATTGTCCTATCACATATGTGAGGAAAGTCTGAAGTCTTACTGTAGTAGACCAAATAATGAACATAAGCATAAAATCAGTGTTGTCCCTGATATTGTCGCTACTGGTGGCAACTCCAACTGTTCATCTTCTGCTCTTCTGCCACGTGCACCCCAAAAACCAAATGTCGCACATTCAGGTGGAACATGTGGTATTGCTTCTGTACATGGAAACAAAAACCTGCCTTTAGTCCCCCTGACTATGTCACATCAGGAAATTAGTACATGGAAAATGTATGGATTTGTCTCAAATTCCGTTTTCACAACTGTAGCTTACACTTCAATTAATTTTCGTCGTAGTTTTTGTGTACATGTGTGTGTACCGACTGTGACGTATGTAGTGATCATTTGTTTCAATGTGTGCCAATTCAATATTGTGACTTGTCTATTAATTTCTTAAATTTCAATATTTTATTGTTGTAGATTATGAACAAACTGTTTATTAATTAAGTTAAAACTCTGCTTTGTGTTAATTTTGTTTACAAATCAGACTGTGTTTTGTGGGATTACATTTGATACGTAAAGCCATAAAATATTCACACGACAGGTTACACAGGCTTACAAAATACAAAAAACAGAGAATTGAGGTTATCCTAGGGAAATTAATTCCTTGCATGCAATTTTAGGAATTATAAGGATTAAACGTTTTTTCAAAGGATTTATCGGTATATCAACAAGACCAACTCACTCACAAACATATCACATCATTTAAAATCGATGTTCGATCCTGTAATAAACTCTTCGTTTTATTGTGTATATATGTGTGACTTAATTTTATGCATCCAAATTTCAGCTCATTTTTATCTCGTCCAGGTTTAATTTGAAGGACGCCAGTGTACCTGGTGAATAAATACCAACTTCGGTAGGAAAAATGACATGCAACCATTCGCCATGAGAAATTGTTATTTTTAAAGTAATAATTATTCCTGGAATAAAAACGTTAAATATGAAAAGCAAAATATAAATCTACAGAGCTTAAATTACAATTTCTCAATTCACAATACCTTCAAACTTTATTTCTGATGCCTCATTATCATATTTCTAATAGATATTAACACTATTTTTGTAGGTCCCAAGTGGGTTAAGATGATAAGTAAGTGTATTCCGGTCACAATCACAAATGATACTTCTTTCGTGACTACTTTAATTGTTGGTAGGCATGAATCAAATTTTAAATAGTCAACCAGAAAATGAATGTGTCTGCAGAACTTAAGAGAAGTTGAGATTTAAATTTTCGGTACCGTTCAATACATCTACATTTTACGCAGAATATTCATGTATTATTCAATTTTCAAAGTAGGGCAGTTGACCAAGGTCATTGAGAATGATTAATCTTGATTTATTTGGAATCATTCTTTTACCTGAAAAAATATTACAAGCTCCAGATTCTAGCCTATATTTTAATTCACAGATTTAAAGAAAGTAATGCGTAAGTAAACGATATAAAATTACATCAATTAGTTTTATTTTTGCATCGCAGTTCAGCTGCAAAATGAAATGCGAATAAATTTTAACGAATAAACACCTGATAAAAATGCTTTCATATAGACTAATGAAATATATATAAATATTTGTCAACGTTTATTGAAAAACACGACCTTAGCTGCAGGAGAGCATTGCGTTCTTTTGACGAATAAAAAATATCAACGCTCAACGACTTTTAAATTTGATAAACAACTTATATCCATTTACAAAAATATTAAAAATGATTTAAAAACAGTTTTTGCCCTTACAGTCTGAATCTAAATATATATACAAAGACATTTGTTAGTTTTTAATTAGCGCACCACTCCGTTACAAAAAAATCTTTAAATAAAATACGCGTTTATTTAACATTGATATCGGTTTAATTTACCTAAGGCACAGACTACCGCGGCTCATTTTAGAATAGTAAACAAATACAAGATATATCTACAACAACATCATGCATCAGCATTCATTATGTACAGTTATGTATGAATAAAACACAAAATATCTAGACTGTGCAATGTAATATCAAAGATCACCATCACAAAAACGCTAGAATAAAGTTAATGCACATAAAATCTAGATTGCATATTCTACTTACAAGCCGTTTTATGTATTAGAACATGTACCGTCTATTTACACTCACGAATGGCTTCTATTTTGAAAAGGAAACTTATATTCATCCCTCTTTGTAAAGTACATTATTTTGTGTATTTATCTCTTGGGGAGATAATTGTGCTTGATTTAAATTATTTATAGCCATTATATATTTAGATTATTAGTTTATTTTGTTTAGGTATACCACGTAAGTATGTCTTAACATCTTAAAGTTTTTTTAGCAATTAAGATTGTCCTGTGAAATGAAAAACAACTGAAATGTTGTATCATTACAATTTTGTAATAACATCATTAGTCACAATCGCCAAACGAGACGTTTTTCTTTAACGCATGTATTGTGACTTTCCTTGTTGGTTTGAATGAGGTTCAACGCGAGTTTAAGCAATTTTTAAGCTATATCATGCCGTCTAACTTTTATTTGGAGAGGAAGACAGAGTACCCGAAAAAATCGACAGGGGGGAAACTAGCAATCTTTATCAAGTAAAATTGGACTAAAGAACAGTCTACCCGCATTAAGAATCGAAATCTAATTTTTGACAGACAACGTGATCAATAGTATACGAACTACCTTAATCACTCGGCCACCAATGCCCCTTAAATTGTTGGTAGACCTAAATAAAAAAAGTAAATAGTTAACCACAAACAAAACGGAACGAAGAGAGGAAATGTATCTTTCCTTGTACCATTTAATTAATCTACAGTTTACACAGTATTTTAGTACATTATGTTACAATAATATAATAACAATTCCAATTCAATTCAAGAAGCAAAAGAAGATCAGTTTAATTTGCTAAGGCAGAGACTACAAATACTACATATATGCACAAACATGTTACGCAAATACACATGCAAAACGTTATGAATCTGGCAATTTTAAATTTAAGATTACCCTCTCTAGAAGCTTAACTAATGTTTACACCTATGGAATGCAGACAGCGGATTCTACCAAGAAGATGTTTCATTTATTAAAGTATTTGCAGTCGATTAAAAATGACGATGGCTTCTACTAGAAACTATCTGTTATTGAAAAATTATGTTCATCCACGTTCGTTAAGTACTTTCGAATGGCGTATTTACCTCTTAAGCAGATAATTTTGCTTGGTTTAAAATATTTATAACAACAACATGTTTACTTTTTTAATATTGTAAAACATATCAATAGTGTATTTTTGTAGGTGCACGACGTAAGTATATTTTAACATGTAATATGTGTTAATTAACATTCAATAATGTCCTGTGAAATGAAGGAACAGTTTTCTATTCAAATGTTGAATCATTATATTTTTGTAATAACAGCAGTGGTCACAATCGCCAATGGGACCTATTTCTTAACTGCTTAAATGTACGTAGGCTGAATGAAAATTAGAGTAGTCAACAATATACTAGATGTATCTACAAAACGTAACTAAAAAGAAGAGATTTATCTTTCTATGTGCCGTTCATTTATCTAAAGTTTCCGCAGTATTTAGTAAAAATATGGTACCATTTATAATAACAATTATTATACCTCATGAAGATCATGATACAGTATAGTTAATTTCTATTGGTTATATTCAAACATGTGATTTCAATTCATTTTCCACTACATGACTACCTACTCTGCTCCAAAAGTCAACATATATCATATATCATGTGAAAAATGTTGACTTTTCAATATTGTCATACATGACATATGTTGACTTTTGTAGAAGTACATTTTGGACAACCTGATGTCAGACACTGTGAACGTTTTCTGTTGTTCCAATGTTGTGCCCAAAAAGAAACTATTTTATTCGTTATAATAAAACGATTGATTACTGCTTTTAGTGGTCAACCGTATGAAATAATGGGCCCTTGACCTGGACTCTCGCTGACCTGACCTGACCTTGGCCCTTGGCCTCGGTTAGGTCAGGTTTCCTCAAGTCCAGGGCTTGGGGTCCATTATATCCTGTTTCTGACCACTAAAGCAGTAATTAATTGTATATTGCAATTCGATTTAAGAAGTAAATATGTTAAACGGTATTTGAGACGGAATAATTTATATTTTAATAGTTCACCTATTACCATAAACAAAAAACAATAATTGCAGAATCAAAGCTATCCTTCAATTTCCTGAGCTAAAGGAAGTATAAGGGTAAATGCCGGTACATAAAGCTTGTTTCAATTAGACTATTGAAATTTATATAAACGTTCAACGTTCAGTAAAGAACGCGACCTTTGCTGCAAAAAAGTACATGCGTTCTATTTTTTCTGTTACAGTGTATCAATGGTCGATGACTATTAATTTCGAAATAAAACATTATGTCCATTAAAAACATCACATTTGATTTACAGACAGTTCGACTACCGCAGGTCGGGGTAGGGTTCTCTCTGGCTTCCTCCCAAATAAAAACCCGACGCCATGAAATAGCTGAAAGAAGCTTTAAAACACCATTCAAGCAAACAAACAAACAGACAGATAATTCAATGCACTTTATATTCTAAATCTAAACATCTAAGGAAAGACATGTGTTAGTCCTAAATAAGAACAATCTCTACAGAAAAGACCAATTCTAAAATAAAATATAGGTGAAGTTATAATGCAGGTATTGCGATAGCCTATATTAAACTATCCTTTATGATATACAAGTATTAGTAGAACAAAAAATCAAACCAAAAACGCTATGACTGGTAATTTAAAATTCAAGATTACGGTCTCCATAAAACACCAATAGAATACAGACAGCAGATTTTATTGGAAGCTATTTCACGCATTAAAACATATGCTGTCGATTTCAAATCCAGATGGTTTCAACTTCACACAATGTTTAATAGATTTTTTGTTTGTTTTTTTGAATGGTGTTTGAACGCCACTTTCAGCAATTTTTCAGCTATTTCATGGCATCCAGTTTTTATTGGGGGAGGAAGCCGGAGTACCCGGAGAGAACCTCCGACCTGCGGTAGGAAAACTGGCAGTCCTTCTCAATTAAGATTGGAGTCGAGTACACCCTGCCTGCAGTGAGAATCGAACCCACAATCTCAGTGTTGACAGACCACGTGATCAATAGTAGACGAACTACCTTGACCACTCGGCCACCGAGGCCCCCATTGTTTAATAGAAAAATTATTTATAACACCGCCTTGACATGTACTATGAACTGCATATGTATAGTAATGACATGTTTATATTATTAGTTTCTAAAAGACCTCAAGACTGTTTTTGTGTGCATATACCACGTAAGTATAATAGAACATTCAATAGGTTTGTTATTAGCGCTGAATATTTTCCTGTTAAATGAAGCTAAATTTTACAATTCAAATGTTGTATCATAACATTTTATAATAACATCACTGGTAACATTCGGCAATAATTCGTCTAACTTTAATGCTTAAGTTGTCCGTAGGCCTGACTCAAAATTAAAATAATCAACAGAAACAAGATGTGTCTGCGATACAGGGCTAAAGAGACGAAGGTTATCTTTTCGTTGACCGTTCAATACACCTAACATAGATTCTGTTCAGAACATCTAATATAGCTTCTATACTATAATACAGTTTAAAAACTTAACGGAAATAATAGGTTTACAGTCGGCATATAACAAGTGTTTCAATTAGACTATAGAAATTTTTTTATATAAAATTTTGTAAACGTTTAGTGAAGAACACGATCTTTGCTACAGAAAAATAAACGCGTTCTTACATTAAAGGTTACAATATATCGAAGGCCGACTTTCTTTAATGAAACACAGTTCGTCTTTTTTATGCTTTTTATTCCTCCGTGTTTAAACCTTCGCTGTACACAAATGCATTAGTGCTTTTGTAAATTGAGAGTACATATTTTATAAATATGTTTGATAAAACAGATTTGAATAATACATTTCTTGTAAAGGACGTACCATGGACTCTTCAGAAGCCATACTTATTCTGTATATTAATATCAATTTAAAACAATTCAGTCAATCTAATACTACTATCGTCCAATGAAAAAAATGCAAGGCACAAAACAATAAGCTAAACAAATAAACTAACTTTGACAAATAAATCAAGCATGTACGCTTTCTGAATGGAAAGCCTTTCTGGTATCAGTCTGTTTCTAATTATTAAGGCTTTCCAATTATTGAGTGGAAAGACTTATTGTTATTAGTCTGTTTCTTATTAAGACTTTTAACTTTCAGATTGGAAAGCCTTATTGTTATTCTTCTGTTTCTAATTTTTCTTTTTTTCCAAGTTTTTCACTTCGGATGATAAATTTTGTTTCGCAAAGACATTTTGTACTATGAGTGTATGAGACATTGCGAGACATGGCACAACGAACTTTTTTTATTTACATAGTTATTTCCCTGTCATCAAAAAAGCATGTGTTAAGATAAACCTTGAAACAATAAAAGATGTTGCAATGAATGTTGTTTCAAAATAGTTAGAGGATTTGTTACATATCGAGCAAAGGATTTTTACGACTCCTTATAGGAGTTATTTCCCCTTTTGTATTGCAAATATTTGTCTACTCACGAACCAGATGTGATAGAGACTTGGGGTTTTCACTGTTGGTCATCACTGACCTTGACCTTGGTCACAAGGTCAAAGGTCAAGGTCACATTCATATTAAGGTTTTGAATCGTTGATTTTTTTTCATTGACATTTTATATGGGTTCTCACCCTAAGACCAATGAAAAGTAGCGTGTATTGCATTACATCACTATATCTTAATTACTGTAACATATATCTACATTACCCTTTTATCATTGGTCATCATTGACCTTGACCTTGAAAATTGAAAAAAGATAAAAGGTTAGGTCACGTTCTACATTTTGACAATTTCTAGTCATCGCTATTCCTTTGAAACGGAAAAGGATAGGCAATAATTTATAATGGGTAATATGTCCAAAGCATAAAGGCGCAACTTTTTTCTATTTTAAGGGAAGGATATCTTATAAGAGTTATCTCCATTACAAGTTTTTCATTAATTACTTATCAACTTTTAATAGTAGATGCATGGGGTCTTCAGTAAAGACCATTATGACCCTTTACCTTGAAAACAGCCACAAGGTCACAGTTGAAGGTCTTCTTCTAATTTTTGGTATTTATGATTAAGTCATATCTTCATAACTTTGTTTTAAAAGCATAAACTATGCAAATATCAACGTCCTATTTTATTGCCTTTTTTATGTCGGCAGATATCCGAATGGTTTTTTGTTTCGTTTGCTTATTTTGAAAAGATTCAATTTCAATGTAACCAGGGGAATGTCATTGTCATTTTTGCAATAAGTGGACAGCCTATCATTTGTTCGGTATATTTAAGGTTTTTCACTTTCAGAGTGGGGAGCTTTATTGTTATAAGTTTGTTTATTATGTCTTTCCACCTTTCTGTGGACAGACCTATAGTTAATGTTCTGATTAGGTCTTTACACTTATGTTGATAGACATAAATGCCGTTCTAATTATTAGGTCTTTCCACCTTTCTGTGGAAAGACCTATTGTTATTATTCTGATTATTAGTATTATTAGTATCAGTAGCAGTAGTAGTCTTATTTTCTCTTTTCTTACTAAATAAAATGGACGCCGATTTGATCTGGGATCGATGTCCTCCAATTGTCGATCGTGAAATCAGTTCTTAAAGTCCGCAAAGTGCGGGAAAGCCCTCAATTGTTCTTGGATCAATTTGAATCTTTAAATTAAGGCTTTCTATTTTCCGAGTGGAATGCCTTTTTGTTATTCTTCTGTTTCTTTAAGGCTTTCCACTTTCTGAGTGGAAAGCCTTCCTGTAATTCGTCTGTTTATTATTATTATTATTCTTTTTTCGCCATGTTTTGTTATCCCATTATAAATTTTGTTTCGCGAAATGCACTATGGATGTATGAGACATTACGCTTTCGCAATAAACCCTGGCACACCGAACACTTGTTCTTTTCAATAGTTATTTCCCCTGTCAGAAAAAAGCTTGTTTGAAGCTTAACTCTGAAACGTAAAAGATATTGCAATCAAAGTTGCAAAATTGTCAGCTATTGATGGCGACAATTTGTTACATATCGATTTTGACGACTTTCCCTTTTTTAAGTGTATTTTCTACCATTGTATCTCACGAACCAGATGCGATAGAGACTTGGGTTTTCACTGTTGATCATCACTGACCTTGACCTTAAAAAAGGTCACAAGGTCAAAGGTCAAGGTCATGTTCAAATTTTTTACCTTTTGTCGTGTGCAGATCTCCTCCTTTAATATAATAGATAGAGAACTGATGCCTTTACCAAAAAGTGTATCATATTAAGGTCTTAAATCGCCATTTTTAACATTTACCTTGTATACAATCAGAGTGCGTACACCCTAGCAGAACTTAAATCCTACAAGTCATTGCAGGCATATAACTATTTTATTAGTGGATTTGTCCAGGACTTGTGTCATTACGTTGTGAATGGGAAGAGTGTATTTTTGGCCAAAGTGAAGCATTCACAGAGAATGAATGATGAACCACTTTTGCCATGGATAATAGCAGAATCTGATGGGACGGTTATATCTGGACATTGCACCTGTAATGGCTGGAATCGGTGAAGTCTATTCTCATGTTGGAGCTCTCCTCTTCGCAGTTGAGGCCGCATTGAAAATAAGGAAAAGCAAGACAGTTACACAAGAAAAGGCATACTGGCTGTTGACATCATCACTATCAAAGGTATGTTTCACTTACCACTTAATATTTTATCACATGGACACAATGTATATTATTTTAATTTAAATAATGCAAAAGGATTGCATTTATGTACATTTAGAATTTTGTATAGTGCCTTGCTCACAAGTTACAAATATTATATTTCTTAAGGTAACATAACTATTATTATTATGAGCATGATGCATTCCATTTTAACAAGCGCAATATATATTTGTTTTAATTTTTCAGGTTAACTACAAAACAGTGCAGTAAATAGACTTTACCTCTGCAGAAACAAAGAAAAAGCAACTAGATCAGGCTATTTCTTTGTCGGAACCTGTTTAGACACAGAATCGTAGAAAACTGGCAGATGTTAAAGAACCAGAGGTTTCTGATCTAGCCAAGTTATTCTCATCGCTGGATGCTACTTGTAAAAAAATGTCATGCTGTCATTAGTTCCAGGATATGCTGACATGTACAAACCGAAAGCTCTGGATACTAAATATCCACAAGTATTGACAGACTTGTATGATGAAACGTACTAATCCGTCTCACTGACAGAAATTCGTAGAAGGGCAGAGGAAATTTTTCCTGACATAAAGGTCACGATTGAAGAAGCAAGCAATTGCGAGCTCGATACTAGAGGCTAAGGTAATTGTAAGAAATGGTATACTTTTTGTAGCGGTATGCTAACAGCATCACGCATTAAGTCTGTTTGTCGAACTTCCTTGGACAATCCTTCGAGGAGCTTAATAAAAGGACATATTTTATCCTGCCAATAAGAAATTGTCATCAAAAGCCGCAGAGTGGGGACGTGATTTTGAAGGTATAGCTCGACATGCATACAATTAAATGATGTCAGACTTGCATGACAACTTCAATGTGAAACCTGTTGGGTTTCAGATCAACCCAAACTTTCTTTACCGGAAAAAGCCCAGATGGAGTAGCCTGTTGTGAATGCTTTGAAGACATTATTTTTGAAATTAAATGTCCTTTCATAAAACGCGACAGCATCATAGATGACACTGTGGATTTTCTTGTAAAAATGGTGTCAGTTAAGAGTTGGACAAAGGTCATGAATACTACTACCAGGTTTAGTGCCAGCTTCTGGTCAGTGGAAAAGAATATTGTCGTTTGGACAAACAAGGACAAGTTTATTCAAAGAATAGCTGTTGATACAACTGTGGGCAAAGAGATTACAGAAAAGTCTGAATATTTTTTCAAGAAAGTCATCTTGCCAGAACTGATTGGAAAATTCTATTCAAGACTATTAGAAGTGAAGTCCCAAAATGAACACACTGCAGTGAAAATCTTGAATGTAGCAGCCAGCGACAAGGTTATAATTTGCGTTTGCAGAGAGGAGTACAATGAAGAAAATGATGATGTGATTGGATATGACAATGGAAACTGTCCGTTCAAATGGCTGCATTTCAAATGTGCAGGAATAAAGAGAATTCCGAAAGGAAAATGGTTGTGCAAGAACTGTAGACCAAAACCAAAGAAGAAATTATTGCAGAGCGAAACAATGTTCCATTTTAATATTGAATACATATGCAATAAATTATTTGGATTTACATTGGTTGGTTGTTTCTTTTACCCTAGGTTTTCAAATTGCACTAAGGTTTATATTTTACATGTACATGTATATTCAGAAGAATACATATAAAATTCCAGCCTTTGTACACACAACAATCTACTAGCAAATTACTCAAAAAAACCAGACAGGTCCAAACACTAATAACTAAAAAAGCATAGTTATATGAGGTTTTTATTAATATTTCTAGATGCCATGCACATGGATTTATTTTCTCGCACTGTTTCCCTCTGTTAGAGCTCATCAGGCCGACTTGTAGACGACGACAGTGTTTTTTGTTTTTTTTTTAAATAAGTTTTTGTTATAAGAATACAAACAACAGTCGGTCACCACACACCTTAATCAAATGGCACAATTGAAGGGCATTGAGATAGAAATGAAACAGCTCCCTGTGGTTTACGCCAATAAAGTACTTGACAGTGTTGTGGTGTTTTTAGTTGGACCACGTTTCTGCACGTGCAAGCAAATTTGAGAGTCTCTCTATGAATATTTCAAAACAGTCTATTATAATTGACACCTTCACACCAAATGATTTACGAATTCCATAGGCATTGACATTCTCAGTTCTTCACGTTGTGGCCACAAAATGAGGGATTTCATTCTAATATACATGATGTGAATTATATCCTGAAAGGTCTTGGAAACCGTACTTGTAGACACTCTAAAGCGATAAGCAAGATCCTGCATACCCAAGTAAAGTCGAACTTTCATGAGTACATTCATAAGCTTCTCAAACTTGCTCAATGAACTTTTAGCACTCTTTAGAATGGACGGTGTAGGGCAATTGAAAATCGACATAAGAATAGGATGGGTTATACCAGTATAATATTTGACTTTGTCCTCAACCTTTTCAAGACTTTCTGGTGTTAAAACAGTCTGCTTTAACTTTGCTTTCAACTCCATATTTTCACTTGTCAACCGTTGTAATTCTGTTCGCCTTTTTTATCAAAATTAACAGTCTGTCCTCTGCTGGTTCAAGTGTCCCTTTCAAAAAGAACTGAACTTTTTCAGCATGTTTATTTACAACGGTAAAATTTTCATTAAAATCCAAATTGGAAACTGATGTCTGAAGAGCCAAAAGTGCTTCTGCAGTTTTCAGTTGTATCTTCCTTTCATCCCTCTGTTTTGATCTTTCATAACGTTTCTTTACACTTACAGATAAGTTAATTGAGATCTCCTTTTCGACCGGTCCCATTTTTAAAGATAGAGCACAATCAGGATTTGTCTTGTCATATAGGTCTGCTTTCTCACCTAGAAAAAAAAGAATATAAATATACACAATTAAAAGAAGAGGTTTAACTATATGTACAGTACTATACATTAATATGATTAATTAAATTCAGACATTTTGTACAGCTTTTCATTTAGAATTTAATAACATGCTACTGTTTTCCAAAAACATTAAATGAGAAACGTAATTTTTTAGGGGGGGGGGGGTGGACGAATGTTTCGCGCACTTGAATTAAGAAGAAAAAAATCGCAATTCTTACCAGAAAAAAATGTTCAGAGCAGACTTTGTCATGTCGTTTGCTTGGATTAGGACTGAAGTCAGCAAGGATGATACGGGAAAGCCATAGCATCCTTCTCTCTGTCGAAATTTCCCGCGTCAGCTTCCCTTGGTGATGTATTACTTTTGGTTTGTCAATAAACTTTATCGTACGCTCTTCTCTGCCGGATCGGTTGGTACAACCCCACACAACACAGGTTACCATTGAATTGATCCGATTAGCCTTTTAAATTCTTGATTTTATTCACCTGTCGATCGATACGCTTTGTTTGCCCTACAAGCCTATGGCGGACTGAGGCATTATGGGTAGTAGCGTGACGTCAACGGAAAAATATTGTCTATCTGCATTATTTACGTAGATTAAAAGATCAGTTGTACTATGGATGTATAAAACATTACGCTTTTGCAGTTAACCGTGGCACACCAAACATTTTCTTTACGGAGTAATTTCCCCTATCACAAAAAGCTTGTGTGCAGATAAATCTGAAACAGTAAAAGAAGTTGCAATAAAAGTTGTTGCAGAATGGTCAGCTATTGATTGCGACAATTTGTTACATATTGTGCAAAGGATTTTGACGACACCTTATAGGAGTTATTTCCCCTTTTTAATTGAAGGTATATTTTGCACCATTGAAACTCTTGAACCAGAGGTAGGAGAGACTTGCTGTTGTCAATGTTGGTCATCACTGACCTTGGTCACAAGGTCAAACGTCAAGGACACATTCTATTTTTTGACATTGTTTTGTGTACAGATCTCCTCGATAACCATTCTAGATACAAAACTGAAACCTTTACCAAAATGTAGATCTGATAAACATCTTGAATCGTCATTTTTCAATTGATCAGTAATAAGAGTTATATCCCCTAAACCAATACATTGTATTGTGTGTTACATTATATCCCTATATCTCAGTAACTATATCAGATATTTAATAAACCTTGCATCTTTGGTCATCATTGACCTTGACCTTGACAATGGACTCAAGGTCAAAGGTCAATGTCACGGTCGAAATTTTGACATTGTCTTGTCATCACTATTCCTTTGAAACGGTAAAAGATAAAAAAGAACTTGTAATGGGTAAAACGTTTGCCTCATAAATGTGTCACCTATTCCTATTTACAGGGAAAGGATTTTACTTTATCTTATAGGAGTTATCCCAATTACAGCCATTGAGTCGTAGTTTTTCATTAATAACTCGTCAACTATTGATGGTAGAGGCATGGGATCTTCACCAAAGACCATTTTGACCATTGACCTTGAAAACAGATACAAGGTCAAAGGTCAAGGTCATCTTCTTATTATAGGTACTTATGAATTGCTATTAATATACAATTAACATATGATGCTTAGCTTTATAGTTTCAAGATCCTTATAGGTGTTCTTTGAAAGTGGAAAGCCTATTGATCGTTCTTTAGAACGATTGAACCTATACATATCAAGGCTTTCCACTTTCCGAGTGGAAAGCGTTCCTGTTTTTCGTCTGTTTATTATTATTTAGGGCTTTCCCGTTTTCCGACGGAAAGCCCTTATTGTTTTTCTTCTGTTTATTTAATTTTACAACAAAATTCTTCCGCCAAGTCTGGACAGCTCATTTTTGTCGTGTCGCTCTGATATTTTGTACATGTGACCGGTCATTGCAACCGTCATGATCTCTGATCTCTAACATGAAGTTTGTCGCAAACTGTAATTACAGAGTTATCTCCCGTAACACCGGAAAGCTTGTGTGCGCTTCTCCCCCGACACCACAAAAGATGATGCAACCTTTTCCAAAGTCTTCAGTATAGTGTGCGCAACTTTGTCACATGTCGCGAATAGAATTTCACGATATCTGATTGGAGTTTTCTCCTCTTATATATTGTTTATAAGAGACATGCCAAGTAATCTCAGAAACTAGAAGAGATACAGACCTGAGGTCTCACCATAGACCCTCATGACCTTTGACCTTGAAAATGGTCTCAAGGTCGCAGGTCAAGATCACGTTGTAGATTTTGGCATCTGCTTGTGTTCATAACTCCTCCTGTACTATACAAGATAAAGAAAAACCAAAAGAGTGCAAAATGTTGATCTCTTAAGCAGCATCTTTGTCACATTGGAAGAAAAAGGATTTAAAGCAATCTTATAAGAGTTATCTACCATTAAATATGTAATTTATTGGTTTTTTATATGAAACTCACAAACTAATAATGATAAAGGCATGGGATCTTCATCAGTGACAGTCATGACATTGACCTTGAAAACAGACTCAAGGTCAAAGGTCGAGGTCGCTTTCTAACTTTTTTCTGTTGGTGTGCATTGCTTGGCAACGGTCTGTGAATCTGATTGGTAAATCAATTCTTAAGGTCAGCCAAAGTGTTGGAAAGCCCTCAATTGTTATTGGAACAATTGAAACTTTTAATTATTATTATTATAAAAGCTTTCCACTTTCCGAGTGGAAAGCCTTTCTGTTATTACTTTGTTTCTTCGACCTGAGTAACCCTGCGAAACCGATCTACTTTTAGAAACGGAGTTCTCTCCCAAAACACTGTTTACCCTTTTGTTCAGATAAACTCTGAAACCATGACAGATATAAAAAAATGTAAAGTGGGGAAAATGTTGTCTGACTCATGGCCATGACTTGTGATGCAAAAAAAAATTTCGATCCACTACCTGTTTACGCATTTTTAACGCAAAGTTTGTCGAAAACGTCAAAGTTGTTTGCCTTCCACAAAACTTGGTTTCCAAGTAGATACGGGGGTCCTAATTACATATCTAGGATCAAATTTTTTTTGGTATAACAGAAATGGCCTCCATAGAAATATTTGTTTTCAATATAACTCAAAAACCATAAAAAATTAAAGCCGACAATACATCAGAAAAATGTTCCCCTCATTTAGATCTACATTTAATATAAGGGTAAAAAACTGTGCGACAAACCGTTTTCGAGGTTATCGCCCTTGGCAAGTTTCGGTTAATCAGTGTTTGGCTTATAACTTTTAAACCGTCAGAGATAATATAGTAAACATATGTTTTTTGTGACGACTATTACAGGCACTTCGATTTAAGACCAAAGTCGAATGGTAACGGGCAGCCATTTTCAAAATGGCCGACACCGTAAACAGTTTTTTATAGAATGAAACGTAAACCGTACAAAATTTAAGCAGACAATACAAGGGAAAATGTTCCTCACATTGAAACGTACAAAAAAAAACCCTGAAGTAAACACCAGTATAAACCTAAAAAGCGAAGATTATACCGATTTGAGTTTACAAATAATACCTTTTTTAATTTTTGGATAATATACACATAAAACATATATGTTCAACTATGCCATATAGTAGCCTTCATCACGCACCCGTTCTATTTCAAATATATACAATGTTTGAGGTTCTCTGCGGCTATATAAATTCTAAAGATTATTATTACCTTAATACATAAGTTTAAAGACTTATAAAAACAAATAGCAACTTCTGTTAGAACATTGTTACCATTTAAATGTATTCACTGACAATTAAAAACCACAAGACGGTTGTTACCTCCAAACACAGTTTAGTGCAGAATCGATGTTTATCACCGGCTTTAAAATAATTTAAAAGGGAAGGAAACCACATAAGAAAGTTAACCCCAATTTAAAGAAAAAAAGTTAAAAATAAGATTTACTATTTAAAGTTGTTAAAAATTTTACAAGTTTTAAAAATATTAATTAAAAATAAAATTTTTGATTTCCCGCTAGCTCATGGGCGTCGACATATTGTGGCGCTCTTTTGCATTGAAGAGTGCAAACAGTGCAATTGTCTACGTCATTCCTACTATTCCGGTAAAAGATAGGCAGTGCAATGTATATGTTCATATTATTTTTCTTTCATCTGCACTAAATTATGCCATCTTCCCAAACTATTAATTGCTCAAATTTGAGTTATAAAATACGCCGAAGTAGACCACGAAAAATAATTGTTCAGATCTTCAGACACTCGTAGTATTTTATTAAACATCAGTTAATCCGATTGTATAAATGCAACATCAAGATAGATTTTGAGTGCATTGTTACGCAGTTGTGATCCTCAAGTTATTTTGCACCAAGCCGAATTCTATAAAAACAAACATTTTCCTCTGTGGTTGACATTTCGTGCTAATTTCCAAACTCGTACCAGTCCGCTAGGTCCGATATACAACTTCTGAGACCCCCCATTCGGAATATGCTAAATGCCTCTCGAATTCAATATCCTTCAGAAATAAGATCATTTCTTTAAATATTAAGAAAAAGATCCATCTGGTTTTAGCTGTTTTTTGTTTACCATATCAATAATTTTATAAGTTATAAATATTTTGCAACGTTGATCATAATTAGCAGATGCTGGGACACGTAAACCGGAATAGTAGGTGTGACGTCACAGATCACACATTAATAGCTGCCTACATGGAGGCGGGAATTTCAAAAATTATTATCACAAAATATTGATTTATTTCTACATGGTGCCATTTTGTAACACGAACATAGTTAGAAATACATTTATATAGGAATCTTCTGCAAACTTATGCAAAGATGTTAGGAGGGTTTCCTTCCCCTTTAAAACATTTTAGATCTTAAACGAAGATCATAAAACATATATGTACAACTATGCCATATATATGCCTTAATCACTCACAAGTGATAATTCAAGAAGAAAAGAAATATATACAATGTTTGAGAAGTAAGCTTTGCCTTTATTATTTAAAATTATTCATGCTTAGTTAATTTATTATTTCTAGAAAGCTCTACATCCTGATTTGTTTGTAGGAAATGACGACGACTGTGGTTCTTCTATTGGTTATGCTATTTCTGACGACATCTATGGTGAGTATATTTCGATATATAACAGTTGTGCAATAGCATTGTGTTGCACAATGAAATAACTAAGGTTCAAATGAAATGTTATATTATCATCCTTTTGATAGCAATTACAAATACAACTTGATTCTTGGCGACCTTTAGTGTTGGTAAGTCTCAATCCAAAATAAAAAAATCAACATGAAATACGATGTGTCTGAGAAAATGAACTAAACAGAAAAATCCGATATAGCTCGCCCGCTACATCCCATACAAATGAATTTTACATATCTTCTTAACCATTTCACGTATCACACCATATATGATAATAACGGCAATTCAATTTTAAAAATAAAAAGAAGTTAACGGGATCTAACCTTCCTTATTTCACAAATAATTTTAGATTTTAGAATGAAAACAAAACGCTATGGAAATGGCGATTGAAAATCTAAGATAACAGTCACAACAAAACGCTACAGTAAAGTTAACTACTATGGAATACAGATAGCAAATTTTACTTCAAGACGGTTTCCCCTAGTACAAGCATTTGCTGTCAATTTAAAATCACGAGATGTCTTTCTACTTTGAAAAATCGTTAATGCAAAGCAAATATTTACACCGTTTTCTACATTACCTTGCTTAGATTATTAGTGTTCTAAAAACTTGTTAACTTCATTTCCGTATTTTTGTAGATTCTTTTGGTAAGTGTATTTTGATATGTAACAGTTTTATTGTAGCATTTTATATTTCCTGTAAAATTAAGACATATTGTTAAACTGACATGTTGTATCATCACACTTTGTGATAACATCATTGGTTTCTTTCGCCGCTGGGACTTTACTGCTTAAATTGTTCGAATGAAAGGTAAAATAGTCAACCAACAACTAGATGTGTCTATAAAACAAAAATGAATCAGATAGATTAATGTTGGCTTGAACCGATCAATACATCTAAAAGTAAGACAGTATTTCGTAAAGACATCGCACCCTTCATGATAAGATCAGTTTAATTTAACTAAGACAGATACTTAGTTAATTTCGGAATGATAAACAAATACTACAAAAATGTTTAAGCATGTTATGCATTAGCCTTCGTTATGCACACATAATGTTAGAATAAAAACAAATCGTCATGAATTTTGCGATTAATAATCCAAGATTACCGTCACCATAAGCCGCTGCAGCAAAGCTAACTACAATGGAATAAAGATAGCAAATTCTACTTAGAGACTTTCACCTATTAGAAGCATTTGCTGCTAATTTAAAATCACGAGACTTTAAACAGTTGCTAATGTAAAACCTATGCTCGTGCAGTTTTCTAAATCAGTTTGCGTTTCTTATTTACCACTTAAACAGACAGTCGTGGTTGGTTTTTAATATTTAAAGGTATTACGTGCTTAGATTATTAGTGTTTAAAAACTTTTACTTCATTTCTGTTTTTTTTGTCAATTTTGATGGTAAGCGTATTTTGAGATGTAACAGTTTTATATTAGCATTTTATATTGTCCTGTAGAATTAAGAAATATTTTTAAACTGACATGTTGTATCATCACACTTTGTTATAACATCATTGGTCACTATCGCCAATGAGACTTATTGCTTTACTGCCTAAATTATTCTAAGGACTGAATGAAAGGTAAAATAGTCAATCAAAATCTAGATGTGCCTGCAAAACGGAACTAAATCAATGTGATTTATGTTTGCTTGCACCGATCAATTCATCTAGTGTTAGGCAGTATTTCATAAAGACATCGCACCAATCTTGATAAGATAAGTTTAATTTAACTAAGACAGATACTTAGATAATATTTGAATGATGTACAAATACTAGGGCATAGGAGACTTGTACATGGAATAAGTCTTCTCAATGCATCTATCTCATTAATCTACAGCCGATGCCTGGCTACACACTTTTCCTGACCTGAATAGTTTGACTGATGATTTCAAAAGCGGGGACAATCAAAGTTACATATAATACTAAAACCAAAAAACACAAACATTTATAAATCATTAGAAATATAATATGAAGGAAACTTCGACTAGAGTTTTTGGTAAATGTTTTATACGTGTTCATGAATATTTGTACTTTAATAGTAATTAAATAACAATAAATATTAAATAAACAAAGTAAATTTTAAAGGTTGACTTGTTTAAACTTCTTATGTGGCATTGAACTAAAAGAATCTGTTTGCATGTTTTAATCAACAAAATAATACAAATAAAACATTCTGCCCTCCAATGCAAATACAATGAGTTGTCAGTACTTTAAAATAATTTAGCAATTATATAAGTTAAATGTTTTCTTTTTAATTTTTTGCTGTTATATTATGTCTTTATTTCTCTTTGTCACAAGTTATTAAAATAGCTTAATGATATTAACTAATTTAAAAACAATTTAAATAATAATCCTAATTTTGAATTGTCTCGTACTATGTAAAACACCAGCCATAAGGTATACAAAATTCATTCTAGGATCATGGAATTATACTCCAAAACAAAATGATTTTCAATTTTTACTTCTGCTTTAACTAGAATAAAAACATGATGATTCAACAAAGCATTCACATTGTTGTTCAGGAACTCATTGTTATTCCATAGGGGTCTGGAAAAAAACATCACTAGCTGTTCACTTTTAAATGTTAAACGCATCATCTCTATTACTACACTTTTTCCTATAATGAGACAGTGCAACATCAGTAAATTTAAAAAAGATCGATTCATAAATAAATTGTATAAATTTAAGAAAATGAATTCTTTGTTTACTATTTCTACATACACTAACATGTGGTTACTGATAATGTTTTGCCTCCAGAGATGCACGTGTATAAATAAGAAGTTAAAGATTAGCTATTTTTAGCTATTTGGAAAGTTATCTATATCTAAGGAAAGACATTTGTTAGTCCTTAATAAAAACAAAAAACAGATTATTTATTTTAACTCGAATCCAGACTATCCTTCAATTAACATTTAAAAAGCATAAATTTGATTTACATCAACTTCATTGCAGTTTATAATCTGAATCTGAATAACTAAGGAAAGACCTTTGTTGTTCCTTATTAGGCTGTAAAGACCAGTCCTGAAATAAAATATAGGTTTACCTATGATGCAAAGATTGTGATCGGCTTAATTTAACTTAGGCAAAGACTACCTTAGTTACTTTTAGGATAATATACAAATGCTACATATATGTAAAACCGTGTTAGCCTTCATTATGCACAAAAAATGTTAGAATGAAAATAAAATGTTTTTAGATTCAGAAATGTAAAATTCCATGATTATCTTTACTATAAATCGCGAGAATATATTTGACTCCTATGAAATAGAGATATAGTAGATCCTACTTAGAAACGTTTCACCTATAAAAAGTATTTCCTGTCAATTTAAAATCTCGAGATCACTTATGCTTTGCAAAATCATTAATTAATAATCTTTGTTCATACCGTGTAGTGAATCACTTTGAATTTCACATTTACCTCTTAAGCAGATAATTGTGCTTTAAATTTAATGTTTAAAATTTTTACGTGTTAGATTATTAGTTTTATGAAAAAACTTTCACATTAATATATTTCTGTATTTTTTTAACTCGAAAACATAAGTATGTTTTGAGATGTAATAGTTTTATTTGAGCATTGTAAATTGTTTCGTGAAATACAAAATTGAACACCCATAGGACACAAATAGCAAATTCTACTTAGCTATTACATACTTAGATTTGTTTTCTAATAGATACCGTATTTTTGTAGATTCCTTAGGTAAGTATAGTTTTAGATAAAACTTGTTAGTTTAGCATTGGGTATTGTCCTGTAAAATGAAGTTACATTGTTTCTACAGAAATAATGTACCACCACACTTTTGTAATAACATTCTTTGTCACAATCACTAATGGGACTTCTTTTTTTCTTAAAATTTTCTGAATAAATTTTCAATAGTATTAAAGAAACTAGATTTGTTTGCAAAACGGAACTACAGAGTAGATATCTATATTTCCGTGTACAGTTCAATGCGTATACAACTTACGCAGTATTTCGTTATCATTCTTAATAACAATTTTAATTCTTCAATTTTAAATGTAAAAAAGGTTGTCGGGGTCATTGAAACAGTTTAATCAATATTTATTAGAGTCCAAATATATGTTTAAATTTCACGCAGCATTTTGTAAAGCTCTGGTAACATTCATTATAACAATAACAATTCAAAATACAAAATCAGTACAGCTTAGCAGGGCTTTTGAGACGGAATGATCTAGATTTTTTTGTTGGTACACTTATCAGTACCTCAACTATCCATCAATTTTCAGACTTAAAGGACATAATAGGTTAAAAGTCTGTAAAAAATATTTTGTTTTCAATTGGACTATTGCAATTTATATAAAAATATATGTGTAATCGTTTGCTGCAGGACAGTAAATGAGTTCCTCTGATAAAGGTGGCTATGTATCGAAGGTCAATGACATTTCATTTGATAAACAAACGAAGTTGATAAACTCCAATTAAAAAATATACGAAACGATTTACAAACTGTTAATCGCAATCACAATCTGAATATATAAGAAAAGATAATTGTTGTTCCATAATAAGAACAATCCCTGCAGAAAGAAGCAGTCTGGATATAAATTTAGATTTACCTAGAATGCAAAGATTAATGTCCGTTTAATTTAACTAACACAGAGACTATTTAGTTAATTTTGGAATAATATTTAAGCACTACACATATTTACAGCCATGTCATGCATTAGCTTTCATTGTACACAAATAAGGTTAGAATAACAACAAAACTCTAAGGATTATGCCATTTAAAGTTACCGTCACCATAAAACGCTACAATAAAGATAACACATATATCAAGCAGACAGCAGATTCTACTTAGAAACTGTTTCATCAATTAGAAGCATTTGGTGTTGATTTACAATCACGAGATTGCTTCTACGTTGAATATTTTTTAATGTCACACCTCTGTTCATTCCTGTTTGGTAAAGTAAATGCAATCGCGTATTTATCTCTTTACCAGATAATTGATCTTTTGTCTTACTTTTTATAGCTATTAAATATTTAGATTATTAGTTTTCTAAAAGATATCAATACTGTATTTTTGTAGGTGCAGCACGTATGTGTATTTTGAGATGTAACAGCTCAGATGTTTGGCCTTAATCGCCAATAAAACTTGTTTCTTTAGTGTTTATATTTTCGGAAGACTTAAATCAAATTTTAAAAAGTCAACCAGCAACTAGATGCATTTGCAGAACAGAGCTTGGTTGAAGATATTATTCTTTCCTAGTACCATTCGATAATCTGAATGTAGATAAAATACACAAAATCTTGTACAATCGTTAATAATAGATCTAATAAAATCACTACCCCCAGATTCCAGACTATCCGTCAATTTGCAGACTTATTGGAAGTAATAGGTTCATAGTTAGTATATAACATTTTTATAAAGAATATTTGTCATCCCTTAATGAAGAAGACGATCATTCTTCCATTAGAGTAAAATGTTTTAAATCTAGTTAAAATCTGAATCTAAATATATAAGGGAAAAGACATTTGTTAGTCCTTAATAAGAACAAATTTTGCAGTAAAGACCAATCTTGAAATAAAATATTGGTTTACCTAAAATGCAAAGATTGAGATCGGTTTAATTAAACTATGAAGTTTTTTTTAATCAAAGATTAACGTCACCATCAAATGCTAGAATAAAGTAAACACCTATGTAACACAGATAGTAGATTATACATAGAAACTGGTTCATCTATTTAAAGCACTTGATTTAAAATCAAAAGATGGCGTCTTCTTGAGCAATGTTTGCTGGAAAACCTATGTTTGTGCTCATTTTGAAAAGTGTTTTGAAATGCGTATTTCCTCTCACGCAGATAATTATGCTTTCTTATCTTAATATGTATAGCTGTTTCATGTGTCCTTTATTATTTTTGTAAAAGATCATAATACTTACTTTTGTAGCTCCCCGCGGTAAGTATATATTTATTTATGTGAGTTTCATTTTATCATTAAATATTGTCCTTTGAAATAAAGGATCATTTTTAAATTGGAATGTTGGATCCTCACATTTTTTATCGTCTGTTTAAATTGTCATATGTCTAAATTTAAAGGTAAATATTAAACCAGAAACTAGATGTATCTACAAACAGAAATAAATAGAAGGTATGTATCCTTCCGTGAACCGTTCAATGCAACTAAATTTTACGTAGTATTTCGTAATGACATCGTGCCATTCGTAATAACAATTTAAATGGTAGAAAAACAAGGTTAAAAGGTTCTTTTAGATGGATTTCAATTATATATTAAACATTTCACGCATAATTTATTGAAGTTCTTCTACCATTTATGATAACGATTGCATTTCATTTGGGTAAATACACCAGATAGTTCTATGTACAATATATCAACATCTTAGATTATGGACCTCATGCAGCTTTACTGTTACACATAGCTTCCTTGCGTATGCAAATTTATGCATTAATAATTTATTATACTTTTTTTTTTTGAAAATTGGGAGACAGCTATAACAAAAAAGGGAATCATCGACAAAAGGCCAACAATCATTCATTCTCTCCCAAATCCTCCTCCACCTCATCCTCCACCAAATCATCCTATTTAATGACCTTGCATGACATTTAATGAAGATGCTTAATCTTTTAAATTTTAAAATATATGATGGACCTTTGTATATAATATAAGCTGTTTTATACTGTCTATATATTATAAGATTTCATTCTAGCTTGTGTGACACTTACAATGATTACTTTAATATTAAATTTATTAGGTCTAATATTAGTTGTTGTTTTTTCAATTTAAGCAGTACCCAATGACGTATTGTTTATTTACTATCTTTTCAGTAGGGTGTCGTCAGGCTTAAGGTAACACTTTGCTAATCTATTGGTTGATTTTTTAAATTTTACTGCCCTAAAAGTGCTAAACCTCAAAATTTATGGAGCTATCTGCATTCCTAGGTGGGTATGGCTGTGGACATCACTTATTGTACGTGTTTACGTGTTTAAAATAATGTTTCTTATTTCAGAAAAGCCTTATGTACTTTGGAAAACTGTAAATTAATGTATATCAAATAGTGATTAGCAAATGTTGTACTGAACACGAAAATATATTGTTCCTAGGATTTTTGTCCACCGGAAGTGACTTCAAAGCCGAAAATGAATGTATTTAGACGACTAATTTGTCCAGAATCTGAAAACATATGGTTGCTAGTGATTTATCATCCGAAAATGGCTTTTAGAAAAACGGAAGGTACATGATGACTGAAAAGCTGGTTGATGTAACCCAAGGACATTCCCATATCCTCTCAAATCAAACAATTCATCCATACTGAAAAATAATATGTAGCAAATTGTACAAATAAAATTACCAGCTACTACACCCAAAGCCCCAATAAAAACAGACCGCGATTTCCAACGGTACATTATTAATACCAATACTATATCAATGCATTCCATACTCTCAGTTCATATACGTAACGCGGAAGAGAAAACACACCAACTCACTGGAGCAAGACACAGCTCTTCCGTGATAAATCAAATTAGCGTGACAAAAAATTATTCTTTGATGCAACATCTAAAATTAAACAGCATATTATAATGCACGTTTAAATTTTATAAACAGAAAAACACAATATTTTGTAAATTGTATCCTATTACAACATAAGGTCCATTTTATTTCTAAGAGCTGTTTGTTAACATATAGAAAGTGCGCCTTCCTAGCCATTAAGTATCCCACTTTTGACATCATTTGTCACGGACGATTAAGTGGCGGCTCTATAGGATACAAATGGCAATACACAAAAAACTAAAAATAAACTATTTACTATTGACAGCAAAACATATAAAACATTTATAAAGCAAGTTTGTTAACAAACAATAATTTTAAAGAGTGGAAAATTCAAAGTTTCAAAATAATTAGCTCTCAAAATTATGTAGATACAAGATATACAGCTGTCGATTCATTCAATCCGTTGCTTCTACCGAGAACTGCGTTTTCATGTATTGCAACAAAAGGCTACTTGAATACCACATTAGACTAACAACAAATCACAATATATACTATGTTCTGTACCCAACTGCAGACTACATACGTCTGACTATCACTGAAAACTAGTACAATATCATACTGTGAAAAATGTGCTTACACTCGCTTAATACTTATTTAGAAAAATCCGCTAAATACTTATTAAGAAAATAGCAAAAAAAAAAACCGACCGACTGCAAGAGCCAAAAGTCAAGGGAAAGTGACAAATCCGGATATAGACAAACATACCCGGTGCACAAAAACCGAAAACAAAAAAAGCAGAAAAAAATTAACCCGAACCCAATAAAAAAAACCATGAGTTTCAATTGACTACATACTAGTTCAAATATATATTTGAAAATGTATCAAGTGCAATAAAACACCACGCATGACAATTAAAATTTACACACAGTTAAGTACGTCGCACTTACACAATACACCGTTTGTCTGGCACATTTACTAAACTAAAGCTTACAATAAATGCCTGCGTTTTCGAGAATATTTCTATGAGTAAAGATACAAAATGTCTCGAATTATTCTTATACGATAACTGAAATCAAATAAAGTAAAACAACTGTAAGAACGTAAATATTGCAGCAAAAACTGATTATTTTACCACATTTCTTAACAAAGTATAAAACAAAAAACATAGATGAGACCTGGTAAAAAAAATCACGTGATTTGAATGAGGCTCACTATAGGTCATTTGAATATTATATTGGGTTAGCAAAGGGTAACAAATTGATACATTTAAAAATATAAACGAATGTACAAAAAACAGAAGTTATTCGTGACAGTGTTATCATATTGTATCTCGCTGCAATGAACATAAGTCTGGTTTAGCTATAATGGGAATGTGGGAAATTCAACGCATTTTGATTGATTGATTGTTTGTTGTTTAACGTCCAGCAAGCAATATTTCAGCTATATTCAGGACGTGAAAATTACAATTTTAAATTAGTATTTTTAAATTAGTAGTACTTCATGTCTCCCTTTTATACTAAAACGTGACCTCATACATAATATGAGAATAAATACAGATAAAAATGTTACTTAAAACAATAAAAGATATGAAGGATCACACTTAGTAGTGAAATTAAATTTTATTAAATAAATTAATTTCTTTTAAAAACTTTAGAATTGTGTCGCCTGCGACAGTTTTATATAAATTAAAATACGTGTCTGCACTATAGAAACGTTCCCGAATGTTGGCCACGTCCACACAGTTAATCAAGACATGCTTAATGGTGTATGGACTGTTGCATGGCACACATTTGGGTCGTGGCTCATTGTTTAAAATATAACTATTTGTCGTCCTGGTATGACCAAGACGACATCTTGTTAAAACAACTTGGTGTCTTCGACTACTAAAACATTTAAAATTATTTGTATGCAGTAGTGGGTGATCTCATGAAGTTTATTATGAACTTGGAGATCCCAACCACTCTGCCACAAATTAGAAATATATTTAAAAATCAACGCTTTAAAATCGGTAAAAGGAAAATTACAGTTAATGATAGAGTCCTTTAGTGCATTTTTAGCCTCCTGATCCACGACTGTGTTTCCACGGATTCCGACATGACTGGGAATCCAAAAGAAGATAATCTCTTTTCCACAAGTAACAAGAGATTTGTAGATTTGAATAATTTTTAAAATGAAAGGATTTTTAATTTTGAAATTATCAATAGCCAGTAGACAAGACAGGGAATCGGAGCAGACAATAAATTTGCATTCGTCTGACGAAACAACTATTTTCATCGCAAGAAGAATAGCTTGCGCCTCTGCTGTAAATACAGATGAGGCAGACGGAAGGCGGCGAGTTTCAACACGCTCTCCGAAGACAGCGACCGAGGCGACTTTATCACCGTCTTTTGACCCGTCTGTGTAAATAGTACTATAGTCAGGGTAACAAGATTTAATTTCTGCATAATGTTGTTGTATTATTAAATGGTTTGTGTCGGACTTTTTATGTTTTCTTAGATCATAAATAAATATCGGTTTTTGGTTTAACCACGGGAGATTATTCGGAATTTCGATTGCAGCAATTTCATCTAAATTTATACCAGAATTTTCCAAATGAGATTTAATTCGGAGGTCAAAAGGTTGAATTTTGTTTGGATGTTTTTAGAAAATGTTTTGATAAAGAGGTTTGAAAACACAGTCGTGGGCGGGGTTGCCAGGATATGCCTTTAATTTTATTGCATAATGCAAAGCGAGCTTTATTCTTCTTTGATACAAAGAAGGCTCGCCTGCTTCTACATATAGACTCTCAACAGGTGTGGTTCTGAAAGCTCCAAGGCATAGTCGCAATCCCTGATGGTGTATAGTATCAAGGATTTTGACATATGACTTGCGAGCAGAACCATAAATAAAGCAACCGTAATCCAATTTAGATCGAACCAGCGATCTATATAGATTAAGTAAAACATCCCACTCAGCACCCCAGTCGGTACTGGATACGACTTTTAAAATATCTAATGCGTTAATGCATTTATTTTTTAACATTTTGATATGGGGTAGAAAGGTTAGCCTTGAATCAAATATGAGACCAAGAAAAGTAGTTTCCTTTACAATTTTTATAGGATTATTATGTAATTTTAATTCGGGATCAGGATGCATCTTTCTGTTATTACAAAAATGCATCCCCACGGTTTTTGCAGTGGAGAATTTAAAACCATTCTCCATTGCCCATTTCTCTATTCTATTTAAACATAACTGCAGTTGACGTTCAATATTATTCATGTTTTTTCCTCGGTAACATATGAGGAAGTCGTCAACATAAAGAGAACCATCAATATTATCTTTTAAAACTTGAGCAAGGCTATTAATTTTGATACTAAATAAAGTGACAGAAAGGATGCTTCCCTGAGAAACACCCATTTCCTGTTCAAAAGGTTCAGATAAAAGTAGAATTGACCCTAACTTTAAATTCTCTGTCAGATAAAAAGTTTGAAATAAAGGTAGGAAGTCTACCTGTCAACCCCGTATCAAAAAGATCTTTTAAAATACCATATTTCCATGTTGTGTCATACGCTTTTTCTAAATCGAAAAAGATAGATACAACATGCTCATTTTTGGCAAAGGCGTTTCAAATGTACGTTTCGAAACGTACAAGATGATCTAGGGTACTTCGCCCTTGTCTGAATCCACATTGGATATTTGAGATTAGGTTGTTCGATTCTAAAACCCAGACAAGGCGATCGTTGATCATCCTCTCCATGGTTTTACAAAGACAGCTTGTGAGGGCTATAGGTCGATAGTTGGACGCTTCAGAGTGATCTTTTCCTGGTTTTGGAATAGGCACAACAGTTGCCATTTTCCATATAGATGGTAAGTCATCCGTTTCCCAAATGTTGTTAAGAAGATTCAGAAGGCATTGGAGAGAAGATTGTGGCAGATGTTTGAGAAGTTGATAATGGATGTCATCTGGACCACATGCTGTATCGTGAGATTTGTTCAAAGAGGTTTTTAGCTCTTCCAAAGAAAAAGTTGTATTGTAATCTTCTAAATTTTTTGAATGGAAATTAAGTTTTGATTTTCCTTTTTGAGTTTTGATACGCTGAAAATCGGGATGAGTGTTTTGCAAATGTTTCGGCCAATTTGTTAGATATATCCGACTTTGATGTTAACAAGTCTTGTCCATCCTTTAAATGATGGACATTTGCTTTACTGTTTTTACCTTTAATTTTACGAATCATGTTCCAAATTTTATTCATAAGGGTAAGGTTATTTAGTTTAGAAACAAAGTTGCGCCAGGAGGTGCGTCGTCTTTGTTTCGTTACCCTGCGAGCTTTCGCTCGAAAAATTCGGAAATAGTTAAGATTATTTTGAGTTGGGTGTTTATTAAAGCGTCGTTCGGCTTTTTTCCGGTCTTTAATAGCATCCTCACAACTGTCATCGAACCATGGTTTACTAGGATGTTTTGGATTGTCGAGGTCTTAGGAATTGTTTGATCAGCAATTGAAATAAGTATTTCATTGAATTTTGAAATTGGATCAGAAACAGCTTCAAAAGCATCCGAGTTAAGTCGCTCTATACATTGTTGTTCAAATAGAGGCCAATTGGCCTTGCCAAATTTATACCGAGCGACTCGTTCTGCATTTGAAGAGTGTAAAGATTCCAAGATGATGAGAAAGTGATCACTGCCACAGAGATCGTCATGGACTTTCCATGAGAAATCGGGCAATAGAGAAGGATCTGCCATTGTAAGATCAATAGCCGAATATGATCCATTCCCAGGATGTAAATATGTATTGGTTCCATCATTAAAAATACACAAATCCTCCTGATTCATTAAGCCTTCAATAATTTTACGTTTATCGTTTATTGTGTTACTGCCCCATAAAGGGTTGTGTCCGTTGAAGTCCCCAAGTAATATATAAGGGGCCGGAAGCTGATCAGTAAGATGTTTCAACTGATTTAAATTTAATGAAGAATTTGGAGGGATATACACAGAGCATAAAGTAATTGTTTTGTCTAAAGATATTCTAACAGCAACCGCCTGAAGATCAAGCTCTATCATTCTCGTCTACATATGTGCTGTATATAGAGTAGTTTTTTAAAGGTATGTTATCACTATGTTTTAGGTGGGATTCTTGGAGGCAAAATGCAATAGGAAGAAAGGCTTGAACTAACAATGTAATTTCCAGAAAATTAATCTTAAGACCTCGACAATTCCTTTTTATTATTGTACCCATTATGGTCTGCGAATAAGGGAATAGTTGACAGTTTTTTGGGGCTATTCCGCCGGTTTCTGCTGGAGGATCTACTTTTAGATCCAGTATCTGGGGGTAGTGTATCTATGGGGTCGCCCCAGATAGTAGTGTCTAGTTGATCTAGACTACCAAACCTGTTGTGGACCTTAATGGGATCCCGCAGCAGTTTTGGAGTACGATCTCTTTTTTGATTTGAGTTTTTATTCGAGTTAGAAGAATTTGAATTGGTATTTTTTGAATTTTTTTGGGGGGCTTCTTGAAGAATTGGTTGAGGATTGAGAGGGTGCTGAAGACGTAGCAGTTTGAGAGGGTGCTGAAGACGTAGCAGTTTGAGGGGGTGCTGAAGACGTAGCAGTTTGAGAAGATGAAGATTTTCGTGAAGATTTAATGATTTTGTCTGTTGTTGTAACTGTTAATTTTGAAGGTTCCTGTTTGTCAATAGGCCAGGTGATGATTGTCTGCGTTTCAACTGAAGTGAGAACGCGTTTGGCCACACTGGCGTATGACGTTGACGCAGGAGACGAGGGATTATTTGTTGCATTATACAGACGACGAGCCTCAGGGTAAGAGATGTTTTTTCAGTTTTTATTTTTTTGAATTTCTTTTTCCTTTTTAAAGTGCTGACAGTCCTTGGATGAGGACATGTGGGCTTTACCACAATTAGCACACTTTGGAGTTTTAGTGCAGGTGAAGCCCTCATGTCCTTCTTCTGCACACTTAAAGCAAATCTGGTGACCTCTGCACTGTCCCTTTCCGTGGCCGAACTTTTGACACTTAAAGCAGGCCACGGGGTTGGAAATGTATGCGCTGACTTTAGCTTTGTAGAGACCAATCTTGATGGATTCGGGAACAGTGGGTGTATTGAAATTCAAAAGAAAGGTGTTCAGTTTTACCTGAACACCCTATCTGTTAGCAATAAATCTTTTCACTTTTGTAACACCTTGAGGCTCTAGTTCTAAACAGATTTCATCGTCTGATAATTCCGAGAGGTCTTCGCCTCGGTAACGAATAATCCCTTGACTCGAGTTTAGAGTTCTCTGGGGAGAGCTAGATATTTCTAAATCTACAATTTTCGAAAGTTTAAGTAAATTTGAAGACTGGTGTTTTCTATTAATTCAATAAGGAGGGAACCGGATTTCATTTTAGTGACATTTTTAACGTCTCCTGCACAACCTTTAAAAACATTTTCTATGATGAAAGTAGATACTTTTGCCAA
This sequence comes from Limnoperna fortunei, assembly GCA_944474755.1. Classification (NCBI taxonomy): domain Eukaryota; kingdom Metazoa; phylum Mollusca; class Bivalvia; order Mytilida; family Modiolidae; genus Limnoperna; species Limnoperna fortunei. The sequence goes on from OX104123.1 coordinate 48,336,231, forward strand.
AGGTTTAGTTGGGTCTTTGCTAGATAAAACAATAAATTTAGACCAATTTTCTTCAACAACCAATTCTTCAAGAGGAAAGTCATTTTTTTGGACCTTTTTGTGTTAAAGGGGGTGCTTCAGAAGCCATGATTAGAAAAATGCGGTTCACCACCCTTGTCACCTACCCTCCACGGAGTCCCAACATGGGCGATGCCTAGAGTCTGCGGATCTCCAGCAGAAAGCATCAGGTGTTCCAAGGGTGGTATACTCAAACAGACGAATTTCTCAATGAACGCATGCCTCGTGCCCGGGGTTACCTGGCGATACAACCGTTCGAAACTCGGTCTACTTGATTGACCCATGAGCCACCGCCTTCTTAACAGCCTGTTACTGAACAATTTTGGTGTGAGATTCACAAGATAAAATCAAGTGACAAGAAGAATGACGACAAGCTTATTAAGGGCTCGGCGTGACCAGCCGATTGACTGAACCGGGTCCATCTTGTCTCCCGTCTAGTTGAAGTCAGGGCCAAAGTGGTGTATTGAAAATCAAACCTGCTGACCCGCACTAATGGATGCAGCAGAGAGTGATCTCTCAACCACCAGGATCCCTTCCTCCACCATCACTGGTTGCAACACACGGCAAACATGTCGCCTCTATAAAGCTGAGGAAGCTTTGCCCTTCAGCCACCGCCTTCTTTGCAAATCCTGTAAGGAAGCCGTCTAACAAATTGTATATATATGTCGTGGATCAGTTTGAAGGAAAAAAATGTAATAGAGAAGCTTAAATGAGAAGGATTCACAAAGGGCAAGACGTGACATGCCGATTCATCGAAGTCAGGGCTAACTCGATTTCCCGTCTAGAAAAAGTAAGGGTTCAGTAAGTTATCGGGACCGTTTACCCGGCCTACTGAAATCCCGTCCTGTAATCGACACGGGTCGCAACACACGGCAAGTGTTGCCTCTGTTAGCAGACTCTTACTGCAGGCTGAGGAAGCCGTAGGCCTATTCTCATGTGCCCCGGGTCCCACACGGGGTAACGCATTTTGACGAACATTGTATGGGCATAACAAAAATATTAATTAAGCAAATGATGATTTTAATGATAATTAATAGATATATCACTGATCTTAGTATTTAACCGATATAGTGCATACTTATATATCTATATTATTAAATGAAGAGAGTTAAATTTGTCACTTTGTTTTTCTTTTCTGTGTGGTCAACGATTATACTTTCATAACCAAAATATCTACGATAAAATGAAGTTTATTACCAGAGAGTCTTCTTGGGGTTAAGTGGATAAAAATGTGGTGAATTTGGTGCTGATTAACCGACCTTCCCGTCTTAATTTCCGGTTTTTCCACACACAAAAGGATTAGTTTGATACATTTTATAATACACAAGAAACATGGAATTGAGAATACCTTCATAGGAAAATTAATTTCTTAATGCAATTTTAAAGAATTATAAGGATTGAACACCGTTTTCAATGGATTTATCGGTATATCAAGAAGACCAACTCACTCACAAACATATCATAAAAGTCCTTCGGACTTTGTTTGTGAGTGAGTTGGTCTTGTTGATTTACCGGTAAATCAATTGAAAACGGTGTTCAATCCTATAATATTTCCATTCCGTTTCTAGAACAGATGTAATATCTGCTATGTAATATCAGGAAGATCTTTAGCATAATGTTAGGGTGTATCAACCTGAGCGATATGGAATTGGCTCTTTGGAGATTGGTTTCTAATGTAATGATTTCAATCAAGTTATAACTTCCACGTGTAATGGTACTGAAGTTTAGAAGATTGTTATTTGTATTGTTGTATTGTATGGTTGTAACCGTAAAATATATAGGTTGATCTCAAACTATTGGTTCACAATTTTATATCATGTTGGCTAATAATAGTGCTTGTTAATATGTATTGTTATTATACCCCATTGTACAAAGTATAGCAGTCGGGCAAAAGTCTGGAAAGAGAAATAAAAATTGACACTCAGAGCTGTTGTTAAAATTTCCTGATCAGAGTAAATTCGAAACTATAGAAAAAATATTCACAAGTGACCTCCTCAAATCCATTTTACCGGAAGTAATAATTGTGGTTTGCTGATTAAAAACATTAAACGCCACTTTCAACAATTGTTCAGCTATATCGCAACGTCCATTTTTTATTGCGGGTGGAAATTTTAGTTGAAGAAGGAAAACGTGCAATCCCTGTCAATTACGATTAGGATCGAGCACACCCTGCCCGCAGCGAGAATCGAACCCGCTACCTTTTTAATTAATAATGCTTCTAATACAAAATAAAACATTCGGGATTTTGACATTGCTTGCAATACTAAAACGTACAGGAAATAAAATTTTTCCATTGATATTTCTCTTAAATAGAAAGCACTAATTACAATAAACATGATTTGCCTTCGATGATGCGTACAACAGACAACATTTGGTAAAAAAGATGTTTTCTTCTATTTGTAGTGGCTAGTACATTCACAGTCGCCTGACAAAACGAATACACTAAACCTCCGGTGTTGTAGGTCAAGGTTAGGTAGTTTTTATTCATAAGAGCACGTTGCATTGATAATGGTTTATACAAAGAATTTGTTATTTTTAGTTCCCAAACTTACTGTATCAGGACACTTTTCCGTGTGTTAAATTTTCCTAAAACGCGAATAACAGACAAAGAGAACATGTGACCTTTTTTATAGAAAATTGCGAACAAAACCCTATTTGAAAATAACTCGATATACGGTTTTTATGCAATAAAAATACTAGTACACAAATTGATTTTGCTTTTTCCTCCTGCCCATAGTGGGCAGCCCACCAATGTCCCAACCGACTTCTTATTTTCTAACTTAAGTACATGTTATGGTGGGTTTACGGTAGCTTGTAGGATGAAAAACTTTGATGCTATGAATTATTAATGAGCGATGGACATTTTGAAAGAGAAGTCCAATTTGACACTTATTCTTTCTTTAAAAACAGAAATAGTAGGAGAATCACGAAAATTACTGTCAATATTTTATCATAACTTTAAAATATTAAAATCTATAAAAAGGAACCGAGACAAAAGGACGTGCAGACACAGATTTCGATTCTTACAAAAAGTGACTGTCAATTTCAAATATTATGGTTTTGTCTTCACCACACTCGTGTTCGTTTTAACATAGAGCATATATATATATATATTATTTGAAAATGTTACCATCGTATAAGAATTAAACATGCGGGGAGGACGGTTAACGTCGTTTCTCACCAAAAGTGCCTCAGTCCTTCCCGCATGCGTTTTAATTCCCATATTCTATACGTATGTATACTTAAATTCTTACATGAAGTGTATTTTTTAAATAGTAATTTCTGTTGTTGTCGTTACCGTATATTGGCGCATACTGTTAAAATCTGTATCGGTTTTGCGATCCGGACTCGGTAATTACATGTTATTATTAAATGAGGAAAATAAAATGGCCTTGAATGATGACAATTTCGATATGTTCCATGATATTAGATTTCTCGTATATAAAGTTTAAACACTTGATTTGTCGTCAAAACGCCATGCCGGATACACTTTTACAAATGGTAGATTTGGTAGTATAGATTATCTGTAAAAATAATCAGCAATTTATTTTAAAAGTTCATAATATTTGTATACGAAAGCTTTTGACGTGTGAGTGATATTTTAAGTAGATCATAAACACAACAAAAATATCAAAGGATTGTGTTTTTGCACTCTTATGATTTGTAAAGGGTAACCCAGATCGTATTCATAAATATCAACTGGGAAAATATGCAGCAGTTTAAATTTTTAAGTTTATGATTATGTAAAGGTTTGCAAATGCATTGTTAAGACGGAGGCTGACAGGAATATCATTGATTTTGTAATTGATATAGTCATTGCTCACATTTACTACCCTCAACAACGATGTGTTTGAAAATTTAATTACACGAACTACCCATCTGGTCAACATTCAAATACTTTCTCTATTTAATAAAATTGTTACATATAAATGAGTTGCGTATTACATTTACTAGAGTAATATATGTACCACTTTTGGCCCGGGTTTGTAAGCTTGCACAATAAGATTGATGGGATATTTTTTTACATCCAGTGAGCAGTATTTTAGTTATATACAGAACGAAAACTAGTAAACAAACATTAAGTCTATTCGTGAAGGATGGACAAAAAACACAAATTTTGGATGACACTGGAAACGTATAGGGTATGGGTAGGGTTATGAAAATTTAGCCTTTTAAGGCTACGACGAGCCTTCTCTTATCGATATTTACAAAGGGTTTTAGCGTGCAAGTAGATTGGCATTCTCTAAACACGTTATCCACTGTGGTCCGTGGTCAGGCTTTCCGTATTATGGCTCGAAATATACAATACAATACAATACAATACAGCTCTGTGGATCAAGCACTTTCTTCATAGTTTGCTCATAGTGTTCCAATTTGAAAGTTGAAATTCCATTGCATGTCGCATTCCAACGATTCACCATTCTTTTCAACTTTTGTAAACTTGTTTTTTCTAAATGAAATTAAATTATATATCGATTACATTAAATTTTCTAGATGAATCTTTTATCCACATTTAATCGGGATCTACAAATTGAAGAAAAAAACGACTTCAATTTTGGTCTACAAAAAACTCATTTCAGTCGGGTTTTTAAACAATTTAGCTCAAAACAAGAAACATTATACATATTCTACGTGTAGAACTTTATATTATCCTGTGAAACTACCTTGTTATAGTCATTCATTCAAAACTTATATAGCAAAAACCATCGTCCGCATATCAGGGTTTATATGCAACAACCTCTAATTCTGTTTGCATAATTTTTTTTTCTGAACAGTTTGATAAACTTAAATAAACCACTGGTTAATGAAAATGACCCGTCGTGTCCACCTTAACACCTGTCTATCCACCAGACTGTTATTTTCAATCCTTAGCAATAATGCCGGCTGCGTCCATCTTACCTCTAGACTTTAATTCTGAGTCCTGTTCTATGATGCCCTCTACGTCTGTCTAACCTCCAGACGGTTATATATCTACTTAAGTCCAATGCGATGATAGCGACTGCCTCTGTCTTACCTCCAGACGGTTATATATCTACTTAAGTCCTATGCGATGATAGCGACTGCCTCTGTCTAACCTTCAGACGGTTATATATCTACTTAAGTCCAATGCGATGATAGCGACTGCCTCTGTCTAACCTCCAGACGGTTATATATCTACTTAAGTCCAATGCGATGATAGCGACTGCCTCTGTCTTACCTCCAGACGGTTATATATCTACTTAAGTCCAATGCGATGATAGCGACTTCCTCTGTCTTGCAGACGGTTATATATCTACTTAAGTCCAATGCGATGATAGCGACTGCCTCTGTCTTACCTCCAGACGGTTATATATCTACTTAAGTCCAATGCGATGATAGCGACTGCCTCTGTCTTACCTCCAGACGGTTATATATCTACTTAAGTCCAATGCGATGATAACGACTGCCTGTCTAACCTCCAGACGGTTATATATCTACTTAAGTCCTATGCGATGATAGCTACTGCCTCTGTCTAACCTCCAGACGGTTATATATCTACTTATGTCCAATGCGATGATAGCGACTGCCTCTGTCTAACCTCCAGACGGTTATATATCTACTTAAGTCCAATGCGATGATAGCGACTGCCTCTGTCTAACCTTCAGACGGTTATATATCTACTTAAGTCCAATGCGATGATAGCGACTGCCTCTGTCTAATCTCCAGACGGTTATATATCTACTTAAGTCCAATGCGATGATAGCGACTGCCTCTGTCTAACCTCCAGACGGTTATATATCTACTTATGTCCAATGCGATGATAGCGACTGCCTCTGTCTTACCTCCAGACGGTTATATATCTACTTAAGTCCAATGCGATGATAGCGACTGCCTCTGTCTTACCTCCAGACGGTTATATCTCTACTTACGTCCAATGCGATGATAGCGACTGCCTCTGTCTTACCTCCAGACGGTTATATATCTACTTACGTCCAATGCGATGATAGCGACTGCCTCTGTCTTACCTCCTGACGGTTATATATCTACTTACTTCCTATACGATAATGTTAATATTGTATTGAAATAAGCACTCTCTGAGCAACAAGAACAATATCTTAACCTTGAAAAGGCAATGCATACTCTCCTATCGTGTGTACAAAACGACCTCTTGTATCGAATATAGTTACTAAATGTTAAAATATGTGTTTAAACTTATTGTAATAATTTGTGTCTTGGCAAATCTACATCAAGCTGTTGTGAATATTAAACTCACTCCTAGGACCTATAAGATGCAACTAAAAAAACATATTTCACATATACATTTATTTTAATATCTCAGAAATGCAGTTCTGAAACCTTAGTAATGCAAGTAATAAAAAGCCTCCTCCCCCTTTTAAAGACCTAAGCAATGCAATAGGAAAGCTTGTAACATGAATCCTTTGTTCTATTTTATGAATAAACAAGAGACGACGAGTATGTGTTCTAAATTAGAACACTGGGATAATATTGCATGAATCGTCACGTGTGGCTGTTAAACTCAAGGGAAAAACAACAATGTAATAACCAAATATATTTGGAACCAATAATGCACAGTAAAACTCCACCTTAATTATGTCAAATTTCATTTCGATTTTTACTGCAAAAGAATAGCACAAGCTCCACATATCTGCTTTTCATTTGATTGGTCGAATTTCGTACGCACCATGATAAACACCGCCCTCCCTATTTATCGCTTAATGGACGGGAACTAGAGACTTATTCATGTTAAAATAATTTATAGCACAGCATCACTCGTTAGACATATACACTTTTTACGCTTGCTCGCTCGAAAGTGTATTTGTCTTACTGGATACATATTGCACATATACACTCATTCCTGAGCCCAGCAATAAAAAGCCATATAACCCATAACAACTGAGACCTTAGCACAGATACTTCAAAGCCTACTACATATAAAAACTTCCCAGAGACCTTGATCATGCAACTTAAGAAAAAGATATACATTCACTCCCGTGACCATAACAAAACAATGGAAAACCATGTTACACATATAAAAGAATACCTGAAACCTTAATGAAACAAATAAAATCATATTACACAATATAAAGTCACTCCTGAAACATTGTAGATGGAAATTTAAAAAATATAGTACAATTATAACGTTCCTCCTGTAACCTTAATGGAACAAATCAAAACCACGTGACTAAATAATCCAATGAAAATGTAAGAATCATAAACCATATGTAATATTTGTTGATATTCATCTGTGGGGAAATCCGTTATCAAACGTTATAAAAGCCTTAACTGACTAAGTTTTATTTTCATTATAATAAGTCGAAGCTGAATGTTATTTGTAATCACTTGAGAACAAAACACATGAGCAGCATAAGGAGCACAGGTTTGTACAGATTTATACATGAACAATGATCTTTCATTGTGCTTATTCGGCATTCTACTGTTGAGACAATAAGTCCGTACAATCCAGGATTGATCGCTTAAACCTCCTTAAAAGCAAAATTTAACACGATTCAATTTACCATTAAGTGTTTATTTTTTCTGGTTTTACAAGCTTAATTTGTTGTTGTAAATTTGTATACCGGATGTCAGGATGACAGCATACTATATATATTCCATAAATTCTTCTGTATTGTAGTAACTGTAATCTAACTAACGCCAGAAGTCATCGAAAAGTTGGTAATTAAGGTCTTTCCCACTACAGTGGAAAGACCTTACTGTATTTCTTATGATTATTATTTTTTTTCTGCCGCAGATGCCAAAAAAGTGTCTTGACGTATCGCTTTGAAACTTGGCACACTTAACCGACACTACCTCGGCTCGAACTGAGTCACCCTGCGAAACCGATCTATTTTTAGAAACGGAGATATCTCCCCAAACACTGTTTACCCTTGTTTTCAATTAAGGTATCCGACCCATAATTGAAGTCACCGTTTAATTTTATTTTTAGACCAAGAAATGAAAATTTATTTACTCAATATATTACTAATTAATGATACAAAGTAAATATATTGTTTTACTTTGAGTCAATGTTAACAGTTTTGAGAAAAAAATTTAGTTGCTCAAATAGTAGTTCCGATGCTTGCCGAACATTACCGAGGTCTGCTCCATTGCCAAACAATGGACATCCGGGACACCAAATATGATCACGTGGTCAATTATGGGTCGGATACCTTAAACTCATAAACCTTAACCGATATCAAAACTCTAAGGTGTGGAAATTGTCACCTGACTCCTGACAATGATTAATCACGCAAAACGAAAATTTTCGATCAACTTCCTGTTTATACGATTTTGACGCGAAGTGTGTCGAAAACGTCAAAGTTGTTTGATTTCCACAAAATTTGGTTTCCAAGTAGATATAAGGGTCCTAATTACTTATCCAGGAACAAAATTTTTTTTGGTCCACCATTTTAAAAAATGGCTGCCATTGAAATTTTGTTTTCAATATAACTCATAAACCATTAAAAATTGAAGCAGACAATATATCAAAAAAATGTTCCTCTAATTTAGATCTACATTTGATATGAGGCTCAAAAACTGTGCGACAAACCATTTTCGAGTTATGGCACTTGACACGTTTCGGCTAATCAGTTTTTGGCGAATAACTTTTAAACCGTCAGAGATAATATAGTAACCATATGGTTTTTTGTGACCGTCATAACAAGCCCTTCGATTTAAGACCAAAGTCGAATTGTTATGGGCAGCCATTTTCAAAATGGCCGACACCGTAAACAGTTTTTATAGAATAACACGTAAACCATACAAAATTGAAGCAGACGATACAAGGGAAAAATGTTCGTCACATCGAAATGTACAAAAAATGTTTAGGTACGAAAGACAAAAACTTGTCGTGTTTGAGTTATTGCCTTTGATTCGTAATTTGAAAATGGTTTTTTGTTTATAGCTTTTTAAACGTTACAGATGATGACTGAAACATATGGTTTATTTGAAAGAGAATTAAAAGACCTAAATTTGATAACAAGAAGTACATGATTTGGTTGAATGGTTTCCAAATGGCGGCCACAAACATATCATAAACTGCGTTATTTGTCAATAACTTTAAACCGTTACAGATTGTATAGTAAACATATAAGTTTTTGTAACCGATATGTCAAGCCCTTCGATTTAAGACCAAAGTCGAAAGTCTAGACATAACACTAACAAAATAAATGCAGGGAAAGGCCTCATATTTGTTCTCAGAACAAATGCGTTTTAAATTATATTGTTTTAAATATCTCAGGGTCTATAGCAAGCATTTCAAACGTATATATTAAGCTAAAACAACATAAAGATCGTATAAATCAGTACTAAATAGATAACCGAAATGAGTCATGCATGATTCAATGAAAAAGTCATTAACTGCGAAAATTTTAAATTTGCTGCAGCGTTATGACAGATTTATTTTTAAGTGCGAAGTACTCTCTGGGGTAAAACCAGCGTTTTTTTTTGTATTTATTGTAGTGCAGATGCAGCGTTTTGTTTATTTGATATCATGTCGATTTATATGTAAGACAGGTGATGCACGTTAGGTAAAGACACGCACTGTGCATTTGATGACTAACTAATGTCTCGATAAATTATTTCTGTGTAAGTTTACTGACACAATAACTTCAAATTTGTGTGGCGTAATGTCTGGGTTTTGAATTCATGCAGAAATACTGTTTAAGTGAAAATCGTTTGCATATTTAACCCAGTGTAGACGCAATTTTAAGTAATCAAGATTTGAAGGTAAATATATTTTAATTATTTTATTTTATTCTATTATATTCACTTCTTTCTTTGTACTAATTATAAACATTTAAATACACGAGTATTCATGTCAATTTTTTTTATTATAAATGTTTTGTTCGGCTCTATGATACAATTGAAAAGGTTAAAGAAATTGTTAATAGACACCTATTTCATGATTTGCACGACATTTTGTCTAAGCTACTGTAGTTGATAACAAAGTTACAGCGCACAAATTCGCAAACATGACTTCAGATTATTGAAAAAATGTTCTTATTACATACGAAAATACATTCTATGTGAATACCCAGGTCTGAAATGGAGTGCGGATGCCTTATAATTGCAAATGCTAAGGCGAGGACAAAAATGTGCGCTACGTTAATACGAAATCGGAAAATACTTCGATTACAACATTTAATAAGGTTTCAATACAGGCTCTTTTTATTGCAAACAACAATGGGTCTCATTCATAAAATATAAAATATAAAAGTTTGCTTTTATAGTAGTTATTGATAATTACAAATACAAGAATTTTTTATAACGACATACATCTTACAATTGACATGAAATATGCATTGAATACATTTCAAATTCCATTCATACTATTTGATATACATTGTGCAACTAGATTGTACAAACCAACTGAAGAGTATACATGCTAGATATAGACAGATAAGTTTTCGTAATAATAACATCAGGAGAAGGAATCACTAAACTACTGTATTGGATTACGAAAAAACACGTATGTCGCATAAATGAGTTGTTCTAATGGAGTATACATCTACCAAACTGTCAGGTAGTCAAGGCCTTATTTTAAAATCCAGAGAGGGTGTGTGCTGACAGAAAGGCTTCCTATTCAGGTGTTCACAGTTGCAAGATTGAAGTAATATAGAAAATTGTACTATCGCCATCATGAATGTGTTGACCAGTACGGAATGTCTGTCACAAATGACCATTGATTTGTTCCGTTTGTCGTAATCCAGATTTCTTGTGCTTACAGAAAAGCTCAGGCGATCATATTGGAAATATTAAAATCATCATTTCGAAAATTGCACTTTCGTTATCATGACTTAGTTGACCTTTACTATACAAACACTCACTATTTCCTGACCAGGCTTTCACATTACAACCTTACTAGAACCGTTCATCCAGTCATTCTTTCTATCGGGAGGAATTTTCCATCACGTCAGCAGTTGGGATTTGCTGGACAACTATATTGGTCAATTCATGTGAAAAGGTCCAATGTCTGCTTTTTAAAATATATGAAAGTATAAAAATACAAAAATACCAAAACTTGATATTTTCAATATTGTTTTATATAAAACATTGTATCATTTTAAAAAACACGGGAAATTTAGGTAAGAGTTAAAATATTTACTTGCAACTTTTTTGTAGCCTTTTGGTCATCTCTTATAGGACATTTCGACCTCCGAACGATAAGAGAGAGAGAACAATTTTAGAGACAGGCTTATTTCAACTTTTTTCTTGGTTTTTAAGTTAAAACGTCGTGCCGTGGGAAACATCTGGTATTGAGCTAATAAAACAATTAATGTTTGTACAAAAATATCTCACAATTAAGAAAAAAGCAAGCATTAATTTATTTGGGACAACACGTACAAAATGATTGTTTTGGTCCTATCAGAGCATAAAGTGTAACCTGTGTAATCCCACATCCCATGGGACCAGTGGAAAATGTCGGATTATAGAATAATCAAGAATAATAATTTTGCTTTAAATCGAGAGCTTATGTAGTTTAGTATGCGATGCTTTATTTAACGTTTGATGAATTGATAAATTTATGTAAACATAATCAGAGTAAACATAATGTACACTTTATAAATAGAATTATTGATTAAAACGATTACAACTGTATTCTGATTTGTATTGTCTTTTGTAGGTTAGTTTGTTGTACACAATTTTTCTTTCAGTCTTTGAGATTACATTTTTGACACTTGTGTTTCTCCTATTCCATACTTGTTGGGAAAGGTTTTTTCTGTGAACATTTAAGAGTGTTCTTACTATCCCTAATTAGATGTTTTTGTTCCCAACGATACGTTTTTCCTGTTCAATTTTAAAATTGTAATTTCTAGTCGGTATTATTTCTATGTTTTTTATGATTAAAGAGCTATATAAAATTTGATTTTAATATATGTTCAGGTATCAAACATGATTTTTGATGCGTAAATAAACTGTTGTATTCTTTACAAATATATTGTTGATAAATAACCAAGGCTTATTTCGTGTAAGTCATAACCTTAATGAGGCCCCTAAATGTAAGTTGTGTGCGTTGCATTGTAACATATTACCTTCTTTTGTTCAACAATTGACAGCCACGGTAATTTTGAAACGCTTGATAGAAGTGATCATTTGAAATAGCGACGTTATAAAAGCTTGTTTATTAAGTAATTATTTTTGGGACATCGAATTTATGTCGGATCACGGCAAATACAAGTGCCGGAATAGACGAATTATTTTTGTATTAATGACAATGCTGACAAACTTGGGACGTTAGATAAGGCAACATGGCGCAATACTCAGATGTCGGTTCAAACTGGTTTCACAGTGCAAAATATTGAAAAATATTACAAGGGGTGGACATCAATAAGTAGCCACAGGTCTGATACACAGTAATGGCGCTGAGCAGCTTTAATGACATTTCTTACTATCCTATGTCTAAAGATATTTTGTTGACATTCTATCTTAACATCCCTTTTGCAAAATATTGAAATACAGCTAACAGTTAGAGCTATTAAGTCAATTATATTACCTGTTTCGATGGTACGTATTATATCTTATTTGACCTATATTTTTACCATTGTTCTTCTTTCAAGTTAGATTGTTTTCAAAGGCTTCATGGCTTACATTAAAGCTATGTCATAATCTATTAAAAAAAGTTTTGACCTTAAAGAGGAATTACTACGTTGCCATTAATTTTACTTGGGACTCAGAGCACACACAATATCAGATCGCAGCAGATATAAGCTAACTTCTCTAAAAATAAATATAATATGGTAGTCGAATCATGAGCAAAATATCTGATAAAGCCGAAGATAGCAGGAAATCGGATGCGGTTTTTCTTTATATAAACTGCAATATCTTATCTAGATTTGTAGCGCAGAACAGAATAAAAAACATTTAATAATTCTATTGTGCGTATGTTTGCTGTTACGAAGTGATTTCTGAATTGGTTTTTTAATTGCTTCGGCGGATCTATTATTGCTACATAATGAGTAGTTTTTAAAAAAATCGGCGAGCGGAGCAAATCGCGAAAATTGAAGTTTCATCTCAAATAAAATACTGTTTTTAATGTCAGGAAGGGGCGAATGTGTCTCTGTACCTCCTTCTGCGTCTATTCTTCTACAGTAACACCCTTACCTCATTGAAACACCCTTACCTCAGTAAAGCCCAATTAACTCAGTAAAACACCCTTTCCTTAATAAAGCCCCTTTACCTTATTAAAACAACCTTACCTCAGTTAAGCTCCAATAACTCAGTTAAACAACCTTACCTCAGTAAAACACACCTACCTTAGTAAAACACCCTAACCTTATTGAACCACCCTTACCTTTGTAAAACACTCTTACCTCAGTTAAACACTATTACCTCAGTAAAATACCCATACCTGAGTAAAACACAATTAACTCAATACAACACCCTTACCTCAGTAAAACACCATTACCTCATTGAAACTTCCTTACCTCAATGAAACACATTTCCCTTATTGAAATATCCTTACCTCAGTAAAACACCCTTACCTCAGTAAAACACCCTTAACTCACTAAAGCACAATTAACTCTGTAAAACACCAAAGCCATAGTAAATCACCCTAACCTCAGTAAAACACCCTTACCTTAGTAAAACCCCATTACCTTAGTTAAACACTCTTACCTCATTAAATCCCCTTACCTCATTGAAATAACCTTACCTCAGTAAAACTCCCTTACCCCAGTAAAGCACCCCTACCTCAGTAAAGCACCCCTACCTCAGTAAAACATCATAATCTCATTAAAACACCATTATCTCTGTAAAACTCCCTTACCTCATTGAAACACTCTTTTCTTAGTAAAACGTTCTTATCTTAGTAAAACACCTTTACGTCATTTAAACACCCGTACCTCAGTAAAGCACAATTAACTCAGTAAAACACGCTTACCTTAGTAAATCACCCTTACCTCAGTAAAACAGCTTTACCTCAGTACAACCCCCTTACCTCATTAAAACCCCCTTACCTCAGTTAAACACACTTACTTCAATAAACACCTTTACCTCAGTAAAATATCCTTACCTCAGTAAAACTCATTTACCCCAGTAAAACACCCTTACCTCAGAAAAGCACCCTTACCTCAGTAAAACACCATTACCTCATTGAAACACCCTTATATTTGTAAAACACCCTTACATCATTGAAACAACCTTACCTTAGTAAAACATCCTTACCTCAGTAAAACACCCTTCCTCGTTTAAACACTCTAAACTCAGTAAAACACCCTTACCTCATAGAAGCATTCTTACCTCAGAAAAACACCTTTACCTCCGTAAAAATCTCTTACCCCTGTAAAAAACCCTTATCAAAGTAAACCACCCTTACCTCAGTAAACACCCTTATCTCAGTAAAGCACTCATACCTCATTGAAAAACCCTTACCTCAGTAAAAGACCTTACCTCAGTACAACACCATTACGTCATTGAAACACCCTAACCTCCTTGATACACCAGTAAAACACCCATACCTCATTGAAAACCCTTACCTCAGTAAAACACCCTTCTTTCAGTGAGCACCCTTACCTCAATAAAACACGCTTTTCTCATTAAACACACTTACCTTAGTAAAACACCCTTTCCCCAGTTAAATACTATAACCTCAGTAAAACACCCTTAGTTCAGTAAAACACCCTTACTTCAGTATAACACCCTTACCTCAATAAAACACCCTTACCTCAGAATTGATATACGCTTTCCAAAGTAATATTGTGTTTAGTATTTCCAATCACAACATTTCGCATGTTTTGATGCGCCGACGTTATGAACGAATATCAAAATAATGACCTTCAAAAGCAAAATGAGCAAACAATGTATTTAAAGAATGGATTTAATATGGATGGTATATTCAATGTCAAGTCAGTCTTGTAAAAAATGAAATAGTATTAAGTTATATTTTACTACATGTGCAAGTCCTTTTGAAAGAATCAAAGTTATGCAAGTTAGGATTAAATTATATCTGAATTTTTGTGTAATATCGCCTGATTGTGTAGACAAGTCGAGCAGGGATACCGGTAACCGTCATTTGTCTGCGTGTACGTCAACTTTATCTTGTTAATCTTTTAAGCTACAGAAAGACATTAAAAAGCGTGTTTTATTGAGGTAAGGGTGCTTCACTGAGGTAAGGGTTTTTCAATGAGGTATGGGTGTTTTACTGGGGGGAAGGGTGTATCAAGGATTACCAGTAAGCTCTTGTCGATTTTAACTGAAAGTAAAAAAGTTTGGTTGACAAAACTCCTCTTTATCATTTTATAGATTTTTAACTCTTATGTTTCATTTACATTTAGGAGACATTCTATCTGCAAACCAGGCATGATTTGTCAAAAACCCCAAAAGATTCGTATATCATAAATTTAAAATACAATAGTAATATTTCCTTACATAATTACACAACACATAAAGGATATCAATTACATAAACTATTCTCTATAATTAACAAATGACATGTTAATATATGATGTAAAAATGCATATAAATGTAGCTGAAATATTTTGTTATCTAAAGCACTTAATAATTAATGATTATGACTTCGGTTGATGATTCTTCTCGTACAACATAAGTACTACTTTATTTTGCATATATTAGTGTTGTAATTTTGCTCCAGGTAAGGCTGTTTGATGTAATTATTGCATGACCCGTAAAAACAAAACCTCCATAAAGTTAGCAATTGTCCTTGAATTACAACGTCACTTTAAAATACTTTATCAAACGTGGGGTAGCGGAAAGTATGCACGAATGATTGACAGCCGAGGAGTGTGTTTAACGAATTGATGGCAGAGGTGGTAAGCAGAAGCGGTAAAAAAAAATGTTGGACAGAAGGGATAAATAGGATAGGTATCCAGTGTGATAAACCGAAATAGCGTTGTGTAAACAGGAGTGGAAAAGCCGAGGGGTAAACAAATTTGATGTACAAAGGTATTAAAGAGAAGAGGTGAACAAAAGTTGGTAAATATAAGAGCTGAATAAAGCAGAGAATATGTGGCCAAAAGGCCGTAAACAAACAGATTTAGACAGCAGTGAATAAACAGATAAGGTGGAAAATGACTGGTAAAAAAAAATTTAATTGCGGTACACATAACAGACAAAATAATGGGTTTGCAGAAATGGTGAACAGTTAAAAGTGAACAGTAGTTGACTAATTAGAACGAATAATTGTACCCTCGTTTTTTTTGGCGAGTTAATCCGACAAATCACAAGACTAATTTCAGATTATAACGGCAGTAAAATTCGGCCTATTGACTAATATGTAATTATTCATGACTGTGTTTGTGTGAGTTACTTTCAGTGTAATTTGCTACCAAAAGTTTTATGTATGTGTAGCTGCTACGTCAACGACCGCAAATATGAAACGAAATATTTACACAGATTATTGATTTGCTGTGCATTTTGTCAATAATGTAGTTGTTATTTTCTTACAATTTGCAACAATCATATTTGCTTTAATCCGATTACCACGTTTCCTTACATATGACCCTCTAGACTTACTAGATAAATAGGTATTCCTTTAGCATCAAATGATTAACCTTAATTACACTATTTATGTACTGCTTAATTTTAGTTCTTCTTAATTCATACTCTTATATTTATCTAACATTTGCATCTTAATCTGATAAAATCGTGAATGCTTCTACGTTCGCGGTCACATAAACCAACATACTCGTGTCATTAGGGACGTTTTCTTATTTATCGAATACTTTTTATAACATATTATTCAACTATAAGTAAAATAGTACATTTTCTTATTAAAGCGAACATCCTTAACAGTCCTTTTTTAGTGACATGGTACCCGTATTAAGCCTCTCGTGCTTAAGTATATCTGGTATTTCCGGTGACGTCTGTTGATATTTTTAAGTTAATTAAAGTAGACAATGAAAAAATATTTGCCCTGATTTCATCAAATATTAGCCCGAGACGCGGGTTGATACCAAGGTAAATGAGGAAAAGGGTCATGCAATACTTTCAAATTATACAACCATTAAAAATTAGACATTTCAGTTTATTCAGTTTTATTACCTTTACTTGTTTTATTATTTCACAACAATTGAGTATCATTTATACAAACTATTTGCTTGAAGGTTTTTTTTCTTGAAAATATATGATCTTTTACATTTCTACCTCTAATATCCAACTTTTGTAAAAGTTGGATAAACATGAATGAACCTATTTAGGAGGTGGTCAATTTTATATTAGGATTTGTTAATCGGTAAAAACAAACAATCGATATATTAAGCAGTAAATTTATCAAAAGCTGTTTTATGTATTCATTATACTTCGTTTGTAAAGTAATTTATCTATTGATTCATTGTATCTTGTAGATCCCTGTGTGCGTAAGCAAATATATTACTACTACTACTACAACTACTATTATTATTATTATTATTATTATTATTATTATTATTTCTGTAAACGAAATCGATTATTGTAATCATATAACTAAAACTAATACAAACACGACTTTTTACTGTTTAGTATAATCATGTTCACCTATTGTGATTAATTCATTTTTTTCAGTACAAGTTTCTCTTAAGCTCGGCATGGTCCTGAACGATTTATTTAGTCTTATTGCAGACAATGTTTTAACATTGGTATTGGCATCAGCTATAATAGTCCTATTATGTTACTTCCGGTTTTTCCGTGATCCTCCTAATTACCCACCAGGACCTTTTCGGTGGCCAATATTTGGCAATCTATTCCTATTTGGAGGAGGAAAAGATTTCTATGCAGTATTAAAAGACATACAAAAGAAGTACGGTGATGTGTACAGAATAAAGATAGGACAGAATACTGTAATATTTGTTTTTGGACACAAAAATCTTACAACATCTATGGGGGACAATGGTGCCAACGATAGGCCAGATTGGCTGTTCAGTCAAAAAGAAATCATGAAGCAGACAGGTTAGTTTCAGGGAAAACAATTTTATTGAAAAATATTATTTTCTGGATTGAATGTTCTGCGAATTTATCAATGATCATAATTATTCTGGTTCGTTAGCAAAGAAGGTTGAACATCTGCATAGACTAACTAGAATAGCACCTGTCTTTCTCCTTTATCTCTTGTTCTTGCTTCTGAACCTATCTTTCTCCTTTCTTCCTTATTCTGGCTTCTGGATCTATTTTTATCTTTTTTTCCTTATTCTGACAGCTGAATTTATCTTTCTCTCTTGCTGTCACTTGCGTCATACTATTTACCAATTTTCTTGTTCTTTGTTAACCTATCATCGTCCAGAATAGTTGCAAGTTCACGAATTTTTTTAAGTTATATTTCAAATTCACAATTCTGAACAGGTTTGAATCTGTTTACTACTAATAAACGGCTTATTGTATAATATGGGTTGCTCCATTTGAATTAGTCGATCAGACTTCCGCCTACAAAGCAAATACAAATATTTTCCATTTAACAAAAAATGTCTTGTAGCATTAAAACTGTCGCATTCTGTTCTCTAGTACATTCTACAGCAACACGTTTGATACTAACAATTATTTTTGTCAGTTATATACAGCTATATATATATAGTGTTTTATCTAGTCTTTCAGCCATTCGTAGCTACATCATTACGTCCAGTTTAATTAAGGAGAAAGCCGACATGCATGGTAAATACTTATTATATTTAGCATGAAAATTGAATATGCTCGTAAATGAAAGTTGGAGTTGTTTTCACTCTTTTGTTCGATCACGTTAACTTTGTGTTGACTGGCACGTGAATAATAGTAGATAATTAACTTACTTGACCACACTGCCACCAAAATAAACTTTTGATAAACTGTAATAAAATGTGTTTCATTTAAAGGTATCTTCGGGGCAAGCGGCGAGAAATGGGAAAAGCTTTCCAAACTTATAAGACAAACTCAAATGACCAAGAATGTTTCACTCAACATGGAACGTCAGGTGAATGCAGAACTTGAAGAGCTTTCTAAATATTTTAGTGGCGATATCGCTCGTAATCCGCTGGACCATTTTTACAACATCAATTTGAATATTGTATCAGCCTTGGTGTTCGGAAAACGGTAAGGTTAATTTGGACATATTAGAAGATTTATGCATTTGTCTGATTTTCGGATCCAATTATCATAAGTAACTACGAACACACTTTTCGCCTTTTAACATTTATGTACTTATTCTCTTAAGTCTTCTGGAGAATTGTCTATTTATGCACTAAATTGTCTCTAATGTTATAATATCAGCTCACGCAACATATAGCTTTTTTAATCATTTTTTAACTGAATTCTAATGATAGCTTCTCCTACGACGACCCAGAGTTCAAACATATGAGTGATAGATTAAAGTTTATCAGGCAAAACATTTTGAGTAGAAAAGAAGACATGTTTAGCTGGATTGCCTACTTTACACGATCAAACGTGAGTAAATATATTATATAGGGGTTTGTGTTTTCAGAAAACCATAAATTACTGTTATTCTACGAAATATAATTACTAGATTATTGTGTGTATTACCAATAATACATTACCGGTTCACTACACTTTTTATACCCCAAAATGTTATCAAATCGTTAAATTTCCCCCTTGTTCCTCTTTATTTCTATAGGCGGCCACATGATCTAACGATTTGAATGGCTCAGAATGACACTCTCTTAACATTGGGATCACATGGTAATTACCACGATAAGTACCAGAACAAAGGAAGGATCACATGACTAAGTACCATAACAGGGTGAATCAAATTACTAGGTACCAGTACAAGGTAGCTTAGGATCGAATACAATGGTTGATCAAATGACCGACTGCAAGAACTAGGAATGATCAAATTAATACTTTTTTTTAACAATGACTGTTTTCATTACTTATTACCATATCAAAGACAGATCACATCATTTTGTTACTGAAATCAAGGAAAAATCACGTGACTATGAAACAGAAAAGAAGATTAGATCCCACGGCTGTCCCATATCATTATTCTCTATTTTCCTTATTCCTAGACACGATAACTCAACGGTTGTCTAATTATAGGAAGGCGCTGCTTACTGGTCCGGGGAACCTGAATGCAACTTTGGTGTTTATTGGGTTCAGGTTACTTACATTCTGTTTTTATGTTTTTGGTTTTTGTTTCGTGTTGTAAATGATAGTGTAAATCCGGATTTGTAATCGCCTTTGACTTTAAGCTTTTGTAGTTTTCCTAGCTATATTGTCATGTACCAGAAAAGAATGGATCACAAAGAAGGATCACACAAATATTATTATGATCAGGTTACCAGCGTTGTTGACAAGAAAACAAATTATTTTTCCTTCAATGTATTTGACCACATACAATTTTATATTTCTTACATGTTGACAATATTGTTCACCGTATAAACAATAATATATTTATATCAGTTTTGTCAGTGTACCTCACCCCACATAATATGATATTTTTCCAGTGTGTCAGTGTAGCTGACTACATAAAGAATATTTTATTTCTATCAGGTTGCCAATGTAGTCGACGAAATTAAAATGTTTCATGCGTTTGTTAAACAAAGACTAGACGACCACAAAGCAAGTTATGATTCGGCAAAACCACGTGATTTGTTAGACATGTACATTGGTGAATCAAAAAACCAATCTGACAAATCAATTTCAGGTATGTCAAGTAATAAGCATAAATATACTGTAATAAACTACATAAGATAAGAATAAATAAGCGTGTGCGTTGGCCCACGTATATGATATTATTTCGTCAATTTTTCGTATTTGCAGAGGAAGACAAAATGCTATTTCAGAATCGCTGGCGGGAAACTGATAATCTTGCGAAAACGGTTAGAGTGGTTATAACTTTTTCACTGTCATAATCCACCTCAAAATAAATTGTTCAAAAAAGTCATAGTGCTGTGTGGCGGCAAGGTTTAAAATTACAAGATTTCCCAGTGAAAACAAACTACTAGTGATTATCTGTATTTTCTTTCCGCTTTTATATTTTGTTATAACTTTCATTTTAACTTCCAACATTAAATTACAATAGTTAAAGCTTGTCATTGTGTTTACAATGCTGTAATTTTTATGAATACGTGCCTATAGAGTCACTTCAAACTCTAAAGTTCTCGTTTGCCTTGATAATTTAATTTTAAAACTAATAAATGCCCAAATAATAGCGCGTTTCTCGAAATTAACTTTATTATTGATCTTTAGTGCCGAATTTATGCGGACATGTTGCAATAGAGATTAAACCCGTCCACTTATTATTGTATTACGATGACACAGCCCACGACGAACTCACTTTGCACGCCCCTTTCCCTCCTTTTCTAAGATAACTAATCTTGCACCGTGTTAAGCTGAAGTAATTTATAACCACTATCTTTGCAGGGATTCTAAGAATATATACCAGCATGTCACTTTCCTCAGCAGTCTAGGCAATTTAACTTTTAATTTATTACAATCTTCCCATTTTTTCAGCTAAGACCTAAGAACATTTGTAACATGTGTCATTATTTTTGTTGCAGAAATAGATCTGTTTCAGTCCGTTATAGATCTGTTTATTGGTGGGTACGAGTCATACACAATAGCCGTAGTTACGTGTGTATTTTACTTAGTAAAATATTCAGATGTGCAGTCGAAATGCAGGTTAGAAATAAAACAGGTAAAATTGTTATGCCAAAAAAAACTTTTTAATTTGTTTTGAATACAGTAAATTAACAGAAAAACAGTTCTTACCACAGGTACTCTAGAATATTTGCCGTCCTTTTCAAAAAGCCATACTCTTTCAGCTCAGTGATATCCCAAATTTTCTTACCATTCTTTTTGGCTCATCGTTTATATTATTGATTGTACTGTCTGAGATTCTGCTCTCTAAATATTAGGCAGTAATTTAACATATTATCCCATATTAAACAATGAACTTGGCCTGTTTTTATATGAGTGCATATGAAACAGAAAGTTTCTCTCATTTGCTATTTCTCTAAACAACTGGTTCTCATGACTTGATCCACAGAGCTATTCATAGCATCCCCAAGGAAAGGATATATACCCTCGTTGGGACTGTCAAGGTTGTAACGAGTAGTCTGACCGCTGGCCGTAGTGGATAATGTGTTTGAGATTACCATCCCTTATTGCAAAAAATACACATCAAGCCTATTTAAAAAAAGTTTATTAAAGTAGATTGAAAAGGGTAAATTTTGGGGTTTTTTAAAATTTTTTTAACTAGTTTTTGTCCTAAATATTACTGAGATATTGTTCGTTAGACGTTACGCCATTTTTTCAATCAATCAATCTAATAAGTGACTATATCTTCTAAGTTGCATTTGGTTACAATGATTTGCGATGCATGTTCACAGAACACGTTACCAATATGCTATTAGTTAAGGCCATCAACATATGTAATACTGTTTTAGAATATTCCTAGAGGTAGACCAATTACAATGGATGACAGAGATAAACTTCCGTATGTTACGTCGACAATTAAAGAAATACTTCGAATTGCTAAACCAGGTAAGTTTGCTATATTGAAAAATATATTTTACCTTTTTTCTGGCAAAGCTACAAGTAGGTGAAAGTGATCTTTAACCTCCTTTTCAATATTTGTTGATTTTAATCTGACTTTGAGGCCTTTGACCTTATACTTTGATGCCTAAATGCCACATTTTCAGTGTTAAGAGATGAAACGTTATCTGCTGGTTCCTTTTATGTTGGAAAGGTGTAGTGAATTATTTCTGCACAGGTACATTTACGGAATAATTTTAACAAAAATAGATATTATTTTCTTGGCTACAATAATTATTTCTTAAAACATATCTGTACATACATAATGTTTGTCATGACAACAATCGACATTAAGCCTATAGAAAAATCAAGCTACTAGTATATAAAGACAGCAAAAAATTGGATCCTTCAAATCTACATCTGCCCCGTCTGTGCACTAAAAATGTGTTTAATAATTCCACCTTGTAAGAAAATGCTGATTTTAATTGGATAAGAACTTTGATATATTTCTACAGTTCTAGCTTTCTAGTTATCAGGCAAATCATTATCCTTTGAAAGTTCAGCAGTAGAGAAAATGTTTGCCATTGTAGATGATGCTACATTTAACAATACCAACACAACATTCACGGCTATGTATTTGTTAAACTTCTTCTGAGCTTACAATGACTCACCATAGAATAGAAACAGGAGATTTCGAAGCAGGAGAACGCATTTATGTAACTCATACACCAATCAATGTATCCACTATCAAAATTTGTTAAATACATGGAGAAAAGAAATGTAGATTTGTTATGGTAGATTGCAATGAATGTTATAGGGAGAAGAGTTTGTGGTTTGAGAGAAAACTTTTTGGTGTTAATTCTTAGCAAAATGTTAGAAGAAATTTCAAAAGCAGCTTTTTTATTAAAAATATATACAAATCACTGCACCCGTGCTACATCGATAATAGTTTTAATTGATGCATGCTTTGAAGGTAGACACATCGAAACTGTTCCCTGACACCGAATTGAGGAAAGTATAAGAAACTATTTTAGTGATACATCTGAAAACGGGACATTGTATTGTTTTTAATGTCATAACTCATAAATGCATCAAAACGATTTTAACAACATGCCAAAAACCTCTGTCAAATGTCAGTTACCTGTATCTGTCAAAATAATGTGGATACTACGAGGTCTTTGCTCTGTGAGATAGTACATCTAGTATATTTTACATATATCTACTATTCATTTTTCTGTTTCCATTTCATTTCCAGATACTGCAACACATCTGTCCATCCCCTCCGACCACCATTCCACTTCTAACATTTTCTTGTGTACACTCTACTCTTTTTTAGATCAAATTGCCGATACAAAAATGAGGCCTTGGAGGCCGAGTGGTTAAGGTAGTTTGTCATGTACTATGAATCACTATTAGCTGTCAAAAATTAGTTACGGGTTCGAGTCTTACTGCGGGGAATGTGTGCTCAACTCCAATCTTCATTGACAAGTATTGCCCTTATCCTAGAGAATGTCAGGCGTTTTCTTCAGAACTTCGGCTTCCTCCCCAATAAAAATTGATGCCCAATATAGCTGTAAAATTGCTGAAAGTGGCGTGGCGTACAAGACCATAAAAAAAAAAAAAATTAATGCATGAAACCACTGCCAAAAACAGAACAATACAGACTTGACAATGTCAAAAGGATGTTAAAACATGCATAATTTGGTTTCCAGTTTGGCATATTTTGGTTTTGTTGTTCTATGCTCTCCATATTCATATAGTGTTTGGCATTTTCAATATTTTGGGTAGAGCGTCTCTGATGAGTCTTGAATAGACGAAAAGCGCGTAGCAAAATTTATTGCCTGAAGCTATACTGTATTTTTGATATGCAAATACAAACTGAATATCAAACTAAAAAATCGGTTTAGTTGTATCTGTATGGACAAATTATTTATTATATATTTATATTACATTTATATTACTATTTCATGCTTTCATACAGATTCGATAGTACATAAGAACTGTTCTTGGATCAACTATAGTTATTAGTAATCGGAACCTCAACTGAATTGTTTATTACATAGATGGGAAAATATTCATTGGAATTATAAATATATTATGCTTGTGACTGATATTGGCAATACATCTTCATCTACCATTCTAGCAGTAATGTTGGCAAATATCTCACTAGACTGATATATTTCTGCATAAACGCATTGTTAAGTAAGATCTGTATTCCAAGCAGTTTTGTAACTTTGCGCTAATACATCCACGAGATGGAACATAATACAAGATATTTCATGTTTAATACAGCAAAAATTAATTTCTGTAATCTCCCTATTTTACTGGATTTTGCGTGATAGAAATACTGACAATCAAAGTCTATCTTGCGAAGTGCCGTTGGGTAATGTAATGCCGCATGAAGTAAAAGGTTATAGAAAATAATTAAGAAGCCCAATGGTATGTTGTCACATCAGTGACTAAAACGCTAAGTATGATCCCTTTTATTAACGCAGCCATGGACTTTTAATACACCTTGGTTTATGTTTAGCACTATGTGACCTATTTTTATATTTACAGCTGCTCTGTCTATTCAACGTACAAGCAAGGAGAGCCTGACTATTGGCAAATATGTCATTCCTCCAAAGTCAGTCATTGTGTTTGAGTTGATGGACCCCCAATTAGATTCAAGTTTATGGGATAAACCTCATGAATTTAATCCAGATAGATGGATAAAACCACATACAGAAGGATATATACCATTCGGAACTGGTTAGCAACTGTCACATTTAGCTCCTAAGACTGAAGATCAAGTTAGCTGTTGCCGTCACTTGACATCCGTCGTCTCACTTAAAAAAAACTTAGCAACGTCACATTTATCTTATCTGGCCATGCGAATTTGCATTTAATTTTACACATAACTATATACGGCAGTCCTTTTTTACTGACGGATAAACTGATTCGATTGTGCTAAAGTATTACACAGCTTTCAGCAACTATTCAGCAGTCTTATGGAGTACAAATTTTTATTTCAAGGACGATGGAGTTCCGGATGAAAAGCCACAATCTTATACATGAAAATTTGTCATCTTTGTCAATTAATTTTAAATGTTATCACACCCTATCCGCATTAAGGCTTGCATGCCCAAAATATTTATTGATTATATACTTTAGTCATTCGTCCACCTAGGTACCTATATGAAGTAGAGAAATTGTAAACAGCAAAAATGATGAGCAATACTTAGATCTTCATATACGTCCAGGAATGTTATGTCTAACATGGTCATCGCTTTTTAAATATATATGTTCGTCATACATTTATTTACTCCAAACAATGCCTAGAAATCCTATACAAAGGTCTGAATTTTACTTACAAAATTTTACATTAAGTTCAAAAACAACTCTCTAGCGTAATATCCAATCTAAAATCGTAACGACATGCCTAAATGGGAGCCAAACTACAATTTGATAAGTTTCTAGAACGTAACAATCAACCCAGAAGGTCAGGCCTTTTGTTTACATCAGTTAATTCAAAATAATATTAGATTTAAAAATGATTCAAACCCTTGATTCAAATGATTCGAGTTTTGAAAATGACAAGCCACTAGGTGGTTTTAATAAAACAGTCAATTATTTATGTCATTTATGGTCACATCTTTTTATTTTATTTTTATGGCCAAGCCTTGCTATGAAGACTGTTGATATATTTTGTTTCATTTTAGGGTCTCGTCAGTGTTCTGCTATGACCACAGCTGATATATCCTTTTTTATTTTAGGGCCACGACAGTGTGTAGCTAAGACGACAGCTGATATGTCCTTATTCTTGTTGTTATCAAATATGATGAAACGGTTTGAATTAAATACAGAAGACCCCGAGTCCTTAACAACGGAGAGAACATGGAATGGAATTGCTTTAGTTCCGAAACCTTTCAAACTATCATTGAAACCGGTTTAAAATCTATTTCAATTCGACTTAAATATGAAGTTAGCTATTTATAGATTTACATAAGTAGTTATGTTTAAGTTATAGTTTTATCATATTTGCAATTTGTTTTATTTATCAATACAAACACATATAAATATGTACAATTAGTAATTTCTTTTGCGAGGATGGTTTTCGTGGCCTTAGTATTGCATCCAGTTCTCTGAATATTGAAAAAAAATTCAATCAAAACAAATTATTAATAGTATTTATGTCGCTTGGTTTCTGTACAAACATAAGAGATTATTATTAAAAACTTTTGTATGAATTAAAAAATATATAATTGGGTTATAAGAACGATGTTTTAGGTACCTAATTTTTCCCACTATTATTACGCGTTGGCTTAATGCGTCATTTTATTCATTCAAGTTATGGCGGTAGCACCGGTCAGACAAAGTTTAATCAGAGCATATATTGTACGCTTTTTTATAACTCAATAAGGATTCTGAGCTATAGAACAAATTTAATTTTCTTATTCATTTAATAATCGTAAAAATCCACGTTTCCTCCACTTTGGATTCAGACGACGATTGGTCAAACAGGCATAAATTAGACAAATTATTAAGGGTTATAATTTATTTGAAAAAATACTACTAAATTAAACAGAAATTCACTAGCCAAAAAGTTGGTAACAAAACATTTTGATTTCATTATAGTTCATTTACTATGAATGGAACGTTATACCCGCCTCTTAATTGTGGATAATTGCGCTGTTGATTCTGATATGTAAATTGTATTCTTCTTATGTTTGAACAGTAATTATATATCGTCATCCTCGCCTATTGACGCAACAAGATAATTGCCTTTTCTTTTGGGTAATTCGTTTTTCTTCCGTTATTTATGTTAGACGTCATTTTAGTGCGAGAACAAAGCAAGAATTGTTTAAAGAAAATAATTAAAACCATTTAAACAATCAAAGAAGCATTTAGACAACCAAAAAAAGCTTGCCATTCGAAGCAACAGAAAAAAATCTTAATACATTTATTATGACTTTGGTAAATGGAAGTTACTGGCATATGCAAATAAAGAATTTTGTTGCCTTTCTTTACCAAATGTACCCAAACGGATTCAAGTCAAATCGAATTATTTTAAAAAAAGATACGAACAATTATCACTGATATAATTCTTCTTTAAAATCATTTGAGTAAATTTATTCATGATCACAGTCATTGTTTAAATATAATTAAATATTAACAAACAGAAAATAACTTTACACTATGGCAATTTCAAAAATTGGGTAGATTATGGTTTAAGTCGGACGGGGCGTTTTCAAGTGACGATTTTGGTAATTTTTATTTACGACGGGGGTGTTTTTACTGGGTCGATTTGACCTGCTCCCAGCCTTGCGCTTGATTTCAAATGTAACAATCATAAACAACCGGTTTTAGTGCCAGACGCTAAAATTGACGGATGTTTGACTCTGTATTTCGGACATGGTTTCAATCATTCAACTGTTGTTGGAGTTACTCACTGAATGTTTTGTGTTCTTGGTTTTTGTTTCGTGTTGAATATATTTGGCTACATCGGATTTGTAACCGAAAAGGCCACCGCCTAGATTTTTCCTTGTTTCCGTTAAATATTGTTTCTGTACATTTCCTTCAATATGTGTTTGATCAGCTTAAGATGTAACATGTAAATACACTTATTTTGCTTATGTTGATAACTGTATTATATATTATTTCATATACATGAATATCTTAAAGTTTTGTTTTAACTATTGATGTAATCCATTATAATACACTTTATATAACTGTGATACGTTAGAGTGATTTATTGTTTGTTTGTATTTATGAGGTTTTACACTACTTTCTGCAATCGATCAGCTATTTCATGGCGTCCTGTTATTGTAGACTAAGGTTTTCTCGGTGAAAACACTTTGACCTTCGGAAAAGAAACTGGCAATCCTGGTCAATTATGGATGAATGCGGATACACCCTGCAAGCGGTAAAGCATAAACCTGCATTCTTAGTGTTGACAGACCCGTGATCGAACAGGGTAAATACGGGGACCAACTGTGTTCCTCGTCTAGCTGTTTTAAAGCAGAATTCATCGGAACGTAAGGTACTGTAGGACAAGATAAATAAAAGTTCACATTCAGACAGAAGATGAAGTTTTGTTACTGAATAACCCAAACTGTGGTGAAAACGTACACGTATATATGTGTGTGAATTTGAAATTCAGGAGTTATAGGATAAATAATCATTTGTGCAAAGTGAATATTGAAAATATGATCACAACGTAGAGCGAATCAGATTAAACAAGGGACGTGTTAAGCGCACGAGTTTAATCTGAATGCGTTCCGTCCGGAGTGATCATATTTTCAATATTCACGAATTTAATCCAATTACTTAAAAGTTTGAATCTCTCCCGGCACTTTCATGTCAAAAAGCGGTTGCATATATGATCAGCTATGTACAATTTGATTTAATTCAACAGTGAAACCATATTTTGATCTGTTTCTTGTTTCAGATCGCTTATTATTGATACTTGATGATAACTATTGGGGATTGTAAGTACCCGCTTTGCATTATGTCTTAATTGACATTCGTGTCTCTAAATATATTGAGAACCCGGAATACTGTTGCATCTTGGGAAGTGTCGTATATGTAAATAACGTTCCATAAATATAGATTCTTAAGGGAATGTTTTGTAGTATACTACTCATTGTACCACGGCTGCAAAAACATTTCTTTCAATGAAGAAAAAGAATAACTTCACACAGATCGTTTCCGTATATTTTGCACAGTATGAAGCTTTAATAGCGAGCATCGCAGAAGCGAGCTATACGGTGACATGGGTGTGAGTAAATGGTCACGTGATCCATATGAACAAACTCATTTCAGATGGTAGCTGAGCTAGCTAAAAAAAACATTGTATAAGAGCACTAAAATTAATTTAAAAGTAGGCAAAATAATTTTGACGTCGATAAAATTAAAGCTTTTATTTTTTTTTAATAATAACAAAAATTTGACACATTTTTGCAATATCTAAGTGCAGCGAAGTTAAACAGAAAATTGAACGATTTCAACTTGACCTCGATCACAGCAGTAATCCGATTAAGTCGTGCTCCTGGTCGGTGATACGCCAAAAAAAGTGTTGATGCGCACGGACTTCCACCTTTTTATAATGTAATACAAATGAAAGTGACAAAGATTTTGCGTATTTTACTAATTGTTTATACGTTTTAAATGTTAAAATTAAATATAGGTACGACACCACTTAATTCCGTTCCCAATAAAATAGAGCATTTCTCTTTAATTTTTTTCTTTGTCTTTTTTCTAGTTTTTTTTTGTCTTTTTTTTTGGTGGTGGTGCTTTCTGTGCTTATTGGAAAGAAAGATCTTTGAAAACTGTTTTAGTTCTCACATTTGATGAAATATGATGGATTTGGAGTTATTTGGTCAAGTGAAAAAAGTGCAAATGCTGTGGTTTTCAGAGTCTCTGCAGACAGGGATGCTTCAGGAGTTTTAAAAAGAGAAATGTGTGTTACATGTTTTTAATTCTTTTTTTTTATCTGTAATTAAATTGTTGCTATAAACAATCAGACCTAAATTTAATACGCTCGATGACAGTGATATTGAGATACGTCTAATTGCCGACAGTGGACAATTAGAAAAAAGTAGAGTAAAACTGTCCTTTATGAAAAATTGCTTTGGATAAATGTTTCCGATTGATAAACAATTGCATTTAGGTTAGTTTTAAAACTAATGTTCTTTTAAACTTTATAAATATATATTTTTTAATCACTGTCATTGAGAAATATATAAGCTTCAATTGAAATAATATACTTGTTCACACGGAACAAATTATATGTCACAGTACAGCGGATGCTTCTGAGCACGCAATAGTAACTAAAGCCCTCAAAATCCTGGAAAATTCCCTGTAGTGTATTTTAAATTGACTTTTTTATAACATCCCCAACACATTATAGAAATACAACACGTGACAAATGCAATACAGAGGCACCGTTAGGGTGCTCTGATGTAACGTCATGAATTATAAAATATGCGATGTTCGCATTAAGGCTGCACCTATATTCATATTAAGGTGAAACATGTTTATAATGTTTGAATTTTGTATAAATAGATAGAAGTTTAAGTTTTTCATTCTCTACATTGCGTGTCTTGTGATTAAATTTTGCGGTTAATCCAACAAATCACAACACTAAAATCGAATTATTACGACAAAAAATTTGGAATAGACCTTATAATTTTTATGTTGCACATATGCAGTTTAAAAAGTTCTAATTATTTATAATCTGTCCTTTAGCAGATTTCTTATGAATTCAGCTAAAATACTGCTCCTGTGTTTTCATACATCGCATTAATTCTATTACAAGAAAAACTACAGAAAACTATGAGCAATGTGACCCATACCTCTCGCTTGCCACTTCTTCTGAAAAAATGTGTACGATAACAGATGCAAAAGGGCACCATATTATACAGATTATGCAAAAATTTTATTGAAATCCATTCAGTGGTGTCAGTGGAGTTTCGGATAGATGATGGTTACCCTTATGTCAAAGAATGGCAAGGTCCATGTTGTGCTCTAAGAAACCCCAAATATCATTTCGCGTATCCCAGTTGTAACGGACGAATGGATAGCCCCATAAATACATAAATATATAATTCCCAAAATTTCGAGCGGAGAGTATAATAACCAATTCCTCCGTAGAAGATCGTATGATTCTGAACGAAATATTCTGATATTCCGGCATTATATACACCTACAAAATATGTAATAAATATCTAAAGTAAGTATAATTGCACGGAACGGCATCATTGAACCTAATATCATTGGAGCGGCTTTAAAGATAAAGTCAACAATGGACATTGCTGAAGCGGCTTATCTTGAGGTGCCAAAGTTGGGCTACGAACTCTAATATGCTTTATCATTTAGAAGCGTTACACTTACTGGCCTTAAACTAGTAAATGATATGAAATATTAGGCAGCACAAATGATGTGAAAATTAAAACCTGCTATTTATATATGATGAATACTGTCTTGGGGTTAATTCTGGAACGATTCTTATCTAATGCTCCAGAACTATAAAAGAAAGAAGTTTCCATGGCCTGAAAGTTGGATAAATAATTACAATGGGAATTGTCCGAATAGTTTCCGCTCTATGTAAGTACATGATTTATATAATGGCTAATTGACAATTCCAGTAAAATATTTAAACGTGTATGTAATTTAGTAATTTGCTGCTTTTTCGTTTTGTTTTTTGTTGTTATTTTGTTTAGGAGGGGGGAAATTATCCGTACTGGCCAGCAGTGTAGCTGATAACATTTGAAATAAATGGCACAAATCATCGCTTTCCGTGGAAGTCATTATTTACGGGTAATTAGTTTGTTCTATTCCTGGAGGTACAATACTAGCAGCAGCGACAAATAATGACAATCTAAGTAGGTATATATATATATATATATATATAAATGGGGGACAACTCTACCTCAAGTAAACAAATTAAAGTACGCAATGCACTAATTGTACGTTTCATGGTTATCTTATTTTTAATCTGATTAATAGTCACAATTGTTTATTGTTAACTTAGATAATTTTGACATGCCTCGAAGTTTTCTTCGCTGCATTACTGTTTTTATTTTTGTTTTTTTTTCTTAGATTTGGTAGCAGTGTGTCACGTTAGGGCAGCTTGTAAATCTGATGAAGTAGAATTTCATGGAAGTTGTTACTATTTTGGTACTATTATTGAAAATGAACATCAAGGTCAAGTACGTAGATTACATTTTAATGTTATCTAGAATCTGTATTACAAAATGTATTTAAATAAAAGAAGCACTTCAGTGTCACCAATAAATGTATAAACTGTGTACCACAATTACAGAACGCGATGCATTTCAGTGTCACCTAGATAATGTATTACAAACAAATTGTCGCGTAGAATGTGCAAAATAAACGTAAAGTACAGATGCTTTTCTGTTTTGCCAAACATGCGTTTTACAAATTAAACGTAAACTACAGAACTGTGTCTCCGATAACGCGCATTATAAAATGTACGTAATGTACATAACTGTGTCACCGAGAATCCATGTGCATCATAAAATGTGCGTAAAGTACCGAAGTGTGTCACCAAAATAATGTAAAAATACAAAGATAAAATGAATTGCCCCTTCGAGCATTGACGTGTTAAAATGTATTGTATAAAGCACCTGCATTTGAACGTTTTAAACACAGACGTTTAACACTTGGAAGAATTCTTGAACACGCAGTGTAAAATGTTTGCACAGTGTGAGTATAAAATTAAACCATGTCCGGACGCGTTTTAGGCTTCTGTTATAGTAACAGTGTAGTTTGTTATACGAGACACACCGTGTGTATTGTGTTTTGATGAGGGAGCAAGATCTTTTTTGTTAGTGTGTTTGGGGCATTTTTACAGGTCTGTTAACTGTTTTTTAAAGATAATAAATAAATTGTTAACTTTTTCAACCATTTGCTGTTAGCTGTTTACTTCAAAATTGACCTTGTTGTTAACTGTTTTAATGAAAATAACTTTATCTTTAAAATTTAAAATTAAAAATTGTTATCATGTTACTGGACTCTTGTCCATTCTTTGATCAGTGCTCCTAGGCTGACGGATTTCTAATAATAGTTTTGTAGACGCAATAGTAAATGTAAGATTTTATATTAGTACTCTTGGATTACCAGATTTTTTCAATGTAAGATTCTGCTTTTCTAATTTTAATAAAGTAGTAAATTTGCGAAATGAAGTACAAATGTTTCTGTTTTATTTGGTTGTAAATTTTAAGTTTTCTTTTTAAATCATACATTAACTTCTTTGATTAAATCAAGGCTTTATTTTTGTTTCAACGCACACACGTCCTTAAAATTAAAATGGAAGCGGTATATTGAGCAACGGCTATATAATCCGCTAATTTTCTATCAATAAATATATAACAAGTAAAGGAAACTGAAAACAATGAAGAACAAAAAAAATCTGAACAATTTTAACAAGAATTTAAATGAATAACGTATTGATACGCACGCGTCGCCCAGTAAATGCAATACACAGCATGTAAATTTTTATTGGAAACATAAAACAAATGTTTCGGCCAATAAACACTCTTTTATCAATATTTATATATATTTCAGCGTGACTGTACTCGCCGCGGTAGCCACTTAGTTAGTATAAACACCAAGGAAGAGAACACCTTCCTCAAGCAACAAGCCAAGCACCATAATTGGGGAGGAAGTAAGTAAACAAACATCAGAAATAGACTCATTGATGTAATGGCTTCTTTAATTTCATTTGTCGGTTTTTGAAGCCATATAAAGAACGAGAACAAGTTAACTACAAACATGAACAAAGAAACAACTTGCTTTAACCTGGACGTCATTTAATATAATTTACTTATTATTATATTTAATTATTTGTTTGTTCTACTCCCTTTTCTCGTTTCTTTCATTATAACACATGTTCATTTTTAAATTTATGTATTTACTCATTGCATTCATTTTATTAATTTGTACTGTCAGTATTGTACACCTAATTATAAATGTTGTATATATCACTGCCCCTTGTGGTACCTTTATTGGACCAATAAAGAATTTGAATTCGAATTTTGGTAGTTGCGCTTACACATAACTTATGTAATTTGTATTTACTTTTAATTTCGAAAAACAGCTCCTTACTTAATCGGCGGTACTGACATAGAAACTGAGGGCACGTGGAAATGGGAAGACGGTACGACAATGACCTTTACTGACTGGGGACCAGGACAGCCAGATAACTTCCTAAATGCTGAGGACTGTCTGACTCTTTATCGTCCATTAGGACTTCTTTCTGATTATCAATGGGCTGATGTCAGTTGTGATGTTCCAGCTGAAATGATCATATGCGAACGGCCGTATGTAAATTTGCTTTACGTATATTTTTTTAATTTAAAGCTGAGAAGTTGTTTTCATAACAATGAAGTACATGTACATATTTCCAAATGGGAGTCTGAAAAAAACTCGCGTCAGCATTTTTAATTTGTCAAGAGATGCGTCATGTTCTATTTGTGGTTTAAAGTCAATTATGGTAAACTACACTGTAAATCATATACATGCAGTCCTTTATGAGATTTTCAATGTCATGTTAAATCAAGAGTAGCCTGGGTTGCCGAATGGTCAAGGTAGGTAGTCATCTACTAATGATCACGTGACTGCAAGTTCATGCGTTTATGTGGGCGGGATGTACTTGACTCCAACTTTAATTGACAAAGATAGCCAGTTTTTCTTTCTCAATAAAAATTGACGCCATGAGATAGCTGAATAATTGCTGAAAGTAGCGTTAAATCTCATTAAATCCAACATACATCAATAATCTTAACTGATTGAGCTACAAAGCACCTGTACGGGTGAATCCGTTTGAATTAGGTCGAAACCTTTCTAACATTATTGTTCATCTGAAAAAAACATGTTTTCTTTTCTATTTTTAGCAGGTTAAAATATTATAGTGGAAAAACAACATGACTGTGTGCATGTAAAATAATTATACTTTAGCGGACTACATGTTTAACGTTTGCGAAAGAGTGATTTCCTAAATTTTCTTTAAAGCAGAATCCGTAGTTAAAAAGACGAATTGCGCCATTTAAAAACTAAATAAGGCAAGCACTCTTACTAAAGTTGTAAATGGTCGATTGAACAATTTAATATGATCGATATTGTATAAAATTCGAAATATGCAATACAAACAAAACAAAATGTAAAAATATCCCAAATAAATAAAATATCTGTTTTGCAGAGTCGATGGAGGATCTGAAACGGTGACTGGTGCAGAAGTTGTGGGTTAAAGAGGCAGTTTTCAGTTTTAAGTCATATTTATTAAAAAATATTAAAATATTTAGTTTAAGCCCTTCCTTATAGCAATCATATGTGTGTCATGATGGATAAATGAATTGTGCAATGTTCATCTGAGAATGGGACCAGTAAATCCCAATCCATATTTAAAAAAATAGTTTTCCCATGATTATATAAATGATTAAAAAAATTATTTCGCGGACACATTTTTGATAGTCAGTAGAATAAAGGCTTGTGCTTGAATTTTATCTGACTTTTTTTTCAGCAGAATTTATTCAGTATTGTGTTGCTAACTACTTATATTTCACATTCAGATACATAAATAATTATTCAAACCTTGGAAGTTACACAAAACACCTCTACAGGCAACAGATACAACTAGATCATCTTCATACCGTGATACCTCTCCTACAACGAGCAATCATAGGTTGACAATTGGTATGAAATGATTACGAAATGTCCATGTCTCAGCTTAGTGTGGGTTGTTCTCTTTTTTTACATGAAATTGGACAACAGGTTTGCTGTTGACTCTTTCAGGAATGACAAGGCCAGATTTACATTCATTAGGACGATGCGTGTTGCTAATGAGTGACTCTTTACGGACATGACAAAGCGCCAGTTTCACTACGTTTAAATAATGGCGACTAGAAGGATTCCTAAAGCCTGACCGGATCAACTCGACTCGTCCTTTGATAGCTTGTAAAGTTGTGTTTTAAGATTATAATACGTAAAGACTGGCGGCATACCATAGTAAATAGCGCGTTCCGCTCATTTGAGGATAAAGAACCATTGGTAGATTTCAAACAAGAGTAGATGCCTTGTAGCCGCTACAAAGGACAAATGAACGTTATAAACTTCCGTACTTTCTAATCAGTCGCATCCATAAATTCTGCCCATTAGTTGATCTTATTTCCAAAATCAATGTATTTGTTAGCAAACAGAACTAAATGGGGCACCGAGAGCCGCAGATCCCGTGGAACTCAAAAGTTTATTGCTGGTATGACCATATTCCCAAATTTTAGCATTTTTACTGCATGATTCAGAAGATTAAGAAGAGGACGGCCTTACAGGTCCCCGCCTTAATTCTTTCCTGTTTCCTTTAAACATTGTTTCTGTACATTTGCTTAAATATGTGCTTGACTCTAACCAGCTTAAGATGCTGCATGTAAATACACTTATTTTGCTTACGTTGATAACTGTATTATCTGTTATTTCAAATTCAAGTATATCTTGTTGTTTATTGTTTTAACTATTGATGTAATAATTAATAATACATTTTAAATAACTACGATATGTTAAATTGATTTATTGTTTGTTTTGTTTTTATGAAGTTTTACGCCACTTTCTGCAATCAATCAGCTATTCCGTGGCGTACAGTTATTGGAGACAAATAAGGTGCTCCCGTGAAAAACACCAACCTTCGGCACGAATATTTAGGTTGGATTCAAATACAAACTGCTCAAATCAATCTGCATCCTCAATGATGAAAGACCATTGATCGAACAGGGTAAAAAGGTCGAGTAAGTGAAATAAAGTTTTAATTAGACTGCAAAACATTAAATAGCAACAAATCTATGTTGCTAAAAACGTTCATGATCAGAACTTTGCAAATCTAAACGTTTTATCACCTTTGATATGGTGGCACAGATTATTTTTCGCTACGAACACAACTTGATGTTTTGTTTAAAATACACTTCTTTCAGCTGATAGTCTTATAATTTAAACAGGACAAAAAATTGTGTTTTATATAAATCGAACAGGAATTTTCGTACATTAGCACACAACCCATAGAGTATGTATACCCGAACTGTCATCAATTTACACAAATTCATATTTATGTGATAATCACGGAGTGAAAAGATCGGAATATAGGTAAAAAGATGCTTTTATTAAAAGTAAATTAATGTTAAAGTTTTATGAAAATGTTTCTGATTATTTCTTGTTCGACCTAAGTTATTTTTGTATCTGCGTAAATTAGTGACGTTATTTCGCAACAGGTGGCACTTTTGGTATAGTTATTTTGTTGTTACGTTTAATGTGTTTTCAAAGACAGTGTCTCTTTACAATATGTTATCAAATGTGGTAGTAAATTGGGTATGAATGAGTGGTTCGCAAGGTAGTGGCTAAAATGGAGGAAGGGGGTTAAAGAGAAGGTTATAGATTAGATGAACACGATACGGAAAACATACAGTGATCTACAGAGATAAATGTAGGTCAGTTAAAAATACGTGTTGGGCAGAATTGATCAACGAAGGGGTAAACAAAAGTAGGACATGGGTAAACAAGTTTTGGACAGAGGGGGTAAATAAAGTTAACAAAATAACTGTATTTAATTGTAAGGAATCATGTTATATCTGTTTAACCACAACAAATAAAAAAAACATGTTTCCATTTAATTTAAAACAAGTGTGAACATTTGCGTACTCTGATAAACAAGCTCAACACAGAAATACAGAACAGTTCTTTGAATGATAAAATTTGCCTTGACTACTGTTCTCACGCTGGGTTAGAATTTTCGACAGAAATCTTTGTAATGTTGACAACGGTGATCAGATGATTCTTGAAATTATTCTACACAACATGATTTACAAGGGAAGATAACTTCTTCACATAGGAGCTTTTTTCTTTTATATTGGTTTATACAAGCAATTTGTGTTATTTTAATTTCAGTAACCAAATTCACCGTACATCAGAAAATTTTCTTGTGTTTTGAATTTTCGTAAAACGCAAATAATAGACGACATAGCAACATTTGACCTGGTTTTTTAATAAAACAAATCGCGAAAAAAAACATTTGCAAAACAACTATATATATGGAATGTATGCAAAAGAAATAGCAGTACATATTCGAAAGTTTCCGCCCGTTCATTTTGTGCAACCAACAATGTCCATACTGACTTCTTATTGTGTAATAATGGATATGTAATAGTATGTGTGCGGTGTTTTTAGAATTTAAAATCTTTGCTGCTATGAGTTGTGAATGAGCAATCGACTTTAATGAAGTTTTGTTTGTTCTTAATTTAATACTTGTTTATAAAGGTTTATTTTAATTTTGTCAGCAACAGGAATATTGAAAACAATATTTGTCCAAGTGCAATGGGGGTGGCTTTTAGCTCGGTTTCTTACCAAAACATTCCTTAGTTTTTACTGCGTGTGTTTTACAGTCACATATGTACATAGACTTCAAGATTTTGACGTATGAGTGACTACTTTTAAGTAGGTTATTTCATCAAACATATCAAATGGCTATCATCTTTTTCCTGTCTAATGATTTTAAAAGGTAACCTAGTTTTTATTCATAAATCTAAACTGCGAAAATATGGGGCAATTTATAAAGTTTATACCCTGTATATACGTCTGTAAATGTATTGATAAACACAAAGGCTTGAAAGAATATTGTCTTATTTTCCTGGCGTTAAATTTTAATACTGTATAAAATCGTATAACCTTGGTATCGTTGACTATATTTTACTTATTACGTTCGTGTGACTACTCTAAGTAGATCATACAATCGATAAAAATATGTAATTTATTTTAACAATTACTTATAACAACAATTTGCTTGCAAATTAAATTACGGTTAACAATTGTCAATGTGTCGATCGTTTAGCACTACTAACACAGTATAGTAGACGGTGGAGTTGACAGGCACTTCTTACAACAGACCCAAACAAATTCAATTTTATATAACGTTCCTTGCAACATCCTCTACCGTGTCTGATATTTGTGTAAATATATCTTATTAAGCATCACATCAGGTTTCTTATCAATCGCACACCATAGCAATGGAGAGTATTTACACCATACTGTCTCAAAACAAGTTATCAAAGATAACAAGGTTATAAAATGTACTACACCAGCAGTGTATTGTCAAAACAGGAATCATCACTTGCGCTCAACCCTAATATAAAAACAAAATAAGTAGGACGGTTTTTGAAAATCTTACAAATTTTAATATGTAATGACACACCTATGCTATAAGCTTTTGAATTGTATGTAGGCATAAAACTTGGAAACTATTCTCTCTATTTCAAAACTTCTTTTATTATTAGGTATATTATTGTAAATCTGTTTAGTATTCCTATAATTCAAAAACAGTACCCTAATAAGTTGTCTATTGTCCATAAAAGTTTACATTAATTTGCCTTTATCAGTAAAAAGCCGAATTACTCATTTTTATATCTGCCGCTTTTTTAATGCATAACATCAGTTAAATAGTTACGGCGGACAATTTTTATTTCAGGCCCAACATTTTAAAATAAGTAGCTTTTCTCAAACCTCTCCGTACGGTATTGTTTGAATTGTGCACAGAAAGACGAAGTTAAGTACATTTCTATACGTAGTAATTTTCTTTTAATTAGTATTGTTACCATGCGAAAAATGAAGTTGCGTATGTTTAAACTGCAGTGTTTGCATCATCACACTTTTGATCGCACCATCACAATAAAGTGACTTCTTTCTTTACCACTTTCATGGTAAGCAGCTCTCAACCTGATTCAAATAATCAACCAAACATTAGAAATGTCGGTGAAACAAAACTAAAAAAAGAGCTGATTAGCTCCCATGATACGGTTTATATAGTTTTGTGTTCACCCATGTTTTTTTGCCCGGATTACTCTGTTATTTGTGCTTTTATTTTGTTGGTTGTATCTGTTTGTCCACCTGAGAAATCATGAATGAATTCATAGAAAGTCACAAACAACGATAATTAAAAATTTGTTGCAACATAATAGCAGCTTTATTTTTAAATACAAAGTACTTTCTAGGGTAAAACTAGCATTTTGTGTATTTTTTTGCAGATGTAGCTTTTTTGTCGCACATAAGTGTAAGACACGCACTGTTTAAAAGCAAGAGTATTTTGGGCATTTAATGACTAAGTGATGTCTCGCTAAATGATTTTTGTGCAAGGTTACCGGCAAAGAAATTAAAATTTGTGTGGCGTAATGTCAGATTTTTAAGTTCATGGATAAATACTGTTTAAAAGAAAAATAGTTCAAATATTTAACCCTGTAGAAACAATTTTATGTACTCAGATTTAAGGTAATTATATTTTAATAATTTTATTCTATCATATTTATTTTTATCTTTGTAATAATGAATTTTGCATTTAAACACGTTTCTGTCAATTAGTTATCATAAATGTTTTGTTCGGCTCTATCATATAATTTAAAGGTTAAAGAAAATATTAAAATACACATATTGCAAGAAACAGATATGCATGACATTTTGTAGCTTCTTTATTTGATAACGAAGCAACATTACAGATTCGCATACATTACTTCAGAATAATGAAGCAAATTGTTCTCATTACATAAGAAATTGTAATCTAATAAAATATCCAGGTCTGAAAAGGAATGTGGCAGCCTTTAATTGCAAATGTTAAGCCGAGGACAAAAATGTGAGCTACGTTAATGCGAAATTGAAAAATACTACGGTTACAACATTAAATAAGGTTTTTAAAAAGACTCTTATTGTTGTAAACTCATACTGTGTCTCATTTATAAAATAATAACATTGCCGCAAAAGTTTGCTTTTACAGTAGAAATTGTTTATTAAAAATACAAACAGATTTTTTTATAACAACATACATTTAACAATTGACATGAAAATAGGAATTAAATACACTTAAAAATCACTCCATACCATTTAATATAAGTTGTACAATTGAATTACACAAACCAACTGAAAAAAATTAGACATGCTAGATAAAGACAAAATCTTTCGGAAAAAGAACATAAGTCAGACGGAATTGCTTAATTATTGTATTGGATGACGAAATAACAGAGATTTATCTCATAAATGAGTTCGTATGGAGTAAATATTTCCAAAATTATCAGTGACTAAAGGCCTTATTTCCAATCCGGTTTATTGATGGAGGTTGTGTGTTGACAGAAAATCTTCTTACTCTGGTGTTCATTGACAAGAATAAAGTCATCATCTAGAAAATTGTACTGTCGCCATCATGACTTAGTTGACGATTACGGAATATCTGTTATTAATGACGATTGATTAGTTTTGTTTGTCGTAACCATTTCCCGCCTTATTACTGAATTACGCCTTCCACAGGTATGACTAATTACCGGATTTTTACCTGACTTATACGACGCATTCATCGCGTGAAGCAGGAGTTGCTTACATTTCATGTTCACCTAGATTCACTTCCGCTTTAAAGGCTTGTTAGTGTCACTCAGCTTTTGGGTTTTTTTGATTGTGTGTTTGTTTGTTTGCTGTAGATTTACGTCACTCCAGTAGCATTTAGGCGATAACCGGCGTAAGCGGAGCCATTAAACTGATATTTCTGACCATCACCTTTTGATACCGGCAATGCTTCAAATGCATTACGGTTATCTGCATTCTAATCATACGTTAAAACAAAACTTATTTTGTTTGATTAACAAGAAATAACGTCTGCGATTGAATTAACTTCGGATAGCATCAATCGTGGAATTGATGCCATGAAATATTTTACGTTGTTCAATCAGAATTGACCTTCCTTTAAGAAATGCATGGGTAGGAATCAACGTGCAGTAAATGATACCTCCACTATGCAAACACTCACTATTGTCCTGGCCGTCTTTTCGAAACTGGATATCTGCTATCTGCTTTGCTTAGAATTTGTTATTAAAAAACATTGAGACATTAAAAGAGAGAGAGAGAGAGAGAGAGAGAGAGAGAGAGAGAGGGGGGGGGAGGGAGAGAATATGAGAGACAGGCATATTTAAAAACTTTTTCCTTTAGTTAGTTCATGGGGAAAACGTCGTATAGTGGCATCATTGGGATATCTCGTATTATACAAGATACCATGTGTAATAGAACACCCTTTGGTACCAGTAAAAAATGTCGGATTATACAGGGTGACGGAATACTGAAGAATACAAATTTAGTATACAATGCTTTGAAATGATAACTTCATGTAAGTATAATGAAAGTACACACGTTTTACACTTTAATTATTATCAAATATTGATTAAAACAAATACAATTCTACTTTTCATTAATCTATATCGTTTTGGGAGATATCGAAAAAGTATCCAAGCTCGTCTGGTGTCGTTTGATGGTTAGTTTGTTGTGCACACTGTGCTATTCCTTTTTTGAAAGTTATTTCTCTTATACTAACAGTAATCAGCTGGTATTTGTTCTAACAATACGCAATTTCTGTAAGATTGTTTAATTTTTTGCTCAGTGAATCTATGCTGTTCCATTACTTAAGAATATAGACAATCTGATTCTAATATGTGTTCATCTACAAAATATGGATTGCGAACTCTGGTTCCTTTATTAATAACCAAGGAAACTTTCGTTTAAGTCGTTACCTTGATGAGGCCCCTAAACATAGTTTTGTGAGTTGGAGTGTAGCTTTTATTATCTTCGTGTATTCAACAAGTTTACAGCCACGGTAATATTGGCACGCTTGACAGAAGTGATCATTTGAAATAATTGCATTATATTAACTACGTTGTTTGTTAAGTATTTCTATAACAGGGACATCGCATTTGTGTCGGATCACTGATGCTACGAGTACTTAAAAACACAAGTAATGTTTGTGTTGATGGTAATAACGAAAAACTTGGGACCAAAATAAATCTTATGATAACGCATATGTCGGAATGCTCAGGTGTCGTTTCAAACAAGTTTCACTTTGTAAAAGGGGCCTTAGAGGCCGAGTGGCTAAGGTAGTTTGTCTACTATTAATCACCTGGTCTGTCAACTCAATGGTTGCATGTTCGAGTTTCACGTCGGGCAGGGTGCACTCGACTCCAATATTAATTAATAAGGATTTCAAGTTTTCAGCTACCAAGTTCAATAAAACCTATACGCCACGATATAGCTGAAATATTTGCTGAAAGTAGCGTTAAACACCATTCAAACCAACAAAGAAACAATGAACTAGGTAAAGATTTAAAAATATTACACAAATTGCACATCAATAAGTTGACACAGCTCTGACATTTATGGCGATGAACCGCTTCAAAAACAGCCTTAATGACCTGTCTGACTATTTGTCCCTATAATTATGATAGTTTGTTAATATACTATCTTCACATTTCTTTTCACAAATATCTAAATAAAGCTAACAATATGTGGTCACCGACCTTATTTCGAAGTTTACATTTTCTGAAGGTACCGATTATATCTTATTTTACATATCTTCTTCCATGGTTCTCTCTTCGGATCAATTCGCTTGTTTTATATAGCTTCATGACTTACATAAAAGCTGTTCAATTTATAATTGTCGTTTTCTATACGGTGTTGAAGCTTCGCACTTTCATTACTTTAGAACTCAAGACATTTTGATTTTAACTTTTAAAAAGCTGCAAGCGAAGAATGGAGCAAAAAATGAATACAAAAAATTTCATCTCAATTATTTACTTTGTTTAATGTTAGAAAGAGGTGAACGTCTCTCGTTACCTCCTCTGGTGTGTATGGTTCTAACACCCTTTCCTTAGTGAAAACCTTACCCTAGAGAAACACCCTTACTTCAGTAAAACACACTTACCTACTATAAACGAATTACAAAACAATACCGTTCAAAACCGAAATAAGCAGAAACAATCGCTATAAAGAATGGATTTAATGAACTTTCACTGCTTAAATAGGCAGACTGGTAAAAAT
This sequence comes from Limnoperna fortunei, assembly GCA_944474755.1. NCBI lineage: Eukaryota > Metazoa > Mollusca > Bivalvia > Mytilida > Modiolidae > Limnoperna > Limnoperna fortunei. The sequence continues at coordinate 48,380,028 of OX104123.1, forward strand.
TTATCTAGTGTGGCAGAGTCAAGCAAAGCTAAATATTCTGTATCATATCGCCTTGATTGTGTAGCTGAGACGAGCAGGGATAATTATCCTGTATCATATCGCCTTGATTGTGTGGCAGAGTCGGGCAGGGATAATTATCCTTTGTCAAATCGCCTAGTTTTTGAAGCAGAGTCGTGCAGGAATAACTATCCTTGTCATATCGCCTTGATTGTGAAGCAGAGTCGAGCAGGGATAACCATCATTTGTCAAATCACCTTGATTGTGTAGCCGAGTCGAGCAGGGATAACTATCATGTTGCTGAGTCGAGGTAGAATATGCTTTGCCTGCGTATATACTTTTGTTTATTCTCATCGTTTCTTCAGCTTCTAAAAGAAAAAAACACAAAACGTGGCAAACTTCCTAATGTTATGTGCATGCGCCGTAAGTGTACTCTTGTCATTTTTACTGAAAATGAAAATGTTGGGGGGACTTAAGTATAGCCCCTTCTATTTATCATTTTAAAGACTTTTAACACTTCTGCAGTTTTATTTAGGACAAAGTCTATCTTCAAACCAGGCATCATTAGTGAAAGGAACGAAAAGATTACTATATAATAAATTTAAAATAGAACTTCAAAGTTGCATCTCTCTACATAATAATACAACACACATGGTAAAAATGCAATTATATCAAGTACATAAACTATTCTCTCTTATTAACAAATACCATGTTGATCTATTAAGTAAAGCTCTTTGTATATGCATATAGTTAAATTTATATTTTATCATTAGATAAAAGAATGAATAATTATGACATAGATTGATGATTCCTTTTGTACAACCTTAGTAATGTTTGTGTTTTACCTATATAAGTGACAAGTAGATTTGTTTGGTATAATGAATGCATGACTGGTTAAATGAAAAGCCGGCAGAAAGTAAGCAAAAACGCGTTTCCTGTTATTGTCTGTAAATTACAGTAAGTATCACTTTAAAATACTTTATCAAACCTGGGGTAGAGGCGGTATGCATGAGGGGTCGACAGCGGGGGGGGGGGGTAACGAAATGATGAGCAAAGGTGGTAAACAAAAGCGGTAAAGATGTGATGGACAGAAAGTATAAAAAGAAGAGGTATCCAGCGGGATACAACAAAAGTGGTGGATACCGTTATGGTGGATACTTCTTTTTACACAACGGTAACCACCACTTTTGTTTTATGCCGCTGAATACCGTTGTGTAAAAAGGAGTGGTAAATAATAGGGTAAACGACATTGATTTAAAAAGGCGGTAAAGACAAAAAGTGGACAAAGATTAATGAACTAAACAGGTGGACAAAGACCATAGTCAAATGAGGTAGAGAGAAGTGAGAAAAACAGATAAATTGGACAAAGGTTGGTAAAAAGAAGAATTGGAAAGTGCGACGAACTTAACAGAAGTGGTGAAATAAGTAGACAAAATAATGGATATGCAGAAATATTGAAGAGTTGCTAAAAAGGAAAAGTAGTAGACTAGTATATGATTATTTATGACTGTTTTGTTTGGTTTGAGTTTCTTCTTGTAAAATTTACTACTAAAACTTGTTATGTATGTGAAATTGCTACGGCAAAAAGTTCCTCTTATCGAATATTATCAGATTATTACATGACATTTTTGATATCATATGTTTTATTATCCAAAGGTTTGCTATTGGCCCAAGAGCCACAGGCACGAGGGCCAATATCAACCGAGGGCAATTAATGCATATTATATCAAAAATGTCATGTTATGGTCTTTTTATCATATTCTTCAGCAGGGGAAAATGAAATAGACTTGGATATATCAAAATCTTATCGAGTTCTGGTACCGCTATTACCGTACTCCGAATTAGTTTCAAAGTCATTAAAAAATATTTTCACATCACTCACGATTTGTTTCTTTTTGTTTGTAATTTTTTATTTACTCAAAATAAGCCAAAGTATAAATTGTTCATCTCCGATGCATCTTATCATTCATGTCGTCTGCTTTTTATCATACAGTAAAAAATATAAGTTATTTACAATAAGTATATGATAAATAAAATATATTCACTGAGTAATAATTTAATATGCATCGTGTAAATAAAATAATTTTTGATTTCTTAATTTTTGCAGCAATCAGGATAATTGTTTTAATTGTACCCTAAAATTGTCTGTCTACATTTACTAATAACCGATCATAATCGTTTATTATAAAATGATTACCCTGAATACATACAATTATTACTGGTATATAATATACAATTGATTAATGCTTTAGTGGTCCATTTTTCCTGCTATTGACCAATAAATCAGAAATTAATTATACCGAATAACATAATTGTTTCTTTGAAATAGGAAAAATTCATTGTTTGCATCACCAAATGTCATGTGACAAGTATTATTAAGTCAATATTTGTCACATAACATATGTTGACGTTTCGAGAAGAGTTTGTTGTCATGTAGTGGAACATGATTGAAAATCACAAAGTTAAATGTAACCTATAAAAATTGACTTTAATGTAATTTATTATTAACAATAATATATTTATTGTATAATACATGCATTTTACACATAACATGGTATTTAAAGCATCAATAATTGCATCTGAATCTTAAATTACTCGGTAAATATCAATAGAATCGTGCATGTGTCTGCGTTTCTGTCAAATGTTTATGTATTAATATATTTATATTGTTTGGGTGATTTTTACAACATGTGACTGTTAATGATATGATATCCTGCATAAACCAACTCGTGTCATTAGGGGCGTCCTCTTAATAATTGTATACTTTTCATAAATATGACATATTGTGCTTATGCAAAATAACCAGATGGAAGATATACATATTCTTATATTTAATAGATATCAAATATCTTCGAAATTCCTTCAGTGACAGAGTACCCGTATTGCATCTCATGCTATTTTCGGTGACGTCTGTTGACATTGTAAGTTTGTTTTCGATATATGATGAAAACAATGATAAATGAGCTTTTAAATATTTGCCCTTGTTTCATCTCGAAACCACAATATTAGTTCGAGACGCGACATGATACCAAGGAAGATATAGAAAAGGGTCATATAATATTCTCTAGTTATAAAACCTTTAATATTAAACATTTTAATTTACTACGTTTTTATCCTGTTTTATTATTTCACAATAACATAGTAACATTTATACTTGTTTTTGCTTGAAGGTATTTTTTTATCTTGACAATAAAAAATATTCCATCTTATAATTTCTACATGTAATAAGGTTTTATAAAACGTTGGATAAACCGAAAGCTTTATATTATTCGGTAAAAAAAATAACAATTAAAATATTAAGCGGTACATTTATCTCAAGCCATCTTTTATGTATTAATGTAATTGATCTATTGATCATTGTGTCTTGCATTATCTCATTTTGCTAACGCACATTTATTATTATTATTATTAATATTATTATTATTATTATTATTTGTAAATAGAATCAATTATTGTAAAAATTACTAAAACTAATAACGTTCGCTTAAATTTCGATCAATGCCCAAACACGACTTTTTATATAACTAATGTTATTAACTCATTTTTCAGTACAAGTTTCTCTTAAGATCGGCATGGTCCTGAACGATTTGTTAAGTGTTATTCCAGACAATGTTTTAGCGGTGGTCTTGGCATCCACTATAATAGTTCTATTATGTTACTTCCTGTTTTTCCGTGATCCTTCCAATTACCCTCCCGGACCATTCCGGTGGCCAATATTTGGCAATCTATTCCTCTTTGGCGGAGGAAAAGATTTCTATGCAGTGCTCAAAGACATACAAAAGGAGTACGGTAATGTGTACAGAATACAGATAGGAAAGACTACTATGATATTCGTTTTTGGACATAAATATCTGTCAAAATTTATGGCGGAAAACGGTGCAAACGATAGACCAGATTGGCTGTTCAGTCAAAAGGAAATCATGAAGCCGACAGGTTAGTTTCGCTTATACTATTTTATAGAAGTAAAAACGATATTATTGTTTATTCTTCTGGATCGTTAGCATAAAAGGGCCAACATCTGCCTGTTCTAGCTAGCTACAATATACCTGATCTTTCTTCATTCTTTCCCATTCTAGCTTCTGAACCTATCTTTCTCCTTTCTTCCTGATTCTGGCTTTATTCCACTCATTCTTCTTTCTTCCTTATTTTGGCTTTTAAACCTATCTAAACAAACCCAATCCACGTTAAAGAGTATAACCTTCAAAAATTTGAAATATTTTTTATAATTTAAATTTAGCTATAAATCTTAAATTTTAATGGACGTTTGGCCATCTATGTCATTACGTCCAGTTTCGTTTGATACAAAGCCGACATGCATAGTAAATACATATTAACTTAAGCAAGGGAATTGACAATTTTCATCAGTGAAGGTAAGACTCGAGTACACTCCCAGATTCTATAACGCAAACTTAGTGTTGACTGGCCTGAGATTAATAGTAAATAACTAACTTGAAGAAAAAATAAAACTTAGGCTAAACTATAATATACTGTGTTTCATTTACAGGAATTTTATGGGCAAACGGCGAGAAATGGGAAAAGATCTCCAAACTTATAAGACAGAGTCAAATGAACAAGAATATTTTACTCAATATGGAACAGCAGCTTGATGACGAACTTGAAGAACTTTGTAAATATTTTAGTGGCGACATCGTTGTTAATCCGCTGGACCATTTTTACAACATCAATTTGAATATTGTATCAGCATTGGTGTTCGGAAAACGGTAAGCCTAATATTCACATATTAAATAATATATGCATGTGTTTGATGTCCAAACCCTATAATAATAACACACTTTTCGCCTTTTAACAATTGTGTATTTATTCTTTGAAAATCTTCTAGAGAATTGTATATATTTATATACTAATTATCTCTGGTGCTGTATTTTCAGCTGACAAGAGCTGTAGTGAAGGAAGCAATTTCCCAATAATCCTAATGTAACGAAATTTCTTTTTTATTATTACTTGATTTCTATTGATAGCTTCTCCTACGACAACCCAGAATTTAAACAAATGAGTGATCGTTTAAAGTTTATTAGGCAAAACATTATGAGTAGAAAAGAAGACATGTTTAGCTGGATTGCCTACTTTACACGATCAAACGTGAGTAAATATATTATATAGATATTAGTGTATTCAGAAAAACTGATCTGTTATTTTACTGGGATATAATTACTAGAATACTTCATTTAGATGTTATATTTTCTATTGTCACATGATCACTGTATTTAGTCATCTGATCCATCCTTTTCTGGTACTAGTACATGGAAATACATCAAGCAACCCGACCAACTACAAGAGCCTATAGTCAAAGGCGATTAAAATCCGGATTTACACTATCATTTACAATAAGAAACAAAAACAAAAACACAACAACAGAAAGCGAGTACCCTTAACCCAATAACCACCATAGGCGCACTCAGGAGCCCCGGAACAGTTAGAAGTGTCCAACTCTTATTAGACATCCGTCGAGTTATTTATTGTCATGACTAGAAAATGTCAAATCCAGAATTAGGATATTGGAAATCGTGTGATCGAATCTTCTTTTCTGGTTCATAGCCATTGGATTTATTTATGTTTTCTAGTACATAGTCATGTGTTCTATCCTTGATCTGGTATTTCGCAATGTAAGCCGTCATTTTTCTTAAAAGAAGTAATGTGATCCGTCCTTGTTCTGGCACTTGGTCATTTGATCAATCATTGTCTTAAAACCTAAACATTCGGACTATCCTCGTTGTTGAACTTGGTCGTGTTATTGATTCTTCGTATGATAATTAGCATGCGATCCCTATGTTAAGAGAGTGCCATTCAGAGCCATCAAAAAGGCACTGTTTACTTATCTAGTCATATATAGCTGTAGTAAATAAATAACAGTACGACAGACTATGGCGATACACGTGCATGTTTTATTGTTAAAAATTCTATTATCAGTTTCTGTAAGGACTATTACTATTGCAAATTAAATATGGTTAGTCTATCAGGTTGCTTATACAGTTGACCACATCAAACAATTTTATATTTATGTTACCAGTCTTATTGGCGACAAAAATATTACATTTCTATCAGGTTGCCAATGTAGTTTACCACATAAAACAATATTATATTTCCTGCAGGTAAACAATACAGCTGACCACACTAAAAATATATTGTATTTATGTCATGTTGCCAAAGTAGCTGACCAATTTTTTATATATTTTTGTCAGGTTGCCAGTGTAGTTGCCGAAATAGAAATGTTTCATGAGTTTGTTAAACAAAGACTAGAAGACCACAAAGCAAGTTATGATTCAGCAAAACCACGTGATTTGTTGGACATGTACATTGGTGAATCCGAAAACCAATCTGATGAATCAGTTTTAGGTATGTCACCTGATATAAATTAATATACTGTAATTAACTACATGTGTTGTCAAACGTAAATGATAGTATTGCGTCAATTTTGTATCGGCGAAGGTAGCCAAAGTACCATGCTTATCATTGTGTTTACAATGCTGTAAATTGTAATGAATACCAGACAAGACTAGAGGCAAAAGACATGAAAATTTGTAACATGTGTTATAATTTTTGCTTATTTTATGTTTCAGAAAAAGATCTGATTCAGTCCGTTCTAGATCTGTTTATTGGTGGATACGAGTCATACACAATGGCCATAGTAACGTGTGTATTTTACTTAGTAAAATACCCAGATGTGCAGTCGAAATGCAGGTTGGAAATAAAACAGGTACAATGTTATGTTCGTCTACCTTTAAATGTGTTTGGTGAAACCGTAAAGTAATAGAAAAGGAGTTCTTATCACATGATATCTTAAAAGGCTCAATTCTCTTCCCTTCCCAATAACCCATACTTTTCCATTTATAACCAAAATGCTCTTACCCTTGTTATATGCAATATTCTTTTTGATTTAATGTTTGTTACCATGTTTTCGATTGTTATGGCTAAAAATCTGCTCTCTTAACGTTTCTCTGAATTCAAATTCAACCAATCACCCCAGACTACACCTGACATTTCTGCTATATGAATGTAGATGAAACGGTAGGTTTTACTTGAAAGCTACTGTTCTAAACGACTGGGTACTACGAATGATGATCAGGCCTTGACCCACAGAGCTGTTCATCACACTTCCAGGTAGAGGATAGGATACATACCTTCGTTAGGAATGTTAGGGTTATAAAACGAGTAGTTTGACTTCGGATCAATGTATGTAATGTGCTTGGAATTAACATTCTGTTTGGCCATTTAAATAAAAATTAAGACTATTTCAAAATTGAAAATGTTCATTTTTTAGTCGCTAGAAAAGGATAGATTTTTCGTCCCTGTCAAATTCTGTATGATACTGGCAATTTTCGTACCATTGGTCTATCCGTGTTTTGTACTTTTTCCCTTTTTCCGTTCTGATTATTGCTGAGATGTTAAGCTGGACCTTACGCCATCCGTTCAATCAATCGATCAAAAAGTAAATGAATCTATTAGGTTACATTTGGTTGCAATGATTTTCGATGTATGCTATGTGTGGCTCACAGAACCCATTACCAATCTTCTAGCAGTTAAGGCCACTCACCGTGTGTAATGATGTTTCAGAATATTCCTGGAGATAAACCAATAACAATGGATGACAGAGATAAACTTCCGTACCTTACGTCAACAATCAAAGAAATACTTCGAATTGCTAAACCAGGTACGTTTGATATTTTAAAAAACTAAAAAATCTGTTCAATTGAATCTACATGTCCTAAGTATTTATTATATAAATATTTCATGAATTTCATACAGATTATTCCTGAAAAATACCATTCGAATGATGAAATTTGATTCATGAGACTGGCATGGTTTACAAATACTCATCCAAGAGCGATGATAGGTACTAGATGACATGCGTGATGTTTATTGACTACGCTATCTGAACGTTTTTGGTTTTCAAAATCGATGCAAATTTTCCCCCCAGTGTTAGAAATGTGCGAAAAATACACTGTCTATCGACCAATCAAAAGCCAGCATTTTTATATTAGGTGTAGTTAAACAATATATTTTGTGTTTACTACAACATCAATTAAATTATAATGTATAATTTTTAATCTCTCCTACTTAATGGTTTTTGCGTTGCAGAAATATAGCACAATTCCACTAAGGTTCATCTTAGATCGACATTTTGTATCGACTATATAAATGTAGCTTCTCAAGTGCCGTTAGGTGATGACATGGTGCATGCAGTAAAAGTTTATAGAAAATCATGAAGGAGCCCAATGGTATGTTGCAAGATGACAGACTCCTCACACATCAGTGACTAACTAACAAGCTGACTATTATCACCTTATTACCGCAGTTAAGGAAATTTAATACATATGAATGTGTTATGTTTAGCACTAATTTTATATTTTTATATTCACAGTTTCTCTGTCTATTCAGCGAACAAACAAGGAGAGCCTGACTATGGGTCAATACGTCATTCCTCCAAAGTCAGTCATTGTGTTTGAGTTGATGGATCCTCAATTAGATGCAAGTTTATGGGATAAACCTCACGACTTTAACCCAGAAAGATGGACCAAGCCACATACAGAAGGATATATACCATACGGAATTGGTTAGCATCATTTTATTTAGCTCATCTATATGAAGACCTGTTAGCTGTATTTCCGTCACTTGACGTCCGTCGCCTAACTTTAAAAACCTTAGCATCGTCACATTTAACTTATCTGGCCAAGTCAGCTATTGCAGTAATCTAAAAAGGATTCTTTTTTAATGTATGTCAATTTACACTCAGTTTTACACATACCATCTCAGACTTGTCTTTTGAACTATCAAACAGATTCGATTGTTTTCAAGCATGACAACATTTTTATCAATTATTATCAGCTATATTATGGAGTCCATTTTTATTGGATGAAGAATATACTCCACCCAAGTGCCCAATGAAACGCCAAACCTTCGAAGCTGATATGTCCTTTTTATTTCAGGGCCACGTCAGTGCGTTGCAATGACGACAATTGATCTGTTCTTTTTATTTCAGGGCCACGTCAGTGTATTGCAATGACGACAACTGATCTGTTCGTTTTATTTTAGGGCCACGTCAGTGCGTTGCTATGAAGACAGCTGATATGTCTTTATTATTGTTGTTATCAAATATGATTTGATTTGAACGGTTTGAATTAAAGAAAGCAAAAATAATGAAGAGTACAATATCTATTTATAAATCAAAGAATGTTGGTCATCGCGTGTTTATTATATTTATTTCTCAAACTAGTATACACTTTTACATTTAATTAAAAAACAACACTCTTATGTGGTATTAAATCTACCCTCTTAACACTATGTCTTAGTGTGAACCGAACAAAATTAACATATGCCCACCACGTACCTAGCACGTAGAAATATCAACCCAGGGAGATTATGCCTTCAGATTTTAGAATAATTCAAACTCTTGATTAAAATGAATTAAATTGTAAAAATGACTAGCAAATATCATTAGGATTTTTGGTGACAAGGATGAAAAAGACAATTAATTATTCGTGTAACTTGTTTTAGGGCCTCGTAAGTGCCTTGCTACGACGACATCTGATATGTCTTTTTATTTTAGGGCCACGTCAGTGCTTTGCTATGTCGATAGCTTATATATCTTTTTAAGACCTCCTCAGTACCTTGCTATAACGACAGCTGATAAAGCATTTTTATTTGAGGTGCTCGTCAGTGCCTTGCCATGACGACTCCTGGTATCTCTCTTTTCTTTCAGGGTCTCGTTAGTGCCTTGCTATGACGACTGTTGTATACCCTTTTTATTTAGGTCCTCACCAGCCCTTGTTATGACGACTGCTGATATGTCCTTTTTATGTTAGGGCCACTTCAGTGCGTTAATTTGAAGATATATATATAAAGACAGTGTATGTTAAGGTCACGTCCGTTGCTATGACGAAAGCTGATATATCTTTTTTATTATAGGGCCACGTCAGTGCGTCGCTATGACGACAACTGATCTGTCCTTTTTATTATAGGGCCACGTCAGTGTGTTGCTTTGACCACAGCTGATATGTCCTTATTCTTGCTGTTATCAAATATGATGAAACGGTTTGAATTAAAGACAGAAGATGCCGAGTCCTTAACAATGGAGAGAACATGGAATGGAATTGCTTTAGTTCCGAAACCGTTCAAACTATCACTGAAACCGGTTTAACATTTATTTCGAATAAGAAGTTAGTTTTTTCATAGATTTACATATGTAGGCATATCTGATGTTTAATTTAATACTATTTGCAATTTATTTTAATTATCAATACAGACAGATAAACATATATACTATATATTAGTAATTTGTTTTAACTTGCGGTAAAAAATGCTACATTTATTATGACTTTGCTGAAAGGGAAGTAACTAGCACATGTTAATACAAAATTTTGTTGGCTTTCTTTGACAAATTAAAACCACCGCATTCAAGGAAAATCGTACCAAGGAAAAATCGCTCTTGTCGAAAACTTTCATACTTTTTTGCAAATTCTAAATTGTAAAATAGTACACTGCAAAAAGACCCTCGCAATTAGCAAAAATGCCCATATAACTAAATAGCCCCTTCCAAAACTTTTAACAACTATTAACTATTATAAAATCATATCGCTTTTATTGTGTCTATCCCCATTTCTTAAAATAAAAAGAAAAGTAAAAAAAGGGCTATATGTCTTGTTTATCCAATCTAATTACAATTAAATCTTTACACGCAGCGACCATAGCAAAAAGGGGGGAGCAAGTGAAAGATTTAATTTGAATTAGGTTGTTGTTTATCATTGTTTTTATCTATTTGTGAGATTCTATATTCCATTGATGTTCTAATAGACATATAGTTGAAAAAAATCGGATTATTTAATAACAATTATAGCTGATATAATTATTCCTGCAATCATTTGAGTAATTATCATCATCTGTAATAATCAAGCAAAACTACAAATCCTCGATCATTGTTATTAAAACTTTAATATTTATTCATTATTAAAGTCTACGTTGAAATATAATTGAATATTAACATAGAAGATTTTGCACCATGGCGATTTTAGAAATTCATAGGATTCGGCAATTTTGTTTGAAGTGGGGTGTTTTTCAATGGGGCGATTTTAGTAATTGGAACGATTTTGCTTTCAACGGTGGTTGTCTTTGCAAGGGAGGGGGGATTTTTGTATAAGTAGAGACGTTTTTGACTGGGACGATTTGACGCACTTCTAGCCTTACGCTTGATATCAAATGTGACAATCATAAACAAAGACCGGATTTAGTGCAAGACGCTGTATATTTCTCGTGTCTTCTTGTCAATATGTTGCGTAAATAACGCGTTTCAGACTTATAGGATTGAACACCGTTCTCAATGGATTTATCGGTATATGCACAAGACCAACTCACTCACATATGTTTGTGAGTGAGTTGGTCTTGTTGATATACCGATATTACTTATTTTAATGGGGTATAATTGAGGTTATAATTGGCTATTCAAAAAAATTGTGTTGTTAATTTAAAACGACATTATTATCTTTCTTTGGAACTATAATTAGTTACTGGGACAGTTGTCCTTATGGGAGGGTCTAGCGTTTAATGTTAGGGAAGCACAATAATTCGCCGAGGGGTCCACACAGAACTGGTTGTGGGACCGGGATCTCCAAAGTTATATTGTTGATATGATGATATTCTCAAATTTTAGCATGTTTGCATGCTTGGCAAATACAGGAGAGGCCCGCCTGACAGGGCTCAAATACAGGAAAGGTCCGCCTGACAGGGCTCGAATACAGGAAAGGTCCGCCTGACAGGGCTCAAATACAGGAGAGGCCGGCCTGACAGGGCTCAAATACAGGCGAGGCCCGCTTGACAGGGCTCCTGTTCTAAAATACAGGAGAGGCCCGCCTGACAGGTCTCCTGGTCTAAAATACAGGAGAGGCCCGCTTGACAGGGCTCCTGGTCTAAAATACAGGAGAGGCCCGCCTGACAGGGCTCCTGGTCTAAAATACAGGAGAGACCCGCCTGACATGGCTCCTGGTCTAAAATACAGGAGAGGTCCGCCTGACAGGGCTCCTGGTCTAAAATACAGGAGAGGCCCGCCTGACAGGGCTCCTGGTCTAAAATACAGGAGAGGCACGCCTGACAGGGCTCCTGGTCTAAAATACAGGAGAGGCACGCCTGACAGGGCTCCTGGTCTAAAATACAGAAGAGGCACGCCTGACAGGGCTCCTGGTCTAAAATCTCCTATAAGTATTGATTTGTACACTCCTTAAATCTGTGTTTGACTGCTAACAGCTTAATATGTTACATGTTAATACACTTATTTTGCTAATGTTGATAACTGTATTATTTCTTATTTGAAATACATGTATATCATGATGGTTTTTGTTTTCATTATTGATTTAATCATTTATGATACACTTTATATAACTGTTTTGGGGTATTTTTTGGATGGCGTTTAAAGCCACTTTCAGCAATTTTCCCGGTGTGCCCGGTGAAAACACCCGACCTTTGACCTCTGGCAATCCTTGTCAATTAAGATTGGAGTCGAGTACACCCTGACTGCATTAAGGTTCAAACCTGCACCTTCAGTGTGAACAGATCGTGATTGAACAGGGTAACATGGGGGAGCAAGTAAAAGTTTTGGTAGTTAATTGCAAAAAATTAGTCAGCAACAAGTTTATGGCGCAGAAAAATACTGTTTCATGCTCAGAACTTTTATTTTCGTGATTATCGAATCAAAACGTTTTATAATTGTTGATATGGCGGCAATAAAGATTATATTTTCCTGCTCCTAATATAATATAACTTGATGTTTTTATTTAAATACACTTCTTTTAGATAATTGTCGTATAATTTAAAACAGAAAACAAAACTGTGTTTTACATAAATCGTACAAGGGAGACGAGTTTCCGTACATTAGCACACAACGCATATACATGTAATATATATATATATATACCTGATATGACATCAATTTACATTAATCCATAAATATTCACTGATAATTCTAGTGAAAAGATCAGAATACAGCTAAAATGTTTTTTTTTCATCAGAAGCCAATGAATGTTAATCTTTTGTGACAAATGTTGCTGTTGACCCAAGTTATTTTTTAATCAAAATTCCGACATAGTGTGATAAACTTTTTTTAACTCTTAATGTCTTCACGTGTTTTAAATTACAGTCGTCACTTTTCAATATGTTATCAAAAGTGGTAGAAAAAGGGTATGCATGAGTGGTTCGCAAGGTGGTGGGAAAAAAGGGGGGGAATGAAAAGACCATAGATTAGCTGGACACTATAAGATAAACATTAGAGGTATGTAGTCAGTTAAACATACGTGTGGGTCATACGGGTAAACAGATGTCACGAACAGAGGGGTTAGCAAGCGGAAAACAGGGAATAAACTAGTGCGGACAGGGAGTAAACAAGCGGAGGACAGGTGTGATAAACAAGCGAAGGACAGGGGTTAAACAAGAGGAGGACAGACGATAAACAATCGGACAGGGGATGAACAAGCGGATGACAAAGGGGTAAACATGTGGAGGACAGTGGTAAACTAGCAGAAGACAGGGGGCGAACAAGCTGGCGAGAGGAGTTCAGAAAGAGGTGGACAGAGGCGCTAAACAAGTAGAGTACATAGAGAGAGGTAAAAACGTGGTGGACAGATGGGTACAAGTAGTCTACAGATGGTAAAAATGTTCCATACATCGAATATTAAATATATAAATAATTAAAGAGTACTGCTTGAGTGTACATATTGCGAATAATTTTTAACATGTGAAGCAATCAGGATACTTTTTTCCTTCCTTTTATCGTGTTACAACCATCCGTCCGGATTTTACCAGATATACCACATATATTTCTTTTGTACAACCTGATTCACATGAATACACAACGTTTTTATAATTGTATTTCTGCGTTCATATTTGTCAGGTAAGTTAACTTTAAATATTGATTATCCGTAAGGAAGTATTTAATACATATAAATCAAGTACTTTCATTATTAACATGAGATAGCAGAATAGACAATTGTATTTACTAGGTAACTATTAATAGAGTAGTGGCTGTTTCGATTTTTTTATAACCATCTTTCTTCATATTTATGTGTTAATATACAAGTATTATGTCGTTAATCTACTCATCTTGTTGTAACGTGTGTGACTGGTAATTATGTAATATCCCCGCCTAAACATACATGTGTTATTGTGGTGTTTCATATTCATCATATACTTTTCATAAATATGAAATTTTTTCATATGCAATATGACCATATTTTTCTGAACTGAACAAATATAGCATTCGATTTTGATGACAGTGTACCCATGATAAACATCTCGTGCTTAAGTACTTCCGATATTTCCGGTGTATTCTGATGACATTTGTTGACCTGAAGCATATGATTAAAAGAATGATACTTGACCTTTTCTATATTTGACTGACATTATCCCGAGACAAAGGGTGATACCAGGAAAATATAGAAAAAGGTCATATATCGTTTTGTGTCTATCCAACTTTTGAAAATTAGGCATTTAGAGATTGCTATGGGCTGATCCATATCAGCCAGTGTATCTTGTAATAATCTTTACATCATATACTTCTGGCAAATAGGATAATAGACGTAAATAGCATACTATTTTGCAATAAATTATTACTTTAGGATTTTGTTTGTTTCAATGTATAAGGCTATTTTCAGCGATTTTTCAGCGTCTAGTTATTATTTGGGAAGAAAGCCGGTGTACGCGGAAAAAACTTACAACCTTCGGTATTAGGAAAACTGGCAATCCTTGTCTATTAAGGTTGAAGTCGAGTACACCCTGCCCGCAATGACACTCGAAGCCGCAACCTCGGTGTTGATCAACAGTAGATAGTTAACTATATTAACAAACCGGCTAACGAAGCCCCTAAAAGGTTCTGGCTCGGTCATTGCTGATATTAATGTTGATGTACAGGAAGTTTGTTTTCGTTTGTTTCAATGATTTAAACGCCACATTTAGCAATCTTTCAGTTATATCATGTCGTTCAGTTTGTATTGGTGGAGAAAGCCAGAGTACCCGGAGAAAACCCCCGAACTGCGGTAGGAAAACTGGCAATCCTTGTCAATTAATATTTGAGTAGAGTACACCATGTCCGCAGTGTGACTCGAACCCGCATCCTCAGTGTTGATAGACCATATGATCATTAGTAAACAAAATACCTTAATCACTCGGCCACCGAGGCCCCCGTAAGTAAAGCGCACGATCGGGTCAAATACAGGAATTTTGCACAAGAGACATCTATCAGACCGGGGTGTTCAAATACTGGTTGGTCATATCCATTCATATGCAATCTGCAGATATCCTATTATTTAGCCATACGTAGATGATCATCCCAATTATTCAACTTTAAGCATGTTAATGTGTTATTATTTAAATGGATTTTTCCTGTTATAAAATGAGGTGTAAGTTTTACAAACTGTCTGAAGAATGTATTCCAAAAGAAAAGTTTTTTTTTAATCTTAAAATCAGTGGCGGAAACCTGGGGGCGAGCACACCCGGCGCACTCCTCTCCAAATAAAACCTGGGGGCGAGCACACCCGGCGCACTCCTCTCCCAAATCTGGGAACGAGCACACTCGGCGCACTCCTCTCCCAAACCTGGGGGCGAGCACACCCGGCGCACTCCTCTCCCAATAAACTGGGGGAGAGCACACCCGGCGCACTCCTCTCCAATAAACTGGGGGCGAGCACACCCGGCGCACGCCTCTCCCAATAAACTTCTATCAAAAATTGCAAAACGCTATGCCGAATACCCTAACACTATTTTTCATATGCGACTGAACATATGAGATTATCCAATTAAAATTTCTACGTGCAATATTTTTTGGGGTTAAATGTTGGATACATGCATTCTCATTTGTTTGCCAATAAAAATGCTTGCAATTATCCATGGTGTATGTGCAAATTACCACAACTTTTTTAATAGAAATTTAATGCAACTATGGTAAATTGAAACAAAACTGTAAGTTAAATAAATACATTTATAACATAAAATATTGTAAAAATATAGCAATCTGTCTATGTAATAAAAACAGGAAGTCTGTGTCAGTTATTAGCCATCTTGGCCAATATCTACATTAGTCTGAAAACGGGACGAATATCGATATTAGCCCTGGATACATATATTCAAATATGTGATATATAGATTATCACATAGTAATTTCCATATTGACCGTGGTATAAGCCCTCGGGCAAAAGCCGTTACGGCTGGTATGAGAATCTCGGAGCTAATACCAGGACCAATATTGACATGACCATGCAATACAATATAAGTTGTCTCTTGTTGCAGAATATAAATGTTTTTTTTATCAGAAGCCAATGGATGGCAATGTTTTGTGATAAATGATTTGTTCGACCTAAGTTATTTTTTAATCTGCATATATTAGTGACATCATTTCGCAACATGTGGCACTTTTTTGTTGCAGTTATTGAATAAAAAACGACATAAGGTGAAAAGCAATTTAACTCATAGTGTGTATTAAATTACAGTGTCACTTTATAATATGTTATAAAGGTGACAGGATATGGGTATGCATAAGTGGTTGACAAAAAGGGGTAGGGGGAGGGGGTAAAGTGAAGATAATAGAGCTGGACACTATAAAACACCTAAATACGTGCTAGACAAATGGGGTAAACAAACAATCGTGAGTAACAGAGGATGACAGGAGGATAAAGAAGTGAAGAAAAGGGGTAAACTGGCGGAGAAAAGAGGGGTAAACAATTGGTGAGCAGAGGGGTAAACAAGCGAAGGTCAGCGGGGTAAACATGCGGAAGACAGGGGTAAACAAGCGGAATACAAGGGGTAAACAAGTGGAGGACAGGGAGTAACACACGGAGGACAAAGATAAACAAGCGGAATACAAGGGTTAAACAAGCGGAGAACAGGGGGTATACAAGTGGTGGTCAAAGGGGTAAAAACGGAGAAAGTAGCGCAGGAAAGGAGTAAGCAAGCGGTGATAAAGAAGGGTAAACAAGCGGGAGACAGAGGGGCAAACAAGTAGCTACAATAATGTAGCTCCTTTTTTTCTTTTTTTCTTTTTTGTGGACTGAGTTACAAAGAGGTCCCATTACTCGTAATGGAGCAATCCGGGAGACGGGAGTGATTCACACCCTGGGTTTTTATGCATATTATAAGCTACTAAACTGTTTCCCTAAATTGCTACATTCCTTTTAATGTCTTTGAAGTTTAACTGATATCTCTACAACACCTAATTCGTTAGTTTTACACTTTATTCGAAATAATGGCATTGTTGTCAAAATATGAATTCCGGAAGTGCATAATTTCTTAATTAGATCAAGTTTTCCGGATTTATTGCATTAGCTGGGATCAAATTTTAACCGATACGATTCTACAATTCTACACTCCACAATTTTAATTTTGTCAACAATGCCATGATTACGAAAATTGTGTTAAAATTGTTTAATTAGACATTGAAGAAATGTCAGCTGAACGGCAGAGAAAAGAAAAATATAAATTAAACAAAAATATAAGCAGTTTTATACCGGAAAATATGTATAAATCCCAAGAGTGTTTTTGCTCCAGTAAGTTTGTAGCTCCGTCCAGAAAAAAGGAGCTACAAAAATTCAGGGCTGTAAAGTTTTTATGAGCTGCTCGCGTGAGATTTGCCTAAAAATTGAAAGATCAAAGGAAAAAATGAAAAAATCAAAGAAATTTGCTGCCAAATTGAGGACTAGATGCGTGAGTCTCACGCGAGTTGCGTGACATTTGACAGGTCTGCTACATTATTGTAGCCAGCAAACAAGCAGAGGACATGGGTAAACAAGTGGTGCACAGGATGGAAAACAAGCGAAGGACAAGGTTAATAAGCGAAGGATAGAGGGGTAAACAAGCGGACAGAGGGGTAAATAAACGGAATACAGTGTCTAAGCAAGCAGAGTAAAGGGGTAAACAAGCGGAGGACAGAGGTAAATAAGTGGTCACAGGATGGTAAACAAGCGGAGGACAGGGAGGTTAATAAGCGGAAAATAGAGGGGTAAACAACAGTTGGGCAGGGGTAAACAAGTGTTGGACAGGGGTACACAAACGGAGTTAAGAAGGTAAGCAAGCAGAGTACACGGTTGAAACAATCCGAGAACAGATATGTAAACAAGTAGTGGACAGTGTGGTAAATAAGCGGAAGACATGGGTAAACAAGCGGAGGACAGGGGGTCAACAAGCAGAGTTCAGAGGGGTAAACAAGCGGAGGACTGATGGAGGGTTAAACAAACGGAGGACAGGGGTTAATATGCGGAGGCAGGGTTTAAGCAAGCGAAGGACAGATGGGTAAACAAGCGGAGTACAGGAGTAAGCATGCGAAGGACATTGGGGTAAAGAAGTGCAGGAGAGGGTTTAAACAAGTGGAGGACAGATGGGTAAACAAGCCGTAAACAGGGAGGGCAGAGTAGTAAACAAACGGAGGACAGGGGTAAGCAAGGAAAGGACAGGGTGTTAAACAATTGGAGGACGGCGGGGTAACAAGTAGTGGACAGGGTGGTAAACAAGAAGATGACAGGGTTTAAACAAGTAAAGGATAGATGGGTAAACAAGAGGAGGACAGGGGTAAGCAAGCGAAGGACAAGGGTAAACAAGCAAAGGGCAAGAGGCTTAAACAGTGGTGGACAGAGGGTAAACAAGCGGAGGACAGGAGTAACAAGAAAATGACAGGGTTTTAACAAGTGGAGGACAAATGGTACACAAGAGAACAGGGGTAAGCAAGCGAAGTATAGGGGTAAACGATGAAATGGCAGGAGGCTAAACCAGTGGTCGACAGGGAGTAAACAAGCGGAAGACAGGTGGGTAAACAAATGGTGGGTCGTGGGAAATAAACGGAGTACGGGGAGTAACAAGCAAAGGGCAAGAGGCTTTACCAGTGGTGGACAGGGGGTAAATAAGCAAAGGACATATGGTAAACAAGCGGATTGATTGATTGATTGATGTTTAAAGCAATATTTCAGCTATATTCAGGACGTGAACATAAACAAGCGGAAGACAGGTGGGTAAACAAGTGGTGGACAGTGAGTAAGCAAGCAGAGACAGGGGTAAACAAGCAAAGGACAGGGTTTAAACAAGCGGAGGACAGGCTTTTAAAGAATCGGGGGACAGATGGGTAAATAAGTAATGGACCAGGTGGAAAACAAGCAGAGGGCAGAGTGGTAAAGAAGCGAAAGACGGGAGGTTAAGCGTAGGACAGATAAGTGAAGGGCAGGAGGCTAAACCAGTTGTGGACAAGAGGTAAACAAGAGGACAGGGTGGTAAACAAGCGGAGGACAGAGGGTGGTAAACAATTGGAGGTCGGGTGAAAACACGTCGTACACAAGAACAGAAGGGTAAACAGGTGGATAACTGGGGATAAACAAGTGGTGGACAGAAGTGATTTGGGATGGGCAAAAGAGCGGTGGAGATAGTGTTTCAAACAAAACGATTCAAAATCTCAAATATCAGTGGCGGAACCCCGGGGCGGGAATATCCGGCGCTCTCGCTACCCCTTAAACATAAGTCGAAAATTAAAAAAACGCTCTCCCGTCAACAGTAAAAATATTGATGACCGTTTGAGCAGTAAAAACAAGAACTTTTGGAGTTATTAGTAAAAATGTTTACTGTAAGTGTACTTAATAAAATTATCAATGAAGTATAATGATATTAATATGTATGTTAATTCTAGTTCACCTAATTTTAATAATATTTTTTCTTTATTTACAGGTAGAGCTTAATCTCAGCATGTTCCTGAACGATATATTAAGTCTTATTGCAGACAATGTTTTAACATTGGTATTGGCATCAGGAATAATAGTCCTATTATGTTACTTCCAGTTTTTCCGTGATCCTCCTAATTATCCACCGGGACCCTTCCGGTGGCCAATATTTGGCAATCTATTCCTATTTGGCGGAGGAAAAGATTTCTACGCAGTATTAAAAGACATACAAAAGAAGTATGGTGATGTGTTCAGAATAAAAATCGGACAAAGTACTATGATACTTGTTTTTGGACATAAAAATCTATCAAAATGTATGGTGGACAATGGTGACAACGTGAAAATTAGACCAGACTGGTTGTTCAATCCAAAAGTACTCATGAAGCAGAAAGGTAACCCAGCGTATTCTATATTAAACAAAATAGCGAGTCTGTTAAATTTGAAATTGAGACAGGCCTAGAATTCTTCTGTCTGACAACAAACAGTTATACTGGTTCGTTAGCAGACAATGTTGGCAAATTATGTTTGCGTGTGTCTTGCTTATATTTTTCTGCATACCCAAAAACAGAGCCTCTCTTTACCCTGTTTTTTGCTTATGTCGGAGGGGATGGACTGGGGGTACCTTTCTCCCTCCCTTAAGCTCTTGACGGAAATGGCCGAGAGATGTTCCAATTGGTTAAGCACATTTTAAAGAGATGCAGTAAGCTAATTAAAGTTGCTGCTAATCCCTGTCCTCCTTCCGTACATTGGCAGCCAAAATTTTTGTTTGGTTCATTGACTTGTTCTTTTTGCCAATTAATTTTGTTAACTGAATATAACCTATAGCAAGTTCCCCAATTTTATTCAACCTATCCAGTTAATTAAAATTTTCCAGCAAGAATATTTGTCTCTACTATGTTTACACACGCAATCGTACGAACTTATCGATTTTGTCAGTTATATACTTAAATATACAGAGCTTTGTGTTTTGACATATGGTTTTGTGGCACGTTCGGCCATTTTCAGCTATATAATTACGTCTGATTTCTGTCTCGTGAAACCCTAGATACAATAATGTAGCTCCTTTTATTATTTTTTTTAATGGACGGAGCTACAAAGAGGTCCAATTACTCGTATTGGAGCAAAAAACCATCTTGGCATTTATACATATTTTCCGCTATTAAACTGCTATTTTTTTAATTTGGTAAAAGTTAAAGTCGATTACACTCCAAGGTTCGATTCCGCAAACTTCGTGGCACCTGATATAGCCAATAGAAAAACATCATTCATAGACCACTCGTCCATTATATATGACCCATTGAAGATATCTATCGATTGCGAAAATTGCAACAAAATTTGTTTCATTTTCAGGAGTCTTATGGGCAAACGGCGAGAAATGGGAAAAGCTTTCCAAACTTATAAGACAAAGTCAAATGAACAAGAATGTTTTACTCAATATGGAACGTCAGCTGAATGAGGAACTTGAAGAACTTTGTAAATGTTTTAGTGCCGACATCGCTGTTAATCCGCTGGACCATTTTTACAACATCAATTTGAATATTGTATCATCTTTGGTGTTCGGAAAACGGTAAGCTTATTATGCACATATTATATAATGTATGCATTCCATTTTTTCTATAACCGACTGTTTGCTAATGATCTATGACGAACACACTTTTCTCGTTTTAACAGGTGTGTATTGTATTTATTCTGTGTCAGTTTCCTGAAGTGATATTTTGCATATTGCTTTATCCTATAGTCCCATGTGGTATATAGCGATTTTATGCTCCATGGCCATCTACTTCCTGTTTACCGAATACTGTGTTTGTGAAAGCGGGGTATCACTAGTGAGCATCAGCTTACAAATTTACCTGGTTTCTTTTTTTAGTGGGAGGGCAAGAAGCTGGAGTACAAGGTGAAAATCCCGACCAGCGGTAATAAAAAACTGGCAATTTTTGGCATTAAGATTCGAGTCGAGTACATTCTGCTCTCAGTTAGATATGAATCGGCAAAACCTACAAATATTTAGTAGTGTACTTATCTACCATGAATGAACATAATATTGCGAAAAGAAATTTAATCATCCAAGTTGAGTGAAAAGGAAAGATAAAATATAACGTTGGACTGCAAAAAATGCTTGGGTTAGATCATGTTTTCATGCAATTATAACTATTTTTGGTATTCAATTTACGGAAGTTAATAATGGAGGGAGAACAGTGGCGGATCCAGGGGGCGTAAGGGGCGTACGTCCTTTAAAAAAAGGAAAGGAAAAAAGAGAAAAGGAAGGGTAACAACCAACGCCGAAGGCAAAAAAAGTAATCCCCGCTCGTCCTCGCAATAAATTAATGCATTAACGGTACTACCCCTGCCGTAAATGCGCCTCTGCGAGGCGCGGGAAGACCACTTCGAGGCTCTCCTTTTCCGATATCCCCTTTTTACGCCCCCCCCCCTTTCGAAAATCCTGTATCCGCCCCTGGAGACCATTTTAAACCTGGTACATTGTCTTTCGATGGTATTGCTATCGAGAAACGTACCTTTTAAAAATCGAAAACCAAAATAAAACTTAAGGCTATTTTGTGTATAGGTTCAAAGTCAGTTAAAGTGCGCCATTTGCACTGGAAAAACGGCTGAAGATTTTCGGCTTTGAAAACAAGACAAATGTATTTATTTTGTAAGAACTATATTTGAACAATTAGAAAACAAAAAAGGTAGCTCTTGAATAACAAGTTCACATCAAGAAAAACATGAATATACATGTGGTGGTATTTTGGATGGTGAATTACGTTACTTCTGTCTACTGTAACTATATCAAACATATTTTATCGTAAAAAGAACCATAATTGCATATAAAACACATTTATATGATAGATATATGATTGATTTACCAAATAAAACATTTAAGAAACCCAACATTAACCAACTCTAAAAGATATCAGTCAACTCCTTGATACTTGAACAATAAAAAGGAAAATAGACGCTTTAAAGAAAGAGTGTCTATTTTTCAATGTTGATACTCTTTTATTTTCAAAGTCTAAAGACCATTTAAATAAATATGTTCGTTTGTTGACCATTAAAGATAATACTTAACAAATTTAAAAGACTTGAAATTTTATCAAACAGATATTTATTACACTTTACAGTAGTAGTACCATGTGTAACGTAATTCACAGAAGTCCATAAAATATATACAATTTTGTTATCTTATGTTTAAATTGAAACCATTATAGAAAAAGAGCTTTTGGGTTATGATTATTTTTTTTGGTACAATGATTTGCAATATCTTTGCAACGATATTAACACATAAAACATAAAATCTTTTAAAATGTCACATTAAATTCCCAATGCGAAGAAATATTAAAAAAATCCCCAGTTACACAAATGAAATTGTGCTGTTCACAACGGTTTGATTAAAGATAAACAATGGGCTATGATCATTTCACACCATTAAATGTTTTGGAACAAATGGTTGTGTATTCAGTACTGTTGTATTGACAATTGTCTTTTTACACAATAGTGAATTACGTTACACAAGAAAGTAAGAGTGATAGATCTTTACTACATGATTTTCTAAACTATTTATTGTCATGGTGTTGTATTATAATTTATACTTATTTTTTGCAAATGCTTTCAATTATAGCAAGATAAAATTTAAAATGAAAGTGCCATTTTAAAACAAACTGATATATCCAACTGGTGTTTGGTAGTATCGATAAGGAAATGTCAACGTTTCCAAATGCCTAACTCCTTCTAAATTGTATGCCTATCTTCGGTTAGTGTTTAAACATTTTTTTCACATCATTTTATCAACTTTTACCATTTTTTGGAAACAAACTATAACATAAATGTGCATGTGATTTACGTTACAATACGTAAATTACGTTACACTATACTTTGTGCCCTCACGTGACGTAAATACAAATGGAATCAATATTCCATATTCACAGTTCTGCAGTATATTATATATTGTGTCGTTTAATAATAATTTTCGCTGACAATTAATGCTATATAATATGTGTTCTTGTTAAATATGTACTTACGAGTGATGGTAATGTTTACACAAGAAAATGTTTCAAATGTCTCCCGCTTGGCAACTTAGTTTTCAATAAACGCCCTTATTTTAGGCGGTGTCAAAAAATAATGTTTCCAGGTAATTTGTTCCTATGAAATAAGTTTTAGAGCATGTTTACTGAATATACCGTAACGTAATTCACTGCAACGTAATTTACGGACATAGCATTTGCAAATATATGAGAAATGTTTTAACAGCTAAAAACAATGTTTATATGGCAATTATGGTTAACATCAGTGTGTTTATTACTCACAGTGTTTGACGCTTATAGCATATACCTATTATGAGGAAGGTACCGTAACGTAATTCACAATTAAATGCAAAAAATTAAAAATTGAAATTAAAGACTAGTTTTTAGGCCAAAATTATTCATAAACCTTTTAATCATGATTTATAAATATTTTGAAGCATTTTTGTACATATTCGTTCACGAATCATTACTCAAATTTGTTTGCAATACGACTATCATGAAATTGTAACGTAATTCACAGCATTTTATGGGACACAAATACTGTGTTGTTTTTTTTTATTTCCAAATATACTGACATAAAAACACAGTGTTTTTATCCAAATTCTGACAATTCTCTATCATAGAAAACATATTTCACTTATTTATTTCGCTATAAATTTCCTTTCTTTGTAAATAAATTTAGTACTCCAAATTTGTGACATAATGGTTTTTACTATGTAGGCTTCAAAATTAGTCAGTGTTGACCAATTAATGAGTCAAACAGAACATTATTGTTAATTTTTTCAACGCGTAATTACCTACGAGTTAAATTAAAGTCAAATTCCCATAACAATTATACTATTGGTCATCAAAAAACGTCTTTGACCACAATATTTGTAATTGGCGCACTTTAACTGACTTTGAATGATAACCGGATTCCGGAGTATGCCGTCTTTTGTAAGATGCAGTAAATAAATATTATGTCTATAATTTATTAAGTTGAACCACTTGAACATAAGTTTTAATTCAAGTATATTTATGATTGAATATATGATAAAAGAATTATATGTGCGCAAATTTAGAAATCTGTTTTTAAACTAGTGCCAACTGCAGGACTAAGCGTCACATAGGACCTCAAGGGAAAATTCTAATGCATTCTTTTCAGAAATTGCAATTCTGACTCTAAGCAGGGACAGTCTATACTAAGTTAGTATAGACTGTCCCTGCTCTAAGCGAATGTTTATTATGTCCTTACAGATAGTATGCTTTTATTTCGATCTAAAATCCGAGATGCTTGCTGCGCAAGTCTTTTTGTTATATAACAGCCTACTGCGATTATTAAATTAATGTTTATCTGGACCTCTATAGGTACAATTATTTAGCCAACCTAAAATTGAAAAGACAATTTTGCATGCATGTTTTTAATATCAGATTATCTTTCTCTTTTAGCAGCTACATGTATATTGTCCAGTTGATCTGTATTTTGCATTGATTTTTTTTTTGTTTGAATGGTATTAACGTCCAGTTTGTATTGGGGTCGGAAGCCGCAGTACCCGGAGAAAGCCCCGTGAAAACTTGACGTCATGATATTGCTGAAAAATTTCTGAAAGTGGCGTTAAACCACATTTCAACAAACAATTATAAAATAACTTCTGTAACATAGATAAAATTTTTTAAATGCGTTCGTAAAATAATTATCATACCGACAAATATGTATAATAATTCGGCGACGAATTGATGCTTTGCATCAAAAATTATCTTTGTTAATATATTCGAGTAACTATGATATCTTAAAAACTCGGCCACCGGGTCCCACCAAAGACCAAAGCAAATATTCAACTTAACACTGTCAGCAAGAAATATTGAACATTATTATGGATATTCTCATTTTCATAACTCAAATCATTGCATTGTATCACACGTGGCGTTATAACTAATTTCAGGTACGGTTTACTGAGCTATTGCGCGATAATATAGTTCGATGTTTGCATTTACCGAAGTAAGTACTTTCTATCTGTAATATTGTTTTCACTATTTTTCAGGTGAAAAACAGTATGTTTTGTAGTGCGAAATGTAATAATTTTGTTCTTTGCATTTGAATAAAAATATAATTCTGTTCATATATTCGTACGCGATCAAGCTGGCTAGTGTTGTATTCATTACATTATGTGCACGTGATTATGTGTCATAACCATTTATTGTAAATCACGTGTTGTAAATGTGTTGAACAAATAAACATTTCGTACTATTATCATAAATGCACATTAAATCTGCTCTCATCTGAATTTAATTATATAGCAAGAAAAGGTATGCGTTAAACCCATATCCAGAGATGTTCGATTTATATGTTATAGGTGTATCCCATTTGGTTTAATAGTTTTTTTTTTCAATTTGTTTTATTTAAAATTTTATCATATGCTGTAAAGGCACGTGTGTAAAGCCAAGGGATGCAAATATAGACGATTGTGAAAGGCAAGAAATAATCATCTTGATTAAAATATCTCAACTTTGAGAAGAGTACTGTAATAAAAAAAGCAAAGTTTTCGAAGGACATATATATGTTTACCAATAAAAATACATTGACCATTGTCAAGTGGTTCTGTGGGGGAAAATGTGAATGTAAGATCGGCAGTTATCGCGTCCTCGGAAAATCAAAGAAAACATACCGACAAGTTACAATTTTTATTGATTTAATTTTACTGTAATTAAAATTGTTTCAAAAGATTTGCAATTAAATGTATTTTAAACGTCAAACTAGCATTCATGTGCATAAACATTGCTAAGAACTTTATAAAATTTTCAGAATTTAAAATAAAAAAAAAACAATTAGAAGAAGAGTCTTATTTTGCAAAACAATTGATGAGATTATTAACTTCTACAATTATTTTCAACAATATAAACTGTTGATGACCTTTATCAAACAATCAATCTATTTTCTCTATAAAGCATGACCAATACACGTTTATTGACGTTCTTTTATTGGTTTTAGATCAAGTTGAATCCAATTATCACCATAACAAATGCTTATCTATGTTTCATTTAAATTGTTGTCAGCAACGAATAAAACAGCGAAATTTATTGCGTCACGTTTAAGAAATTAAGGTCCGTAACACCGTTTGTTAGCGCCAAAACACTTAAGACATTTATTTCATATCAGTAAAATTATGTTTGTTTTAATTGGATAAAACAAGGTCAGCTGGTATTAGTTAATTTGCAGTAATTTGACGTGAGGGCATTATCACGCCGTGATAACGCCCACGGGCGTTATCACGATTTGGTAATGCCATCTCCAGTAACAAGCAACATAAAACTGTTTTTCTTTTAATTTATAAAAAAATATATGTACATGTACAACCCAAATGAGGAAAAAATGTCATAAAGTTTAGAAAACTAACTGTGTATTGCCTAAAAATGCCAAACAATGATATATCATGGGGTCAAACATTCAAATCATACAGCAAGCAGCTACACATACATAATACAGTCTTAAACACATAGTTTCTTAATTCTTCAATAAAATAAATATAATAGTTGCTTATATAGCTGGCATTGTCATGATACTTGACAGCACTCGGGAGAGTGGTATTGCCTTTAACATTGATAATGCCCTGGCCTTTGGCTCGGGCATTATCAATGTTTCAGGCAATACCACTCTCCCTTGTGCAGTCAAGATATCATGACAATGCCCTCTATATAAGCAACTATTGTATAATTAAATAATGTGTCATAACTGCTAAAATACATTGAAAAGCACTTCAGAACATCATTAATATATTACTTATATTTAGCACCTAAAGGCAAAATAATTTAAAATGCAGTGCCTTTAAGTGTACGTAACATATAATGTACGTAATGTTAATGTAACGGTAATTTACGTTACATTACATGTGATGTTATATATTATTTTCCATTACACTATTTATTGTAGATGAGTTTGAGCCAACAAAATTATTTATATTTGTATTTGTATTTGTATTTTAATAATCTCTCATATTACAATACAAAATGGGTTCCTGTTTTAATCCTCCATTTACTTTAATTGAGTTTCCCCGATATGGTTCAACCATATCTTCTCTTGTTTATGTGATTGATTTCTATTGATAGCTTCTCCTACGACGACCCAGACTTCAAACACATGAGTAAAAGGTTAAAGTTTATTATGGATAATATGAAGAACAGAAAGGAACCGGTGTTTAGCTGGATTGCCTACTTTACTCGATCAGAAGTGAGTATTTGAGACTGTAATATAGATGGTAGTGCTTTCGCGTATAAACGATGAAATATCATCGTTTCTTTACATTCTCGTGTCTATTCAACACAAACGTATGCGCATGGGCATGTCTGCGAAAGTGTAGGTTATCTGTGGTATTCGGCGGCTATTAAGAGCTGTTTCATAACATTTTCAGGTATTTATTTGTACTCACCTGTAAACTTCGTATCACTTACGGTGAAGAACCTTTTTTGCGACGTGGATTTTTTAAAAATTTCTGCCTAGTACAATATTTTGTATACAAATTTCAGAATTGTTTAGACAAATTTAACTTACTTGTCAAATTCCTGAAAAGAAACACATTTTACTTATCTCTTAACTAAAAGTAAATGACAGCATATCAGAATATGGTGGTAGATAGTTTGTAAAGAGACATCAACATTTTACAGTTTCTATGAAGTATTATTACGATTGAACATTAAACATTACAAGTTTAGCTTTTCTAAAAAGCTAACCATCTCTTAGCTGTATTACAAATTTTATGGATTTATTAAAGTATCTGTTTTTTGTAATTTATATGTAGGATAGGTAAACAATGTACATGTACCTTGTAAGGACATTGTTTACGCTAAACTATTATCCAATGGTGCTTGAGAGATTTAAATGCCTGTCGTCACAAAATAATTAAACAAAAGTTGACTCCCTAAACAAATGTTCAAAATGAGCGGTAAAATGTTTTGTTAAAATTTTCATCAATATCAGAACGAAAATAAAGATACAGAATTTGTTCCTAACCCAAACAGCTTTAAAAAGTAGGGAGATTTTGGTACAATGTTTACCTTTTAATTGTTCACTGACCAAAGCATTGAATGAAATAGAAGTCAGTATGTGGAACTTAGTTTACTACACTAAAATACTGATTAACGAAAATAAAGATATAGAACATATATTTTTTCCAAAACAGCTTTATAAAGTAGGGAGATTTTGGTACAATGTTTACCTTATAATTGTTCACTTACCAATGAATTGAATGAAATAGAAGTCAATATGTGGAACGTAACATTACTACACTAAAATACTGATTACAACCCCGATTCAACCTAAGAATATATCGAAATTTCAGTATACACATGCTTGTGCAATCCTGACGTAAACCAATGAAATGACAATGATATTTATAGATTTAGTAAACCACCCAATCAAGTAACAGAGAGTCATTTACTCCGAAGACTGATCGGAGACGGTAATTATTTTTCTATGCAGGTTGCCAATCTAGTTGCCAAAATTGAAAAATTTCATGCGTTTGTAAAACAAAGACTAGACGACCACAAAGCAAGTTATAATTCAGCAAAGCCACGTGATTTGTTAGACATGTACATTGATGAATCTAGAAAAAAATCTGATGAATCAGTTTTAGGTATGTAACGTGAGGATCAATATACATGATACTATAATAAAAATAACTACATATGTGTTGTAATATGTGTTCTCGCTATTTCAGTGACAGTGTCGTTATTTTTGCTTAAAATCAATGGGAAAAGCTTCATTTGAAAGATTTTCCAAAACAATTTACGTTTATCACTTTTAAAATATCAGGGTGCCGTTTCATAAAGCGTTCGCTAATTAACAAGCTCGTTATCCCATGCAATTCAAATGGGTTATCCCATGCAATTCAACATGCACGTTGAGCTAACGATCGCTTTATGAAACGGCACCCAGTTTTTCACAAAAACTCATACGATCGGGTGGCGGAAATTTTTTGCCGACGAGAACTTCTCCGTGACCAGTATATGATTAATTTTTTAAGCCTGAGTACTTTGTGAAAACCGCCAACATTTAGCGCGAAAATTATTACCTTAAGGTTGAAGACGTTACGGTGTCGAAATCTAACTGATAACCTGCTGTATCAAAGTGAGTTTCAAAATTTTAATATTTCGCAGTTACTACTTAATACAGGAGACTAACTATTTCATAGCCAACTAGGAATATACAAAAACATATTACCAAAATATTCCAAAGATATATTAGTTCTAAAATAAGTTTGGAATTTTTAGCACGAACGACCACCCATACACATTAAGACTAGTTCAATGCGTCAAAATTAATGTCATAATTACCAGCAGCATGTGTTATTTTTATTGTTTCAGAAATAGATCTGCTTCAGTCAGTTCTAGACCTGTTTATTGGTGGATACGAGTCATACACGATAGCCGTGTATACATGTGTATTTTACTTAGTAAAATATCCAGATGTACAGTCGAAATGCAGATTGGAAATGAAACAGGTATTGTTATGTGTTTTCGATAACATATATTTTATGTTCTCATATTAATCACTATATATACCTAACTTTATTTGTAGCCTGCACTTCCCGGTGCAATATTTTTTGTTTATTCAATGTCGTCGATGATTTATTGTTTGTTAACATGTTCTCATTCGACTATAGATAAAATTCTGCTCTCTGAACTTAGCCTTCAGGTGATAAATTAATTGTAGCATGTTACGTCATGCAAATATCAGAATTCAGACTTAACTTTATTAACTACGTGTAAAAGGATAATAATGGATAACTAATAACATTTATTTTAGTCAGCTGTTTTAACAACTGCTTAGATGAGAACTTAAGCATGTGAAAGCTAAATATATTAGAAAACACAAGACATCACATTAGAATTTATTGTTAACTTGTTGTCGTCCTGAATATTGCATGTAGCTGTACTTAAAGACTTCTCGATAAACGTTAAGCAAATATTCAGACAATCAATCAAAAAGTGACTATATCTTCTACTTTACATTTGGTTAGAATAATTAATTGGGCTATGTATTTGTGACAGGTACCATTATCAATTAGTTAAGGCCACTGTACCTTGGTTGTAACGTGAGACTTGGTAGCCGAGAGATTAAGGTAGTTCATCTACTATTGATCACCGGGTCTGTCAGCACTAAGATTGAGGTTCGAGTCTAAATGCAAGCGGATTGCTCTCGACTCCAATCTTAATTGACAAGGATTGGCGGTTTTTCTATCGAAGGTCGGGGTTTTCTTTGGGTACTCCTGCCACCTCCCCCCCCCCATAAAAATTGAACGCCATGATATAGCTGAAAATTTGCTGAAAGTGGCTTTAAAGACCATTCAAACAAACAACAAAATAAACATTTGTTGCAACAACTTGTAGAACATTCATGGTGACAGATCAGTTACAATGGATGACAGAGATAAACTCCCCTATGTTACGTCGACAATCAAAGAAATACTTAGAATTTCTAAACCAGGTAAATTTAGTATTTCTCACATAAAGACTTGAAAAAACTTGCGACACTCGATTTTGATATGAACAAACAGATACGCCAAAAATTCTTAGCTAAGATTGTGTATTCTTGGTTTCATCCATGGCGCTGGGACATTGGAGTGAATCGTGGATAATTGTGTTCACAAATAAATTGCGAAACAAATATTTGTAATTAATTGTAATAAACACAACGTGTTAAAATGAACACTTTACAGTATTCTTATTTTTCTAACATAAAGGTTCAGAAATGATATTATGCTCTGACCAATCAAACTGCAGCTTCTCCGATGACGTTAATTAATACATTGCCTCTTGCAATAAAAGCTATAGAAAATCACAGAGAAGCCACAATAGTATGGTATGTTGTTAGATCACACACAACTGTGAACTTTTTATAATACCATGATAAACGCAGCCATGGAAATGTTTACCATATAATAAACACACTTTATTTTATGTTTAGCACTATATGACCTATTTTTATATTCACAGTTTCTCTGTCTATTCAACGTACAAACACGGAAAGCCTGGCTATCGGTCAATACGTAATTCCTCCCAAGTCGGTCATTGTGTTTGAGTTGATGGATCCTCAATTAGATTCAAGTTTATGGGATAAACCACACGACTTTAACCCAGATAGATGGACAAAACAACATACAGAAGGATATATACCGTACGGAACTGGTTAGCATCATTTTATTTAGTTAACCTCTACTAATTAGATTTACATAGGTGACCATTATAACATTTTATAGAATACTGAATTTACCTTATGTTTAGTCCGAGTCTGAGAAAAAAGGCGTTTGACGGAAGAGGATCCTCGGACTACCTTATGTTCACTATTAGTGACAACCTTATTATCTGAAAATACCATGGCTTTGCTAAAACATATCTTACCGGCACAACAAGATTAAAGTCTAATAAGAATGTTGTGTAAAGTTTACATAATGACGTCACAAATATAGCTAGTTTCAGTTGTATGATTGATAGAAACAGGTGCCAATATGTCAAGTTTCGTACAAAATTTAATATTACTTAAATATATTTTGGAATCATTTCACGTCTAGAATATTTCTGCATCATATAAACTTAATTTTAAACATGTTCATTTATTATTACAATTTTAATGCAAAGTGAAAATAGAACTGCTTACTTCTTTTAAAGCCTACTTTTAACTACGGCATCAACTGATTGGCTATTTAGTAGAGGTTAACCACAAAAGGCCAATCAGGAATCAAGACAAGTGATAATGACTGTGACTAGTTGATGATGGTTGTAGCTGCAGACTCAAATTGATATGTACCTGTAGATGTTTATCGAAATGGAAAACGTTTCTGTTAAAATCCATTCATGAAGCGACAGAAAGCTGTTTCTCGTCCCAATTTTCCATCGCTAACATTAAAAAAGCAACAAGCGCATTGACAAATTCTTAGTTTGTTTCCTTTGGTTTTTGTTTTTGTTCCAGTATCAAACACCCAACACAATGTAACAACCAATGGAAAACGTTTGTTTTAAAGCGAATATCTTTTAAGTTGAGGGTCAAATATGTGTTAGGGAATCAGAAAATAAAACAAGTATATATTACATGTCATTTATGGTCGCTTGATTTAATCTAAGATCACGTCTGTGCGTTGCTATGACGACAGCTGAAAGATGTTTTTTTATTTTAGGGCCACGTCAGTGCGTTGCCACGACGACAGCTGATATGTCCTTATTCTTGTTGTTATCAAATATGATGAAACGGTTTGAATTAAAGACGGAAGACGCCGAGTCCTTAACAACGGAAAGAAGATGGAATGGAATTGCTTTAGTTCCGAAACCGTTCAAACTTTTCCTGAAACCGGTTTAACATTTATTTTAATTTGTCTTTATATCGATGTTACTTGTTTATAGCTTTACATATGTAATCATGTTTTGTTTTATGTTTTAAATGAAAAAAGGCACAGAAAATACGTCACAATAAATATAGCAACGAAAGTCACAGGAAAATATACCACGATATACACCTGGCAAAAAGTTAGGGACCACCAGGATTTTAGTGGAGGTGATTTTTGAAAACCAATATTTTTATCAATATATAACCATCCATTGTTCATTTCACGTTTCGTTTAAAATAGTCGACTATTTTAAAGAAGTTTATGATTTTACTATTCAAAATGTATAGAAAAGACCAACAAGATGTCGTTTGTAAAAATATGCCATAAAAACAAAAAAAAAGTTTCAGTTTGAACCGCTCATAATGTTACATACAAAGAGTTGGCAGGTTGAGGGTTATAACGATGTAAGAAGAAATCATTTTTAAACATTTATTCAAGAAAAAAGAGACAGTATTGTGTGTATCCACCACGCTTCCGGTGCATTTCTTGAACTCGTCTCCTCATGCTCTGGACAAGTCTGAAGTCTACGTTGAGGGAATTGCCTCCACTCCTGAATTAAAGTATCACGCAATTCTTGAATGTTCTGACATGGAGGGTCACGTGTATTCACTTTCAAGCCTAGATAGTCCATGACATGCTCTATCGCATTCATATCCGGAGACATGGCAGGCCATGGTTATGTCTCAATTGCCTTATTTGCAAGATAATCTTTGACGACGATGCCTGCACTATGAAGTCTTGCGTTGTCGTCCATGAACACGGGACTGTTTCCAAGTGGATGCGCATCAAAATGGGGCACAATACGGGGGTCCAGAATCTGTATTTTAAAGCAGTTATTGTGCCATCTAAAGGATATAATTCTAACTTACAGTCATATGAGAAGTAGCTCCAAACTGTCACAACGCCAGCACCGAACGCTGTAGTTCCCAGAACATGTGCAGGATCAAAAGCTGTGTTGCGTTGACGTCATACTCGCATCCTACCATCAACTGGTTTCAGAAGAAAACTTTCGTCGGACCAATAAATTCTTTTCCAAGAGCGAATATTCCAACCGATATGGTCGACCGATTTAAAAATTTTAACAATAGCTACTACAAACCTAGATTTTGTTGATAACATATGTACAAAGAACCAAAAACAATTATTTTTTTTATTTATTTGAAGCAAAACCTGGTTGTCCCTAACTTTTGGTCAAGTGTATATATAGGAACCAAAGTCACAGGAAAATATGTCACGATATATATATATATATATATATATATATATATATATATATATATATATATATATATATATATATATATATATATATATATATATATATATATATATATATATATATATATATATAATTTGTCAAATATGAATCAAGGTCACAGGAAAATACGTCATGATATATATAGGAACCAAACTCACAGGAAAATACGTCACGCCACCTAGTTGCCATATCAGCTGACATACTTACACTCGCAGACTCGAGAACAAGAAAAACCACCATCTTTCATACAGACATATCTCCTCCTCAAAAGACTCGCATATAGGCATTCTTTCTTTCCTTTCACAATGCCGCAAAGAAACCAATTACCGGCTTCTATTGTTCCTGCTTCATCCATTGACAGCTGTAGAGAAATGCTAACTGTACAATCAAATAAACAGCAATGCATTAAATGTACATAGTTTTAAATCACATTTTTTAAATATTATTGTTGTTGTTTGGCACGTTCAGATTTATAAGCATTCGGCCTTATTGTATATATTGTCTAACCGAAATTTGTCAAATTAGAGCAGCCCAGCGCGTACCCGGGTGGTGGATAGGGGAGACCTCGTTGGGTGGTTGTCAGGTCATAATACGGAAAGCCTGACCGCGGACCGTAGTGGGTAACGTGTTTGGAGAGTGCCACGCTACTTGCACGATAAAGACCCCTTTTGTAGATTTCGAAAAAGAGTAGGTTCATTGTAGCCGCTACAAAAGTCTAAATGTTCCGCCCCTACCCAAAACTCCATACTTTTCCAGTGGCAGTTAAAATTGTATTCCCTGTGACCCATCCCACCCCATTTTCCGCTGATTTATTGTTTGTTAACTTTTTCTCGTCCTGAATATAGCTGAAATACTGCTCGCTGGACGTAAAGCAGACATCCAATCAATCAATCAATCAAATTTGTCTACGCATGCAAAACATGTAATCATCGATTACTAATGGTAAATTGTATACCTAAAGAAGAAAGAAGATGAAGAAGATTTCTAAACGTTAATCTATTTATTTTTTTACAAGATAAATGATTCATAGAAAGTTAGTTTTTAAATTGTCGAATATTTTATTTAAATTACATCAGAGACGACGTAACTATCACAGATAATTGGTAATAATTTGACACATTTTACTGTCTGAAGGAACTGGAAGAGGTTTCTACCTGTTAAATATTCCTTTCGCTTCATATACTGACAATCTCGATATAGCCTATATTATAGGCTGTTACTTAGTTTTGATGATTTCTAAACTATCCGTCCCCAAACCAATCCGTCCCCTAGTCCTGGGACGATTCGTCCCATGGTCGTTCCGTCCCCAGGTCGATCCAGCCCCAGTAAAACCAAAGGTAGGTAAAATTAGTTCATGTATATATATTTAGTAATGGTGACAATAAAAATAAAAACATAAAAGAACATATAAGGTGAACTTTTATTATTACATTATTGTGCCAACCTGTAAATAAAAAATATTATTGAGTTATATAAATTATATAATATTATTTGTTTGTATATATTGTTTTCATTTTATTTCTTTTTATTTTTTGTAGAGAACATGAACTATTTACATTCTGCCAGTATAATCCCAATAGGCTCTTCTGGCTCAATTTCAGCAGTAATGTTGAATGAGTAATCTGGCTCTGGCTGTGTTTCATCAGCTGGTTGTGGCTCCGGTACTGGGTGTGCTTGTGGCTCTTGCTCAGGCTCAGTGATATCATTTAGGTCAACTGGCCTGACAGTTGTTATGCAGTTTAAAAATAATCTAAGTTTAATTACCTCTTTGTGCACTGATCAAAACTGTTATCATCATTTAATGAATTAAAAACAATATTTTGTTTATTTAATTTTGAAACTAATTTTAATTAACACTGTATCAATTTCCAATTAAAAACAAATAACATATAATTAAATATAATTAAAACAATATTTTGTTTATTTGATTATTAAACTAATTTTTATTTACAACTGTTAATTTCCACTAAAAAACATTTTAAAATAAAATTCAATATAATTATTTACTGGGGACGGATCGACCAAGAAATAGGGGACGAATCGTCTGCTGGGGACGGATCGAGGCTAAACAAGCTAACTTTTTAAATGACCCATATTGTTGTTATCCAGAGAATTAGCTCCCCTATAATAATTTGACTTACTTCCGCTTTAAAATTGCAGACAATCGATTCTCCAGTCTGCAACAATTTTGAGGCATGTTTTGGAGTCGATCAATGATTCATCTTTAATACTAATTTGGTAAGTTGAGGAGTGAATAATTAAGCAAGTCAATACAAACAAAATCGTTCGCATAACGTATCCAACGCTGCCATTTCTTGTAAAAACACGTTTATTCTTAACTGACAGTAGTGTTTGTCTTAAAAGAACTCTTCCTCTGGCTCTGTACTCAATTCGCCTGATGATGTGTGAGACGCGTTTGACGACTCGGGTGGTGGGGGGGGGGGGGAACAGTATGACTGAAGTTTACGCACTATTTTATTTGTTTAACGAGATAACATGTGTTATTTCCCCAGATACTAGTTAACAGTTCTACCTTGAGTACAACATTAAAAGACTGGAGACATCTTCTGATTAGCCACAGACCACAGGGTGAGTGCCAGCCTCAATTTATACCATCATTTTGTACCCTTTTTGTCTTTTTTGAAAAAATATCAAAAATGGCTAATAGCACACTTACAAACAGCTAAATTTTCAGCCACTTCCCCATACTGGAAGTTCCTAGTGCTCACCCATAGAGCCGCCCAGGGCACCCCTGAGTGACAAATAGGAGAGACCCTTTTGATTGCTGCTGTCAGGTCATAATACAGAAAGCTTGGCCACAGACTGTAGTGGGTAACATGTTTTAATAATGCCATGCTCCTTGCTCAATAAAGACCCCTTATGTAGAAAAAAGAGTTATAGGCTCATTGTAGCAGCTACAAAGGCTAAATTCTCCACCTCTACCAAAAACTGCATACTTTTGCAGTTGCAGTCTTAATTGTATTCCCTGTGTCCCATCCACCCCATTTTTCATTGATTAATTATTTCTTAACTTGTTCTTGTCCAGAATATAACTGAAATACTGCTTGCTGGACATTAAGCAAACATCCAATCAATCAACCTATATTCTATACATTGATTGTACTTTTCAAATGGCAGTTACAAGCTTTTTTCTTGTTGGTCTATCCCTAACCAAGTTGATGTAATGTTAAACTTGTTATTTACTCTTTTCCGGAGGGTGCATAATCAACTGATTAATTTATGAGTATTTTTGTTCCTTTTCTGTCAAAGCCATAATCAGGGCTGTTAAAATATTTATCACATGTACTATATTATTAAGTGTTTCTGTGTCTGTGCGACATGTTTTTCGCTGGCAAATGAAAACTGCTTTCCACATTTGGTCCTTTTAAAATGTGGAAAAGTTTTCATTTTTCATTTTGATGGAGCAATTTTTGTATAGTAAATTTTGACCTCAATTACAACAGAAGTGTACCTTTGGAAGAGTTGATTGTTGTCTATTCAAATCCTTTGGGAAATGTTGTCTGCAGTTAATGCTTGAAAAGTCTTGGGGTTTATCAGAATACAATTGAACATTACCAAAGAAGACAATCTTTTTGAAAACAAAACAAGGTCTCTATATAGAAACTAAAATGGCTGACTTCCTATGTAAAATTCACTTAGCAAATGTCAAGAGCGATTTTGGAAATGTCAACAACAAAGCATAATATAAAATTTGGACGTGTTATCATGAAAACTGGATTTTTGCACTACAAAGGTGGATTATGGAATAATAAAAAAATGCAAGCAAAACACTGAGTGCAAGGGAGTGTTACTTTTAGTATAGTGTTTTATTTGTCCAGAAGAAAAGTACCACGTACATGTACCTTCTCTAACTATCCAAATATCTGTTTTTCTTCAGATATTAAATTTGTATACTTGATAATAAAACCTATTTTTTGTTCAATATTCCTTTTAGTTGTGTACTAAAGTTTACATCTTTACACTAAACAAAATTTCTAGAATCCCCTGTAGACTACAGTGTATATATGTGTGTCTCTTATTTAATCAAATTAAAATATGCATACTCAGATAAACAGGGACCGATTATGGGGAAACCAATACACAATACTCAGATTTCACTAACTAGTAATACTAAGTATCAAAGTCAGTTTGTCTTTTTTTTTTCTTTCACAACAATATTTTTGTAAGTATATATATATAAATATTCAGTAAATTATACAATATTTTTGTTATAAAACTGCATAATTTTTAAACAGTATT
Organism: Limnoperna fortunei; assembly: GCA_944474755.1. Lineage (NCBI taxonomy): Eukaryota > Metazoa > Mollusca > Bivalvia > Mytilida > Modiolidae > Limnoperna > Limnoperna fortunei. The sequence goes on from OX104123.1 coordinate 48,418,600, forward strand.
TGATTGTTTGTTTTTGTTTGAATGGTGTTTTAACGCCACTTTCAGCAATTTTTCAGCTATTTCATGGCGTCCAGTTTTTATTGGGGGAGGAAGCCGGAGTACCCGGAGAGAACCCCCGACCTGCGGTAGGAAAACTGGCAATCAGTATTTGAATGTGTATGTATATATGAGTTTAAATGAGTGTGTGTGAGTTTTAATCTGTATGAACTTTTTTTTCCGTTTTTTTCTTGTAGGAAAATAAATTTTAAAAAAATTATAGTCAATAATAAATATTCATACATTATGCAACCTCCTAACATCTTTGTCAGGTGATCTGGTTGTAGGGAGGTATTGTAAAAAGCCTGACTATGAAAACAAAAAAAAAAAGTATCAAAGTCATAACGCTTTGATTATGTTGATGAAGTTTGTAAACTTGTATGATTCCTACAGCTGAAAACCAAATTAATGATCAGTTATTTATGGGGATAATTAATTATTATCAACCCTCTACCAGTTCTTGGAGTGAGTTTTTTTACTGCTGATCCAAAATAATACAATTGTCTTTTGAGACAAATGATAGAGTAATCCCCTCCCCATGAGAATACATGTATATGTTAGAGCAAACCTAAATACAAAAGCACCTGCAGGTTCACATAGATTTGTGAAAGTTTGTTATGATTGCAAGAAAGGAGCGAAACACAAAGAAGCTAGGGTGCATTGAAATTAATTTTCTCCTTTCAATAATGTAGGATCGAGAGGACAAACCCGAATCGTGGCAAAAACACTGAGAACATGGCAGGACAACCTTGTGTTATTTTCCTTTAACAGCTTTGCAGGGGACATACATTACAATTCAATAATGACGTTTCCACATCATTCATAAAATATACATTGTAATAGACAATCCAGATCAATGAACTAATATAATGTTCATTTGTACTTGTAAAAACCCTGTCCATGTACCAGTGCAACTAGCTACAATTATGTAGTTCCTTTTTTATCTTGGTGGATATAAATAAAAAGCAGAATAGGAGCTACATTGTTGTAGCTACAGTGCAACATGTAATCCTTTTTCTGCTTGGTTATCAGTCTGTTTCAGATCATTGACTTTTTTTTTAATTGTTGTATTTAATTTTGTATGTAATTGATGTTGCATTGACTAAATAGTAATTCTCTTTTTATAACATCTTGTACTTCTAATCAATTATTTGTTTACCAATAAATGTATCCTGTTTTTAACTTGTCCATCATGAAATGGTAGCTTTTTTTTTCATTGCAAAATATTTCTTTATGTAGTTGTGAATTTTCTAATTAGATTCTAAATACTAGTATATTCATACCGCAGGTCGGGGGTTCTCTCCGGGTACTCCGGCTTCCTCCCCCAATAAAAACTGGACGCCATGAAATAGCTGAAAAATTGCTGAAAGTGGCGTTAAAACACCATTCAAACAAACAAACAATAAATATATTCATGCCTCAATTCTCATCTTAAGCCCATGTAAACCATAAACAATGATTTTACAACAAGTCTACAAACACCCAAACCTTAATTAATTCCCCCCGGAAAACAAACAAAGTGTTCCATTACCACCACTTGATCATTTTTGTAGTGAATGGACTGATTTTGTCAATGGGGATGTGCAGTAATAAAAAATATGAATAGGTCTGATTTAATAATTCAGTATATGAACACTAGTAGGTCTCGTTTCATGATATCCGAAAATATATGAATAGTAGTAGTTTTCATATCTCCGTCCGCAGACCTGTATCCCTAGTTACCCCAGTAAGACAGCAAAAGTAACTTGTTGTTTTATAAAAATGTATATTATTAGAATGTGATATATAGCTACATGTATACTGTATATTACATGTCATGCTGTACATGTATGTGTACTACATGTATCATCTAGGGAACCATATCTTACCATTTGTCCAAGGGATATAGGTCGAGGGCAGATACAGCATGTGATATAGATTTTGACATGTACCTATAATATTCCTTAATTGATTTTAATATAAAAAATTGATAAGGCATAATTAACATGCTTAACAGCTGTATTTTAACCCGAAATGATCCTTTTTGATGTTTTTCCAGTATATACTAGGATTATAAGTTTATTACAGGATAAAGCAATATTCATTCATTGGAAAAAAAAATTTAACTTTATACATACTCACAACAGGTAAAAGCTCAACAGAGATTCACAAAAATTTGCCTGTTTTTGAAGGTTCATACAAATAAACTGACAAGGAAATAAAAATTCTATATACATGTAAATATGTAGTATGTATACCAGAATAGCTAGATACATGTGTATCCTGTATGTGTATTGGTAACAGATGTCTACAATAACATGGTGTGTTATTGTGTACTATACAGGTCCATTTCCTTGTAAATGGAGGTGGATGAATGTGCATAACTTGTACTTCATTTGTTTTTGTGCATTAGAATTCGAAGAGATCATTCTGCTAAGCATATCTTCACATGCATCAATCTGTTTATACTAATACACTTTTATTTCCTGATAATGCAGTATTGTAGCTATAGTTACATGTAGTCCAGATTGATATTGTCCCTTTACACATCCTATTTGTAATAATCATTATAGATATATTTTTAATTTCCGACTCGTTAAGGAATTAATGTAGTTACTATTGATCCTGTCAACACTGACATTGAGCAGAGGGTTCGAGTCTCACTGCGGGCAGGGTGTACTCGACTCCAATCTTAATTGACAAAGAATGTGTCTTCCTACCTAAGTAAGGGCAGGGGTTTTTTTCCAGTGTACTCAGGCTTCCTCTCCCAATAAAAAATGGCATCATGGTATACATGTAGCTGAAAGTCACTTTAAACATCATACATGTACCAACAAAAGCTTCCAGTTTTGGAAGACACTTACAAATAAATTAGATATTTCCATATATACCTCTATGTATTTCAGACACAGTCTGGGTGAGGATTCTGCAAAAGGACATTTTTCATCACAGACATCAAAATAAGAAATAGACAGCATGAATGATAAAAGCATACATTTATAACTTGACGTAGTCATACATATAACATAGTACACACAGACAAAAATTGTTGAAAATGGCATATAAATATGGACAATCAGCTGGTAATGACTCGAGCAGTGACAGCGACGATTTGACAGAATCATGCATCAGTACCAATAGACATAAATCCTCTTTGTTATCCAAATGGAAAAAGTCTGGACTTGCTCTTAGGAGATACTTGTATTGTTTGGAGAGAAAGAACTCTGAGAGTTCTTCTGTTGAGGAGGAAGAAAACACCAGACTTCTGATAGAAAATGAATCGTGTGATACAAATGAGGAGAATGGTACTATCTGTATACAGTCTAAAGCAAAATCTTTGGAAGATTCACTTGTCAGCCAATCATTTGTTAGGAAAGTTGCACCTTCCTCTCTTAATTGTTCTCAGATTTTTGTACAAAAAAGAGTGAAATCATTTCCTGTATGTAAAGCCCGAGAATGTCAGACACATAAAATTTGCACTATGACAAAAAGTCCAAGGTGTTCCAAAGGATCTAGGTCTTTTTCAGAATTTGGTAGATCGTGTCTACATTCATATACATGTACAGGTAAAAATACTACACCTGTAATTAGTCATGATACTATATATTCACACCATGCATGTCAACATCAGGATCTTAAATGTCCTATAGACAAGTATAACACTAGTGAAACCATGGAAACTTCAAAAGATACAATTACAAAAAATAATCAATCAAAACATGGAAAGATGCTAAATTCAAACCAGAAATCTGGATATCTCCAGGATAAATGTAAAGTTAAAAACTATAATTTGCCTAGTTTAGATACCAAACATCAGAGTCAGATTGATAATCATAAACATAATCATGATTGTGACAGCTCAGAAATTCTGAGGACTATCGGTAGAGACAATACAGTATGGCCGTTAGATGAATATAGAACCTATAGTAATGTAATCAGTGTTAAACAAAATGATAATTGTGATAATTGTTCTTTGGAAGAATCAAATGATCCGTTACAAATCGTTAATTGTAATTCTAATAGTCATGGTCTTAACTCCGTACGAGAAGGTCGTGTTTGCAATGTCTATGACAAAAACATTTCTGTGGCAAATGATATATGCTGCTCAACATTCACCAGTGAGAAATCTGAGGATAAAAGTACATTTGATAATTGTGAAGAAAATCGGACATGTTTTTGCATTCCTAATATAAATCGTTTATGTTGGCATACAGTAATGCCACCTGGTGGTGATGAACATTATCAAGGCAAATTGTGTTCTTATTGCGATCTTTCAGATTGTTGTACCTTCCATTATGGTCATGTGACCAATTCTGATAAATCACGTTTAATAAATCGAGGTAATCATGACTGTGATATTGATCAGTGGGATGAGGTTTCTGGAGACAGAAAGACTTGCAGTGAAGCAGAATGGAATGTTTCTCCAAATTTAAGTCCATCAAACACAAATGGACTGTTAACACTAGATGAACAGGTATCATGTCATGCTAATTATTCAAAATTACATATTTGTCCAGAATGTATAATAGAACAAAAAGTAAATAACTGTGACCAATTAGATAGTGATGTCTGTCATTGCCAAAATAATGGCATTTGTATGGGGAATACTTCAGAATCTAATATTGAAAACAAAATTATCAGTTTGAATGAATCTGGTTCTAAAACTGAACATGCTGAAATTGATAAATTAATGTGTTCTCATGTAAACATATTAACAAGTTCTAGTCAAAACATACAGAGTAAGGCCTGTGAAGAAAGATGTATTTGTTCTAAGCAACTTCTAGGCAAGGTAAATCATTTTGACTTGCATGAAAGCAAGGGAGACAATTACAATCAACTAGATGAAAAGGGAGATAATTCTTATCTAGCAGACAAGGGAGATAACCAGCATTACTTGTCACACTCTTCAGATTCTGCACTGACAGATTCTAGCTCTGTATGTGATTGGGCAGATGTGTCCAGTGAAGCCTTAATAGACGGCATTGAGTGTGATGATAAATCTACAAAGCGTCGCAGACGGCGGTTACATTCCAGGTCAAGGTCACAAGATGATGAACATGAGGTCATAGAATCTGTTATTGGGAAACTTGATATTGATGAGGACATTAGCCATTTTGAAAATTCATTAGATTACAGTCCCTCGGGATTCCTTTCAAGTTTAAGCAGAATTAGACTGGGTAAGTTTTTAAGTTTTTGAATGAGAAAAACAACAATCTGTATAGAAATACAGTGTACATGTATATTAGAACATATTAGTATTAGTATGTGCTAAACACTATACTACTACATGTAGTACACCTATGTTTATACTACATGTACATGATGTAGTAGATTAAAGGGGTTCAGGACATTTACACTGGAAATAATTTGTCATTGAATTTTCTTTAAATTTGCCATACATGTACATTGTAGTTTATTTTTTTATACAAGTATTCATAAATCAAAATATTAAATAAAAATAAAGGTTTCAGAGCTTATTTTGAGCATGGCATGAAGTTACAAATATTTATTACATTTTACAGATTGTCTATTGACATTTTCTGAATTTTTTGTATAGTGTCAAGTTGGTATACAGTTGCTGTACATTTCAGCAGTGGAAAGGTAAATTGGGGTCTATGAGCTAAATTTTTATATTTTGGAAATTTGGTCAAAAAGTACTAACAAATTTTTGGTAAAAATGACCTCCCATGCTATAAATTAAATTTTAATTATATTTATCTACACTACACATGTACACCTAACATGTTTAAGTGAAAACATTCTATTTAAATCATTAATAAATTGATGTTATTGTATAGGTATTGTTTATTCTATAAAAGGGCTACACTGTAGGTAAGGCAAAGCATGAAAGAAATCGACATAAATGTGATATATATTTCAACATTTTCAGAAAAGATAGTGGACAGTGTCCTGCATCCCCTTGAACTTTTCCATTTTTAAAAATAATTGATCATTAGAATGGGTAAAAACATGTTCAATGCGTGTTATTGCTGCAAAGACCAAAGCTCAAGTCATTTACTAGTACTAAGTAGTTACATGTAAAAATGAAACAATATAAGTTTGGATTAACTTCAATACAGTGGCCTCGCTGGTCGAGTGGTTAAGGTAGTTTGTCTGTTATTGACCAAGTGGTCTGACAACACTGAGAGTGCGGTTTTGAGTCTCACTGCGAGTAGGGCATGCTTGACTCCAATCTTAATTGACAAGGATTGCCAGTTTTCTTACCATTGAGAAATTGAGTTATTGCCCTTTTATTACAATTTGGGTGAAATCTGTAGTCTGTAACAGCTGGAGTAAACTATAAATTTCTTAATTATACTGAAGGACAAGGCCTACAAATCGTTTAATTTTTGCAGAAATTGTCTGATGGCACCACTGGTAAAGTGCCTGCTTTTTGGTAAAAATTAGTGTAAAACTGCTAAAAAATATCTATTTTGTATCATTTTTGGTTATTTTAACCAATTTTCTCAAAGATTAGTCATCGGCTGTCTTTTAACATGTTTAAGCAAAAGGACTCTAATTTGTACATTAGGTTAAGTATTAAAAGCTACTAATTGATCACAATTTACTGATAATGAGATTGATTTTTGTAAATAAAGTAATTATAAGCCATTGCAAAATCATTTAAATGTAAAAATTTTGATTAATTAAATAAAGGTACTTAGTTATGATAAGAATTTCAATTTACATACATGTGTATTACCTGTACATAATTTATGCCACATTCAGGTGTTTCGGGACGAAAATGTACTAAATGTTTTTATTCAGTCAAAGACATTAATTATTTAGTGGATTTTATTTAACAAAATGTACAAATATATAATTTAATTTAATGTAATTTATACATGTATAGGTGTCAAATTGTCTTGCAGTTTAGAGCACCTAGTATATGTATTTCATCATTTAAACAAATGCTGTAATGTGAAGAATAAAAAAATATCTGACATCAGATGAACTACCAGTTCTTTATAGACATTTAATGACCGTCAGACCAAGGGCATTAGGTTGTCAGTGCAGGACATTAAAAACTCCCCCAATTCAAGTGAAGACGTTCAATGGTACATTTGTAAATGCTTGTTTTTTATTAAAAAATCTTTACCTTTGACTTAAAAAAATATGATTAACAATAGAAAACATTTGTTGTGACCCCAATAATTTCTTGCATTTTTTCTGGCCTTATTGTCATAAAATGGAAAGCACACCTAGCCCTGGCATATATTTTTTTCTTGCTTTTCAGATAGTCAGCTATCAGGAGAATCAACAGAAAGTGAAACTCTTTCAACTGGTAATCATGATCCTAATCCTGACACAGACACACCTGATTCTATTCCTGGGTTGAATTATGCCATGCCTTATTTGTCTGACAGATTAAAGTCAAGTCTTGCTCATCGTATTGGGCACGGTGATATAGTTATCAATGGACACAAGGATCAACCTGATAAGAAATTTCAGGTTTGTTTTGAATTGTGTTCTTAATCAAGGGTGCTAGAGAGGGTTTAAAACTTAGAATCAGTATTGACTAGTGAAATGTCAATGGGGGCCAAAACCAAAATCCTCATGATTTATCTTTGTTAAATATCACAAAAATATTTACTTAGCAGTACAATACAGTTTATGATTAGGCCAAAAATGTGTAACTAGTACTGGCTTGCTTATGTACACAAACAAATAACCCGTGTAAGAAGATTGATTTGTGTATTTAGTACATGATTGTGTATATTACAACCAGTTACAGTAGGTAATTCCTAGAGGGGCAGTGTTTTGTTGGTTGCAGGGAAGGAAGTGAAAGAGTAAAAATCTAATTTTACTTAAAGAGGTGTTTAATTCTATAATTTTGCTATAGTTTCTAAACATTTCAATGTCAAAATACACTCTAGGTGTTGCATTGAAAACTTTGATTGTAAATAAATGTTTAGAGAAAATAAACCTGTCATCAAAAATTATAAATTTATCAATCATGATCAGTTAGCGCTTGAATGGAAGGTAAATTCAATTGAAATCAAGCATCTTCTGATAGTGATCTGGTAGGATGTTTGGAATACATGTAGGTCAATGGCAGATAAGGTGAAAGAGGAGACCTAAACAATAATGAGACTGATGAATAATGAGAGGTTCTTCTTCGTCTTTGAATCACAAAACATAATGGATTTGAAGTTAAAAAAAAATAACTACTGACACAGTCAAAGAAATAAAGATTTGATTCCACAGGTCAGTCGGACCTGTAGATCCAAAATTTTGACAGGTCCAAATGAAAATTCACAGGTCCGAAAAAAAAAACAATATGGGTCAACTTTGGCATGTAAATGTCATTTCTTTTCTTTCTTTTCCTTTTATTTATTGAATTATCTGCGGGTCTCTTTAAAGGCTTTCCTGGTATTACTCCTCCGATCGACATCTCTCAAAATGGATGCCGCCATTTTGAGAAAAATCCGGAACTGCACATGCATACAACATTATATGTAATTTTATTTATAAATGGAAAGCACATGTTTACAATTATTTTATTACTGATGAAAGACCAATTAAATCAGAAAATTACAACTTGATGAGGTAATCAAACCCGATATACATGACTTGTTTAATAGCTACAATTTGAGACTAAGCACGACATTGAAAGAAACGTGGTTTTTTTTTTTTATCGGCTGCGGACCGTCAGATGGGTGCTAATTTCGAAGACTGCTGACAAACATGAAACACTGCAAAGAAATTTGGCTAAGACGCATACAGGGGATAAACAGGTTGGTAATTACAACCAAATCTGTTAATCCTTAACAATGTTCTACACATTTAACTGGTATAAATACATATCAACTACCTTATGTTGTTTTGTAGGATAAGAAACAGTCACATGCCCAAAATGAGAAAGAAGATTTTGTTCAAGGGAGAGAACTTTTAAGTAATGAGGTATCCAGTGGGGAATACATGACAGATGAAAGAACTTTGTCAGACTTACTGTTTAACATGGATAAAATCGACATGATTGACAGAATTTTTCTGAGAGAAGATCACAGTGAAGATCTCAGCAGGATTGCCAGTATTGAAGTACCATTTCATGTAAATATTTTGTTATTCAAGATTTGAAATTGTGTACTGTTGCCATGGAAACTATCCAGTTACATGTACATTATATACCGTATAAGTGGGGAAAATTTAGCGTTGTTGTTAAAAAACTGTGAGTTTATTTTGGCGTAATATAATTTTCGTAGTTCGTAATCATAATGAATATCTCTATCATTTGTCTAAATTTTTCACGCATTTTATTTTTGTGTTCAAACTTTTGCTGGGAACATAGCGAAAATTAAATCACCGCGAAAAAACTACTTATACGGTATCACCTCAAGGGGTTTAATTAAGGATTGTTTTCAATTGCTTGTTAGATTATTGTATATAAATGACTTTGGGTCGATTTACGCTGAATAAACCGTGAAGCGGTTTATGTTGCAGCGAGAATCGCTCCAAAGTCGTTTATATCCAATAATCTAACCAACAATTGAAAACAAACCTTATATTTTGAATTCTATAGTAAAAATGAAGTAACAAGTAAATAATATTTGCAATTTACAATTTTAGTGTCGTCACTTGATGTTTGCGGAAGAATTCATTTATAGTCAATGTCATCAATACATCTTATTACGACGTCACAATCGGTCACGTGCTGAAAAACCAAGTTAGGTTAAACAAAATAACCAACTTTGCTGATGTATTGAGTATTTAAACGAAATTAAAATATTTAAATTTCTCTTTCAAAAATTTATTGACATGCAAATACATCCTGTTTAGAGTGTTTTTAGCTCACCTGGCCGAAGGCCATGTGAGCTTATGCCATCACTATGCGTCCGTCGTCGTCCGTCGTCGTCCGTTAACAATTTCAAAAATCTTCTTGTCTGAAACTACTGAACCAATTTGACTGAAACTTGATAGGAATGATAAATGACATGTTGGCTACAAACGATCCTCATTTTAAATTGATCCTATAAAAAACATGGCCGCCATTGCTAAAAATAGAACAGGGGGGTAAAACAGCAGTTATTTGCAAATAACTCAAAAACGGTGACAGATATCAAAATTCTGGCACAGGGTAAAAGTGATCAGCACGTGAAAATCTACCTACCCTGAAATTTTGAAGAAATTCCAACAAACCATGTGGGAGTTATTGCCCCTTTTCTTGATTTTTTCTGAGTTTTGCACTAATTTTGTCTTATATCTCAAGAACTATATAAGATATTGAAGTTATTTCAATTGCATATTGTTCAGCTAAGTAAGCTCTACAAAATTGTCATTGGGTTGAAAATGTCAGATGACCCCTTATAGGGGCTATGGCCTCTTAAATGCCAGAAATAGTGGTTTTACCCTTATAGATTGCGAACCGTCCGTTAACAATTTCAAAAATCTTCTTGTCTGAAACTACTGAACCAATTTGACTGAAACTTGATAGGAATTATAAATGACATGTTGGCTACAAAAGATCCTCATTTTAAATTGATCCGATAAAAAACATGGCCGTCGTTGCTAAAAATAGAACAGGGGGGGTAAAACAGCAGTTTTTTGCAAATAACTCAAAAACGTTGACAGATATCAAAATTCTGGCACAGGGTAAAAGTGATCAGCACGTCAAGATCTACCTACCCTGAAATTTTGAAGAATGTCAGATGACCCCTTATAGGGGCTATGGCCCCTTAAATTGCAGAAATAGTTTTTTTACCCTTATAGATTGTGAACGATAGAAGATAGGGAAAAGGTTTTGCTTGCTTAAATGTTCAGCTAATTGAGCTCTACAAAATTGTCCATTGGGTTGAAATTGTCAGATGACCCCTTATAGGGGTTATGGCCCCTTAAATGCCAAAAATACTGCTTTTAGCCTTATAGATTGTGAACGATAGAAGATAGAGAAAAGGTTTTGCTTAATTATATGTTCAGCTAATTGAGCTCTACAAAATTGTCCATTAGGTCGAAATTGTAAGATGACCCCTTATAGGGGTTATGGCCCTTTAATAAATGTAAACAATAGTCTAAATTGGATTGATGTAGTCGGGTGATTAATTAAATTGGTTATAGCCCCTTAAAGGTCAACAAACTGTTTTAGCTAACACGAGTAAAGGTGGTCTACTTGTGTTTACCATTACCATTACAGACAAAGTTTTAACAGTGGACTCTATAGGAATATTTTTCAAATGCCAACTTTTCTGAACTGCAAAGCTGATTCAAGCCATATTATTGTATGTGAATACTTATTGGATGGTTCCCTTAAAAGTTTATGCTTGCTCATTTGATCTAAAATCAACAATGGCTGCAATTGTAGGAATCAATTTTACATGCAAACCTATATATAGGAAAAATGTCTGAAGCTATTGAATCAATTGAAACCAAACAGCAGGATTCATTGGATGGTCTCAAAGATCATGTTATTTATAACAGTAAAAAATTTAAAGTTACAGGACTTAGTTTGACAATGTGGATATGCCATCTTCTTTGCCTATATAAATCAGGTGAGCGATACAGGCTCTAGAGAGCCTCTTGTTGTAAATAAGTCTCAGTGAGGGGGGGGGGGGGGATTGTTGAAGAAATAATTCATTGGGGCATGAAAATATATACTGATTTTACCACCGGTTAGCTCTTTATCCCCAATTACCCATAATAAAATTGGTATATTCTTGCCCCCAATTGAATTATTTCGATTCTAATAGGACATATATATTAACTTTTTTAAACAATGTAACCTTTGAGAGGCAGGACTTGTTGGCAATTTAGGACTCAATTATATCATTAAAATATGCTAAAAATAAATCTTTATATGACGTCACGGTAAAGCCTTGATAGTTTATGATGTTGATTAGGAATATATATTCATTCCACGCCTGGTGTAGACTGAAAGAGTTTTAGTCATATTAGAATAGATAAAACAGATTTCAGAAAACACAGACCATTTGGTCTGGAATTTTTTTCTTGTTTGTCTGAAAAAGAGCAGATCTCTCTGACAGGTTTGATTGTTCTGACAGTATTTTATAAAAACTGTAGCTGTAAATTCAGCATTTTTTTAATTGTTTTAAGCAAGGCATAAAACATGGTTGTTGTGCTATTAACATTATCTTGCTTTTCAAAGGTTTCTAACCGAAATCAAAATGGTGAACAGGCTGACACAGATGGCAGTGAGGCTGATGATGAATTTGAATGTGACTGTCAGTTCTGTGTCGGTTCAAGGCTGAACCAAGGAACAGGAGATGGTGATGAAGAACAACATTTGGACAACATTGTACCTGCTGGCGCTGATATTAATTATGAACAAGGAGCTACAGGAAATGCCTCCCAAGAGGATGGATTTAATTTATGGTTAGTTTTCATTTCCGTTATTTCAGTTGTCTCTTTAAATTTGTGCATTTTATACAATGCTATACCCTTGTCTCTCAGTTTGTCTGTACGTCCGTTCGTTTATCCATAACAAAAATTTCTGTCCAGTTTTCTTGTCAAACTATAGGATGCAGAAGACTGATATTTTGTATATTGCTTTATCCTATAGTACCAAATGGTGTTTAGCGATTTGATGCTCCTTGGTCATCTACTTCCTGTTTATTGAATACTTTTTGTGAAAGCAGGGTATCACTAGTGAGTATTAGATACACCTGTTTTATTCCTTTTATGTATACTGAAACTGGCAACAATAATTAAGTATTTTAGGAATATTTCAAATTTCTGAACATGTTATACAATGTAACCTGGTTTTATGTCGGGTTATGAATGGTGTAAACACACCCAAATAAAATGTCATCAATGATGCCAAGGTTACACAGTTTATTATGCCAGACGCGTGTTTCGTCTAAGGAAAACTCATCAATAGTGCTCAAACTGAAATATATTGAAAATCCAAATAATTATTATGTTGTTGTGCTTTTATCACAAAATTCCAAACAAGGTTGTAGAGTATAACATGTTCAGAAATTTGAAATATTCTTTATAATCTAAGGGAAATGATTTTAATTTTTTTTTAAAAACAGCGGAAAAATTAGAATTTTAATAGCATTAGAATAGGTGACCAATGCAAGTTTTATCATATTATGAGTTGCTCCATTTGAATTGGCCAATCAGACTTTAGCTTCAAAGCAGATTAAATTATTTGAAAATAATTTTTTTAATGATTTTTTAGACCCCTTAAATGTAAATATTTCCATACTAACAATACAAGAAAGACTAAAACTACATACATGTATTTTATTTTGTTTGAGAAATTTTTCAGCTATATGACAATGTCTAGTATTTATTGGACTATACATGTAGGAAACAATACCAAAAAACAAAGCTTTATATATGAATGTAGTGTCAGAGATCAGTCACACACCCTCCATGTATCCTTCAATGAACTATCTGATCATATGGTGGGTAGCTCACATTCATTTGTCCAGTCATCATTTGATTTGTCATCAGATAACATGCAGTGTTTAGATTGGATGCCAGTTAACATTTCTTAATCTTTATGATTGATTGTTTCAGGATGACAGACAGAGATGATGAAGACAGTATGTTTACTATAAACATTGAGGAGTTATCTCCCATAGATTTATTAATGAATGACAGAAGAAGTGAATTGGAAATAATGTTTGAGGTATGTTCCCTTCTCTGAAGGGTGAAATGACTTTTTTACAGTTATTACATAACAGTAAAGTTAAGTTTGTTTCAATTGGATTATACAAGGTCAGCTGGTATCCATTAATCTGCAGTAAACTGACAAAGGCATTATAATACCCCCGCTTTGAAAAAGAGGGGTATACTGTTCACTTTTGTCTGTCCGTTCGTCTGTCCGTAACAAAAACATCTGTCACAGTTTTCTAAGCAACTATAGCATGCAGAAGACGGATATTTTGCATATTGCTTTATCCTAAAGTACTATATGGTGTATAGCAATTTCATGCTGATTGGTCATCTACTTTCTGTTTACCAAATACTTTTTGACAGGGTATCACTAGTGACGGATACACTTGTTACACCATGGTAATCCACTCACAATCAGCACACACTTTTTTTTTAATTTGTACGATTATGTACATGTACAACCTAATTGAAGAAAAAATGTAACTTTTTGTTAGACATAATAATGATCAGTAAATGAATTGACACATTGATTCATTAAACAAATTAAATTCTCTCCATCACCAAAAATGTAGAAAGCTGAAACTGACATTAAACACAATCAGTCTATCCAAAAGTACTTAAAATATTTATAATCATTTTCTTCCAGAATGTAATTTTACAGATGTTGGCAATCCACCCAGATCTGTTGAACGACCAAGCCCCACCACCAGCATCCAGCACCACCATTGATAACTTGTCATCAAATCCTGTCACAATTCTAATTACAAGTAAGTTTGAAATATAATGGGATTACATGTCTTAGTTCACTAATAAGAAGAGAGCCTGCTCAAGTGTTAAGGTAGTTAGTCATCTACTATTAATATTGTGCCTGCACTTGGATTGCTGGTTTCGGTTTCGGAATGTTTTGCTGGACACTTATGTAACTTTTTTATTGCTTTAAAAATTTTTCTTCCAGGCATCAGGTGATACTTTAGTTGCCCATAGCAACACTTAAAGAAAAAATTGCAAAATATATGGTTATATACATGTATAAGGAAGTTGGCATTGTAACCATGTTTTTAGAGAAATTTGCAAAATATGCTTTAAAAAGCCATGTGTTCCATTTTATTAAATTTTAAAATTTTGCTCCCGAAGTTAATTTTTTCTATTGCTAGGTCAAAGTGTACTTCTTTTTTATTATTTGTGAGTCAAATTTTTTTAAATTTTCATTTAAAAGTTTAATTATTTTTTTATTATTATTATCATTTTCAGGTCAAAGTTTATCTTGTCCTATATGTTTATGCCTCTATGAGGAGACAGATTCCATAACAACACTGCCTTGTCAACACAACTTCCACCCTCTCTGTATACAGGCATGGCTGAACAAGGTAAAACTGATTCATGTATTTTAATGTATCCGAACCACAATTGACGAGATCATCATATTTTGTGTTCCAGTTGTACATTGTTTTTCAACAGATCAGACCTCAGTAATGTTTTGGAAAACATCAGAAATACTATTTAAGTAACAAAATTGTTTTGCTCAAAATATTGATTCAAAATAAAACAATATATTTAATTTTACCTAATAAGCATTACACTGACTTAGTAAATCTGTACTTCTTGGACGAAAAATAAAATTAAGTGGTGACTTTAATGGGTAGATAACTTAAATTATCAACTTATAGTGTATGTTTTTCAAATGAAGTAATTTCCGATGTTTTCATTCATTTTTTTCCAAAAGGACGTCAGCGTGTAACAGTTAACTGTTTTACTCCTTCCGTAACGACTGTCCCATGCCCGAGAATGATGCACAGTGTCACGCGCACAGACTACCATCTCATTCATGTCATTTGAAGATTGCCACTCATAATTGACGAACGCAAACCTGAAAGATTTGCTAGAACCAAGATCCTTTAATCTGTCTGTAAAGTCTATAAGTTAATAAAACAGTAATTTAACGCCAGTTCATGGAGCAGTCAAACTGTTATTCCCTCGATGCACAGAAGATGATTTAGGAACTGCAGCCAGTATTACTGGTCTGTTTGTACTAGTGGTTTTTTTTTTAGACTGTAAGTCTATTGGACCATTGGTCTGTTTGGATTATAGGTCAGAACTAGATGTCTATTTGGACCTATTTGAGCATTTAATTGGTTTGGAATATATGTCTGTTAGACTACTGGTCTCTTTGCACTATAAATCTATTGGACTATTTGTCTTTGTGAACTATAGGTCTGTTTAGACTACTGGTATATTTGGACTTCAGTCTACTGGGCCATTGGTCTTTTGGACTAAAGGTTTTTTTTTAATTTTTGGTCTGTTTTGACTATAGTTCTTTGTAGACCTAACATCAGTTTGGACTATAATTCTAATATGGACTATTGGAGCCATTTTTATACTTTTCAAGACAAGACTATAGAAAAATGTTTATGAGGTAGATGTTCATTATGTAATTAGTGTATAAATCTTGAACAGTCTTGGATCTACTTTGATTACTGGTATATTCCTATACTTAGCAACAGGACTATATTTATCAAATACAATGAAGTATAGTCCCTCTCTGAAGTATAGTTGCTCTTAGTCAGGTTTAGTCCTGTTTCCCTATAGTGGTTTATAGTCAAGGTGGGATAAGTCTATGCAAACTAGTGAAGCCTAAATTTAAGTTTTTTCATGATGTTCACTAAGTCTATTTTGCTAGATGTATCTGGACCATAGATAAGGCTATTATTATGTGTTGTCAATCTGGACAACAAGTAAAATTAGACTATAAGTCTACTGATTAAAGTGGGAAATGCATCCTGTTAAGGTAAAAAAATAAAAGGTAAAAAAGATAAAAAAGGCCTGAAAAAGTATTAGGTATTGTTTTTACCAGTAGAAGGTTAGATTTTGCATTAGATCCCAGACTAAGCACATTTAAGAGATAAATCAAGGGCTATTCAGCTCTTTGATACAAAATCATGTTGTTAGTTCTAACATTTTTTTAATTCAAAACCTTAGAAAACTGCCTACATTTACCATTTAAGCTAAGTTAACAAACTGTGACACGTTTATGACATCATAGTCAACTCATTTGCATAAAACTGTTATACATACTGAACACTATTATGACTCTAAATAAATTATTGTTTGACAATTATCAAATGTACAGAAAATATACAGATTGGGGTTATTTTTGTCCCCTTATTTGGCAACCTTTATAATCTGTGTCCATATGTCAGAAAAAAATAAAAAGGACACTGTGCTTGAAATTATTTTATTTATTTAGTGACTTGTTTATTGTTTTTTTTTCCTTTTCTGTATTCAGTGACATGTTTATTGTTGTTTTTTTTCTTTTTACAGTCAGGAACTTGTCCAGTCTGCAGATTCATCCTGTAATGAAAGAACTACAGAACAATTATCCATACATTAATAAATATTATATCCTGTCATCTGGTTTTAAGTAGTTTGTACAGCAATCAACCACAGATCTGTCATAACATACTTGAGTTGTGGTTAGAAATGTCTTGTTTCGTGGTGTACAGTAGGGAAGAAACACAACATTAAAACACAAAGCACAAAAGCACAACATAAAGAATATTTTCCATTTTTAGTCTTTACACAGTCTTAGGTGCCACCTTAAGTCCAACTGACTTTAGAAGGGTAGAAGGAGTTATTTCTTCTTTGCAGTAGCTCTCCCATAGTTGAAAAAAATCTTTGACTGGAAACTTTTTGTTGCAGATCTCTTTGCCCTGGTTGGTTTCTGTTCAGATACTAACTGTATCTGCATGGGAACATAACTGAAGATAGAAGATATGAATACATGTACATTTTTGACATACTTGATGATAATTGTAAAGTAACTTCAGGGGTCGAAAAAATGTGTTAGTCCGACGCCCGGGGCAGTGCAGTTGTATCTACGGGCACGTTTTTTTCCATAGAAAAAAGTCCGTCGGGCCTTTCTATTCAAATAAAAAACGTTTCTTTAATTTTATTTTACATCTTGATTGATAGTTTGCCTTTAATTTTGTATTAATTTTAGCATAACAACATCGAGAGATTACTTCCTGGTTTAGTCTATTTACGATATCGGAAATAAATAAGTGAATATTCTTATTAGAATCCGAATCATTTCGGCGTTTGAAAGTAACCAGTTTTTGGGTTTTGATTCAAGCGCTTACTTGTTGTTGCTTTATTAAATGTAGTTGATAGGGTAGCGAATGATAAATGTCGCTCTTCAATTTCAAGTTTACTTCAAGTAAATAGAACGTGACCATGGGACCATCGGAAACTCTGAACCAATACTCTATTACATGCAATAAATAAAACATCTTGATAACTTAAACTGTTTTATTTACATACGAAATTGCTAATACAACAATGTCAAAATATCAATAATATTTTAAATTAATTGAATTAGTCTATTGGCATTCCACACACCTAAAAATAATATGCATAAATTTTATTGTTATATACCAGTTACATAATATCTCGGTATGAATTGGGCTTTGAATGAAACAGCTGGGCTTGGGCATTAAAAATCTTGAAAAGCCCTGGGCTTGACCTTAAGGAGAAAATTTTTCCACCACTGAACTTCTACAGAATTAAAGAAGTAAATATCTTAAATTAATCATATTACATATTTTGCAGGCAAATGGAAAACTACTTTATTTATTTTTCATTTGTCTCTTACTTTAAATCACTCTATTTTTTTTTAAGTATAATAATAATATACCTGGCTTCTTCACTAAATAGTTTCATCATCACATACAGTTGAAGAGACTGTCCCTTAGCTTTACTGTTTATGCGCTGCCAGCCTTCAAAATCATTCTAACAGCAATGTCTTTGCCTGTTAATGCTGGTACAGATAGAACTTACAGACAAGCAGTGTTTAACAACAACATAATAATGCTATACATCAACAACAACCAATTGAAATTAATAATTCTATATGACAATTATTAAGGCTGAAATAATATTAATTTTTTTAGGAAAAAGGAGTGCTTAACCTATTCATTGGAAAATTTTAAAAAAAATTGGAAAACTGAATAAATAAAAGGAAATGTGTCATTATAATTAGCAAATTCAAAGGCAATAAAATTGAGGTATTCATGTAATCTAATTAGCCAATTAAACAGTGGCACATGCCACTGACATCTTTGTTAATTGAATTATGATTAACAGACTTTGAAGACAAATATGTTTTTTACCATTTTTTTAAATACTGATAGTTTCATTGCTGTCCAAGTCTTCAGTTATTTTAAATCTAGTAAGCAATTTACAAAAAAAATTAATAATAATGAATTTATATAGTGATATAAGAATACACAAGACTTAAATGTAATCACCAATAAGGTATTCTCTTCAGTTAATCTTATTTTACAACATTTAAGTTTATTAATTGTTACGGTCAAAGAATGTAAAATATGGAACCAAGTATAAAAAAATTAATAAATAAGACTTATACCATAACTACATCTTCTGGGTATCCAAGAATCGCACAACACAAAGTCTGAACGGTAAAGGCATGGTGTTTCACTCGAACTGGTCTGGTGCAGATTACACATTCAGAAGACATTATGTCGAATAAAGTGCATTTTAGAGCTACACCTTTTTCTTTTATATTTTTTTCACTAATGATTAAATTTGATTGGTTTTTCTATAACTGACCCATCATAAGACATTATTTTTTACCTCTACCTCCCAAGCCGAAGTGACAATAATGTGTGTCTTTGATATTGTTTCTGTGACATTCAAAGGGACAGTGAGTAAAAAATTTAATTGTAAGATATTGTAAAATATACAAGTGTATGGTTTTAGAGTAAATGTTCAGGTAAACATTTAACTGCTTGATGTTTGTATAATGACATTCAAAGGCATTTATAGCTCCTTGAATTTTGAATTAAAACCAAAACCTTGTGCTTTCAAAAGATAAAAAAGTAATAACTACATGCCCAAGCTGCTTATTAAACTAATAAGACAAAATTATAAGACTATACAACTTTTATATTTAAAAAAAATGCACAATTCTCAAATTATTTTTTAATAATATTTATCATTACTTTTATATATAAATGTATAAATGTGTATATTAAATAACAAATTTTAACAAATTATAATTTGTTTTGTATTGTGGTCTTCTTAAATTTCAATCCCTTTTTTATTGATTACTATACAAAACCAACAATTGTTCTAAATTGTATTGTTTAAAAGTGTTGGGACCAATTGTCCAAAAGTGGGACCAATTGGCAAAGACTTGGGACGAATTCGCTGGGACCAGTTTGCATGTGGGACCAATTGAGCAGACACCAAACCAACAAACAATTGGCTGTGAACTGTGGTAGGTGAAGTAATGGAAAGTGTTGTAATCTTTTACATTCAATACACCATTTTATAGATTTTGAAAAAAGGTAGAAACTATGTATTATTTACTTAAAAACTATTTAACGAATTTAAAAACCATGGTATCCCGTTAATTGAAAATCACACTTTGATATGATATAGCGATAACAGGATTAAATGTTTCCTTTTTTAGCTCACCTGACCCGAAGGGTCAGGTGAGCTATTGCCATCACTTGGCGTCCGTCGTCGTCGTCGTTAACTTTTCTTTAAAAATCTTCTCCAAAACCACTGAAGTAATTGCTTTGAAACTTTGCACACATCATCAGTAAAATGTCCTCTGCCAAGTTTGCACAAATCATGGCCTCAGACCAACCAACATGGCCGCAATGGCTAAAAATAGAACAGGGGGTCAAAATACAGTCTTTGGCTTATAGTTCAAAAAGTATAACAGATACAGGAAAACCAAAGAGACTTTCCTTCTTCAGCATCAAAAGCTCTACAAAACACTCCATTGGGTCAAAGTTGTATGACGACTCCTTGTAGGAGTTATTGCCCTTTAATTGTCGAAATTGATGATTTTTGCCATTTTTGCCTCAAAATCTTGAAAATTATTAGAACTAGAGAAAAAGTTAGCATTGCTTAATTGTTCTGCTTTTTGAGGGCTACAAAATTGGCGTTAGAGACAAGATTGTCTGATTAACCGTTTAAGAGTTATTCCCCTTGAACTGTTTATTTTAATCGGTTTTAATTGATTTTTAGCTCACCTGACCCGAAGGGTCAGGTGAGCTATTGCCATCACTTGGCGTCCGTCGTCGTCCGTCGTCGTCGTGGTCGTCGTCGTTAACTTTTCTTCAAAAATCTTTTTTGCCTCAAAATCTTGAAAATTATTAGAACTAGAGAAAAAGTTAGCATTGCTTAATTGTTCTGCTTTTTGAGGGCTACAAAAATGACTAGGGTTAAGATTGTCTCATGAACCGTTTAAGAGTTATTCCCCTTTAACTTTTTTTTTTAATTATTTTTTAAAAATCTTCTCCTCTGAAACCACTGAAAGTACTGCTTTGAAACTTTGTACACATCATCCGTCAAATGTCCTCAACCAAGTTTGCATCAACCATGGCTGCAGATTAACCAACATGGCCGCTATGGCTAAAAATAGAATGGAGGGAAGGGGGGGGGGGGTAAAATACAGTTTGTGGCTTATATTTAAAAAAGTGTAACCGATACAGGAAAACCGAAGAGACATGCCTTCATCTGAATCAAAAGCTCTACAAAACACTCCATTGGGTTGAAGTTGTATGAGGACTCCTTGTAGGAGTTATTGCCCTTTAATTGTAAAAATTGATTATTTTTTACATTTTTGCCTCAAAATCTTGAAAATTATTAGAACTAGAGAAAAAGTTAGCATTGCTTAATTGTTCTGCTCTATGAGGGCTACAAAAATGACTTAGGGTCAAGATTGTCTGATGAACCGTTTAGGAATTATTCTCCTTGAACATTTTTTTTATAAATTTTACTTGATTTTAAAACATCTTCTCCTCTTTAACCCATTAAAGGACTGCTTTGAAACATTACACACATCATCTTTAGGACGTCCTCTACCAAAATTGTGCAAATCATGACACCTGACTATCTACATAGCTACGTTGGCTTAAAATTGAAAATGGGGGGAGTCAAGAGAATTTTCGACTGATAGTTAAAAAAGTATAACAGGTATAGCAAATTTGAAGTGAACCTCCCTTCTCCCTCTAAGCATCAAAAGCTACTCCTTATAGGAATTATTTCCCTTAAAAGGTCAAAATTAATGACTTTTGCAGAAGTGTTGGGCAATTCCTTATAGCAATAAAAAGCTGGATAAAAAAGGGTTGTTTGGTTTCAGGTTCAGGTGAGCGATACAGGCTCCTGGGAGCCTCTAGTTTTATTCAACTTTTAACCGGTTTTTAGCGGTATCATGGTGTCGTTGATTGGGTAATGAAACTGGAGTACCACAGACCTTGGGCTGAAAAAAAATCACAGAGGTGTTGACTAATATGGTTTTGCTGTAGTTTCGATGGATTTTAGTGTCAACATCAGATCTTCATTGAAAAATATGTTCGATTAGTGTTGTTTTCTAAAAATCATAATTCATTCTTCTTCCTTAAATAGATGATTGTTTAGTTATTGATTGATTTATTGATTGGATCTTTGTTTTACATCCAGAGAGCAGTATTTTAGCTTGCACTTTTTCGAAATCTACACAATGGTCTTTATTGTGCAAGGAGTTTGACACCCTCCTAACACGTTACCCACCGCGGTCTGCGGCCCCTTACTTGTTTTGACCTGACAACCCCCCAACTAGAGGGTCTCCCTTATCTGCCACCAGGGGACTCTCTGGGCTGCTCTGTTGGTCGACCACTGGGAACCCTCCCAGTATGGTCCCAGGATGATTGTTTGGTACAGGTGACCCAGTACTTCTTCTTGGGGGTTTTTAACGTCCTACACTGATAAATTAATACCCTCGGTCAGACGGTTCCCCAGTACTAATAAGCAAACGCACTTGTCTAATTGCGTCATGCTTTCAAAATGTCTGCAACAAATACGTTACGGAAATAACAAAATTTCTATAACTCTTTGAAAAAGCTTAAAAATTTCTCAAAAGCTTATGCAAGATCTGTTAATCTCAATTAGAAGTTGGGTGAACCGTTGTAATCATGTTTCGTATGCATTTTTAGCTCACCTGACCCGAAGGGTCATGTGAGCTATTGCCATCACTTGGCGTCCGTCGTCGTCCGTCGTCGTCGTCGTCGTTAACTTTTCTTCAAAAATCTTCTCCTCCAAAACCACTGAAGGGATTGCTTTGAAACTTTGCATACATCATCAGTAAAATGCCCTCTTCCAAGTTTGCCCAAATCATGGCCGCCATGGCTAAAAATAGAACAGAGGGGTCAAAATACAGTTTTTTGCTTATAGTTCAAAAAGTATAACAGATACAGGAAAACCAAAGAGACCTTCCTTCTTCAGCATCTAAAGCTCTACAAAACACTCCATTGGGTCAAAGTTGTATGATGACTCCTTGTAGGAGATATTGGGTCAGAATTGATGATTTTTGCCATTTTTGCCTCAAAATCTTGAAAATTATTAGAACTAGAGAAAAAGTTAGCATTGCTTAATTGTTCTGCTCTATGAGGGCTACAAAAATGACTTTGGGTCAAGATTGTCTGATTAACCGTTTAAGAGTTTTCCCCTTGAACTGTTTTTTTTTCATCGGTTTTAATTGATTTTTTAAAATCTTCTCCTCTGAAACAACTGAAAGTACTGCTTAGAAACTTTGTACACATCATCTGTCAAATGTCCTCAACCAAGTTTGCACCAACCATGGCTGCAGATTAACAAACATGGCCACCATGGCTAAAAATAGGATGGGGGGGGGGGGCGTTAAAATACAGTTTTTGGCTTATATTTAAAAAAGTGTAACCGATACTGGAAAACCGAAGAGACATGCCTTCATCAGCATCAAAAGCTCTACGAAACACTCCCTTGGGTTGAAGTTGTATGATGACTCCTTATAGGAGTTATTGCCCTTTAATTGTCGAAATTGATTATTTTTGACATTTGTGCCTCAAAATCTTGAAAATTATTAGAACTAGAAAAAAAGTTAGCATTGCTTAATTGTTCTGCTCTATGAGGGCTACAAAAATGACTTTAGGGTCAAGATTGTCTGATGAACCGTTTAGGAATTATTCTCCTTGAACATTTTTTAAATCAAATTTACTTGATTTTTAAAAATCTTCTCCTCTTAAACCAATGAAAGGACTGCTTTGAAACATTGCATACACCATCTTTAGGATGTCCTCTACCAAAATTGTCTAAATCATGACACCTGACTACCTACATAGTTACGTTGGATTAAAATAGAAAAAATGGGGGGGGGGGGTCGAGAGAGTTTTCGACTGATAGTTAAAAAAGTATCACAGGTACAGAAAATTTGAAGTGAACCTCTCGTCTCCCTCTAACCATCAAAAGATCCTCCTTATAGGAGTTATTTCACTTAAAAGGTCAAAATTAATGATTTTTGCAGAAGTGTTGGGCAATTCCTTATAGCAAAGAAAAGCTGAATAAAAAAGGGTTGTTTGGTTTCAGGTTCAGGTGAGCGATACAGGCTCCTGGGAGCCTCTAGTTAATATTGTATGATCATGTTAAAAGTGTATCATACCCCACCATATTAAAAGATTTGCCACAAGTGATTAAACTGATAGTTCTTAAACAGTTGGAACTTATTTTGATTTTACCAAAATGGACTCAAAATTCTTTTTCTAATGTAGAAGAGGGAGTTTAACGTGTATAATTTTCCAAATAAATATTCTAATGCCTAATATCAGTTACTTCAAGGTTTATATCAAAGAAGAATATCCCAGATTGTCTCCTTTCAAGAATGTGTTGGAGAACCAGCAGTACCATTTTAAGATGAGTGGTATTATTAATATTCTCACCTGCGACGAAGGCGAGACAAATATGGGTTGATAATAACAGCACCAAAATTTTGACATTGTGCTTAATATCATGTAAGCCGGAGCCATAGGTCTATAAATTTTAGTCCAGTTGTAGCTTATGATGAGGACCGTCCTCACAAGTCAGCGTTTCTGTGTCCATATGTGTCCACGAAACCCTGACAAACTTAGGTAGGAAATTCCCGGACTAGAAGTCACTATTTGGATTGGTTACATCATACCTTAATGTAGCCAATCAAAAGCTGACTTTCATTCACGACTTGGTTAGGGGATATCCTGATGTCGCTTGTAAATAAACCAACGAGATGTGTTGCGTAGACCATGTGAAAATCAGTGTATTTTGTAAAGTAGTGTTAATAGTTTGTTATAACCGCGTTACTTATTAGTTGCGTTACGTTTTCTTTCAACTCAAGAATGAGTAAGAATGACTACTGTTAAACACTTGCTTCTTTCAAGCAATTTCATTGGCTGATATTTTGAAGGATTGACGTCATACGAAAATCTTCTAGCCCGGGAATATCCTAGCTAAGTTTGTCATGGTTTGTATATTGGTGTTTACATGTGCTGCCGAGGCAATTTTTTTCTCTTGATGAGGAATGCAGGCGAGACATTTTTCTGTGTCCACACTTGTTAAATATTTGATCGATTGGTTGCTTAACGTCAGCGAGCATTATTCAGCTGTAAACAGGACGAGTACAAGTTTACAAAAAAATCAACGGGATAATGGGATAGTCAAAAACGGCAATTATTGCTTTTAGAGTCTACACAAGGGAGAGCTAAAAAAACGAGCGTTATTGGTTAATATGAAACTATATTCAATAGAATATTAAAGCAGTTGTACATGACAATTTGTTTCTGTTTCACAGGAATTATCTTGCGCAGTTAGAACTGACTAAATGCCAAGAGCGCAGCCCCGTAAATTGAAATGAAATTGAACCTTATTGATTGTTTTTATGGTGTTTAACACCACTTTCAGCAATTTTCAGTTTTATGTAGGGAGAAAGTCATAGTGACAGGAACAAACCCAGACCTTTGGTAGAAAACTTGGAAATCCTTATTTAAGATTGAAGTCGAGCGCGCTATGCCTGCAGTAAGAATTGTACCTGCAACCTCAGTGTTGACAGGAACGTGATAAAGTTTGTAAATTACTAGCTTCATACACCATTCCACATTGATGGACGCATTTGCCTTTCCGTCACCGTTTAAATTTGAATATCAAGAAGGATTATCACTATAATACAAAAATGCATTCGAATACTTTTTGTAAAGCAAACGTCAGGATTGCATAATAAGCAAAAACATATTCATTAGATATATGTGTATACATGTCTCCAGGTGCAATCGGCAAAGCTGAACTTGTTACACTTTTATGTAAAATCAATGTGTTATCCATTACATAATTATTGATTTTGACTAGTAATTTATTATGTTGAATAATCCGTTGTTTTATAAACACAAAACACTCATAATGTATTTATATTCAATAATATTGAAGGTAAAAGTACACGCACATATACGTAAGTATACACAATTCATCAGCTACTTATCAAACAGAATTTCAGGACGTGTTATATTAGTATACAATAGGAACGACGTATACACCCTTATGAAACAATATTATTGCTATGATCTCATCAGTAAGAATATTTAGATATGTTACACGTTTCTCTACAAGAAACAAGTAAAACCAGGAATGAGCTACTGCTCACTCAGTATACCCCCACGATTCAATCATTGAATTGACCAAGCCGGTAAACAGTAAGTAGATGTGCGACAGACCTGAAATCTGTATTCACAATATAGGACCACATGGTAAAGCTGATATAAAAATTTCAAGTGGTTGTGATAAGTAGTTGCTGTGAAAAATGTTGCAAAAATTTTCATGCATTGACATCTGATGTTTAAAATTGAATAAGTCGGTAAACATGAAGTAGATATGCGACAGACCTGAAATCGATGCGTACCCCATGGTAAGGTCACATATAAAATTTCAAGTGGTTGTGATAAGAAGTTGCTGAGAAAACCTTTACGAAAGTTAGATTGCAGACGAAAATACGGAAAGGTTAAACCAGTATCGATCAGCAGAGTCAATAGTTGCGGCAACTAAGTTTTAAGAACTTCAGACAGATTTTACTCGGACATTTATTGTCAGAACGGATGCATATAAGATAGGTGTTACTTGTGTAATTGAGCAATAATTGAGGATAGCAGGCTGTCAGATCTGTAAATGAGAAAACAGTTCTTCAAAGCATACCGTAAGTTTTGTGTTATAGTAAAGGATATTTTGGCATTGTTTGGGGCAGTAAAAGCTTTGTGGTTGTACGTAGATGGTAAAGAGTTTAATACAGAAACAGAAAACTCTTTTTTGCAATGGCTTCAGAGAATGAAGATGAAGTCTTCTTAGGTAGAGTGACTTTTCAAGAATTAAAGTATACATAGAATATTTTCCGGGTAAGGTAAAATGAACGCTGTAGCAAAAACTCCCTTCACCCCCTAACAGGGCCCTGTCCTGCACCTGCTGGGGGCATTGAGCGGCCCCGAAACCTTGACGTAATTTTTGCGTGCACTGCAATCAGAACCTAGCTGGTTACTGACCTGATAAGATGTGCTAGAGTCTGATGACATGGCTTGTACAAATTTTAAGATGAACCTAATTATTGTCAGTGTTAAATGTATTAATGAAATACAACAGATTTTCAGGTTAAATGAGCTCACCAAGGCATTAAAGTTTTCCCTCCGAATTGTTTTGACTGTAACGATTCCAACATGATTTAGTGTGCCAGGACGTTTGATTGGTCCATCGAACCAATATTTTGTAACCATCGGCTTGCGCACGTTGTGCCTGTCTGCCTACACTAACTAGAATGCAGGCAAAACCTGCTGATTTGTATAGATGAAATATAATTTTAGAAAACAATTTATAATAAATTTTTAATCACTGTTTTGTGATATTTCCGATGTTGTATATGCAATTTGATTTATTTATGGTTATTGATTTAGTGCGTGGCTTATGTGGATAAAAACAGAAAATACAATTGAATTATAGACACGTTTGGGTAAAATTTGTGTTAATAGTTGAAAGAGACTTTCAAATTCGGAGTGAACAATTATGTCATAACTTAAGACTGTGATGGACGGACTTTATTTCTAGATTTTTATATTTTAATTTTTTTGTCTGTTGTAAGTCGTTAGATAGTTGTATGTTGAAGCAGCGTGGTAAGATCGAGGTATGGAAGATTTTGTTTTAAAATTTTTTTGTGTTCTGTTTTGTAATAAGTGTAATTTTTATTAGGTTTTGATTAAGTACAATTTGCACATCTACCTAACACTATAAAAGAACCCAGAGCTAATTTTCACTTCTTTATATCAAGAAGACAACTTAGGAAGGAAATAAGGACAAACCGATTGTCAAGAAACTTATTCTGCTTTTTTGGAAACTTTGGGGCTGGGAAATGGTAAATCGTCCATTCAATGTACCATAATCTTTTACGCGCCAATGTCGTATCTCTCGTTGAGTACGAAACCTGTGACAATGCACGCCCACTGAATTTTTTTCGTAATTTTGAATATACAATTAAACATAGAAAGTCCTTAAAAACTGAATGCAACCTCAAGTGAGCATTATTTTTTTTTCTATATTCATTGTTTTATTGATTGGATGTTTGCATTACGTCCAGCAAGCAAAATCTCAGCTATATTCAGGAAGGTAACAAGTTAACAAACAATACATCATTTGGGAAAGATGGAATGGGTAGGTTAAAAAAATATCCTTTTGTAGCCATTTACAAAGAATATCATGTTAGGTGGGACCGAACAAATAAACCGTTTGTAGCGGCCATAGCCCATTCTTTTTTTTCACGTCAACAAAGCAGTTATGTTAAGGCAAAGTGGATGGCCATCACCAAATTCGTAACCCACTATCATCCGCGGTCAGGCGTTTTGTCCTGTAAAACAATACCACAACCGTGAAATGGATTTTAGCTGTTTGCCAAGTCGCTTAACAGAAACTTACTTGTAATTGATTAGTCTAATTGATCCATATACTTTGTATATATTATCATATGGTAAGTTGGCTATAAACTATATGATTGTTCAGTTTTTAATGGGGACAGGAAAAGCCGCAATACCCAGTGAAATCCCCTAACCTTTCAACAGTTCGGAATACTGAAGCTGTGTCTAAAGATCTGAAAAGTTGCAACCTGTTACAAAATAACACAGTTACTCTAGACATGAAAATGGCTTATAAATTTGAATGTCTTGTAACACAGCGGTTGTAATCCTACTGTAAAAATTATAAACAATGTATACATAGACAGTGCGATCCTTTGGGATGATTCCCTATCTGGCTTATGCACAATCTGTCCTACAACGATACTGTGTCGTTCACGTAGTTTTTGAGGCACGAATTTAAAATCTGCCGGTAGCACTCAATAAAACAATAAATAATCGTTAAAACGTAGATTCATTCGGAAAAAAACACTTGCTGAAATACTCGCAAGCTGGAAATATCATCTATAATAAAGACTACAAATTATCGACATAAAAAAGATACCAAATAGCCGAAGGGAATGAAGTTTGAGGCTTGCCGTTAATGTTTTCGAAACCAGAATCTGCACTTTTATATACAGTCCGCCAAAAGTTAAGCATCACCTAAATATTTTCTGAAATAATTTTATTACAAAACGATTCATTCAGCATCTGATGTATTTATGCAATGCTTTCAAACAATATCTATATAAAACATACAGGTAAGATGTCAATAATCAGAGTTTTGAAGTGTAAAAACCGGTTTCAAAAACTGGTCTTGCTTCAAATTAACAGACTGACTTTTAATCAAATAGCCTTGCTCGATTGCACGTGGATATTCTGGTTAGTTATTATCTTTTAAAGACTTTTCAACATGGTAACCAAAATTATGTATTGCCGAACGCTGGCAAGCAATTGGAATGAAACATGCTGGAATGATTTACCGCCAAATAGCAGCCAATTTTGGGGTGAACAACTCTGTTATTAGCAGACTTGTTTCGAGGCATAGACAGACAGGGTCAATTGAGGACCGCCCAAGATCTGGACGACCCCGTAAAACAACCCCTAGGGAGGACCGCTTCCTTGCTTGTCAAGCCAGATTGCACCCCTTTTCAACAGCAGGCCAGTTACGAGGAATGTGGCCCTCTGGTGGTCCAATCAGTGACAGAACAGTTATTCGGAGGCTTCAAAGATCTCGTTTACGCGCCCGCAGGCCTTTGAAACGACTAGAACTGACAAGATGGCACTGCCAAGAACGAATGGAGTGGGCAAGACATCATCGTCACTGGAATCTAAGAAGCTGGAGACGTATTCATTGGTCAGATGAAAGCTACTTTCTGTTGACGCCTTTTGACGGTCGGATACGTGTTTGGCGGCAAAGGAATACAGCTTTGGATAGAAACCATATTGTAGGAACAACTGCATTCGGTGTTGGCGGCGTTACTGTATGGAGATGCTTTTCACGTGACTGCAAGCTCACTTTACAGATTCTCAACGATACATTGATTGGTCTGAATACCGCGATGACATCTTCGATGGTCATGTGGGGCCACATTTTGACAACCATGCTCTTGCAGACAGGCCAATGTTTCAAGACAACAACGCTCGACCCCATCGAGCCCGTGTTGTGAGGGACTTTATTAAAACAGAAGCCATTGACACACTTCCATGGCCAGCCATGTCACCGGACATGAATCCGATTGAGCATGTGTGGGACTTTATCGGGCGAAAAGTCAATCAACGGAACCCAAGATGCCAAAATGGTCGAGAATTAGAATTCGCTCTTGTGGAAGAATGGCAGAGATTTCCGCAGTACAGACTTGGGCGTTTGGTTGCTGGAATCAGGCGGCGTGTTGAACATTTACACCGGAAGCGTGGAGGTTATACCCGATATTGATGGAAAATACGCCAAACAACAGTCCATTTGTTACTCTTTCACCTCAGGACTTGTTGAATGACTGTAATTTTGTAAACAATGAAAAATTTTGTGTCAAACTAAAACTTAAAATCACCTATTGTTTTGTTGTTTTTTGTGATCATTATTAGACCACTAGAATTTAATTTTACAATTTGAGGATTTAAATAAAGAATTTTACAGGTTTAAATTTCCTATATACATATACATTGGAACGTTGTTGCATTGATAGCTGTTATGTTTTCGTCTAATTTAGCTGTTGCATATTGTAAGTATTGAATTATGACAGTGATATCAGTGAAACAAATGTAGTTTTGATGGGTGAACATATCACCTTTGTTTACATTATTGCATCTCTGAGCCGTTCAGGTGTTGGCAGAAATCAATGATATAAGCACTGTAAGATCAATTTGCATCCTTTTAAAATTTGCGTAACTTGTATAATTGCCTGTTCTAGGACAGATAAGTTAACTGATTAATAGATTAAATATTTGCTTAACGTCATCGAGAAAATATATCCAGGAGCAGAAGTCTGCAAACAATAAATCAAGGGCAAAAGAAATTAAATTTTTATCTGCCACGGAAAAGTATGGAATTTTGGTTAGGGACGAACCTACAATTAGCCTACTATTTTCAAATTCAACAATATGTCTCTTTATCATCCATGCAGAGTGCCATTCTCCAAACACTTTATTTACTATGTTCTGCGCCCGGACTGCGAAACAAATACCTACCCCAACTATAGTAAACTTTACCGTGTCTTCCCGACGGGTGTTTGCCTGACCAAATGGAAAACTGCTACCGCGCCTGGTCGAGTTTATGGTCCTCGTGTAGATCTCATATTACACTTTTTGAAATCAACAATTATTTTCCAATTATTTTGTTGATTTTAAAGAGTGTAATATGAGATCTACAAAAGGCCCATAAAGTCGACCATACGCGGTAAGCAGTATTCTATTTTGTAAAGCAAAACCCGTTAGACCGACACGGTAAAGTTGACTATAGATTGCTACCTACCCGTCGCTTGGAAAGCGCTTAAAACTCTGTAGGTTGAGCACTTAGATCCTTCTCACTATGGTCACAAATTTAATATCTGATTTTTCGTTTGTCGGTAAATTGTTATTGGCTTAAAACCTGCAAAATCATGCTTACTAGAATTTCAATGTTATGTTTATTCTTATAAATCTTAAGTCTGGACATTTAAGCATTGTTGATGCATTTCCAAAATCTAAATTTACACACGTATTACATATCATCCTTCAAAGCTGGTATTATCTGTGTTAGAAATGAGTATAAAACTAAAGTTCTTCTTCGGGACATCTTTTCTTTAATATTCTGAACAGGGGCCATGGTGGCTGAGTCGTTAAGGTGGTTCGTCTACTATTGATCACCTGGTGTGTCAGCACTTAGATTGCGGGTTCGATTCTCACTGCCTTCACGTTGTAATTGACTCCAATCTTAAATGACAAGGCCTGCCAGTTTTCCTACCGAAGGTTCGGGGTATTCTCCGGGTACTATATATATATATATAGTACCCGGAGAATACCCCGGTCTCATATATATATATATGATATAGCCTAAAAAAAGCTGAAAGTGGCGTTCAAGAATACTCAAACAATTTTCAGAACTTTATATGATAAAGTGTACAAAAAGTTGTCAAAAATTATATAACACCCCAATCAATAGCTGTGGTCGATACCTGTAGCAAAGTATTATAATACGCATTCTATGAAAACCCGTTCAAATAGAAAGTTATCTTCGTTTTAATTTCTCATTATAGAATCCCCCTAAACTTCAGTTTGCTCTTAAGTTAAATATGAGTTGTTTTTGAATACTTAAGCATTTGAATTTTTATTTATTCTTATCTGAACGTCTTATCACACTATACCGCTACTTCAAATAAAGTTTGTTAGTTATCTTTAATGACATGTATTAGTGAGATGAAAACCGTTTGTGGAATAAAAATTAATACAGGAGATAACAACTAAACAAAGAAAGAAAACAAACTCTTTATACATGTTAAAAGGGGAAGCAGATGTGACACTCGTCACTCCGTGACAAAGACAGGCTCAAACTGCTCCATTTCTTCTAGTACAGATATTTCTTTCTTCATGACTTGTACCATCTCCTCACTCAATGTTGACATCGAGTGTATTTCAATGTCGTGTTCTCTACTGACACATAGTCCTTTGTCGTTGTCACAATACAAGTCGTCCCTATTAGCATCAGCACAATTATTACTACAGGTAGGACTGCTGCGATACATGGACAAATCATATAGTATCTTTGAAAACCCGTCATTATTGTAAAATCCTGGGAGCCCAGCAACAGGGGCTCTTTTAGATAAGCTTACATTTTCTGTATAAGGGTTAACTCCCCTTCGTATTTGATTTCTGCGAAATTCTTTCCATAAATAATCTACAAAGGCATGATGACAGAAAAACACAGGATCAAATGTTCCAGAATCCAACCGTCCTAAGTGTCCACCAACCCAGGCATGCGGCCCGTTATGCTGGAACTCTATATTGTATGGAAATCGAGCTCTCGGAGATATTATGTCAATGTATCTACTTCTCCGGAAAATGCTATCCACTGTACTTTGTTTCATTAGCGAATTACTATTTGTACCACGCCCTTCCCTCATAAGTGGTCCAAATGGTGTTGGAAAGTTGGCGAAAGGTCCGGTTTCAACAAAACCTTGTATGTTTCCGAAATAGCGTGGTGACCAAATTACAGAGCGTCTCGGGTCCTCCATTTCAGCGTCTAGTCTAGAATCCCAGTATGGTACCGGACAGCCAATAGCTGCTTCAAACCTGATAAAGATGTATCACAATATGATAATTTGAACATCAAGTTTCATGGTTATTTGGCAGTAATAGAAAGGCGATAAACATTTCTTCCTGTGAAGCTAACTTTAATTTATGTACTGATCACCGAGTTTATAGGGCCAATTATATAATTATTGCGCATTTAAAAAAACATACCACGTACCGATTGTTTGCGTGATTCTAGTGTATGGTGTGGCAATTATATCAATGTTACACACTTTTGTGTGGGATCGAAATTAGGTATTACAACTAAGAACCCAAAACGAGAGGGCCTCTCATTCCCGCTACCACCGGACGCGCTGCAACTGTGGTCGAGCTCTAAAAAATCCTCCCAGTATACCATAAAAAAGTGCAAAAGGTTCTGTTGCTTAGACTTGAAAATATGCCGTAAAAAGTAACCCCTTGCCCTGAAACTGCGGAACTATGTCCTACAGTAGTATAATAAATAATTGTCACAAAAACACTCTGTTATACTGAGCGCTTATTAACTGTACATAAACATAGGTTGTTAATAAAAACATGTAACACTACATACATTTAGCAATAAAACCTGTACAAAAATAGTAACAACAGACTTACCTTAAAACGGTATAATGTCATCGATTGGTATTGTGAGTAGGATTGAAAAGTGTTCAACCCAACTTTCAGTCATTCATATTACAGCGTAAACTCTTAATTGGAAGGCCAGTGTACCAGGTAAAATACCAAGTAACAACAGACATACATGTCTATTAAAGTTGTAGTCCTGCACTCTTTGCCCGCACTATCCATTGAAACCACAAACGCAGTGTTAATAGGCACGTGATTTACTATAGATAACTACCTTATGGACTAGAGACTACTGTATTATCATCGTTTTTATATGCATCATAGCGGGAAAAAAACGAACAATAAATTTTTTTCTGTTAATAACTAAAATGTACTATTTTTAACATGGTATAACGGAATTGTTTAGAGAGTATATACTTACACACGTAAGTAAAGTGAATGCCACACTAAAAAGTTTGGAGTATTGTGGGCTAATCGAGTAACATCTCCGTGGACAAGAGCTAAGATATCGTATTTACTTCTACCTAATGAAGAAAGCTGAAAACGAACAATTAAAAATGAGTACCCGTGTATTAAAAAGATTTATATCAAAAGTGGATTATGTTACAACTCTGGACGACAGAAAATGTCAGTTGGAAGTTCTAAATCTACAATAAATAATAAGTCGTAATAGAAAATCTAGAATGCAAAATCTAAGATCCGCTTTTAAATGGAGAAATACATGTTCAAGAGTGTGCAAATATTTTACTTCCCAAGTGTGACCATTTAAACTTAACTATAGTCAATTTTACCGTGTCATTCCGACGGGATTTTGCTTCACAAAATGGAAAACTGCTACCGCGTTTGGTCGAGTTTAGGGTCCTTTAGTAGATCTTTTTTTCCACTTTTTGAAAGTAACAATTATTTTCCACAGTTAATCGGCTTTTTGACATTCGGCCTTTTTTTCATTTTGCCAGATCAATTTTCCATAGGAAGTCAGCCATTTTTGTATCTTAAGGGGTCTAATGTTGTTTACAAACGTTCGTCTGTTTTCGTAACATACAATGGTATTCGGACAAACCGCGAGACTTTTCCCGCCTCAACTGCAGACGACATTACCCGAAGGATTTCGAATAGACAACAATGGAATTTTCCTAACGTACACTTCCGTTCAAAACAAGGTCAAAATTTAGTATGGAAAATCGATCTGGCAAAATGAAAAAACGGCCGCATTTCAAAAAGCCGATTAACTGTGGAAAATAATTGTTACTTTCAAAAAGTGGAATAAAAGATCTACTAAAGGACCATGAACTCGACCAAACGCGGTAGCAATTTTCCATTTTGTGAAGCAAAATCCCGTCGGAATGACACGGTAAAATTGACTATAGTATAATTAATAAGAAGATATCAAATAACGGAACGACGGACAGAAACATTTTACTTTTGACAAATTATGATGTGTTAAACAATTGTTTGCTTGCTTGTTCTCGTTTTGAATATAATTAAATTTCTTTTCATTTTATTTAATACATCCAAGGATTATGTTTATTAAGTTTGGGTCAATTTAATGGTTTTATAGAACATATAATTGATTAATTTAGTACAACAAGACTAATTGTAAATTTCACAGAAATATAAAATATGAAATAAAATAGATCAATGACAAGACGTGTTTGATAGCAGGACTCATCGCTTGGGATCTTGTTATGATTATGGATTCCATGTTTAAATTGCACAAGAAGACTATCATGCATATGTATTCTACACACAGTTCAAATCTAAATAGGGTTTGTTACATAGCGGAATAAATTTATAAAATAATGTTATCTTTAGTTACGACATCCGTGGTCCATTGCTCTGTCTTCTTTATAATATTAACATATTGCCTTAAGTTGCGAGAACCACTTTCAATGAATTGTATTATATCCCACTGAGTACTGATCACCTAATTACTGGCGCTATCAAGTAGGGCATTAAGTTGTTGTATGTCGCGTAAAAAGTTTTATAATGTAATATTACCCGTTCCTTTTTCAGCTTCACAACATTTGTAGAAAACGTCTTGAAGTGATCATAAGAAGGTGCCCTCACTTCACGACGGGAGTTTTGGTCAAAGAAATTTTGTCGCCATTGTCTGTCCCTAGAATGGGCATTCCAATCTGTAGCATCCTGAACTACTTTTCTAAAAAGCGATAAAACGTAACGTTCCTCTTCTGGAGATAAACTATCTACAGCCCACAGACTTGTGTCATTTGATGCAAGGAAGCCGTTTAAGCAGTCCTCCTGAGCTCTGCCTCTAAGATCATAGCAATCAGTAAATGTCGAATAAACTGATTTTGCTATGTAATCGGACAACAAAACTGTAAACAGTAACCAGAACGGTAGGTTCAACCTCATCTGAAAACAAATGTTGTTTCATTTTTAACATTTGGATCAAATTTGCCTTAGGGAGCCACGGGAATCTATATATAGTACTGCGCTTTAAGTACTCCTGGGGCGGCTTTTAAATTCTGGGTACTGTTCGTCTGATTAGGATGCTTTGGATCAGAAACCGCACACTATTAGAAACATAAAAATGTGACAAGAAATGTAATTGATCTTGAAGTGGTCTGGTGATATTCTTGGGTACTTAAAGACTATTAGCAGAAGCATCATTCTAGTTGTTAATGCCCTAGTATAACCGTTATGAACCTTTCCGAGTATTGGTAAATGTATGGGCACTTTTTATTAAGATTTGTTTGATTGTAAACAAATAGATGAACCACGATACACACTTAATTGTGTTAATACCGCATGCCTTACTTTGTTGATTAATGTGAAGGGTAACGTAAATCTTGTCAGAAGAATGTCAGCTATTATGAGGATGATAACAAGTTGATCAACGACAAATCGTTGGGAGAGTTAGAAGGACAAATCTGTAAGAAAATTAAACTATACAAGTATAATTTAATAACTTGATGTTTTAATTATTTCCAGAAAATAAACAGGAACACAATTTGAGTGACACCGGAAAAGTTTAGTCACGGATATATACAAGTTTAAAATATAGGTAAGGTACGAAAAATATTGCTTTTGGTAGTGGTAACATTGTGAGACATTTTTTCCTTGATTTACTGGGGAATGCTTTTCAAGAAATGAGCGTGTCGATTAACTATTACGTCATCCACTATGGTCCGCGGCTCATTATAATTGCACCTTATATAATAAGCATAGATTCTGATTGGTAATATCAGTTGTACTGTTAAAGTATTTCAATGCATTCGTGAATTTGCACGTGTCGGTGTATATAACGCAAATATTTATTGTTTCCTCTATGTGCCATGACATTAGCCAAAACGTATATGCCTTTTTAAAATCTCGCGAGCTTCTTACCCCAAAAAATCGTTCGGAAAGTTTTAACATTACTCAAAGTAAGCGTATCATTATTAATCAAAAAACAGACAATGATCCGATTTTTAAAAGTAAATAAATGTAGCATATGACAACGTTGTACCGCTGCTGGCAGATATGAAAATGGAAAGAATTGGGACGCTGGATATCAGGAAATGGATTACAGCAAGATGCTTTATCTGCAAATGCAAAAAATCAACTATTACTTTAGTTATAAAGGATATAATCCCGACTTTGAAAGCAAAAATGTTAGTGAATTTGACAATATGTTAAAGGAATTCTGCGTTAATGTTCAAATATCGAACGGAAAACACATACTTCTAGCCTCATATGTGTTATTCGATAGTCATTTAAAACAGCATCCCCATACATTGTTTGACATAATCAATTACACTGAATTCAAAACCAGCAACGATCCATAAAAAACTACTGCAGAAAGGCAAGGGGCAACACAAAAGGCCGTCTGTTATGAGGACGTTTAAACTGTATGATCGTCCTCCTCGTGGGTGTTAAATGGTGATACTCCACAATGATTGCTAAATAAATTCTTGTTGAAACACAATTGTACATTTGTTTCAGGGGTTTAGAATCTTCATGATTTAAAACCAGTTTACTTTTTGAGATAGCTAACATATATCAAATGCGTAAATGAGATATGTTTATTTGACAGTTGAATGGACATTGAAGTAAATGAAAATGATCATTCTACTAAAGCATCTCAATGTAAAACACTGTTCAAAAATAGTTTTCATGAAAAGAGGCAGAGCTTAAATCACTTTCTGCATAACAAACCAAGTTTTCATGAGAACCACTTTGCATGATGAACGTGAAAGTGATAAAAACCGAAATCATTCTATTATCTTTAAAAAAATTGCCAAGTTCTTACTCATGCCATTTATTTTAGAATTAAGCTACTGATGTACCACAATCCTTATTAAATTAGTCAACAAATATATTTCAATGTGTTTTCAATAGATAAATACACTAAATTTGAATACAAAAGAAAGATACATGAAAAGTAAAAACAAAACTGAAAAATTTTAGAAAACCAAAACATGAAAAAAATGTCGATAACACTGAAAAGGAAAAACTATTGAACAGTCCAAAAAAGGTCAAGCCTGCAAAAGAATAACAACAAAATGTTAGTCACAATGGAATAGATAAAAAAGTAAAAAAGCCATACATCATAGCTTTAAAAACTGAAAGAAAAATACTTCAATGAAGGTCATAACAAAATACCGAACACCAAAAAATCTGTCGAAAAGACAATCCACAAATCAGTCCAAGAAATTGGTAAACTTTAGAACCAACAAAAAACTAGCATCAACAGAAATCGTCCTGACTTATAGTATGTGAGTGGGTTTGTTGATGTAAATGGATGGATGTTCATATACCACCAGCCAGTAATAAGTTTATCAACTTATTATCACAGAGCAATCACTCTGTACTGCTGTACTGGTCAAAAAGGAGAATATTTTTTAGCAAGAAAATGGTATTTATAGTAGAACCTACGTAACATAAAACTTCATATTTGTAGGCATATGTGGAAGAGAAGGCTTTATGTATTATTTTTAGACGGGATTTTGAGACAATATGGTATTAAAAGTATTAAAAACATCAAGGGCACTAACAGATGACATTTTAGATATCGATTTTTTAGGGTGTCTTTAGAATTTTTAAGATATTACTACTCGAATAAACAGTTTACAGCATTTTTGCTGTTGTTTTACTGCAGACAATATCTTAGACCAATGGTTGGTACCTCTCTTTTGTAAATGCCCTTCCGTTGAAGGTTTGTCAGGTTATATTACGGAAAGTATGTGAACCAGATCTTGAGTCACGCGACGTACTTTATAAAGACTTTATAAAGACCCTACCATCCTACGTGGAATTCAAAATTCGTTTATAGTCGCTAATGGATATGCTGTTAAACATGAAATTGTCCATGGATGTTAAGCAAACATTAAATTTATCTTACATGGCTTTCGATAGTCTCATAAAATAATTAGGCATGAATTTTTTTGGATTGCAATAATAACGTTCTTACCTCTGATCTGTTTGGATAGAATTTAAGAATAATATAAGTTTTAAATTCATAATATGGTCAATTAACACGTGTGTCAACAAAAAGTACAAGTACAGACTTTGTCACAGCTTGATATGAAATATTGACGTGCACAGAGTACAACTTGAAAACAAAAACACCTAAAAGTATTTCCAGATAAAAGTACACTGTGTCAGTCCTTACCTGGAAAAAAATCATGAATTTAGTGCCACAAACAGGAAGTATCTTTCAATCGACAAAGCCCAATATATGTTCTTGTGTAATTTTTTCACAGCATCATACGACTGTTAAAACGATAGACTGATACCATACGTATTTAAACTCGATCTAAAAGTGTCGTTTATACATAGGATTTTTTACACCTATTCTGAATGTATCAAAACTTAGTTAGTATTCTGTATGTGACTTTTCGTTTATAATGCACTGAACATTTGCACTAAATACCAGACGTTTGTGCCAGTCCAGATGACGAGAACTGGTTCAACAAAACTTAGAACGAGGATAGGTCATAGCAATGAGACAACGAGATAACCATAGATCAAGAATAAACTTTCATAAAGCATTATTCTAACTATATTGCACCTGATAAATAATTTTCTTTGTTTTCCGGGCTTCACGTGTTTCTTTTTGATGGATAGTACGTGATGTATTGCTTCACGTTCACAATCAGTATTTTGAATATATTAAATATTAAAGGTAGATAAAAAATTAATCATTAGCAAAAGTGAGACGAACCAATCAGCTGAAATCTTCTCGTATAAAATAAAAGAAAATCATTGGTAATAGTAGAACATTTTGATGTCTCTAACCTCTACACGACGCTTACTATTGCACCACATCATGCACCATCATAGGCTTTCCGTTTTATCACCTGACAACCCCCAAAGAGAGCGTCTACGATATCCAACACCCAGGGACCCGCTGTGTTTCTTCGTGGGTAGAGCACCGAGAAACAGCCGTCCCCTTTTGCAGCGGCTACAACGAGCCTTCTTTTATCGGCATCTACAAAAAGGGATCTTTATCTTGCACGGAGCGTGGCATATTTTAAACACGTCACCCACACTTGTCCGCGGTCAGGCTTTCCGTATTTTGTCCTGACAATCCCTAATCGAGAGACATCTATCGGCAATCCGGAACTTGTTGTGCTTCTGTCCTTCGAGCACTGGCAACCCTCCCAGTATGGTCCCAAATTGATATTAGAACTTAAACCACCCTTATGACGAGTGCATTTCCTAGGATGTGCCCGGTTACATGCTTCTCATCTGAAATCAAGACCAGGATAGCAACACAGTTATAACCGTGAAAATGGTGATAAATAATTGTCTATACAATTAACGAATTACATTTTTTGTGCGGCATGTGATTTGTAACGATGCAAACGTAGATTACCACATGGTTGGTATTTTTTTTATTGCAATCATGTTTGATCTGTATACTAGCTTGCTAAATGTCACTCAGTTTTAGTAACTAACATGACAGCAACTAAGGAAGTTGGGTTCTACTGGAAAAATACAAGACAAGTGATAGTGGTTATCACAAAAGCCCAAGATAACGGAAGATAAGTAATGAACGGGAACACTAGGGAGTTGCTTTACAATCCTCACAGTTTAACAGTTGCCGTCGTCCAGAGAACAAAACACACGAAATTAACAGAATAGTACGAGGAGTGGTCGGCATCCAATTTTGACACATTGGTTTACATTCCAAAGAGGAATGTTTGACTGTAAATGTTTTAATTATTAAGAAATCAAGACAGATTTTTACTATATGCATAAATTAACTTTTTTCATCAGAAAATAAAAATAATAATAATAATAACATAATGTCATGAAAAAAGTTTTATTCAAGTTAACGATCGTCAATCTTTTTTTTATAAAGATTAATACATCAGATGTTATGCACTGATACAAACATCTACATGTTCTTTAGTTTTTATCAGGGATAAAATAGCAAGCGAACAATATTTCAGCAATGCTTAAATCATGGATATGTAAGCAAGCAATAAATTTAGAAAATAGGATTGAAGATCGAAATGACTTCCACAGGAAAAAAAAACAGTGTATAGGGTAAGGACGGACATTTATACTATTGTAAATGATAAAAGTGCCTAGTCTTTAACATAAAAATATAAAATGTATTGCTGTATTGAACTAAGTCTGCAGTTTCAACAATTAACCTCAGCCTGCGACCCCTGCGAAAGCCTCTCCTTTCGCCTCCTTCACTAAGCTAATATCCTATTTTATATGTTATAGATATTATTTATTATTACTGCAAATAGTGTCTGAATGGGGTAACAAGTCAATAATATACAATAGAATTTAGTTGATTGATTTGATTGATGTTTAATGTCCAGCAAGCAATATTACAGCTATATTCAGGACGTGAACAATTTTATAAATTGATAAGGTTGAGCAATTTGAAAGAAATCAGAGACACTCCTGTCGAAATATAATAAAACTGTAATCTCACACAATAGTATGAGGGTATATACACATAAAAAACGTGATTAAAATAATAACAAATATGAAATAACAGCATAGTTATGATACAAGATTATATTTTATTATACAAATTAATTTCTTTTAAGAACTGTATAATTGTTGTAAACAAATTAAAGTAAGAATCCACAGTATAAAAAACGTTCCCGAATGTTGGCCACGTCCACACAGTCCATCAAGACATGCCTAATTGTGTATGGACAGTAGCATGGCACACACTCGGGTCGTTGATCGTTATTTAAAATATAACTATGAGACGTCATGGTATGACCAAGACGACACCTGGTTAAAACAACTTGGTCTCGACGACTTCTAAAACAATTAAAATTATTTTTGTGAAGGAGTGGCTGGATCTCATGAAGTTTGTTATGAACCTTTAGATCCCAACAACTCTGCCACAAACGAGAAATATATTTAAAAATTCATGCTTTGAAATCAGTAAAAGGTATGACACAACTAATTATATTGTTATTCAAGGCCTTTTGGCCTCCTCGTCCACGACTGTGTTCCCATGGATTCTCACATGACTTGGGATCCAGAAAAACACAACCTCTTTACCCAAAGCTACAAGGGCTTTGTAAATTTGAATAATTTTTGAAATATTAGGGTTCTTAACTTTGAAGTTTTCAATAGCAAGAAGACATGACAGAGAATCGCAGATAATAAATTTGTGCTCGTCTGACGAAGCATCTATTTTCATTGCAAGAAAATAGCTTGCGCCTCAGCAGTAAATACAGATCAGGCAGACGGGAGACGACGAGTTTCAACACGCTCTCCGAAGACAGCGGCTGAAGCAACTTTATCTTCGTCTTTGGACCCGTCTGTATAAATAGTACTATAATCAGGGTAACAAGATTTAATTTCTGCAAAATGTTGTTCTAATATTAAATGGTTTGTGTCGGACTTTTTATGTTTTCTTAGATCATAAATAAATACTGGTTTGGGGTTTAACCAAGGAGGATTAAGTTCAATAGCAGCAAGTTCATCTAAATTTATACCAGATTTGTTCAAATGAGATTTTATTCTGATTCCAAAAGGTTGAATTTTATTTGGATGTTTTTCAAAAATATTTTCGTAAAGAGGTTTGAAAACACAGTCGTGGGCCGGGTTGCCAGGATACGCCTTCAATTTGGTTGCATATTGCAAAGCGAGCTTAACTCTTCTTTGATACAAAGAAGGCTCATTTGCTTCTACATATAAACTATTTACAGGTGTGGTTCTAAAAGCTCCAAGACATAGTCGCAATCCCTGATGGTGTATAGTATCAAGGATTTTGACATATGACTTGCGAGCAGAACCATAAATAAAGCAAAAGTAATCCCATTTCGATCGAACCAGCGATCGGTAAAGATTCAGTAAAACATCGCACTCAGCACTCCAGTCAGTACTGGATATGACTTGTAAGATATCTATTGCTTTAAGTCATTTATTTTTTAACATTTTGTTATGGGGTAGAAAGGTTAACCTAGAATCAAATATGAGACCAAGAAAAGTAGTTTCTTTTACAATTTTGATAGGATTATTATGTAATTTTAATTCGGGGTCAGGATGCATCTTTCGTTTATTACAAAAATGTATCCCAACGGTTTGAAATAAAGGTAGGAAGTCTGCCTTTCAACCCCATATCCATGTTGTGTCATACGCTTTTTCTAAATCGAAAAAGATAGACACAACATGCTCATTTTTTGCAAAGGCGTTTCGAATATACGTTTCGAAACGTAC
Organism: Limnoperna fortunei; assembly: GCA_944474755.1. Lineage (NCBI taxonomy): Eukaryota > Metazoa > Mollusca > Bivalvia > Mytilida > Modiolidae > Limnoperna > Limnoperna fortunei. The sequence continues at coordinate 48,461,946 of OX104123.1, forward strand.
AAGATGAGTTAGGGTACTTCGCCCTTGTCTAAAACCACATTGAATATTAGAAAGTAGATTGTTAGATTCTAAAAACCAGACAAGGCGATCATTGATCATCCTTTCCATGGTTTTACAAAGACAGCTTGTGAGTGCTATAGTCCGATAGTTGGACGCTTCCGAGTGTTCTTTTCCTGGCTTTAGAATAGGCACAACAGTAGCCATTTTCCATATAGATGGTAAGTCACCGGTTTCCCAAATGTTGTTAAGAAGATTCAGAAGGCATTGGAGAGAAGATTGTGGCAGATGTTTGAGAAGTTGGTAATGGATGTCATCTGGACCACATGCTGTGTCGTGAGATTTGTCCAAAGAAGTTTTTAGCTCTTCCAAAGAAAAAGGTGTATTGTAATCTTCCAGATTTTTTGACTGGAAATTAAGTTTTGATTTTTCTTTTTGAGTTTCGATACGCTGAAAATCCGGATGATCATTTCCAGCGGACGAGTGTTTTGCAAATGTTTCGGCCAATTTGTTAGATATATCTGACTCTGATGTTAACAGGTCTTGTCCATCCTTAAAATGATGGACATTTGCTTTACTGTTTTTACCTTTAATTTTACGAATCATGTTCCAAATTTTATTCATAGGGGTATGGTTATTTAGTTTAGAATCAAAATTACGCCAAGAGGTGCGTCGTCTTTGTTTCGTCACCCTGCGAGCTTTTGCTCGAAAAATTCGGAAATGGTTAAGATTATTTTGAGTTGGATGTTTATTAAAGCGTCGTTCGGCCTTTTTCCGGTCTTGAATAGCGTCCTCACAGCTGTCATCGAAACATGGTTTACTAGGATGTTTTGGAAATTTTAGAGGTCTTAGGAATTGTTTCATCAGCAATTGAAATAAGTGTTTCGTTGAATTTTAAAATTGGATCAGAAGCAGCTTCAAAAACGTCCGAGTTAAGTCGCTCTATACAGAGTTGTTCAAATAGAGGCCAATTGGCCTTGCCAAATTTATACCGAGCGATTCTTTCTGTGTTTGAAGAGTGTAAAGATTCCAAGATAATGGGAAAGTTATCACTGCCACAGAGATCGTCATGGACTTTCCATGAGAAATCGGACAACAGAGAAGGATCTGCTATTGTAAGATCAATAGCCGAATATGATCCATTCCCGGGATGTAAATAAGTATTGGTTCCATCATTAAAAATACTCAGATCCTCCTGATTCATTAAGCCTTCGATAATTTTACCTTTATTGTTTATTGTGTTACTGCCCCATAAAGGGTTGTGTCCGTTGAAGTCCCCAAGTAATATATAAAGGGCCGGAAGCTGATCAGTAAGATGTTTCAACTGATTTAAATTTAATGAAGAATTCGGAGGGATATACACAGAGCATAAAGTAATTATTTTGTCTAAAGATATTCTAACAGCAATCGCCTGAAGATCAGTGTTGAGATCTACAGGGCCATGTAGAACTTGATCTTTTACAAGAATGGTAGAGCCAGCAGCAGCTCTATCATTCTCCTCTACATATGTGCTGTATATAGAGTATTTTTTAAAGATATGTTATCACTTCGTTTTAGGTGGGATTCTTGGAGGCAAAATGGAACAGGAAGAAAGGCTTGAACTAATAATGTAATCTCACGAAAATTAATCTTAAGACCTCGACAATTCCATTGTATTATTGTACCCATTATGGTCTGCGAATAGGGGAATAGTTGACAGTTTTTTTGGGGCTATTCCGCCGGTTTCTGCTGGGGGTCTACTTTTAGATCCAGTATCTGGGGGTAATGTATCCATGGGATCGCCCCAGATAGTAGTGTCTAGATTATCTAGACTTCCAAACCTGTTGTGGACCTTGATGGGATCCGCAGCAGTTTTGGAGTTCGATCTCCTTTTTGATTTGAGTTTTTATTTGAGTTAGAAGAATTTAAATAGGAGTTGGTATTTTTTAAATTTTTTGGGGGCTGCTTGAAGATTTGGTTGATGATTGAGATGGTGCTGAAGACGTAGCAGATTGAGAGGGTGCTGAAGACGTAGCAGATTGAGAGGGTGCTGAAGACGTAGCAGTTTGAGAGGGCGCTGAAGACGTAGCAGTTTGAGAAGATGAAGATTTTCGTGAAGATTGAATGATGTTGTCTGCTATTGTAACTGGTAATTTTGAAGGTTCCTGTTTGGCAATAGGCCAGGTGATGATTGTCTGCGTTTCAACTGAAGTGAGAACGCGTTTGGCCACACTGGCGTATCACGTTGATGCAGGAGACGAGGGATTATTAAAGGTATTATACAGACGACGAGCCTCAGGGTATGAGATGGTCTTTTCAGTTTTTAATTTTTGTATTTCTTTTTCTTTTTTAAAGTGTTGACAATCCTTGGATGAGGACATGTGGGCTTCACCGCAATTGGCACACTTTGGAATTTAAGTGCAGGTAAAGCCATCATGTCCTTCTTCTGCACATTTAAAACAAATCTGGTGACCTCTGCACTGTCCCTTTCCATGACCGAACTTTTGACACTTAAAGCAGCGCACCGGGTTGGATAATCTTGATGGACTCGGGGACAGTGGGTGAATTGCTATCAATAAATCTTTTCACTTTGGTTACACCCTGAGGCTCTAGTTCTAAACAGATTTCATCATCTGATAATTCCGAGAGATCTTCACCTCGATAGCGAATAATCCCTTGACTCGAGTTTAAAGTTCTGTGGGATGATCTAGTTATATCTAAATCTACAATTTTGGAAAGTTTGAGTAAATTCAGTGATTGGTTTTTTTCTACGGCATTCTATTATCAGGGAACCGGACTTCATTTTGGTGACGTTTTTAACGTCTCCTGCACAACCCTTGATAGATTTTTCAATGATGAATGGAGATACTTTTGCCAAAGGTTAAGTTAGGTCTTTACTAGATAATACAATAAATTTAGGCCAACTTTCTTCTACAACCAAATCTTCGAGAGGAAAATCATTTTTTCTTTTTTTTGGACCTTTTTGTGTTAAAGGGGGTGTTTCGGAAGCCATGATTAGAAAATTGCGGTTCACCACCATTGTCACCAATCCGCCGCGGAGTGCCAACATGGGCGATGCCTAGAGTCTGCGGATCTCCAGCAGAAAGCATCAGGTGTTCAAGGGTGGTATACTCAAACAGACGAATTTCTCAATGAACGCATGCCTCGTGCCCGGGGTTACCTGGCGATACAACCGTTCGAAACTGTCTACTTGATTGACCTATGAGCCACCGCCTTCTTAACAGCCTGTTACTAAACAAGTTTTGTAGTAAGATACAATCAAGTGACAAGAAGAATGACGTCAAGCTTGTTAAGGGCTCGGCATGACCAGCCGATTGACCGAACCGGGTCCATCCGGCCTCCCGTCTAGTTGAAGTTAGGGCCAAAGTGGTGTATTGAAAATCGAAACCCGCTGACCCGCACTTATGGATGCAGCAGTGAGTGATCTCTCAACCACCAGGATCCCTTCCTCCACCATCACGGGTTGCAACACACGGCAAACATGTCGCCGCTATAAAGCTGAGGAAGCTTTGCCCTTCAGCCACCGCCTTCTTTGTGAATCCTTAAAGCAAGCTGTCTATCAAATGGTTAATACATTTCATGGAATAGTTTGAAAAGAAATAAATGTAATAGAAAAGCGAAAATGATAACGATTCACAAAGACGTGACATGCCGATTCATCGAAGTCAGGGCTAACTCGATTTCCCGTCTAGAAAAAGTAAGGATTCAGTAGGTTATCGGGACCGTTTACCCGGCCTACTGAGATCCCGTCCTGTAATTGACATGGGTCGCAACACACGGCAAGTGTTGCCTCTCTAAGCAGACTCTTACTGCAGGCTGAGGAAGCCGTGGGCCTATTCTCCTGTGCCCCGGGACCCACACGGGGTACAATAGAATTTAGTTATTTTCAAATAATATTTCTCATTACCAACACAATGTCCTCAAATAATCCAGTAAATGTACTTTGTATGTCTGCTAATTCAAACTGCATAGAAATTATTGTTTTTGTTGTATCACCATTAATAACAATTTATAACCAGTAGGCCAGCTTCTTAAAAATACCGAACAATTGTTAGGCTCTCCGTAATATTACCTGAAAAACCCCAACGAGAGGGCCTCCTCTCTCCGCTACTTAGAGTCGCGCTGCACATTTCTTTAGGTCGAGCTCTGGTGCAAAATTTAGCACTATTTTAAGTGTATTTGTATTCTTTCTAAATATATAAGGTTTTCAGCGGGTACATAGGCTTTCTTTCTCCAATAAAACTGGATACTACGATAAAGCTGAAAAATTGTCGGGCATGACGATTAATATTATTCCAACATTCACATAATTTTATTTATATCTTTTATAATGTGACATATTTAAATCCTTTATGGTAATTTGTTGCTTAGATTGATTGATTGATTGATTAATGGTGTTTAACGCCCGAGCAGCAATATTTCAGCTATATTCAGGCGATGAACATGAAATGGATGATAAAATGAACATGAAATGATGATGAATGAAAATGGGATGGGACACAAGGAAAAATAGGGTTAACGGATTTTAGATTGCCACTGGCAAATGAAGAGTATTGAGAAATATATTAAAAATAAGTAGGCGTCTTGAATCAAATATAAACAAGTAACCTTTGAGATACTGCTCACTCAGTATAGCCGAACAGGAAGTAGACATGCGACAGACCTGAAATCAGTACTCGCAAAATAGGACCACATGGTAAGGTCACATATAAAATTTCAAGTGGTTGTGATAAGTAGTTGCTAAGAAAACTGTTATGAAAATGTTCATACATTGACCACTAATGTTGAAAATTGACTAGGTCGGTAAACAGGAAGTAGATATGCGACAGACTTGAAATCGTTGGCTGTGATAAATAGTTGCTGAGAAAACTGTTTCGAAAGTTATGTTGCGGACGAAAGGACGGACTGACAAGGGTAAACTAGCATGTCCATATTATTCGAAATAAAATGCATATTGTTCTTTGCTTTGCAGTACATATAACAATAATGGGGTGGGATGGGTCACAGGGAATACAATTTTGATTGCCACTGGAAAAGTATGGAGCTTTGGGTAGGGGCGGAAAATTTAGCCTTTTGTAGCGGCTACAATGAGCCTACTCTTTCGAAATCTACAAAAGGGGTCTTTATCGTGCAAGGAGCGTGGCACTCTCCAAACACGTTACCAACTACGGTCCACGGTCAGGCTTTCCTTATTATGAACTGACAACCCCCCAACGAGAGGGTCTCCCCTATCCGCCACCCGGGGACGCGTTGGGCTGCTCTGTGGGTCGAGCACTGGGAACCTTCCCAGTATGGTCCCAACAACATGTAATGATGTATACATGCAACAAAGTCCAGTCTTTCCATATCCAATCTTTCAAAGTACTCCAGCGACAAACCTCCAGCAAGTTGATCAGAATGATCAAGCAGTATGATTGACATCTCTTATCAGCTTAAAATTTGACTCCCAACTGAGATACTACAGCAGCTTGTTACAAAAATAATAAAAGGTCAGAGAAGTCATTGAAAACTTAAGCAGACGAATTTATCATTATGAGATTGTGAAAACAAACATAAAATTTTGTGATTTCTATTTACATTATTTCATTAATAAGAACAAGTTAAAAGTATTAATTAAAATGAATGTTTTACGTTACTTTACATTGATCTCTTTTATACAACAAATACATATGTATAAAGACATTTGTCTTTTATATAGTTATGCAAAATGCATTTTGTGGAAAACAAAATATATAAGTGAGTATCATTAATTTGTTCTGAACTTGATTATCATTCAATCAGTATGAACCCCATTGATGGTTGTTTTAAATGTCACTTCAACATCCATGTAGCGCCTTTTCCAATTGCACATATATTGATATTTATATCCAAAGGAAAGAAAACAAAGGATTATTATGCGCTTTTATCACACACAATTTGTAAGTATCACTCGGAAAATCAATACTAGAATAAAACGAAACTCAACATCCACGGATCCCCTTAGCTTCCAAAAATCAAGCTGCCATTTCATTCATTTAAGTTACAGAAAATTATGAATTGCCTTGAACTTGGCACTTAACAAAATGTCAATTTAACAGTTTTTAATATGTTATTGCTAATTTTAAGTAATATGCTTGCATTAATCTTATGCCTATCTAGCATTTCGGCAGCGATTATATATTTTTTAAAGTAATATTACTCTTTTCTTTAGTAATTTGTATATAGGCCTGCCATCATCAGGGATTGTCCTATATAATGCTAAATAATTTAGTGTCTCATCTTTGTCAAGGTTAGAATATCTGTCAAATTCTTGTGCCTATAAGCAATAATAGAAGTTTCCTTAAATATCTGACTACAAACCACATTTTCTCAATGCTGGAAAATCACATAATAACAGATCACACCAGTTCTTTTTTGTCAGTATTTTTAGCTGACCCAATTGAAACCAAACATGGCCATTATGTTCATTGGATGGACCTTTACAAAGTTTGTGTTTTTTATTTGGATTGGAAAACATACATGGCCGCCACCGCAAGACTTAGTTTAAGATAGGACCCTTTGGGAAAAAAGTTTTAAAGTGCTTCTTTTCTGAAACCGTTTAACCAATCAAAACAAAATTTACTGGCAATATTGTTTGGATTGTCCCTTATAAAGTTTGTTTTTTATGCCAATTGGAAAATCAAATGGCACAACTGCAGGACTTAGTTTAGCATAGGCCCCTATGGTGGAAACGTTAAAAAGGCTTCTTCTCTGAAACTGGTTAACCAATCGAAACAAAACTTTCTAGCAATATTGTTTGGATGGTCCTCTATAAAGTTCATGTTTTTTTTTATCCCAATCGGAAATTCAAAATGGCCGCCACCACAGGACTTGGTTTAACATTGGCCGCTATGGGAATACAGTTAAAAAAGGCTTCGTCTCTGAAACGATTAACCAATGGAAACAAACCTTACTACCAATATTATTTTACATGGTCCTTTATAAAGTTTTTTTTTTATTCCAATCGGAAAATCAAAATGGCCATCACAGCATTACATAGATTAACAGTGGACCCTATGGGAATAAAGTTAAAAAAGTTTTCTTCTATGAAACTGATTAACCAATGGACACAAACTTACTGACAATATTGTTTGGATGGTCTGCTTTAAAGTTTATGTTTTATTATTGCCAATGGGAAATTCAAAATGGCCACCAACGCAGGACTTAGTTTAACATAGAACCCTATGCAAATTTTTTAAAAATCTTCTCTATAAAACCACTTAACCAATGGAAAGAAAACTTTCTAGCAATATTGTTTGGATGGTCTTCTTTTAAGTTTATTGAAAATTACAGGACTTACTTCAACATCAGGGAAATGCCATCTTCATTGCAAATAAAATCCGGTGAGTGATACAGGCTCTTAGGAGCCTCTGGTATTTTATATTATCACATCTGTCTGAATCTAGTTCATCAATATCATTATGCATTTTCAAATTATGTTATTTCCATTGAAACAATTATTATAATTTTAATAATACAATGTAAATATAAATAAAGATTACAAAATAAGACATGGATTGCATGCAACACTATGTGTAAGAGTTGACCATATCATGCTAATAATGAGGTCATGATCATGATCTGTAGCATGCATGATTTTATTGGCAAGTGTTGACAAGTTTAAAGGCTTATTTAAGTTGTAAAAACAAATAACCAGAAAGTATACGCCCACAGCTTCGAAATGTAGAAATTTGTCGCTGGAGTAAAAGTAAAGCTCATGTGAAGTGCTTAAAATTATGTTTTGTTTGTTTGTTTGTTTGTTTGAATGGCGTTTTAACGCCACTTTCAGCAATTTTTCAGCTAATTCATGGCGTCCAGTTTCTATTGGGGGAGGAAGCCGGAGTACCCGGAGAGAACCCCCGACCTGCGGTAGGAAAACTGGCAATCCTTGTCAACTAAGATTGGAGTCGAGTACACCCTGCCTGCAGTGAGAATCGAACCCGCAATCTCAGTGTTGACAGACCACGTGATCAATAGTAGACGAACTACCTTGACCACTCGGCCACCGAAAATTATGTTTTGTAGCCTCATCTATAAAAGCCGTTCAAACCAGTCCGTCAATGGCATGCATATTATTTATGAATTCTTTAAACTTTTATGTAATTATTTTCAGTAGAACATTTCCGACACACAAGAAATTGAAGACTTAATGACTGAAGAAGTTATCTTGGGGAAAATTTATTTTTAAGGGGGGATTCAATACTTTATTTGTAAGAAGGAAATTTTTACAGTCTGTTTTAAATCAATTTGATAGTTATTTTGCCGAAATTTTAAATTGAATTCTCCAAGAATTAGAGCTGCAGTCATTACAAACTTCTCAATCTAGCCAACCTTTGGACCAGATCAAATAGCAGTTTTTTTTTAAAGTTCAGCTTGAGCTACTGTTATCTGTTCAATTTGATTAACGTTCATGGGAAATACTTTTCATTTTTATATTGTATGTTTTTTTAATAAATGTTTCATTGTAATTTTACTAATTCATGATTTGTCTCAAAGCTTAAGTCATAAAATTTTGTAGAAAATTACTGTTTTATTAATAATCCTAGCATTTAATGCTATACAAAATTCAGTTTCTTAATCTTGTTTTTTTTTAAATCTTAACGAGATAAATAACAGACATGATTATCTAAGATGAACTAAAATTAGTTTTGTTAATTGTTACTACATGTATTAGTTTTTGACATACAACCTGAGTCGTCAATAAGTGAAATTTCTATATTATTTAACAAAATTTGCAGAGATGTTCATTCATGTAAATATGTATGCATGTATTTGACAATTTAATGGCAGGTAATGGTGACAAGGAAATAAACATAAGAAAAGAGTATTATAAAGAAAACTCAGAGCTGCAAATGAAGACCTTTCCCAGCTATTTAATAAATGACATTTGTTTAAGGCTTTTGTTTATGAGAAGTAAGAAAAAATCTCTATTTGTAGTCTCTTGTTGATAATTTCAATTTGAATTTTGCATAATTATCAATAATTCAAATTTGATAAATATCATTATTATCTCTTCACTATTAAGTCTGTACTGCTGGACAAACGAATTTCTCAATCTTCAGCAGTTTCCTATAAACTGTTCAGGTCTCGATGGTTTTCTTAAAGTTTCTTATTCCTTCATTTCCTATTCCGTCAACTTAACATTGCAGAGTATGATTTTTATATGTGATTGTCTATTAGAATGTAGATTTTGTGTACTACAGCTACTAAAAAGGGCATTTCTTTATGATCGATTTATAATAAGTATTCAATTTATATTTTATATATTTGGACGGGAACTGGACATCAATGTTGAAGATGTTCACAGAGCATTTGAAAAAGAGTATAATGGCAATATGTTGGCAGTGTTCGATTTGGTCCAAACACTGACACCTACATCAGTTGAAAATGATACATGTTTTTCATCAAGCAAATGAACTAAGAATAAAACGGAGGAGACTGAGCAACAACACCCTAAATACCTTGCTGTCTGTACAACTGCAATATGGATCGATAGAAGAGTTCGAGCCTGAACCTGCTTTTATTACATTTTTTGTTGGTGAAATGATTTGAATAATTTTAGTGTGTACATAATTTTTAATGAACGCTAATTTTCCATGTAGAAGACTATAATATAATAGATATATCATAGAAAATTACCTTTTTTCCTAGCTGTAGAACACAAAACCAACATCAGACACTCACATATATTCTTCATATATTAAAAGGTTTCATGTGCTTACATCGAACAGAAATGAAAACTAAGGGTGACAGGTGATTTATTGAGAGTGGATAATTTGCTATCAATCGTGTGTATATTCTCATTTATAATGATTCTTTGTTTTATATCATTACATAATTGTTGTTTCTTTTTTTATTCAAATCAAAGACAAGGTTAATATATAATTAGTAAATTAGTAGCTATAAATTGTTTAAGTCTCAATTGTTTTCTAAAAGTTTGATATTCCTTCATTTCCTATTCCGTCAACTTAACATTGCAGAGTATGATTTTTTATATTTGAATGTCTATTAGAATGTGGATTTTGTGTACTACAGCTACTAAAAAGGTCATTTGTTTATGATCGATGTACGATAAGTATTCAATTTATATTTTATAGAATTGGACGGGAACTGGACATCAATGTTGAAGATGTTCACATAGCATTAAGGGTGACCGATGATTTATTTTGCATTGAGAGTGGATAGTTTGCTTTCAATTGTTTTTCATTAATAATCAAAGACATGGTTAATATATGCACATTGATAATATTCAGATCTTTGATTTGAATAAAAAGATTTATTTGCTAAATCTTAGTCCTTTCATTTGTTTGTTGCAATACTGAGATTATTTGAATTTAATTTGTTTGAATTTTATTTCAGGTGACTACTCCTTGGGGTAGGAGGAGACGAATATGTAAAAACAAGGTCAAAGAAAATAATCACACTGCACAGGTGGAATCAGGTTCCTTATCTCTGCCGATGATTACAATGTTTTAGTCGATGGCGTTGAGGCAAATTAAGTTTTTAGTTTCCCTTAATTTTGTTAAAAATGCATCTTGTTTCCTTGGCTATATTTAGTATAACTGAAAAGAAAATATGACTTTTCTAAAATAAGTTTGTTACTGTTTGATTCTACAAAAATACTAATAGTATTTATTATATTCATTCATCTTGTGAAATCCAGTTCAACATTTTATGTTAAGTGATTATGATAATGATGATGTAATACACCGAGTACCACACAGAGACATTAATTACATCCTTTCTAAGAGAATATACGAGTGAAAATGATTTCATTGATTTAACCTTTACATCTTTGATTAAAACTGAGTACTGACATATCAAAAACTAACATAAAAATTTGGGCTTTTTAATATCTTGTGGGCCTGTCAAATTCTGTAGGTACAAGACCAGATGGCCTGTGCCCAAAAAAGTTAAGTGTGAATACTGTAGTACCATGCTGAACTCTTAGTTATGTCCAACATTGTAAGATATGCATGCTGTAAGAAGTCAATATATATATCTATACCTTTGTAACACAATCTCATCCATGTACAGAAAGTGAAGAAGAAAGACTGGGCTAATGTTTTCATTCACGTTTAAATAGCCGTTCACAAACTTTCTAACGTACAAATATTTTTGAATGCATGATAAAATATCATACAAAATCATAAAATCCACGCTGAAAGTAAAAAAAAATGGAAGTCTAAACAATAAACCTTATTTATAAGCATGCAATTTAACTTCTGTTTCTCTACTAGGGATGACAAAGAAACACTTTGATAAATTTGTGCGGAAAACACCCAACGACATGATTGATTGATTGGATGTATGTTAGTAAATCCTAATGAGAAAAGGTATTAATCTAGTTTGACGACTACGAAAATATAGGGATGAAAATACAACAATTACTAGGGATGGCAAAGAAACACTTTGATAAATTTGTGCGGATAACACCCAACGACATGATTGATTGATTGGATGTATGTTAGTAAATCCTAATGAGAAAAGGTATTAATCTAGTTTGACGACTACGAAAAAATAGGGATGAAAATACAACAATTAAACAAAGTGATTGTTAAATGAAGATAAATAATAGAAAATACCATGTAAAAAAGAACATATGAAAAATGAAAATATCTCTTCAAAATTATAAAATATATTGAGAGTATACCTCAGAGTTAACTGTCATAAGGTTAACATAAAACAGTATTCAAAAGCTAATTCAACATATATAACATAAGATATTATTTAGGTGAAGTCTGAAGAATAAATTATAAAACTTTACTACATAAAAATACAAAAAATTCGAACTACCATCACATCAGCAACTACATCCGGACACACAGATATTTGAACATTTTATGATCAACACTGTACGTTTGCTACTCCCGGAGTATAATATTGTTGATATAGAAGTCGAGAGTTCTGATATTGATTTGGTGTACACCTTGCAGATCATGCTGTGAAACGCTGTTTTTATGGATTTTGGTAAAGATGTTCTATCCAATGCACGAAGTGGAGATCACAATCTTCGACTTTGATATGGAACGTTCTTTATATTTTGTATTGAATTGTGTCTTGGTACACAATGTGTTAGAATTGCCCACCATTTGAAAGTAAAGGCGATACATTTCATTTGACTTAATTAAAATAAAATTATGACTGTTTCTATGGATCACGTAATCATCACTGTAGTTCTTTTATCTGAATGCGTCTCATTTTGTAGACAAAGGTTATGTAGAATGATTCTCTTGATACTCATCATCGCAATGGTAGATTTGCAGTCATTGTGATTCTCATCTCGGTTAATTTTAGTTTTGTATAAAGGAATGATATTATATGATTTATCGTCCGATTTCTGTTAGGTATCGGTAAAACGTCCGACGTCGCATGTATTTTAAGATGTTGCAATTAAAATTAAACGTTCGCCTTTGTCTGGGAAATATCAGTTTTCTATTTTTGAAGGGATATCGGAGTCTTTAAAGAAGATGAAAACTAGAATAAAAAAGTATTTAACAAATTCTGTTCACGACTATTCATTCAAACACTTAAATATTTTACCTAATGATTGCAACTCACCGATCTACACAGGAATATTATATTATTACATAATTTATTTAGTTTATTTAGTGATGTAAGCAGCTTTTAGATATATTTCACATATGATTCGAAAGTTCCATTTAACGTGATTTCTTTTTAAAATTGTTGAAAATCTAGTGGTGATGTAATAGGCGATCAACAACATACTTTATTATGTATTATGACAACAGAAAACACTAAAATAAATAAGAAAAGCAATAAGGTAAATTAAGTCAGGTTGGATGCTTAAAGCAAGTGCAATACATTGGAAACATTCGTTTTTTCATTTATTATTCTGGTAATGTAAAGGGGTCAAAATATAGCCTGTCCAAAATGTTTAATTAAATAATAATCTGAGGCACAGGTTAAAATTGTTGCAAATATTGGATTGTCAGAAAATATAACGTAAGAAACTGGATTTTTTAATGTTATTTTGGAAAATTGTGTATTTTGTGCTCGGGTTAAAGTGTAAATATGCAGTATTATATTATGTATTCTTGTTTGGTCTTTCTCTATATTTCATTTCTGATTGTTATTAAAAAGATTGGATTAAAGTTCTGATTAGTCTGTATTATGAACTTGTTTGGGGGAGGGGTATATAGGAATCACCCTGTCTATCTGTCCGTCCGTATGTCTGTCCACATCCCTTGTAAGCGCTTCTCATCCTAAACCGCTTGACAGATTTTGATGAAACTTTACATGAAGGAAGTACATCATATGTAGATATGCATGAAAAATTTCGTTGCTGTGGGATATTATTCAGGGGAGATAATTGGACTTGAAGCGAAGCGAGGGGTATCCTTTTGTGAGCGTGCGCACAGTCCACACTTTTTTGCTTTCGTCTAGAACTTCCGGTATTTGCGTCTCGTTTATATATAACAACCTTATTGTTAAATGATATAAACATGTTTTAAAGTTAATTTAACAAATCAATTACTGTTGTTGGATTATAATGTTTTATAATATCACACTGTTTTAATGATTTAAATGCACTTAAGTCAATAACGTATGTGTCCACTATCATCATTAAAACGCCAAGGGTTCATATTTTGGACTTTGAGTCAGCCAATCCATAACATTGACATTATTTAGCTGTAAGAGACCGATTGTGTCTGTTATTTTATCCTTACTTGCGTTATCATGCTGGGTTTTCTTCTTTTGATGGAGTGAGTAGGAGTCTCTTGACTTGGTCGATATATTGGGCAGTTGTTACACTTTTGCCTATTCCTGGTACAAAGTTCTAGAAGATAAATGTACTTAGTTTTACGGCTCGCTAAATATAACATTTTCCGGGGTTGAGAAATCCCGATAGCGACTTATATCATAATAAATATTTATTTCTTATAAACGTTCGTGTTATTTGCGTAGATATTAAAAGAACGGTTTCAACGTTTTGTTAATAAAACCTACCGGTTTCATAATCGTCATATATTCCTTTCACTTGGGATTTGTTTTGGTTTGGTATACCAGTGCTGCCAACCTAAACTAGCATAACAAAGTCATTAAAAAAATAACGACTCCGACAAAACAGTTAAGCAGAGGTTTTAAAATAGAAAAAAGCTTTTCCATATACATTGAAGCTTTGCATCTAGTCAGGCGACAAATAAATATGTTTAAAAAAGAATATATGGTTGAAACTATATGTACTTAATTGTTTTTATGTCAGCCTAAACCGTTCTAGTGAGACCTTCATCTATTTGATTATCTCAGGGTTGAGTTGAGTCCGAGATAAAATTATATAAAATGATATGACATTTACTATCTTTATTTATCTTAATTTAAAATAATGTTAAAAACGAAACCTGAAACTCCTCCGGAACAATCATGTGATATTTGAACTGGATAGAAGACATCCCTCATATATAGTTATTTATTACTATCAACTGGAAAATCGATTTAAGTTGGACAAACATGGGCCACAGCTGTTACACAAAATAGCAAGGAAACAGAGCAAACAACAGGAGCGTTTTTCAACGGACGATGACAAATCCGGATGAAAACAGTCATTTACAATATGAAACAGAAATAAAAACACAACACAAAAAACAGAACGCTAGTGAAGCAAACCGATTGAAAACAACAATGCACCAAGGTGCTCCGGATGAATAAACAATACTCGCCTCTAATTCGAGAACCGTGAGGAAACTCCTGGTCATGACTAAGACAAAATAAAATCCTTGATTAGGAAAGAGTATCTATTACTCAACAAAATATGGGATCGTATTTGAGCTACAGATGTTCATAATAATCAGTCACGATGACGACCATAGAACTTCGGAAGAGATAACATTAACCTAGGAACAACAGACCGTTAGTAGTTAATTAGTCAATAGCAGTGAGTTATCTAGAAAATAGGAATACTGATGGCAGGATCTAGCATAATGAAAAAGGTGAGAAACGTGCACCCGACACTGAACCTGCTAGAACGCTGCTATCGATAAAGGGAATATTTACTATAGGAAGATTGAGATCACCACGTCTGCCTAAGATGATTGTTTGTAGCTTTCGTGTACTACTCTTGATAAAGAGGTTTGAAAATAATAAACTTCATGAGATCCAGCCACTACTGCACACAAATAATTTTAAATGTTTTAGAGGTCGAAGAGACCAAGTTGTTTTAACAAGATGTCGTCTTGGTCATACAAAGACGACACATAGTTATATTTTAAACAATGAGCCACGACACGAATGTGTGCCATGGAACAGCCCAGACACCATTAAGCATGTCTTGATGGACTGTGTGGACGTGGCCCACATTCGGGAACGTTTCTATAGTGCAGATACGTATTTTAATTTATATAAAACTGTCGCAGGCGACACAATTTTAAAGTTTTTAAAAGAAATTAATTTATTTAATAAAGTTTAATTTCACTACTAAGTGTGATGCTTCATATCTTTTACTGTTTTAAGTACCTTTTTTATCTGTATATATTCTCATATTATTGTATGAGATCAAGTTTTAGTATAAAAGGGAGTCATGAAGTACTACCAATTTAAAAATACTAATAATTTAAAAATTGATACTGGAGGATTTTCTAAAGGAGGGATAATTAGGGCCACGCCACCTATTGGAGGCGCCCTAGTCTTCAGTCTCTCCGTCCGTCCGTCCAAATTTGTGTCTGGTCAAGAATTTTTTTTCTTTTGAGATAGGCTTTTGATATTTGACATGTGGGTAGATAATATCAAGAGGATGTGTCGCATACCATGGTTGACCTGCAGGTCTGCGGGGCCCTCAGAGAGGGATAACATCTCCTTGATATCTAGTTTTCTATCTAACTGGATTCAACCTATAACAATATTCAACTGATCTCCGTTTTATACCATAAGATCGTAGTTTTATAATTAAAATCTTTATACAAAATAAGGTCAATCGCTTTATAAATATAAAAGACTTAATGTAGTATGTCTGAAATCTAAAGCCAAGCAAATTTTGTGATACAATTAAATAACTGGCGATGTGGGGAAATCATTTTCTGTCTAGATACGCTATCCATCTACGAAATCAAAGTCGAGTCTTCGTTTCATCGTATCTCTGATATATAAATTAAACACCGCATTCAAAAGAATTCCTATCGTTTCTCAAAATTTTGTTATGATACCATCAAATCATTATGTATGTATCCATGTCGATATCGTCCATGTGACTATCAGTAAATCATACAACAGATAAATAAATGGTAACGGATTCAATAGTAGGTCTTTAAAATGCATAGGTATGTGCAATGTTAAGAAGTCAACTTAAGGTCGAACGATCCTACCATTCAGGTGAACAATTGAAATATTATCTACTGGGGAATTTACTACTACGTCATTGAAACACAAAAACTTTACGGTAATATATTATCAGCCTAAGCGTTTGTATCAAACGGTATAACATGTAATAACAACAAATGCAAAACATCTTAATAAACCATGGTACGATAATAACTGTGAGGACGCTATTTAGATCTTAGAAGCACCGAACGACGCTTTAATAAACACGCAACCCAATATATCTTAAATTTTCGGGTAAAATCTTACAGTGCAACGAAACAAGAAAGATCTAACTTTGATTCAAAATTTGTTGTAATTTTAATTGAAAAAAGTCATGTTTGTATTCACGTTTTACTGTACTTACATGCAAACCATGACCAGACTTGTGATTGGTCTAACTATAAATTTGCAGTGTTAATCACACTATTACTAGCTTAAAAACAAAGCACAAAAAAATTTATACTAATGTTACGAATGTGTCTGACAATAGAGATATTTGAAAATAGTGAAACGAAACATATTCTAGGCGTCTGTGTAAAAAAATAATTGAATAAAACATATTATCTGTAGAATTATTAAATATGTTGACTTAAAAATTACTCAGATCGACCTGTTTTACGTTATTCACTGTTTTTGTTCCTCAACAGATATTTCAATTATATAACAATGTAATGCTTTTTACGGCTTTTGCATAGTTCTCATTATCGCTAATAAATTCAGTTTTAATGACATAGAAAACTTATATAATATATGATTCAAATATGGTTTTCAATGGATTGATCGGTATTTCAACAAGGTCAATTCCCTTACAAATAAATTATAAGTCTGAAAGATTTTTCTGATAAGTTTCCAAGTGAGTTGGTCTTGTTGATGTATCGATAAATCCATTGAAAACGGTGTATTCCTTCTACTCTTCAAAATTGCACGAAGACATTAGATTGTTTTAAGTTATCACATTTTAATGTCTTTTTTGTATATTAATAGTGGGGTTGGCCTGGCGTTTGAATCGTTTGTTGATTTTAACTTCGAAAATTTAATCACACACCACCGTCACATTTGCATCTACTTCTATCTTTAACTTTAAAGCTCACCTGGACCAAAGTGTCATGTAAGATATTCTCATCACACGGCGTGCGTCGTTGTCCTCGACCATAAACATGCCCCAGTTCTTACTTCTTCAAAACTACCTGGTAATTTGAACCACACTTGGCAAGACTTTGTTTTGTTGGTTCATTGTTGGTGTTTATCAAGTGTTCAACATGGCTGGCTGCCCGGACTATTATTGCTTTCTAAATGTCTGAAGATCTACCAAACCGCTTGGCATATTGGATGGTCCTCTACAAAGTCAGAGTTTGTTGTGCTGATCCAAATTCAAAATCGCAGCACTAAGTTTAACATAGGCCCCCTATGGGAAATACGTACATTCAACAGTTTCTTTTCCGAAATCAAATTATGCAGAAAAAAGCTTGGCTAGTTATTATTTTTTTTCGAGCCTATTTGAAATTCATCATTAACTGAATTTCAAAAATCTTATCACAAATTGCTTTGCAGATTGGTTTGAAATCTCGCAGAAATGTATATTAAATGGCCCTCTACAAAGTTGTTTGTGCTAATCCATTATTCAAGATAATCGCCATCGCAGCACCTAGTTTTACAAAGGAAACTTATGTTAAAAAAATTTAAAAACAGCTTATTATCCGAAACTGATTCACACAATGAAACCAAATTAGGCAGCAATGAAGCTTGGATATCTATCCTATTAGTTTGAGTTGTTTAAGCCAATTGGAAATTTAAAATGACTTCCATGGCCATAAAAGAGTTCTGATTGGCTAAATTTCAAAAATCTCTTCGCCGATTTGTAATATGGCCGAGTTCTTTTACCAAGTTATAGTATTTTGTGCCAAAATCTAAAATGGCCGCCATCGCATGACTTAGTTAAAACATAAGAACCTATAAGACAATAATTTTCCGCCCCTACCTAAAACTCCATACTTTTCCAGTGGCAGTCAAAATTGTATTCCCTGTGACCCATCCCACCCCCATTTTCCATTGATTTGTTGTTTGTTGACTAGTTGATTGATAGATTGATGTTTTACGTCCAGCAAGCAATATTTCAGCTATATTCAGGACGTGAAAGTAATAATAATTTGATTATTTAACATTTTCACAATTGTTCATCTCTCCCTTAGTTCTATAACATTATCTCATACAATAATATGAGCATATATACAGATAAAAGGCAAGTAAAACAATAAAAATATAGATCACAAATTGCCGGAAAAAATTAAATTTTACTGTACAAATTAATTTCCTTTAAAAATTTTAAAGTTGTGTCGCCTGCGACCGTTGTAAACAAAATACTGTACGTATTTACAGTAAACAAAACGTTCCCGAATGTGGGCCACGTCCACACAGTCCATCAAGACATGCTTAATGACTTTTGATGACATGTTTGTTGACTTGTTCTCGTCCTGAATATAGCTGAAATAC
This sequence comes from Limnoperna fortunei, assembly GCA_944474755.1. Taxonomy (NCBI): domain Eukaryota; kingdom Metazoa; phylum Mollusca; class Bivalvia; order Mytilida; family Modiolidae; genus Limnoperna; species Limnoperna fortunei. Next base: position 48,480,765 of record OX104123.1, read on the forward strand.
TGCTCGCTGGACGTAAAGCAGACATCCAATTAATCAATCAATCAATCTTTCCTGAATCTGTTCCACACATTGAATATAAATTACATAAGAATAAAGCCATGATAACTCTTAATTATTTAATTTTTTCCAACAATGTTGAAAATTTAGCATGGTTGCCAGTACTGACAATGCTTTCAGATTGGTTTATAACATCAAAATTTCTTTTCTGACAAACAACATAGCAAAAATACTTGTAAACCTGTATTTTAAATTGTGTTCTACAAAGTTTGGAGTGTTGTGGCAGATACAATATCCAATTTGGGTAGACACAGTGGCAAATAGATTACAATACAACCAAAAGCCAATCTCTTTGGTTGAAACTATCAATAAATATCTTGATGAATTATGCAGAATCAATCCGCGATAGTTCTCCCATATGTTTTGTTGTTGCTGAGTGGAAATTCAATATACAGAAAAAACATCTTTCAGAAATGGTATTGCCCAAGCCTTTAATATTCAATTTACCAAGAAAAGGTTTGTTTGGCAAGTCAGGTTAGGGTTACAGCTTCTTTATAGCCTCTATAAAAAGTTATAAATTTAACAAATCATTAATGTCAATTCATAAAACAAATAATTTGTCATTTTATCGCCGCTAATATTGCATGTATGCCGGCAACTTAGTTTACATCGGTTACACTAAAAGTAGTTCGGTAAACATCATTAATCCAAAAGTTAATTTATTGAAAAAAAATTCCGTTCAAAATCTTTACCAGAAGTAATCTCGAGTAATTAAATATTCGTATTTCTTAATATGCAAATCGTATTAGAGTTATCCTTGAATGAACATAATAACGCGATATTCGTTAAGTTAATGTCTAAAATAAAAAATCAATTTATTTTAAAAATAATTCAAATTTATAAATCGCTGACGACGTTAGGTAAAGAGGTTGTGTTCTTCTGGATTCCATGTTATGTGGGAATCCACGGAAACACAGTCGTCGACAGAGAGGCCAAGAAAGCATTAAATAATGACATCATTAATTGTAAAATACCTTTTCCTTATTTTAAATCCTTTATTCTAAAATATATTTTCAATATACGACAAAGTGGTTGGGATCTCCAAGTTCATAATAAACTTCATGAGATCAAGCCACTACTGAACAAAAGTAATTAAAAAAGTTTTAGCGGTCGTAGAGACCAAGTTGTTTTAACACGGTGTCGTCTTGGACATACCAGGACGACACATAGTTATATTTTAAATAATGAACCACGACCCGAATGTGTGCCATGCAACAGTCCATGCATCATTAATCATGTCTTGATGGACTGTGTGGACGTGGCCCACATTCGGGAACGTTTCTATTCTATAGATAGTTTTTTAATTCATTTAAAACTGTTGCAGGCGACATAATTTTAAAGTTCTTAAAAAAATTAATTTATTTAAAAAAATTAATTTCGCTATTAATTGTGATTTTTCGTACTTTTTATTGTTTTAACTACCATTTTTATCTGTATATATTCTCATATCATTGTATGAGATCACGTTTTAGTATAAAAGGGAGGCATGACGTAATACTAATTTTAAAAAATTGTGATTCTCACGTCCTGAATATGGCTGAAATTTTGCTTGTTGGACGTTAAGCAACAATCAATCAATAATCGTTAAGTTACTGTGAATGGGTTTTCATTAAATTTGTAATTTTAATAAAAGAAAAAAATAAGCATATATGAACCTCATCAATAACACGCACTAATAATGTACGAGAACAACCATAATAAATTGTAGAAAAATGAAGTTATACAATTTTTATTGCTGTGTGACAATGACATATCTAAGGCAGTTATCATTTTCTAGGAAAAATGTATTTTCCAGTGAAACAATCTTTATAGTCTCGTTTTCGATTTGTGTCGTCTTTAACTAGTAATGCGTTACATCCATCTGGAACAGTTTTACATCCAGGCTCTGGAACCATTACACTTGCATAATATCCAATTCTGAAAACACATTTTTGGGATTAGGTTTAGACCGCAATTGTTACAATTTTAAATCAATTTACTTTAACGGAGATTTTGAGTTTAATTAAAAAACAAAAACCTTTAATATCGAACCTGTTCCAGAACCCCAGATAAAACGTGAGATTTTTCTTTAGTTATAGTTAAAAACCTCATGCTGTACGTAATATCATTAAAACAACTTGTTAACATTTTATAATATTCGAAGCAATATACTGCGTCGTTTTTTTACATTCGATCAAGATATACAACTTTGCAGCGGAATTAGAAATTTCGCTAATTTGGTTATCTTTAAATTAGTATATGTTACCTGTTAATTCTAAAGATGTGAAATTCGATGTATGCTATAAATACGGTTTGTGTGATGAGATTTTTACCTACGTTTCATATTTTGCTTAGTTACATATAGGGACCCGAATAACCAAAAAAAAAGTTGCGTCCATCCGACATTTTCCGAAGTGTCGACTAATCAACAAGACCCCTTTCCAAAGTATAATGTATAATATAACCACTAACCAAAGTAATTTGAAATTTATTTATTAAACTTGATATTAAGTTATTTCTGGAATGCTTTTGTATGGACAAAACCTATTATAAAGGTTGATAAATCTAGCGTTGGTCAACTTGTCTTTTGCAATATCATTGCAACTGTTATGAGGAATTGCACACTGTATGTCCATAAGGTCATCGGAGAAAAAAAATATTAAAAAGGGGTATATTCCAATATCTGATTGATTGAATTATTGCCAAACATCGACCGAGTTGTATTCTTAATCTATTGAGGACAAGAACAACTTCTAACATGCCCCTTGATGTTGAGCAATAATTCAATAAGTAATGGAAACAGATACAAAAACATTTCTGCCATCGTTTTTTTTCTACGGTCTGTTTTATTGGTAATATAACCAATGTGAAAGAAAATTTGATAAATAACTGTGCACTTTGAAGACAAATCTACATTAACAATGTGATAATCATTATAAACTGGAAACCTTATGTCCGACACTCAGTTTTGAAATAATGTTTTACTTGCCCGCAGCATTGTAATCCATCTTTTGTGCAAGTGCATCTCATACAGTCTAAGGTAAAATCAGATCCAATTTCAAAGTTTAGAGTTATTCCCTTTACTTGATGTGGACAAACCGGCTTTGTTCCTGTTACTGAAAAAAATATTTATAATCAAAAGAAACAAACAATTGAAATAAATACTTTAAACAAATACGGTCAACTCGATTTGCGAAATTTTTTTAAATGGGCGGTTTTAAATAAAGTGTTCTTTTGTTATTTATGTGCAACAATTTTTTGTTATCAACAATTACCATCTTTTAGCATTTTTCTGCGGATGTGTGTAAAATCCTGATTTCGTTTGTCGCTCCGGTAAAAATTAGTATGAAAAGGAGCGAAATGCGAAATAAATTATCATCATAGATACCAAAGTTATAAAACTTACTACGCCAGACGTGCGGTTCGTCTTATGAAGTCTAATTAATAGCACTAAACTTTAAAAGTATTTAAGATATCTAAATTAAAATAGTCAATATTTTTATCTCGAGTTTGCTAACGGATATTATTTTGCATCTTGTTGTTTTGAGCAGTCGTCCATTTATAAGTAATTTTTAAGTACGAATAAACTTGCTTCCAAATAAATAATGTGTCTTGAAGCTTACATGTTTCGACATTAACACATTTCCTAAATAAATTCTTGTTTGAAATCCACTCAAATAAGTCACACTGCTCTGTCTAAATAATGTTTTTGTAAAAACAGGTCGTTATTCTATTTTGTCAGAAGACCTTTTGCGTTAAATCAAGACATAAAGTGTAGTGTACGTATGTGGAAAAGCCAAATGGATTCAACGAACTTTGATTGTTATATGCTTGCCAGAAGCACGCAAAAACATTTTTGTTGCGTTAGATGAATGCCGTTCTAAAATATATAACCCGAAGCATCTAAGCTATTATAAGTTGAATAATGTTTTAGTAATAAAGAAACAATTAAATTGCCATTACCATATTTCCCATACAATTTATTAAATAAAATACTTACAAGTTTTTATACTAACTGGTTTTGCAGCAAAGCAGGAAGCATTTGCCCTATAAACTGCAATTAAAATGACAAAAAGTACAGCAAGTACCTTCATTTGTTTTAACATTATAAAATATATTTTGATCTAAATTTTTTCAACAGTTTTTTTTTCTTTTATATAAAATACTTAACACCATATGTTTATTTTTATAATCCACTGTAGCAATTTTATTGTAAGAAAATCAATCAAACAAAATCCGCTTACAAGTCGCTCCTAAAATATTTCTATGCAAAACAATGTAAGCAATTCAGAAAAAAGAAAAAGGCATAGAGACACCTGGTTGAATATTGATCAAACTACTGTATTAGGACTTAGCAAAGAATTATGTTTATTGTTATACTTTTTAAAAGACAATGTTTTCAATCAGTCAAACATTTGTATCACTGCTTTAATAGTCTGTAAAACATAATGTATACAATTCGAAAACAAAAGCTTCGGGCACGTGGCTTAATATCGATATAGGCGCTGTGTGAGGATTACATATAAGCCAATAAATATATGTCGGTATTTTTTAGCGTGACTCTTTAAGCAGTTTAAAAGTTAAATACATATTTCTTGGCCTTATACAATGATGTATGCGTACTGTTTTTATATCAATATTTCTCAAGAACCCGTTCAACAAGACATCCTGGTTTGAATGCAGGGAAACGGGAAGACAAAAACATGTTTGAGGTATATTTAAAATAATGTTGCGCGAACCAATAAATATTATAACTTTATTCTCTAAAACGCTTTAAATCCATTAGCGCCGATTAAGTACATCTTAGAACCATACAGGGAATGCTTCATGATAATTAAAAAGAAACTGAAATTGCTTCAGAAGTTTTGAATTTAAACGTTTTGGTGAATATTTACCACTTTTTTTCGTATGATCGTAATGAAATGTAAAACAATTGAACGTTCAGCAAAAATTGATTGATTGATTGATTGATTGGATGTCTGCTTTACGTCCAGCGAGCAGTATTTCAGCTATATTCAGGACAGGAACAAGTTAACCAACAATAAATCAACGGAAAATTGGGGTGGGATGGGTCAAAAGGAATACAATTATGACTGCCACCGGAAAAGTATGGAGTTTTGGGTAGGAGCGAAAATTTAGCCTTTTGTAGCGGCTACAATGAGCTACTCTTTTCCGAAATCTTAAAAAGGGGTCTTTATCGTGCAAGGAGCGTAGCACTCTCCAAAAACGTTACCCACTACGGTCCGCGGTAAGAAATTCCGTATTATGACCTGACAACCCCCCCCCAATGAGAGGGTCTCCCCTATCCGCCACCCGGGGACGCACTGGGCTGCTCTGTGGGTCGAGCACTGGGAACCCTCTCAGTATGGTCCCAGGCAAAACTTGAAAACAAATCCGAATACAGACAAAGAAGTACCGCAAACATGAGATGCAAGTGATAACCCAAAACGAACAATAAAAACTGACACATAAAGAACCCGAGAATAATTAAATAATTAATTCATGGGTGCACTCAGGTGGAACGGACGATTAGCCAGTAGTCGATTGCCCCTAATTACTAATAGACACCTCTCAAGTTATTCGTTATCAAGCCTTAGAAAAAGTCGCAGTCATGAATATGAAAACCTACCTATCAGTTAGAAAAATGTAGGAAGACATCAATTCAATAGAATTGTTTACAACAAAAAATTGGAAGCGTATAAGTTTGCTCGATCTAATTATTCAACCATTTAATTCCTGCGGTGTATAAGTGAACATTGCTAATCAACATTTAAATGTGTTTAAATTGCTATACTTATCGTAATGTTCACCAGTATGTTTTGAATATGAATATACATGTGTATGTATGAAATATACCTTATAATGCAATATATCAAATTTTGAAAGAATACTCATAATAAAACATTTCAAGAGATGTAAAACGGAACTCCCTCAACTTCAAACATACATGAGAAAATTTATCGGTATTTACAAGTTGTGTCGGGATTCAGATACCTTGAATGTTTTTTCAGAACTAAACGATGCAATTAGTATTTATTTATAAGTTTAAAAGTTCAATCGTTTTAATGTATTATATTTATATTCTGATTTAACATTAAGAGTGAGTTTCTGTTTTCAATATGTATGCATCAAGCTGCACCTATTGATTTTTGGCAAAGGTCTAAATAAGTACATACACGGAGTAGGGTTTTTAAGACCAACAAACTGTATATAAACCCCGTTTTGTATAAAGTAAATTTTGTGGAATCCCCTGGATATTCAAAACTTTTATTTATTAGTAACCACACAGCAAGAAAATAAAACAAAATAAATGCTTATTTTACTGACAGTACAAATTTTGTATCTATGGTTTGACTTTAATTCAATACAAGAAAAATCAGACCTGTATTGGAAGTACAAGAAATGCACGGCCTTCTTTTGTCAACATTCTTCTGAACATTTTGGGATGTTATTTCGGGTAAAAGAACACAAATATTCTTTTTTATCAATTCATCATTTATGGAATAAATCGTTTCTTTACTTATGTTAATAGTTTTCAGCAGTTGTATCACGTCCAGAATTTGATGTGAAAGCCGGTGCAAAAAGTGCTTCGACCGACTATTTATGCGAGAAATATTGTAATTTTCCCGGTTTATATGACGAATACCGAAATGAAACAAGTGCCCTTAATATGAAACGACATGTTGCATAATGGACTATGTTTCTTAAGAAATTTTATCTTAACGTCTTACTACAATATTAATGGTTGTAGAGAAAGGCCTTCAGAAATAATCCGACACAGTCCACATAAGTATTGGCGTTAATGGTGAAATAATTTAATAACTCTTCAAAGACTAACATTAATCAGAATTTATGTTTTATGTTTATACAATTTCGTAACCAAACATCAAGCGAGATAATTTGTGTTTTCAATAAGATACTAGCCAATAAGAATATTAAACTATGTCCGAGGTCGGCATATATAAGTTTAATCGCTGATATCGGCTCATATTATGGAACTCCTATTGTTACTTGTTATGCACTTCTCCATTACCAGCTATACACATATTTAATTCTTTTTTTTTTGGCTTCCATTGCCTGATTTTGACTGCAACCGACTTCAAAAACGTCTATAAAAGACTGTGCGCTTTTTGTCTGACACTAAGATTTCATGTAACAGTAGTTCAGTTCAGACATTAGATTAAGATTTTTAAACATCGCCAAGATCCTCAAAATAGGATGTTGTACAATCACTTTAATAAGCGAGATTATGATCGTTGTTTGTTCTACTAATAATATATAAAATGTGATCAACGATACCAATGTTAAAAATAAAGATACTAATGTTAAAATTGCTTGAATGGAACCTGAATCATTCAAATGCATATTTATTGTACATGCTCATTACTATACAAAAACATAGGTTAATTATAATTATTTTATAAAGTAATTCAAGTGTCTGCGAGTAGTATTACCCTTAAAGTGCCATCCGCACTTATCAGTATCACAAGTTGTACGTCCTAAGCGACCTTCAGACCCGTCGAATAACTACTTCCTGTTTGGGACTTCATTTAGCAGTGGGGATCTGTGTCCCATGGACACATTCTTCGATTTTTTATCTTGTCTTTCTGCATTTTTCTCTCCTCAATAATTTTGATTCTTTCCTTGCACATTTCATTACAACGTTAATTTTTGTAATAATTCTTTCTTTCTTTAGTTGTATTGTCTATAAAACAATTATTTGCCTATCACTTTTTCTGCTTTTTCTTAACCGTTCCTCTTTATTATTATCTTGAATCATTATTTTATTTACCATAGAACTGGTTTTCATATAAGGTGCCTTTGTAAAGTTTCTGTCAAGCTTGGCCGCAAGTCTCTCCAACGGAACATTATTTGTTAGGCAAGTTTTTCAATCAGATATTAATGATTGTGACGCTTCATCATATTTTCCGCTAACAAAGAAATCATTGAACAAATACTACAACGTCTTCCATGCGATCTTGATCCATCTTTGAAAATCAATTTGGATACAAATCTCAGAATACAGTGGGTAATTGTACTGCCCCGGAAATATTTTCCGTTTTGTTCCGTTTTACTTTTGTTTTGTAAAATATCATGTCAGCCGCCAGAAAAAATTGTCAAACATTATCTCAAACAAATAGGTGTTGACCCTGCACGCAGTAAGTTTTATAGCCCTAAATAGTTTCCTTTGATATATATATATTTACTTTTATGAATCTTGTCGTTCAATTGATGGAACTCGGTGTTATTTTGTGTATTTTTGAATCGAAAGGACAACGTCCTAGATATTAACCCGATCGGTAAATTATTTTCTGTGCGTATTTTCATTCTATTTCGATATTCTCCATGGAACTTTATACTTTTGTAATAATTATGTTGAGAACAACAACTTTATAATAACATGCAGGTGTCCATTCATAGATTTTTGACATTTTTATGTGAATTTTAGACATTGTTTATTTCACAATGAAAAATTGCATTACACCCTGTAAAACCATGAAAACAGTGCTAAATGTTGTATGTAAGATTTTTAAAGTAATTTTTTTGTATTCTATAAGAACATACATGTTTAAATTACACATTCTTGATCATTTTAAGGTACCTTTTATAGTGTAAACAAAGATATACATACATGTACATGTACACCTTTTCTACATCTCATAATTTTGAATTCTATTGCATTGTAATGATTTTCTTTATTGATTTTTATACCATTTCACTTGTATTTGCTTATTTACTTGTATTTCATGTTTGTAAAATTGTGTTTTTTTGTGTATTGTAGTTTTCTACCCTCTCCGGGGGTTTGCATCGCAACAAAAGTTGCACAGTAGAAAATCCAAGACGTCAGCTTTAACTCCATGCAACATGAACGATAAGACTGGCTCGACATCAGATGCGTACTCCTTACGACAACACAGAACCCTTACACCCAGCGCTCAAGAAGAGTATGAGATAAATGTCAAGAAATATCTCACAGCTTTGCACAAGATAGGAACTGACATTGAACTTTTAATTCAGACCACAACTGAACCAGAATGTGAACTGCTCCAGGTGTGAGGCTTAATACATCAGAAGTTCCAACAATATGAGAAGACGTCGGCTACATTCACAAGATTCCTCGAAGGAATTAGAACATTAGAAAGTGAAACTGAAAATTCAACAAACAATTTTGTATTTCAATCCGTTAGATCCAAAGTAGAAACTGTTTTTAGTGAACTCTACAAGCAAGAACAAAAGACTGTCAAAACAGAGACTGAACTCAAAGATACATTTAATATGGACACTCCTCTGATGCAAGAACAATTAGATCAAGGTCATGACAATGATAAAGAGGAAACGAAACCGTCTGCGTCACAAAGTCAGCCAGAACAGCCCACTGTGAGTGTAAAACAAGATACTCGATCCGACCATCAAAGTGAAGAAGTCGAACAAAACAAACGTGACAAAAGCAGCAACAGATCACAAAAGGCAAGATCTAGGAAGTCGAAATCTATAACAAAGTCAATTGTGTCAAAACATTCAGGACAATCAGCTGCAAGCTCACACTTGAACTCTATGTACATTAAACAAAAGGCCAAACTAGAAGAATTACGTGTTCGTATGAAATATGTACAACAAGAGGCTGAACTTCTTAAGAAGAAAGCAGATATTGAAGTTGACATGAAACTGCTAAGCTCACAAAGAGAATACGAAGAATGTGAAAGAGGTCTTCAAATCATTAAAGAATGTTTTGAATCTGATAATGAACAGGATGAAGAGTCGGAATCAAGCTCAGAGATTCGTAAAGAGCGTGTCCTTGATTATGTTCAAGAGCAGCGAACTTTGTCATCATCTACCTTGTACGCAATTGATCATAACAATAACAATCATAGTGCTAGTGACACACCATTTAATACAGAACCCAGATGTACAACACCAAGAGCTGAAGTTTTCGACAAACCTTTGCTGAATGTACACTCAAAACCATTCACACCCAAAATACATGCTCATACGGAAAACAATCAAAATCAAGAAGTGGCAAAGTTCATCGTCAAGAAAGATCTTCTTTTATCACGAATACAGAAGTTTAACGACAAACCCGAATATTTTGGTTCGTGGAGGAAATCCTTCTCTGACACTGTAACAGAATTAGAAATGTCACCAGCCGAAGAAGTCGATTTGTTAATAAAGTGGCTCGGTCCTGAAATCCTCAAAATCAGCAATCAGCATTCGTGCTTCTAATTTCACAGACCCAGCTCGAGCTCGTGATAGAATATGGGAACGATTATATGACAGGTATGCAAGACCAGAAATGGTGGAGTCATCAGTGAAGCTAAAGCTCATGAACTTTTCGAAAATCTCAAACAAAGAACATAAACGCTTGTACGACCTTGTAGACATAGTTTCTGAGATTGAAAGTATCAAAGAGGCCGATGAATACAGAGCCCTGTTTTCGTATTTTGATTCGTCTGCAGGCGTGAATCCGATAGTCTCTAAACTTCCCTATCAATTGCAGGAAAAGTGGACTTTGGAAGCTAACAGATATAAGGAAAGCCACAATGCTTCATATCCGCCATTTACTTTATTTGTGTCATTCCTACGAAAGATGGCCAGAATGAGAAATGATCCGTCATTTATATACGAAGAAACTAAGTCGTCTAACGTGCCAAAGACAAAACACACCGCTTCAATTTCGGTTTGCAAGACCGACTTACCTACGCAGCAATCTTCACCTGCTTCGTCTGATTCTAGAATCGCAGTTTGTCCGTTACATGAGACTAACAATACACTCAACAAGTGCTTTCAGTTTCGTGAGAAACCTTTGCAAGAGAGACACGACTTTATAAAAAGCAAAGGAATATGCTTTAGATGTTGCGGACAGAAGAAACATTTGGCCAAAGATTGTAAATCTCAAGTTACATGCGGAATATGCAAGTCTAACAAACATCCAACTGCTTTACACGTTTCCAAGGACAAACCGCAGGAAACTCAGAAACAGACTGATAAACAGAATAATGTGACAAGTAGCTGCACAAAAGTGTGTCGAAACCCAACAGGAATTAATTATTTTAATTTCTTCTTATTCCCTTGTCTCTTGTTAATTTTATTAGTGAACTGCTTCTTTAATCTGAGCTATGATTACTTGTAAAAAAATAACTATAGAAGAAAACATCAGTGTTCGGTGTTTGAGTCAAACAAATGTAGTCATACCCCCACTTATTTTTCTCGTTTATAGTCATGTGCAAAGACAGTTTTAGTCCGCGTGTACCAAAACGACAACCCTGAAAACAGTCTTTTAACCTATGCTATAATTGATGAGCAAAGTAATAAGTCTTTGGCAAGATCTTTACTTTTCGACCACTTCAACATCCAAAGCGGCAACCTACCTTACTCCTTATCCTCATGTTCAGGAACGTCAACAGAATATGGAAGAAGAGCAAATAATTTGACAGTAGAATCATTTGACTCAAGTTGTAAGTTGAACTTACCCGTATTGATAGAATGTGATCGTGTTCCAAATCTACGCGAAGAAATTCCATCGCCAGAAGTAGCACGTGGATATACTCACCTGCAGGATATTGCTGAAAACATTCCAATCATCGACGACACGGTGGAAATTCTTCTTCTCATAGGCAGAGACTTATTACAAGCCCACCATGTTCTAGATCAAAAGATAGGTCCTGCACATTTACCTTATGCTCAAAAGTTACATTTAGGATGGGTAATAGTTGGTGAATCCTGCCTTTCCGCAACGCATCAACACGATGATGTATCTGTAATGAAGACGTTTACCCTGAAAGATGGACGTGCTAGTACATTTCTCGAACCATGTGAAAACGAGTTTCATATGCAAGACGTTTTTTCTAAGTCGCCTGATGATGACAAACCAGGTCTTTCTATCGAAGACAAGAGGTTCCTTTCTCAAATGGAAAAGGAAATTTACAAAGACGAAGACGGATTGTGGACAGCTCCGCTACCTTTCCGCAAAGATCGACAAATGCTTCCCAAAAACAGATCTCAAGCGTTAAAACAAGCCTTAATTCTAGATTCAAGTTTGGAGAAAAATCACATCAAACAAGGTCATGTGTATGAATTTATGGACAAGATAATTAAGAACGGTCATGCTGAAGAGGCACCTACCCTTGCAGTAGGTAGCGAATGTTGGTACTTACCATTATTTGCTGTATATCATCACAAGAAGCCCGGAAGCGTACGTTGCGTTTTCGACTCATCAGCCAAGTTTGGAGGCATAAGTCTCAATAGTGTTCTACTTACAGGTCCAGATCTGATAAATAGTCTTCTTGGCATTCTTTTCCGATTTCGACAGTTTACGATAGCAGTTACTGCAGACATTGAACAGAAGTTTTACCGCTTTTCTGTTCCTCCAGACCAACGAAACTATCTTAGGTTCTTTTGGCATAAAGACAATAAACCCGAAAACGAATTGATAGAATATCAAATGACAAGACATGTGTTTGGAAATAGTCCATCGCCCGCTATAGCGACAGTCGGATTGCGAAGAAGTGTTGCAAACGCAGATGAGGATATACGCGACTTCGTAGAAAGAAACTTCTATGTAGATGATGGGTTAGCATCCTTTGAAACACATGAAGTAGCTGCTAGCTTACTGTTGCGTACTCAGAAAACCTTACAAGATGAAGGGAACATAAGGCTTCATAAGATAGCTTCAAATAACACACAAGTGCTGGAATCATTTCCGGAAAGTGACCTTGCAAAGGATTTTAAAGGTATAGACTTAGATTTGAAACAAGCACCTTTGCAAAGAAGCCTAGGAGTAATTTTGGATATGTCAAGAGATGTGTTTACCTTCCAAGTATGTCGTACTCCAAAGCCGTTTACAAAACGTGGACTTTTGTCAACAATCAATAGTTTATATGATCCCATAGGTATAGTAGCACCTGTTACAGTATGTGATAAAGTCATTCTTCGAGATGTCATGTCGCAGAAAACAGAATGGGACGACCTTTTACCCGAAACATTTCTTTCACGATGGAAATCATGGGAAAGTTCACTTGTGGATCTGGAATCTATCTGTTTCAAGATGTTATTCTGATATTTCGTCAAGCGACACGGTCAAAAGAGAACTACATGTGTTTTCGGACGCTTCTCAAATGGCTATTGGAGCCGTAGCTTACCTCAAGACGTATGACATCAATGGATCACACAGACTAAGTTTCGTTCACGGAAAAGCGAAAGTTGCGCCCGTCCATGGGCATACGATACCCAGGTTAGAACTTTGCGCAGCTGTGTTAGCTGTCAACCTTAAGGACTCAATTCTCAGTCACCTCACTTTGAACATTGATTCTGTAACTATGTATACAGACAGTAGGATAGTACTCGAGTACATTTGTAATGAACAAAGGAGGTTCTACGTATATGTTGGAAATCGTGTTGACATTATTCGCCATTCCACAACACCGGATCAATGGTCTTATGTCCCATCTGAGAAAAACCCAGCGGACACCGCAACTCGATTTATTCAACCTAGTGATATAGAACAAAGTATATGGCTTAAAGGACCATCATTCTTACTAGAGGAAAACATAGTTCCTATACAAGAAAACTACACATTGATTGAACCAGATGACGACAAGGAATTGCGATCTATTGTGACAACTTGTAAAACAGATACATGTAAATCACAACCGAATCTTAACTCGAACCAGGCAAGGCACAAAGAAGGTATAGGCTCGACTCGTTTTGAAAATTTCTCTACTTGGGAAAGTCTTATACATGCAATTGCGAGACTTAAACATGTGGCTAAATCTTTCAATCATGCTCATGGATGCAAAGGATGGCATATGTGTCCTCTTAAAGCAGATGAGATAAAAGACTCAGAAAACCTTATCATTAAGGAAGTACAAAGTGAATGTTTCTCTACTGCAATTTCTGCTCTTATGGAGGGGAGAAGCATCTCTAATAAAAGTTCCATTGCGTCATTGTATCCATGTCTTGATTCGAATGAAGTTCTTCGAGTTGGAGGTCGCTTGAATAAAAGTAAGAAAGACGATTACGCTTTCAGCAAAAATCCTATTCTCATTCCTAAGAAACATCACATTGCTCTGCTATTAGTTCGACACTTTCATGAATCAGTGTATCATCAAGGTCGCCTTATCACAGAAGGCAAAATTCGCTCATCAGGATTTTGGATTGTTGGCGGGAAACGCTTGATATCGACAATTATTCACAACTGTGTGATATGCAAGAAGTTACGCGGGAAATTTGGTGTTCAAATAATGTCCGACTTACCTGAGGATAGGTTGACCCCATCACCACCCTTTACTTTTTTGGGGGAGTGGATACATTCGGCCCATGTGACATTATCGCTCAACGTACCCGTGGTGGTCAGGCAAACCAGAAAAGATGGGCAATTTTATTTACATGCCTTGTGAGTAGAGCCATTCATATTGAGGTTGCGGAAGAAATGAGCAGTTCGTCATTCATAAACGCGATGAGACGCTTCATATCAATACGTGGCCCAGTGCGACAATTTAGATCGGACAGAGAAACAAATTTTGTGGGGGCCTCAGCAGAGCTAGGTATGAATACTATTTACATTGAGGATGAACCTATTCAACGGTTTCTGAACTCTAATCAAATTACATGGATCTTCAACCCTCCCCATGCATCCCACTTCGGGGGTGTGTTTTGGAGAGGATGATAGGTATCTCCCGAAGAATATTGGATGGTATATTACTTTGAAACTTCGAAAAGCTTGTCGCATGAAGTATTGGTGACATTCATGGCTGAGGTGTGGTCTATTGTTAATAGCCGCCCAATTTGTGCTGTATCGACAGATCCTAACGACTCTTCTGTTCTGACACCAAACATACTTTTGACCCAGAAAAGTGGATACTTACCTGAAATCCTGCCCGAGTTTGGTACAAAGGATGTTGATCGTTCTCAGTGGAGGCATGTTCAATTATTATCTCAGGAATTTTGGAAAAAATGGCGTCAACAGTATTTATCTACATTGCAAAGCCGACCGAAATGGACAAATTTGCACGACAACATGAAAGAAGGAGATATTGTGCTCTTAAAAGATAGCGAAGTGAAACGATCATGTTGGCCGATGGCTGTTGTTGAAAGGACATTCCCAAGCGATGACAAATGTGTTAGAAAGGTTCAAATCCGTGTTGGAAAAGACAGAAAGCAATTCGTGAGATCAATTTGTGAACTTGTACCTCTTTTGGCAGTATAGACCATTTTGTGTAAAACGTATATTCAAACATGATTTGTGTACATGCTGTATTGATAATTTTGCTTAAATGTTTATTCATAGGTTACCTTGAAATTTAGGTTCTTAAATATATATGTGTTTGTAGTAATATCAAGTAGATATCAGAAGGGGAGTGTACTGCCCCGGAAATATTTTCCGGGTTGTTCCGTTTTACTTTTGTTTTGTAAAATATCATGTCAGCCGCCAGAAAAAATTGTCAAACATTATCTCAAACAAATAGGTGTTGACCCTGCACGCAGTAAGTTTTATAGCCCTAAATAGTTTCCTTTGATAGATATATATTTACTTTTATGAATCTTGTCGTTCAATTGATGGAACTCAGTGTTATTTTGTGTATTTTTGAATCGAAAGGACAACGTCCTAGATATTAACCAGATCGGTAAATTATTTTCTGTGCGTATTTTCATTCTATTTCGATATTCTCCATGAAACTTTATACTTTTGTAATAATTATGTTGAGAACAACATGCAGGTGTCCATTCATAGATTTTTGACATTTTTATGTGAATTTTAGACATTGTTTATTTCACAATGAAAAATTGCATTACACCCTGTAAAACCATGAAAACAGTGCTAAATGTTGTATGTAAGATTTTTAAAGTAATTTTTTTGTATTCTATAAGAACATACATGTTTAAATTACACATTCTTGATCATTTTAAGGTACCTTTTATAGTGTAAACAAAGATATACATACATGTACACCTTTTCTACATCTCATAATTTTGAATTCTATTGCATTGTAATGATTTTCTTTATTGATTTTTATACCATGTCACTTGTATTTGCTTATTTACTTGCATTTCATGTTTGTAAAATTGTGTTTTTTGTGTATTGTAGTTTTCTACCCTCTCCGGGGGTTTGGATCGCAATAAAAGTTGCACAGTAATAGTTTCAGTTGTTTCACTTTGGGAAGGTCTAATATAGAAGTTTTAATAATTTTCACGTCTTTCATATAGCTGAAATATTCCGTGTTGGACATAAAACAACAATCAGTTAATCAATATTTTCGGAAAGCACATACATCATTTCTTAATTTCATAAATTTCTATTTCTCAAACATATCTAAAACTGAAGACAGGAATGCAGGACAAGTTTGGAAAATTATGTATAGTAACTGTGTCTGACAAAATTTTATTGACATTTCCTGTTCCATTTCTGTCAAACAAATGTTCACTTTTTGTAATATTTCAACATTTGTTTTATTATAGATTGGTAATTTAAAATCTGATTAAATGTGTCGTACATTTTCAGATGTATCAGCTGACTATTCTGTTAAACCTGCTGTTAAAGTTCTACTGCCATTGTTAATTTCTAAGAATGTCTGCCCTTTTCAATTGTGGCATCTCTATGCACAGTAAGATTTGAGCTAGTTTTTAACACTTCGCAAATATCTTGTCTAGCTACGAAACTAATTTCATTAGATAGTTCAACAGTTGTACCACAACTTGGACGTTCTTCAACTGTAACATCCGCTAAGGATAAAACCGCATTTCATACCTGCAATATGGTCAACCCCAATTAGCCTATTACAGATCATAATTAAAAATTGTAGGTCTTCCCTTAGTATTACATCGAGTTTCAAAAGGGTTGTAATAAGTTTTTTTTAAAGAATTATTGTTATTGTCAATTTGACATTTTTATTCGTTAAATTCTCTTTCTTGTTAAAAAAATATGCCTACAAGTTATATTACCCTGTGCTTGTTTGTGCACAACCCCGAAAATATTTACCTGGACATAATATGAACGGTACATTTATCCATTAACAGAAGGGACTTTTAAATGTGAAATAGTTTTGATGACTGCACCCCAAAACCTTTGTCAATCCAGCACTGTATTTGTTCGTGCGTCCTAAAACCTTTGTTAGACCCTGTTAAATAAAGGGTCTTAAGCACTTTCACATTAGGAACATTCTTGAAGTCTTTCATTATAAGCATAGACTTTAAAACGATTTCATATCCAACGAAGTCTATGCTTGAAGAACCCAAACATGTCGATCTATATAGGAGTTTAAGCCGTATTGTAAATTTGATCATTAGATAAATAAATTTTGCGAGAATACTGAGTTTTGATTGGCTGGAAAATATTTTCTATCAGAGGATGGAAAACAAATTTGATCGTCATGGAGACACGCGCCATTTGACGTCATATATTACTCCACGGGAATCTAACAGTTTTTGTGTTGATCTCTTTTTTAAAAAAATGTCCAGTTACAAAAATAAAATTGTTGAGTTTATTCTATTGTTTGAATTTATTTATAAGTATTAACTACAAAAAATATTTTCTCCATCGAGGGATAACAAAATTTCCGTTGTGCACATTTAATATAATCCGCTACGCAGATTATACAATGTGCAAAACGGAAATATTTTTTGTAGTTAATCCTTAATTAAATCCGTTGTAAGCACTTGAATACTGTCTAAATAAATCTTGCGACCTTAGCTCCATTACTATCTGATTTATTGTGTGCTTGACCAACATGGGTAATTTTTCTAACATACAGTTTATTACTCTCGAAATCCACTTGTCAGGACATTTGAAATCGTTGCACTCAATACCTTGATTTTTAACGCTTGATGACGAAGTCTACGACAGTTTACAATCAGTTTATTTGAACACTCTTTAACAACCCACTGATACACTTAGGTTTCTAAATCTCTACTTTTTGGACTTCTTTTGGCTCCTACAAAACTGATTTTTTGTCTGGATTATAATTAAATTAAATTACGACTCTCGGCTGCTCCATTCACTTAAGCGTTTTCAGTCAATGCTAAGCTCAGGTGATGCAGAAGATAAGTTCGTTTACGCTTTTTACAGACTCTAAATGATCAGTGTGCGACTTTTAAGACCGTTTTGGCATATTCTCTTTACCCTTTATATCGAATAAATAATTAATAATAGCTTGTAATGGGAAACGATTTATTTATGACATTATATAGAGTTAATATATCCAATTTTGGTACCTCGCAGTATGTAGATCGTCGTGTCCGAATCTTTTTTTACTCTCAGTGTCCCAACATGTGAGCAAGCGTCTTCCATTAGTTTTTAAAACAGAACAAGGTATTTTTGTTTAAAAACTTATTTCTTTCATTTAAAGCATACAAAGATCTCTAGACGCTTCATGCAGTCTTCGATCAGGATGACAAAATGTTTTGTTCTTATTGCAAAAGCTGACGTAAAGCTCGAAGTCCGTTTTTACAAAGAAATGTGGCAATTTTAAGCTTAAAGCTGTCAAGCAGCACGAAAAACAGTAGTTACCATAAATTCGTAATTCATAAGTATAAAACTCAAAAGAAACCAGAAACATCCCAAGAATCCAATTGTGTGATCCAATTTAAACAACATGAATAGTATAACCTATCAGTGAAGTTCAGGAATGTCCATGCTTGTTGAAAGCATTAAAAATCTTTCAAAGGTTATGAAATTCTAAGATAAAGGTATTGACTCGAGTTGAACTCTACAATTTTAATGACAAGTATGTGTCATGATTGTAAATTATATTGCAAATGTATCGAAACGAACTGTAATTGATTATATAAAAGCAAAGTTTGTCTGCATAGCAGCATGTTGCAATTGACGGGAGCACAATGAGGATTTATAGTTTATGTCAGGTCTGCAACAATTGACGTATTGAAGATATTTTTAGAACAATTGGTGATGCTAGATCAGGATCTGGACAGAACCTTTTTGATTTTTTGATCGATGTTTTTTCAACGATGGAACGTCAAATTTAATATAACAGTCTTATCATTTAATGCATTCAACAGGGTAAGAAATTTACTGTAAATTACCAAACATGAACTGAATGCGCACCAGTTATTTATATAATACTCTTTTAAACTTTCTTGCATTCAAGCAAGCCCCGGTCAAAAGTAACCAGTTTGAGACTGGCAATCAGGCTTGTTTCTGAACCCAGTGCACGATATAATTTGTTAAAAAATTAAATGTATAATTTTGTCAAATTACGAATGACTTCATTAGTTTAAGTTTCAAGATAGCATGATTTCACAATACAGTTGTTGTCCTTTCACTGATGACACCAACTTGCTGTGTTATTGACATTAACCAAATTTATTGCTGTTATTGATAATTTTCAGAAACCAACAATATTTTGGCGGCAAAATTAAAAGAAAAGTGGCTCCAGATTGATACAAATTACAGTTTAGTACAACGCTTACAGCTAGCTTTCAAAGATGCTTCGAAAACACTAGGAAGGTGTGGTATAAAAAGTTAATGACATTATTGCTGGGAATGTATTACATGTTCAAAAAAAGTCCAAAGCAGAAGAAGCGACTCAAAAAGGCCTTCACATTCATGCAGATAATACTGGTTTTATCTACTCGTGTAGGTGGAGCAAGGTGGTTACCACATGTACAATGTGGATGCATTTGCTAACGGTTACAGAGCTGTGAGATCTACATTAGAAAATTGATCTCATGACAATCGAAAGGCAGGACTAGCGTTAATTGCATTAGACAGAGGTGTTATCTCTTCTATGGTGATATTACAGGTAAATCAATTTTAAAGCTTTCCTGACTGGTTTTGGAAAAACTGTTTTTCGCATTTTTGGTTTTGGGGTTCTTGGATGATGATTGGTTGAAAAAGTGCAAATGCCTTTTGCCAGGCCGGAATAAATTTGAAATATTTGGAATAAAAAAAGAAATAGCTTGCCGACGGATATTTCATGCGTTTCCACTCAAAATTTGATATAACTAGCAACAGTGCCATATCCTTACTTGTCCTGAAAGCTAAATAATGTATAGCCTAATATCACGATTAATATCTGTACCATTTGTTTAGAATATTTAATCTTTTTAAAAAGTTGGCTTAAATTTGTTCTGCCAGACATATTGAGATTTTCTGTCTGCCATTTTTCTTATAGACAGTCTGATATTAAAAATTAGAATACATTTTGATTTTAAAGGGGAAAAAATTCGATCATTTTATTCTTTGAAAGAAATGTCTGCAGTCTGTTTTGAAGGACTTGGTCGTTTTCTTGAAAAATTTAATTCCACAATAAATAAAGTTACAGTCACTTCAAACTTCTTAACTTGGCAAACCTTTGGATTAGATCAAATTGCAGGTTTGAAAATAGTTCATTACAGTCATCTGTTCACTTTGATTTACACATTGTTACATATGTGTATAGGGACATGTTTTTCAGTTTTAACCTAGTTGCTTGAATAGTTTGTAACAAAACAGTGTTGTGTTCTTCATTAATGTTTTTACATCGTCTTATCTCTGATGATTATTGTCTAAGTCATGAAGTTTAGCTTTTTGAATCAAAATTTTGTAGAAAAATACTGTTTCATTCAAGTATTCAATGTTGTAATAATTTTGTTCTTTGTTTTCATTACATTTTAACAAAAATAATAACACATGTTTATTCAATATAGGATTAAACGCTTATTTTCGGTAATGAACGAGGTCGACTCACTTACAAACAATAAAAAATGACTATCAACGTAAATGAATGTAAGATAAGAATTATGATGACTTGAAATTAGTTTTGTTATTTATTATAACATGTATTAGGTGTTGACTTAAAGTCACAGTCTTCTATAAATGAAATTTCTACATTATTTAACAACACTTGCAGAGATGTTCATCCATGTAAATATGTATGCATGTATTTGACAATTTAATTGCAGGTTGTATTGACATGGTAATTAACATAATAAAAGAGTATTATAAAGAAAACTTGAAGCTGCCAATGATACGTGCAGCAAGTTTAGATGGAAAGAGTAAGCTTTTAAAAAACTACCTTTCTGTAGTATTTATGGAAATTTAAATCAAGTGTTAAATTATCATTTAACCAGTAATATTTTTAAATATGTTAAAATCAGTCCCGATTGTTGGGTTTAAGCCATATAGTGCTGTGAATTATAGTTTTATTGAACGGGTCTCGCTCTAGATTTCTTGTCAATTATTGTTGTAAAATTGACATTCACGCATAGGAAATGCACGTTGCTAATAAAATTCAATCTAAGATAATTCGTATCTATTTCAATAGCATGTACTTCTTTTACTTGTACTTTTGAATGATCAATTCCCTTTCAGCCTACTTTTTGGTTAAATTGTTTAGAAGATCAATTGTGTGTGGACTATCGTCAGCTAAACTAAAAGACTAAGAAGGACAATTATGCTCTACCAAGAATTGAAGAACTACTTTACAGCTGCAGAGCTAATAAGTTCTATTCAGTCCAGCGACATGAAGTCTGGTTATCACCAAGTGAAAATCTTTGATGAACATAAAGAGAGAACCGCTTTTTCAGTAGGACCTTTAGGATTCTGGCAATATGAGAAAATGCCTTTTGGATTATGCAACGCATCTGCAACTTACCAACGTTTAATGGAAAACTGTTCAGCCGACTATAACTTCAAGATATGCTGCATCTTTATTGATGATGTGATAATTTATGGAAAGACATATTAGGTACATCTACACAACCTACATCTAGTATTTCAAAGAATCAGAGAGTGGAACTTGGAACTACATGTCGCCCCTGACAAATGTGAATTTTTCAACAGGAAGGTGAAATAAGTCGGCCATGTGGTATCGGAACAAGTAGTGGAAATTGATGAAGCAAAGACAGAGAAAGTGGTAAATTGGCCAAAACTCTAGTCACCAGAAGATATAAGAAGATTTTTAGGGTTTGTAGGATACTACAGACGTTTCATCAAAGATTTCAGCAAGATCAGCAAGCCTCTTACAGACCTTATTCCATCTCCAACTAAGAAGAGGATAAGGAAAGGAACTAAGAAAACTACACCTTTTACTGAATGGGATAAAGCACAGGATACAGCTTTTGAAACTTTAAAGGAACGACTAGTAACAGCACCAATACTAGGATATGCAAACAGTTCTCTTCCTTATGAATTGCACACTGATGCATTAGGCGAGGCCCTTGGAGCAGCCCTACACCAACAACAAGGTGATTTGAAGCGGGTCATTAGTAATGCCAGCAGAAGACTCAATAAAGCAGAGAAGAATTATCCACCACACAAAAGAGAATTTTTGGCATTAAAATGGGCAATCAGCGACAAATTCAGAGAGTATCTTTACAATCAGAACTTTACAGTGCTTACAGACAACAACCCTCTCAAATATGTTTTGACCACCGCCAAGTCAAATGCCACTGGACACCGTTGGCTTGCAGCACTTGCAGCTTTCAACTATGATGTTAAATACCGACCAGGAAAAAACAACGCAGATGCAGATCAGTCAATTACCAACAACCAGCACAACCAGCATCTCAATCCAGGCTATTTGTAATTCAACTATACCAACTGCTTATATTGACAGTATAACCATAACACCAGATTTAGTAATAGATGATGAAGACCCAAGAGGAACAGACACTGTCAACATTGACTGGATACAAGTACAGCATCAGAATCCAAACATTGCTCTGATGATTGATTATCTGTCTACCAACACCAAGCCATCAAAGATTGATTGATTGATTATTTGTTGTTTAACGTCCAGCGAGCAATATTTCAGCTATATTCAGGACGTGAAAATTATAATTTTTAAGTTGTTAGTATTTTAAATTAGTAGTTCGTCATGCCTCCCTTTTATACTAAAACTTGATCTCATACAATAATATGAGAATATATATACAGATAAAAATGGTAGTTAAAACAATAAAAAGTATCAATCTTCACAATTAATAGTGAAATTAAATTTTGTTAAATAAATAAACTTATTTCAAGAACTTTAAAATTGTGTCGCCTGCGACAGTTTTAAATAAATTAAAAAAAAACGTATCTACAGAATAGAAACGTTCCCGAATGTGGGCCACGTCCACACAGTCCATCAAGACATGCTTGATGGTGTATGGACTGTTGCATGGCATTTATTTAAAATATAACTATGTGTCGTCCTGGTATGACCAAGACGACACCGTGTTAAAACAACTTGGTCTCTGCGACCTCTAAAACTTTTAAAATTACTTGTGTGCAGTAGTGGCTGGATCTCATGAAGTTAATTATGAACTTGGAGATCCCAACCGCTCTGCCACAAACTAGAAATATAAAATAAAAGGCTTTCAGCTCCTGACGGCATTGAATATTGGAATAATGTGGTTAACATATTATACTAGAATTGGTTTCACTTTCTGTGCCCAGACAGAACAGTAAAAAGATTTATCACCATGTCAACGGGTGGAGATGAAACAACAGACAAGAGATTTCGAGAATTCACTGATTGATTGATTGATTGATTAATGGTGTTTAACGCCCGAGCAGCAATATTTCAGCTATATTCAGGCGATGAACATGATATGGATGATAAAATGAACATGAAATGATGATGAATGAAAATGGGATTGGACACAAGGAAAAATAGGGGTAACGGATTTTAGATTGCCACTGGCAAATGGGAGGATGGATAGGGTTGGGCAATTTAGCCTCCTGTAGCGGGATCGAAATCCCTACTCATAGCGAATACTACAGCGGCGTTCTTTAACGTGCGAGGAACGTGGCATTTTTCCCAACACGGTGCACTAATATGGTTTGCGGTCAGGTTTTCCGTATTATGGCCTGACAACCCCAGCTTGCCAGGGGTACCCCATTCAACCACCTGGGGCACACATCCCAGTCGGTCTTTAGGCAAACCGACCTGACACGCCGGTCAGGGTACTGGGCGCTATTTAGTCGCCTTTTACGACAAGCTAGCGCGACTGCGATCTATTCTTTTAGCCACCCGGATTCCGCACGGGGCGAGAATTCACTGAAAGGGGACAAGAGATGTATGATGAACATGTCCACAAATATAGTCAGAAACTATCCAGCATAACAACTGAGATCAACCACTATATTGAGGTGGTATAATCCCAATAAGTTAGTACATACGACATAGATCAAAGCAAGAGAATTTTAGCAGAACTCGTGAAAAAAAATATGAAGAATTATCAGATAATTTCAAGAGCTACCTTACTCGAGCAAACACAAGGAAAGGTTTACGTGAACTGTCCTCACACCAGTTAATGAGAAATATGACAATACAGAAAGCAGATGTGGCACCCAAATATGCAGACTCAAAACTGGGTTTTTCGCCAGAAATGAACAGACACAATGAAATTAATTTACAAAACATGTCTAGTAGACAGTTAGAGACCTTTAATGTCACAACTAATGTTAAAACAATAACACAAAAACCCTGCGACAAAGCGTCGTCAGTAAATGAAAAAAATCACAGAATTCTGGAAGTGTTAAAAGTAATTCAAGCTCCATTTTAATGCGACAAAGAGCCGAGATGGAGGAAGCTAAAAAGCGTCTAGAATTTTGGAAACAGGCAGAATTTGAAGCCAACACTACACTCGAGAAAGCTCGTTTTGAATAAAAAAGAACAACCTTATCACGAGAGGTCGCAGTGGTCGAAGCGGAGTTACAGGCTATTGAAGCTGCTAGTGAAGAGTATGACAAAGGTAGTGTTGCATCGTCATTCAGGCAGCGAAGAACAACTAGTTATGTATGGAACAAAATGTAATGTTAACATGTCATGTTCGAATGCTGAACCCAACTGCATGCATGAGCAATCGGAACAGAGAACAACACATACAAGCTAACAACCAATGAGGAAATGAATTTGAAAGACATTTAGAACAACAACCTGATAATGTACTTATAAACTATGCACCAATAGATTCAAACAATAGCGTTCAGAATAATGGGCTTGACTTGTCCAAGTTTCTACTTAAGATTTCCCTTTTACTGCTCGTATTTCAGAAAGTCATTCAGTTTATACACAAATTTGCGGTAGTAAATTCTCGGGCAAGTCATGTGCTAAGATTGTACTAGTCAATATCACAATACGTCAAGTACCTATGCTTCTCTCAATCATTAAATGTGACTCAATACCAAATAACCGGCATTAAATTCATACGCGTGAAACAACAAGCTTTTTTCCTCACTTTAAATCTGTGGCATTAATGATACCGGCTTTTGAAGCTTAGGAAATACTACTACTTATTGGTAGAGATGCAGTAGAAGCCCATCACATCCTAGACCAAATACTCGGACATTCAAATCAACCCTTTGCTAAGAAATAAAAATTGGGATGGTTCATCATGTCTAAATTGAAACCACTTTTCAAATGAATTTAATGTTATAAAAACATTTGTTCAACCTAACGGACGTACAACCTTACTTGAACCATTTAGAAACACGATGCTTGTAACTGAACACAATGACATATTTCAGTTAAAACACAATGATAAAGAACAGAGTCCTTCGATAGAAGACAAGAAATTCATCACCATCATGACCAAAGAAATGAAACAAGATGACAACGGCCATTGGACCGCTCCACTTCCCTATAAGGAAAAACGTCCACGCTTACCAAATAACCGCAAATATGCATTTGACAGGATAAAATCTTTTGGACAGTAGTTTACAAACAAATATAAAGGAAAAAACAACATGTATTTGAATTTATGAAGAGCCTGAGATGGGTCATGTTGAAAAGGCCCCAACAATAGATCCAGCTAAGGAATAATGGTATCTTCCTTTACTTGAGGTGTACAACCCCGAAAAGAAAGAGAAAATCCGCATTGTTTTTTATTCTTCTGCACAATCAAGGTATCTTCTTGAATGACAGGAACAAACCTTCTTTATAGTGACTTAGGAGTGCTTTTTAGTCGACGAGAAAGGATCGCTATTAAAGCAGACATTCGCCAAATGTTTTATAGCTTCCAAAGTATCTCCTTACAATAGGGGGACTACCTCAGGTTATTGTGGTACGAGGACAATAATATCAATACAGATTTAATTGATTACAGAATGACAGTACATGTATTCGGAAATGACCCTTCTTCGGCCGTTGCATCCTTTGGGTAGCGGAAAGCCACATAATCCGCCGAGAAGGAATTTGGCTCTGACATGAGGAAATTTGTGAACGAAAACTTTTATGTTGATGATGCACTCTCATCACATCCAAATGTCAAAGATGCAGTTGACGTGTTAAAAAGAACAAATAGCATTAAATGCTTGTGGAAATCTTCACCTACACAAACTTTCATTAATTTTAATGACGTTCTCTCTTAATTCGACAAGAAGGACCTGGCAGACAATCCTCAAAACATAGAACTTAGTTCTGATGAACTACCGTCCCAACGCAGTCTAGGTGTCACTTGGAATTTGCGAGAAGATTTTAATTTGTTCTTTTTAATTAGTTGTGCAATAGATAGTTTAAAAGCTATTATTGCAGGTTTTGTTCGGAAAGCTTGACGAGTCATTATGTGCACGAAGCTTTGGAATTTTGTTTCTTTGAACACGTATTGTTTTTTAACGTTTTCTAATTTGATTTGATTTTAATTGGTTATGCAATAGCTAGTTTTAAGGCTATTATTGCAGATAAAAAAATAAAATTTTGGTATTATGCAATGCATTTGATAATTTAAAGACAAATGGTATTTCCAAGGTCGTTAACCGGTGGCGACCATTTTCTCGTGCGTTCCATGAGGGCGGGCATTTTATAGCCTTTTAATTTTATTTTCGTTTACGTGTTCTACATTTTTGACGTTTCATGTGCTTTGAAATTGAAGGCTATATTTTCTTTGGGATAATATTTTGCTTTGTGAGCTTTCAGGTAAATATTTTGGAGAACAAGATCGCATTTTTATTTAAGTTTCAAAAATACTTTTATTTTCTTATTTGTAATGTGTACAGATTGTCTCGAGTACTTTTCTCGATTTATCGACCGCTTTTCTTTGTACCTTTAACCTTTGTAGTATTTGTAAACATAGCATATCTAGGTTAATTTTATGTATTTGCGATGTTAAATGGCCGGCTCACCTGGCGACTCTTGGTCTTTTTGTTTATATTAGACTATACTGTTCATATTTGGTTAAAATATTTCTACATGTCAATATGAACCTTTATTTGAGATTTGTAAGATCTATACTTCTCTGTTTACACCAATAGTCTTTTCGAGGTGTCTGAGATTTTTACGGCGACTGAAAAGTTGATAGTATTAATATTTTGTTTATTTCAGGAGGATGGGCCAGGCACAGGTCTTGAAATCCAGGTATTCCCTGGTAGTGAAATCTGTATAGCGGTTATTCTAAAGGTCAAAGCGCACCAGACCCAGATACTAGATGAGAGTCTTAACAAATCAACGAAGGACCGCTCTCTGACTATTCGTTTGAGGAATTTGAGACTGAATTTCACGAACTTACAGGAGAGAGCATGTTTTGGCGGTAAGAATATTTAATTTGAAATGTGCTGTAAACTCCCCTTTCTATTTTAAATTTGTATTAATGTCACATAATGTTGAATTTCGGATGACTGTGCATATGACGTGAGCTATCTGATATTAATTTTACAGGATTTATAATTTTTTATGTAATATCGCCTTTCTTTTCACCTGTTGGGCTGGTGTCGAGGCTATGTCTTCGGTTGGTACCCCTAGTCCATCTGGACCCGGTTGCTCATCTTGTGGTTAAATTTTAACCAAGGGTTATAATTCATAACCCAGGGTTAAAATTTAACCCATGGTTGAAATGTGATTGATTGATTGATTGATGTTTAACGTCCAGCAAGCAATATTTCAGCTATATTCAGGACGTGTGCAATTTTATAAATTGATGATGTTTAATAATTAGAAAGTTGGCATAGAAACAACCCTGTCGAAATATAGTAAAACTGTAATCTCACACAATAGTATGAGGGTATATACACATAAAATAACGTGATTAAAATAATAAAATATTAAATAACAGCATAGTTATGATATGAGATTATATTTTATTATACAAATTAATTTCTTTTAAGAACTGTAGAATCTTGTCGCCAGCGACATTTGTAAACAAATTAAAGTAAGAATTCACAGAATAAAAACGTTCCCGAATGTGGGCCACGTCAACACAGTCCATCAAGACATGCTTGATTGTATACGGACTGTCGCATGGCACACACTCGGGTCGTGGTTCACCATTTAAAATATAAGTGTGTGTCGTCCTGGTATGACCAAGACGACACCTAGTTAAAACTACTTAGTCTCGACGACTTCCATATGATTTAAAATTATTTGCATGCAGAAGTGGTTGGATCTCATGAAGTTTATTATGCACTTCTAGATCCCAACCACTTTGCCATGTACTAATAATATATTTTAAAATAAAGGATTTAAAATCAGTAAAAGGCATTTTACAATTAATGATATCATTATTTAAAGCATTCTTAGCTTCCTTGTCAACGACTGTGTTTCCATAGATTCCAACATGACTTGGAATCCAGAAAAACACAACCTCTTTACCCAAAGTTGTCAGCGATTTATAAATTTGAATTATTTTTAAAATAAATGGATTTTTAATTTTAGAATTTTCAATTGCCTGAAGACATGACAAAGAATCGGAGCAGATAACAAATTTACTCTCATCTGACGAAGCAATAATTTTTAGTGCAAGAAGGATAGCTTGCGCTTCTGCACTAAATACAGAAGAAACGGAAGGAAGATGGCGAGTTTCAACACGCTCTCCAAAGACAGCGGCCGATGCAACCTTATCGCCGTCCTTCGATCCATCTGTATAAATTGCAGAATGGTCAGGATAGCGAGATTTTATTTCTGCAAAGTGTTGTTGAATAATTAAAGGATTTGTGTCTGACTTTTTATGGTTTCTAAGATCAAAAATAAAGACCGGTTTTGGAGTTAACCATGGCGGGTTATGTGGAATTTCACTAGCAGCAATTTCATCTAAATTTATACCAGAGTTGTTCAAATGAGGTTTTATTCTGATACCAAATGGTTGAATTTTATTTGAATGTTTTTCAAAAATATTTTGGTAAAGAGGTTTGAAAACACAGTCGTGGGCGGGGTTGCCAGGATATGCCTTTAATTTGGTTGCATATTGCAAAGCGAGCTTTATTCTTCTTTGATACAAAGAAGGCTCGCCTGCTTCTACATATAAACTGTCTATAGGTGTGGTTCGAAAGGCTCCAAGGCATAGTCGCAATCCTTGATGGTGTATAGTATCAAGGATTTTGACATATGACTTGCGAGCAGAACCATAAATAAAGCAACCGTCATCCAATTTAGATCGAACCAGCGATCTATATAGATTAAGTAAAACATCGCACTCAGCACCCCAGTCGGTACAGGATACGACTTTTAAAATATCTAATGCTTTAATGCATTTATTTTTTAACATTTTGATATGGGGTAGAAAGGTTAGCCTTGAATCAAATATGAGGCCGAGAAAAGTAGTTTCCTTTACAATTTTTATAGGATTATTATGTAATTTTAATTCGGGATCAGGATGCATCTTTCTCTTATTACAAAAATGCATCCCTACGGTTTTTGCTGTAGAGAATTTAAAACCATTCTCCATTGCCCATTTCTCTATTCTATTTAAACATAACTGCAGTTGACGTTCAATATTATTCATGTGTTTTCCTCGGTAACATATGAGGAAGTCGTCAACATATAGAGAACCATCAATATTATCTTTTAAAACTTGAGCAAGGCTATTAATTTTGATACTAAATAAAGTGACAGAAAGGATGCTTCCCTGAGGAACACCCATTTCCTGTTGAAAAGGGTCAGATAACGTAGAATTGACCCTAACTTTAAATTCTCTGTCAGATAAAAACTTTGCAAGAAAGGTAGGAAGTCTACCTTTCAACCCCATATCAAAAAGATCTTTTAAAATACCATATTTCCATGTTGTGTCATACGCTTTTTCTAAATCGAAAAAGATAGACACAACATGCTCATTTTTTGCAAAGGCGTTTCGAATATACGTTTCGAAACGTACAAGATGATCTAGGGTACTTCGCCCTTGTCTGAAACCACATTGAATATGAGAAAGTAGATTGTTGGCTTCTAAAAACCAGACAAGGCGATCGTTGATTATCCTTTCCATGGTTTTACAAAGACAGCTTGTGAGGGCTATAGGCCGATAGTTTGACGCTTCAGAGTGGTCTTTTCCTGGTTTTGGAACAGGCACAACAGTGGCCATTTTCCAAATAGATGGTAAGTCACCAGTTTCCCAAATGGTGTTAAGAAGATTCAAAAGGCATTGGAGAGAAGGCTGTGGTAGATGTTTGAGAAGTTGATAAGGGAAGTCATCTGGGCCACATGCTGTATCGTGAGATTTGCTCAAAGAGGTTTTTAGCTCTTCCAAAGAAAACGGTGTATTGTAATCTTCTAGATTTTTTGACTGGAAATTAAGTTTTGATTTTTCTTTTTGAGTTTTGATACGCTGAAAATCGGGATGATAATTTTCAGCGGACGAGTGTTTTGCAAATGTTTCGGCCAATTTGTTAGATATTTCCGACTCTGATGTTAACAAGTCTTGTCCATCCTTTAAATGATGGACATTTGCTTTACTGTTTTTACCTTTAATTTTACGAATCATATTCCAAATTTTATTCATGGGGGTATGGTTATTCAGTTTAGAAACAAAGTAACGCCAAGAAGTGCGTCGTCTTTGTTTCGTTACCCTGCGAGCTTTCGCTCGAAAAATTCGGAAATGGTTAAGATTATTTTGAGTTGGGTGTTTATTAAAGCGTCGTTCGGCTTTTTTCCGGTCTTTAATAGCTTCCTCACAGCTGTCATCGAACCATGGTTTACTAGGATGTTTTGGATTTGTCGAGGTCTTAGGAATTGTTTCATCAGCAATTGAAATAAGTGTTTCATTGAATTTTAAAATTGGATCAGAAATAGCTTCAAAAGCATCCGAGTTAAGTCGCTCTATACAGAGTTGTTCGAATAGAGGCCAATTGGCCTTGCCAAATTTATACCTAGCGACTCGTTCTGTGTTTGACGAGTGTAAAGATTGCAAGATAATGGGAAAGTGATCACTGCCACAGAGATCGTCATGGACTTTCCATGAGAAATCGGGCAACAAAGACGGATCATTGTTAGATCAATAGCCGAGTATGATCCATTCCCAGGATGTAAATATGTATTAGTTCCATCATTAAAAATGCACAGATCTTCCTGATTCATTAAGCTTTCAATAATTTTACCTTTATCGCTTATTGTGTTACTGCCCCATAAAGGGTTATGTCCGTTGAAGTCCCCAAGTAATATGTAAGGGGCTGGAAGCTGATCAGTAAGATGTTTCAACTGATTTAAATTTAATGAAGAATTTGGAGGGATATACACAGAGCATAAAGTAATTGTTTTGTCTAAAGAAATTCTAACAGCAACCGCCTGAAGATCAGTGTTGAGATCTACAGGGCTATGTAGAACTTGGTCTTTTACAAGAATGGTAGAGCCACCAGCAGCTCTATCGTTCTCGTCTACATATGTGCTGTATATAGAGTAGTTTTTTAAGGATATGTTATCACTTCGTTTTAGGTGGGATTCTTGAAGGCAAAATGCAACAGGAAGAAAGGCTTGAACTAATAAAGTAATTTCAAGAAAATTAATCTTAAGACCTCGACAATTCCATTGTATTATTGTACCCATTATGGTCTGCGAATAGAGGAATAGTTGACAGTTTTTTGGGGCTATTCCGCCGGTTTCTGCTGGGGGATCTACTTTTAGATCCAGTATCTGGGGGTAGTGTATCCATGGGATCGCCCCAGATAGTAGTGTCTAGATGATCTAGACTTCCAAACCTGTTGTGGACCTTTATCGGATCCCTCAGCAGTTTTGGAGTACGATCTCCTTTCTGATTTGAGTTTTTATTAGAGTTAGAAGAATTTAAATTGGAGTTGACATTTTTTGAATTTTTTTTTTGGCTACTTGAAGAATTGGTTGAGGATTGAGAGGGTACTGAAGACGTAGCAGTTTGAGAGGGTGCTGAAGACGTAGGAGTTTGTGAAGATGAAGATTTTCGTGAAGATGTAATTATTTTGTCTGTTGTTGTAACTGCTAATTTTGAAGGTTCCTGTTTGTCAATAGGCCAGGTGATGATTGTCTGCGTTTCAACTGAAGTGAGAACGCGTTTGGCAACACTGGCGTATGACGTTGATGCAGGAGACGAGGGATTATTCGTTGTATTATACAGACGACGAGCCTCAGGGTAAGAGATGTTTTTTTCAGTTTTAATTTTTTGAATTTCTTTTTCCTTTTTAAAATGCTGACAGTCCTTAGATGAGGACATGTGGGCTTCACCACAATTAGCACACTTTGGAGTTTTAGTGCAGGTGAAGCCCTCATGTCCTTCCTCTGCACACTTGAAACAAATCTGGTGACCTCTGCACTGTCCTTTTCCGTGGCCGAACTTTTGACACTTAAAGCAGCGCACAGGGTTGGAGATGTATGCGCTGACTTTAGCTTTGTACAGACCAATCTTGATGGATTCGGGGACAGTAGGTGTGTTGAAATTTAACAGAAAGGTGTTCAGTTTTACCTGAACACCCTGTCTGTTAGCAATAAATCTTTTAACTTTTGTAACACCCTGAGGCTCTAGTTCTGAACAGATTTCATCGTCCGATAATTCCGAGAGATCTTCGCCTCGGTAACGAATAATCCCTTGACTCGAGTTTAGAGTTCTGTGGGGAGAGCTAGATATTTCTAAGTCAACAATTTTTGAAAGTTTTAATAAATTTGTAGACTGGTGTTTTCTATTACATTCAATAAGGAGGGAACCGGATTTCATTTTTGTGACGTTTTTAACGTCTCCTGCACACCCTTTAATAGCTTTTTCAATAATGAAAGGAGATACTTTTGCCAAAGGTTTAGTTGGGTCTTTGCTAGATAAAACAATAAATTTAGGCCAATTTTCTTCAACAACCAATTCTTCAAGAGGAAAGTCATTTTTTCTTTTTTTTGTACCATTTTTTATTTGAATTTCTGAAGCCATGATGAAAGAATATGGTTCACCACCCTTGTCACCCACCCGCCACGGAGTGCCAACAGGGGCGATAATTGGTGTCTGCGGATCACCAGCAGAAAGCATCAGGTGTTCCAAGGGTGGTATACTCAAACAGACGAATTTCTTAATGAACGCATGCCTCGTGCCCGGGTTTACCTGGCGATACAACCGTTCGAAACTCGGTCTACTTGATTGACCCATGAGCCACCGCCTTCTTAACAGCCTGTTACTGAACAATTTTGTTTGTAAGATTTACAAGACAGAATCAAGTAATACGAAAGATGAAGTCAAGCTTGTTAAGGGCTCGGCGTGACCAGCCGATTGACCGAACCGGGTCCATCCGGCCTCCCGTCTAGTTGAAGTCAGGGCCAAAGTGGTGTATTGAAAATCGAAACCCGCTGACCCGCACTAATGGATGCAGCAGAGAGTGATCTCTCAACCACCAGGATCCCTTCCTCCACCGACACGGGTTGCAACACACGGCAAACATGTCGCCTCTATAAAGCTGAGGAAGCTTTGCCCTTCAGCCACCGCCTTCTTTGTAAATCCTTAAAGGAAGCTGTCTATCAACTGGTTAATACATTTCATGGAATAGTTTGAAAAGAAATAAATGTAATAGAAAAGCTAAAATGAGAAGGATTCACAAAGGGCAAGACGTGACATGCCGATTCATCGAAGTCAGGGCTAACTCGATTTCCCGTCTAGAAAAAGTAAGGGTTCAGTAGGTTATCGGGACCGTTTACCCGGCCTACTGAAATCCCGTCCTGTAATCGACACGGGTCGCAACACACGGCAAGTGTTGCCTCTGTTAGCAGACTATTACTGCAGGCTGAGGAAGCCGTGGGCCTATTCTCCTGTGCCCCGGGTCCCACACGGGGTGGTTGAAATGTGTTGTTTATCCTGTGGTTAAATATAACCTTGGTTAAAACTGTAATATTTAACCCACCTTCTAGGGCTAGGTTAAATATTTAACCAAGGGTTATATCCAAATGGCTGCCAGACAACTAATTTTTGGATTTCCTAACGCGAATATTGGAATGAACAGGAAAGAGAGAACGTTCAGAGACAATATTTTCAGCAATTTGACTGACCGTGAGATGAGAGAAAAATACAGATTTGGTAGGGAGACCTTTAATTATTAAATAGACCTTCTTGGCGATAACATTAGACGCAGAACACAGAAAAAATCTGCATTGTCAGTGGAAGATCAGCTGTCAATTGCTCTTCAGTTCTATGCAAGTGGTTCCTTTCTTCTGGTGATCGGCGATACCCTTGGATATGACAAGAGTACGGTGTCAAGGGCTGTTGATAGGGTTACAAATGATCTTTTGTAAAAAAAAAAACAACTCATAAAATGGCCAAGAAACCAAGAACAAATTGATGGAATTTTTGACATGGCTGGTTTTCCTCACGTTATTGGATGTATAGACTTTACTCATGTTAGACTACAGAGACCTTCAGAAGATGAACCAGCATTTATCAACAGAAAAAAATACCCAAGCATCAATGTCAGTCTTTCCCAAATGCCGTCGGACCGACGGACCTGTCCGACAAAATAACAGTGGGTCCGTCAATTTCCCATTCCCGACCGGACCGCCTGTCCGGCAAATTCTGTCACTTTTGTTTTTGTTAATTCCGGAACTTTGTCCGTTATTTATTATTTTTTATTCGATTTCCGCCGCACTTGCGCAGAACGTTCATACAAAAACAAAAATCTTTGAAACGTTTGTATAGGTGTTATTTTATCGTGAATATCAAGCTTTCGAAGGATGACCTTTATCATATGAACTGGACATGTTCAGGGTCAGATGTTTAATCTAAAATATACAAGCGGGGCTATCCCCGGCAAACCATTAAAACAGCCGAGCAATGTCAATCATAAACGGAAATATGAAGAAACCCGGCCTGTCCGAAAATTTAACAGTGAATGGTTAAAAAACGAGCAATTGGGGAAATGGCTGGAGTTCGACAACATAAAAAATGTAATGTTTTGCAAAATTTGTATACAAAAATATGGAAGCGAGGTGTCAATCCATAAAAATCTAAAAAATCAGAATAAGTTTCTAACTGGTTGCACCAATTTCCGGACCTCAGCGTTGAGTGACCATGATTCATGCAAGGCACACTTAACAGCATTACAAATTGAAACTGCCAAGTCAATGACCCCCCACGAAATAAGGCAATCTGCAGCTGGAATAGCAGTTAGAAAATTACGAGAGGCAGACCGAAATAGACTTACAATTCTCTTCAGAAATGCCCATGCTATAATCAAGAACAATAAATCTTTGAGAGACTATACATGGTTATGCAGTCTAGACATTCAAAAGGGTATTGATGTTGGTTCAACATATTTAAACAGTAAAGCCGCCCTTAAATTTGTAGCAGCTATATCTGAAGCTGAGAGACTCAAAACAGTGAATATGCTCAACTCTGGGGTTTTCTCATTTATGATGGATGGTTCAACTGACATCTCAGGCGATGAACAAGAAGCAATGTACATTAGATTTTCTCAACAAGGGAAGGTGGTAGAAAAATTTCTCGGAATTGGCACACCAGCAAGCACGAGTGCTAAAAATCTTCAGGAGTTTGTTATCAAGATGCTAGACTCATACAAAATTGACAAAGGTATGTAAAATGTGTCACATCAATCTGTTTAAATTAATTTACATGTACATAAAACTCTGTCAGTGTCTTTCTCAATACAATAAGGGGACAACCATTCAGTTTTGAGTAGGTCTCAGAAGATTTGTTCGGATCAGAATATTTCTTTTTAATTTTTTTTTCGGCCAGATTATTTTTATATATAACACACACATAGTTCAGAATCTGGAGACAGATTAATTTTTCTAGGGGGTGGGGGTACTAAAACTGCAAATTGCATCATGAACATCAATGCAGATCATAAACGGTTCAAAAAGAACTAGGCTTTCAAGTAAAATTCTTTAATTAAACAAAACAAGCATATAATTCAATTAACATTACATAATGAGATAATATAATTTGTCAATGTCACAGCTACTGTCAGATATGGATTCCTCAATAGTTATTACATGTCAGTACTTCTTAGAGTGCGACATCTAACACCATGACCATGCTGGAAAACCTACAAAATATACAGACAAATTGACAATAGTAAAATTTTTATTCTGTGTATCACATGAAATTTAGTTCAATTATTTCTTTCAGCTAAACTGGTAGGGATGGGGAGTGATGGGGCCTCAAATATGGTTGGGGTTCGTGGAGGATTGGCTGCCCTCCTCCGTGAGGATGTAAATCATGAGATGATCAACGTGCATTGTTTTGCACATAGGTTAGAGTTAGCTTTTCGTGATGTGCTAAAAAAGAATAAAATCTATGACAAGTTAATGACCCTTTTGATAGGACTTTACTATTTCTATACCAAACAGTATAAAAACAAGAAAGGTCTCATGAATACTATGGACGCCTTTGAAGAAAAAGGACTTTTACCAACGAAAGTTACCGGTACAAGTCGGATGGCCCACTTATGGAGGGGAATCAAAGTTTTAATAAGGACATATAAAATATTCCACGCTCATCTGTCTACCATAAGCCACGACAACGCCAAAGCAGAGGGTCTTGTAAAGATCTTGCTGGGGAAAGACTTGGTCTGTTTCATGCTCTTTTTATTTGTAAGTGCCACAATATAGCACAATTTTATGTATGATAATGAATTTCAAAAGAATTTTTAACATTTTTGCTTTTTAAATCTAGCAGATACACATGAAATACTCGACACACTGGCATGCATAGTACTTGTAAATATTAATAAATTATATATAATATTTATTATTAAACCAAGTTACCTGGAAAGTTCAGATTTATAAAGCGGCCTGTACAAAAATATTCCATTTCTTTTAAAGGAATTATTGGATCCACTTATGAAGCTGTCCCTAAAGCTCCAGCGACCGGAGTCCACAGTTGCAGAGTGCTTTCTATGGGTCCAGGGAACAAAAACGTTGTTGAATGAATTGTCCCTAAGGTAAGAATAGAATTGATAGATGGTTATTTTGAGAGTGGTTCGAATCATATACATATGTAGTATTTTGTCCTTGGGCCAATGTAAGACGACGAGCATTGCCTAAGGGCTTGTTGAAGACTGCTGGTCGTTTTCCGTTGAGAACTTTAAATTACTACGTGTTTATGGGGGTTGTCTCACGTACATTCCATATCTAATTATTAATATCTATGATAGATCATTAAAATATAAATATATAATGATGCAAATTTAGAAACAATTAAAACTTTAAAGACAATATTTCATTTTCAAGTTTTTGCTATGGAATGTAATTATGTGACAACACATTACTTTGTAATTTACCAATCCATGAGTGTCATAAATTGAAAATTTCAGTTCATCTGAACTAGAATCCAATATTCTTGAAAGTGGAATGTATCAAGACGTCAGATTAAGAGGAAACACACCAAATGTATCTTACAAAGTAACCATAATTCAGGGTTTCATACAAGCTATTGACAACAGATTTCAATTAACTGATCATGCACAGAATTCAGTTATTTCTGCAACCAAACTTTTGCATCTGAAAAATTGGCCAGAAGCAAGCAGCACTGATAAACAAGGTTTCCAAATGTTGTCATTGGAATGTTTTTGTTTTTTGCATTTTTCCTGTTTATTTTTATGGACTCATTTTCTGTTGTAATGTATTAATTTTGTTTTTCCAGTTTATTTCATTCTTGTTGCAGGTATTATTTTCAAATATGACAAATTCATATCCTATGTTATTGTAAATAATATTATTGATAAATTTTTTTATTAACCCTTTTTTTCTCTCTGCATCAAAACTCCAAAAGTAAATATTTCTTGCTTTTTGAGCTCAAAAGTAATGATAATACACCGTTTTAGCAGTTATTAATCCGAATCAGAATCTAGAATGTTTTAAGTATGAAGTTTTTTTATTCGTTTATTAAGAATTCATAGATTTCTCAAACACACATCTATTTTTCACAAAAATAAACAAAGAAAACATTAAAAAAAGATATTCTTTAGCTCTTATGCACTTAAACATAAATAACTTCATGATTTTTCATTTCAGCATTTGGAAATGATGAAGTTAAGATTGTGTCAGAACATTTCCTTGGAACACTTATGGAAATCATACCAGATTTTGATGTCGATGGAGCAGTTACTGAGTGGCGGATGTTGAAAAACATACTGTATGAAAGGTAAATGTAAAAGTCAGCAAAAAAATGTTTAAATGTAATATTATGATTATCATTTTTTTAACATATACATGTACTGCTGTTATAATAACAAAAAAAAAACAACAACAACAATACAAAGATATATAAAATGTGACAATAAACATACATGTAACATTGATGTGAGTTTTTTAAAAAGACAAAACAACTGAAAATAATGTATCATTTATTCATAATGATCTTACTTGCTGTACCAAGTCAGGACTATGAGATTGATCTCTATTTGGTAATTATGTTGTACACTTTATTCATTTTGATGTGGCATGAGGACAGATTGTACATGTCTTAAATAAATTGTCATGAGCCAATTTTCTTCAATAGGTTTGGTGCCACTTTGCAGTCCAAAACCTGGTCAGATTTTTACAAGTATTATGTGGAGGACTTTGCACAGATCTTGAGAGTTATTGACATTTTAATTAGTATACCACCTACAAGCGTCTCAAGTGAGACCACTTTCTCTCAAATGAAGTTAATTAAGACCTGCAGACGTACAAAGCTGTCTAGCAGTACTTTGAACAACCTGCTCATTTTGAAGATGGAGAGTCCAGGTGTTGACAGTTTCGATCCAGACCATGCCATTGATATATGGACTGTAAGTGAGATTTACCTAGGATTTCAAACAATATAACGTAATACATGTACATGAATATACAACAAACATATAGTTAAATTATTTTAATCATTTAATGGTTTTCCACCTTCATTTGTTCATAATCAACATTGCAATTTTACATGTGTAGTTACAGTTAGGCCAAAAATAAAATATTGTTTGTTTCCCCTCCCCCTACCTACCCACAAAATTAGCCCCTACCCAAAAATTTTTATTTCCATTTTTATGAACAAAATATTTTTTCAGAAATATTTTATAATAATTTATGTATATATATTATTTTCTTTTCTAAATCATGTAAATAAAACAACACAATTTTTAAAAATTTCTGTTTTGATCATTTGAAAAATAAAATTTGTTCCCTACCTAACTACCCAGTGGTTTGAAGGTAGAGTCGGGGATGGGAAACAAATTTTTTTAAGGCTGGCCTTAGTACCAGGTATGATATTAATTATTCATAACAAAACATGAACCATATTCCTTAATTCATAAGTGTAATGAACTTTTTCAGGAATCCTCAGTGATGCCTCGCAGACCACATTACAACCGCAAGAAGCTTCCAGGACAGACTCCAATGATAGAAGATAGTGATGAACAATTACAGAATAACATTGAACATGTTGAAATTATAGATGATCCTGATAAATTTGATATATCTGATGATGAGTCCACAGAAATTGAACAATTAGACATGTTAGATGAACTTGAGTTAAACTATAAAGGAGAGGAAGACTTTTCTGAGGATTTTGTGTCGGAGGACAATTGGAACTCTGTTTTCAGTTTTGCCCGAGATTAAAATCTAAAAATAAACTTGCTTTACAATTACTTTATTAACAAATCTCAATAATTACAATAGTGAATCCTTATAACAAATACAACTTTGGTTCCCTTTTTCTTACAGTTAAATAATATGAAGATTTTAAATATAACACAGATCAAAACGAATATTATACATATATCATTTGACGACAAAAATCAATATATTTCCTCAATACACTAAAATTGTCGGTCAGACAAAACCTACATATCTGTCTGACCGAATGTCAGACAAAAGCAAAAACTATTTGGCACAGTCTGCAATGTTCAAGCTGTATGCGATCATGAAGGGAAATCCATGTTGTATTTACATTTTAAAAATATCTTAACCTTGACATTATATATATATATATATATATATATATATATATATATATAGTATTACCTTAAGTGTGCACGATTTCTACCACGCGGTGTGTAGTTTGGAACTTCTTGGATGGCTTGAAACGATGCGATTTAATCAGCAGATTTTCCGATTGCGTCAAATGCGCGCGCATCGTTAATCAATTAATAAACAAGGGATTTTTCACTTTAATGCACAAATTTACATAAAGAAAACATCAATTGAATGATCAAGTGATCAAAACGGTTTATTGATTGCACAATACAACTCAGGCGTTCTTTATGTTAAAGTTAGTAGGTCC
Organism: Limnoperna fortunei; assembly: GCA_944474755.1. Classification (NCBI taxonomy): domain Eukaryota; kingdom Metazoa; phylum Mollusca; class Bivalvia; order Mytilida; family Modiolidae; genus Limnoperna; species Limnoperna fortunei. The sequence goes on from OX104123.1 coordinate 48,521,124, forward strand.
GAGTGAGTTATTATAAATAACACGACACTCGGGCGTTCTGCCTGTTGATGTTAGGAGGCCCAAGTCTGGTTTTACATGGGCGTCAGGCGTGTGGCTTATTTCGCACACTGATGGTCAGGTCAAGTAAAAATGGTATTTAAACACAAACCAATTTAATATTTTGTTCAGGCAACCATCAAGATCCTGGAGCCATATTCTATTCGAGGAATAAACAAACGATCTGGCAAAACCAAAAAGTTTTTTGTCATGGCGTTTCATATTGAAACGAGAGAAATTGTTCAAGCGCAATCGTTCCATGAGGAGCTGCTACAAAAAATGGAAGTAAGTAAAATAGACAAACTATTTTACGTTAGCATCACCAGCGAATTTGGAATAGAGATAAAAGCAAAATTTCTGGTAAGTGAACTGCTTTAATAAAGTTATTGCTCCTTATATTCATTTTGTAATGCTATTTCAATGTTTACAAATCTCATCTTAAATCTGAGATGTCTCATTTTAAAAATGTTGATTCCAATGTCGCAATTCTTGTGCAAATTTGGTATCTGTAATTCACTTTCATTTCTTTACCGATTAATGACTATCAGCTGTCCTGCATCTTCAGGATGAATCAAAGATACCGGAATTTTTCTTTCCGGTAACAAAATGCCTATCCAAATTTGCAGCCTCTGATAAGTCCTTACGTAGGCACTTGGGGAATGTTACCTTTGTAAAGGTATCCATAATTTTATTGTGATTGTCAAACATAGTACCATTCAACTTTTTTTCAAATATAAAATTACAATTATATTACATTTTTTTAATGTTTGTTCATCAGGTCAACATTCTGTTCAAATTTCTTATCTTGCATGTCAATTATCATCTTTATTTTCCATATACTTTCAGGCTGGCACGAAAAAAATTGAAGTCCACTTGGCTTTGCAAGAAATAATTGTTTGCGAAGGAGAAACAGAGGCATCTGTATGTTTGTGGAACAGCAAATCGGAAATTCCTTTACCTCCACCCTCTGCAGTCATTACGATAACAAGCGTCGAGTTGAAGTTTAATTCTTCTATCAAAACATCGAGATAACATAATAAAACATAAATTTATACAAGTCCTGCTATATAATACGAGGTCTTCAACGGAGGCTACGGTAATAACACTTGACCTTACTAAAAAACATGTTAGAATATTGTTGATAAATAGTAGTACAACTTGTAAATGGTACACAAATTGTAAATAGCACAAGAAAAATTTAAAAAAGACAAATTTACAACAGTAACAAAAAAACAACATTAAAACAAATACGCTTTGAATTCCTCTACCAATTCATGTTGCTGCTGTTTGAGCCATGGTTTTAGTTGAGTAGTTTGATGAGGGCCATTTCAGAAAATATTTCCCCCTTTTCCTTGGACAACCCTTTTTTAGTCCCCACCATCTATAGAATTTGAAAATAAAATTTAGCCCCGGCTATATTTTTGAAAGTTGAATTCAGCTGTATCACAATGCATTTTAATGTGAAGGAACAAACACCCTCCCTCATTAACTACTTCTTAAAAAATGCTTTGTACATATTTACTAATTTTAACATACCCATATGTGCTGCAGGGTGATCTCATTTTATTTGGTCGTACTTCACCAATTCGAGAATTATGTTATCATTGATACATTTTCATTTTAGCTTTTAGATGTTAATAACTTCCGGTTGAGTAGTCGCCCTTTCCATTAAGATTTTTAGAAGAAGCAAACATAATTAAAAAACTGAAATGTAAATAATTCATATTTTTATGAAAATTTATTTATCTATTTGTTTTCAATTGGTTGTTTTTACAACAGTTGGCTCAATACTGTAAATTAAAATACCAAAAAATCAATCGTTGGATAATTTGATAGTTTCATTTTGATTTATTTTCCATGTCTTAGTGCTTTTCTCCGAAACTGGGAAGGGCGACTACTCAACTGGAAACTATTAAGGTATCCGGACCACAATTGACCACGTGATCATATTTGGTGTCCCGGATGTCCATTGTTTTTCAATGGAGCAGTCCTCTGTAATCTTCCGCAAACCTCGGAACTACTATTTGAGTAACTAACTTTTTGCTCAAAAACTGTTAACATTGACTCAAAATAAAACAATATATTTAATTTGTATCATTAATTAGCAATAGATTAATTTAATAAAGCTGTATTTCTTGATCGAAAAATAAAATTAAACGGTGACTTCAATTATGGGTCGGATACCTTAACTAAATGCTAAAGGAAAAGGAACGCAATAAAATATAAAATGTATCAACATGGAATAACTTGCTTACTCCCCCCACACCTATTATTGTGCCTGTGAAGATCTAACATTCCAATACAGGTCATTTCAGGATGAACTTTTGTACTGACCTATCAAAAATTGTTTTCACCAGCTTTATTTGTCGGGAAGGCGTTTTATCATACCATTCATCAGTAATCCCCAAGATGAAAGAAAAGCTTACGTTTGATTCATTTTTTGGTAATGCCTAAATATTTCATTGCATTATATTTATATCAAAAGTTCAATGCGAGACGACTTGATATGTTTTGGATTTCTACTGACAATACAAAAGGAGGAGAAAGTTAGATTTGATTTTAATAAAATTGATCCAAGATTTTGTTTGTCAAAACTAGAATGTTATAAATTATATGCAATATAATCATAAGAATATGTAAATTTTAACAGCACTGATATCCTGACCAAAAGTTAAAGGGAATACCATTTACATTTTAAAATCAACAGCTAACATAGTAACATAATCATGTCATACCTTAAATTTGCTGTAGTTGATCAAAGTCTTGCCATAACTTTTTTGGTCACGTCATAGACCACTCGGGACTGTACCTACAAAATATTACAGGCCACAAGAAAATAAAAAAGCCGAAACTTTCATGTTGATTTAATAACTCTTTAAATTTGGGTAGCACTAACGTCCTGAAATTTCCGGTAATGTCCTGAAAATTGGAGATAAATGATTATAACTTTTTTATTTCTTGATGGATTTAAACCAAATTCGGGTCAGTTTGAGATATAATCTTATATTAAAGTAATATGAAAAAAAAAATTTTTGTGCGAGATAAGTTGACCTGAAGGACTACCTGTCGTGTCCTGAAAACGTGACAGGGATAAAAATAAATATCTATAACTTTTTTTATTTCTGAATAAATTTTGCTTAAATTTTGGTCAGTGCGAGATATTCTTCTATATTATATTAAAAGTTAAACAGAAAGTTAGAAAAATTTATAACAGCAGAGAAAACTTGACCTGAAGGATGATCTCCTGATATGACGCACCGCACGATGTCCTGAAACTACACACAAGATAAATGTCTTACCTCGGTGATAAAGAATAATATATCCTCACAACAAAATGATAAAATCCATAGAGGACAGTTATAGATGCATAAAGTATTGAAGACTGAGCAACTATGAATTTGCTAAACTGAACTAGAATTGAACTAGAATTAATTAAACAAAGTGAGTAATGTTTAATTAGCATTAATCATTAATTGCATTTAATTTAATTAAAATCTATTACTTGTTTGGTTATAATTTAATTAAATTTAATTACATTTAATTGATAGTGAACAGTTTTTAAGAGTGAGAAGTTATCACAAATATGTATATATAACATGAATTTCTATTTCTTTCCATTCAAAGATTACCAAGTCATTTGACTGCTATACTTGAATAGTGCTACTTTCATTTTTATTTTGATTTAATTCTTATATAATCTATAGTGCTCAATTTTCTTTTTTTTCGGTACAAAGTTTCTTTATAGTGCTGTTTTTATTTCCTAAGTGTAAATACGTTCTGGTGTATTGTTTTTTTTATAAATTTCATCACTAATAATGTCATCTGTTCCAGTCTTGATCGCTGGACATTCCCAAGACACCTTAACTACTGCCTTTCAACACTGACCTCACGGATACCAAACCTGCACTACGTGGGTCAACCATCCTTTATGCAGAATGGCACCATACAGAGGCATCTACTGAGTAGGGAAGGACTTCACCTGAGCTTTAAGGGAACAGCAAAGGTTGTGTCAGACATAGAGGAAGCAGTACGCCACTTTAAAAGTAGAGCAATTACTAGCATCTGGGACTTACCAGTACCAACACCAATACCCGCTCCAGTAATACCTACTCCCGCACTACCCGAACCAATAACACAAACTTCGGACTCAACACCTTATCGTACCGCGCTACTTACTGTGCCCCAACCACTCGTTACACCAGTGAAACATGAAAATACTCACAAGAAAAATAGAAGCAAGCTGTACCTGCGGAAAGCCAGATGTGTTCCAAAATATGATAGGATGTGAAGGGAAAAGAGGAAGAGTCGCGTGCAACAAGTGGTCTCATTTGAGTTGTTCAGGAGTGTCTTCAGATTGGTTTTGTGATGATCATAGACATTCTCAGTAATAGGTTTTCATTCTATATTTGTTTATTCAAGTTTTATTGCGATTTTTTTCTTTGTATTTTATAAATAAAGTAATAAACTTGTCTGCCCAACGCCTGTCCCAATTAAGTATGTAATTACCTTGAAGTGTCAATAATGTTAATTACTACCTGATGTATAATCAATCCAACTTAATACTCTAATTAATGTTTTAAATGCAATTAAGTGTAAATAGCTGACATTTGTACTGTATAAAGAGTAGTTTTTTAAAGATATGTTATCACTTCGTTTTAGGTGGGATTCTTGGAGGCAAAATGCAACAGGAAGAAAGGCTTGAACTAATAAAGTAATTTCAAGAAAATTAATTTGAAGACCTCGACAATTCCATTGTATTATTGTACCCATTATGGTCTGCGAATAGGGGAATAGTTGACATTTTTTTTGGGGCTATTCCGCCGGTTTCTGCTGGGGGATCTACTTTTAGATCCAGTATCTGGGGGTAGTGTATCCATGGGATCGCCCCAGATAGTAGTGTCTAAATGATCTAGAAACCTGTTGTGGACCTTAATGGGATCCCGCAGCAGGTTTGGAGTACGATCTACTTTTGATTTGAGTTTTTAGTTGACTTAGAAGAATTTGAATTGGAGTTGGTATTTTTTGAAATTTTTTTTGGGCTACTTGAAGAATTGGTTGAGGATTGAGAGGGTGCTGAAGACGTTGCAGTTTGAGAGGCTGCTGAAGATGTAGCAGTTTGAGAAGATGAAGATTTTCGTGAATATTGAATGATTTTGTCTGTTGTTTTGACTGGTAATTTTGAAGGTTCCTGTTTGTCAATGGGCCAGGTGATGATGGTCTGCGTTTCAACAGAAGTGAGAACGCGTTTGGCAACACTGGCATATGACGTTGATGCAGGAGACGAGGGATTATTCGTTGTACTATACAGACGACGTGCCTCAGGGTAAGGGATGTTTTTTTCAGTTTTTAACTTTTGTATTTCTTTTTCCTTTTTAAAATGATGACAATCCTTGGATGAGGACATGTGGGCTTCACCACAATTGGAACACTTTGAAGTTTTAGTGCAGGTAAAGCCCTTATGTCCCTCTTCGGCGCACTTAAAACAGATCAAGTGACCTCTGCACTGTCCCTTCCCATGGCCGAACTTTTGACACTTAAAGCAGCGCACAGGATTGGATATGTATGCGCTAACTTTAACATTGTAAAGACCGATTTTTATCGATGAAGGTATTCAGTTTGACCTGAACACCTTCTCTGTTGGCTACGAATCTTTTGACTTTTGTTATACCCAGAGGTTTTAGTTCTTCACAAATTTCGTCATCTGTAAGTTCAGAGAGATCTTGGTCTCTGTAACGAATAATACCTTGGCTGGAATTTAAAGTTCTATGAGGAGAGGAAGAGATGCTTAAATCAAGAATTTTATTTAATTTTAACAAATTGAAGGATTGTTGTTTTTTTGAACATTCAATTAACAAAGAGCCTGATTTCATTTTTGTAACGTTTTTTACATCTCCTGCACAACCCTTAACAGTTTTTTCAATTACAAATGGAGAAATTTTGGATAAAGGTTTATTTTGGTCAGTACTGGTTAGAACAATAAATCTTGACCACTGCTCATCATCAACCACTTCTTCAAGAGGAATGTTATTTTTTCTTTTTTTTTTGACCATTTTTAATTTCTATTTCTGAAGCCATGTTGAAAGAATGCGGTTCACCACCCTTGTCACCCACCCGCCACGGAGTGCCAACAGGGGCGATGCTTGTCTCTGCGGATCACCAGCAGAAAGCATCGGGTGTTCCAAGGGTGGTATACGCAAATAGATGAATTTCTTCACGAACGCAAGCTTCGTGCCAGAATTAACTGGCGAAACAACCGTTCGAAACTCTATCTACTCGATTGACCCATGAGCCACCGCTTTCTTAACAGCTTGTAACTGAACAACTTTGGAACTGAAATTCACAGGATATAATCTAGTGATAAGAAAAATGACGACAAGCTTGTTAAGGGCTCGGCATGACCAGCCGATTGACCGAACCGGGTCCATCCGGTCTCCCGTCTAGTTGAAGTCAGTGCCAAAGTGGTGTATTGAAAATCAAACCCGCTGACCCGCACTAATGGATGCAGCAGAGAGTGATCTCTCAACCACCAGGATCCCTTCCTCCACCATCACGGGTTGCAACACACGGCAAACATGTCGCCTCTATAAAGCTGAGGAAGCTTTGCCCTTCAGCCACCGCCTTCTTTGCAAATCCTGTAAGGAAGCCGTCTATTAAATGGTACATAAATTACATGGAACAGTTTGTAGGAAAATAATGCATAGAGTAGCTTAAATGATAAGGATTCACAAAGGGCAAGACGTGACATGCCGATTCATCGAAGTCAGGGCTAACTCGATTTCCCGTCTAGAAAAAGTAAGGGTTCAGTAAGTTATCGGGACCGTTTACCCGGCCTCCTGAATTCCCGTCCTGTAATCGACACGGGTCGCAACACACGGCAAGTGTTGCCTCTGTTAGCAGACTCTTACTGCAGGCTGAGGAAGCCGTGGGCCTATTCTCCTGTGCCCCGGGGCCCACACGGGGAGCTATAAATGGAATTAATTGTACTATTAAGATATAGGATGTATACATTTTATTTTTTTTATTTCTGTCAGTATTTATTTTTATTTGTATTGTTATAAAAGTTAGTTCTATATGCCATTTTTCTTGAACCCCACCTTCCCATTTTTTCATACCTATATTTATACATGTTCAATTTAGTCAAATAAATACTCAGCCATAATAGGTGGCCCAAATTTTGCCACAGAGTGTTATTATTATTATAACGCGAACAGAGCTCACTGCCTGATATACATATGAATAAGACGGCTTGGCGTTCATCGATGAAACTATCACTTGGCATCCACGTCATGGTATTTATGGAATATGTAGTTAGGTGTAATTTTGAAGAGGAAACAAATACTTTAAAATTTTGCATGTTGAACTTTGCCATAGTGCTTCACAATAATGTGCAGATGGTGACACAGGTTAACATACCAAATCAATACACGATTTTAAATAAATAATCTCATTAATATAGTATTTTGACCCTACAATCACATCAGAACTTCATAATTTATAAAGTTCCGTCCTTCCCTAACATTAATATTTCAGTAACAGGATTCATCTTTGATCAAAAATACATGGACCATATTGCACCTAAATAATGTTTGTGCATGTATGTATCAATTCTATACATATTTTGAAAATTATGATTCTTTTCTTAGGTTCAGTGTATACATGGTACATGAACGGCTTTTCTAAGATGATGGTTTGCTTCAGGCTTTTCGCCCATCAGGAGAAATCGAAGGCTCAAACAAGTTCAAACCAAGATACTTATGCCAAAAAAACCAACTTGGGAAATGCTGAGGTATTTCAATCCCTGATGAGGCCCGTGCAATATTTACATTGCATTTTAAAATTACCCATTTAAAAATCTAGAAAAATATCAAGGCTTGCACCTGCCAAAAATGGTTACAAAACATTCACATTGTCACTAGTTTTAAGATGACATTAGTTTGTATACAGTTCTACAAATCTGTACTATAAATAAATTTATCAAAGCGCAAGATTAATATGTTTATGTTTAAAAAGTGGGAATATAAAGTGATAAAGGTGCGCGTCTGTCCGATACACCTAGGGAACACATCTACCCTTAAATGGAATTTCAAGAAACTTTCACACAACCTTTAAGACATTAGCGCCCATTTTTTCGGCAGGATAGTTAGCTGTATCAGTATACCAATTTTCATTGAAATTGCTCTGGCCATTACAGAGATCTGACAACGACCGCCGTTTTTTTTAAAGGTGGCCATTTTGAAAATTCCAAAACTTAACATGTTCCCAAAGTTTCATATTGACTGGACAATCCATCTTAGAGAAAATGTGCAGACAAGATTGAACGGAAAAGAAAAAAGAAGAAAAATTATAGAAACTGGACAAAAACAATAGGTCTCCAAAAACTTAGTTTGAGAGATATAATAATTGACTTCCTTCGCGATTTAAGCAGATATAAATCAGTCATCATCTTAAGTGTTGTAACTTTACGATTGAGCCAGCATGGACAAAGAAATGGACAGCAACTATATGCCGAGTGTGTGCATCAAAGGAAAGAGTTTAAATTTAAATGCCTGTGTAATTGACTACTTTTTGTTACGAGGCCACATATTAATAATCTTAACAAAAGCGTTTCGCTTAGGAAAATTATGGATATTTTTCATCCAGATATTTTAATAAGAGGCGGTTAGTTGTTTGAAACTTTGCTTTATGTACAGCAAGCAGCATTTCAGCTACATTCAGGATGACGAGAACAAGTAAACAAACAATAGATCAATTAGCAAAAGATGGACCAATTGTGAATGCCACTGTAAAACTATGAAGTAGGGGGCGGAAAATTTGTCCTTTTCTAGCGTTGCAATAATCCCACTCTTTAGAAATATAAAAAGCGGGTCTCTATCGTGCCAGGAGCGATTGGCACGCTCCAAACACGATACCAATGTGGTCCGCGGTCAGGCTTTCTGTACAAGCACCTGCCACCCCACGGCCAAACGAAACCTGCACAGGCATTTTTTGAGCCACTTAACCGCATCCAAGATTACTGCAACAAAACTGAGATATAAAAAAACAAATATCAATGAAAAAAAGTCATATTTAGTAGTTTATTTAACCGGGAAACACTAACAGACCAGTCTGTTTTGATAGTAGTAACTGATCTGTATTAAACTTACACTAGTATTTTGAAGTCAACGTAAAATGCAACTTGATACGTGCGGTTTGTATTATTTGAGCCCTTTACCGCATCCAAATGTCAAGTTTTCCATCGTGTTTATTGAATTAATTAATATTGAATCAATCAGAAACCAGGGATAAATTAGCTTCATACGGGCCCAAACAGAAAGACAACAAATAAAAAATAATTAAGGAAAATATTAAAAATCGTCCGCATACAAGCATTTATTATATTTATTATCAAAACATTTACCTAAGGTATCCATATTGTAAAGTGTTGTTTCATTAAAAGTGACTATATGATTAAGCCAGCATTGACAAAGAAAAGGACAGTTACTATGCCATGTGTGTGCATCAAAGTAAATATTTTCAATTAATGTGACTATGTAGTTAAATATTTTCGGTATAAAGGCATATGTCGACAATCTCAAAAGCAACGTAGCTACGAGGCAATTTATGGATATTTTTCATCCTGCCATTTAAATGCTAAAGACCAGCGCTTAGTTGCTTGAACATTTTCAGGAGGACGAGAACAAGTGTCATATCCAGACAGATAGACCAATTGCCATAATTTTTGAATTACACTGTAAAAGTATGAAGAAAACGTAGGTGCGGAAAAGTTGGATTTCTGTAGTGGCTACAATAAGCCTACTCGTATTCGAAATCTACGAAAGTGGTCTTTACCGTTGCTTGGCACTCTTCAAACACGTTAACCACTCTGCTCGGCGGTCAGGCTTTACGTATTGACCTGACAATACCCTGTAAACAACCTATCGGCCATGGAACGCCTTAGGCAGATGTGTGGGTTAAGCACTTTGGTCTCACAGCCCCCTAGCAACAATACAGAGGGTAAATACAGGGAAAAAAATGAAGGAAAAATCTGTTTAACTGGGTTCACACTAAAACACGTACATGTATTTGTCAATATTTATAATTTTAAATAACCTGTGCAAGACCCCGTTTACACTAAAGCGGAAGATGGATCTTGTTTTTAATGGACCCAAAAAAGTTCGATATCAAATTGGACTTTGAAAGTCCATCTAGAGGTAGTTTTTAATACATCGATGTGTTTAATCGTTCTTTCCATATATGTAGACGCAAAGATCGAATGCAATTGAACTTTCTTAAAACGAAACTGGGGCTGCGCATAATTAGCAGAAACACAAAACCACGCCTTAGTTGATTGATTAATGGTGTTTAACGCCCGAGCAGCAGCATTATTTCAGCTATATTCAGGCGAAGAACAAGAAATGAATGATAAAATGAACATGAAATGATGATGAATGAAAATGGGATGGGACACAAGGAAAAATAGGGGTAACGGATTTTAGATTGCCACTGGCAAATGGGAGGATGGATAGGGTCGGGCAATTCAGCCTCCTGTAGCGGGATCGAAATCCCTACTCATAGCGAATACTACAGCAGCGTTCTTTAAGGTGCGAGGAACGTGGCATTTTTCCCAACACGGTGCACTAATATGGTTTGCGGCCTGGTTTTCCGTATTATGGCCCGACAACCCCAGCTTGCCAGGGGTACCCCATTCAACCACCTGGGGCACATCCCAGTCGGTCTTTAGGCAAACCGACCTGACACGCCGGTCAGGGTACTGGGCGCTATTTAGTGGCCTTTTACGACAAGCTAGCGTGACTGAGGTCTATTCTTTTGGCCACCCGGATCCCGCACGGGGCCGCCTTAGTTAAAGGGCGATTCTTGGACATTTGAAGACACTTATCTGTTAACAAAGATCAGCTTGAAAATAAACCTAGAAGAAATATGGGATATATAAATCTGCACTGCAAACGATGTGAGGGACATAATGCCCGAGTAATGATTGCATAGCGAGGGTCAAACGAATGAAGACGGAAGTATTTCGAGATTACAAGATGCAACACCAATCCAGTAGAAAACGATAATAACTGCACATGCCCAATGCTGATGATACCAATACTCGCACCATCTACTTTATTGAAATACAGTTTATTGTAAAATTCAAACAGAAATCAGTGATAAATTTTGCTTCATAGGGGCCCAAGTGGGGAGACGGAAAATAAAAAAAGGTAAATTTTACAATCGTCCGCATTACATTTATTAAAATATAATGCATTATTTTTAATATTACAGCATTTACCTAAGGTATCCATATTGTGAACTGTCGTGTCATCCAAAGTGTTGCAAGTGTTGAGACGGTATTGAGAAACAAATGGAAAGCCACTATATATCGAGTGTGTGCATCGAAGGAAAAAGTTTCAATTTAAATGACTTTATATTTAAATATTGTCGATGATTTTGACAGAAGCCTAGCGTTGAGGCAAATCATGGATTTTTTAAAAATATTAATGGTCGGCGGTTAGTTGATTGTCAGCAAGCAGAATTTCAGTTATAGCCCCGAGGACAAAAACAAGACAACAAAAAATCAATTAAGGAATGATGGACCAAACAACAGAAATGTATAATGCCGCCGGAAAAGTGTGAGGATATTGATAGAGGCGGACAATTTGGAATTTTGTAGCGGCTTTTAATAAGTCTAACCTTTTTCGAAATCTACAAAAGGGGTCCTTATCGTTCAAGGAGCGTGTGGCACTCCCCAAATATATTACACTGGGGTTCGCGCTCAGGCATTCCGTATTATGACCCGACAACTGCCAAACAAGAGGGCCGTCCCCTATACGCAACCCGGGAACGCGCTGGGATGAACCCTAACAGTATAGTTCCAGCTTACTGCATAAAACAGAGGATAAAAAAAGAACACAGATATCAAAGACTAGGTACACTGAAACACTATTGTATTTATTTTTATTTACTTATTTTAATGATGAAACTTGTACCAGTTAGTACTGGAAAAATATATTTCAAAAGCCGATGGGACCTTATTATCAAACCGAAATTGGCGTATTTTAAAGGCGTTGTGCATGCATAATGAAAAGTCAAACTTTCCATTTTTCAGCCCTTAATCGACCCAAAGTTTTTCATAATATTGTTTATTAAATTAAATACAAGTATTGCTACCAATCAGGAATATTGATTACATGGCACTACCGTTGTGCATATTTTACAACTGAAAGGCATCTGGAAACGTATTAATAAGGACAAGGTATTTGCGACATGACCAAATATTTCGTCATTCAGTCATATCTATTCTTAAAATGTACATATCGGCAGAGGTACAATTGTGTTGTATATCGATATACAACTTTTATCTTGCCAGTTTATGGCAACAACTTATGATAAGGAAAGCTTTATCTATTTACAATATCAATGCATTTATTGAAATAGATCTTAATGTTAATAAAGAGGGGTCCAACGGCGACGCTAAGATGACAATTTATTAGAAGCCATGGCGAATTGTATCACAGCTACAGTAACAGCAAAGATCATGGACAGCTTAAAAGATCAAGGAATCGTACCAGGTTCAAGTAACACAATTTCCCAAAACTGCAGTTAGGATGGGCCTACTATATCGGACGTTCCACCAGTGCCTTAGGATGGAACTGCTACATTTTAACATGCTAATAGTATGATTTCTTATTCCTATTGCATAGGTTATACTACTAGTATACTACCATCCTGTGAAATATATAGGTAGATTGGGAACCCACAAAATACTCGACTATAATGGCACAAAAAAAAGCCCTTGGACGTTTTACACCAAAACTAACACGAAACTTCAACAGAAATTTAGTTCTCGGGGACAAAATCTGATATTACAATAATAACAGCAAACCCTTTCCATGCCACCCTTCGTCATTAATTCAACGAGGGTCTGCACGATCAGCAGTGTACTATTACAAAATAACACTCGAGAAAAAGCTCTGAGAAAAAGGAAAAAAGCAACTGCAATCTCTGTAAATTAAAAGTACAACTTATTTGCCAACTCCGATTTTAGAGCAGCTTCTTGAATTTATTTGGAAGACTATAACGAAGTCTATCCGCATAATATCAGCTTGGTTTTCGGTTGGATTTTAAGTCGAACATAAACAAAAGGCATCCATCAGTCAGCGATAGCTGGAAAAGCGATCAGTTATTAAAAGCCTCTTATGGAAATCAAGACTTTTTCTTGTAGAGGATAGTCGAGGATCATCGAATTGTGGCTGCCAGTCAAAAATTCGAAGAATTATTCTCTTTTAGGGCTTGTTGTCTTGTTGAGGAGCGACCCAATACCATTCCAAAAAGTCCCCTCCGGACATGTCTTGTATGTGGGTTAGCGACGAGAGTCAAGAGCAGGAGGCATGGCTCGAAGGAACATGTGCCATGGTTCTGGTGTGCAGCAACAGCTTGCTGGGAATGTTAGAAGCAAGTGATCCTAGCGCGATTCTTTTCTTGAAAAATTAATACATGATTCAAGGTACATGTTATTAACTAAAAGATAACGAAGGTTTAAGGCAACTATACACCAAATTCTAACTTGCGATCGGTATTCTGATTTTCTAGACCGATCTCTGCTGCTATCTGCTAGACTACTCAAACAGGGGTTTGCTGCACCTAGGTTGATGTTATCTCTCCAGAAGTTCTATGGTCGTCACCATGACTTAATTGACCGTTATGGAAAATAGGAACCTTTACATAAGGTACGTGTATTCACTAGTTTGTCTGGGGACTGTCTCAAAACCACAGGCTCACTTGGCGTACGTCGTAACTTAATAATCTCAGAAACACAAAGCGAATTCATATTATTGATTGATTATTTGTTGTTTAACGTCCAGCAAGCAATATTTCAGCTATATTCAGGACGTGAAGATTAGAATTTTTTAGTTGTTTTAAATTAGTAGTACGTCATGCCTCCCTTTTATACTAAAACGTGATCTCATACAATAATATGAGAATATATATACAGATAAAAATGGTAAAATGATAAAAATTCATATTATGTTTATAACTCGGAATAAGAGTGAAATTAATTATATTTATAAGGATTTATTGCTATAAACTCGATAAAATAGAGGTGTTCATTTGTTTGTCCTGGTAAATACGGGCTACTATTTATAGTAGATTTTTTGGTAGAATTATATTATTTCGACTAGTTTTTACTCTATTTGAATTATACGGTTACTGTTAATACATTTACAATTGTTAACCTTTTGAATAAATATTTCGTTATTTACAACATCTTGTGACTTGTGAGGATGAATTATTACAGCCATCCATTATCTGAAGCACAACAAGTGTACCCTCATGATCGAATCTGGTGCGAAGTACTACCACTACACGCCCAGAAGGGACTTGCACTAGCCCCTTTTGCTACACTAATAATGTAATTTCGTAAGAGTCAATGTCCTTGCATTTTTAAAATTGTTCCATAAATTAGGTTGTATCTAACAAGTCCTGGCATTTGTCTCACCGGCAAGAATGAGATGAAATATAGACCTTGGTCTCTCTTGAAAGCTTTCCACCTTACTATAAGGCCTTACATCAGTCTCACATGCTTGAGTGAAGCCAGATACGGACCATTGTCTCAAGCTTCCCGTATCTATCTTCCTCTATTTATTAGTTAATGTACTATCATCAACAATATTTTTTTATTTATAGAAAAGTTTTTGACGGACCATGTTCGAGTTATATGTTTATTAAATTTATACAAGAATGCTGGCAGATGAGAAAACACAATTAAAAGTATAATAAATAAATTAGCACCGCTGTCACGCCATGTTAATATTGCTATGTTTGTAATTACAAACTGTTATTGACATTTTTGCTTATTCTTTGTGCCAAAACCATTGAATGTAAATGTGTTTATGCAAATAAATATTGTCTCTTGTCTATTTTCTATTGTCTATGTTTATTACATGTTCATATGTTCATATGTCGTACATTGTAATGCCATTTGAATCCATGTGAATTCCATCCATTGTGTTATAAGACTCATTGTTCTTTAAATGATTCACTGACACTACCAGGATGTAAATCTATCCATCTCATGACCTAAATCAAAGAAAACAAATAAAATTTCAGGTGGCTTGTCAGTTTTTATTCGAAATGAACTAAAAATAAGGGTACAATTTTTAGAACATAAAACAAATAACTATATATGGCTTAAGTTAGATACAGAATTCTTTGGCTTAAGACAGGATTTATTTATATATTTTATTTATAATCCTCCAGCTGCATCTACATATACACAATCTCTTGAAGAAAATATATTTGAATGCATAGAAAAGGACATTAGAAAACACTCTCAAACATGAAACATTTTGTTAGCTGGAGATATGAATGATAGGACAGGCAATTGTGAATTAGATTTCATAGAGTCCGATTCAAATGATACTAATATAACCGACGATGAATATGTTTATGATAATAATATCCCTATAAAATTTATTGAAGACAATATAACCTCAAGTAGAGGAAAAGAACTAAATGATCTTTGTATATACTCTGGTTTAAGAATTCTAAATGGTAGAACTTTGGGTGACCTCTCTGGTTTAAAGTGACTTGTCATACCCCCACTGGGAGTAGTGTTGTAGACTATATTATTGCTTCCGAACAACTTCTGTCAAAGATATCATTTTTTAAAGTTCATAAGCTAAATGGGGATTTATCTGACCATTTCAGGTATCCACAATGGTAAATGTTAATGTTAAACTTATAAATAACACTGACAAATTAATTAAGCTGCCATCTCAATATGTATGGAATGATAATTCAGCCCAGCTGTTCCAGGAGGCACCCTACTCTCCTGAAATAAGGTATACAATTGAAAAACTTAACGTTCAAGATTATTCTGATAACACTGAATTGATGATCTGTGATCTGAATTTGATTTATAAAGACGCAGCTGAAAAATCCATAAAAAGGAAAATATTTTCTAATAAACAAAGCAAGAATGAAAAAGTAAATAAACAACCTAAATGGTTCAATTTGGCCTTAGCTAATATGAAAAAGAAGTTAAATGAAAAAGCATTATTATTAGAAATGTATCCAAAAGACCCAGTAATAAGAGGTTCTTTTTTCAGTTTTCTCAAAGTGTACAGAAAACTGAGAAAAAGAACCAAGAGAGAATACTATAATAATATAATAGGACAACTAGATTCTATTCATGAAAATAACCCAGAAAAATATTGGTCCCTTCTACATGATCTATCCTAACATGAAAAATCTTCAGCTCGATCAGAAATTACTGCTGAACTTTGGAAAAAATACTTTCCGGATCTCAACAGAGAACCTGCAAATCATCCGTTTGACATTGATACCTTACTTAATAATCTAGAAAAAGAAAATATATTTTCAGAGCTTGATATAACTATTAAAAATTCTGAAATTTCAAAAGCCATAAGTTCGTTAAAAAATAAAAAATCTTGTGGTTTTGATCTCATTTCTAATGAAATGATTAAAAACAGCCAGACCATTCTTTTAAATTCATTAAATAAAACATTTAATACAATACTTAGCACTGGCAAATATCTTAAAGAATGGTCAAGCCATTTTTAAGAGTGGAACAAAAGATGATCCCTCAAATTATAGAGGAATCACTGTAGTTAGCAATCTTGGTAAACTATTTGCCAAAATATTAAATAATAGATTAGAAAACTTTATGATATCTAGAAATATTATCAAGAAAGAACAAATATGATTTTGTAGAGGTAAAAGGACTGTAGACCATGTTTTTGTATTAAAAACCTTAATAGATAAATATACACAAGGACAGACCTAACAGCTTTTTTCTTGCTTTGTAGATTTTAGAAAAGCATTCGACATGGTCTGGCATAAAGGTTTATTTTATAAATTAAGGAAAATAGGAGCAAGTCACTTATTCTATAATATTATAAAACAAATGTATGGTAATACTGAACTATCAGTTAAAATGGGAAAAAAATATGTCACTGACAGCTTCCAATCTAATATTGGAGTTAGACAAGGTGATAACTTGAGCCCCAACCTCTTTAAAATACTCATAAACGACCTGCCAGAAATTTTTTAAACAGAGTGTGATCCTGTTTATCTTAATAATATTAATTTAAACTGTTTACTCTATGCAGATGACCTTGTATTGGTATCAAAAACTGCAGAGGGGCTCCAAAAATCTATTAACAAATTACATACCTATTGTAAGACATGGGGCCTTGAAGTAAATATTAAAAAGACTAAAACTATAGTTTTTAATAAAAATGGGAAAACAGTTAAAAACACATTTTATTTGAATGATAATCAAATTGAAAAGGACAGAACATACAAATACCTCGGACTTAATTTTTCAACCTGCGGATCCTTGACTGAAGCTAAAAGTGACCTATATAATCGAGGACTTGAAGCGCTTTTTTAATGACTAAATGTTTTGAATCTAAAAGACCTAGCATAAAAACAATTATGAACCTATTTGATCATACTGTGAAACCTGTTTTGTTATATGGTAGTGAGATTTGGGGTTGCTTTATCGGTAATAAGCTAAAGAAAGATGATTTTTGTCTTACTTCAAAATTACTTAACAAATTAAAACAGGAACATGTTCACTTGAAATTTTGCAAATATTTATTAGGGGTAGGAAAAGGGTCAACATCTTCAGCAGAAATGGGAGAATTGGGAAGGTATCCACTTTACACCAATATATTCACTTATATGTTTAAGTACTTTCAACGTTGATACTCTTCTTATGACATTTTACTCAAACATGCTTATGAAGAATCAGTAAATCTAGATAATGCAGGTAAAAGCAGTTGGTATAGTTGCATCAAATCTATTACGAAAAATCTAAATATTAACCTTAATATGTGCATAACATCAAATCACTTATTCTTAATAAAGTAAAAATTATTTACAACAAAATTTGGAAAGATGATATATTCAACGACAATAAGAGTAGGTCTG
This sequence comes from Limnoperna fortunei, assembly GCA_944474755.1. Lineage (NCBI taxonomy): Eukaryota > Metazoa > Mollusca > Bivalvia > Mytilida > Modiolidae > Limnoperna > Limnoperna fortunei. Next base: position 48,539,100 of record OX104123.1, read on the forward strand.
GAAATAAACTGAAAACCTACAGACTATTTAAAAATATTTTTTCATATGAACCTTATTTAGACTATCCTTCTGAAAATAAAAGGAAAATCTTCACAAAATTTAGAATAAGTGCACATAAGTTAGAGATAGAAATAGGACGATATAAAAATATTCCTGCAGAAAATAGAATTTGTGGGTTGTGCGACACGGGAATGGGAGATGAAATTCATTTTCTACTCCAGTGTCAAAAACTGAACAAAGAAAGATCAAAATTTTTGCAGGAAATATATATTATTAATAACAACTTTAGTAGGTTGGATACCACTTCCCAATTCACTTGGCTATTATCATCTGAAGACAAGATAATAATATACAAACTAGCTGATTATTTACTAACTATTAACAGTGAGAGAAATAAAATTCTTGATGCATAATAATGATACATGCAATATGTAGCGTTCACTTGGGTCACTGTTATAATAATTGTTGATTTGTGCAATATACATTGATTTTTCACATTTTCATTGGTTTTTCATTTACATTTTCTTTGAAATTATTAATTCTGTTTAGAACAATCATTCTTTATTTTGTAACTTTCAGTTGTATAGCTCTTCATGGGCGTCTTAATTGACAAATAAATATATTCTATTCTATTCTATTCTTTTCTATATGTGGCCAATTCTATTTTCAAAATAGTGCTTCTTGTATTTTATATTTAAAGAGGGTTTATTTTGACCAACCCAACCCTGACAATGAAGTTTAACTATTCATATCAACATGTTCCTCTATAACTACAGGTTCATTCCTCCCTGAATTAATACAAGTACTATCATATTTAATTTAATTGCTATAACTAAAAAAATATCCAAATAGTACCGTCAGAATTCCCAACAAATAGAAAAATTTAACGATGGCGAAATATGAAAGACTAGGAAGTATCCCCCTCCCCAAAACTGGCCCGGCGCGCCATCCGGTGGCGGATAGGGTAGACCTTAAAAGTGTGTGGTTGGGTTCACAATACAGAGAGCCTAACCGCGGACCATATTTCTTGGCGTGTTTGGAGAGTGCCACGCTCATTGCACGATAGACCCCTGTTTTAGATTTTGAAAAAGAGTAGGCTCATTGTAGCCGCTTCAAAACGCTAAGTACGCCCCTAACCAATACTTCATTCCTTTCCTTATGTTCCAATCCACCCATTTTTCTGTTTATTTATTGTTAGTTAACTTATTACCGTCCTGAATATAGATGAAATACTGCTCGCTGGATATACAACAAACATCTGATCCATCCTCCACTCTCCCGTACCCAAGAAAAAAATATGGTAGTATGAACCAAACATTGTTTTCCATATTAATGATTGGAAGGAGCCTGCTCAAGGCCGTAGGATGGGGTTTGGCCCCTCCCCTCCACAAAAAATAAAGAAATTTAAATGCTAAATCCTGCATTCCTAGGCATATTTGGTAAAACAATCAAAACTAAAAAAGACGGATTTTTTTAACCCGTGGTATTGATTCTGGTAGTTACTTTTATGAAAGCAATATAAGGAATACAATAGGTTTATATGATAGGGATGGGTTGCTTTGCATAAATTTGGGGTCTTTGTCTCTCAGAAATTTACCAAAATGTTTTTCATCTATACTACTAAAATTATAGACCCCTTCTTATAGCGCGCAACACAAAACACAGAGAAGTAATTCATCAATATCAACATAAAACATTTTTAATGTGCAACATCAACAACATGTAACCTTATACATATTGAAGTACGAACTACAGATATAGACTTCCGTCACGTGAAGCAAGCAAACAGTTCGTTCTTGTTTAAATTCAGCTGTCTCATTTCAAGAATCGAAGGGATTTTCACCAGACATGTATGGTAGGTCAAACGATTAGGACTAATATGACATTAAAAAAGAACTACAGTTACGCTTTCACTGATTACAAAGTTACATCAAAGATCAAAATAATAAAAACTAAAATCAAAGTTCATAATATTGTCGTATAGCAAAGTTCATCTATTCTTCATAATAATTTGGATTGACTGGATACATATAATAGGGGCGAAACAATTTTCTCACACTTATATACATGTATAATTCTATTCGTGTTGCAATTAATTACTATTTAGTGCTTTGATTGGATAAAAACACGTAAATGGCGTCTTCTCAGATAATTTATATATCGATATTTTTTCTGAGCGGACTACTTTCAGTATCGTCAGGGAGAAGGGGGGGACAATGTTTTCTTTGCCCCAATGATTTCCAATTAAATCGATTGAGATTTCAAATAAAATATAATATAAATACAATTACTGTTTCATTTTGTTTTTTCCTATCAATATTCCACAGAACCGCGATTCCATTTTTGTACAATGTTTTGCATATCCCTACGCTTTCCGGCCTCTGTACGTTTTGATTGATTGATTGATGTTTAACGTCCAGCAAGCAATTTTTCAGCTATATTCAAGGTGTCTAGATGGGTTTCTGTAACTGTTTTGCTGTTTTAAAAATCGAAACGAGTATTTCACAGAATTATAAGGATTAAACACAGTGTTTTAGGAAATTATCAATGTGTAAACTACGGCGACTCCCTCACAAACTTGACTTAGTTTGTGAGTCGCCTGAAATTGTATTAACTAAGTCTATAATTTAAATTCTACAAAGGTAACTATATCCTAATTCTACATGAAGCAAAAACAAAGTCCAAAAATCTCCTCTTTCCCCAGTCTACACGTACATTTTAAAGATGAGCATCTTATGAATATTTATATATGACCAAACTGACAACAACAGATAAGGAGGCGTGTCATTTCCGAATAAATCAATTAATTCCACGCCAATATACAGCTGCTCTGATTTCACTAACCAGTATCAATATCATAATTATAACACAGTAGATGAACGTAAAAAGCAATTTTTTCAGATCAATTGTGTAAATGTCATCCTCACAAGTCAGGGTTTCTGTGTCCACATGTGTCCACAAACCCCTGACAAACTTAGCTAGGAAATTCCCGGGCTAGAAGTCACTATTTTGATTGGCTACATCGTACCTTAATGTAGCCAATCAAAAGCTCGCTTTCATTCACGACTTGGTTAGGGGGTATCCCGATGTCGATTTTAAATAAACCAAACGGATGTGTTGCGTAGACCATGTGAAAATCAGTGTATTTTGTACAGTAGTGTTAATAGTTTGTTATTACCGCGTTATTATTTAGTTGCGTTACGTTTTCTTCACACTCCAGAATGAGTAAGAATGACTACTGCCAAACACTTGCTTCTTTCAAGCAATTTCATTAGTTGATATTTTAAAGGATTGACGTCATACGAAAATCTTCTAGCCCGGGAATTTCCTAGCTAAGTTTGTCAGGGGTTCGTGGACACATGTGGACACAGAAACCCTGACTTGTGAGGATGTGTAAATGTTAGATCTACAAACATTTTTATTATAAAAGTCTACTATATACACATTATGCATAGGAAACACTATACACAATATTTAGCTATACCTATGAATAAATTAAATAAACAATACAAAAATTAAATATTTTTGTTTTTCACATTACACAGACGTCCTGAATATAGCTGAAATATTGCTTTCTGGACGTTAAACAACAAACAATCAATCACATTACACAGTACTGAATGCTGTATGAAACTAAATATTTTTGTAGTCTATTGTCTGTCAAGTACGTTCTTTTAATTCCTGCAGGTTCTAGAGTTTTTGCTTGATGTATTTAAAATGTTTCTTAAAGTCTTCTGGTTTATTTATCCCACGCTAAATTTGAATGTTTAGAACTATCAAATGTGTCACCAAGTGGATTAGGCGGTTGGTAAGAAGTGATTCCAGAATATGTTGTTGGTTTTTTTTATTACTACAAAAAGTGGTATCTGTCCTAAAATATGAAAGTATAAGAGAATTTGAAAATACAACTAGAGGCTCCCAGGAGCCTGTATCGCTCACCTGAACCTGACACCAAATAACCTTTATTTATCCAGCTTTTCTATGCTATAAGGAATTGCCCAACACTTCTGCAAAAGTCATTAATTTTGACCTTTTTAGGGAAATAACTCCTATAAGTAGGAGCTTTTGATGCTTAGAGGGAGCAAATTTGCTGTACCCGTTATACTTTTTTAACTATTAGTCGAAAACTTTCATGACTCCCCCCCTATTTTCTATTTTAAGCCAACGTAGCTATGTAGGTAGTCAGGTGTTATGATTTGCACAATTTTGGTAGAGGACGTCCTAAAGATGATGTGTGCAATGTTTCAAAGCAGTCCTTTGATGGGTTAAAGAGCAGAGGATTTTTTAAAATCAAGTAAAATTGATTAAAAAAATGTTCAAGGAGAATAATTCCTAAACGGTTCATAAGACAATCTTGACCCTAAGTCATTTTTGTAGCCCTCATAGACCAGAACAATTAAGCAATGCTAACTTTTTCTCTAGTTCTAATAATTTTCAAGATTTTGAGGCAAAAAAGTCAAAAATTAATTAAAGGGCAATTACTCCTATAAGGAGTCCTCATACAACTTCAACCCAATGGAGTGTTTCGTAGAGCTTTTGATGCAGATGTCTCTTCGGTTTTCCTGTATCTGTTACACTTTTTTAAATCTAAGCCAAAAACTGTATTTTTACCCCCCCCCCCCCTTTTCCATTCTATTTTTAGTCATGGCGGGCGTGTTGGTTAATCTGTAGCCATGGTTGGTGCAAACTTGGTCGAGGACATTTGACGGATGATGTGTACAAAGTTTCAAAGCAGTACTTTCAGTGGTTTCAGAGAAGATTTTTAAAAAATAAATTAAAACCGATTAAAACCAGAGGCTCTTAAGAGCCTGTATCGCTCACCTGATTTTATAGGCAAGATGGCATTTCCCTGATGTTAAAGTAAGTCCTGTAATTTTCAATAAACTTTAAATAGGACCATCCAAACAATATTACTAGAAAGCTTTGTTTCATTGGTTAACCAGTTGTATAGAGATTTTTTTTATTTGCCCATAGGGTCCTATGTTAAACTAAGTCCTGCGGGGGAGTTGGCCATTTTGAATTTCCAATTGCCATAAAAAACATAAACTTTATAGAGGACCATCCAAACAATATTGCTAGTAAGTTTTTGTTTCCATTGATTAACCGGTTTCAGAGAAGAAGCCTTTAAAAACTTTTTCCCATAGGGTCCTATGTTAAACTAAGTCCTGCGGTAGTGGCCATTTTGAATTTCCAGTTGGCATAAAAATCATAAACTTTATAAAGGACCACCCAAACAATATTGCTAGTAAGTTTTGTTTTGATTGGTTAACCGGTTTCAGAGAAGAAGCCCTTTTTAACATTTTTCCCATAGGCTCCAATGTTAAACTAAGTCCTGCGGTGGTGGCCATTTTGAATATCAGATTGAGATAAAAAACATTAACTTTATAGAGGACCATCCAAACAATATTGCTAGTAAGTTTTGTTTCCATTGGTTGGTCGGTTTCAGAAAAGAAGCCTTTCAAACTTTTTCCCATAGGGTCCTATGTTAAATTAAGTCCTGCGGTGGCAGCCATTTTGAATTTCCAATTGCCATAAAAAACACAAACTTTATAGAGGACCATCCAAACAATATTGCTAGTAAGTTTTGTTTTGATTGGTTAACCGGTTTCAGAGAAGAAGCCCTTTTTAACATTTTTCCCATAGGCTCCAATGTTAAACTAAGTCCTGCGGTGGCGGCCATTTTGAATATCAGATTGGGATAAAAAACATTAACTTTATAGAGGACCATCCAAACAATATTGCTAGTAAGTTTTGTTTCCATTGGTTGGCCGGTTTCAGAAAAGAAGCCTTTCAAACTTTTTCCCATAGGGTCCTATGTTAAATTAAGTCCTGCGGTGGCAGCCATTTTGAATTTCCAATTGCCATAAAAAAACACTAACTTTATAGAGGACCATCCAAACAATATTGCTAGTAAGTTTTTGTTTCCATTGATTAACCGGTTTCAGAGAAGAAGCCTTTTAAAACTTTTTCCCATAGGGTTCTATGTTAAACTAAGTCCTGCAGTAGTGGCCATTTTGAATTTCCAATTCCCATCTAAAACACAAACTTTATAGAGGACCATCTAAACAATATTGCTAGTAAGTTTTGTTTTGATTGGTTAAACGGTTTCAGAGAAGAAGCCCTTTTTAACTTTTTTCCCATAGGGTCCTATGTTAAACTAAGTCTTGAGGTGGCGGCCATATTGGTTTAACAATCAAAATAAAAAACACAAACTTTGTAAAGGTCCATCCAATGAACATTATGGCCAAGTTTGGTTTCAATTGGCCAAGTGGTTTCAGAGAAGAAGATTAAAATGTAAAAAGTTTACAGACGCCGACGACGACGACGACGACGCCGACGACGACGACGACGACGACGCCGACGGACGCAAAGTGATAACAATAGCTCACATGACCCTTTGGGTCAGGTGAGCTAAAAAACAGTTCAAGGGGAATAACTCTTAAACGGTTCATCAGACAATATTTCTAGTTCTAATAATTTTCAAGATTTTGAGGCAAAAATGTCAAAAATGATCAGTTTCGAGAATTAAAGGGCAATAACTCCTATAAGGGGTCATCTTACAACTTTAACCCAATGGAGTGTTTCGTAGAGCTTTTGATGCCGATGTAGGCATGTCTGTTAGGTTTTCCTGTATCTGTTATACTTTTTGAACTATAAGCCGAAAACTGTATTTTGACCCCCCTGTTCTATTTTTAGCCATGGCGGCCATGTTGGTTGGTCTGAGGCATTGATTTGTGCAAACTTGGTCGAGGACATTTTACTGATGATGTGTGCAAAGTTTCAAAGCAATCCCTTCAGTGGATTTGGAGAAGATTTTTACAGAAAAGTTAACGACGACGGACGACAAGTGATGGCAATAGCTCACATGACCCTCCGGTCAGGTGAGCTAAAAACAACCTCAAGGTTAATCGATGAAAGTTATTTGAAACCTTTTGAACATCTTTACACAAAATCCACAAATATGATGAGCTGCATATTTATATGCGACGTCACATCACAATGCAATTATTCAAGTGAAGCAAATAATTTGTTATGAATAATTTTAGATAATATCTACATTAAAAAAGATAATAAGAAATGGTTACTTTATTACCAGATATAAAACGGTACAACTATGAATAATATCTGATTTTTACTTGCTTACAAATGATGGCGTGCGGTTTTATTGTTTGTTTTGTGAAAAAGGAGCGATGGTTGTTTACTTGCAAATTGAAAGCAGTCGCTGTTTCTCCAACATACTGGATCTTGCAAATTTCACATGTCAGTATGAGAACGTCTTGATTTAAGGGAACATGTGCAATTTATTGTGAACATTTCTTTATTTGTTGTGCTTCGAAATGTGCTGTTCCTGATTTACAGTATTTACAATTCCCACTATTACATGGCGTGTGGCCAGCAGGTTTTGTGGCATTGTTCGTTTTTTATACCCCCATTCGTAAGAGAGGGGGCTATATTGCAATCACCTTGTCCGTCTGTCTGTTCTTCCGGTGCAAACTTTTGTAACAGATTTCTCGGATTCTACTTAAGGGATTGATGTCAAATTCAGTGTTAAGCTTTAGCATGATGACTTGTACCGTGCCTCCCCTTTCCAGGTCATTCAGTTATCTACTTCCTGCTTTCCGAGCCGATTTGGACTGTTTCAAGGGTCAAAATAGGAAAATTTTTCGTAACAGATTTCTCGGCTTCTAATTAAAGGATTGATTTCAAATTTGGTGCACTGCTTTAGCATGATGAGTTGTACCGTGCCTCCCCTGAAGCAACCCTGTGTATTTCTTGGACAACATCGTCCAAACTAGCTTTCCAGGTCAGTCAGTTATCTTCTTACTGTTTTCCGATCCGAAAAATTTATGAAAAATCTAAACGAAAAACCAGAACAGCAGTCGATGTCTATTATTGATTTTGACGATTGTGGAATGATGAAACTGATTCTTCAATACGCTTGATACATAGATAATGATTCGTTTATTACATCATTTATACTCGAATTTCATACCAAGTAGATAAAAAATTACATAAAAAAATATGTTTATTAGTAAAGTGGTAATGTATTTTTACTTCTTTCAGGTCACGTTTTTACTGGTGATGTAACTAGATTTGTGTGAATATTTAAAGGTTTTTAAAGTTTAGCTTATAGTACCTTAAGATGCTTGTCTTTCTTTCGTAATTACATTGTATGCTTTATAACTATTTCAATTTTTTTCAAAGAAGGTTATAAAAGAATGCTTCAGCCATAGTAAGAATCTATACATTTATACGCTTGAAACAAATTTCAAAAGACTTTCAACTAACAATAAGATAGTTTTAAAACAGAATGATTTTGTATACTCGACTTGCACACTATCAGTCGCAAATCTTTTCAATCAATCAAGCAAGTGGTCAGTCAGTCAATCGTCAATCATAAATGAATCGAACAAAGCAGTCGGTCAGTCAACAATCAATCAACTTCATTACATTTTATGTTGTTTATCAATATCATGCTCTCCGGGTACTCCGGCTTCCTCCCCCAATAAAAACTGTACGCCATGAAATAGCTGAAAAATTGCTGAAAGTGTCGTTAAAACACCATTTACACAAACAAATCAAAATCAATATCATGTATATAAATGATTTCAGAACTTGATTCAATCAATATTTGGCATACCTGTTATCTGTATTATGACTAAACTAAATTTTCTATTTGTAGATGCCACAATAATATGATTCCAGTTGAAAAAGCCTGGACCACAAACAACCGGTTCTGACCCAGATTTTATTCTAGAGGGTAAACAAAGAAAAACATAAGAAGTACCAAGCCTGCCCATATCTTCTACTGGAAAATGCCATGCAACGTATTTTATAAGCAAGAAACCTGGACCGAAACTTTTTTGTTCGTCTGATGCACGTTTTGATGTAGGTATTTGTGAAAAAATCGGCAATTCTTCCTTGCGTGTGTAGATGTTGCCAGTCACAATATTTTAAACCATGATGCCCTTTTTCAAATTGATAAGGGCTAAATAAACAAATACATGATAATACTATTAATAAATCAAAGTCATGTCATGTGTTATTTTTAATCATTCATGTTAAGAAGTAAGATCTAAATACCAAATTATATGCTTTTACAATATAAAAACGTATTTCAGTGCAGCAAAAAGCCACTTACCATGTTGAAATGGTGTGAAATTAATCTACCACTATATTGTAGACACATTAAAAGCCTGTATTTTAATCCTCCAGGTTTCGTCACCAACAGGGATTTCTGTGGAGGCAAACAGTCCACTATCATTTTCTATGCGCTCATCACCTTCTGTACTTCCCCCTGTAAACATTTATGCAAAGCTCACAATGCACCTGATATTTAATACTTAAACTCTATAACAAATATATATTTGTTTGAATTGTGCTAAACGCTAATTTTATCAGTTTTTTAGCATCCGTTTCAATTGGTGGATGAAGTCTAAGTAACCAGAGAAAACCAATGACATTTGGTAATAAAAGTGGTAATACTTGTTAATTTACGCCAAGCACGCGCAATTCCGACAGAGAGATTTGACCCAACTGCATTTGTTGACAGGCCTCTATAACAAAATTATATATAGATGCTAGTAATATGGGAATCTTGGAAATGCTACATTATGTTTCAAATTTCGTTGAATATTATATTATTCTGTTTCTATATGAGAACACCACTCAGATACCCTTATGTTATAAAATTATACATGAAATTGTGACAGTAGTGCAGTCGTTTACTTCAAGTTTAATTCATTGAAAAGTCAGAGCAGCCCAGCGCGTCCACGGGTGGCGGATATGGGAGACCCTCGTATTAAAAGGGGGGAGGGGGAGTTATCGGGTCATAATGTTGAAAGCCTGGCCGCGGACCTTTGTGGGAATGTGTTTGAGAGGGCCACGCTCCTTGCACAATAAAGATCCCTTTTGTAGATTTCGAAAAAGAGTAGACTCGTTGTAGCCGCTACAAAAGGCTGAATTCTCCAATCATACCCAATACTTCGTAATTTTCCAGTGGCAGTCAAAATTTTGTTCTCTGTGTCCCATCCCACCCCTTTTTCAATTGATTTATTGTTCGTTAACTTGTTCCCGTCCTGAATATAGCTGAAATACTGCTCGCTGGACGTAAAGAAAACTTCCATTCAATCTATCAAACGTTTACTCTGATAACTCACCAGTGGAGAACACACAATGACTTTCCCACCGTCGTCAATATTTAACCTCGTTTCATTGGTGACGAGCATTTAATACGAAAGTAACTTCCCGAAACATGTTGGCAGCACTGCAGTACAGTCCAACAATGCCTCTAGAATTTTTCCCGTTCCAACTTCAACGAATCTACCTTGAAAGTGTCTAACATTTGTAATCCTTGAAAGTGTCTGAACATTTGTAATCGCTTTTTTCATTTCTTCGTACGCCATGTTTGCTTCGCTATCAATACACGCAAGGTCCAATCCGATTGGTTGAAAATCTCTATTAAAATGTATCATGCAAAGGTCGCCGGACATTAACCTTTATCGAGTTGAGATATTAGTGGCGTAGTAACTTAGTATAACGAGCGAAAACACACAGCTAATTTTAATCGGATTTTATCCCCTACCCATACACTATATATTTCCAGTGGCTCATGATACATTCTAGGCCATAATAAATGTATTTCTCTCCCTACTTTATTCAAAGAAACCATTTTTCATTTTTTCCTTGTGGGTCTCTGGTTTTTTCTCTATTAATATTATCGCCTAGTTAAAGTATTTACAATAGACAAATTGATAAACTATTTCGATTAATTTACTAGAGCGAATAATCGTACCCTCGCTTGTATGGCGAGGGTACGAATACAGTCCCATTAATCGTATGTAGTAGAAGGGCACTTTATGTCCAAAGGTAGTTGCATACATCATTAGCCCTCGTCAATTTTGATATCTTTCGACAGTGTCACCATTTGTTATCGTTTTCGTGTTTAAATTCCATTATTCGATTATTATTGATAATGATGATAATTGTTGCCGTTTTTTATACCCCGCTGTGCGTTGTGCATTAATTTACATTCGTGTCTGTTTAATTACGTTAACCACATGAAAAACATTGAGAACCCCTAAAAATTGTATGTTTCATCTTGGGAAAATGGCGGAGGTAGATTACTTGATTCTTACTACAAAATGGTTGGTACAGTATGTAAATTAGCACGATTCTACTAAAATTAGTTCACATTATCCATGTATGTTTAAAGTTAGTTTCGCAATGTCCGAAGCGTTAATAACGTAAAAGAGATATATTATGTTTAAATTTTGTATTAATAGATCGTAGTTAGATTTTCTTTATTTTCTACATTACGAGTAATGGCACTAAACTCTGCCATTTATCCGACAAATCACAAAACCAACATACGATTATGACGGTCTGAATTCTGTCTACAACTTACCTAAACCTCAAACATCTCAGTTGCTGCCTTGAGTTTATATGCCGTCATTTTCAACTAATTTTATCAGGCTTTCGATCTTTTTGTTGGCAAGCGGTAGTAGGGCTGGATGGCGATAAAAACAAAAACGTTTTGGTTTAGATTTTGGTGTCGCTGTTTGTTTGACAGTAAATACTGTATGGCCGTTTTGCGACCGACAAGGAGAAGGGTGTTTTACGACAGTTTTGCAGCTGCTCCAGTTTTGTTTTCAAATCATTGTTCAGCTTATTCAGGCGATTCCATTTGTTTACTGAAGAATTGTAAGCTAATTAAATTTAATGAATATTCATAAAAACGAGAAAATATCTACAAGTGTACCCACGGTCGTTCATTGATAGCAAAGCGATAACATTGTGGTAGAGTGTTTAATATTAATATTTATTTTATATTTCAGTCTAATTTTTATTAAATAGCTGTATTTATTTCTTTGAGTGATTGACTAATTGACCATTTCTGCTTAATGTATTTCTATTTCCAGTAGTTTCTTTGGTATGTTAACTCTTTTAAGTACTGTATTTCCTATTATCTATTTTCTATTGGTTGGCGTAGTCATATGTACAATTCTCGTGTTCTGATTGGTTAATGGGAATTTTCTGGCAGAATTTGAATGTTCTTAGTCTGATGTGGACATTTTGAAATTTACGCTTTTCAACAAACTAAAGACAAATTCCTATAACAAACATATTTTTGGAACAATACTTCTGGATGAATAATTTATTCTAACCAGGTCAGTTTTTAACATTTCTGTAATTTCCTTCTTAAAATTCTTTTAGTGTGAATCTGAGAATAAGTGTTATTTTTGATTGAAACAGAGTAAGAGTTTATAATTGATAAAGGTTTTACTTTTAAATCGATATTTACAATTTGGTTCAGATAAAAAATGATTTCTAATGCCGATTTTAATATGTACTTAAATTATTGGTGAATCTAATTATTTTTGGTTGATGAACTATATAATTTAATATTGTTCAATCCTTATCATTATATAAATCATACTTCATTATATTTATTAGGGTTTTATTTATTTTGTACAGATTGAGTCCGATTAACCAGTAAAAAATCCTTGTCTGACCCATGTACCATATACATGGTCAGATCAGTGTTTCTATGTTTTTATTTAATTGTATTGTCTTATTATTGTGTTTGTGTACTTGTCCAGTGAATAGTACTTACATGTTGTGTAATTGTTTACTTATAAATACTTATGTATTGAATCACACCGATTTAAACGTCGTAAGTTAAAACTATTAGTTTGTAAAGTGTTTACTTTTATTAGAGTTAATATTTCGATTGGTTTTCATCCGATAGAAAAGAACTTATTTGTAATATTTTAACATATGTCTATTATTGTTATTCGTACACTTGTCTTGTAATTGTATTTATGTATTGTTATTTGTGTACTTTTAGGGTTTATAACGAAGTTGATAATAAATCATCCTGAACCTATAATTTGTGTTGCTCTACTGGCCCGGCTACAACATGAACGGACGTGGGTTTCCGATGATGCTATGCAAGTAAAAAAAGGTAGTTTGATTAATTGTTCTATGAATCGGTCAACTAAATAGCCATTCGTTCAAAATTTCAGAAATGTGCCTTGAAAGATTTGTTCCAAGATACATTATCAGGTCATAGTTTTGATGTGCATAATAGTCAGAGTTGTATTTTCTATGTGCAGTTTCTTTAACCTTCGGTGTCGACATCTTTATTTGTTTACCGTAAACGCTTAAGCATAATACTCTTCGTTGAACAGAGATTTTATTAACCAGTGCCACCAAAATGATGCCATGCCTTGTGGAGCACCATTTCATTCCCACATACTGACTTCACATTAGAGGACACAGACATTGCACTCCTAAAAGCACAACGCAGAATTTTGCAAGAAAACCTGTCTGTTGTAAAAGATTACCCAGTCGAGAAGGAAGCCCCGATTGATATTCACAGTGGAAGCTACGAATTGCTGCATCAAATTGTAAAACAATTAGCAAACTGTGCATGGACAAGTAAATGAAGACCAAGCTAGAAATATGTATTTTGAAGATAAAAGAAAACATAATGCTGGATTGAGTGCTTCAATGACAGGGTTTGGGGTAAATACTGCACATCATGAATTTGACTGTACTTCTGATGAATTAGTAATTGACCCCGAAAAAGTGTCAATTTATGAACTACTAGAAATTAAATGTCCAAAAATACTTCAGAAAAAACTTTTCTTTTGAAGCGCTATTGACCAAAAATCAACTTAAAAATTTTTATTTACAAATTTAAAGCTAAATGTATATAATTTTTCAGTTTTCCGTACTTCTTAAATCTATTAATTACACATTTTGCGCAGGCAACAAGTTAATAATTACTCAACTTCATTTCCTCATGCTGGTGTGCATGTGGCATATTTTAAATACAACATTTACATAAATCTTAGATGTTTTATCTATGTGTATATCAATTATGAGTCTGTAAAATCACACCGAGTAAATAATTTGTAAAAAAAACAACAAAAAAACACTGGTTGCAGTGATAGCGGCATCACTTTTTGAAGTATGCTAAACTCTTCATACGTTCTTTGGAACATTCCACATAAATGAGATGTTTTGCAATATCTTTGTTGTTGATTTTTCTAGAGGTGTAAATTTAGATCTCACGTGCAAGAAGGGAGACATGTTCATTTTTACTTGTATTTCATTCAACAGATAACATCTGGCTCCGGAAAGTCCAAATATCTGGATTGTTTTAGAATTTCCTTTTCTTTGCCTACTTCATAAGCATCCGATAAAAAAAGTATTGCTCCGTACTTTTTAAAACTTGTTGGTAGATGCTCTCTCGTAGCAAATAACCTTTCTGAGAGGAGAAAATCTTACAAATAAAAACTGGATCCATGTTAGCACTATGATTCACACCTGCTTTGTACCGATTCCAAATCGGTAAACCAAGTCTATATATCGAAGTGTGAGACGTAGTGTCAATAACAATTAATTTCCTATGTTATCTTTTTTGCACAGCTTTGAAGTCGTAGATGGCGTCATGCGTTAGTGGTACAATCAAGTATGGATTCTTACGTCTGGCCATTCGAATAACCGTAGTCCACTGTTGTGGAACATACATTTTTGTCTCCTTCTTGGCAATTTTCTAGCAGCATGCACGCAGTCGCATTCCATTTGCGCGTGTCCACTCTCTAAAAATTTTGGATCGATAGTTTCAATATTTGCAAGATAAGTAACAGCATGTAGTAAGCATATAGTGAAAACTGATTTAGATTTTGACCAGCACATGCATCCGAGTATAAAATGACATGTTTTATAATGCTCTGTAGTGATATCAATTGAAGTTAAAGACATGTACCAATCTTACACGACCCTCGCTTTGCTTCAATTTCAGACCATAGGTAGCAAGTTGCATCCTTGTTTGCTAAATTATAGTTTGAAAAGTTGTAGCAGCTTAATTTTCTCATGTAATAAATTTTACTAACTAATGAGTAAGGTGGCGACAGAAGACCTGCAACTCAAAAGTTGCAACCATAGTATCACTACTCTTTTTGGCGTGGTCTTTGTCCTTTTTCTTCTTCTCTTGTCCTGACCTTTTAGCTCACCTGACCCAAAGGGTCAGTGTGAGCTATTCTCATCACTTTGCGTCCGTCGTCGGCCGTAAACTTTTCATATTTCAATCTTCTTCTCCAAAACCCCTTGGCCAATTGGAACCAAACTTGGCAGGAATGTTTATTGGGTGGTTCTTTACAAAGTTTGAGTTTTTGGTGCTGATCAAATATTAAACATGGCTGCCAGAGCCATTAATGCGTTCTGATTGACTGAATTTCAAAAATCTTCTTCTAATAAACTGCTTGGCAGATTGATTTGAAATTTTGCAGTAATGTACCTTAGATGGTCCTCTATAAAGTTTGAGTTTTTTGTGCCGATCCAAGATGGCCGCCATCGCAGGATATTGTTTGACATAGGGAAAAATATACAAACAACTTCTTTTTTGAAACTGTTCCACACAATGAAGCTAAATTATGAAGGCTGGATAATTATCTGATTGTTTTGGGTTTTTCGAGCCAATTGCAAATTCAACATGGCTTCCAGGGCCATTAATGCATTCTGATTGGCTGAAATACAAAAATCTTTTTCTCATAAACTGCTTGGCAGATTGCTGTGAAATATTGCAGAATGTACCTTAGGTACAGTTAGGTGCAGTCCTAACATAACATAAAGTTAACTTAAACCAGTCCAAATCTCTGCTTTTTGACCAAAAAGCAGTCAATTTGACCGCTTTGACGGGACAAAATTTTGTCCAAATCTCTGCTTTAAATATTGTCAAATTCTCTGCTTTTGTCAAGTGGACAAAAACGGTCCAAATCTCTGCTTTTCAATTGTCACGTGACAAAAATGTCCAGTTGACAAAAATTGTCAAAATCTCTGCTTTTCAATTATCAAGTCACAAAATGTCCCTTTGTACAAAAAGTCAAAATATATGCTTTATTTAATCAGTTCGTTACAAATTGTCAATTAAACGTTCACCAAAAATTAGTTAACGAAATCTACGGCCGCAGTCTATTTTAAAGAACGCGATTTCTTTCACGTCCGCGTTTCGGTAAATGTATAGCAAGCCATTGTGGTTACATATTTAGACTGTAGCTCTACCTACATTTCTATTATTATTATGCTATTGTTATTATGACTGAGCAATCATATTTTGTGTGTAGTTGAATAAAAATATAAAAGTATAAATCCTAACCTGTATTTTTTTATTTAATGATAATACTGTTACAACTCACCTGTATGTCGGTATCATTAAATCTATTATTAATATTTACATTTCACTTTTAATTTCACACTAAATAATATTAATTAGTTTTAAAATCTTGGCTGCCTACACACTAGGATTTGCTTTTTAACTTCAAATCCTCAATTTAAAACAAATCAAACATAAAATCCCAAATTAAAACCTCTTCTTCATATAAAATCACTCCTGAGAAAATAGAAATATAAATTACAACCATATTAGATACATAATATCACTCCAGAAACTTTCACGATGCAATTAAAAAAAATAATTCTCATACAAAATCACTCCAAATATTTAAGCGATGCAATTGAAAACCCTATTTCACATATAAAATCAATCCTGATCCCATAGCAATACAATTAAGAACCATATTTCACATATGAAATTAATCCCGAGACATTTATAATGCAAATATAAACTATATTGAACATATATTCCACATATAAAGTTACTCTGGAGACCTTAGCCATGTGATTAAAAAGAATATTTTAGATATAAAATCACTAAAGAAACTAAAGCTATGCAATTGAAAACTATATTTCACATATAAAGTTACTCTAAAGACCTTAGCGATGCAATTAAAAACCATATTTTGCATATAAATTCAATCCTGAAACCTTGGCAATACCATAAAAACAAAATATTCAACATATAAAATCAATCCTGACACCTTAGTGATGGAATTAAAAACCATATTTCACATATATCAATCCTGAAACTGTAAAAATTCAATTAAATATCTATATTTAACATATAAAATCTCTAATGAGACTAAAGCAATGTAATAAAAAACCATATTTCACATATAAATCACTCTGGATACCTAAGTGATGCAATTAAATACCATATTTAACAAACAAAATCACTAATGACACTGTAGCAATGAAATTAAAAACTATATTTCACATATAAAGTCACTCTGGAGACCTTAGCCATGCAATTCCAAACCATATTTTACATATAAAATCAATCCCGAGACCCTATTGATGGAATTAAAACCATATTCTGCATATAAATCAATCCAAAAACCTTGGCAATACAATTAACAAATATATTTAACATATAAAATCACAAATAAGACTTTAGTAATGTAAAAAAAAATCATATGTCGCATATAAAATCACTCTGAAGACCTAAGTGATGCAATTAAAATCCATATTTAACATATAAAATCAATCTCGACACTTTAGCAATGCAACTAGAAACCATATTTCACACACAAAATCAATCCTGAAGCCTTGGTTATGCCATAAAAAATATCTCACATATCAAATCACTCTGGAGATCTAAGCAATACAATTAAAATCCATATTTAACATATAAAATCAATCTCGACACTTTAGCAATGCAACTAAAAACTATATTTCACACATAAAATCAATCCTGAAGCCTTGGTTATGCCATAAAAAACAATATCTCGCATATAAAATCACTCTGGAGACCTAAGCGATGCAATTAAAATCCATATTTAACATATAAAACCAATCTCGAGGCTTGGGTTGTCATAATCTCTGCTCAAACCAGTCAAATTCTCTGCTCGAAGTAAACTTAAAGCAGTCAGAATCTCTGCTTTACAAGTTAACTAGCATGTTATGTTAGGACTGCAGCCAACTGTAGTCCTCTGCAAAGTTTTAGTTTTTTTGTGCCGATCCAAAATCCAATATGGCGACCATCGCAGGACTTAGTGTAACATAGGACCCTATTGGAAAAACATAGAAACAACTTCTCTGAAACTGTTCCACACAATGAAGCCAAATTATGAAGAAAAAATGATTAATGGATATTTATCTTATTATTTTGAGTTTTTTGTCTTCCAGGGCAACTAATGGGCTCTGATTGGCTGAAATTTAAAAAAATCTTCTATTTACAAACCGCTTAGCAGATTAATTTGATATATTGCACAAATGTACCTTAGATGGCCCTCTACAAAATTAGAGTTTTTTGTTGCGATCCAAATTCCAAGATGGCCACCACGGTGGAATACATCTTAAGACCTATGTGAAAACCATACAAACAGCTGAAACTCAGTTTCACACAATTTAACCGAATAAGGCAGAAGTGAATCTTTGATATTAATCCTATTATTTTAATTATGCTTCGACCCGATAGGAAATTCAACTTGGCTGCCAGAGCTGCAAATGCGTTCTGACTGAGATTTCAAAATTCGTTTTCTCACAAACCGCTTGGCAGATTTTAGGATATGTGATATTGTATGGTCCTCTTCCAATTTTGAGTTTTTTGTTTCGATCCAAAATCAAGATTGCTGCCACCATGGAACATCACTTCACATACTAACCTATGAAAAAACATAAAAATTGCTTTTCCTCAGAAACTCTCCTACTGCTGATTGTAAATTCAACATGGCAACATTCATAGAATAGCATCTTCACATAAAGTCTTGTCTTTAAAAGTTTTTTTGTAAGTCGGGTGAGCGATACAGGATCTTAAGAGCCTCTAGTTTGCAATATGTTCATTATATGTAGATTATAATGATTCTTTCTTGATAATTAACAAAAATGCTACATTGGTCCTTTTTAGGAATATGGAAGGAAAAGTTGTATTCATTGAATATATTCCGGTTTCCGGTATATTTCTTGGCTTACATGTTTTTGTTCAGTTCAATTCAGGACCAAGGTATTTTCTGTTTGATTCCTTGCGCGTATAATGACCTTCAACAACAGGAAATGACTCAATGTGCTTACGGACACTATCTAGTACTTCGTCTCTAGTTTGTTATGTGGTGTGTGTTTTCTTCTCATGTCAGTGCCAACAAATACACCACTCTCCTCATTGTCTAAAGCATGACCAACAAAGGATTCACCTACATCAAGTGTTTAGAGAAAAAATGACTGCAGACTACATGTTTCATTCCGTCCACACCAAGAGTATACGATCTATGTACATCTCTTTTACGCTTTGGTGTTTGATCTTCAGATAAGTACTTTCTTGTCTTTTTCGCTTCTACTCTAGAAATATTGTCTTTCTGTCGTTGATTTGAGTTTAAAAGCCTAGTATGTATTGAATAGCTTTCGACGCTGTTCAGCATTTATCTTAGTGTCGCACTTGAATTTACCTTGGAGCACCCTAACTTTTTTATTGAATTGGCCTGTTTTATACTAACAAGTGTACATCGAAGATAAAAAATCATTAGAAATATCTTCAAATGTTTTGATTCAAACATGGTTGAAAGTTGTTGGGTTTAATTAAGCCATCATAGTGCTCTGGTAATTGTCCCTTTTCTGACGATAAATATGCCAGGAACATCTTCAACAAGCATCATTGTTGGCATTTTTATTTTCCTTTCAAGACCATTTGTTTAAAGTATTTCTTTTTTCGCATAGTTCCTTCTCTGTGTCCAACTGAGCCGTTTCTCTCAAACTTTGGGACTTGCTTCAATATCTCCATTCAACTGTTCAGTTTCTCTCAAACTTTGTGACTTTGTTACTTCAATGATAGCAACATTCTTTGACCTCTTAAATTTGTTCTTTTCTCAATACAGGCTTAATGCATCTAGTACGATTTTCCTTTTGTTCCTCTTCAAAAAGGCATATGTCTGAATCAGATGTGTTATTATCATCTTTAGATGGTTTATATGAATACTCATCACTGCTGTTGTAATGGTCTTGGTTGTCAACTCTTTTCGTTAAAATATGCATGTTAAGTGGAACATTGTCATCGCCAGAATCTGATTCCTCATAGGTGTAGGACTTTGCTAGTTTGTTGTTTTTCTGCAGTGCTTAACCTTCTTCTTTGGTTTCGTTTGAGTTGTGGGGGTGGGATGTGTCAAAGATGTGATGCAAGAACATCTTATATATATGCTATTTGTTTTAAAATATAAGGTTATAAGCGTGCGATTTCACGTGGAAGTGCTCGTTGGCACATGTAATAAATTTCTATGGTGGACCAATAAATGTACCCTTTCTCTGCAAACACAACCTTAATTTCATTCAATAATAAAAATAGCTTCTTACCCTCCACGTCAAACAAACATCCAGTGGGATTTGATCGTATCCAACGGGTGTAAAAACAAGAAATAAATGATACAAGTCGGTAATACGGTGTGTTCTTTGGATTCTTCAAATTCACATTTTTTTATTACTTTAGGTAGAGCGATTCAGATGAGACTTCAAGACAGAAGTGTGTTAGACGACTTTTTTTAGCTTGAAACGTTTGTTTTAATTAACTGTACACGTGATCATGAAATAACAACAGAGAATGGAGTCATGTTTAATTGAAACAGCTTTGTAATATCTATACCAAGTCATGACTATAATGATCTTATTTGTTTAATATGTTGTTATTTGACATTTTGAAAACAAAATTACAACAAAGTTTTGAACTGATTATTCATTTTTGAGTTATTTGTTTTAATCCTCAACCGTGTGTTGAGGCTGGGGAAATTGAAATGATTAAAACAAACTAATGAAGGGTCACAGCATATACATGGAAAAGAAATAACCGTTCATCTCCTTAAATGGAAGTTCAACTGGATGCAACTTATTGAAAATTAAATGTTGAAAGACGTTTCTGAGAGTCAATACTTTTATTCTATTATAATTAACATTAAAGTTTTATGAAATGACAGCGCACTCGGTCAATGCAAATATTCAGTTAAACAAAGAAGGCCATTAAGTGCCTTACAGCACACCAGTATTCTTCAACATTTCTTCGCCCATTGTTGTAGTCTTCGTTTTAAGCAGAAATCCTTTGTTCCATAATCTTCTATTTCTTCCTTCGGGGTTTAATAGGATTACCTCTGACAGTTGATGTATTTCCACTTTTCTATGCTTATCTTTTGAGTTTTTGGATAAAAACCCATAAAGAAGGATGGATTCTCTCAACTGAACCATTCCATTTGTTGTGAAATCCTGTTAAAAAGAATTTTCAGTTGAAATGGCATTAAACAATTTATGTCATGTACCAGTTGGAGCACTTAAGAATCAGTCAGATTGGTTAAAGACTCATTTGTTCATGTTGTTTTATCATCCAAATGAAACTATCAAGAAAAACAATTTTCATATGTCGAATTTTCAATTTTAAAAACATGATCAGAATTCCTTGGTCCCCCGCGCCGAGCGCCAAAAAAAGTCGGCTCGTTAAACACTAAGTAGACAAGCGACAGACCTTAAAACGAACCCCACCATACGTGTCCCTTACCATACCAAATACCGAAAGCATACGAATAATAGTAGTTGAGAAATCTGTTACGGAAAATAAATGTGACGGACCCTCGGCATTTCTATGTCCTCGCTTCGGGTAATAAAGGTTATCAGTATACAACCTAATTAATACGAACCTTCTACGTGATTGTTTGTTCTTGTGCCCACGTCCCTGTCATATACGTTCCACTGTGAAATGGGAAACTGGCCATTATATAGTTTCCTTCGAAGAAGCTGAAGAAATCTACGAGGGCTGGAAATCGATGCATGTTTTTAGCCGTCTGCTTCGTGAGTAATATCTTGCCAGTCCAAAGATTCTGGTACAGGTGGAAATAGCAACTGTGCTGAATGTGGCAACTCCGTTATTGCAATGCGAAGAATGTGCTCAAAAGCACAAATGGCATTATAATAGTTATAATACGAACTCTGCTTTACGTGCTGAAGTTGACGGTAGTGGCCTACTGTTTTTCCTGTTGTTAGCGCCAAACAAAAATGGTAAAACCCGTCTATGATATAGAACATGAATGGTAATGAATTGACGATAATGCGGTGGGCAAGTTTTAAAGGTCCCATCAATGACAATGTTGTCACACCTAGCTAAACGGCAAAAGTTTTTGTCAGTTGCAAAAATACAAACTCCCCCATCCATTATCCAAGTGGCTGAAAAAGCGATGTCCATTCCAACTTGTTGCCCATCACCCTCTATAGTGACGTCGTCTACAGTTTGCGGTATAGCTGGCATAAGGGATGATCTTGTTCGCTTAAGTGCAGACTGAACTTTCTGAAAATTCTGGCACTTCATCTGGGTAAATATCAACATGGCTTTCGGCAGATGTCAGTATATCGTTGTAAACTTGTTTAATCGGTCTTGTAGGGCCTCCCTCAATAGTGTCGGCATACGCTGAAAAAGTATGCTAATTGTGTTCAAGACTGTTTCTTCAGCATGGTTGTGTTCGTCGTTATGCAAGAAAAATATTATTTTCCTTCTCAATGTTTTTGTTTTAAACTTGCTTGACTGAGAACTTTTTCAGCCAAAGAATAAAAATATCCCCAAACCAAAATTTCTGCAACTCATTATTTCGCTTATTTTACAGATTTACAATATGTACCGCTATTACGAACTACATGCAAGGAAACATTCCAGTTGTAGATGCATGGGTAAACATCGTGGATTCAAAGTTGAAACGGTGTCCTCTAAGGATTGTGATCACGTTCGAAAAAAATGAATTGGAGTGGCCAAGTGGTGTCAGAGGACAAGATTAATTAAAAAGTTAACAAAAAACAGACAACAGATGACATACACCTTTAGAATAAGTGATCACAAAATGTAGAAGGGAGAAAAATATGCTTTATATAACAAAAAAAAAACTTAGTACATACTAGCATTATAGTAGAAAATCTGATCGTTTGCGATGCAAGTTATCTCTTTACTAGAGTGTTATGTAAATATTTTTTGTCTCTATCAATCAACAAATTGGCACTTATGAAATGATTTTCAGATACACACTTAAGGGTAAATTTGTACTAGTTCTGCCTCTCTTTTTCCACCCGTTCCTGTAGTATTTTCTGCTAGTATAAGAATATTATTAGTGATTTTAGGGCGCTGGTAGTGATGATAACATATTACTTTATACTGTACAGTCTATGATATTAGAACTAGTAGCTCTAACAAAATATCAAAGTATCGATATTTACACTAGTAGCACTAATAAAATACTGTCGATACCATGCGCATTGTCAGCATCATTATCACTAATTCATCCAATCAAAATGATCCTTTACGAAAACAGATATTCCAAAATCAACAATAGGCGCCAACTTCGAGGAGATGTTTTGTTGTTTATTTCGGTGATATTATTATCAAAATGATGGTAAGAATTTATTCTGCATCAAAATACTAAATTAATGCCATGACATTTACAAGTGGGCCATCGCGATATTCGACTGATAAGATGGATGAATGATGACAGCCGGGCGGCTGGTCCAGTGGACGTGTTGTCAATCCCAAACTGCATGAAAACCATTTTTAAGTCACTAGATTTTTATTAAAAACATTTTATAGTAATCGAATGAAGTTTATCATTAAAATATAAGTCACCGACCGTGAATACAGGTCCCGGTGGCTCCTTAACTTTCAGTGTTTCGCTCTCTTCTTTAATTTTCCAATATGCCATGGAAACGTCTATCGTTTATACTTTGTTATGTGCCATGGAATGTGATGATGTTATGATATATTATTTGAATGGGTCTTAAAAATATTAAGTTTTTTTGGTTTTTGTAACATGATCTCTCTGGTTTCCGTAAAAATAACCGTGTTTGGTTTATATTTAAACTATCAGCTTCCGGTTAAGATGGCGGCTCCCAGTGAAAAGAAAACAAATAGATCGGTGTCCGACTGTGTAGATACCTGTACAACATTGTATCATGTTTTAAAAGAAACATTGAATAAGAATCGTTTTGGGGTTCATGTGTCAACCCCTTCATAAGGCAAAACATTAGCATAGCTATCAATTGGTACTACTAGCCTTGGTAGGAAAAGATTTGATTTTTTAGGCACTGGATAGAGCAAGGATCTAAATATAGATCTCTTTCGGCAAGCTCATTATTGATGTAATAGTTGGCGTCAGGAGAACTTGGACCATTTAATATTCGACCTATTGCGGATTCGGACTACTAGAATTCGGACCATTGCAGATTCAAACTATTACAGATTCGGAATACATGGATTTTAGAGTTAAGGTCATGGTTAATAAAAAAATTATCAAAATGCCAATTTTCAATCCTTAATAACTTTTTTGTTACATGTAGTTGTCCGATTTTGGTTCTGTAGTCCGAATCTTCAATGCTGTTATATTAAACTTTTACATTTTATATTTCTTTAGCATAATAGTATGTGTTAAATATACTATATTATTGTATTGTCAATTTGATATATGTAAATGACCCCTGTGTCGGCTCGGGTGGTTTTGCCCTATTAACGTGTTCGCCCCGAGTGGTTTGGCACCACTTGAAATTTTCTCTACTGAACGTTCCTGAGACATTAGTGCATGTTTTAGTAGATAAGATATGCTTTATTTTTGCATATTTATTAAATAGAAGTTGTAACATTCCAAATGTACGAATATTAGACCTTTGAAATTGATTTTATCCAAGCTCATCGGATAATCCTATGTAAATTTAATTATCATGATTTAAATACCGTTTTTAACAATCATACATGAACTAAATTTGGTTCATTTAGATTAATAATGGAAAAATATTAAATTTAACTGGTTTTGGTTTTTCAATCATTTGATACATAAACACAATTAAAATAAAGAATTGAATTGAAAGTGTTATATACATGTGAACATGATGAACCAAAGAACATGCAAAACGTATGAAGGTTATGAAGGAGGTGTCCCTTGCATGGCAATACAGGAAATGAAAAAAGTTGTTTTAATTTTTTTCAGAAAAGATCTAGAGTTGACTACACCTCTGATCAGCTGGAGGTTTTGAAAACAGCCTGGGAGGGAGGGATAAAATTTGCACGAAAGAAGTGCCTTCAGTAGATTGAAGATATTTCAACCACTCTGGGTATTCCAGCTGATCGTGTGAAGGTAAATTTTGTATGAAAGACAAGCAGTATTAGCCTTATCTGTTACCCCATTTCCTTTGTATTAGGGCCCCACAACTTTGTAATTGGTCTCTCTGTCCATCCATAACATATCAGTTTTCTAGACTTTTTTTCAAACACTTGCTGAAATTTTGTGTCTGTGTCTCATATGATGAGTTAAATCTAGCTCAAGTTTCGTTTCGGTACGTCGATTTTTTACAGTTACCGCCCTTGGACTTAGAAAACTTCGGTAAAATAACAGTTTTCCAGACTTTTTTTCTAAACGCTTTCCACTGAATATTCGATAACACCTAGAACGATTATATGTGAGAGTTGTCACATTGTTCAACCTACTGTATAATACACATTTTTTCTTTAATTTGGTGGTATTTTAGGAATGGATTGGTAATAGGAATGCCAAGGTCAGGGCTGACGGGGTGGCAGACCAACTCAAAGGAAAGTCTCTATTCCCAGGGGGACAAATGGGTATTGCCTTTTTGCAAAAACTGCCAAAAGGGGTATGTATAATCCAATCACATAAACCAAAATTTAAAAATAAAGACTGAAAATTTTGAAATATTTTTTACATTATAATTGTTTGAGTAGCGGGAAAAAGTATAACAGTAAATTGCCAAGTTTGCTACTAGTATTTTTTATTTTCTATTGATAAAAAATCATGGAAAATAGTAACTAATAGATGCAACAATTAATAAGCTAAATTATAGAAAGATTTGAAATGACCAAGATCTCTTATTCGAGACCCACTGAGGGAGAGAGAAAAATAGTCCATCACATCATGTTATTTCTTCCGCATATTTGATACTAGTACACACTCAGTATTAGACCAAATGACAAAGGGAAGACTGTTTTGGAATGCTGAATTACTGTGGAAGCTAAAACTTTAAATGAATTAAGTGAAAAGTGAAGCCTAAAATTTTGACTTTATTCCCAAATAATTTCCTGCCCAGATCATCAAAACCTCCTAGTCTTTAGGGGTTTTCTTAATTACAGAAAATTTAATCAGACAACCCCACCCGATATTGAACCTGTAAAGAGAAAAGTTACTGAGCTTTAAAATAAGCTATGACGCATGAACTGAATATTTATAGAAATAAATCTACAAGCAAGAATGTTAGTGTCATCAGCAATGGAATCAATTTGAGGCACATGTACTATTTTATCAAGGTCACACTGAAACAATTTCCAAACTATTTTTTGTCACCGCTCACGGCGCAGCACGCAGGGGGACATAGAAATTAGAAATGCTGGGCGTCTGTTCATAACTAAGACTTTTCTAAGAATCTATTGATCATATGATTCTGGAATTTTGTATTCAGCCTCAAGGTAGGGGCCCATAGGTTGTATATTTTTTTTTTGGGGGGGGGGGGTCTCTTGGACATCTACTTCCTGTTTAGCAACATAGCTTTTTTCAACAGGTGGGGGACCTAGAATCTCATTATCCATCTTGTCATTATAGGCGATATGGATGGTAGCACCTACTTCAGTAAAGTGTCCGGCCTGTGGAACATAACCTAACCGAAGAGGAAAGGAAGAACTACACGTCCAGGGCCAAAAACATCCGGGATGACCCATACAAAGGTCAGCCTAGTGATACAGTAATTTCTTCACAGTTGAAGGTCATCAATCAAGCTGCAAATACAACTTTGTCCACTCTTCAAAGATAATTTTCCTCTGCTATTTAAATGATTTAAGATATTTTGTCTCTTATTTTTCTATCAAAAAGTGATGAGAAACCACAGAAGCTGCAGGAATATGATTTTTACCTGCGTCACCAAAGTTAACTTTTGTCATATACTTGATACAAAATGGAGGATAAATTTCTTCTTGACCACACATTTTCTGTTTAGATATTAGCGGGTCAAAAGGGGTAAATTGAAACTTAAATTTTATATGCCTGATTTTAATACTATCGCTTCGAAGAGTGGGGGTATACTGGTTTACCTCTGTCCGTCCGCAACATAACTTTCGTAATATTTTTCTCAGCAACTACATATCACAGTGACTTGAAATTTGGTATATGTCTTCAGTATACCTGAAATATTTCAAAAATATGTAAATGAGGATGTCGGTGTCGTTCCTGTAAACAATCCTCAAAAACTGTGTCATCGGGGAGACCATCAATGCACCTAAACAGCTGGCGCTCCGCACCACAATCCTGACAGCTCACCGAGTCTGATGAGGGGCATTGTGATGTGATACGTGTTGAAAAGGGCATCCCGCAAGTCCCTGCAGTCTTGTAAGGCTGCTTCTTTAACAGTTTCATATCTTGTTTTAATTAAACAATACACACTGAATTGTACATGTATATTATGAAGAGCGTCCGATTTACAAAAAAAAATGATGATGTCCTAACAGTCTAAAATGCCATGAACTACATTGCAATGCACATGTAACACGTCTCAACTATCACGACTGACACTACTTTTTAGGTCCAACTAGTGGGGGTATTTAGTACCGAAGGGTGACAGTAAAGTCCAACCTCTTTCGCAGTAGGCTTATCTTTCACGATAAAAATAGGTCAGGAATATCCCACTGCTACACGCACGCTTGTATGAATTCCATCAAGATTCTTAATGAAAAATTTAAATTTGAAAAAAATTACCAATATTCTGCTAAAATTGGGCATGAAA
This sequence comes from Limnoperna fortunei, assembly GCA_944474755.1. Taxonomy (NCBI): domain Eukaryota; kingdom Metazoa; phylum Mollusca; class Bivalvia; order Mytilida; family Modiolidae; genus Limnoperna; species Limnoperna fortunei. Next base: position 48,566,724 of record OX104123.1, read on the forward strand.
TCGCATTTTCTTGCATATTTTTTTAAAGAAAAATTTAATTGATTTGTTGTAAAACCAGTTAAAGTTAATACGCACTATTTAAAAGTGAAGGATAGTAGAAGTATGTCGACTATACTATCAACAATGTGGTTGCGTAATGCATTCTGGTATACTCTTCAAGGTTTTTAATTTAGAGAGCACAGGTCAAAATGAGGTCATTGAAAAGAAGCATAGAAAGCCTGGTGCATTGATTAATGTACAGACCCTTACGGACGGAAACTGGAACTGTGAGTAAAGTCACCTACTTTTTTATTCCAACATGTACATGTACTATATACATTTGTAATGATAGCGAGTAAATAGACATCGACATCAACTGTGCAAGTACAAGACTCTTAACGCCACAACTGTGACAAAGTTTCTGAACATGGTAATGTCAATTATGTCATGAGGGATTACATGTACAGTTAAATTAATCAGTAAACTAAAACTAGATATATCTCATTAATTTTCAGGTCTCGTGTGATAAAATATATCATCCCTAAAAAGTACATTTTTTTTTATTTATGAATAATTAATTCTGACATAAAATATTGTTCCCAAACATTTTGATAATAATATTTATCTTGTACTGTCTTAATTTTACGGAAAACTGTAAGTCAGCGAACAACCCCTGGGCGAAAGTGGATGAAAGGGCGAACGGACCCAATACTTGTAACCAGAATACTATATGGTACAGATCTATAATTTAAACTCCTAGCTATGTTAATCTAAACAAAATCAAGGCCTTAGACAGGGGGAATGCGTGGGTATGATTGCACCCCATCGTTGGAGAAAAAATTGGTATAATTTTACTTCAGGCGTCCAGGTATTAACCCTAACTATAAGCTAAACACTATTACCCTAAACTCATAGCTGTCAAGTATTTTTAACAAAAATATATTTGATTTGGTATCAACGACAAAAAAAGATCAAAGAAGAACACTGCTATTTCATTGATTTATTAAATGTGTGAGACATGCCGTGACTCCGACAGTTATATTAAACTTAAAATCTAACCTTCAGACCCCTAAGGTAAAAAGGCCAGAATTTTTCATTTTCCAAAAGAAAAGCAGTTGAACTGTGTGTCCAAGCCCTTTTTTACAATCATTATTAAATAAATTTGCTTGAAAAGTATTTTTACCATCAGTACAAGAAGACAGGTGCGTTTCCGCATCTCCTGCAGCTGCTAAAGATGACACAGGATCCTGTTCATACGAAGTCAAGTTTGTTGATGTTGGCGTGGTTGTGAAATCGGAGGCTTTGTCTTATTCTTGTGCATTTCTGTGGAAAGGTCTGGAAGAAACGACTTTTCTTTTGCTTTTCCCGTGATATTGTATTGCAGCAGCATGGATTCGTCTTTTACGAATCAGAACCATTGATTGCTAAACTGCTTTAAAAACCTTACACAATGCCATGGTACAACATAAATTTCTAAATTTTGCATAGAACCTAAAGATGGCGACACGCGCATTCGGAAGGATATAATCCAGGAGCGTACGTTGTTTCTGCTAATAACAGTAATGTATATATATATGGTACAGTATAGAAGTAGTATGTTTTCATTACTACCAGCAGCCTAACATTACTAATAATATTCTTATACTATCAGCTAATATTACAGGATGGGGTGTGCTTTTTAGCTCACCTGGACCGAAGGTTTATGTGAGCTTTTGCTATCACTTGGCGTCCGTCGTCTGTCGTAAACTTTTTCAAAAATCTTCTCCTCTGAAATCACTGGGCCAATTTTTTTCAAACTTGGCCACAATCATCCGTAGGGTTCCTAGTTTCAAGTTTGTACCCAGGGTGTTGATCAACAGACAAATATGGCCGGAGTTATTGCCCTTTTTTGATGATTTTTGACAAAATTTTTGGTATTTACAATATAACCTGAAAACTATACGAGGTAGAGTGAAACTGTAAATGGTAAAAATGATCAGCAATAAAAGCCCTACAATTCACTTGATTGGTCTGAAATTGTCAGATGACTCCTTATATGAGTTATTGCCCTTAAATGGTAATTTTTTATGCAATTTTCCGTTTTTGTCCTGTAACTTGAAAACTATAACAGCTAGAGTAAAACTGTAAATAGCAAAAATGATCAACAATATAAGCCCTACAATTCACTGTATTAGTATGAAATTGTCAGATGACTCCTTATAGGAGTTATTGCCCTTAAATTGCTATTTTTTATGAAATTTTCCGTTTTTGTCCTATAACTTGAAAACTATAGCAGCTAGATTGAAACTGTAAATTGCACAAATGATCAGCAATAAAGACCCTACAATTCTCTTGATTGGTCTGAAATTATCAGACAACTCCTTAAATAAGTTATTGCCCATAAATGACAATTTTTTATGAAATTTTCCGTTTTTGTCCTGTAACTTAAAAACTGTAACAGCTAGAGTGAAACTAATAGTGATCACTTTGCGTCCGTCGGCGTCTGTAAGCTTTTTACATTTTAATCTTCTTTGAAACGTCTTGGCCATAATGTTCATTGGATGGACCTTCAGTTTGGGTTTTTTTTTGGATTGGTGTTGTGTTCCAGAAAATTATTTCCGTAATTTGTCCTAGTTTTATTGCTTTTATTTTTTGTTTGGTCACTTCAGCCAAAAAGACGCTGCAAAATTCTAGTACAAATTGCCCTATTTTCTGTTATTTTGTTAGTCTGATATATCACAGAGTACGTTTTCATGCATAACTCAATGCGCATAAGCCTCATGACAATATATTTTGCTATATTTGTCAAATCTGTATCGAAGCGAAGTAGGTGACAACAAACGAATCAATATTAAGATTTTCATGTTACTTTATTCTAAAACTAAAAAAATTATTGTGAACATCTATATGAACCTAAGCTAAACATCTTAGTGTATGAAGATAATTAACACTAATTTCACACTATATAAGCCATACTTTATCAGCATTATTTAATAGAATTTACACACAACGTGTACAACTATAAGTACATTATATGTAATTAATGTCATGTATTGTATTACTATGTTGTTATTTCACACGCTCTTTATTTTTCTGAGCCATTGTTCTTGTGTTTTTGTAGTTTTTGACACTCGTTGGAGGAGGCTAATAAACATCCATAAATAAGCAAGTGTTTGTTGTGGCTTGTAACAGCACAGTCAAAAAATCTCCAATCGTCATGAATAGTAAAGGCTTACATGAAGGTCCCAGGTTTAAACTACAGGAACTAGAAGCATGCCAAGAGAGTTATGACAAATTCATTGACAAAGAAATAACGGATAACAAAATTATTGAAGAAATTGAGAATTCAATATCCCATAAGCTGCAAAGGAACTCACAGCTGTCTACTTCAAGTGAAAAACTCAGTTTGCCAACATGCAATTTACAAAGTGACTTGATTTTGAAACAAGCAAATATAGCAGCCAGTCAAATAAAAATTAAAATTTCTTGAAGAAAGTAATATTGAAAAACAGATTTCTGAAGTGACAATTCGCTGAAAATGAAACGTGCTCAATGTGAATTAGAAATGTGTGAACATGAACTATCAGTGATTATGAACTCGAAGGAAGGAGTTGCACTAGACTCATCTTCAATTATCCAACCGTGTAATTTTGACATGTTTAAAAATGAGACTAAAGTTTTCAAATAGCACACCAGAAGCAAAATCATTAAGTAATCCGCTTGTGCGAGACACATGTCAAGTTCCAAGTCAAATCGACTTACGGGGCAAGTGGTCAAGTCCAGCAAGAAGCAGTTAACCACTGCCTAGTCAACCTAGGACGATTCCATTGAGATTTGATGCTCCACTGTTTGTACCATCAAGTGATAGTGACTCGCAATCTAATTGTAATAAGAAACATGACCTGCATCCTGGTCAGTGGACTCAGTCAGAGCAACAAAGTCATGACATTAATAATAATGTGCAAAACCAGTTTAGCCAATTTCTTATCAATAAAGACCTTATTATGTCTCGTCTTAATAAGTATGATGATAACCCGATGCATGTCATGTCTTAGAAACTTAAGTTTTAGAAGCATAATGAATGAGCTCGGTGCTACTCCGAACGAGGAACTTGATTTATTGATTAGATATCTCGGTTCAGACTCATCTAGACAAGCATCAGTGTTGCGAGCATGTTACGTAGGCAACTCTGAAGTGACTGTAATGAAGATTTGGGAACGGTTGGAGCAAAGATATGGTGCACCTGAAATAGTAGAAAATTATCTCAAGCGACGTAACTATAACTTCTTTCCAAAATATAACTGCTTAAGAGACTTCTCGTTTGTATGACTTTGCTGATTTAGTTTGTGAGATAAGTGCAGTTAAATCACAGAAACAATATGCAACTGTTTTTGCGTATTTTGATTCCTCCGCAGGTGTTAACATTCTTGCATCAATGTTGCCAAGAAACATTCAAGAAAAATGGACCATTGGAGCTAGCAGGTATAAACGAGAACACAGAACAGCATACCCTCCTTTTGAATTCTTTGATACGTTTATGCAAAACACAGCCGAGATGAGAAATGATCCAAGTTTTCATTTTACCAGTTACGAGAGCAAACCAAGTCAAAACGTTAAAGGCAAGTCTACAAGCACTTCAGTCAGTACACGAAAGACCGAAGTAGGAAATATGTCACAGACAAAATCTGCAGTAACATATGAAACAGATAGATGCCCAATCCACATCATTCTTTAAATGAGTGCGTTGCTTTCCAAAAGAGACCTATAAGTGATAGAAAGAGTTTCATCTTAAAATCTGGAATATGTTTTAAGTGTTGCGGCACAGTAAAACACCGAGCTAAAAACTGTAAAACTACTGTCAAATGTACAATTTGGAACGGTGACACTCATCCGTCATCACTTTATTTTGGTTCAGGAAAGTATGAAGGGGAGATAAGTGATAAAGTGGAACTCCCACTCATTAGCTACTTTAAGTTTATTTGATGCGTTCGATGATTTTGGTCCAGACATTGAATATTCACTCATATCTTGTTTTGGTAAGATGTCAACAAGTGGGAGAAAGGGATCAGGCACTAGATGGATCTTGCATGTTTCGTTTACCTACCATAATTGAATGTAATGATATTCCAAGGAATCGGGATGAAAAACCAACTCCTGATGTTGCGTTAAGATACGAACATTTGAAGCCTATAGCTTCATTGATTCCCAAACCAATTGACAATGCAGATATAGAAATGTTGATAGGTAGAGACATCTTCATTGCCCATTTTGTTCGGGACCAGAGGACAGATCCTGCAACTCTTCCATTTGCTCAGAAATTGCCTTTAGGCTGGGTGATTATTGGACAAGTATGCTTAGGGACTGCACATAGTGATCGTCAATTTCAACAAAACATTTGTCTTGCCTAATGGCCGTCCATCTCTCTTAGAGCCGTGGTCTAGTGAGATAGTTGTCGAAGAAAATGAAAGTGTGTTCAAAAAGACCCCAGATGACGAAAAATTAGCCTTCTCAGTTGAAGACAAAGAATTTCTCAAACTTATGGACTATGGATTTAAGCGTGATAAAGATGGATTCTGGACTGCTCCTTTACCCTTCAGAAAGGACAGACCTTGATTGCCCGATAATAAATCTCAAGCCTTGAAGCGTGCCAAGTCATTTGATCAAAGTCTACTAAAGAATAAACTCAAGTATGATCATGTTAAGCACTTCATGGATAAAATCTTTGACCGAGGACATGCTGAAATTGCGCAAAGCATCCCATGTGATAAAGAGAGATGGTACCTTCCTGTGTTCGGGGTTTACCACCCCAAAAAACCTACCTCTATCAGAATAGTGTTTGATTCATCTTCACGTCATAATGGTATGTCTCTCAATGATGTGCTCATGAAGGCCCAGACCTTGCAAACAGCTTACAGGGAATACTTTTAAGATTTCGTCAAGAGCGCATTTCCATCACAGGAGATGTTGAACAGATGTTTCATAACTTTCGTGTGAAAGAGGACCACCGAGACTATCTAAGATTTTTGTGGCACCCAAACAGCGACCTAGATAAACCGTTGCAAGAATTCCGCATGACTGTCCATGTTTTTGGAAATTCGCCGCGCGCAGCCGTGGCCACGTATGGCCTCCGCAGAGCTGTTGAATCTGCTAGACCTGAAATACGAAGTTTTGTCTCCAATGAATTCTACGTGGATGATGGACGTGTTAGTTGTCCGAGCGTACAGAAAGCTGTGGATCTAGTTAAGGAAACCTAACGGGAGTTATTTGATGGTGGTCAGTTACGTTTACATAAGATTGACTCGAACTCAAAGGATGTCTTGAAACATTTTGATGCTAATGATCTGAGCAAAGACCTATCAAACATAGATCTAAGTCATGAGTCTACCTATGCAGAGAAGTTTTGGTGTGCAGTGGGACATAAACAGAGATACATTTACATTTACTGTTTCTTCAGACACAAAACCATATACTCGTCGAGATATATTATCCTGTATTAACAGTTTATTTGATCCAGTTGGCTTCACTGCTCCGGTGACACTAGAGGGAAAGTTGTTGCTTCGTAACATTATGTCAACATCAAAATGCACGGACTGGGATAGTCTACTTGATGAGTCTCTTCGAGATAAGTGGGATAAGTGGTTAATTTCACTCAAAGACCTTGAAACCATACATATACCTAGAATGTATTGTTCTCTGTCAGTTTGCGAATCAGATCGTGTTGAGGTTCACATATTCTGTGATGCTTCGTACTTGGATACATTTCTAACGACATAAAATGATTTCATGATGCATTTTTATGACCCAATTTGCATAGACAGAGCGGGTGGTGTAAGTTTCTTATAAAAAATGTAATATTTTAGTCCATTAATCAGCATAGGAAATATTTTGATCCATTCGATATTTTCAGAAATACGTTCAATACTACATGTCCACCCACCTCTTATGCACGTGCAATGGTAAGTCTTGATAATACATTTATCAAGTAAGCAACTTTTAAATTCCAGTGTTGTAAGTATAAAAAATATCCTCATAATAAATTAGCATAGATTAGTATTCTTGTTCTGATATAAACACGTTGCAGAAGGATGAATGCAAGAGCAGGACAAGGAATAATAGAGTAGGATTTTGAGTTTGGTGGTAAAATCCTGTTGGAATCCAGGTCCCGCTATCACTTTTGTACAGGTATGTAACGAAGAGGATATATTGTGAATACAACTAAAATGTTTTGTAGCAGATATGCTAAGACACTCCTATATGTTTACAGCTATGTAGCGCTCATTTGCACGGCCTTTTCAGGCAGTTTAAGTTTGCATAACAATAAAGTTTGAGTTTTTTTGCAGTCAAATCTGATGGTATGAATTTTTGTTCTTTCGTCTGTGGACAAACGAGTGCTTACGGGATTGCAAAATGTTTAGATGATGTAGCCAAGTCAATAAAGACATTATACATAACCGATAAAATGATTGATAATAAAAAGTACTACTGGCTTTTAATGCTTCCATTGGAACCATCATCAATTTTAAATACAATACTAAGGTTTGAGTATGGTGCTTTGAATAGCTTAATTTTTGTCAATGAACTTGGTGCATTAGGAACAAAATAATTATTTTATACTGATTTAATAATTACCTGAAGTCATCAAGTCTTTATCGATCCATCTACATTTTAAAATACCAGACATACTTGATTGCATGCACATTGTGTAAATACTGTATATGAAATAAACATATCAATATATAGACGCAGTAACGCAAAGACAACCAGAACTTAAAATAAACCAGTTATCAATTTTAAATTAAAAACATGGTACGCACCGCTGCACATAGTTACCAATAATATGTTCATACTTTAAATAACACATTTACCCGGTTGTATTATTTTTATGACATAAATTGACCTATAATTTTTGACAAATGGGCCTGATACATGTTTCCCTATCAAAAACAGCTAAAACAGTGTGTACTAACAATGCATTATTTTACAAGGCGCGAATCGTATCTGTGCAATCAACTGCAAATGTATATATAAAATTTAAGTTTTTGCATACAAAAACGATGTCTCCCCGTTCCCCATGTGGATTTTCAGCACTAAATCTATGTTCAAATTTTGATAACTACCATAAAATTTTGAGGATAAAACTTTCTGTTAATATGCAGAAATAAATAATATGGTGTACTTGCTACATACCAAGTATCGTAAAATTTTGTGCAGCAGTTTCCGAGGAGTTAGCGGAATCCCCAATCTCAGAAGAATTTCTGGAAAATTTCACAAGTTCAAAAACCGATAACTCAAACAAAATTTTGAGGATAAAAATTTCCTGGTAATATGCGCAACTACATTTGGTGTACTTGCTATGTACCACGTTTCGTTCATAAGTTTCTGAGGAGTTGAGCGGAAACCATGATTTATGAGGAATTTTTAGAAAATTCCAAGTTTAAAGGGCCATAACTTCCACAAAATTTTGAGGATCAGAATTTCCTGTTAAGATGCACAAGTACATATGGTGTACATGTTATATAACAAGTTTCGTAAAATTTAGTTGAGTAGTTTTAGATGAGTTGAGCGGAATAACTTTGTGACGGACAGACGGGACAAAAACAATACGTCTCCCCATCATGTGGGGGAGACAATAAATACAAGAATTGCGCAAGTGTTGAGTGAGTTATTTTTATCAACAGTCGTTGGTTTTCATAAAGGGATGGCAAGACAGAAAAATATTATATGCAGGCGAACAATTTGCTGGTCTCTAACGATGCCCTGCAAAGTTTGATACCAAAAGAAATCTTTCACGCAGGTGTACCAGGTTTCCTTGATTTGTCTACCAACTTGTGTTTGATGCTTTTTCCAACCAAATCATAAAAAAGTCAAGAGCTCTTGGAAGATGTAAATAAAGTCATCTAACCTGAAAGTAGTATTATAGTGTACATTTTTGTGAGGCATAAATTAGGTAGTAGATGAACAGATTGTTTTCATATTGATAATGTAACGAGTCATAGCAAACAAAAACGGCAAATATTTTATGATTTTAATTGCTCAATACATTTTTATGTTAGAAGCGTACTATTCTTACCGCACCAATGGATTGCAACAAGGATATCTCAAACCAACACAAATTGCAGGACTACTTTTTTCAAATTTATTATTATAAGGTCTTGAAAGGTAAACCATTTGAGGATAATGAGTCCATTGTCAAAATTTTTCTGTAAGTGGTGCCCGTTCAAGAGGCAATGGTATCGCCACGAAAAGAGTTAGCATCTCGGAAAGTTCAGGTTAAGTTTAAAAAAACATACTTGGACGACAGCAACGAGGATAGAAAACGGGTTTAACCGGGTACTCCGGGTTCCTCCACCAATAAAAACTGGACGCCACGATATAGCTGAAAAAATTGCTAAAAGTGGCGTTAAACACCATCAAACAAACACGAGGATACAAAACAGAAATTGTTACACTGTTGATGTTATTAGTTACATGTTATGTTAATAAAACAATATAATTGATTGATTTGTGTTTAACCTCCAGCAAGCAATATTTCAGTATATTCAGGACCTGAACAACTTTATGAATGAATAATTAAAATAACAAAGTAAAACTTTTTTCATCGCGATTATTTAGAAGAAAGGTTTAAGGTATTTGGTCCTTAATAATGCTGCAATATTGCCCACTAAATGTGAGCAAACAATCCATTTTCTCTTGAAGCGATCAAGACATTTGGAATTTAAGCATTGAAAGACCAGGACCTACATAAATATCCCAAACAAACTGCCACCTCAACCAAATTAAATTGTTCCCTTGCTCCACTTGCCATTGTAAAAATCTAACAACATTCCGTTTCAGGTCGTTGGCCAATCAGCTTTTTGTGTTGGGGCATCCTGTTATTCGAAATATCTGGTATTATAGGACCATTTTAAAAATAAACGTGAAGTTGATACAAGCTTACATTTAATTCGTTAATTATTAAATAAACTGATCCATATCAAACTATCAAATATGAATTGTACTAGAGCATGTGGCTGTTTTATTTTGTAGATGACTCACATGTATTGAACAGAAAAATCGAAACTCGAGTTAATGTCATTTCCTTAATACCTTGGTATTTATAGTATTCGAAATGATGGAAACAATGCAAACGCAAGATAAAATCAGTTTTAGATAAGTGCAATACGTTACACTAAGATGATTAGCCGATTAGCATACATAAATAGCAAAGAACAAACGCTAATTCTACTTTCACGTTCGATTTCAACATTTTAGTTTTGTCTTAATGCTTTACCTTATAAAAGGAGCTTGTTTTAACGGGAACTACATTAAAACATGTTAGATACCAATTAATCTTCACATAAAAAATCAAACAATAATGTATGAAAAAATGTTTACAAAGCGATAATAATAGACACCCTTAAATGCCGGGGAAACATTTAAGTGGACAACCCTTGTATCTTGGCCATGGTGAAAGATGGTACCGTCAGAATCCCTCTGGCAGAATATAAGCAGCCATTTTCAGTCAGAGTCTTTTTGGTATCCGTATCAACTAAGATCACTCGTTTATTTTTGTATATGAAACCAAAAGATTTGGCTTCAAGTATTAAAGACGAAAGAGTCATACTAATACATTGAAATTGAAGCCAAACATAAACACAGAGAGTTGAGGATTGATTAATGGTGTTTAACGCCCGAGCAGCATTATATTCAGGCGATGAACATGAAATGGATGATAAAATGAACATGAAATGATGATGAATCAAAATGGGATGGGACACAAGGAAAAATAGGGGTAACGGATTTTAGATTGCCACTGGCAAATGGGAGGATGGATTGGGTCGGGCAATTCAGCCTCCTGTAGCGGGATCGAAATCCCTACTCATAGCGAATACTACAGCAGCGTTCTTTAACGTGCGAGGAACGTGGCATTTTTCCCAACACGGTGCACTAATATGGTTTGGGGTCAGGTTTTCCGTATTATGGCCTGACAACCCTAGCTTGCCAGGGGTACCCCATTCAACCAGCTGGAGCACACATCCCGTTCCGTCTTTAGGCAAACCGACCTGACACGCCGGTCAGGGTACTGGGCGCTATTTAGTCGCCTTTTACGACAAGCTAGCGCGACTGCGGTCTATTCTTTTAGCCACCCGGATCCCGCACGGGGCGAGAGTTGAGGAGCAAGTATAGCTATTATAGAGCTAGAACAGTTCGAAGCTAGGAGTGAGAGAATTTAAATAGCTCAAAGAGTCAAGTTGACTTCAATCTAGATTTATATAAAAACGCTACCAGTTTATAAGATCAGCCTCAGTTAACTCTGATACGAACCCCTAAACACGTTACAAGAGTCACTGTCCCAAGATTTTTTTAAATTGTTTCATAAATTAGGTTTTATCCAGTAAGTCATGGCATTTGTTCCAACAGCTAGGATGAGATCAGATATAGATCTTGGTCTCAAGCTTTCCACTAAGTCCTTACATAAGTCTTACTGGCTAAAGTGATGTCATTTACGGACCAGTCTCAAGCATCCGGTATCCATCTTCCTCTCTATGTAGTTAATGTACTATAATCAACAATAATTTTTTATTTAAAGAAAAGTTTTTGACGGACCATGTTCGAGTTATATGTGGCCAATTCTTTTTCAAAATAGTGCTTCTTGTATTTTATATTAAAGAGGGTGTATTTTGACCAACTCTACATGTAACCGGTGTAACATATTGTCATAATTAAAAATCTTTATTTTAGCATGTCCCATGTTGTTCAACTCTTCTTTATTGGAGTTAATAAAACAGTTTGTTGTTATTATGTCTTCCTTATCGTACCAACATTACATGGTGTCAGCATGAATCTACGCTCATGTTCATAACAACAACCCATCCACAGTAGGAAGCAATCTAAGAGGTTGCATTAAAGTACCTGCTATACATAAAACATATTATCATGGAGGGATTAGGCATTACAGTATCTCATCCAAGGATGGATTGGGGAGCGACAGATTTAGTTACCGCTTGGAAAGCTTTCAGACAACACACGGAATTTTGGTTCGCAGGTCCGTTAGCTAAAACAGCCCAGCCTCAAAGATGTAATTACTTGATGATCTGGATTGGCGATAAAGGAAGAGATATATATTCGACGTGGAATCTATCGGAGGACGATCAAAAGAAGCTAGGGGTTCTGTACGAAAACTTCGAGAAACATGTTCACCCTAAATCCAACCAAATATATTCTAGATATAAGTTTCAGAGCAGATTACAAAAAGAAACAGACACATTCGAGGAATACCTTACCGATCTCAAAATACTCGTAAAAGATCGTGGGTATGCGAATCCGGACGAAATGGTCCGTGATGCAATTGTTTTTGGAACCAAAGATCACAAAGTCAGAGAAAAATGTATAAACGAAGGGTCGGATCTTACTCTTGAAAAGGCAGTAAATTTTTCACGAACATTTGAACTCTCCAAAGCTCAACTGAGAACAATGGCAGAGGAGGATAATTCCGTGAATGCAGTAAACAAACAAAAACAAGGCCCAAAACCAGTTCAAAATAAAACCTTCTACAAACCAATAAAACAAAATAAAAGTAACAAAAGTCAATCACAGAAATTCCATAAAACATGTAGAAATTGTAGTGGCTAACACGAACCACGCAGGTGCCCAGCATTTGGTAAACAATGTAACAAATGTCAGAAATATAACCATTTTGCGTCCGTCTGCCTGTCGTCACAAAACTCACCAAGAAAAATGCACACTGTTGACATCAGCTCTGACTCGGATAATAATGATTTATTTGTAGCAATGATTGACAGGAATGTGAACACAATACACACAGATGAATGGGTTGAAACAATTGATGTAAACAAAGTTCCAATCAAATTTCAGCTCGATACAGGTGCAAAGTGCAATGTACTCTCTCTTGAAACTCCTGAAAAAGTATGTAAAAAACCCACTATACAACCACAAGATGTGCCACCTAGATCATTTTCAGGACATATTATAGAAACCAAAGGAATTGTCAACCTTGCATGTACCTACAAAAAACAAAAGCACAACATTAAATTTTACATTGTTGACAGAGAAGTCCAACCAGTCATTGGAGCAAAGACATGCCAGGCTTTACAGCTTGTAAAACGTATTCACTCGATATCGCAAAATGAAAGTAAAACATGTCTTCAAGATGATATCAAAAAAGAATATGAAGATTTGTGTAAAGGTCTAGGTTGTTTACCAGGTACACATACAATTCGTATTAACAAATCAGTAACACCAGTAGTTCATGCACCACGCAAGATTCCAATAGCTTTAAAAAATAGTGTTAAAGCCGAGCTGGACAGGATGGAAGACATGGGGGTCATTGTAAAACAACAAGAACCGACAGAATGGGTCAACTCAATGGTGACAGTGATAAAACCAAATGGAAAGATCCGAATTTGTATTGACCCCAGAGATCTAAATAAAGCAATTTTACGAGAACGCTATCCACTGAAAACGGTTGAGGAAGTTGTCTCTCAAATGCCAAAGTATTTTACAAACTAGATGCAACCAGTGGATTCTGGCAGCTGCAATTGGACAAAGATAGTTCACAGTTGTGTACTTTTAATACCCCATTTTGACGCTATCGTTTTGTGCGTTTACCTTTTGGGATCAAATCGGCACCGGAAGTATTCCAGAAAATTATATCACAAATGTTAGCTGACATTGAAGGAGCAGAAGCAATAATCGAGGACATTCTTGTCTGGGGCTCTGATCGTAATGAGCATGACGAAAGCTTGAAAAGGGTTCTGGAGCGAGCAAGAGAATATAACCTGAAATTAAGTGCTGGAAAATGTGAGATTAGGCAACCAGAAGTTACTTATGTTGGACACCGTTTAACAAGTGAAGGCATTAAACCAGATCCAGAAAAAGTCCGTGCAGTTCACAACATGTCTAAACCTACAAACGTCAAAGAGTTACAAACTTTTATGGGTTTTATTCAGTATCTTGGAAAGTTTATGCAAACATGTCTACTGTCAGTGCACCTTTAAGAACATTGTTGGAGAAAAATACAATATGGCACTGGGATGAACCACAGGAAACAAGCTTTCAGAAGTTGAAAGAAATGGCAACAAATGCACCAATACTTCAGTATTACGCTGCAAATAAACCGCTTACATTAAGTGTTGATGCAAGCTCAAAAGGCTTAGGAGCAGTACTGATACAAAATCAGAAACCAGTAGCATATACATCCCGTGCTCTCACTCCTACTCAACAGAAGTATCCACAGATCGAAAAGGAGACGTTAGCAATAGTCTATGGTTGTCACAAATTTCACGCATACATCTATGGACAACAAGTTCTTATCGAGACTGATCACAAACCACTACAATCGATATTTCATAAACCACTTCACCAGACTCCGCCCAGATTACAGAGACTTTTAATAGACCTTGAAAAATATGATCTGAAAGTTCAGTACAAACCAGGGAAGGAAATGTATTTAGCAGATCATCTTAGCAGATCGTTCTTACCTGAAACGAAGGAGGTATTAATACCTGACATACAGGTCAATGACATACATTTGATTTCACACTTGCCAATTTCACCTGAAATGTATTCAAAATTTCAGAAGGAAACTGCAGCAGATAATCATTTACAGGAATTACAGGATGTTATCTGGGAAGGATGGCCACATGAAAAATCTGATCAAGCTCATTTATTGAGACCATACTGGACATTTCGTGATGAGATATCAGCAATTGATGGATTGTCATACAAGTCAAAAAAGTGATTGTACCGAGAGCACTCAAAACTGAAATGTTAGATAAAATTCACGAGTCTCATCTTGGAATCGTCAAGTGCAAAAATCGAGCCCGTGATGTGTTGTTCTGGATTGGAATGGCACAAGATATAGATGTAGTGTACACTTTGTGCTCAACATCAAAATATAAATGCGAAAGAACCAATGCTAATGCCTGAAATACCGGCACGCCCATGGTCGAAACTAGCAGCTGATTTGTTTGAATATCAACATCATCATTGCTTGCTTGTAGTTGACTATTTTTCAAAATGGCCGGAAGTTTTGAAACTTGATAATCAAAGCAGCAAGAATACTATAGATTACGTAAAAGGACTAATATCGAGATATGGCTACATTGATGTACTAGTCACCGACAATGGTCCGCAATTTTCTTCAGCTGAATTCAAAGCTTTCGCAACTGAATATGGATTTAAACATACTACAAGCAGCCCGCATTATGCACAATCTAATGGTCAAGCAGAAAGATGCATACAAACCATTAAAAAGTTGATCATGAAATCCATGGAGCCGCACAAGGCAATACTAGATTATAGAAACACTCCACTTTACATTGGATTTTCACCAGCGCAATTGTTTCTCAACCGAAGGCTAAAAACATCTTTGCCTACATCGGCACCACAGGTAGTTGACAGTCATGAAATTCGAAACAGATTAAAATCTCGCCAACTAAAGAACAAATTCAATTATGATAAACATTGTGGACGTGAATTGAAGCCGTTGAAGAAAGGAGATAATTTGGTTATTTTCACCGATAGAAATTAAAAAGCAGGAAAAATAGGGGAAGAACATTCAACACCACGTTCGTATATAGTACAAGCATCAAATGGAAGAAGATTCAGACGAAATCGTAGACATTTAAGACCTACAGTAAACCGAAATTACGTACAGCCACTAACACAGGATATTTATGATTCACGTGTTAAGAACTGGAGAAGTCATGGTGCTAAATCAAATTCTCAAAGTGACATTAACCATCAAACACTTGCAAATGAGAAACAAAGTGAACTTACAAAACCATCCGTAACGCGATCTGGTAGAACTGTAAAACTGACAAAAAAGTTAAATGACTATGTCAAGTGATTTAAATATATATGACTTGATTAATTTTTTAATTTGCATTCAGTAGTTTAGCAGAATACATTAGTTAGTGCTTAAAAAGACTTTATAGACTTTTTAGTTTCTTTTTTCAAGATTTTAAATGTTTAATCTAGTCAGTATTAATTTCTAGTCAATCAGTATTAAATTTTCACTGGGTAATACTCAATTTCATTTTCATTCTTTCTATTTCAATAATATTCTTCATTTTTAGAAAAGGGGGGATGTAACATATTGTCATAATTAAAAATCATTATTTTAGCATGTCCCATGTTGTTCAACTCTTCTATATTGGAGTTAATAAAACAGTTTGTTGTTATTATGTCTTCCTTATCGTACCAACATTACAACCGGATGTGTCACTGTTCACTGTGGGTGCGTGGTTTTGAATAAATGCCCGACAAAACACTAGACCTCAACTTGAACTAAAACATTTTGTTTGTCCTCAATCTATAAACTTTTGTCACAGTGTATTTGATTAGTGTAAAACGTCAATTAAAATGTGTACGGCTATTATTCAAGTCCGTTTCTGTGGGATCCGCAGATAAACTGGCAGAGAAGAGGCAAGATTTAAAGTTCAGATACTTTATGTATAAAGTCTTTTTTTTTAAATTCAACACAAACCTATTGCAATTACATACTTCAACTTTGATCTTCAAGCCTTTAAATATTTTAAACGGGTAATTTTGCACGTAAATGATTCAGGACAACTTGCATAGATAGAAAGGTAAAACATTTAGGTCATTCCTCTATCACACCTAAAATTAATTTATAAATAAACCTAGTTCATATTTAAATGTACCTAAGTGAATAAAATTTAGGGAGTTAAACAAAAAGAACACGATGCGGTGGCTAGAAAATCGACCAAACCTACTTTACTATTAACCTACAGTTTAGAATCAAAAAGCTAGCGGAAAATAAGTTTGTAAAAAATATGCGGATTTCAGGTTATTAGTCTAGGGAAGAAGTGCGGAGTGAGAAGAGTATTCAGACCTTTTACAAGTCTGTGGGCGTACAAGCCGATGAGAGCAAGGTGCTCGTCGCTTTCATTTCCCCCTTAACCAATGAATAACCTTTATAATTTAAACCAGTGAAAATCGTCAATAGAAAAAAAATCTCACTTCCTGTTTACAAATGGTGGTCCCCGCGTCTATTTCCCAAAAAAGCAAAAATACGAAAAATGGCCTTGACACGATCAATTACATGTTAAAGGTAAAATAAATGTAATAGTCCTTTGAAAACAAGTTGTCCCGCACTAAATACAACAATTCCAAGGTACACAAACTGATTATTAGAACACAATTGGAGTTGGACTAAAAATACACTATCATATTTAATTTTATTTGCAAAAACTAGAATTAAAGAAAATTATCCAAAAAGTACCGTCAGAATTCCCAATAAATAGGAAAATTTAACGACCCCAAAACTGGCTCGACCTACAGAGCTGCCCGGTGCGCCGTCCGGTGGCGGATAGGGTAGACCTTAAAGTTTTGTGGTTGGGTTCATAATACAGATAGCCCAATAGCGGACCATAGTTGATGACGTGTGTGGAGAGTGCCACGCCCGTTGCACGATAGACCCCTGTTGTTGAAATAGAGTCGGCTCATTGTATCAGCTACAAAGCGCTAAGTACACCCCTAACCAATACTTAATTCATTTCCTTATGTTCCAACCCACCCATTCTTCGTTGATTTATTGTTTAACTTATTACCGCCCTGAATTTAGATGAAATACGCTGGACATACATCAAACATCGAATCAATCCTCTCTCCCCTGCCCAAGAAAAAAATAATATGGTATTGTGAACCAAACATAGTTTTCCATATATACAATTTGAAGAAGCCTGTTCAAGGCCGTAGGAGGGGATCTGATGGGGTTTGGTCCCTCCCCCTACCTCCACAGAAAAAAAAGAATTAAGATGCTTAATCCTGCATTCCTTGGCATATTTGGGATGACAATCTTAAAAATGGTACTTTTACAAGGTATTTTGTTTGGTAATTTGACATATCTTGTTTATTGTATGTTAAAGCAAGCCATGTAGTCATCTAGACGTTGGACGAAATAATAGACTTATATTTGTGATGTTCAATATTTACTCAAGATTACTAAAACACGCTTGTTGCATCAGATAAATCAATTGAATTAGGAATAAGAAATTCTTTATTTCCTGTGAGGTTTTAATTAGCAGGTCAAGACATATTGTGTTTTTTCGTTAATAAAGAAAATAAATAACTTGTGTTCTGTCGTGTTTAATTATGCAAAAAAATCATTATTTTACTTAGTTTTAATTACAGTTGCAACTTTCCAAACAGACCAATTTTTTTAGAGAACCCCTTTGTCACTTTTTCACTAACCCGCTCTCCCCCGCCCTTGAAACACATTAAGTTTTTATTTGAATGATAAATGTTTAAAGAAACAATTAAATTGATTTAAATTGTAGTTTTGTTGTCATCTGTCTCCTTTCTTTTATTTGAAAACTCACTCGTGACCCTTTATTATTGGAGTTTCTTCCCGAGTTGAAGGAGTCCCAGTTTTTCTAACATTACATTGTCTTTAACTCCTTTTTGAAAGGCGTGATGTATATCGCTTAATCCAATTTATGTTCAAGATTTTTATAATTATCAGACCGCCAAGGTGATGGTCTAACAGAAATTAAGTTGTATCTTCAGAGTCTGACTTTCTGAACTAGAGTATTGAAGAATTAATACATTCCTTGTTTCAGTTTGTTTCTTCGGATATTGAAGTTGCAAATAATGGCTTTCTTTCTGATGTATATTTACTGAAAAAAGATAAATATGTTAAATTATTAGTTTAGTTGTCATTTGATCCCTTTTTATTTCAGGTTTTCTGAAGAAGCAGTAGATGCCCTGGAGAGTAAAGAACTAACTTGCACCTCAAATTTTATGCTTCTTGCAGCGTATTCTTCCTGCTTTCTAACAGAAGATTTTAAAGCACTTTGGTAAATAAACATAAGGGAAGTACAAATTATAATTATTATAATTTAGTGAACCATACAGCTTACCAAATATTAGGTGTCAAACGGTACATTTTTCCTATCATGTCATTATCCTTTCGAAAGCTGAAAAATCTTATGCCCCAAGTGAGGTTAAGAGACCTACCGTTTCCATAATTTCCCCGCCCCGTGTGGGATATGGGTGGCTAAAAGAATAGACCGCAGTCGCGCTAGTTTGTCGTAAAAGGCGACTAAATAGCGCCCAGTACCCTGACCGGCGTGTCAGGTCGGTTTGCCTAAAGACCGACTGGGATGTGTGCCCCAGGTGGTTGAATGGGGTACCCCTGGCAAGCTGGGGTTGTCAGGCCATAATACGGAAAACCTGACCGCAATCCATATTAGAGCACCGTGTTGGGAAAAATGCCACGTTCCTCGCACGTTAAAGAACGCTGCTGTAGTATTCGCTATGAGTAGGGATTTCGATCCCGCTACAGGAGGCTAAATTGCCCGACCCTATCCATCCTCCCATTTGCCAGTGGCAATCTAAAATCCGTTACCCCTATTTTTCCTCGTGTCCCATCCCATTTTCATTCATCATCATTTCATGTTCATTTTATCATCCATTTCATGTTCATCGCCTGAATATACCTGAAATATTGCTGCTCGGGCGTTAAACACCATTAATCAATCAATCAACCCATTAAAATTGCTTCTAATTGACATCTTTTGCTGTGTTCTTCCTGTTAACCAGTCCCTTACCTCCTCTTACGTGCTTTAAACGATTCAAAGTTCGTCTTTATACATTCTGTAAAAAAATTAATTTAATATATACACCTCGCCACAAGTTAAGCAATACCCTATTATTTTCCAGGGATTCATTTAAGATTTTATATAGTTTAATATTTTTTAAAGAACTGACAATTTATTTAACATTTATGAAACAACATGTTTACAGTCGCTTGACCTATTGTTTGATGAAAAAATGTTCAATGCAAAGATATCAAAAAACAGAGCAAATACAACTTTCATTGGTCAAAAAACTAAGTTTGATTGCATACTTTAATTTCACGAACTTAAAGTAAACACATCTTCACAGGTTAACGTTCAGGGAAAGAAAAGTCATTTTGAAATGTGTTAAACGCACAAATACTCAGTAAGTAGTGTAACCACCACTCTTCCAGTACAGTCCATCAACTCTCCCCATGATTAAGTGTAGCATGTGGTAAATTCTGCAATTCATTGTGAATGACAACACATAGTTCTTGGACATTTTGACAAGCAGGTGCTCTGTTACATTTTACGGCCAATGATATCCCACACATGTTCAATTGGATTCATATCGGGTGACAAGGATGGCCATAGAAGATGCCCTATAGCTTCCTGTTCCATAACATCACGTACAATTGCAGCTCAGTGAGGTGCGTTGTCATCCCTAAAGATGGGTCTGTTACCAAGTGCATGATTGTCAAAATGTGGCATAATAATAGTGTTAATGATGTCATTTCGATATTTTTACCCTGTCATTGTCCGATCAACCACATCATATTCAGTTTACAGTCATATAAAAAGCCTTCCCACACTAACACCACCACCGCCAAACGCTGTCGTGCCTTGGATGTTGTTTTGGTTATAAGAAGATCTCTATGATATATATTCATTTATTTTTTTTATTTCAAGGGTATTTAAAATATCAATATTAGAAATTGTGTTTTACATTTTTTATTATTTTTTTCTATAAAAAATATAGAAAAATCCTTTGGATAATCATGAAAGTTCAAAAATGTATTCCTCATTTAATATCACAACACATCCCGAATCACCTAATTCTTAACAAATTTTATATGGCAACAAAGATCCAAATTAATTGAAGACAGATTTTGTGTTTGTAATTTTTTTTTAATCTAAATAATTATCTTACAGACATATATGTAATATATTGTATATTTATTTTATATCATTAGATCCTGTTTGAATTCAATATACGTTATGGGGATGAGAAGCTTTCTGCAGCGTCAAAGGCCATTAAAAGAATTGTTGCTACAGCAAACAAGATGATGGGAAAAGAGTTTGAAAACTTGTCAGAAGTATGCATCTTCTTTAATTTTTACATGTTCACACTTAATTTTATATTCTTATAAAATCTAGATTTTCTTGTGAAAAACAGATATTAAACTATAAAAATGACATGACCGTCTTGCTAAGTCCAACTTCTCATAATTGAAACATCCAAAATGCTCAATAATTTTAAGACTTATTACTCTAGTGATGCTCATTGTTGTCTTCAATCACGATGCCAATTTGTGACAAAGTTGATCTATAGTGACAGTTGTATGGTTACAGTCAATGTCGGAGCGAGTGCAAAAATAAATTACAATTTTAAAGAGAATGTACATCTTTAATTTAGGGTCCTAACACGATGATAGAGGTGCTGGATTATTTGGAGCAGAACACCAAATTTGACAGGTCAGGAAAGAGGGGAGATGCTCACTTTGCAGGCATTATCAATATTGCAGAGGTAAGTCTATAATAAGCATCCTATATTTAACACAGATGGGGATGGTATACAGTTTTTCACAAGTGATGTCGTCTCTAGCTCCAAATGTGAGCAACAGTATTCTTGGCAGCCATAAAAAAAAAAGACAATTTATTTCCCTTTTGTCTGACCCAGTGTAATTCATTGTTAGGATGTCTTTTCATCAAGAACTTAGTTTAATTGACAATGCAAATTGCTGGTGAGTTTTAACTGACATATTTCTTGTTTTGATCTAATCTGACAATGAAGCAAATACAATTTGCACAATTTGACTGATTTTACTGCTTTATTTTTAGATATTTATATTTTGATGTGTTCTTGGTTTGATTTTTATACTACGTGTTTCAATGTTCATTCTATTTTTATTTTAAAGGATGTTGACGATGACAAAATCAGCAAACACCTGGAGACAAAACCTATGGTACCGCCACATATTGTTGTCTTTAAAATGCTGGAATAATCACAGGGATTTACATTGTTGGAGACACTATCACTGTGAAATGCCAGGGCAGCAGTGTGACATCAGCACTTACCCAGTTGTTGGCTTTGTACTATGTCTTCGACATAGATTACCCAAAGTGTTACGCCATGCTCCTAGGACTGCTTCAAATTTTTGTCATGAATGAGCCATTCACTTATGATACATCCAAGAAATTTAAATTTTTCTCAAAGAAATTTAGATCTGTTTATGACTCTTTAGAGTAAATATTGATTGAGGCGTAAAATACATATTGTTTGTTGCCCAAACTGACCCAGGAAATTTGCCACTATTCATGCTATGATATTTTGTTACTTTTCTATATTTTTATGCCCCCGTGACGACAAGTCGGGGGGCATTAAGTTTTACTCATGTCCGTACGTTTGTACGTCCGTACAAATTTTTGTCGCACTTTTCTCAGAAACTGTACAGCAGATTGGTTTGATATTTGGTAGGGTGACTTACCATGATGTACTGTATGTCCTAAGCGATTTTCAGAAGGCTACTTCCTGTTTGCCGATACTTACATATTCGCGGGGGCATCTGTGTCCTATGGACAAATTCTCTCTTTATTTTATTTTGTGGTTGTAATGCATTTTGACAATCAGTTAAATGTTTTTCTTAATGGAGTTAGTTGTAAAAAGTGGTACTTTGAAATTTCTTTTCCAAATGAAAAATAATAATTGACCAATAGCTACCTACCTATATACCAACAATTTACCTTATTAAGTTGGTTTTTGGGAAACAAGCAATTTATTTTAGGCCTAATCCATGTAGATCAGGGCCAAATTTGTTATGAAATACATCATCATGTAGATTGTCATTTTAATGTCACCATCTTGAACTTAAATGTTGAACCTAGGACATTTACCAATGTAGCAAAATTATTTTATCATGTCACTCAAGCTTTTCTGTGTTGTGTAAAATTTTCAGTCTGCCCATTTGTTTGCTCCTCCGTCCAACAAAGTTTACATTTCTGTTAAGCCTGTTTTTGTTGAACTTAATGAATATTCATGTTATATAATAATTTTATACTTGTGCATAAATATTTCTTGTTTTGAATTATTGTATTATATGCAATTAATTACTTTATCATTTACATATACTCAATACATATGTTAAGGTGGGGCATTACCAAATAAAATGAGAAGATTTATTGTAATTGACATTTAATCATTTAAGACTGGATAGTTATTGATAAAAAGCAACTAAATTTTTTAGCAAAAAAAGGTCACTTTTGAAAGCCATCTAGTGCATTTTTTAAACACTTTTTAGTGGATAGTACCCTAATTTACGACGTGCATAATAGTTTTTGCCCTGCCTACCATTTTTTCTTATATATAATTACAATTTTAGGTCTGTATGTCTATAACGTATTCTGTCATTTAAGGTTCAACTTCAAGGATGTCAATCATGATAAAAAAATTTTGTAGCTAATGAAATACAGAATAAGGCATCTGTTTTCTCAACATTTAAAGTCGAGTTGGTATTATCACACCGAAAGTTAATATTTGTGCTTTTAAACAATGTTTTTATTAATATCAGTATTCATGAATGTGCCAAAATGTTTATTTATACATGTGATTTAATCTGATTTTAAGAATGTGCAATTTTTATGCAGTTCAATCATTGTTAGCTGAACTTTCTTCAATCTAGTCCTTATTTTAATGTGTAGCTGTTTAAGATTTTGTTCTGTTTTCCGTATGCTTCTTAAATGATCTGTGCCGTTGAGAAAAAAAATCATAAATGTATATAAAAAGGAGGTGTAACTGTACATCTTTTCTGGAATAGTTTTGATTAAATTTGTTATTTATGCCATACAAAGTTAAATGCTGGAGGTGATTTTTTTAATTGAACTTTATTAAAATGACAATATTAAAAAGGATCAATAAGGTTTTTTTCTGTTCCTCAAATAAGATGAGAGAGGGCCTGAGAACTAAATTAATTTTACATGATCTAGGTTAACCTTTGCTTTCAAGTTGATTTCTTTGATATGAAAAGTTTTTTTTTTTCTGTGCTGCATGCTAAAAGAAATTAATTATATGTTAATTGAGTAATTGGCTGCCTCTTGCTTGTAAATAAATTTCAAATCCTTTTTAAAAATGAGTGTACAATACAAAATCTTTATTTTTTTGGCTTGTGTGAGATTGGGGGGGGGGGGGGGGCAATTTTACATTTTCTGCACCAACAATGATGTAACTTTATCTTTTGAATTTCTTGTTTCTTTTGTTACAATTTGATATTGATAGATTGTGTTATTTCTTCAAAAATTACACATTATTGTTATCAATCATGCCATTGTGTTGCACTTGTTTGTGTTTATAATTTGATCAAAATATTTAATGTTACTTCCATAGTTGTGTCTTGATTTTTGGTTCAAAATTAAATACATAATTGCTAATAATAAACAAGTTGAAAATCAACATTTCTTTTGTTATTTCTCAGCATATCTAGAATATTTTGAACACCTTATCTGGAACACGTGTGTTCCAGATATATACGCATAGTGTTCTAGATTTTAACACTTTTATTCTTGAACACAGTCCTAGCGTTCCAGAAGTGTTACAAGCCTTTGCACATGTAAGTGTGTTCAATTTTGCTCACATGGACATGTTCCAGATTTTAACACATATGTTCAAAAGATACACACATAGCGTTCCACCCTTGAACACTAAGCATTCAAGACATGCACACATGGGGTTCCAGGAATAAACACATGGTGTTCGAGATTTGTACACATAGCATTCCAAAACTGCACACATGGTGTTAAATAATTGAACACACATGTTAAGATTAAGAACACATTTACACGTTCCAGAAGTGTTACAAAAGAGTGTCCAAGAAGTGTTCTAAATCTTAACACCTACATTTACAGTGTAGATACACATGTACATCTGGGAACATTTACATGAAAAATTATTTTTTATAAACAGAATTATGTGTTAGAACTACTAATTTAGCTTTAAAAAATTAAATATGTATTCTGATATTTTAATTTCGGATGAAGAATTTACTTGTATATCAAAACACCTCTTAAATAATTGGTTACTCTGAATTATGCAGATATATATATATATATATATGCATCTGTGGTGACGGTCGTTGTATGACATGTGATCACATACAACACACCCGACACTTCACTAGCACATCAAATGGCAAACAATTTGACATCCATGTCAATTTGAATTGCAAAGGAGAGAACAGCATATACCTTTTACAGTGTGGTATATGCAATCTCCAGTATGTTGGTGAATCTGTGCAACGATTCAGCAAACGAATGAACGGGCACAAGATGCAAACCCAACTCACCCCTTAATAGGCACCTAAGTACGCACGGCACTGCAATAGCTGAAATTTTTAATAAACTCAGGGTGACCCTAATAGACCATAACCCAAGGTGGACAAACAGAGAACAGAGAAAGAAAGTTTTTGGATAAAAACATTGGGAACATCATTTCCGAAGGTAATTAATGAAAAATTATAGGACCTTAGACCAGATACAACCATGGTCGCCAAATATTCATGTATAATTACGTGTCGTTTTATTTATTTTAAAACTGCTTTTTGTATATATTTTGATTGTAACGGTATAAATAGTATTGTGTAATTTCCCTTCGGTAGGTGGGGGTTACAGGGTTTACCCTGGGGCAATGTGTAAATGCAATGTTACCTGATCGTTATTCTAGTACGGCTGATAAGGACGATGGCGTCTCTTCTTCTGCTCATTACGTCACAGCTTCTTGTGGTGGCGGGAAACCTCTCGTGTCTCTCGGCCTTCTTCACTCCACCAATGGTTGGTCACTGGAACACCCCCGAGATGCCCCGGACAAGAGATAGGGTCTGAACAATCACCCATAAACAGGGAAGTGCCTAATTTCACCACACCCCCCTCCGTTTTCTTAGGCACGGGACCCCTGTTCCGTTCAACTGAGGACACCTAGCCTACTACTCCCCGTAACCATGGGACTGAACTAGGCGAACCTTCACTTCACATAATATGTAAAATACACTGAGGCCATCTCCTTCCTCATTACCCAACAGCCAGCACCAACCAAGTCCTCGCCACAAGACATGTCCAATACTCTGACACAACGACACTGCGAAAACACCACAAGAACCAAGACTAATAAATTCATTTTCACAAAAATCACATGGAACCAATTCATTACCCTTCTCCTAATTTCTAATTCTCTACTCTACTATTTACAAAAAAGTCCATGTAAAAAACACCCATCTGAGGATGGGACACACAGCAGGACGCTCCTCCCTGGAGTTGAACATATTTACATCCATCCTGCTGGTGACGGCCAATGGTGAAAATCCCGCATTCTAGCTGGGTATGCTGTCAGCGCTGTCCTGGGTTCTTCACACCCATGGTGCCTCCCAGGTCCTCACTATCTCCCTCTTTTCAGCGGGAAGCCGGGAGACCAGCACCATCATCACACGCCAGTAAGCCAGGGTGGCTTCACTGGTGATGGGGTGCAGCCCAAAGTAGTCGGGCACTTTCCAGCCCATCTCCCGGCACAGGGCTCTCAATTGGGGCACATCTGCCTTGTCTATCTTTGAGGCTTTCGGTATGCCCCCGTGCCTGTTGACCAGCTCCATTAGGTCTGATATGGAGGCCTTGTCCCCACAGAAAAAATGGGTTAGGTACCTCAGCAGGCATCCGATTTCCCGTTGAAATGCCCGGGATGCCATCTGCGGCTCACTCTGTCTATCTGTCAACAGGCTGGGCAGGTGTTCACACACCACATGGCGCCTCAGCCCTCTCGTTCGTAGTCCGCATCCCGGGATCACGCAGGGGGAGCTGTCGTGGTTGTTGTATGCCCTGGGCTTGGGCGCAACAGACAACACTGGAGCAGGGCCCTTGTCCACCACCTGCCCCAGTTTGTAGGTGGCTTGCTTCCCCCGACTTCCCGTCTGCGCCGGGGACCTCATCTGGGGGGCTGGCTTATCCTGCCTCCCAGACTGTGCTGGGGCCTCATCCGGCACGATGCCCAACACCACCTCCTCATACTCTGGCTCCCCAGGTGTCTCCGTCTGGGTGGCCACCTCCTTTGGCCCGTCTGTCTGGAGCCCAATTGTCTGGGTAGCCCTGGCTACCATCCAGTCCTCTGGGGTCTGCGTACCCACGCTCCTGGTGTCCGGGGGGACGAGAACCCTCCTGGGTGAGGGAGGGGAGATTGTGACCCCTCTCCCTCTTGTCGCTCCTAATTCCTCCCCTCTGCCGACGCCCATGTACAGGGTATTTCTCACCACGCCTCCTCTGCATCGGTACATCCTGCAACATAAAAGGAGACCATTAGAGACCTTCAAACAATAAAAACCTGTCCGTGACAACTGACTAACCCCTCAGTGGTGGTGCCACGCCCCGACCACCGAGTCCCTAACACTGCTGAACTTGTTCTCCTGTCTCCCCCCTCTTTCCTCGAGGGGAGGTCCTCCTCCCGACCACTTGACAGTTGGGACACTTATATGTGTCCAATTCCTCGGCCTCCAATGCCGACAAGTTCACACATGTTAAATGGTACCACTCCTTACAAGTGTCACACTGTACCATTGTTTCTCCAGTGTCCGGACCTCTACAAATACAGTACTTTTTGTCCTTCTTAGTTTGAGAAGTCTCCTCTGTTAAAATGTTTTCTCCTTGTAGGAGTCGCTGTTGAGCTTTCTCCAGCCATGCAGGGATTTTCCTGTCCCTACACGCTTTTAATCTGTCGTGATTCGTATTAAACACCACTCTTTGGAGTTTAACTTTGTACACATACGGGGTGATCACCTGTACTACTATCCCAGGTCCCTTCCACGGACTACTCAGTTTCTTGTTTTTCCCTACTATTTGTGCTGTATCTAGCACATAAACTAAATCTCCGATCTTATATTGGTGTTCCAAGATTTTAATGTCATAATCTCGTTTCATCCTGTTCTGGGTCGTATTAAGAGTATTCCTCGCAATTTCGTGAGATTTACGGATAGCAGTTTCCAAACTTGCTATGTATTGATCACCTCCTGTGTATTGTTTTTCTTGTCCATGGGAAAACATAAGTTCTGCTGGTTGATTTGTTTCCCTGCCTAACATGAGCCTGTTAGGTGTAAATCCTGTGTTTCTGTTCACAGATGAACGTAAAGCTCCTGCTAGCTGAGCAATGTGCTCGTCCCAATTGTCCTGGGAACCGTCCACAAAACATCGAACGGCGTCCATGAGGACTCTGTTTTTCCTTTCAACCTGACCATTCGCTGATGGTCTGTAAGGCGTTGTCCTAGCCTTGTGTATTCTCAGGAGTTCACACACTGATTTGAAGTTTCTCCCTTGATCTGTGAAGATCTGAAATGGATATCCGAACCGGGTGAAAAATTCATTAATGGCTGCTCTAGCCGTTACTTCCGCTGTCTGGGACGGTAGGGGAATGCACTCTGTCCATTTCGTGAACTGATCTACCATCATAAGAATGTATTCGTTCCCATTCTTAGTCTTTGGCAGTGGTCCCATGAAATCTAAGTGTACACGTTCCATCGGTGCACCCGCATGATAGGGTGTCATTTTACACTTAGCATGTCTATTTGGTTTCTTATTCTTGCTACATATGTCGCATGTTACTACAAAGTTTCTAATTTCCTTTGACATATTGTACCAATGGTATTTGTCTTTGATTTTGACCATTGTACGCTCCGTTCCTTGATGACCAGCTGACGGTAACTCGTGACAAAGAGTTAGCACTTCCTCCCTCAGGCTAGCAGGGACAACTAACCTAGTTCCTGCTCCCTCCTTCTTGGGAATGTTTCTCAATATTCCCTGGTCATCCAAGTAGAACATTGACTTGTTTATATAGTAGTTTTTAGCTGCTGGTGATGCTAAGAATAAGATATTTCCTGCTGGTTCTTTGCTGTCTCTTAACCAGTTTAGAATGATTGTCAAATCCGGGTCCTCAGACTGAGCATGTTTTATTTCTTCACTTGTGAATCCACTTGTTAACAATCCTCCTTCCTGTGACACGGCCGTCACTGTACAATAATTGTCACTCTCTGTCAAAATCACTGGTGGGGTACCAGAGCATATGTCCATGCTTGTAGTGAACAATATATTGTCCACAGTACGTTCCTGTGTAGTGTCACTTTTCAACGGTGTGCTAGATTGTTCATCAACACTGAATAATGTTATCATTGCAACGGCAATGTCCTGAATGGGCTTATCCCTGCATTTCCTGTTTCTTGTCAGGGATACTGCCTCATCAACTTCATACATAAATTTGTTCCAAGTACGGTGTGCTTTCTCACACTTTGTACAACCTCCGCAAGGTAAATCTGATAACTCCAGTTCTGCCTGGAAACCCGGGCATGGTACCTCACTCTCTCCTATCCGTGAAAGTCCATCCGCATTTCCGTGGAGTCTACCTGGACGGTGCTTGATGTTCATGTCATACTGGCTGAGTTCTTCCATCCACCTTGCCAGTTGACCTAACGTATATGGTTGCTGTTGTTGACTCGGTCGGTCGATAGTTGACTGTTGTTGATGTGGTCTATCAACAATTATGTTATGTTGAGGTTGTTGAGATTGTTGACTTGTTCGGTCAACAAATAAGTAATGTTGAAACGGTTGTTGACTTTTTCGGTCAACCATGGTATGTTGTTGAAGTTCAAGTTCACGACTTGGTCGGTCACCAAGTACGGGTTGGAACGTTTGTTGAATATGACTTGGTCCGTCAACTAGTAGTTGTTCCTGTTGAACCTGTTGAGGTTGACTTGGTCGGTCAACAAGTATTTGTTGTTGTTGCCATGGTTCGAGTTTCTGGTATGGTTGTTCAGCGAACAAGTGCGGTTGGAATGTTTGTTGACACGGTCTGTCAACAGTTTTCTGTTGTTGAAGATGTTCAAGTTGACGACTTGGTTGATCATCAAGTGTGTTATACTGTTGGTTCGGTCTACCAACAAGTGGTGTGGATGTGTATGGTTGTTCAACTTTATCATGGTGATAGTCTTGGAAGTGTGTTTTGTACGAATTGTCAGTGTCCGTTAGAATTTCCTGTTTAATGACATTGTGAGTCGTTCCACCAGGTTGCCTGTGTAAAGCTAGCAATGCATCAGCGCAATCACGCTCAGCTTTTTCCAACGTGTTATACAAATCAGCACAGTCCCTATCAACCTGTGTTAAATCAACACGATCTGGCCATATCACAGATTCAAAAAACTCAGGGCTGGGCCTGAAGTATGGAATTCTACAAACAATTTCCCTAGTGATACAAATATTATTGTCCTGTAATTTTAACAGATGTTGAGCAGTGGCCTTTCCCACGCCTGGGAGTAACAATAACTGCTCATAGTCGCAATCATTTATATCAACCTTCCTAAACAAAACGCCTTTCTTGTGTGCCATTGACATTTAATATTTACCAGTTACTTCTTGGGGGAAAAAACAATTGGACACCGCAGAAATTCACTCAGTGGTACGATATAGCCTAACGCTATGTAAAATCAATCGCTATTCAATTCTATTTACAACTACAAAATGTAAACAAATGACTGACCTGATTTCTGCTCCAAGTACACAGTGGTGTGTTCCGAAAGTCCAATTTCCGGTTGGCCTTCACCTTACCCAAAGGTTTACAAGACCCAACAATGGCGGGAAATAACCACGTGAAACGTGTCGTGTGCTACACACGCTTCAATAAACAATTGTCCAATAACCCCAAAATAACTATCAAGAATGTAACCAAACTACAATGCAGTTGTCACGGAACTCCTATTACATATGAAAACGAAAGTTTCACTGATATAACTTTCCCGAAAAGTTCCAAGCCCCTGCTTTTCCCAAAAAATCCCCAACAGGGCACCCTGACCTGCCCGCTTCAAAATGGGAATCAAGCCCTAAATCGCTTCGATTTCCACCCAAATTGTCCAAAATATCCTCGTCGCCACTATTGTGTAATTTCCCTTCGGTAGGTGGGGGTTACAGGGTTTACACTGGGGCAATGTGTAAATGCAATGTTACCTGATCGTTATTATAGTACGGCTGATAAGGACGATGGCGTCTCTTCTTCTGCTCATTACGTCACAGCTTCTTGTGGTGGCGGGAAACCTCTCGTGTCTCTCGGCCTTCTTCACTCCACCAATGGTTGGTCACTGGAACACCCCCGAGATGCCCCGGACAAGAGATAGGGTCTGAACAATCACCCATAAACAGGGAAGTGCCTAATTTCACCACAATAGTGCTACATATTTATACACCTGTACATACTTGTAATAGCACTAACAAAAATTTTTTTTCGTTTGTTACTAGATTTAGTATACATCACATACGTATATCGACAAAAACTTTTTACTTGTTATTGTCATTCGTTGTAAAAAACACTGACGAAGCCTGTTGGTCAGGCGAAATATTTGTGCAATTTTTTAAAGTGTAAACCTTTGTTTTCGCTTTAATTATATATCTAGATGTTGTTGTACATATTTTTAAACGAATATATTATTATTTTAGTCTGTACAGCATCCTTATCTACCGTAACGATCCAACATCCCGTACGGGTCCTACTAAACGCAGAGAAGTAATAAAAAAAATGATTTATTCGATTAAATAAAGGTTTATTATATACATGTATATATATTTGTTATATTTTGTATAAATTTATCAAAATTGACAAAAATACAACCTTATTTCTATATAATTCGTCTGTGAATGGACAATTTCGAGCAGGTCGACGATGTTTACATAGGTTGTAATGGCTGGCAGTAGAGAGAAGTAACTGTATAATGTATCACACATGATGTTAATTATGTGATAAATATGATTCTGAACAATTTTATCACAAAGAACACTTTTCTGTGAATTTTTTTTTATTAAAACCATAATAAAGAGTGATTTCATAGTAAGTAAACCAAGTGTACATTCTCGTACATTGTGTAAACAAATGTGCATATAATTACACCACGATTACCGGTTAAATTCCGGATTGGCAGTTCATATTGGACAACCATTCAACAATTAAATTATATAATGGAAGAGCCCCCACGCCACGTCAAGGCTATGAACTATGTGGAGGTGGGCCCATTAATTTTTAAAACTAGTTATTGTGACCCCCCATTTTATTTGAAATTTTTAAATTATATTTTTAAGTGACCCCCAAAATTTAAGACTGATATGTGAGTATTTAGTTTAAGTAGTTAAACCGTCAGAATTGTCTGTGATTCTCCTGTCTTGCAGGCGAAACACAATTCAATGTACGTCAAGTCACACAGTCCCCTAAATTTTTTATCATTATAGTCTTTGTGATTCTCCTGTCTTGCAGGCGAAACACTATAATTTAAAATATTAAATTTTACATCTCATTCTTTAAAACATTATTAAATGGGGTTTTAAATATGGCAAATAAAATAATAAATTTATAAATTAATTTAATATTAATAATGAGTTTTTTTTAAAATTAAAATTAAACCTTACATTTTTTATTTGGAGCAGTAACTGTCTTGCAGTTTTTACTACGTTTTCGTTGCCCCGGTTTTTTTGGCAACTCTACCTACCTCTGGTATGGTCAAATGACCACCAGTAGATGTCAAAGAACTGGACGTCTTTTGCTTAAAATTTGCCAATTTTAAAAGACGCTTTGACCTTTGATCAGGGGTAAGTTGCGTCCATGTCTCGTGTGAGACTTTAAGGACGGATGCCTGCTGCGACAAGATGTATTTGCCACTGTCAGACAAGGCACCCCTAACGTCTCGAGTCTGGTCCTGCTCGAGTACAAACACCTGTTTAACTAAGTCAGGTACCTTAAGGACTACCCAGTCAGTTGTTGTAAGACTCGTTGCAGTATACCAGAGTCGAGGCAAATGAGGGTGACGTAGCCGAGGCTTGAACACGAATGTGTCCAAGTTGGGGAGTAACCTGTCTCGCAGATATGCCACATCTGGATAAGAGGAGGTCAGTTCAGCACGAATCTCGTCGAACGTGACCTGGTCCTCTGAAGACAGAATGCCTGTTTCCCCAAAAAGCTTGCTGATAATTTTGGTAACCTCAGGCTGAGGTAGTAACTTACCAAGATTATCAATTGTGTTGTCCTTTAAGTACTTTACAGGTGTGCCAAGTGGTGGAAATTGTTCATGGTCATCAATGTTGATGACTGAACATTCAACAGTATGCGGGATAAGTGGGACAAAATGACATGGCTTCCAGAAAGAGCCAATGATGTGGGCCCCCGACCACATGATAGTAATATCATGTCTAGACCTGGATCCCCTGGGTTTAAAAACAGTATTAAGGATCTTAATGTTGTAGTCACAGGGGCCATTGACAACTGGATAAACGGACTTAATGGGCTTGCCAATAACAGTACTGGCAGCATGCATAGTCCAAGCACATGAATAGCTACCCGTCTGGGCACAATGACAAATGGCATCAGCTATTGATGGACTGATGTCCGGTATGCTGGATTTGGCATGCATGCGTTCATAAAACATAGCATGGTCAAATAATTCGAAGAATGTCTTTAATCTTATTTCAGATGAAGCATTCTCATGGCCAAATAATACCAAAGAAATGGCATTGAATAAACAATTACCATTACCGGTAACTACCATAGGAGTCGAACCAGTCCACTGTTGACCAAGCAACTTAGTGGCTGCCAAATCTTGTACTAAACCTGTGCAAGTACAAGATTTTGAAATCACAACTTTCGGCTCGGATCTTAAAAAGATACGTTCGAGCCGAACAGTATCGTCAAATACATCTTGACTAACTGTAGACAAACGCTGCAAGGCGTTGTCAAAGTTGTAAGTTGCTACATTGCCATAAAGACAATGGTGACAAATATAAGACAGGGTTGTCTTATTTAAGAATAAATATTCCTGGTGAGATAAGTTCTCACATAAATAGTGAAACCACCTATTGCATGTATCACATGCAATGGCTCTGTCAGAAGAGCAGTCACTTTTACAAACACCGCACGGATAGATATCCATGCTGAATGTCAAATAAAAAAAATTAAATTAAAAAAATACTTAAAATGAATAAACGAAAAGGTTTAGGACTAAATATTTACAGAAAGAACAATTAAGCACTAAAGCAGAACTAAAACAAAATATGTACACACAAAATGAAGCACTATAATTATTTACAGTAAAAAGTAATTTTGAAAGCCGAATTTATCCAGTGATTAAATAATATCTATAAAATAGTTATAAAACCACAATGAAAGCCAAAATATCTTCTGACGTTTAAAAAAAATTTCTGAATATTTATGATGAACTGACCAAGCTGAACTGTAATTTTGAGAAAATAAATTAGTTTTGAGTTCAACTCGAACATCTCGACATGTTGTTTTATATAAACACGACGGTCGTTTGATCCCCTCGTAATTGTTTGACACCTCTGTTAATTAATTTGAATTACATTGTTGTTGTCACACGCTTGCTTCTGTATTCAGATATCACAATCCAATTAACATAACTTTCCCTGATTGAACAAAATAAGGCACAATGATCAATTATTCTCAATAGGGTCGTCAAAAAAAATTGTTAGTTTAATAAATGACAAGATTAAAGAAATTTTCCGCATTTTGTTTAGACTACCGTTCAAAAGCTCAAATTTCTTCATGAGTCAATTTAAAATTATTTTCTTTTATCTTTATTTCTTTACTGACTATGAGAAGAAATGTACTGCGATTAAAAAGAAGTGGAAATACGAATACTCAGCGAACGTAATCTTACTTTTGCATTTTTTAAATAATATAATCATATGTTTGACCATTTTTATAACATTTTATGCAATATAAAAGAATATAACATAATATATCAGAAACTGTGTCATGCCGTACATTACACAGATCCACTCCCGAAACCACCAGGAATTTACTGTTCAGCTTCGTCAATCGCCATATTGAATTTACATAGAACATCGAACAAATTTGGATGAAATAAAGTCGGTTATGATAAATCTGAGTTCGTTAAATATGTTAAAGCTTATTTAACATAATAAATTGTTTATGAAAAAACTTATTGGATAAATTTATTAAAGATAAATGAACCATTATTTATGTTTCTCTCGTACTTCTTTCCACTTACATGGTATGTAAACATCGTCAAACTGCTCGAAATTGTCAAATAAATGACAAATTATGTAAAGATATGGTCTTCTTTATGTTTATGTCGACAAAATATAACATATATATGATAAACCTTTATTTAATCGAATAAATCATTTTTTTATTACTTCTCTGCGTTTAGTATGACCGTCCCGTACGAACAATTGTTGACTAGTTCTTTAGAGGAATTATATATATATATATATATATTAGAGCATAATAAAACCAATAGTGACATTATTATATTGCCCAGGAACATACTAGTAATAAAACTCCAATGATCAACACCATTTTTGCTTGCCTAATGTAAATCTTTTTCTTCCCCCCTTTTTTTTGATGGTATCCGTCCCTGATGGCTTTCTGAAGAAAAAAAATTATACATGCATATGAACCGTACAAAATAAAACATGACACTTACGTAAGAAACAAAAACTTCACGGAAAGTGCATTATACATCACTAAATCAACTTATAAAAGGCAATAAAAAGGTGAGTTTCAATTTTAAGTTTGCCTTTTCAATCTATTTGTATGCTCTGTCCTTGTCGTCAAAACTCTCAAAACTTTTTTTTCCATTCCCTTTTATGAAATTTTGTTTAAGTTTAATCTATCTGGTGTATTTATTTATTTATTTTCTTTAGTTCAACCTCGGTACAATTATTCTGAATTGAAGAAAAAGTGATGTAACATAAGTTACATCGCATGACATTTGATATTTAATCCATCAGATTAAAAAATTTCAAACCATGTATGAATTTGGATTTGAATTAGTGAATACATTGAACGTTAAACAATTGTTCATGTATGTAGCTTATCATTCTGTGCTTGTGTAAGATGAAATTTGAAGGTTCAGAAAGGAAACTACATTTACTAAATTTAAAGTGGTTGGTGATTGTACAAATAAATTTAAACATTCTTAGATAATTTTCTTAGATAATTTATTTGTCGTTATGGTAAGATACTTAAGTAACATGTGACGTTCATTAATTATTCTCTTAGAAATATGCAAACATATTACAAACATGTATGCTTTGAAAGTTTATTTGTCCCTATAGCAACATCTGAAGTTTATTAATTTAATTATTTTCTTAGATGTGTGTTAACATATTACAAACCCATTGAACAAGCAAACATTAAGTATTCATCATAGCATGTAGTTAATATTAACATATGATATAAATTATCCATAAGCACTATACATGTGTACATTTATACAAAGGTAGTTTATGCGAACAGTTTAAGGTTTCTTCGACATTTTTTTGTCATTGGCTGGAAGGAAATGCATGTAATTTAGCATATCATTTCATATTTGTTCCTATAACTGTTAGAATCAATCTAATTAGTTGTTATCTATCTGTTAGAATCAATCTAATTAGTTGTTATCTATCTATCTCGCGTGTTGTTTATTTCATTTCGTGTGTAACAAGCAGAGAATTTCAAAATAGCCAATAAATGACCAGTAGATGTATACTACTAGTATTATTACTAGCCAATAAATGACGAGTAGATGTATACTACTAGTATTATTACTAGCCAATAAATGACGAGTAGATGTATACTACTAGTATTATTACTAGCCAATAAATGACAAGTAGATGTATACTACTAGTATTATTACTAACTACACGGAACATTTAATTTAAGGATGTTAACTAATAATAAAAGAGGATGTTAACTAATAATAAAAGTAATTAACTTTTAGCTTTGATGATTTAACTTACATTTTCTTGCTAAATTTGAGAGCCGTATAAACTTTTTTAAGTTAAAAAAAAATATTAAACCGAGCGTCTGATTTTGTTAACGTTTTACATTTATTCAAGCTGCAGAACAGAAAGGGCATATAATTAATTTTATTTTTAGATGTTGGTCAGGAAGTACCCCTCTCGTGATAACCCCTAGCAAGAAAGTTGGAAAAAAGCATTTTATTCACATAAGTTTTTAAAAAATAAAATGGTGACATTATCTTTTTAGCCCTGAATATGACAGAAACCAATATGATATACATTATTAATTTCATTTTATTTGGTTTCATTTTTGGTGGCATCTTTCCAATGCTTAGGCAGTCCACTGTCTTGCTTTTGCTCAGATAACATGTGTTAAAGACGTTCGTTTTCCGCTCGTGCTGGATCTATAGACGCAGCACATGATCGCTTGCATTCCACATCTATTTTCGAAAGCTTTGTTCAACATTTTCTAGTTTATCTGATCGAGTTTTTTCAAGCCGATTTATCATTGAGGCAGGGTCAGAGTTCATTAGCTCAGTTTTCGTAGGTTGTGAGCCTGGAGCTTTGCTTTGTGAAGTTTGTTAACTTTGTCAGATGTGAACATGTCGAAGTCATGTCTTCAACTTCAATCGAGTGACTTCTGTGTCTCGTGAAGTAATTATGGATTGATGAATCTGTCAGTCCCTTTTGGCTCGGTTTATCTTTAATTTCGGGGTGGGGGGGGGGGGGGGGCATTCCGTACACTGTTCATGAAGGGTTACAGTTTTGTAACCTTTAGCTTTCGACCTTAGGGGAGATCCTCTCGTTGGGGGGTGTAGTGGGTAACGTGTTTGGAGAGTGCCTCGCTCCTTGCACGATAAAGACCCCTTTTGTAGATTTCGAAAAAGAGTAGGCTCATAGCCGCTACAAAAGGCTAAATTTTCCGCCCCTACCTAAAACACCATACTTTTCCAGTCAACATTGTACTCCCTGTGACCCATCCCACCCCATTTGCCGTTTATTTATTGTTTGTTAACTTGTTCCCGTCCTGAATATAGCTGAAATACTGCTCGCTGGACGTAAAGCAGACATCCAATCAATCGATTGTCTTATTAGGGTTAAATGTGTAATTATTCCAAAAGCCTTTATTAGTATCCAGGCAAGGAAATTAAAAAAAAACTTTCAAGATGTGTGCATTTAGTAGTAACAAGAAAACAACTATTTTCCTGGGAAAATACAAAGAAAGAGAGCAGGGATTCTGAAATGTCGGACTGTAATTTGGTCATTCAGACGAAGTCGGAAAGGAATTTTCAATAAGTAAAGATGAGATGAAAATAGATGAGAACTTACCAAATAGAAATGTGAGAAAGTTATTGGATACCAAGATATCCAACATTTTAAGAAAAAAAACGGTCTTGGTTTCCTGCAACCGCAAGTTAATCTCTGGTTGACCGTCAATTCAAAGATGCAGATTCTGGTTTAAGGGAGAAGTGTCCCGTCTTAGTGTGTCATCCATGGATAGGAGTTGTGTGCTGCCTGGGTATACTGTCTTGTCTAAAATATGGTTATGATAACCTACAACAGTGCACAGTATCATAGAAGTCTATCGTATTTTCATTTGATTATAAAACTGCAAACTGTGAACATGAAAAAAATTCCGAATCAATAAATGTATGTCAATATATCCTAATCATTTAAAATTTTGTATGCAATTATTATTACTTGTTTCCTTTTATATTTTGCCTATTGTAGGCCTATATATAAATACATTTAATGGTACAATGACTGCAAGTTGTCTTGGCATTCTGCAGTACCTGGTTCTGTTCTTTGGCAAGACCAGGGACGTCACTAACCATATGCAAGACGCCCACCTGGCCTATTCCCCTAATGTTGAATGTAGCATTGAAAATTGGTTGTCCCTTAGCAAGTTCCTCTAAATCATTAATCACACATTGTATTCATTTAATTTTTTGGTTGGAAAAGGACCTGCAAATAAAATGATATTTGGAGCTTGATAATTTGTTCAATCGAAACATGTATCCTATAAGCTATCACGACTGAGAATATGTCGATACGATTCTGCGCCAGGAAGCTATTTTTGTAATACTATTAGTACAGTGTGTAATGACGTATTGTTTGATGACAAAGGTTATTCAAAAATACAGCTTCCTTTCGATCTGAAAAGACCACCATACTATACATTGCACCAATTTCGGAACCGAAATGAGTGATAATACGATAATAATATACCAGTTCTACGGTACATCGTCACATTTCATGAATGGTCAATATGTTATTTGTGTGGTATGCAACATACCTACACACTTTTCATCCCCAATATCCTATCACCCACTCGACCCGATTTGCCAAGAATTCGTTATCTGGAATTATGCCGTGTAATGGTGTTGTACAATCTTAGTTGTGAACCCTTGTGTGATGATGTTGTGATTAAATCCATCGCTGCAGTAAGAAAGGTCTACAACATTATTTTCCATGGCGTTCTGGAAATTATTCAAGGCTGGTGACAGGTCGTTGACAAATCTGTGAAGAGGTTTGGTTTATGTTTTTTTGTAAACATAGTAAGAGCAAAGATCTTTTTTCTGTTGCTGAAGCCTTTGACCAATCGGGATATTGCAATACCTGAAACGAGTGTACCACATAAACCTGCATGATTTAACGAGCACATGGACACGTTCACCCCCGTTCATGTCACTCATTTTTTAAAAATATTTTTGTTTTGTCTATTCTGTTTAAACATACTATTGAATACTTTTCTGTATTTTTATTATTTGATTCTTTCTCCCTGAAGCATTCAGTATTATATTATATAAACAACATAATTACTCGCCGAGCCATGCGTGACTTTGAACCTTTTGATGCATTGCATTAATCTAATTAAAATTTATATCCTTTTTGTTATTGTCGCAATGAAGATATAAAGTAATTCCGTTCAGGTCATATTTTGGTGACCCTTGTTTACGCATGAATAATGATTGTCTAAGAGATTTGCATAACCAATAAAATTGCAGCTTTTATTGAGCTTCTGGAGGAAGAGACTTCACTTCAGTTGTTGCAAGGAAGGGATGTAGTTATTGATACAACAGACACTGTTGTGGGAAAGTTTTTCTGAATTTTATTTGGCTCTTGTGTTGTAGAAGACCTTAAAAGTGTTTTAAATTAGTAATTAGAGAGGTCATCAGGTGATGTCAAATTATATTTTCTCTGCACAGTACTTCTGGCAATGCTCAACTCATTTTGCATCAGTTACCACTTTCAATACTGGGACGGTTCCCAGTGCTCAACCCACAGATCAGCCCAGCGCGTCCCCGGCTGGCGGATAGGGGAGACCCTCTTGTTTGGGGATTGTCACGTCATAATACGGAAAGCCTGGCCGCTGACAATAGTGGGTAACGTGTTTGGTAGAGTGCCACGCTCCTTGCACGATAAAGATCCCTTTTGTAGATTTCGAAAAAGAGTAGCAGCGGTCGCGCTAGGTTAGAAAAATTGTGCGTGTAAAAAACGCACTGACACTTTTATTGCGTGCCAGTTATGAAAATTTGCGTGAAATGCATTATGTATATAGTTTGGCTTAAATGGCTATTAGCTTGTGTTTTAGGTAATTGTAGAGTGCATTTATCCACAAACAATGACGATCTCACCGTTTTAAAGCATTTGCGTGATTAGAAATCAATATTTAAAGATAAACTTTCGAAAAGATCGATCATTCATTTTTTGTAAAAACTATTCTAGTGTCAAGGTCTTGAAACAGAATAAATGGATTTGATTGGTCGATCCTTGGTTATTTAGAGGGGCCAGCTGAAAGTAATTTACGATTACTGAAAGCTTGGCAAATCAGCAAGTTTGAAATCATTTTAATATGTGAGAAAATACATGATTTTATTGGTTTTGATTTTATTTGACAATTGTGTTTTTTATCGAAGATTATTTACATCCCATATGAAGAAACTGTTAAAACATACACATTTATTTCATTTCGATTTTTTAGCCGGTGGTTCATTGCTTTGAGATGATCCCTCTGATTCGATTGTTCTATTTATATCCGAATTAGATGTAGTATTTTTGGATGCACTGTTTTTCAAAAAGTCTTTAAGTGACCTTTGGGATGACTTTGATGCCATGTTTTCTGAAAGTCTTTGACCGGAAATTACGTAAAACAATTAAAAAAATTTTAAACGGGTATGAAATGATTAATTTCCGTACAATGTGGGGAAAATAGGTACCAAAATTGCGTTCACACATTAAAATAATTTGCGTGCCGATAACGCATGGGTCATGAAATTTTGCGTGGGCACCAAAATTTTTGCGTGAAAAACGCAAATATTCGCGTTAACGCGACCGCTGAGTAGGCTCATTGTAGCCGCTACAAAAGGCTTAATTCTCCGACCCTACCCAATACTCCGTACTTTTCCAGTGGCAGTCAAAATTTTGTTCCCTGCGTCTCTTCCGACCCCTTTTTTAATTGATGTATTGTTTGTTAACTTGTTCCCGTCCTAAATACAGCTGAACTACTGCTCGCTGGACGTAAAGCAAACATACAATCAATCAATCCATTTTCAATACTTTTATAGCACCTTTTACATACACTATTTGTAGACGATGCGTGCTCTTTAAGTTTCGGATTACCTTTTGTATGTTTTGTATACCTTCAGTTGAGAGTGCATTTTTTTTCTCGAAAAATTTCTTAGTTTTTTTCTGTTGTTACACCTGACGATGGGACTTCACTCTGAATAAATGCAAAACCGCAAAGCACGCATATATTTGATTTGTGATATACACGTCTTGGTGTAATCGACCTTTTTACTACCTTTTCAATACCAACGTTGATGTTTGTTTACATTCCTGATAAACTAGAAATTATAAAAAAAACTTTCCGAGTATAAATTTTGAATAACTAATAAGCGGAACGAGTTTGCTTACCTTACGTAACGACCGGCTAAACTTTGGAATGTCGTCATTTAACTGGTCTTTAAAGACACGTGATGCAAGGTTGCCAGAATATGACCTGAACCGGGTTACTTTAGATCTTTACGGCGACAATAGCAAAAAGGGGGGAGACAAGTGAAGATATAATTTTAATTATTAAATTGCAACTCGTTATTCCTTATGGTTTTATGTTAAATATAAAGGCAGCAATATAAATTAAAAAAAAATCATACACTTTTGTCCGTATTCTTACATGGTTCCATCACGGCAAATCATACACTTTTCTTCATAATTCTTCACATCGACATATAATGTGCTCATTGTGATGAAACACTAGGTCTCGAGTCGGCTGATCTCTAAAATACAGATTTATTTATAACCGGAACTATAAAAATTTACTAGTGCCAGTTTATATGGTTTGATCATCATATAAAACATAAAGCTACCGAGAAAGCGCCTAATTGTTTTCTATATAAATAATATTCATATTTATAACATCGCAACCCACCATAAATACAATTAAACATTTTCTCACATAAAGCGGCAAGCGAACAATAATAATAAGCTTTTAGCTTTTGTGGTTACTTGTTACTTGACTGGAGTTATCAAGATTTAACATATTATCTGTGTTGGTACTAGTACCGGTTATAACCTGTTTATCCATGCAAGTTTCAGAACTCGTACATGTATCTTTAGACACAACGTTATTCTGGCACATGGTGGTACATGCATATGTATCCTCTTCCTCCTCCTGTTCTGTAATCATTGCCACTGGTATAGGCATTTCTTTCTTTGAACTGTTTTTCTTTCTGACAGTACTTGCATAAGGAGAGGAACTTTTCCTCTTTGGTCCCATTCTTTCTGCAAAACATATCCAATTTAGTTTCCAACTTACTAGTATACCCCACGATTGGCTGATAAACATATTCTGTTATATTTGTATTTATATTCAACAGCGAATTTCAGTTCCTGTGTTTCTGTCGGTTGGTTTATAACATTACTAAAATTTACTCCTTTAGGCCAAAGTCTCTAATGAAGCGATGAGTGTGAGATTAGTAATATTAAATTCGAGCATACCAAATACGATAATACATTATTTTACTGTAGTGTCGGTTACTACATTTCCGGTGTTTCTAATTCCATTTATCCATGAAAAATAACATGCAATTCTCTTGATATATAGCAAGACTGAAGACGAAACCTTACCGTGCAACATAACATAACAATATTTTTTCTTTACGAAGTTTAAACCGGAAACGATTAACGCCATACTAGATAAATGACCAGTATCAGTATATTTGAAATTTTTCAGGAGAACAGGCAGAAAATGTAGCCATATAGTTCAGCAAAGTAATATCAATGACATTTGAATATTTAATAATTAAATATACATATTATTTTTTTTAAGTGTAACAGCCTATGAACTTCATAATTTTAAAAACCAGCACATTTAAATAGCATGCTAATGCAAAATGTTTTGTTTCAAATTTAACAGAACTCGCTAACTTTTGTGATTAACATATTCACAACTACAGTTAAACAATAATTCGGAGAACACCCGCATCAACTCTCAAACATAATCCATTTCAAATCATCAATCAATTCCAACATTCATCGGAATTACACAGCTATAACCTAAATTTTAAACATTACAGACCGATTACACAATACTTATAGCCCTGAATTAAATCTAATCTTCTGGTACGATGTTTCCATTTTTAAAAAAAAATTTCCACCCTTGTCTCAATGCTGTTCAAGAAAAAGAAGATGCTGATCAAACAAGTGCGTTGGCACAAACATGCATGTGCATATGTTTTTTTTCAATCATGACTAATAATAATATAAATATCTTTGCTCTCCTCAATAACCGGACTTATCCAATATGAGGATAAGTCATGTTCAATTAAAACACAGAAAACAAATGAAATAAAATGTGATGATTTGCACTTCAGACAAATAAGACATGTGACAATCAAAACTGCCCTTATGAGTGGTTTCATTTAGAGTGTTTGAAACTGACAGTCTTAAACTTCTTAATGGCAAGTGCCCTGGATGTAGCAGATTACCAGATTTTCGATCATATGCTTTTAATTTGACCCCGTGTGGGCC
The DNA here is from genome assembly GCA_944474755.1 of Limnoperna fortunei. NCBI lineage: Eukaryota > Metazoa > Mollusca > Bivalvia > Mytilida > Modiolidae > Limnoperna > Limnoperna fortunei. The sequence continues at coordinate 48,610,334 of OX104123.1, forward strand.
CCGGGGCACAGGAGAATAGGCCCACGGTTTCCTCGGCCTGCAGTAAGAGTCTGCTAACAGAGGCAACACTTGCCGTGTGTTGCGACCCGTGTCGATTACAAAACGGGATTTCAGTAGGCCGGGTAAACGGTCCCGATAACTTACTGAACCTTTACTTTTTCTAGACGGGAAATCGAGTTAGCCCTGACTTCGATGAATCGGCATGTCACGTCTTGCCCTTTGTGAATCATTATCATTTAAGCTACTCTATTACATTTTTCCTTCAAACTGTTCCATGAAATGTATGTACCATTTAATAGACGGCTTCCTTACAGGATTTGCAAAGAAGGCGGTGGCTGAAGGGCAAAGCTTCCTCAGCTTTATAGAGGCGACATGTTTGCCGTGTGTTGCAACCCGTGATGGTGGAGGAAGGGATCCTGGTGGTTGAGAGATCCCTCTCTGCTGCATCCATTAGTGCGGGTCGGCGGGTTTGATTTCAATACACCACTTTGGCCCTGACTTCAACTAGCCGGAAGACCGGATGGACCCGGTTCGGTCAATCGGCTGGTCATGCCGAGCCCTTAACAAGCTTGTCGTCATTTCTCCTGTCACTTGATTATATCTTGTGAATTTCAGTTGCAAAGTTGTTCAGTAACAAGCTGTTAAGAAGGCGGTGGCTCATGGGTCAATCAAGTAGACAGAGTTTCGAACGGTTGTGTCGCCAGGTAACTCGGGCACGAGGCATGCGTTCATTGAGAAATTCGTCTGTTTGAGTACCACCCTTGGAACACCTGATGCTTTCTGCTGGAGATCCGCAGACTCTAGGCATCGCCCATGTTGGCACTCCGTGGCGGGTAGGTGACAAGGGTGGTGAACCGCATTTTTCTAATCATGGCTTCCGAAACACCACCTTTAGCACAAAAAGGTCCAAAAAAAAAGAAAAAATGACTTTCCTCTTGAAGAATTGGTTTTTGAAGAAAATTGGCCTAAATTTATTGTTTTATCTAGACCCAACTAAACCATTGGCCTAAATTTATTGTTTTATCTAGACCCAACTAAACCTTTGGCAAAAGTATCTCCTTTTATCATAAAAAAAGTTATTAAAGGCTGCGCAGGAGACGTTAAAAACGTCACTAAAATGAAATCCGGTTCCCTCCTTATTGAATGTAATAGAAAACACCAGTCTTCAAATTTACTTAAACTTTCGAAAATTGTAGATTTAGAAATATCCAGCTCACCCCACAGAACTCTAAACTCGAGTCAAGGGATTATTCGTTACCGAGGCGAAGACCTCTCAGAATTATCAGACGATGAAATCTGTTTAGAACTAGAGCCTCAGGGTGTTACAAAAGTGAAAAGATTTATTGCTAACAGACAGGATGTTCAGGTAAAACTGAACACCTTTCTTTTGAATTTCAATACACCCACTGTTCCCGAATCCATCAAGATTGGTCTCTACAAAGCTAAAGTCTGCGCATACATTTCCAACCCCGTGCGCTGCTTTAAGTGTCAAAAGTTCGGCCACGGAAAGGGACAGTGTAGAGGTCACCAGATTTGTTTTAAGTGTGCAGAAAACATGAGGGCTTCACCTGCACTAAAACTCCAAAGTGTGCCAATTGTGGTGAAGCTCACATGTCCTCATCCAAGGACTGTCAGCACTTTAAAAAGGAAAAAGAAATTCAAAAAATAAAAACTGTATATATATGTATATATAACTGTATCTGTATATATGCTCATATTATTGTATGAGATAATGTTTTAAAACTAAGGGAGAGATGAACAATTTTGAAAAATGTTAAATAATCAAATTAGTATTACTTTCACGTCCTGAATATAGCTGAAATATTGCTTGCTGGACGTAAAACATCAATCAATCAACTTTTAATTTGTATCACACAGTTACCTGAAATTTAGTACATAATTTTAAAACAAAAAGGGAGAAAAACTGTCGTGGTAACCTGAGCCACCTGATGAGTTCCTTTGGCAGGGACGAAACGGTGTTTGTCCAGTCTGTATGTTGCATGGCAACTGACTTTAAATAAATGTTAATCATATGCAACAGGTAGGCAATTATATGTAATTATTTCACTGTATAATTGTTACATGGTTTTTCATTTACACAACTGTTTTGTCCCTGCCAATGGTTCAGGCCTAAAACATAAATGATTTGGTTTCTAGCTTAATTATAAATGAGTTTTGACAATAAAGTAAAAAAGTGTCATATGTTATACAGCAAATTTAAAAATTCATATTTTAATTCAATCAAATGACACAACAGATTTGCACAAATTTGTCAATGCACACAGCAACCAGGCACTATCTTGTCAATTGTTGGTGTCGACCCATCTGTAGAAATAAAGAAGTCTAAAGGAAGTGTGTCTTGCAGTATTATATACTTATTGCGGACAAGTCCTATAACCCCTCTAGACATAAATGGGCCAGTTTTAGGGTCTTTTCCACTTCTATACGGGAAAAGCTGTGATCGTCCTTTGGTGAATGCTGGTATCAATACCTCACAACTAGCTTGAGCTACACTTTCTGCAATGTCTAATCCTCTATCTGCTAATACCACATCACCATATTCTAGTTAATCTAATAATCCACAGTTAATAGTAGGATGCTCGACCACCATATTCTTGGATGATGTAACATACACTTCCTTGTGGAGATATGCCAATCAAATACTTTGCGGTATTATGATGCTCATACGATGACCATGTTTGAGCTCAAGTTTCCAGATTTGATGGTCTTTCAATAAAAATTTCAAAACAGTCGATAATCACTGCAACTTTTAGTCCGAAATACTAAATGAATTCCATGGGCATAATTACAACCCGTTCATATTTGGTCGGCCAGTACACTATAGGTTGATTTACATGACGTGGATGTACTTTGGAATGATTTTGAGATTGTTCCTTGTGAAGCACTAAATTTATCACACGGGTACTGTGCAGACAAGTTCAGTTTTAATCGTAATAAAACCAAAATTACTTTCTGGAACTTGGACAGATAGCTGTTGGGTCCGATGGTGGTTTGGTTGGTTGATTGATTGATTTGATGTTTGCTGTACGTCCAGCGAGCAGTATTTCAGCTATATTCAGGACGGGAACAAGTTAACAAACAATAAATCAACGGAAAATGGGGGTGGGATGGGTCACAGGGAATACAATTTTGACTGCCACTGGAAAAGTATGGAGTTTTGGGTCGTGGCGGAAATTTAGCCTTTTGTAGCGGCTACAATGAGCCTACTCTTTTTCGAAATCTACAAAAGGGGTCTTTATCGTGTAAAGAGCGTGGCACTCTCCAAACACGTTACCCACTACGGTCCGCGGTCAGGCTTTCCGTATTATGACCTGACAACCCCCCCCCCCCCCCCGACGCATGGAAAGTGATGGCATAAGCTCACATGATTTGATATCTGTCACTGGTTTTGAGTTATTTGCGAAGAACTTTAATTTACCCCTATGTTCTATTTTTTGCCAAGGTGGCCATGTTTTGTTAGTCGAATCAAAAATCCAAACGATAGTTTTGTAGCACATATATGCCAATAAACAACTGTACCAAGTTTTGTTGCAATTTGACTATGGTGTCAGAGGAGTTCACGTTTGAAAAAGTTAATGGACGAACGCCTAGTGATAGCAATAGCTCACATGATCCTTCAGGTCAGGTGAGCTTATACGTTTCTGCATATCTGCATCATATAATGTACATGTGTACTTACCCTTTTCTTCAAAATGGCGGATCTCAAATCCACTAGGATCTCCATCTTGCAAAAAGTTTTGTGAAAAATAATCGATCTTATCTGTGTCTGTGGCATCTATGCGACATTTTCTTTGTGGCCTGGAAAATACAACATACATTAATAAAATATACATAGACATTTAAACTTGTAATTGGCACATTAAGTTCCAACACGACTAGACTTTTCATATTGTATTTGTACTTTCGCATAGGTGAATGTACATACACGTTTAGTAGCCAAGTAACATTATGTGGCGCTACACTGTAAATAATAGAACAACATTGCAACATTATAAATCACTCATGGCGAAATTCGCCAGTCCTAAGGACCTGACCGTCTGTTTTGTTGTAGGTCCATCAAAATTATCGTCGTTTCTGGACCAAATGTCTGGTATCGGTTGAAAAATTGTAATACTTTTCTTTTTTATGGTTTGAAAAACAAAGGACTTCAGTTTTAACAATGTTTACGACAAACGAGGGGAACTTTAGTGCTGGGTACAGAAATTGTCAAGAAACTTGCCACAAATGCGCATATTTATGAGAAATAAAATTATATATATGGTAGCTTCCTTTAGACTTTACTTCATTTCTAAGAGGAATGGTATCTTTTTTTCCTTTTTCTACAAAAATAAATAAACATTTTTTGTAATAAATGCAAGGCCAAAATAAAAGTGTGTTTCCGATTATGCGACCCTACCTAATTGTTCATGCCTACATTTTGTACCTTAACATTTTTATTGCCATTTTTGCAGCACCGTTCAACTTAAATTCCAATCTCCATTTACTCAAGGTATTTAAGATGGTTAAAAAAATTTAATGCCTACCTACCTACAATTATGTACCTGTTTTTTTAGACATCTAACAGGAAGCACACATTTTTGTTTGTTTGACCTAATTCAGTATTCAAATATATGAAGACTGGGCAAACAATGAGCATTCCGGTGCTAAATTAGAGATAATATCAATAAATAATTACATGCATGTATATTCTATGTTAATTTATATCTTTTTCGGGCATATTTTCAAAAATCAAAATAGAAAAAAAAAATTTCAGTAAACCTAGCTCAACCTTGAAAATGAAGTCTGGAAATTTAAGAAGCGGTCTGGAGCTACAACGAGTTAACCCGTTGGGTACAATATTTGGCTGTATATAATGCACTCTTTTTTACACATAAATTATTTTGAAGAGACTTGGGGGGGGGGGGGGGGGCGAATTATATATATCTCCCAATCACTTTTTCCAGATGCAGGTTTAGCCCAAATTCAGGTACCCGATGTCCGTAGCGTTTCAGTTTATTGTTACAATTCATGTCTCAGTTTTATTTTCCAGTATTTTAATGTCAGTAGGGAACAAATTATGTTCTTGTGAAAATTTCTTAATGTCTATTTACAATTTAATTGTCAAACAAACTTCCAGCTAGTATGTAGTGATTTGCATATTCGATTGATATAGGTAACTGACAGTACCGTTTTCACAAGAAGAATTCCAGGTCGCAGGTGGTTCCGTCCTCAGTAGATCCGTCACCTAGTTGATCTAGCCTGTTCTTAGTCGGTCCGTCCCCATTTTAAAATATAATGGAAAGTCTTTTTTTCAAAAACAATTGCATATCATTCGTCATTTCTAGCTCACCTGACCCAAAGGGTCATGTGAGCTATTGCCATCACTTGGCGTCCGTCGTCGTCGTCGTTAACTTTTCTTCAAAAATCTTCTCCTCCAAAACCACTGAAGGGATTGCTTTGAAACTTTGCACACATCATCAGTAAAATGTCCTCTACCAAGTTTGCACCAACCATGGCTGCAGATTAACCAACAAGGCCACCATGGCTAAAAATAGGACGGAAGGGGGGGGGGGGTAAAATACAGTTTTTGGCTTATATTTAAAAAAGTGTAGCAGATACAGGAAAATCGAAGAGACATGCCTTCATCTGCATCAAAAGCTCTACGAAACACTCCATTGGGTTGAAGTTGTGTGATGACTCCTTATAGGAGTTATTGCCCTTTAATTGTCGAAATTTGATTATTTTTGACATTTTTGACTCAAAATCTTAAAAATTATTAGAACTAGAAAAAGAGAAAAAGTTAGCATTGCTTAATTGTTCTGCTCAATGAGGGCTACAAAAATGACTTTAGGGTCAAGACTGTCTGATGAACCATTTAGGAATTATTCTCCTTGAACATTTTTTTATTCAATTTTACTTGATTTTAAAAAATCTTCTCCTCTTTAACCAATGAAAGGACTGCTTTGAAACATTGCACACATCATCTTTAGACGTTCTCTACCAAAATTTTGCAAATCACGACACCTGACTACCTACATAGCTATGTTGGCTTAAAATAGAAAAAATGAAAAGAGGGGGTGGGGGTGGGAGTCGAGAGAGTTTTCGACTGATAGGTAAAAAAGTATTACAGGTACAGCAAATTTGAATTGAACCTCCCTTATCCCTCTAAGCATCAAAAGCTCCTCCTTATCTGAGTTATTTCCCTTAAAAGGTCAAAATTCATGATTTTTGCAGAAGTGTTGGGCAATTCCTTATAGCAACGAAAAGCTGGATAAAAAAGGGTTGTTTGGTTTCAGGTTCAGGTGAGCGATACAGGCTCCTGGGAGCCCCTAGTTAATATTTAAAATATTAAGAAATGGTTATTATCTAAAAAGAAGATAATTTTTAAACTATTAATTTCACTTTTTGCTAAGTGGCTTTATTGAATTGGATCAGTGTTTCGACAGGTGTTGATTGTTCTGTCCGTCACCAACATGACCAATATATGTTGATTCAACAAACCGTTTAAACACTTTTAACTATAAATTCCCTAGACTTGAGTTCTGTATGGTTTCTTTAACACTACAGTTGGAACATTCTTTTTTTCCTTTTGGAGTTGAAATCGGATACTTTACCAATAGTCATGTCATATTTTTATATGTAATTCCTTGCTAAGATACATGTTACAAATTGCAAATGGTCGTCTTTTTTAAATCTCATCTATCATGTGCATGTATTTTGTGAACTTGATTTGATTATCCAGTCTCTTTATACAAGTTTGTAAATCAACTCTTATTTCTGGAATACATATTTAGCTATAAATGATTTTAAAATCTGAAATACCATTGAAAAAACGTTCAGCAAGTTCTGCGTAGCCTTAAAATTATTTAATCTTTATAAAATGCCATCCTAGTTGAATTATATATTAAATTTCCTTTATTAAAAGGTTTATTTTTCCCATAATTTCCTAAGATGTTTGTGTCTTCCTCCGAAAGTTTCAAATTGCTTTAAGTCGCAGATCAGAGGTAGTGTTCAATAGGTTTCTGATAATTGAAAATTTTGCTATATAGGCCGCATAGGTCTAAAACATGTGTCTACATGTATACGAGCAATTATTTATATTAATATATATACTGTTTGCATGTATAACTAAAACATTATATGTTTCATTGGGGACGGATCTACTTGGGGCCCGATCAACTAGGGGACGGTTCAACTAGAATTCGAATTTCATCCCCCGCAGTCTTCACCAAAGTTGTTGGCTGTCACAAACTTGATCAAGATATTAATAGCACATTTACTATAAATTTTATTTAAGTCTGTTGAGAATTGTAGGCGTCAGCTATTTTTTTAGAGCACTTTCAACTAAATGCCAATGGGTGAACCCAAGTACAGTGTTAGAAATAAGTGCTTGCCCCTTGCCCTTCACAGAGGAGCAAGTTAAAGTGTATAACCACTTGCCCAATGGACAAGTGAAAATAATAGAATTTTTCTATGAAATAATAGAATTGACACGTTTTGTTTATTTAATGGCAACTTAAATCTCTAATTTTACTTGTCCACCGGGCAATCTTTTACAAAAATTTATTTCTAACACTGCAAGTAATACATGTACATGTAGGACGGTCAAGTCAAAGCGCAAAAATTACGTTCACCCATCAGCCACATGTTTACAAAATTACAGTTATAAACAGTCTTTGTTTTAATTTGTCTTTCATAATGTTCCCACTTTTTCTTTAATATTATGGCTGATTTGGTGGGATCCGCAAAAACAAAATAGCATTTGCAAATGAACCACGAGCTATACTCCTGCAAGTTATTGGTTACACGAAGCTGCGGTTTCGTAGCTCATAAATTTATGCGTGTTCGTCAGCAAGTTTTTTTTTGTTGGGAAGCCTTTAACCCTACTTGTTTTTAATTAGTCTATCTTGAATTTACTCTTACCGGGTCGCCATTATATCCCCCAATGTTCTTGACATGAATTTATTACGCATGCGCGCCAAAAGGTATTATGGGTTAGTTTGGAGTAAATTGTGTAACAGTACTTCGGTGACGGTGATTGGTTGTGTGAAAAAATCAAATAAACACCGTAAAATGAAACATAGTCTGAAACTTTGTAGGGTGAAAAAAATAAACATTTTAAAGCATTTTGCAAAATTGTTCAAACTCACTACCGGGATGTATGTAGTGACTTTGCAAAAGGTAGTGACTTTGTTGGTGTGTATCCTGATACGGGTAGTGACTTTACACCTTTGGTAAACGCACACACACACAATTGCACACATGCGTGTCTATATGTCGTAAAGAGGTACATATTTTCCGACATACGCAAAGAGTTCTACCTGAATAAAGACAGCTACGGTATTTTCCAGCAAATATTAGTTGAAAGGATCGCATCGGAAATTTAGAAAATTGTCGTAGTTACCTTTTTTAAAAATTAGGTGGCGACACATTAACAACAAAGTGAGGTATTACCGTATATGGTAATGTAAAACTGAGGTATTCCTTATAAGAAAATACCTTAGTTTGTATCTTATTCATGTTGGTAAACACAAATTAATCAAATTAACTGTTCAAATTAATCACACATATTCAAATATAATATGCTGAGTGTAAAGATCAAAGTAGACAAAGGTAACAAATGGCATGAAATAGAAAGTGGAGATCCGTCTTGTAGCAGGTGTATAATGCACGTGTGATGTGGATGAAACTCGAATTCAGTCTTGTAGCAGGTGTATGATGCACGTATCATGTGTATAAAGCTAATATCAAAAGCTCGCTTTTATTCAAAATATGGAGACATTAGTACTGTGCATCTTAAAGAAACTGATAAGATCATACTGGGACGGTGCCCAGCGCGTTCCCCAGTCGCGGATAGGGGAGACCCTCTCGTTGGAGGTTGTCGGGTTACATTACGTGGAGACTGGCCGCGGACAGCAGTGTGTTGAATGTTTCAACTCTAAAATTAGCCTTTGTAACCACGACTTGATTTTAAGCTTACAAAGGCTCAACTCTTGGGGGTTGTCATGTCAAAATACGGAAAGCCCGACTGTGGACCGTAGTAGGACCGTGTTTGGAGAGTTCCACGCTCCTTGCACGATAAAGATCTCTTTTGTAGATTTCGAAAGAGTAGGCTCATTGTAGCCGCTACAAAAGGTTAAATTTTCCGCCCTTACCCAAAACTCCATACTTTTCCAGTGGCAGTCAAAATTGTATTCCCTGTGACCCATCCCACCCATATTTTCCATTGATTTTTTGTTTCTTAACTTGTTCCCGTCCTGAATATAGCTGAAATACTGCTCGCAGGACGTGAAGCAGACATCCAATCAATCAATCAAAGATAAAACTAAAAACTATCTAAAATTTAGCTAGTAACACGGAGGAATTTGACAATACTTATTGTTTTCATAAACTTTCGGATAACATCTTCTGTTCGATTAATATATTTGATGTTGGTGGAGGTTTGCTTTACGTCCAGTGAGGAGTATTTCAGTTATATTAAGGACGAGAACAAGTTACCAAACAATCCATTCTGCAGATGTCGAAAAACGTAGCCTCGTTGCATCCCCTACCCAATTTGATTAAAATCAGCTGTTGTGTTCGCTCCCTATACTACGTTACTACGCCGGCAACATCTGAATCGACTCGATACGAGGTGATGTCCAGGCGACCTTGCATTGGCCAATAAAAACGCGACTGGCAAACCAACAAGTTTTTCGCAAATATCGTCGGACAGAAAGAAACCGAGAGATTTTGAAGACACTTATGCATACACCGATAAAAACTTATTTTAATGGTTTGTGCGGATTTTTCTTTATTCAGGTAGAAAAGCCTGCAGTCGGCAGAGATAAAAAAGAAATTTCTGGACAGAAAGCTTAAATTACATTCGGTACGAGTTGAAATCATCGCTCAAGTGACCCAAATAATAATCCATGCAGATGACGAAAATAGAGTATACCAAAAGTGGTATAGATCAGTGGAAAAAGTGTCAAGGTCAGAAAAGGAAGTTCTAGAGATAAAGAATGTTTTAAAAGAATCCACAAAACCTGTTTCAAATACTTTAATTTTAAGTCTTCCGTTGCCTAAACGACAATCAATCACAAAAATGATGCAACCTCCCCAAAAGCAATCTAATCCAATCGTACCAAGACCTGCCACTGTTCATGTGCAAGCAACACAGTCGAAGAGTACAAGTTCCAAAACTATTACTGTAGAAACAAAATCTTAACCTACGACATTGAAATTTTGCAGTTGTTTGGTTAGTACCGTTCCAAAAGGAAATACTTTTTCTGTTCACGATCACAGCATGGAGATAAGTGTTTTTAAAATGTGTCCTATAAGCGGTAAATTGTTTCCTACAACAAACATGACGGTATGATGATATTTTAATGAAATATCGACATTTCAGTAAAATAATGCCGATCCGTTCTCTTTTCCTGTACTTTTATTACTTTCCTTGTTATTCTCTATTTTGTATAATTTAAAACTTTAAACTTAATTTCGGGCAAAAAGGAAATTCGAATGTGATGCCCATCGTCCCCATATGGTACTCGCATGGTCGTTGAGTCGTGCGATGCTCATTTCCTGCTATTATGTTGCGGACTTTTGGAAAACCTTAGTCTTATTTTTATTTATAACTTTGTTAACATTTATCTAAATTTATGGATTTTGGCAATTGTTTTTGCATCGACTGTCTTATTATTTATACATTATTTTCTAATTCAGATCAAATCTTTAAATTTAATCAAAAACTTGCAAAATTATTTAACGGAAATACAGAAATTACGTTTTTCGTACGTGTTTTTCAACGTTTGTATCAATTAAAATGATTGGTGTACCAATAGCTCAATCCCTCTAAAAGGTCTTAAGAAACAAAGGCGGCATTTTCAAATTCATTATCCTTATTGTTTCCATCTTAACAAAATGTTGCCTTTTAGGATTCGAATTGAAATGAAAGTGTATTTTCAACATCAATACATCAATTCCCAAAAATCGTTTATGATACTGGTTTTTCTTTCCACTTCTTTGGTTCTTTTTCTACTACTTTCCATAGCTGTTTTTTTTAATCAAATTACAACAAGTCCTTATCCGTTATGTTAACTACTTGTATTTCGATATGTTTGTATTAATTGTTAAATTGCAACACAGTTCTAATTGATAACAGAATCCGACGTATATATTCCGAGTCTGTTGTGATCAAGAGAAAACATGACAAGTCTTGCTATATCATAGTTTATTATATAAATTTTTGAACAATTGGTCGCACAAAATTCAAAACAAGAATGTTCTTTTTTATCATCCACAAATTCTACTGTAGAAAAAAAAATGGTTTAAACATTAGCAATTATTATACTTGTTTGAGCACAAAAATCACAACAAAAATGCAATCCTCTCTTTTTTTATTCTAGTGTAGAAAGAAATAGTTTCAGCATTAGCAAGCATCTACATTCTAAAGACTTGTACATATTTTTGACTACTAATTCTACCTTCATTAAATATGTGAATGTATAAATTTGATGCATCCTTTATGGATGTGAAATAAATTTATGTTTAAGAAAACGTGCCCTAATCTACAAACCACGCCATAGCCATTTCCAGAGTATTGGGGATTGTTTCCTCAGTTCAAAGTTGGTAATTTAAATATTGAAGTAAAGTTAAAAATGTTATTGTATGTTTGTACTTATAGCTGATGCTAAACTATTATATTTTTCAGCAATGGTTAAAGTAATGATAATCTGCTTTGGGTTCTGTCTTCGAAAAACAATCAGGAGAAAAAGGAGAACACCCCGTCTCGGAAGAGAGTTTAAGCAAAAAGATATTTTTGAACTTTCATGTAAAATACAATTCGAAATTCCCACCAATATGCAAATGGAATGATTTAATTTTAACCTAGCAACATTGCATTAATTTATTGCTTTTTTTTAAATTGTAGGCGACTTTTAGTATTGTATATTTTTTTATGAATGGCTGGCTTAAACAGATGATTACCTAATGATGAATTCATGCATGCTTTGTACAAAGACGATTGTTAGGTACCAAACTACAACCCCACCAAGGAATATACATCAACAAGCGAACCAGTCCTTAAGGAGATCGACAAGAAATAGTACAGACCTAACCTTTAATTCATAAGAAAAGATTTTTATAGAGTTAATCATTGTAAAATCCCAACCCCCTTTTCAATAAGTTTTTTTTTCTGGTGAAAAATTTTTTAACAATTTTATGGAGTTAGATATTTACCTGTCAAGGAGTATGGACCCCACCATCTTATTTATCCTGCAACCCATGGCCTGATCTGTCTTCCAGCGCTTTGCTCAATTCAGTCAGCCACACCAGTTTGTTTTCCAAAATAGCAATTTTCCCTGTTCTGTTTCGGTTCTGTTTCTGTATGTATCAGGTAGTGGTACAGTGTTGCTAGGTCTTTGTTAAAATTGCTAACATTATGTCTACCTCCTCCTCTATTTCTTTTTGACTGATGCATAGGATGCAAGGTCTGTGCATTACAGAAAGTTGACATTGTTCTGGTTTTTCAAAATTTCTTTGTATTCCATTGCTATTACTTGAATGTGTAAGTGTGGTTTTGTTGGAACAGACAAGTTCATTTTATAATCTAGCAAAATTTCATTAAAAGTATAATTTGATATAGAACATGTGCACGAAGACTATAATAAGTACAATCATATTAGCTATAGTTGCACATAATTTGTAATGTGGTTTGGTTTGGATTAAAGTTGACATTTAGATGAATTATTATACCTATTTTGATGATTCCAGTTGTTGCTAAAAGTAATGACACTTTCGCATGCTTGAAAATATTCTATCAGGTGTAAATACTGTTTTTTAAATGAGGTCTTAGTCAACAATTATTGTACATTTTCATTATTTGAACTCTGTAGTCGATCATGTTTTATTGAGACATTTTGAACCCCTATAAGGACACGTTTTTTTTCAGAACAAAATAAGCCTTTCAGAGGCAATACATATATTGCTCGGTGATAACATTACTAGTGAAAGACTTGAAAGATCAGAATTTCTTCTTAAAAGGTTCTACTCTTCAGTTTAGTGCATGATACGAGGATTGATTGTTTGTTGTTTACGTCCAGCAAGCAATATTTCAGCTATATTCAGGACATGAAAATTACAATTTTTAAATTATTATTTTTAAATTAGTAGTACTTCATGCCTCACTTTTATACTAAAACGTGACTTCATACAATAATATGAGAATATATACAGATAAAAATGGTACTTAAAACAATAAAAGATATGAAGCATCACTCTAACTAGTGAAATTAAATTTTATTAAATAAATTAATTTCTTTTAAAAACTTTAAAGTTGTGTCGCCTGCGAGTTTAATATAAATTAAAATACGTATCTGCACTATAGAAACGTTCCCGAATGTGGGCCACGTCCACAGTCCATCAAGACATGCTAAATGGTGTATGGACTGTTGCATGGCACACATTCGGGTCGTGGCTCATTCTTTAAAATATACCTATGTGTCGTCCTGGTATGACCAAGACGACATCTTGTTAAAACAACTTGGTCTCTTCGACCACTAAAACATTTAAAATTATTTGTGTGCAGTAGTGGCTGGATCTCATGAAGTTTATTAAATAACTTGAAGATCCCAACCACTCTGCCACAAATTAGAAATATATTTAAAAATCAACGCTTTAAAATCGGTAAAAGGAATATTACAGTTAATGATAGTATCCTTTAGTGCATTTTTAGCCTCCTGATCCACGACTGTGTTTCCACGGATTCCGACATTACTGGGAATCCAGAAGAAGATAATCTCTTTTCCCAAAGCAACAAGAGATTTGTAGATTTGAATAATTTTTAAAATGTAAGGATTTTTAATTTTGAAATCTTCAATAGCCAGTAGACAAGACAGGGAATCGGAGCAGACAATAAATTTGCATTCGTCTGAGGAAGCAACTATTCCCTACTTGCGGTAAACAAGATTTATCTCCCATTTGCAGAGTTATCTGTTCTTTACAGCAGGTACTTTATAGTACCTGTGGGTAAAAAGTTTTTTTTCTTCAATATTTTTTTATTCACATAGCAAAGCATCCGGTAAAATTTATTATGACGTGCAAACTAATTCTGCAGTTTTTTTTAGTTGTACTGGAAGAGTCAGTCCACAGACATTATTTTAAAAAAAACTAGAGGCTCCCAGGAGCCTGTATCGCTCACCTGAACCTGAAACCAAACAACCCTTTTCTATCCAGCTTTTCTTTGCTATAAGGAATTGCCCAACACTTCTGCAAAAGTCATAATAATTCCTATAAGGAGGAGCTTTTGATGCTTAGAGGGAGAAGGGAGGTTCACTTCAAATTTGCTGTACCTGTTATACTTTTTTAACTATCAGTCGAAAACTCTCTTGACTCCCCCCCCCCCCATTTTCTATTTTAAGCTAACGTAGCTATATAGGTAGTCAGGTGTCCTGATTTGCACAATTTTGGTAGAGGACGTCCTAAAGATGCTGTGTGCAATGTTTCAAAGCAGTCCTTTACTGGTTTAAAGAGGAGAAGATTTTTTAAAATCAATTAAAATTGATTAAAAAAATGTTCAAGGAGAATAATTCCCAAACGGATCACCAGACAATCTTGACACTAAGTCATTTTTGTAGCCAACATAGAGCACAACAATTAAGCAATACTAACTTTTTCTCTAGTTCAAATAATTTTCAAGATATTAAGGCAAAAATGTCAAAAATAATCAATTTTGACAATTAAAGGGCAATAACTCCTATAAGGAGTCCTCATACAACTTCAACCTAATGGAGTGTTTCGTAGAGCTTTTGATGCCGATGAAGGCATGTCTCTTCGGTTTTCTTGTATCTGTTATACTTTTTGAACTATAAGCCAAAAACTGTATTTTACCCCCCCCTCCATTCTATTTTTAGCCATGGCGGCCATGTTGGTTAATCTGCAGCCATGGTTGGTGCAAACCTGGTTAAGGACATTTGACGGATGATGTGTACAAAGTTTCAAAGCAGTACTTTCAGTGGTTTCAGAGGAGAAGATTTTAAAAAATCAATTAAAACCGATTAAAATAAACAGTTCAAGGGGAATAACTCTTAAACGTGTAATCAGACAATCTTGACCCTAAGGCAATTTTGTAGCCCTCATAGAGCAGAACAATTAAGCAATGCTAACTTTTTCTCTAGTTCTAATAATTTTCAAGATTTTGAGGCAAAAATGGCTAAAATCAACAATTTCGACAATTAAAGGGCAATAACTCCTATAAGGAGTCATCATACAACTTCATCCCAATGGAGTGTTTCGTAGAGCTTTTGATGCAGATGAAGGCTTGTCTCTTCGGTTTTCCTGTATCTGTTACACTTTTTTAAATATAAGCCAAAAACTGTATTTTACCTCCACCCCCCATCCAATTTTTAGCCATGGTGGCCAGGTTGGTTAATCTGCAGCCATGGTTGGTGCAAACTTGGTTGAGGACATTTGACAGATGATGTGTACAAAGTTTCAAAGCAGTACTTTCAGAGGAGAAGATTTTAAAAAATCAATTAAAACCGATAAAAAAAACAGTTCAAGGGGAATAACTCTTAAACGGTTAATCTGACAATCTTGACCCTAAAGTCATTTTTGTAGCCCTCATAGAGCAGAACAATTAAGCAATGCTAACTTTTTCTCTAGTTCTAATAATTTTCAAGATTTTGAGGCAAAAATGGCAAAAATCATCAATTTTGACAATTAAAGGGCAATAACTCCTACAAGGAGTCATCATGCAACTTTGACCCAATGGAGTGTTTTGTAGAGCTTTAGATGCTGAAGAAGGAAGGTCTCTTCGGTTTTCCTGTATCTGTTATACTTATTGAACTATAAGCAAAAAACTGTATTTTGACCCCTCTGTTCTATTTTTAGCCATGGCGGCCATGTTGGTTGGTCTGAGGCCATGATTTGGGCAAACTTGGTAGAGGGCATTTTACTGATGATGTATGCAAAGTTTCAAAGCAATCCCTTCAGTGGTTTTTGAGGAGAAGATTTTTGAAGAAAAGTTAACGACGACGACGACGGACGCCAAGTGATGGCAATAGCTCACATGACCCTTCGGGTCAGGTGAGCTAATAAAAACGTGATTTTTCCCCATCTGTTCAATACTAGATACCTGCTGTTATGAAAGACAACTCTTGAAAATGGGAAGTAACTCTTGTATTCCGAAAATAGGGAATTTTCATCGCAAGAAGAATAGCTTGCGCCTCTGCTTTAAATACAGATGAGGCAGACGGAAGCGGCGAGTTTCAACAAGCTCTCCGAAGACAGCGGCATAGGCGACTTTATCACCGTCTTTGTAAATAGTACTATAGTCAGGGTAACAAGATTTAATTTCTGCATAATGTTGTATTATTAAATAGTTTGTGTCGGACTTTTTATGTTTTCCTAGATCATAAATAAATATCAGTTTTGGGTTTAACCACGGGGGATTATGCGGAATTTCGATTACAGCAATTTCATTTAAATTTATACCAGAATTTTCAAAATGAGATTTAATTCGGAGGCCAAGAATATTCAAGAAGAAACTGTCATGCTGTACTGTTCAGGAGACAAATATGGTCCGATACAGTACTTTGTATTAGTGAAACCCTGTGGCAAGGTCTATGCAGTTTTGAAACTAGAGGCTCCCAGGAGCCTGTAATCGCTCACCTGGAATCCATATGACTTAAACTATATTAAAATTTTTGAAATTAACAGTTTCAGTCTAGTTGTTATAGCTTTTAAGTTACTGTGCAAAAACTAAACATTTCTTCAAAAAATTTGTTAAATACAATAACTCCTATAAGGTGCCATCCACAATTTCTGAAAATTAAATGGTTTTTAGGCATTGTCCTTTAGAAATTTACAGTTTTACTCTACTAATAGGTGTGTTATAGACTAATTTATAATTAAAAAACTGTTCATATGTCCAAATTCATAATGAAAGGGCAATAACTCCTATAAAGAGTCATCTTGCAATTTTCGGACTAAGCAATCATTTGTAGGGCTTCTATTGCTGATCATTTGTGCAATTTACAGTTTTAATCTAGCTACTATAGTTTTCAAGTTACAGGACAAAAATGGAAAATTTCATAACAAAATTGTCATTTAAGGGCAATAACCCCTATAAGGAGTCATCTGGCAATTTCAGACCAATTAAATGAATTGTAGGGCTTTTTTGCTGATCATTTTTGCAATTTATTATTTCACTCTAGCTGTTATGGTTTTTAAGTTACAGGACAAAAACGGAACATTTCATAAAAAATTGCAATTTAAGGGCAATAACTCCTATAAGGAGTCATCTGACAATTTCAGACCTATCAAGTGAATTGTAGGGTCTTAATTGCTGATCATTTGTGCAATTTACAGTTTCAATCTAGCTGCTATAGTTTTCAAGTTACAGGACAAAAACGGAAAATTTCATAAAAAATTGCCATTTAAGGGCAATAACTCCTATAAGGAGTCATCTGACAATTTCAGACTAATACGGTGAATTGTAGGGCTTGTATTGTTGATCATTTTTGCTTTTTACAGTTTTACTCTACCTGTTATAGTTTTAAAGTTACAGGACAAAAACGGAAAATTTCATAAAAAATTACCATTTAAGGGCAATAACTCATATAAGGAGTCATCTGACAATTTCAGACCAATCAAGTGAATTGTAGGGTCTTTATTGCTGATCATTTGTGCAATTTACAGTTTCAATCTAGCTGTTATAGTTTTAAAGTTACAGGACAAAAACGGAAAATTTCATAAAAAATTACCATTTAAGGGCAATAACTCATATAAGGAGTCATCTGACAATTTCAGACCAATCAAGTGAATTGTAGGGTCTTTATTGCTGATCATTTGTGCAATTTACAGTTTCAATCTAGCTGCTATAGTTTTCAAGTTACAGGACAAAAACAGAAAATTTCATAAAAAATTGCCATTTAAGGGCAATAACTCCTATAAGGAGTCATCTGACAATTTCAGACTAATACAGTGAATTGTAGGGCTTGTATTGTTGATCATTTTTGCTCTTTACAGTTTTACTCTAGCTGTTATAGTTTTAAAGTTACAGGACAAAAATGGAAAATTTCATAAAAAATTACCATTTAAGGGCAATAACTCATATAAGGAGTCATTTGACAATTTCAGACCAATCAAGTGAATTGTAGGGTCTTTATTGCTGATCATTTGTGCAATTTACAGTTTCAATCTAGCTGCTATAGTTTTCAAGTTACAGGACAAAAACGGAAAATTTCATAAAAAATTGCCATTTAAGGGCAATAACTCCTATAAGGAGTCATCTGACAATTTCAGACTTATACAGTGAATTGTAGGGCTTGTATTGTTGATCATTTTTGCTTTTTACAGTTTTACTCTAGCTGTTATAGTTTTAAAGTTACAGGACAAAAACGGAAAATTTCATAAAAAACTACCATTTAAGGGCAATAACTCATATAAAGAGTCATCTGACAATTTCTGACCAATCAAGTGAATTGTAGGGCTTTTATTGCTGATCATTTTTGCCATTTACAGTTTCACTCTACCTCGTATATTTTTCAGGTTATATTGTAAATACCAAAAATTTTGTCAAAAATCGTCAAAAAAGGGCAATAACTCCTACAAGAAGCCAATACACAACTTCGCACTAATAGCAACTATTGTAGACCTTAATGTGCTGATCAATTTGAAGTAACGGTTTTCTCTATAGCTATTATAGTTTTTTAGATAATGATCAAAAACCTGTGTTGACCCCCATGTTCTATTTTTAGTAACAGCGGCCATATTTGTCTGTTGATCAACACCCTGGGTACAAACTTGAAACTAGGAACCCTAAGGATGATTGTGGCCAAGTTTGAAAAAAATTGGCCCAGTGGTTTCAGAGGAGAAGATTTTTGAAAAAGTTTACGACGGACGACGGACGACAGACGACGGACGACGGACGCCAAGTGATAGCAATAGCTCACATGGACCTTCGGTCCAGGTGAGCTAAAAAAGTAAATTCTTCTACCGGCTCTTGGCTGTGTACATATGAAGCAGCTAAACATTTAATTCCAGTTGTTCTAACAAGCTTGTTATCTGGTGTTTCAGTTGAAAACCTAAATACTTCTTTGCTGATCTTGCTTGAAAATGAACCAAAGGCATTTGTTTCTAAAATGCCAAACATACTTGGCCATGGTGTCCTGAAATAGTTGTTATCATTTGAAAACTGTTTACACTTTACATATACATAAGTACATGCATTTTTAGCTTACCTAACCTAATAGGGCCAGTGTAAGCTATTGTCATAAACAAGCATCCACCGTTGTCAGCGTCAACATCTCTAAAATCGCTGCACAGATTGTAACGAAACTTTGATTATTTCTTGTGGTATCCAGCACAGAACTTGGACATGGGGATTTTTGGTTTGTTAAAAAACATGGCTGCTGTTACTAAAAATAGAACATGGGGGGTCTAACAGTTTTATAAACTTAAGATTTCTCACACGTAAGTAAATACTGACCAGGTGAGCGATTCAGGCTCTCCTGATAGAAGCCTCAAGTAAACGTTTGAAACAACGTAAGATGTACATTTTGTACGCCTTAGAAATTGTGCCGTTTTGTTTATATAATTAACATTCATGACTGATATGGGTGCAAAATTGTCCTTTTTAGTTCATAGTCTTAGAATCCATCAAATGAAGTTCAGGAATATCATCTATGCGTTGTTCACACCAATTTTCAAAAACATTGTAAGACCACTTCGTGTTGCTTCTTGTGTTTATGTTTTCATGGTTTTCGATTCACTGTCCGTAACGGGTATTTTTAATCTTCCGTCATCCTGTCGAATTGGCATGTCAACATCTTATTTCTCTGCATCTTGATCCGGTAGAGAAATATCAAAAGTAACATCTAGGGGTTCATCGATATACGACTGTATGGTTTGATTTATTGAAATGTCTTGAATCCCATTTAAAAACGGCATGCTCATTTTCCATGGTTTCAGCAATCTGAGATAGAGTAATGTCATCCAAAGATGATGAATCTGGTTATGTTAAATTAGAAGAAAAGTCCATTGATTGATATTCTTCTGTGAAAAAACGGGAATATCTATCTCAAGAAACTGTTTTTCTTCAGTTCCTGTTAGCTCAGAAAATCCACATCAGCCAGTTGGGACCACATTTATTCAAATAATGCGCAAATCTAACTTTCTTAACACGTGTTTTGGTGGAAAACGTGTCTTAATTTGATTGGATCATTCCACAAATCATTTACAGCGCTCGCGACATTTTGTATCTGATTGACAATTAAGGGGCGTGGGTATATCTCGTTATATCGGACTCGATGATAACCACGCCCCTTAATTGTAAATCAGATACAGAATGTCACTCGTACTGTAAATATAACTTGTGCTCACTCTTGAAGATATGAATTTTTGAACACTATGGGTACCTATTACCGTCTCCCATGGGAGACGGTATACATAGTCAAATGACGATCAGTCTTGGGAGTAAATGACTCTGTTTCTTGATTGGGTGGTTTACTAAATCCATAAATATTTTTGTCATTTCATTGGTTTACGTCAGGATCGCACTAGTATATGTACTGAAATTTTGATATATTCTTAGGTTAAATCGCAGTTGTAATCAGTATTTTAGTGTAGTAATGTTACGTTCCACATATTGACTTCTATATTTCATTCAATGCATTGGTCAGTGAACAATTATAAGGTAAACATTGTACCAAAATCTCCCTACTTTATAAAGCTGTTTTGGAAAAAATATATGTTCTACATCTATATTTTCGTTAAATCTGTATTTAAGTGTAGTAATGTTACGTTCCACATATTTACTTCTGATCATTCAATGAATTGGTCAATGAACAATTAAAAGGTAAACATTGTACCAAAATCTCCCTACTCTTTAAAGCTGTTTGGGTTAGGCAAAAATTATATGTTCTGTATCTTTATTTTCGTTCTGATATTGATGAAGATTTAAGAAAACATATTTTTTACCGCTCATTTTTAACATTTGTTTTGGGAGTCAACTTTTTTTGTTTAATTATTTTTTAAAAAGCACGTGTGAAGTGACGACATACTGATTCCTTAACCAAAATTTTACAAGAAAATGCCAGAAAATCAGCTAAAATTGTTAAACCCCCCAGCAACAGTAAAAATAAAAAAACTAAAACTAGACACTGGTTCTCAGAGTCATGTAAAGACCTCAGGATCACAGTAAAAAATTATGAAAAACTTGTAAATAAATTTCCCGGAAAAGATGAATATAGGAAAAAATTCTATTCATTTAGATCAAAGTACAGACGTCTTTGCAAATTTGAAGAAAAGTCATATAAAAACAAAATCTGCTCTGAATTAAGTAACAACTGTGCTAAAGATCCAAAAGTATTTTGGAACATGATAAATAAACTTGAAAGGGAATCAGCTGGTCGAATTGATGACACTGATATTCCTAAGGAAGAATTCATATTATTTTACAAAAAATTAAATAAAGCTGACACTGCATATAGTAATGAACAACACAATATCACTCAGGAATTTGAAACCCTAAAGTCAAATATTAACTTCTCAGTCTCAGGTGAGTCAAATAATGAAATCACCTGTGAGGAGATAATAAAAGCAATTAAATTACTTAAAAATGGTAAAAGTGCATCATCAGACCTCATCTCTAATGAAATGCTGAAGAATAGTACCACAGCATTTATTAAACCACTCTGTAAACTTTTTAATTTGATCTTTTCACATGGTATCTTCCCTAAATCTTGGAATGAAAGCTATTTAGTTTTATTACATAAAAAAGGTAATAGATTTGACCCTAATAATTATAGGGGAATATCTATCAGTTCAAACTTAGGAAAATTATTTAATAAGATTATATACAATCGACTTTTGGAATTTATGAATAATAACTCTCTAATAAGTAAGAACCAAATAGGATTTAAAGAGAAGTGCAGGACTTCTGATCACATTTTTACTCTATAAACTATTACAGATAACTATAAAATGAAAAATCAAAAAGTGTTTGCAGCATTCATTGACCTAAGAAAGGCCTTTGACACAGTGTGGAGAATTGGTCTTTTTTATAAACTGCTAAAACATAACACTCCTAATAAAATATTTAAAATTATATACTCCATGTATACTGATACTATGTGTAAAATTAAATTTTCAAATGGTCTAAGTGAGCCATTTATATCTGAAAGAGGTGTTAAACAAGGTGATGTTTTGAGTCCTCTTTAACTTTTTTATAGATGATATAACCAAAAAACTGGAAAACAACATATATGACCCAGTGGTCTTGGGTGGTGTTCGATTAAGCATTCTTCTTTATGCTGATGATATTGTACTAATATCTCAGAGTAAAGAAGGGCTGCAAAACTGTCTCATTGCAATGCAGGAATACTGTTCAATATGGAATTTACATGTAAATGTTGATAAATCCAAAGTAGTAGTATTTAATTCCAACGGTAAAACCTTTTTAAACCAATTCAAATATAATGATTTATATCTAGAAACAGTATCTCAGTACTGTTATCTAGGCATTTTAATCAAATGTAATGGCAACTGTAATCTAGCTATTAACACATTGATGGAAAAAGCCAGAAGAGCATATTTTAAAATTAAAAAGCTAATTGGATTAAATAACCCATGCAAATTATTAGAAAAACTCGTTGATACGCTAATTTTACCCATTATCACATACTGCAGTGAAATATGGGGTATTTTCTCCAACTTTAAAGATACTGAACCATTTGAAAAATTACATCTTAAATTTATAAAAGAAATTCTAGGTGTACATTGCAAAGCTACTAATGATGCATGTCGAGCTGAACTATGTCGACTTCCCTTAAAAAGTAAAATTCTGTACTCGAGCATCAAATACCTAGAACATATTTTAGACTCAGAAAATTCTTTAGTAAAAACTATTTTTGAAAATTCTGTTCCCTCAAACAATTGGTTTATCAAACTGAAACTGTAATAAATAATTTAGGATTTTCCTTTCTAAATCATGATTTAAGCTCACTTAAACAATATTTACATCAAATAAAAATTAGATTAAATGATCAAAATCTCCAAAATCAAAATACACTTATAGACACATCTCCAAAACTAGAATTTTTTTAGAAAAATCTTTAAAATAGGATGCAGACCTCACTATTTAGATATCTTAAAGAAAGCTAAAGACAGGGCTGCTCTTTGTAAAATTCGTATCAGTGCCCATAATCTAATGATAGAAAAGGGAAGATACCAAAAACTAAATAGAAAAGATAGAAACTGTCTAGTTTGCAATGCAGGAGAAATTGAAAATGAAGAACACTTTCTGTTGCATTGTAAACATTATAAGCTGATAAGAAGTGCATTTCTTAATAAAATTAAAAGTTTAATCCCAGATCTTTTAACAAAGAGCAAATCCCTATTATGCTTTTTGTTGAATAGCAAATCTGAATTTTGTCTAAAACTTACTGCTGCATTTATTTTAGAATGCTTTGAATTAAGAAAAAATTATATCATATAAAACGTAATTTTAATTGGTTATATCATCTGTATACTATATATTATAATATAATAATAAATACAATTAATGTAAAATGTAAAGAATTGTATTACATGTGTATAACACACTTTGTATTGATCCTCTAAATTGTTGTGCCTTAACCATGTACTGTACCATGAGTTTGTGCTAATAAATATTTGTATTTGTATTTAAATCTCTCAAGCACCATTGGATAATAGTTTAGCGTAACCAAAGTCCTTACAAAGTACATGTACATTGTTTACCTATCCTACATATAAATTACAAAAAAACCAGATACTTTAATAAATCCTTAAAAATGCAGCTAAGAGATGGTTAGTTTTCATAACTCAAATCATTGCATTGTATCACACGTGGCGTTATAACTAATTTCAGGTACGGTTTACTGAGCTATTGCGCGATAATTAGTTCGATGTTTGCATTTACCGAAGTAAGTACTTTCTATCTGTAATATTGTTTTGACTATTTTTCAGGTGAAAAACAGTATGTTTTGTAGTGCGAAATGTAATAATTTTGTTCTTTGCATTTGAATAAAAATATAATTCTGTTCATATATTCGTACGCGATCAAGCTGGCTAGTGTTGTATTCATTACATTATGTGCACGTGATTATGTGTCATAACCATTTATTGTAAATCACGTGTTGTAAATGTGTTGAACAAATAAACATTTCGTACTATTATCATAAATGCACATTAAATCTGCTCTCATCTGAATTTAATTATATAACAAGAAAAGGTATGCGTTAAACCCATATCCAGAGATGTTCGATTTATATGTTATAGGTGTATCCCATTTGGTTTAATAGTTTTTTTTCAATTTGTTTTATTTAAAATTTTATCATATGCTGTAAAGGCAGGGGCGTAGCTAGACTAGTTACAATGTGGATTCACAAAGAACTAGTGGGGTCCGGGTATGCACCCCGGAATATTTTTGAAAACAATGGTGCAATTTGGAGAATTCTAAAGTGGTTTATTTAGAACTGAAATGGACAGTTTATTGATTACAGGGATAGATTGCAATTTTGTTCTTAAAATAATGTGGATTCAGCCGCGTACTCGCGTATAGGCAGCTACGCCCCTGAAAGGGATGCAAATATAGACGATTGTGAAAGGCAAGAAATAATCATCTTGATTATAATATCTCAACTTTGAGAAGAGTACTGTAATAAAAAAAGCAAAGTTTTCGAAGAACATATATATATATTGTTTACCAATAAAAATACATTGACCATAGTCAAGTGGTTCTGTGGGGGAAAATGTGAATGTAAGATCGGCAGTTATCGCGTCCTCGGAAAATCAAAGAAAACATACCGACAAGTTACAATTTTTATTGATTTAATTTTACTGTAATTACAATTGTTTCAAAAGATTTGCAATTAAATGTATTTTAAACGTCAAACTAGCATTCATGTGCATAAACCGATTGCTAAGAACTTTATAAAATTTTCAGAATTTAAAATAAAAAAAAAACAATTAGAAGAAGAGTCTTATTTTGCAAAACAATTGATGAGATTATTAACTTCTACAATTATTTTCAACAATATAAACTGTTGATGACCTTTATCAAACAATCAATCTATTTTCTCTATAAAGCATGACCAATACACGTTTATTGACGTTCTTTTATTGGTTTTAGATCAAGTTGAATCCAATTATCATCATAACAAATGCTTATCTATGTTTCATTTAAATTGTTGTCAGCAACGAATAAAACAGCGAAATTTATTGCGTCACGTTTAAGAAATTAAGGTCCGTAACACCGTTTGTGAGCGCTAAAACACTTAAAGACATTTAAATAATGTGTCATAACTGCTAAAATACATTGTTTGTTTGATGGTGTTTAACGCCACTTTCAGCAATTTTTCAGCTATATCATGGCGTCCAGTTTTTATTGGGGGAGGAAGCCGGAGTACCCGGAGAAAACCCCCGACCTGCGGTAGGAAAACTGGCAATCCTTGTCAATTAAGATTGGAGTCGAGTACACCCTGCCTGCAGTGAGAATCGAACCCGCAATCTCAGTGTTGACAGACCACGTGATCAATAGTAGACGAACTACCTTGACCACTCGGCCACCGAGGCCCCCCTAAAATACATTGAAAAGCACTTCAGAACATCATTAATATATTACTTATATTTAGCACCTAAAGGCAAAATAATTTAAAATGCAGTGCCTTTATTGTACGTAACATATAATGTACGTAATGTTAATGTATGTAACGGTAATTTACGTTACATTACATGTGATGTTATATATTATTTTCCATTACACTATTTATTGTAGATGAGTTTGAGCCAATAAAATTATTTATATTTGTATTTGTATTTTAATAATCTCTCATATTACAATACAAAATGGGTTCTTGTTTTAATCCTCCATTTACTTTAATTGAGTTTCCCCGATATGGTTCAACCATATCTTCTCTTGTTTAGAAAAGCTAAACTTGTTGGGAAATGCATTGAAAATAATTGTGCTTTTGTAATAGTGTCAATAGTTTGATATACTGTCATCAAAAAATTTTTTTTTATATTAAAATTAAAATTTTTTGTAGAAACATGTTTGCAATTAATTCGGTTCTATTATTATCAGTTGTTTGTCTTGTCATGGGAATGGTCACTCGAATGGTTTATTTTTCAACGGATATGTTGGGTGTATAAAAAGATAGAATAAATCTATTAGTTTTAATAACTTAATACTGATGAATAAGACAAATGAAATAAGACATTTGGATATTACAAATCTGACTAACTTAACCCTTAAAGTACCTTAGCTCAACGGAGCGTTAAAATTGGCTACCGTTCTGTTAACGTTATTTTGAAAACTGCTGTCGGTTAAGGACCGATGGGCGAACATAGTAGACTTCACCATGTCACCGGTCCAGCGGAAGTGAACCGATAGCTGGACAAGAGGGCGGCTCCCGTGAAAGTTAACCAGAAATGTAAACAAATGGGAAAATGAATAAATGGGGCTTTACTACAGCAACAATAATAATACTGGCAAATACACACGGAGAAAGTTAATACAATAAAAATATCAGAGTAGAGTGGTTTGTATCAGGTAGATGTAAAGAGTATGCCGGTAAGGGGAGAAAACACTTATACAGATTTTCTACTAAATTGTTTTTTATTTAATTACCTTAAGTTAAACTTGACCGACATTATGTATTTCCAGAATCGTACGTGATAGGTCTATGTTCCCTCAATAGGCATGACCTCTTTAAAACCAAAGAGAAAATCAGCTTTCGGGGTAAACCCCACTCGACAAATAGCCCTTTCTTTTAAGAAAATCTTGGTTTATAGGTCATGTAGTAAGTGTGACGTAAAACTTACTACTTACCATTAGAACAGAGCAAGTTAGGACTCAAAATTTTTCCAATATATTCATCTTTCAGAAAACTTTCCTTAAAGAAAATCCATTTAGTAGTTATTAATATACTATAAGATAAACAGGACTATTTTGTCATGGACAGTATTAAGAAGATTAACATTGCCAGTTGTTGCTTCCATGATCTTTCACTGTCCTAATTGTTAAACACAATTTCAGTTCAAACTCAAGGACAAAGTTGCAGCCTAGACAAAAAAAATTTGTGCATAAACATACTGATTAATATTAAAGACCGGGTCTGACCTAGAAAATTTTACACCCCTACAGCAATTAAGCCTATAAGGGTGTGGGCGGGACTTAGATAAGCAGTAGATTATTTTTAGTAGAAACAGCTGATTATCACATGGTACTATATAATGCTAGAGTGTATTCATGCTGTGGATAATGTAATGTAAACAAAACTTACTTATAATAAAGAAAGTAAATCCATCAATAAAGTTAGGTGAATATAATTTCAAAAATTTGTATAATCATTGTAATGATGATGTCCTTTAAGGGACCTTAATTGGAAATAAATTATGTCTTATATGTCTGTACTACAGTATATTTTCAAAATTTCCTTGGAATATTAGTATAAAAACAAAAGTAAACACAGTCAAAATGGAAATTTCACAAACTAATAAAGTGCAGTTATGTGCCTTTTCCAAATATTGTTTCTGTATGAATAGGTGGGAGCCTTATAGTTTTTCTTTCCAACAACACTTCTTGGTGCATTTCTCCTGTTTGGGTTCCATACAGAAGTATATGCCCGGTCAACATTCTCATTCCAATGCACCACAGCAAGCTGACTTCTGGCTAGATAATTGGCATCACTGAAAGCAATTCTTTTATCCTGGAACATGTTCATGGTGTTGTTGAAACTTTCAACATATGAAGTGTCTCGGGCCAAAACATAATCTTCAGGATGTGTAAAAATGGTGGATTTCCTAATAACACCAAGAAGAAGTTTTTCAGCCACTGGTTTGGTTAAAACCATTCTTTTAGGTTCATAGTTTTTATCACGCTTACATCTAGAGTCAGGATGACACTTCTCATGATTGTTTTTATAATGTTCTACTATGTTGAGCAATGAGTCTTTCAGTTCAAGTTCATTTTCCTCACAATTCCGGATTGCCCAATGAAAATGTGTTGCCACAGATTCAACTTTGTCCTCTAACTGATTTGTCCAAGTCTTGTCTTCAAGATATTTTGGTCCTACAGAAACTTTTTGCATAGTAGCTTTAACCTTTTTCACTGCGTGCCAGGGATCGTTTTGGTTAGTTGTTGTACCCCTGTCTCGTACAGTCTTATTTATGGATAAGTTTCTGTCATGTGCATGAACATTGACTTCAACATCTATATCTTCCAGGTACTGGTAAATGCGTTCAGTTCTAATTTTTTCATGACGTTGTGACACTTTATCATCACGCTTTGTAATGTGTTCACACTTTAGAACTTTTTTTTCGCCAGCCATGACGGGCATCTGTCATAATATCAATACCTGAAAGGTCTTCATACATTCCTATTTCTTCAAGCAATGCTGTATTGATGCTCTCATTGTATTCTTCGTCAATATACTGTTTATGACGCTGCAACATATAACTTTGTTTGGATTTATTTAGATGACCAATATTGGCTCCTTTTGAAAATCTGTTGTAGTGCACCGGCAGCATTCCACTACATGTATATCCATGGAACACTCTTGAGTTGGCAAGATATTCTCCATTAGGGAGATACGGAGATGAAGACCACAAAATTGTATGATGTTTATCCAGGTCACATTGAAATCTCACAGCTGCTACATGTCCCTTTGCATTTAATTTTTTTCAGTTTTAAATGACCTTTACAAAACAAAGAATGACTTTCAATCACATTTGGCCCCGTGCGGGATCCGGGTGGCTAAAAGAATAGACCGCAGTCGCGCTAGCTTGTCGTAAAAGGCGACTAAATAGCGCCCAGTACCCTGACCGGCGTGTCAGGTCGGTTTGCCTAAAGACCGACTGGGATGTGTGCCCCAGGTGGTTGAATGGGGTACCCCTGGCAAGCTGGGGTTGTCGGGCCATAATACGGAAAACCTGACCGCAAACCATATTAGTGCACCGTGTTGGGAAAAATGCCACGTTCCTCGCACGTTAAAGAACGCTGCTGTAGTATTCGCTATGAGTAGGGATTTCGATCCCGCTACAGGAGGCTAAATTGCCCGACCATATCCATCCTCCCATTTGCCAGTGGCAATCTAAAATCCGTTACCCCTATTTTTCCTTGTGTCCCTTCCCATTTTCATTCATCATCATTTCATGTTCATTTTATCATCCAGTTCATGTTCATCGCCTGAATATAGCTGAAATATTGCTGCTCGGGCGTTAAACAACATTCATCATCATCATCATCAATCACATTTGTAAGTTTTCCAATTAATGTTTCATTTGTCAGAAAAAATGGTTTGTCCACATCCTTTTTATCTGCCTGAATGTATGTATTTAGATCCATGGATTTCATATTAGTAGAGTTCGATGTTTCAACATCGTGAGTTGTCAAATAATTGTCAAAAACATGCTCAAGAATATCTGCATTGTTTACAGGGTGATTTAGTTTTTTAATTAAAACACTGCGAATTTGTTGTAATTTTGAGAGAATAGACAGTCTTTTACAGTCGTCCCCAGGAACAGATATTTTAAAGCAAGGAGGTCTCTTTGTTTCCTTTTCCATTTTAGCCTCAGAATTATAGCATATTCATATGTACAAAAGCAATAGGTACAACTTTATGATGTTTATAGGTTTATGTAACATTACCTCATGCAATGAGGTTCCATGGTCAATGTTCTAGAACCATGAAGGTTACCTGCAGTGGTCTTTATTTACTTTTTGTTTACATTATAATGTTCCAGTTTTGGTATAATTGCAAACATATGCGTCTCATAAATAACCTTACAATAAAGTTTTGTTTTTAATCATTTTTGTTTTTAAGTTTTTTTTAAGCTATTCATTGTTATTTTCCAATAACCCATGTTTGTACCTCATTCCTTGACCTTTATCATGTGCAGTATATACTTAGGTTACCAAAGGTTTATTTGCAGTTATTCTCCATTATAGAGTCAATATTTAGATATAGAAAAAATATAATATATTTTATAAGTTTATCTTATTTAATACAATTCGAAAATAGTTTTACTCGCTTTAAACATAATATGTAAAAAAACTTAATTAGCCTTTGGCTAAGCCCCCAACTTTTGACTGGGAAACAAAATTTGGAGGGAAGTAAAAAAAATAATTACTTTGTGAAAAATTCTATGAATGAGTGTGCCAAATATATCTAAAAAATCAATTGTGTCATTATGGAAAAAATAACATTGCATGTAACTGATGAACAAAAAGAAACAATTTATAGTTTATTTAATCATTATAATTGGGATATAAATGAGCAAAGTAATTCTACAGAAAATGAATTGTGTACAGACAAATCAACCCAAACAGATGACAGTGAAGTTCATGATATGGATGTAGAGGAAGAAGCAAATAGTTTTGTTATTCCCCAAGATCCTGAAAGTGAAGAATGTCCTTATTGCTTCTGTAAACCGTGTATTACAGATGAAAAAAATAGACAAATGTGGCGGGAAAATGAAATGCAACTAAAACATTCTAGAAATCATTGTTTAAGAAAGGAAAAATATAAATACTTCTGGACAATGATGTTTCATCGTGAAGTTTGGAAGGATGATAGATATTTAGCAAAGAAACAATTGGCCCTTGAAAGAGATCCAAAATACAAAAAATTTATCTGGCATAAAAGAGACACAATGCTTCTTTGTGTGTTAAAACTTGTAAGAAGTTGGCATCCAAATCCTGACAGTATACCTTACATGGGGCATTTGTGGGAATAAAATACGTTTTCTTTTAATTTGACATTTAAAAAAGACACACACATAATTAATGAAACTAATAATAAGTAAATAAGTGACTATAATCTCATGCGATAATTTCAAGGAAAATATTTGATTGGATTAGTGACTTATGATAAATGGATAATTAGCCATGTGAATGACAGAGCTAGACTGGTGAGTAGATAAGTGCATGATGGCATGCTGTTTACTACTTACGTTGTAAATATCAACAAACATTGTTGTCATGACTATCTCCTCCTACATATGTCAATCATACAATTTGAATTTGAAAATTTCTATGCTTCAAATCTTTAAAATAATATAATTTCTTTAAAAACTATTATTTATAAACAGAATTTTGAGTACAAGTCCATTTTTTTGGTTCTAGCAACTGTGCTAAAAATTTAAGAAAACAATATCCTTGTTTTTTTATAAATTCAAAAAATATCTCTCAGACCTTAACCCTGCCCAAAATTTGAAAACCTTCATGTTTTACAGAATTGCTTCCCTTTTATACCCTGGACCCGGTCGTTAAGTATCTGCCACTATCTGGCTGGGCTCTCATTAATAGACCAAACATCATAAGCTTATTTTTACCTTTAACAGTTGTCATTGTTACAACTGTGCCTTTTGTTGTGAATTTTCCTTCTAACAATTTTCCATGGCATTGGTGGCAATTCAGTTAGAGGGGAAAATGTTACTGAACTTGTTGACTTAAGATGTTTAACATGCTGTGGTAAATTTGGCGGTATTTGTTTCGGTTGAATGTACGACAAGTTTAGAAGTGTTTGAATTTTTGAAGTGATCCTGTGGAGTATTTTTCATGTTCTCTGTCACAGGATCTTCATCACCAACATTATGATCAGAAAGAAAGTTTGCTTCATATTGATCATTGTCATGATTGTCAATTTCAACAGAGGATGCTCTTGGAAGATGAACCATTTATATGTTAGATACTGCTTTGTGGAGATAGTATTTTCTTGACGAAGAACATCTACAGGTTATATTTATCAAGTGGCCCCGTGCGGGATTCGGGTGGCTAAAAGAATAGACCGCAGTCGCGCTAGCTTGTCGTAAAAGGCGACTAAATAGCGCCCAGTACCCTGACCGGCGTGTCAGGTCGGTTTGCCTAAAGACCGACTGGGATGTGTGCCCCAGGTGGTTGAATGGGGTACCCCTGGCAAGCTGGGGTTGTCAGGCCATAATACGGAAAACCTGACCGCAAACCATATTAGTGCACCGTGTTGGGAAAAATGCCACGTTCCTCGCACGTTAAAGAACGCTGCTGTAGTATTCGCTATGAGTAGGGATTTCGATCCCGCTACAGGAGGCTAAATTGCCCGACCCTATCCATCCTCCCATTTGCCACTGGCAATCTAAAATCCGTTACCCCTATTTTTCCTTGTGTCCCATCCCATTTTCATTCATTATCATTTCATGTTCATTTTATCATCCATTTCATGTTCATCGCCTGAATATAGCTGAAATATTGCTGCTCGGGCGTTAAACACCATTAATCAATATATCAATATTTATCAAGTGACCACAGGTCGCCCTACTTTGGACCAATAATGTGTTGTGCCATTTAAAACTGATAAAAAATATACCGTTCTGATGATGGTTCATATGGTCTACGATAAGAGAACTAGTTTCAGTGTTTTTGAAACACATCAGCTGTTGGTATGGCTGATCTGTTATGAAGTTTTCATTCTTCATTTTTGATTGAGGTTCCTGTCTCATCTTCGTGGTCTTTCCTGCCACGACATATGGTTTTGGTTATCACATAAGCTCTCGGTATTCCCTCCACTCTGGACCATACTGGGAGGGTTTCCAGTGCTCGACAAACAGAGCAGCTCAGCGCGTCCACGGGTGGCGGATAGGGAAACACTCTCTTTGGTGGGCGGGGGGTGTCAGGTCACAACACGGAAAGTCTGACCGCGGACCATAGTGGGTAACGTGTTTGGAGAGTGCAGCGCTCCTTGCACGATAAAGACCCCTTTTGTAGAATTCGAAAGAGTAGGCTCATTGTAACCGCTACAAAAGGCTAAATTTTTCGCCCCCTACTCAAAACTCCATACTTTTCCAGTGGCAGTCAAATTGTATTCCCTGTGACTCATCCCACCCCCATTTTCCATTGATTTATTATTTGTTAACTTGTTCCCGTCCTGAATATAGCTGAAATACTGCTCGCTGGACGTAAAGAAGACATTCAAATAATCATTCAATCAATTCTCTCCACTTGTTTGTTTTATAATGTGGACTGGAAAAGATGGTCCTTTCAGATTTTTACTTGAGCAAAGTATTCCTTCTTTAGCACTAACAACGACTGTGTGATGGTGGCTATTTTCATTTATGATGTCACTTGATCTTTCGTGCATCCTTTTATGTGCTTTTATCCATTTTATAACACTTTTTTCACGTTAAACTTTCTTGTTAAATGGGTTTGAAGCACTTTGCTTACGATTCTCTCTATTCTCTTGTTTGCATTGAACACCGTTGAAGGGATTTGTCCTTTACAAACATCGCCTGAATATAGCTGAAATATTGCTGCTTGGGCGTTAAACACCATTAATCAATCAATCCTTTACAAACAGTGACATGGTGTTCTATATTGACCTTTTGTGTGATTTTGTGACACGAAGGACCATGGTAATGTCTCCGTGACTTACAATTTGAATTGGAAAATGATATAACTTCTTGAAAAACTATTGAGTACGTCAATTTTTGGGTTCTAGCAACTATGCAAAAAAATTAAGAAAACATCCTTGTTTTGTTATAAATTCAAAAATATCTCACAGACCTAACTGCCCAAAATTTTAAAACTTCCATGTTTTACAGAATTGGTTCCCTTTTATACCCTGGACGCGGTCTTTAAATCTGCCAATTGCACATAAATACAAAATGGTAACCGCAAAATGTTAATATAGTAACCAATTCAAGTATAAATATACAAAGTGGATTCCACTTTATCGACCAAGTGAAAACGTCAAGTCTATATCACCTCTGGTTCATGAGTTTCAATGGTAAAAAATCTACTTTCAATAAATAAGGGTAAATAACTCCTATAAGTCGTCAAAATCCTTTGCGCCATATGTAACAAATTGTCCCAATCAATAGATGAGCATTTTGCAACAATTTTTATTGCAACATCTTTTACAGTTTGATAGTTTATCTGCACGCAAGCTTTTTTGTGACGGGGTTAACTGCGAAAGCGTAATGTCTCATACATCCATAGTACAAAATGTCTTTACGAGATGTCACGAAACAAAATTTATAATGGACAAGGAACTTGGCTGTAAAAAAAGAATAATTATCATTAAAGTTCATTGGTTCTACGGAACAAATAATAGGCTTTCCACTTATTGCAAAATGACTGACATTGACTTTGGTTTTATGGAAATTGACCTTCCTTTTCAAAATAAACAAAACAAAGAAAAAAAACATTCGGATATCTTTCGAAATAAAAAAGGTCATAAAATAGGACGTTTAATTGACATAAATCACCTTGACCAACAAGTGTTTGATATTTGCATACTTGATGCTTTAAAAACAAAATATTTATTAAAATTTAGCATTTTTATACACGAAAAAGCAGAATTTCCGAAATATAGTATTTTTCCTTGACTTCTGTCAATATGACCATGCTGAGGACCAAAAAAGGATCAACAGTGAAGATCCTATGTCAATATGTCTTATAGTTATGAAGATAAACAAAGTGGATTCCACTTTATCGACTTACGCTTTATTGGGTTGAATGTCTCTGCTCCAAACCATTACCCATTTAAACAATGTTAAATTTGTCACTCATTTCCATTGCTTTTTACAACGATTTCTCTTTATTGACTGGCCAAAATTCACGAAAAAAAAAATTAGTATGTGAAAAAGGCAAAAAATTCCAGCATATTTGTGTGTACTTTTTGTATTTGAATTAATAAACACTTAAAAAATTAACCGTGTATTTGTTTTTGTTTTACGCCGCCATATCGTTTACCTATGTAATCATGTGTATTAAGCCTTTCCTGATTCAAATTGATTGACAAGTGTTCCCACCTGTGATTGTTGTTGGTTTCTTAATAAAATGTGTTAATTCACTTTAATTGCCCCCATGGTGTCGATAATTAGGACAATCGAACGGTTTAACAGCTGGGTGGTGTGATCGTAAACAGCTGTCACATTGCTTGGAGGTACCGCGTTTGGTAATTACTCTGTAACATAAATAGAGGGGTTGGTGTTTGTCAAATCATTCAAAGTTCGACATGTCTAAGAGAAACGATATAACACTGACAGATACGAAGTCGTGAAACTTCTAGCCTAGAAGTTGTCACAGGCGGAGATTTCAAGAAGGTTGGGATGTTCCCAGTCCCAGTGTCCAGAATTTCAAACAAGAAGGAAGAAATAAGAAATCTTTACCGCTCCAATACCACCCCAAACAGAAAAAAACAGACAACTGGGAAAGCTGCCGATTTAAAAGCCGCCCTGTCAACACTGTTTCGTAATGCAAGATCAAGAGATATACACATCACAGGACCCATCTTAGATGAGGAAGCCAGAGACCTAGTCAGACAACTTGGGGACACCACCTTTGAGCCATCCTCAGGTTGGCTCTCAATGTGTAAACAAAGAAACTCTATTGTTCACGAAAAGTTGCATGGCGAAAAGAAACACTCCAACACAGACGCAGAAGAACAGTGGGTTTCCAATGTTTTAACCAACTTAATCAACAGCTACAGCCCCAGTTACATCTACAACGCAGACGAGACCGGCATTTAGGAGGAAGATGAAAGAAGGACTAACAGCCCTGGTCACCGTCAACATGACAGGAACAGACGAAAAGCATTAGCAGAGACCTACAGACATCTAGCTGCAATTAGAACAGCAATGGAACAACACAACTTGACAGACTTCACAACTTACTACAAACTCGAAGCAGAACTAAAGGTCATGTGTGCCGCGACAAAAAGACAGCTGCAATTAGAACAGCAATGGAACAACACAACTTGACAGACTTCACAACTTACTACAAACTCGAAGCAGAACTAAAGGTCATGTGTGCCGCGACAAAAAGACAGTCCGGTATCACAGAATTCATCAACTGGATTCTTTGATTATCCCAATGACATTTAAATTATTTGTAATGTATCTGTACATGTATTGTTAGTGCTTCAATTTAAATGTGCTCTGTTTTTTTTAAATAAATAGATCTATATTATATTATTATTTAATATTATTTGAATAAATTTATTTCCACAAGTCAATATTTTCTATTTACACTTTTGATAACCATAAAAAAAAATTTAAAAAAATTATTATTGCAAACCAAAATCCTATTGGGGTAAAACACTTTCACATATGGTATGGTAATATACATTGGTGATGAAATGCGCTAAAAAGCAACAACTGTTTCGCGAAGCAGCACCGCAAAACAATTACTCGCAGAAATGGTCAATGGTGTCATCTAAAGCAATATCTCGTTTTGTACAATGTCTGCTGTAGCCGGTTGTGGTATTGTCGACAACTCTTGAAATGCGCCTAGGGTCATCAGCCTCTAGAACTACAAGTCTATTCATAACAATGTTGTCATTTATGCGCATGTAAATAACCTGTGCATTAAATCTGTAATTTAATCGTATCTTTTATCTTCCTTGACAGGGTATGCAGACCAGCATCCACGTTTTATTAGGCCCCCGCCAATTTGCGGCGGAATCCCTATAGTAATCAGTATGTCCGTCTGTCCAAAACTAATCGTGTCCGGGCTGTAACCATGGTTGCTGATCTTTGACCTCGGGTCACATTATTGCTTTCTGAATGACAAATTCATGTCCGGGCTGTATTTTTTTATCTTTCGAGGTAGGCTTTTGATATTTGGAATGTGGTTAGATAATATCAAAGGCGATGTGTCGCATACCATGGATTTTGACCTTAGGTCACATTATTGCTTTCTGAGTGAGAAATTAATGTCCTGGTTGTAACTTTTTTATCTATCGAATTAGGCTTTTGATATTTGGAATGTGGGTAGACAATATCAAGGCGATGTGTCGCATACCATGGTTGATGACCTCGACCTTAAGGTCTGCGGGGTCCACAGATATGGGTACCATCTCGCTGATAACTTGTTGAAACTTCTTCGACACTTGAAATTTTTTTATATACTTCTTACATTATAACTTTCCAGTCTGGTTACTGTTTTTCTGATATTTAAACGGGTTCAATAATAAGAGCATTAGCAGGGCCATTTGAATATATACTTGTTAATATTGTTGATCAGTAGCAAATAATGCAAATTTTAACTATTTCTTTTTTATCTTTTATGGGTTGTTTCTGAAAGGACTGAATTTGAAATACGTCAGCTATTCGATGTATTTTGTTAGCATGGCAATACCTTCGTGTACCATCTCTGTCAATAATAGAAAGTCTGTTGATGTTTTAGTTGTGGTAATTGGCTGCTAACAAGTTTCTTGGTGGGCGATAATCGATACGTTTGGAGGCATACATCAAAATGAGATTTTGAAAGTTCTGCAGATTGCAAAAAATTGAGAAGTTGACATGAAAAAAGGAATTGTATTGTTTCTATCCAATTATAAATCTTTCGAGTCCCTCATTGATAAAATGCACTTCGTCAGTCCTTTATATTTAAAAATTTAGAAAATTTAAGCCTCTATGTCTCCAAAATGTGAATAGAGGGTAATATCATGACATTGCAAAAAATAATATTCAAATCATCCACTCTAGCATTAAATTGAGCTAAAGTCAGGCCTCCAAGTCTAACTTTTTGTCTAGAAAACAGCGGATCAACTGTGAAATTCCATTGGAAATTAATGTTGAATAGACCATTCAACTGTTAAAACAATCTTGTCCACGTTACTTGTATCGTTACTACCAATTTGTATTGACACGTGGTGTAGCTCATTTACAAACGAATCAAACTATTTTCTATATAAATTCGATAGTCGTCTACTACTTATCATGTGGTCTATAAACACTTAGGTTGCGGGTTCGAGTGCCACTGCGGGCAGGATGTACACCAAGCATAATAAACAAGGATTGCCTTCCGGAGGTCGGGGGTTCTCACCGTGTATTCCGGCTTACCTCCCAATTAAAAACTGGACGTCATGATTCAGCTGTAAAATTGCTGAAACATCATTCAAACATACACCAAATTGGCTAAATCACCATTAAAATGACCAACTGTGTAAATGTTCCGGCACATCTGCAGTTTCAAGTATGATAGAAGCATACATTAACCGTTATGTTTGATGTAATCTATGTTTTACAAATCAATGTGAATTGTCAATCTAGTAAATGAATCGAAAATTAAACAATTTCTCTTGTTTCATAAATATTCATTAATTTGTCACGTGGCAATTCAGGTAAAAACTTAGGTAATAAGGCTCGATAAAAAGATGCATTTTAGAAAAACTCATTTTACAGTTGAATGGAAAATGAAAAACGAGATGCTAAATATAACCTTATGTCCACACGTCGTCTATAAAAATAAGTCCTACTAGTATTATTAATAATTAATAAATAATCAACATGACACACATAACTGAAGGTCAGGACCATTACACTGTGGGAAACAAAGTTACTCAAACGGATTTTTAAAAAGTACGTCATGTATATTTAAAAAATAAGTGAGATTTTTGATATGAATTTACATTAAAACCAGATAAATTGACATGTGATACAAACCATACCAATTGACTGGATTATAATATGAGGATGTTATTTCTTAAACATCTGAAGGTAGGACCATAACATTATTGTCTGGGTCTTCAGTAGATGTCGTTTTCTGAATATGCATGTTATTAGGGTAAATTTCAACCAACCTTTTATTTGCCATGGAGGATAAGTCCTCTTGGCGATTTATGTAGATACAAATTTAAACAAAATGAAAACGTTGTGTATTGGGGTGGAATTGTGTAAAAATCTTGTGTTGTTTCACCACTTAAAAAAACGGTATAGATGTAATTTCTGGGTTTGCCTACTTTATTGCCTTCAAAATAGGACTTGAATGTGCTGGCAGTAGGACCATTGTTTTAGCAATCCGACACAATGAAAATGTCTTTGGTGTTTGGGTCCTTACTTGCGTAATAAACGCCTGTATGTAGAGATATTTGTCTTTTTTATGCACCAAAATGCATGCTTTGCACTTGTGTTCCTAATTTACAGACGTAGTTCTCAGAAAAATCAATATGCATAATGCAATTTGTATCTTCTAATTGCTCTCTCGTCTAAAATGTTTATATTGTGTTCGTATAAAATAAGTAGTTTCAATATGTTCATATTAGACTAAGTTTGTTTCTTGTATCTAATTTGTTTTTCAAACAAATTGTCTTATATAAATCCCGACTTGATTTCCTTTGATGTTATTGTTACATCCCTTTTCTTTAGCCCCGTGCGGGATCCGGGTGGCTAAAAGACTAGACCGCAGTCGCGCTAGCTTGTCGTAAAAGGCGACTAAATAGCGCCCAGTACCCTGACCGGCGTGTCAGGTCGGTTTGCCTAAAGACCGACTGGGATGTGTGCCCCAGGTGGTTGAATGGGGTACCCCTGGCAAGCTGGGGTTGTCAGGCCATAATACGGAAAACCTGACCGCAAACCATATTAGTGCACCGTGTTGGGAAAAATGCCACGTTCCTCGCACGTTAAAGAACGCTGCTGTAGTATTCGCTATGAGTAGGGATTTCGATCCCGCTACAGGAGGCTAAATTGCCCGACCCTATCCATCCTCCCATTTGCCAGTGGTAATCTAAAATCCGTTACCCCTATTTTTCCTTGTGTCCCATCCCATTTTCATTCATCATCATTTCATGTTCATTGTATCATCCATTTCATGTTCATCGCCTGAATATAGCTGAAATATTGCTGCTCGGGCGTTAAACACCATTAATCAATCAATCAATCAATCTTCCTTCTTTCCGAATTCATAATTCTCTTTTCTACTTTGGTTGTCCATTCATTCCAACTTGAATTGTCATACTGAACAATATTATTTTCATATTTTTAATAGTATATATTATTATTATATTATTAAATAATTATAAATAAAGTCACATTAAGAATGAAAAACCCTCAAAATATGACTTGGTACATGTACCTTTAAGCTAAATTAGTGGGTAAAGCTGGTGTTATGGACCAGCATGTAACAATAGTATAACATAAAGAAATGCATTTACTCACCTCCTATTTTGTTGTTTTGTCCATCTGGTATTTCCGATCTTTGTATGATGCCTTAAATAAATAAAAAACCAACACATACTGAAAACAATTTTACGGCTTACTAAATCGGAGAGGGAAAGCAATCAAGATACTTACTTCAAACACTAGCCATTGACAATCTTTTACATATTTATGGAAAAATAACTAAATATACCTTGTGATTAAAAACACCTACAATAAAGTGGGCATATCGTGTGAATTTCTATACCGTATTTTTCGGATGATATAGCGCTCCGGACCTTAACCTACAGGGCCGATTTTCAGGACAATTTTCTAATGTAATCCATTAATAAAGGGCATCTGAGCATAAGGTGCCCCCTTTTTGCCAGTCAAATAACGTATACTGAATGATGTTTATTTAATTTTCAGCACAAATTAAATACTGGTGTCGAAGATGGTTTCCATTTTGTTTTACATAACATATTATGACTGGTTCATGGCTTATATTTACAGTGGCATCAAACTGAGCTTTTTAGGAAATTTATCGATTGCTTGTAGTCATGGTTTTCTTTGTTCATATGAGAATGACTTGTTTCTTAGAGACTTGTTTAATCGATTTTTAAGAAAAAAATTACTATCAGTAATTACCTGGCCATAACTGAAAATGTTACCTTTTCAATAAGAACTGTCTGACCGAAAGAGACTACAGGTACATGTACTTTATTAGATAGACATTCACTGGATACAGTGATCTAAACTTATACTTGTATGCATATATATTTCACTTGTAAATGTAAAACACGAAAACACATTTCATGTATTCATTGTACCTGGAAGCTTTGATCCTCCTAATCTTCTTAAGTGTCAACTGTTATCCGACTTGAGCTTTTTATCAGGCATGACGGACACCCAGCTACAAAAAGAAAAGTTATTTTAAATTGATACATGTATTTAGTTCATAACAGTCACAATATTAGTACGATGATTCCTTTGTGTATATCAAAACGTTTTGCGGCTTGCATGTAGTCTCAAAATCATTGTGATTTTATGCACACATACTGTACTGATTATCAAAATTTCTTAGAAAATAAAGGAACAATGTGTCCATGGGAAGAGGTCTGACAGGTCTGAACATCACTAAGGACACAGTTCATCAAACTGAACGACCCTGCCAAATTTCAAATCCTATAGCTACATGTACTAATGTTTCAGAAAAAAACTTGATGAAAAATTTCATACATATTTTCATACTGGCCCAGTCCAAAAAGACAGAATTGGTCTGACATGTATGAAAGTCAGGACATACAATGTGTAATATATTCTGTACCATACCACCCTGCAAATATCACTCGTGAACGGTTTCTGAGAAAATCTTGATAGAAATTCAGCCAGCCACGAGTATTTATATAGGCATAATTCAACTTTTACTTATCTGTTTATATTATCATGACAAATACAGTTTTATTTAATTGTTTGAAAATGTTTCTATATTCACAAAAGCCAGGCCAAAACACTTATTTATTATGAACCACACACTGTCACACATGACCTCCCGCTGAAACACACATTCAGTTTTTTACTTTGTTATCTCAAAATATAAATTCATTTATATGTACATGTATATCTGTACTATATGCATTGCAATATGCAAGTACATGTACAAACACTCATTTTTAAAGTTGTTATTTGGTAAAGTAAAGTGTAGGGGAAAGGCTTTATAAATAAGTTTAACTTTTGTCTGGTGCATTTTACTTATCAAATTAAGTATGTTTGAATAATATACAATGTGCAGAATACACACGTGTTCCTATTGCTACTATTGTCCCGTAGCTTTTGTGCATCATCAAGTGTAAGTAAACGTTTGGTTTTTGGAAGTTTGGCGTTTCTTCCAAAGTTAGATTTAGTACAAGCTACATCAAATTGGTAGAAACTAATGTTTCGGTAGTTGACAACCTTTCATCCGGGTTAAATTTTCTTTCAATGAATGGTTGAAATGGGTTGTGCAAATGTCAAGTTTAAACTAACTGATAGCAAAAGCCCAGAACGACTCAGGATTACTATTTATCAATCAGGTCATAATTATTTATGTTTGTCTTATAATCTGAACACACAATATCAGAAATATAGATGGTTGACGTTGGTCTGAAAACATCGTTCGAAATAGGCCATCTGATGGAGTGGCAGTCCTTGATAATCAGTTGGGTTCACCGGCATACTTTACCCATCGCTCGAAAAACGCTTTTGTATGCGTTTCGAATCCATCTCTGAATCGGCCATGGTGGACGGCTAAACTCTGGAAAGCGCAGAGGGGTTTTTGTATGGTTGTTGGTTGTGCGTGTTCTTGATCGATTTTGACACTGTAATGTATTCGGGAGTTGAACGGCGTTCCCCAGCGGATAGTTAAAGTTAAGACTATAGATGACGAACCGGACGATGGTGACCAGGTAGAGTTTCCATTTCGTATCGGGGCGTTGGCGCAAGATGTATTCTGTGACATTGAATTTTCGTACCCGGAGAAGGTTGAGATCTTTACGGCGTGAAATGTAGACGGGAGTTCGAAAAGGGCCGAAGTAGCGGTATTCTCCGAATTCCAGTTTGAGGCAAAATGCGTGGCCTTGGCGGTCGTAGATACGTTCGGCGTGTTCCACGAATTTTGGGACGGTGAGATCGTTGGTTAGCGGAACGTTGTACCTGGACTATACGCTACTTTCTTGGTGGCAGGCTTTCAAGCTACCTTTTGGAAAAAAAAGGGATAAAATGTGCTATTTTCCAATGGTTAAAGACTGAAAAATTAGATTTACTCACCATTTTGGGCACAGAACAATAGTACAAAAGTTAATTTCCAATTCAGAAGACCATTTGGATGACCATCAAAGAGTCTCTTGGGTGGCAAATGCAAATTTCTGATTTATACTAAAGCTAACTTCATTTAATTTTAATCTATTTTTATTTTTATTTTTTAAATTATGAAAATTAAAATCAGGAAAATAGGGCCCACTTGAAAGCCTGTGGTGGTTCTCCAGGATGAGAGGAGCGTTGGCCTCGTAGATGTTCATCTTCCGTTTTCCACTGTGCTTCACCGTTGGCCCCGGGTCTGGTTTGAAGTGGACCAGCTCCTCTATGGTAATGGTGTTGCATTCCGTGGAGGTACAGTTGTCGGTCCGAAAGCCTTCCGAAGGACCCGGTGTTGGTTCAGTGGATTAGGTGCCGGTTGCATAGACTGCAAATAAAAGAATAACAACAGAAAACACTCGAATAAATGATTCCGTCTTTTAATATTTGATATTATACCCCTCCAAACGCGTTGTCCTATCCAAAATTTTAGTACAAAATCAATTAATTCTGTATTTTACAGTATACCGATGTCCAAAATTTATCCAAACAAGTTAATGTTTAAAAATAAAAGTGGTGTCAAACTTCTGTAGAAGTTTACTTCCTTGTGAGTCAAGTTGTTGTAAGTAAATTTGGATCGCAAATTTTCTGTTTCTAATCCTTACATTTGTTTTCAGGAGAATATTTCATTTCACTTGAGTTGTCAATTTTCCTTGTAATATTTCAACAGCTTTGGTGTTCTCGTCCTGTTTAGTTTGAGTTCATGAAATAACAATATTGTGTGTTTTATATAACTAATCAAGCTAAATTGTTTACCAATTATTTGTATTTAAATAAATAGAAAAACTTGTATAATATGTACATATACATTCTTATATATTACTAAATAAATAGAAAAACTTGTATAATATGTACATATACATTTTTATATATTATGAAAATAATTTAGTAGAAGTTGCCTTTTAATAAGGTTTATTTAAGAGATGTTATTTTCAAAACCTTGCGTAGCCTGATGCTTTGGGGCATGGTTGGTACTCATGTCAAGTAGGATGTGATCTGCATCCGCATCATCATTGAAACTTGAATCTGCACTACTTTCCAAATCATTTTTTCTTTTTGCAGCCCATTCATAACGGGCCAAAGAAGTCCCACTCTTTCTATGTTCATATTCAGGCAATTTGTGGTTTGGAACAAAGTCAGGGTGACATTTATCATCAGAGAGTGCTCCTATAGACAAAATATATTTTATTAGCCTGTTGCTTGTTTGAAGCAAAACGTAAAATTACAAACGTACATTTATATCCCTCAACTAGATTGTAGGTAAATAAAACAAATAGAAATAATAAATAGAAGTCATTGGTTCTACCGAACAAATGAGAGGCTCTCCACTTGCAAAAATGACCTTCACCTTGACTTTGGTTATATGGAAATTGAATTTTCTTTTCAAAATAAACAAACGAAAACCATTCGTATATCTTTCGCAATACAAAAGGTCATAAAATAGAACGTTAATTGAGATAAATGAACTTGACTACAAAATGTTTGATATTTGCTTATTTAATGCCTTGAAAATCA
The DNA here is from genome assembly GCA_944474755.1 of Limnoperna fortunei. NCBI lineage: Eukaryota > Metazoa > Mollusca > Bivalvia > Mytilida > Modiolidae > Limnoperna > Limnoperna fortunei. Next base: position 48,654,641 of record OX104123.1, read on the forward strand.
TTTATTAGTATTTTCCATTTTATATACACGACAAAGCAAAATTTAAAAAAATAGGATTTGACCTTGACTTATTACCATGTGACCTGACCTTGCTGAGGGTCAAAAAAGGACCAACAGTGAAGATCCTATGTCAATATATCTTATAGTTATGAAGATATGACTATTTATCATAAATACCAAAATTTATAAGATGAACTTTGACCTTGTATCTGATTTCAACGTCATAATGGTCTTTGGTGAAGACCCCATGCCTCTACTATCAATAGTTAATAAGTTATCAATGAAAAACTAAATATCAATGGTTGTAATGGGAGATAACTCCTATAAGATGCAGTCAGATCCTTTTCCTGCAAATAGGAAAAAAATGCGCCTTTATTAGGCCGACATTTTATCTGTTATAAGTTATAGCCTATCTTTTACCGTTTCAAAGAAATAGCACCCCGTGTGGGACCCGGGGCACAGGAGAATAGGCCCACGGCTTCCTCAGCCTGCAGTAAGAGTCTGCTAACAGAGGCAACACTTGCCGTGTGTTGCGACTCGTGTCGATTACAGGACGGGATTTCAGTAGGCCGGGTAAACGGTCCCGATAACTTACTGAACCCTTACTTTTGCTAGACGGGAAATCGAGTTAGCCCTGACTTCGATGAATCGGCATGTCACGTCTTGCCCTTTGTGAATCCTAATCATTTAAGCTACTCTTACATTATTTTCCTTCAAACTGATCCATGAAATGATAGACGGCTTCCTTATAGGATTTGCAAAGAAGGCGGTGGCTGAAGGGCAAAGCTTCCTCAGCTTTATAGAGGCGACATGTTTGCCGTGTGTTGCAACCCGTGATGGTGGAGGAAGGGATCCTGGTGGTTGAGAGATCACTCTCTGCTGCATCCATTAGTGCGGGTCAGCGGGTTTCGATTTTCAATACACCACTTTGGCCCTGACTTCAACTAGACGGGAGACCGGATGGACCCGGTTCGGTCAATCAGCTGGTCATGCCGAGCCCTTAACAAGCTTGTCTTATTTTTCTTATCACTTGATCATATCTTGTGAATTTCAGTCCCAAAGTTGTTCAGTTACAAGCTGTTAAGAAGGCGGTGGCTCATGGGTCAATCGAGTAGATAGAGTTTCGAACGGTTGTATCGCCAGGTAACCCCGGGCACGAGGCATGCGTTCATTGAGAAATTCGTCTGTTTGAGTATACCACCCTTGGAACACCTGATGCTTTCTGCTGGAGATCCGCAGACTCTAGGCATCGCCCATGTTGGCACTCCGTGGCGGGTGGGTGACAAGGGTGGTGAACCGTAATTTTCTTATCATGGCTTCCGAAACACCCCCTTTAACACAAAAAGGTCCAAAAAAAGAAAAAATGATTTTCCTCTTGAAGATTTGGTTGTTGACGAAAGTTGGCCTAAATTTATTGTATTATCTAGTAAAGACGCAACTAAACCTTTGGCAAAAGTATCTCCATTTATCATTGAAAAATCTATCAAGGCTTGTGCAGGAGACGTTAAAAACGTCACCAAAATGAAGTCCGGTTCCCTGCTAATAGAATGCAGTAGAAAACAACAATCGCTCAATTTACTGAAACTTTCCAAAATTGTAGATTTAGATATAACTAGCTCACCCCACAGAACGTTAAACTCAAGTCAAGGGATTATTCGTTACCGAGGCGAAGACCTCTCGGAATTGTCAGACGACGAAATCTGTTCAGAACTAGAACCTCAGGGTGTTACAAAAGTAAAAAGATTTATTGCTAACAGACAGGGTGTTCAGGTAAAACTGAACACCTTTCTGTTGAATTTCAACACACCCACTGTCCCTGAATCCATCAAGATTGGTCTCTACAAAGCTAAAGTCAGCGCATACATCTCTAACCCTGTGCGCTGCTTTAAGTGTCAAAAGTTCGGCCACGGAAAGGGACAGTGCAGAGGTCACCTGGTTTGTTTAAAGTGTGCAGAAGAAGGACATGAGGGCTTCACCTGCACTAAAACTCCAAAGTGTGCTAATTGTGGTGAAGCCCACATGTCCTCATCTAAGGACTGTCAGCATTTTAAAAAGGAAAAAGAAATTCAAAAAATAAAAACTGAAAAAAACATCTCTTACCCTGAGGCTCGTCGTCTGTATAATACAGCGAATAATCCCTCGTCTCCTGCATCAACGTCATATGCCAGTGTTGCCAAACGCGTTCTCACTTCAGTTGAAACGCAGACCATCATCACCTGGCCCATTGACAAACAGGAACCTTCGAAATTACCAGTCAAAACAACAGACAAAATCATTCAATCTTCACGAAAATCTTCATCTTCTCAAACTGCTACGTCTTCAGCACCCTCTCAAACAGCTACGTCTTCAGCACCCTCTCAAACAGCTACGTCTTCAGCACCCTCTCAATCCTCAACCAATTCTTCAAGAAGCCCAAAAAAAAATTCAAAAAATACCAACTCCAATTTAAATTCTAACTCAAATAAAAACTCAAATCAAAAAGGAGATCGTACTCCAAAACTGCTGCGGGATCCCATTAAGGTCCACAACAGGTTTGGAAGTCTAGATCATCTAGACACTACTATCTGGGGCGATCCCATGGATACACTACCCCCAGATACTGGATCTAAAAGTATCCCCCAGCAGAAACCGGCGGAATAGCCCCAACAAAACTGTTAACTATTCCCCTATTCGCAGACCATAATGGGTACAATAATACAATGGAATTGTCGAGGTCTTAAGATTAATTTTCTTGAAATTACATTATTAGTTCAAGCCTTTCTACCTGTTGCATTTTGCCTCCAAGAATCCCACCTAAAACGAAGTGATAACATATCTTTAAAAAACTATTCTATATAGAGCACATATGTAGACGAGAGTGATAGAGCTGCTGGCGGCTCTACCATTTTTGTAAAAGATCAAGTGCTACATAGCCCTGTAGATCTCGACACTGATCTGCAGGCGGTTGCTGTTAGAATATCATTAGACAAAACAATTACTTTATGCTCTGTGTATATACCACCAAACCCCGTGTGGGACCCGGGGCACAGGAGAATAGGCCCACGGCTTCCTCAGCCTGCAGTAAGAGTCTGCTAACAGAGGCAACACTTGCCGTGTGTTGCGTCCCGTGTCGATTACAGGACGGGATTTCAGTAAGCCGGGTAAACGGTCCCGATAACTTACTGAACCCTTACTTTTTCTAGACGGGAAATCGAGTTAGCCCTGACTTCGATGAATCGGCATGTCACGTCTTGCCCTTTGTGAATCCTTATCATTTAAGCTACTCTTACATTATTTTCCTTCAAACTGCTCCATGAAATGATAGACGGCTTCCTTATAGGATTTGCAAAGAAGGCGGTGGCTGAAGGGCAAAGCTTCCTCAGCTTTATAGAGGCGACATGTTTGCCGTGTGTTGCAACCCGTGATGGTGGAGGAAGGGATCCTGGTGGTTGAGAGATCACTCTCTGCTGCATCCATTAGTGCGGGTCAGCGGGTTTCGATTTTCAATACACCACTTTGGCCCTGACTTCAACTAGACGGGAGACCGGATGGACCCGGTTCGGTCAATCGGCTGGTCTTGCCGAGCCCTTAACAAGCTTGTCTTATTTTTCTTATCACTTGATTATATCTTGTGAATTTCAGTCCTAAAGTTGTTCAGTTACAAGCTGTTAAGAAGGCGGTGGCTCATGGGTCAATCGAGTAGATAGAGTTTCGAACGGTTGTTTCGCCAGTTAACTCTGGCACGAAGCTTGCGTTCATTAAGAAATTCATCTATTTGAGTATACCACCCTTGGAACACCTGATGCTTTCTGCTGGTGATCCGCAGAGACCAAGCATCGCCCCTGTTGGCACTCCGTGGAGGGTGGGTGACAAGGGTGGTGAACCGCATTTTTCTCATCATGGCTACTGAAAAACAAATAAAAAATGGTCCAAAAAAAAGAAAAAATGACTTACCGCTTGAAGAGATGGTTGATGAAGACTTCTGGTCAAGATTTATTGTATTATCCAGCAAAGATCCTAGTAAACCAATAACTAAAGTCTCTCCATTCGTTATTGAAAAAGTGATAAAAGGTTGTGCAGGAGATGTTAAGAACGTCACCAAGATGAAATCTGGTGGTCTTCTCATTGAATGCAACAAAAAACACCAATCCTTTAACTTGCTAAAACTTACAAAAATTATAGATTTAGAAATTTCGGCCTCCCCCCATAGAACATTAAACTGAAGTCAAGGAATTATTCATTATCGCGACGATGATCTCGCCGAGCTTACAGACGACGAGATCTGTACAGAATTACAACCTCAGGGTATTACAAAAGTTAAAAGATTTATTGCCAACAGACAAGGTGTTCAGGTTAAACTGAACACCTTCCTTCTAAATTTTAACTCTCCAACTGTCCCCCAATTAATCAAAATAGGTCTCCAAAATATTAAAGTCAGCGCATATATTCCCAACCCTGTGCGCTGCTTTAAATGTCAAAAGTTCGGCCACGGAAAGGGACAGTGCAGAGGTCACCAGATTTGTTTTAAGTGTGCAGAGGAAGGACATGAGGGCTTCACCTGCACTAAAACTCCAAAGTGTGCTAATTGTGGTGAAGCCCACATGTCCTCATCTAAGGACTGTCAGCACTTTAAAAAGGAGAAAGAAATTCAAAAAATAAAAACTGAAAAAAACATCCCTTACCCTGAGGCTCGTCGTCAATATAATACAACGAATAATCCCTCGTCTCCTGCATCAACGTCATACGCCAATGTAGCCAAACGCGTTCTCACGTCAGTTGAAACGCAGACAATCATCACCTGGCCTATTGACAAACAGGAACCTTCAAAATTAACAGTTACAACAACAGACAAAATCATTACATCTTCACGGAAATCTTCATCTTCACAAACTGCTACGTCTTCAGCACCCTCTCAAACTGCTACGTCTTCAGTACCATCTCAATCCTCAACCAATTCTTCAAGCAGCCAAAAAAAAAATTCAAAAAATATCAACTCCAATTTAAATTCTTCTAACTCAAATAAAAACTCAAATCAAAAAGGAGATCGTACTCCAAAACTGCTGAGGGATCCCATAAAGGTCCACAACAGGTTTGGAAGTCTAGATCATCTAGACACTACTATCTGGGGCGATCCCATGGATACACTACCCCCAGATACTGGATCTAAAAGTAGATCCCCCAGCAGAAACCGGCGGAATAGCCCCAAAAAAACTGTCAACTATTCCCCTATTCGCAGACCATAATGGGTACAATAATACAATGGAATTGTCGAGGTCTTAAGATTAATTTTCTTGAAATTACTTTATTAGTTCAAGCCTTTCTTCCTGTTGCATTTTGCCTCCAAGAATCCCACCTAAAACGAAGTGATAACATATCCTTAAAAAACTACTCTATATACAGCACATATGTAGACGAGAATGATAGAGCTGCTGGCGGCTCTACCATTCTTGTAAAAGATCAAGTTCTGCATGGCCCTGTGGATCTCAACACTGATCTTCAGGCGGTTGCTGTTAGAATATCTTTAGACAAAACAATTACTTTATGCTCTGTGTATATCCCTCCGAATTCTTCATTAAATTTAAATCAGTTGAAACATCTTACTGATCAGCTTCCGGCCCCTTATATATTACTTGGGGACTTCAACGGACACAACCCTTTATGGGGCAGTAACACAATAAATGATAAAGGAAAAATTATTGAAGGCTTAATGAATCAGGAAGATCTGTGTATTTTTAATGATGGAACCAATACATATTTACATCCTGGGAATGGATCATATTCGGCTATTGATCTTACAATAGCAGATCCTTCTCTGCTGCCCGATTTCTCATGGAAAGTCCATGACGATCTCTGTGGCAGTGATCACTTTCCCATTATATTGGAATCTTTGCACTCCTCCGTCACAGAACGAGCCGCTCGGTATAAATTTAACAGAGCCAATTGGCCTCTATTTGAACAACTCTGTATAGAGCGACTTAACTCGGATACTTTTGAAGCTATTTCTGATACAATTTTAAAATTCACTGAAGTACTCATTTCAATTGCTGATGAAACAATTCCTAAGACCTCGACAAATCCAAAACATCCTAGTAAACCATGGTTCGATGACAGCTGTGAGGACGCTATTAAAGACCGGAAAAAAGCCGAACGACGCTTTAATAAACACCCAACTCAAAATAATCTTAACCATTTCCGAATTTTTCGAGCGAAAGCTCGCAGGGTAACGAAACAAAGACGACGCACCTCTTGGCGTAACTTTGTTTCTAAATTAAACAACCATACCCCTATGAATAAAATTTGGAACATGATTCGTAAAATTAAAGGTAAAAACAGTAAAGCAAATGTCCATCATTTAAAGGATGGACAAGACTTGTTAACATCAGAGTCAGACATATCAAATAAATTGGCCGAAACATTTGCAACACACTCCTCTGCTAAAAATTATCATCCCAATTTTCAGCGGATCAAAATTCAAAAAGAAAAATCAAAACTTAATTTCCTGTCAAAAAATTTAGAAGATTATAATAAACCTTTTTCTTTGGAAGAGCTAAAAACTTCATTGAACAAATCTCACGATACAGCATGTGGTCCAGATGACATCCATTATCAACTTCTCAAACATCTGCCACAATCTTCTCTCCAATGCCTTCTGAATCTTCTTAACAACATTTGGGAAACGGGTGACTTACCATCTATTTGGAAAATGGCCACTGTTGTGCCTATTCCAAAACCAGGAAAAGATCACTCGGAAGCGTCCAACTATCGGCCTATAGCCCTCACAAGCTGTCTTTGTAAAACCATGGAAAGGATGATCAACGATCGCCTTGTCTGGTTTTTAGAATCGAACAACCTAATCTCGAATATCCAGTGTGGATTTAGACAAGGTCGTAGTACTATTGATCATCTGGTGCGTTTCGAAACATATATTCGAAACGCATTTGCAAAAAACGAACATGTTGTGTCTGTCTTTTTCGATTTAGAAAAAGCATACGACACAACATGGAAATATGGTATTTTAAAAGATCTTTTTGATATGGGGTTGAAAGGTAGACTTCCTACCTTCATCTCAAACTTTTTATCCGACAGAGAATTTAAAGTTAGGGTCAATTCTACTTTATCTGACCCTTTTGTACAGGAAATGGGTGTTCCCCAGGGAAGCATCCTTTCTGTCACTTTATTTAGTATTAAAATTAATAGCCTTGCTCAAGTTTTAAAAGATAATATTGATGGTTCTCTATATGTTGACGACTTCCTCATATGTTACCGAGGAAAAAACATGAATAATATTGAACGTCAACTGCAGTTATGTTTAAATAGAATAGAGAAATGGGCAATGGAGAATGGTTTTAAATTCTCCACTGCAAAAACTGTTGGGATGCATTTTTGTAATAAACGTAAGATGCATCCTGATCCTGAATTAAAATTATATAATAATCCTATCAAAATTGTAAAAGAAACCACTTTTCTTGGTCTCATTTTTGATTCAAGGCTAACCTTTCTTCCCCATATCAAAATGTTAAAAAATAAATGCCTTAAAGCATTAGATATTTTAAAAGTCGTATCCAGCACCGATTGGGGTGCTGAATGCGATGTTTTACTCAATCTATATAGATCGCTGGTTCGATCGAAATTGGATTACGGTTGTTTTATTTATGGTTCTGCTCGCAAGTCATATGTCAAAATCCTTGATACTATACACCATCAAGGATTGCGACTATGCCTTGGAGCATTTAGAACCACACCTGTCAATAGTTTGTATGTAGAAGCAAACGAGCCTTCTTTGTATCAAAGAAGAATAAAGCTCGCTTTGCAATATGCAACCAAATTGAAGGCTTATCCTTACAACCCCGCCCACGACTGTGTTTTTAAACCTCTTTATCGAAACATTTTCGAAAAACATCCAAACAAAATTCAACCTTTTGGCCTCCGAATTAAATCTCATTTGGAAAATTCTGGTATAAATTTAGATGAAATTGCTGCAATCGAAATTCCGCATAATCCCCCGTGGTTAAACCCCAAACCGATATTTATTTATGATTTAAGAAAACATAAAAAGTCCGACACAAACCATTTATTAATACAACAACATTATGCAGAAATTAAATCTTGTTACCCTGACTATAGTACTATTTACACAGACGGGTCAAAAGACGGTGATAAAGTCGCCTCGGCCGCTGTCTTCGGAGAGCGTGTTGAAACTCGCCGCCTTCCGTCTGCCTCATCTGTATTTACAGCAGAGGCGCAAGCTATTCTTCTTGCGATGAAAATAGTTGCATCGTCAGACGAATGCAAATTTATTGTCTGCTCCGATTCCCTGTCTTGTCTACTGGCTATTGAAAATTTTAAAATTAAAAATCCTTACATTTTAAAAATTATTCAAATCTACAAATCTCTTGTTGCTTTTGGAAAAGAAATTATCTTCTTCTGGATTCCCAGTCATGTCGGAATCCGTGGAAACACAGTCGTGGATCAGGAGGCTAAAAATGCACTAAAGGATACCATCATTAACTGTAGTATTCCTTTTACCGATTTTAAACCGTTAATTTTTAAATATATTTCTAATTTGTGGCAGAGTGGTTGGGATCTCCAAGTTCATAATAAACTTCATGAGATCCAGCCACTACTGCACACAAATAATTTTAAATGTTTTATAGGTCGAAGAGACCAAGTTGTTTTAACAAGATGTCGTCTTGGTCATACCAGGACGACACATAGTTATATTTTAAACAATGAGCCACGACCCGAATGTGTGCCATGCAACAGTCCATACACCATTAAGCATGTCTTGATGGACTGTGTGGACGTGGCCCACATTCGGGAACGTTTCTATAGTGCAGATACGTATTTTAATTTATTTAAAACTGTCGCAGGCGACACAATTTTAAAGTTCTTAAAAGAAATTAATTTATTTAATAAAATTTAATTTCACTATTAATTGTGAAACTTCATATTTTTTATTGTTTTAACTACCATTTTTATCTGTGTATATTCTCATAGTATTGTATGAGATCACGTTTTAGTATAAGAAGGAGGCATGACGTTCTACTAATTTAAAAATTATAATTTTCACGTCCTGAATATAGCTGAAATATTGCTTGCTGGACGTTAAACATCAATCAATCAATCAATCAATCAATTATATACCACCAAAATTCTTCATTAAATTTAAATCAGTTGAAACATCTTACTGATCAGTTACCAGCCCCATATATATTATTTGGGGACTTCAACGCACACAACCCTCTATGGGGTAGTACCGCAATTAACGAAAAAGGTAAAATTATTGAAGGCTTAATGAATCAGGAAGATCTGGGTATTTTTAATGATGGAACCAATACATATTTACATCCTGGGAATGGATCATATTCGGCTATTGATCTTACAATAGCAGATCCTTCTCTGTTGCCCGATTTCTCATGGAAAGTCCATGACGATCTCTGTGGCAGTGATCACTTTCCCATTATCTTGGAATCTTTACACTCTTCAAACACAGAACGAGTCGCTCGGTATAAATTTGGCAAGGCCAATTGGCTTCTATTTGAACAACTCTGTTTTGAGCGACTTAACTCGGATGCTTTTGAAGCTGTTTCTGATCCAATTTTAAAATTTAATGAAACACTTATTTCAATTGCTGATGAAACAATTCCTAAGACCTCGACAAATCCAAAACATCCTAGTAAACCATGGTTCGATGACAGCTGTGAGGACGCTATTAAAGACCGGAAAAAAGCCGAACGACGCTTTAATAAACACCCAACTCAAAATAATCTTAACAATTTCCGAATTTTTCGAGCGAAAGCTCGCAGAGTAACGAAACAAAGACGACGCACCTCTTGGCGTAACTTTGTTTCTAAACTAAATAACCATACCCCCATGAATAAAATTTGGAACATGATTCGTAAAATTAAAGGTAAAAACAGTAAAGCAAATGTCCATCATTTAAAGGATGGACAAGACTTGTTAACATCAGAGTCGGATATATCTAACAAATTGGCCGAAACATTTGCAAAACACTCGTCCGCTGAAAATTATCATCCCGATTTTCAGCGTATCAAAACTCAAAAAGAAAAATCAAAACTTAATTTCCAATCAAAAAATGTAGAAGATTACAACAAACCTTTTTCTTTGGAAGAGCTAAAAACATCTTTGAACAAATCTCACGATACAGCATGTGGTCCAGATGACATCCATTATCAACTTCTCAAACATCTGCCACAATCATCTCTCCAATGCCTTTTGAATTTTCTTAACAACATTTGGGAAACGGGTGACTTACCATCTATATGGAAAATGGCCACTGTTGTGCCTATTCCAAAACCAGGAAAAGATCACTCAGAAGCGTCCAACTATCGGCATATAGCCCTCACAAGCTGTCTTTGTAAAACCATGGAAAGGATGATCAACGATCGCCTTCATCTTGTACGTTTTGAAACGTATATTCGAAACGCCTTTGCCAAAAATGAACATGTTGTGTCTATCTTTTTCGATTTAGAAAAAGCATATGACACAACATGGAAATATGGTATTTTAAAAGATCTTTTTGATATGGGGTTGAAAGGTAGACTTCCTACCTTTATTTCAAACTTTTTATCTGACAGAGAATTTAAAGTTAGGGTAAATTCTACTCTATCTGACCCTTTTGAACAGGAAATGGGTGTTCCCCAGGGAAGCATCCTTTCTGTCACTTTATTTAGTATCAAAATTAATAGCCTTGCTCAAGTTTTAAAAGATAATATTGATGGTTCTCTATATGTTGACGACTTCCTCATATGTTACCGAGGAAAAAACATGAATAATATTGAACGTCAACTGCAGTTATGTTTAAATAGAATAGAGAAATGGGCGATGGAGAATGGTTTTAAATTCTCCACTGCAAAAACCGTGGGGATGCATTTTTGTAATAAGAGAAAGATGCATCCTGATCCCGAATTAAAATTACATAATAATCCTATCAAAATTGTAAAGGAAACTACTTTTCTTGGTCTCATATTTGATTCAAGGCTAACCTTTCTACCCCATATCAAAATGTTAAAAAATAAATGCCTAAAGGCATTAGATATTTTAAAAGTCGTAGCCAGCACTGACTGGGGTGCTGAATGCAACGTTTTACTTAATCTTTATAGATCGCTGGTTCGATCTAAATTGGATTATGGTTGTTTTATTTATGGTTCTGCTCGCAAGTCATATGTCAAAATCCTTGATACGGTTCATCATCAAGGATTGCGACTATGCCTTGGAGCTTTTAGAACTACACCTGTAAATAGTTTATATGTAGAAGCAAACGAGCCTTCTTTGTATCAAAGAAGAATTAAACTCGCTTTGCAATATGCAACCAAATTGAAGGCGTATCCTGGCAACCCGCCCACGACTGTGTTTTCAAACCTCTTTACGAAAATATTTTTGAAAAACATCCAAATAAAATTCAACCTTTTGGTATCAGAATAAAACCTCATTTCAACAACTCTGGTATAAATTTAGATGAAATTGCTGCTATTGAAATTCCACATAACCCACCATGGTGAAATCCAATACCGGTATTTATTTTTGATCTTAGAAACCATAAAAAGTCTGACACAAACCCTTTAATTATTCAACAACACTTTGCAGAAATAAAATCTCACTATCCTGACCATTCTGCAATTTATACAGATGGATCGAAGGACGGCGATAAAGTTGCATCGGCCGCTGTCTTTGGAGAGCGTGTCGAAACACGCCGCCTTCCTTCCGTTTCTTCTGTATTTAGTGCAGAAGCGCAAGCTATCCTTCTTGCACTTAAAATTATTGCTTCGTCAGATGAGAGTAAATTTATTATCTGCTCCGATTCATTGTCATGTCTTCAGGCAATTGAAAAATCCATTTATTTTAAAAATAATTCAAATTTATAAATCGCTGACAAGTTTAGGTAAAGAGGTTGTTTTCTTCTGGATTCCCAGCCATGTAGGAATCCATGGAAACACAGTCGTGGACAGAGGGGCTAAAGCTGCCTTAGAAAATGTTATCATTAATTGTAAAATTCCTTTTACTGATTTTAAATTATATATTTTTAAATACATATCTAATCTATGGCAGCGTGGTTGGGATCTCGAAGTACATAATAAACTTCATGAGATCCAACCACTTCTGCACATACATAATTTAAAATCTTGTAGAGGTCGAAGATACCAAGTGGTTTTAACCAGGTGTCGTCTTGGGCATACCAGGACGACACACAGTTATATTTTAAACAATGAACCAAGACCCGAGTGTGTGCCATGCAACTGTCCATATACCATCAAGCATGTCTTGATGGACTGTGTTGACGTGGCACACATTCGGGAACGTTTTTATTCTGTTAATTCTTATAATAATTTATTTACAACTGTCACTGGCGACACAATTTTACAGTTCTTAAAGGAAATTGATTTATACAGAAAAATTTAATTGGATTTTAAATTGCGATATTGAATAATTTTTATTGGTTTAGTTTTCTTTTTATCTGTATATATGCTCATATTATTGTACGAGACCTTGTTTTAGAAAGGATGGATATTCTTTAAATAACTGAATTAAAGTTCTAATTCTCACGTCCTGAATATAGCTGAAATATTGCTTGCTGGACGTAAAACAACAATCAATCAATCAATCAATCGATTTAGAAAAAGCATATGACACAACATGGAAATATGGTATTTTAAAAGATCTTTTTGATATGGGGTTGAAAGGTAGACTTCCTACCTTTATTTCAAACTTTTTATCTAACAGAGAATTTAAAGTCCGGGTAAACTCCACATTATCGGACCCTTTTGAACAAGAAATGGGTGTCCCTCAAGGCAGTATTTTATCAGTAACTTTATTTAGTGTTAAAATTAATAGTCTGGCTCAAGTCTTGAAAGACAATATTGACGGTTCTCTCTATGTTGACGATTTCCTCATTTGCTACCGGGGAAAAAACATGAACAATATAGAACGTCAACTACAGTTATGTTTACATAGAATAGAGAAATGGGCAATGGAAAATGGATTTAAATTTTCCACTTCCAAAACTGTCGGTATGCATTTTTGTAACAAAAGAAAAATGCATCCTGATCCCGAACTTACATTGTATAACAACCCTATTAAAATAGTGAAAGAAACTACTTTTCTTGGTTTGATATTCGACTCTAAACTCACCTTTCTTCCCCATATCAAAATGTTGAAATTCAAGTGCCTTAAAGCCCTTGATATTTTAAAAGTCGTATCCAGCACTGACTGGGGTGCGGACCGCGACACATTATTGAATCTATATAGATCGCTGGTTCGATCCAAATTAGATTACGGTTGTTTTATTTATGGTTCAGCTCGCAAGTCATATATCAAAATCCTTGATACCGTTCACCATCAAGGGTTGCGACTATGTCTTGGAGCTTTTAGAACCACACCTGTTAATAGTTTATATGTAGAAGCAAAAGAGCCTTCTTTGTATCAAAGAAGAATTAAGCTCGGTTTGCAATATGCAACCAAACTTAAGGCTTATCCTACCAATCCTGCTCATGACTGTGTTTTCAAACCGTTTTATAAACAAATTTTTGATAATTATCCAAACAAAATTAAAACTTTTGGCCTAAGAATTGAATCTCATTTGGAAAATTCTGGTATCTGCATAGATGAAATTGCCCCAACTGAAATTCCTCACAATCCTCCATGTTTAAATCCTAAACCAGTATTTATTTATGATTTGCGAAAATATAAAAAATCTGAAACAAACCCCTTGATTATTCAGCAACATTTTGCAGAAATTAAATCTTGCTATGCTGATCACAGCTCAATTTATACGGATGGATCCAAGGACGGTGATAAAGTCGCTTCAGCCGCTGTCTTCGGAGAGCGAGTTGAAACTCGCCGTCTTCCTCCTGCTTCTTCCGTATTTAATGCAGAAGCCCAAGCCATTCTTCTTGCACTAAAAATTGTTGCCTCGTCAGTGGAGAATAAATTTCTTGTATGCTCCGATTCTTTATCGTGCCTTCTTGCCATTGAAAATAACAAAGTTAAAAATCCATTTGTTTTAAAAATTATTCAAATATACAGGTCCTTAACAACTTTGGGTAAAGTTGTTGTGTTTTTCTGGATTCCCAGTCATGTGGGAATCCATGGAAACACAGTCGTGGACAGAGAAGCTAGGAAAGCCTTAAATAATGACATCATCAACTGTAAACTACCTTTTACTGATTTTAAGCCTTTTATTTTAAAATATATTTATAGTTTGTGGCAGAGTGGTTGGGATCTCGAAGTTCATAATAAACTTCATGAGATCCAACCACTAATTCGCCATACAAGTTTTAACACTTTTACATATCGTAGAGACCAAGTAGTTTTAACGCGATGTCGTCTTGGTCATACCAGACGACCCATAATTATATTTTAAATGGTGAACCACGACCCGAGTGTGTGCCATGTAACAGTCCATATACAATCAAGCATGTCTTGATGGACTGTGTTGACTTGGCCCACATTCGGGAACGTTTTTATACTGTGGATTCTTATTTTAATTTGTTTACAACCGTCGCTGGAGACAAAATTCTACAGTTCTTAAAGGAAATTAATTTGTATAATAAAATATAATCTAATACAATTACTATGCTGTTGTTTCATATTTTATACTTTTAAGCACGTTTTTTATTTGTATATACCCTCATACTATTGTGTGAGATTACAGTTTTACTATATTTAAACAGGGTTGTATCTAATTTTTGAACGTAATCAATTTATTAAATTGCTCACGTCCTGAATATAGCTGAAATATTGCTTGCTGGACGTTAAACATCAATCAATCAATCAATCAAAGAAATAGCGACGACAAGAAAATGACAAAATTCAGAATGTGACCTTTGACCTTGTGTCCATTTTCAAGGTCAAGGATGACCAATGATATAAGGTTTCATATATATATATCTGTTCGGGGGCCGAGTGGTCAAGGTAGTTCGTCTACTATTGATCACGTGGTCTGTCAACACTGAGATTGCGGGTTCGATTCTCACTGCAGGCAGGGTGTACTCGACTCCAATCTTAATTGACAAGGATTGCCAGTTTTCCTACCGCAGGTCGGGGGTTCTCTCCGGGTACTCCGGCTTCCTCCCCCAATAAAAACTGGACGCCATGAAATAGCTGAAAAATTGCTGAATATGGCGTTAAAACACCATTCAAACAAACAAAAACAATATATATCTGTTATAGTTACCAAGATAAAGGGATATAATGCAATTCACAATACATGTCATTGGTCTAGGGGAGATAACTCTTATAAAATGTCAATTTAAAAAAATGACGATTCAAGATCAAAATCCTTTGCGCGATATGTAACAAATTGTCGCAATCAATAGATGAGCATTTTGCAACAATTTTTATTGCAACATCTTTTATAGTTTATCTGCACGCAAGCTTTTCTGTGACAGGGGAGATAACTGTAAAGAACAAGTGTTCGGTGTGACAGGGTTTACGAAAAAGTATAAGTTCTCGTACATCCATAGTACAAAATGTCTTTACGAGACGTCGCGAAACAAAATTTTTCATGGGAAAAGAAACTTGGCTGAAAAAAATGAATAATTATAATTAAAGTTCATTGGTTCTACCGAACAAATGATAGGCTTTCCACTTATTGCAAAAATGACTCTGACATTGACTTGGGTTTTATGGAAATTGACCAATTTTATAGCAGGCTTTGTATAAATTTATGTTTTATTATGTTACCTCGATGTCTTGATAGAAGAATTAAACTTCAAGTTTCTATGATTTGCAAGTTCGACGTTTGTTATCGTCATGACTGCAGAGGGTGGAGGTAAAGGAATTTCCGATTTGCTGTTCTACAAACATACAGATGCCTCTGTTTCTCCTTCGCAAACAATTATTTCTTGCAAAGCCAAGTGGACGTCAATTTTTTTTTCGTGACAGCCTGAAAGTATATGGAAAATAAAGATGAGAATTGACATGCAAGATGAGAAATTTGAACAGAATGTTGACCTGATGAACAAACATAAAAAATTTAATATAATTGTAATTTTATATTTGAAATAAAGTTAAATGGTACTATGTTTGACAATCACAATAAAATTATGGATACCTTTACAAAGGTAACATTCCCCACGTGCCTACGTAAGGACTTATCAGAGGCTGCAAATGTGGACAGGCATTTTGTTACAGGAAACAGAAATTCCTGTATCTTTGATTCATCCTGAAGATGCAGGACAGCTGATGAGTCGTTAATCTGAAAAGAAATGAAAGAGAATTGCAGATACCAAATGTGCACAAGAATTGCGACATCGGAACCAACATTTTTAAAATGAGACATCTCAGATTTATGATGAGATTTGTAAACATTGAAATAGCATTACAAAATGAATATAAGTAGCAATAACTTGATTAAAGCAGTTCACTTACCAGAGATTTTGCTTTATCTCTTTTCCAAATTCGCTGGTGATGCTAACGTAAAATAGTTTGTATGTTTTATTTACTTCCATTTTTTGTAGCAGCTCCTCATGGAAGGATTGCGCTTGAACAATTTCTCTCGTTTCAAAATGAAACGCCATGCCAAAAAACTTTTTGGTTTTGCCCGATCGTGTGTTTACTCCTCGAATAGAATATGGCTCCAGGATCTTGATGGTTGCCTGAACAAATTTTTAAATTGGTTTGTGTTTAAATACCATTTTTACTTGACCTGACCAATTCAGTGTGCGAAATAAGCCACACGTCTGACTCCCGAGGCGTGTAAAACCAGACTCGGGCCTCCTAACATCAACAGGAAGAACGCCAAAGTTGCGTGTTATATATAATAACTCACTTGGACCTACTAACTTAAACATAAAGAACGCCCGAGTTGTGTTGTGCAATCGATAAACCGTTTTGATCACTTGATCATTCAATTGATGTTTTCTTAATGTAAATTTGTGTATTTTCGTGCATAAAAGTGGAAAATCCCTTGTTTATTATTTTATTTACGATGCGCGCGCATTTGGTGCAATCGGAAAATCTCTGCAGATTAGATCGCCTCGTTTCAAGCCATCCGAGAAGTTCCAAACTACACTCCGCTAGGTAGAAAACAGGGCACACTTAAGGTAAGAAGTTATTTTATTTTCTTTTGGGTTAGTTAATTAGAAATCCTCCAGTTACTTTTCTGTTCATGGGGAAATCAAGGAAATTCGGAAGGCCCATCCTCGCAAGTCAGGGTTCATGTGTCCACCATTCAAGTGAGCTATGCCATCACTTGGCGTGTGTTATCGTTAACTTCTTAGTGGGACCATACTGGGAGGGTTCCAATTTCAATCAAATCGTTAACTTCTTAAAAATCTTCAAAACTATATATGTGATACTCTGAAACTTTGTAGTAAAATGTCCTTTTTCCAAGTTTGCAAAAATCATACCTCAGACTAACCAAGATGGCTGCCCTTACATAAAAGTAGACCAGGGAAAGGGGAAGGTCAAAAGTTTATGGCTTAAAATTAACAAACAAATAGATTAAAAATTTTCCATTAAAAGCTGTACAAAAATCCATCGAGTCAATGTTGTAAGACAATTCTTTGAACGAGTTATTGCCCCTCGATTGTAAAAAGTTGATTGCTGATTTTTTTTTTGGTCACGCAATGTTGAAAATTAATAGAACGAGAAAAGGTAAGCATTGCTAAATTGTTCACCTCTACGAGAGCTACAAAAATGACTCCAGTGAAAATTGTCTGTAATCAACTGTTTACGAGTTATTCCCCTTTAACTGTTTTTTTAGTTTTTGACACGACTGCTTTGAAACTTTCTTCAAATATTAAGGATGCTCTCTCATAAATGCCCAAATCATGACAACTGACCAAAAACATTGCTGCCTTTTCTAATATTAAAGTGGGGTAGTGATATTGATTTTGGCTTGGAGTTAACAAAGTATGAGATACAGGAAATCTGAAGTGAACATACTTTCTAAGCATTAAAAGTTCTACAAATTCTCAAATAAGGTGAAATTGTGTTACAAAAGTTAGTGCCCCTTAAAATTTTCAATTTGTTATTTGCCCTTGATATAGTAAATTGTTCAAGCTAGAGAAAATATATTCCATACAAAATGTAGCTCATCAATATCTTCGAAAATGATTATTCGTTCATATGTATTAAAAAATTTCTTGTTATTTCCCTTAAAACATCAAAATAAAATGGTTTTTGCACAAGTATTGGACAATTGCTTACAAGGAAGAATATAAAGAATTGTTGGGTTCATATTGGTAGAGGAATTCAAAGCGTATTTGTTTTAATGTTGTTTTTTTTGTTACTGTTGTACATTTGTCTTTTTTAAATTTTTCTTGTGCTATTTACAATTTGTGTACCATTTACAAGTTGTACAATATTCTAACATATAATTTTTAGTAGGGTCAAGTGTTATAACCGTAGCCTCCCTTGAATATTTTTTAGCAGGACTTGTATAAATTTATGTCTTATTATTTTACCTCGATGTCCTAATAGAATTAAACTTCAAGTTTCTATGATCTGCAAGTTCGACGTTTGTTATCGTAATGACTGCAGAGGGTGGAGGTAAAGGAATTTCCGATTTGCTGTTATACAAACATACAGATGCCTCTGTTTCTCCTTCGAAAACAATTATTTCTCGCAAAGCCAAGTGGACGTCAATTTTTTTTTCGTGACAGCCTGAAAGTATATGGAAAATAAAGATGAGAATTGACATGCAAGATGAGAAATTTGAACAGAATGTTGACCTGATGAACAAACATAAAAAATTTAATATAATTGTAATTTTATATTTGAAATAAAGTTAAATGGTACTATGTTTGACAATCACAATAAAATTATGGATACCTTTACAAAGGTAACATTCCCCACGTGCCTACGTAAGGACTTATCAGAGGCTGCAAATGTGGACAGGCATTTTGTTACAGGAAACAGAAATTCCTGTATCTTTGATTCATCCTGAAGATGCAGGACAGCTGATGAGTCGTTAATCTGAAAAGAAATGAAAGAGAATTGCAGATACCAAATGTGCACAAGAATTGCGACATCGGAACCAACATTTTTAAAATGAGACATCTCAGATTTATGATGAGATTTGTAAACATTGAAACAGCATTACAAAATGAATATAAGTAGCAATAACTTTATTAAAGCAGTTCACTTACCAGAGATTGTGCTTTATCTCTTTTCCAAATTCGCTTGTGATGCTAACGTAAAATAGTTTGTATGTTTTATTTACTTCCATTTTTTGTAGCAGCTCCTCATGGAAGGATTGCGCTTGAACAATTTCTCTCGTTTCAAAATGAAACGCCATGACAAAAAACTTTTTGGTTTTGCCCGATCGTGTGTTTACTCCTAGAATAGAATATGGCTCCAGGATCTTGATGGTTGCCTGAACAAATTTTTAAATTGGTTTGTGTTTAAATACCATTTTTACTTGACCTGACCATCAGTGTGCGAAATAAGCCACACGTCTGACGCCCGAGGCGTGTAAAACCAGACTCGGGCCTCCTAACATTAACAGGAAGAACGCCAAAGTTGCGTGTTATATATAATAACTCACTTGGACCTACTAACTTAAACATAAAGAACGCCCGAGTTGTGTTGTGCAATCGATAAACCGTTTTGATCACTTGATCATTCAATTGATGTTTTCTTAATGTAAATTTGTATATTTTCGTCCTCCTAGCCAAATATCAATATTACATCAACAGATCACACTAAATCTACAATAAAATTACAGCTGTAAATAATAACCTCTGCTACTGAAATTATGTAGCTACTCCCTTCCAATTTGTCATCAGCCATAATCTTCGTAAAAATCAAATCGTGCATAAAAGTGGAAAATCCCTTGTTTATTATTTGATTTACGATGCGCGCGCATTTGGTGCAATCGGAAAATCTCTGCAGATTAGATCGCCTCGTTTCAAGCCATCCGAGAAGTTCCAAACTACACTCCGCGTGGTAGAAAACAGGGCACACTTAAGGTAAGAAGTTATTTTATTTTCTTTTGGGTTAGTTAATTAGAAATCCTCCAGTTACTTTTCTGTTAATGGGGAAATCAAGGAAATTCGGAAAGCCCATCCTCGCAAGTCAGGGTTCATGAGTCCACCATTCAAGTGAGCTATGCCATTACTTGGCGTGTATGATCGTTAACTTCTTCTGGGACCATACTGGGAGGGTTCCCAGTGCTCGACCCACAGAGCAGCCCAGCGCGTCCCCGAATGGCGGATAGGGGAGACCCTCTCGTTGGGGGGTTGTCAGGTCATAATACGGAAAGCCTGACCGCGGGCCGTAGTGGGTAACGTTTTTAGAGAGTGCCACGCTCTTTGCACGATAAAGACCCTTTTGTAGATTTCGAAAAAGAGTAGGCTCATTGTAGCCGCTACAAAAGGCAAAATTTTCCGCCCCTACCCAAAACGCCATACTTTTCCAGTGGCAGTCAAAATTGTATTTCATGTGACAAACCCACCCATATTTTCCGTTGATTTATTGTTTGTGAACTTGTTCCCGTCCTGAATATAGCTGAAATACTGCTCGCTGGACGTAAAACAGACATCCAATCAATCAATCAAATCGTTAACTTCTTAAAAATCTTCAAAATCAATGTAGGGATACTCGGAAACTTTTGTAGTAAAATGTCCTTTTTCCAAGTTTGCAAAAATCATACCTCAGACTAACCAAGATGGCTGCCCTTACATAAAAGTAGACCAGGGAAAGGGGAAGGTCAAAAGTTTATGGCTTAAAATTAACAAATAGATGAAAAATTTTCCATTAAAAGCTGTACAAAAATCCATCGAGTCAATGTTGTAAGACAATTCTTTGAACGAGTTATTGCCCCTCGATTGTAAAAAGTTGATTGCTGATTTTTGTTTGGTCACGCAATGTTGAAAATTAATAGAACGAGAAAAGGTAAGCATTGCTAAATTGTTCACCTCTACGAGAGCTACAAAAATGACTCCAGTGAAAATTGTCTGTAATCAACTGTTTACGAGTTATTCCCCTTTAACTGTTTTTTTAGTTTTTGACACGACTGCTTTGAAACTTTCTTCAAATATTAAGGATGCTCTCTCATAAATGCCCAAATCATGACAACTGACCAAAAACATTGCTGCCTTTTCTAATATTAAAGTGGGGTAGTGATATTGATTTTGGCTTGGAGTTAACAAAGTATGAGATACAGGAAATCTGAAGTGAACATACTTTCTAAGCATTAAAAGTTCTACAAATTCTCAAATAAGGTGAAATTGTGTTACAAAAGTTAGTGCCCCTTAAAATTTTCAATTTGTTATTTGCCCTTGATATAGTAAATTGTTCAAGCTAGAGAAAATATATTCCATACAAAATGTAGCTCATCAATATCTTCGAAAATGATTATTCGTTCATATGTATTAAAAAATTTCTTGTTATTTCCCTTAAAACATCAAAATAAAATGGTTTTTGCACAAGTATTGGACAATTGCTTACAAGGAAGAATATAAAGAATTGTTGGGTTCATATTGGTAGAGGAATTCAAAGCGTATTTGTTTTAATGTTGTTTTTTTTGTTACTGTTGTACATTTGTATTTTTTTAATTTTTCTTGTGCTATTTACAATTTGTGTACCATTTACAAGTTGTACAATATTCTAACATGTAATTTTTAGTATGGTCAAGTGTTGTTACCGTAGCCTCCCTTGAATATTTTTTAGCAGGACTTGTATAAATTTATGTCTTATTATGTTACCTCGATGTCCTGATAAAATTAAACTTCAAGTTTCTATGATCTGCAAGTTCGACGTTTGTTATCGTAATGACTGCAGAGGGTGGAGGTAAAGGAATTTCCGATTTGCTGTTCTACAAACATACAGATGCCTCTGTTTCTTCTTCGCAAACAATTATTTCTTGCAAAGCCAAGTGGACGTCAATTTTTTTTTCCGTGACAGGCTGAAAGTATATGGAAAATAAAGATGAGAATTGACATGCAAGATAAGAAATTTGAACAGAATGTTGACCTGATGAACAAACATATAAAAAATTTAATATAATTGTAATTTTATATTTGAAATAAAGTTAAATGGTACTATGTTTGACAATCACAATAAAATTATGGATACCTTTACAAAGGTAACATTCCCCAAGTGCCTACGTAAGGACTTATCATAGGCTGCAAATGTGGATAGGCATTTTGTTACAGGAAACAGAATTCCTGTATCTTTGATTCATCCTGAAGATGCAGGACAGCTGATGAGTCGTTAATCTGAAAAGAAATGAAAGAGAATTGCAGATACCAAATGTGCACAAGAATTACGACATAGGAACCAACATTTTTAAAATGAGACATCTCAGATTTATGATGAGATTTGTAAACATTGAAATAGCATTACAAAATGAATATAAGTAGCAATAACTTTATTAAAGCAGTTCACTTACCAGAGATTTTGCTTTATATCTATTCCAAATTCTCTGGTGATGCTAACGTAAAATAGTTTGTATGTTTTATTTACTTCCATTTTTTGTAGCAGCTCCTCATGGAAGGATTGCGCTTGAACAATTTCTCTCGTTTCAAAATGAAACGCCATGACAAAAAACTTTTTGGTTTTGCCCGATCGTGTGTTTACTCCTCGAATAGAATATGGCTCCATGATCTTGATGGTTGCCTGATCAAAGTATTAAATTGGTTTGTGTTTAAATACCATTTTTACTTGACCTGACCATCAGTGTGCGAAATAAGCCACACGTCTGACGCCCGAGGCGTGTAAAACCAGACTCGGGCCTCCTAACATCAACAGGAAGAACGCCCGAGTGGCGTGTTGTTTATAATAACTCACTCGGACCTACTAACTTTAACATAAAGAACGCCCGAGTTGTGTTGTGCAATCGATAAACCGTTTTGATCACTTAATTAATCATTCAATTGATGTTTTCTTGATGTAAATATGTGCATTTTCGTGCATAAAAGTGGAAAATACATTGTTTATTAAATTGATTTACGATGCGCGCGCATTTGGTGCAATCGGAAAATCTGCTGATCAGATCGCCTCGTTTCAAGCCATCGGAGAAGTTCCAAACTACACACCGCGTGGTAGAAAACGTGCACACTTAAGGTAAGACTATATATATAATATCAAGGTTAAGATATTTTTCAAACGTAAATACAACATGGATTTACCTTCATGATCGCATACAGCTTGAACATTGATGCTTTAGTATTTTTTTCTGTTGATAAATGCTGGTTCATCTTCTGAAGGTCTCTGTAGTCTAACATGAGTACAGTCTATACATCCAATAACGTGAGGAAAACCAGCCATGTAAAAAAATCCTGCTTTAATTCCATCAATTTGTTCTTGGTTTCTTGCCATTTTATGAATGGTTTTTTTTTACAAAAGAGCATTTGTAACCCTATCAACAGCTCTTGTCACCGTACTCTTGTCATATCCAAGGGTATCGCCGATCACCTGAAAAAAGGAACCACTTGCATAGAACCGAAGAGCAATTGACAGTTGATCTTCCACTGACGGTCCAGATTTTTCTGTGTTCTGCGTCTAATGTCAACGCCAGGAAGGTCTATTAAATAATTAAAGGTCTCCCTACCAAATCTGTATCGTTCTCTCATCTCACGGTCAGTCAAATTGCGGAGAATATTGTCTCCGAACGTTCTCTCTTTCCTGTTCATTCCAATATTCGCGTTAGGAATTCCAAAAATTAGTTGTCTGGCAGCCATTTGGATATAACCCTTGGTTAAATATTTAACCTAGCCCTAGAAGGTGGGTTATATTTAACCACAGGATGAACAACACAATTTAACCATGGGTTATGAATAATAACCCTTGGTTAAAATTTAACCACAAGATGAACAACCGGGTCCAGATGGACTGGGGGTACCAACCGAAGACCTAGCCTCGACACCAGCCCAACAGGTGAAAAGAAAGGCGATATTACATAAAAAATTATAAATCCTGTAAAATAAATATCAGATAGCTCACGTCATATGCACAGTCATCCAAAATTCAACATTATGTGACATTAATACAAATTTAAAATAAAAAGGGGAGTTTACAGCAAATTTTAAATTAAATATTCTTACCGCCAAAACATCGCTCATGACCTTTCCCGCAAGTCCGTGAAATTCAGTCTCCAATTCCTCAAACCCCGTGTCGGACCCGGGGCACAGGAGAATAGGCCCACGGCTTCCTCAGCCTGCAGTAAGAGTCTGCTAACAGAGGCAACACTTGCCGTGTGTTGCGACCCGTGTTGATTACAGGACGGGATTTCAGTAGGCCGGGTAAACGGTCCCGATAACCTACTAAACCCTTACTTTTTCTAGACGGGAAATCGAGTTAGCCCTGACTTCGATCAATCGGCATGTCACGTCTTGCCCTTTGTGAATCCTTATCATTTAAGCTACTCTATTACATTATTTTCCTTTCAACTGTTCCACGAAATGTATTTCCATTTAATAGACGGCTCCATTACAGGATTTGCAAAGAAGGCGGTGGCTGAAGGGCAAAGCTTCCTCAGCTTTATAGAGGCGACATGTTTGCCGTGTGTTGCAACCCGTGATGGTGGAGGAAGGGATCCTGGTGGTTGAGAGATCACTCTCTGCTGCATCCATTAGTGCGGGTCAGCGGGTTTCGATTTTCAATACACCACTTTGGCCCTAACTTCAACTAGACGGGAGACCGGATGGACCCGGTTCGGTCAATCAGCTGGTCATGCCGAGCCCTTAACAAGCTTGTCGTCATTTGTCTTATAACTTAATTATATCTTGTGAATTTCAGTTCTAAAATTGTTCAGTAACAAGCTGTTAAGAAGGCGGTGGCTCATGGGTCAATCGAGTAGATCGAGTTTCGAACGGTTGTTTCGCCAGTTAAGTCTGGCACGAAGCTTGCGTTCGTGAAGAAATTCATCTATTCGAGTATACCACCCTTGGAACACCTGATGCTTTCTGCTGGTGATCCGCAGACATCAAGCATCGCCCCTGTTGGCACTCCGTGGCGGGTGGGTGACAAGGGTGGTGAACCGCATTCTTTCAACATGGCTTCCAAAACAACAAGTATAACAGGTTCCAAAAAAAGAAAAAATGAATGTCCTCTTGAAGAAGTTGTTGACGAAGATCACTGGCCAAGATTTATTGTCTTATCAAGTAAAGACCAAAATAAACCACTTTCCAAAGTTTCTCCTTTTGTTATAGAAAAATCGATCAAGGGTTGTGCAGGAGACGTAAAAAACGTCACCAAAATGAAATCCGGCTGTCTTCTTGTTGAATGCTCTAAAAAACATCAATCCTTAAACTTACTTAATTAAATAAAATTATTGAATTGGAAATTTCGGCCTCTCCCCATAGAACTGTAAACTCAAGTCAGGGAATCATTCATTATAGAGATGATGACCTCGCTGAACTGACCGATGAAGAAATATGTTCAGAGTTGCAGCCTCAGGGTGTAACGAAAGTTAAGATTTATTTCAAAGAGAGAAGGTGTTCCGGTCAAATTGAACACATTTCTGCTAAACTTCAATACTCCCACTGTCCCCCAATCAATCAGAATAGGTCTCTGTGGTGTTAAAGTCAGCGCATACGTTCCAAACCCTGTGCACTGCTTTAAATGTCAAAAGTTTGGACATGGCAAGGGACAGTGTAGAGGAACGCTGATATGTTTTAAATGTGCAGAAGTCGGGCATGAGGGCTTTGCCTGCACTAATACACCAAAATGTGCCAATTGCGGTGAAGCCCACATGTCCTCGTCGAAAGACTGTGTACACTTTAAAAAAGAAAGGACATCCAAAAGTTGAAAACTGAAAAAAACATCAGCTACCCTGAGGCTCGTCGACTGTTCAGTTCGGCGAATGCATCATCTCCTTCAGTGTCATATGCCAGTATGACCAAACGCGTTTATACTACATCTGGAACGCAAACAATGATCACCTGGCCTATTGATAAAAATGACCCTGAAAGACTGCCAGTTGAAACCAGTGACAAAATTATTACACCATCCCGAAAATCTTCAACATCCCAAACTTCTTCGTCTTTGAAATCCACCCAATCTAAAACGTCAACTTCTTCTTCAAGCAGCCCCAAAAAAAAATTAACAGCAAATTCTACCAAAAAACCGACATCAAATAATCCAAAACCTAAGGAAACCAAGAAAAGCGACCGAACTCCGAAATCTATGAGAGACCCTGTGCAGGTCCATAATAGGTTCGGCAGTTTGGAGGACATATATAACGAGACAATTTGGGGCGATTCAATGGATACTACGGGATCGCACAGTCGGTCTCCCAGTCGAGACGGACAAGGGAGAACACAACGAAAAATTAGTATCTCCCCCATTCGTCCTCCAAAATAATGGACAGAATCATTCAGTGGAATTGTCGAGGTCTTAAGATTAATTTTCTTGAAATCACATTATTAGTTCAAGCCTTTCTTCCTGTTCCATTTTGCCTCCAAGAATCCCACCTAAAACGAAGTGATAACATATCTTTAAAAAACTACTCTATATACAGCACATATGTAGACGAAAATGGTGGAGCTGCTGGCGGCTCTACCATTCTTGTAAAAGATCAAGTTTTACATAGCCCTGTAGATCTCAACACTGATCTTCAGGCGGTTGCTGTTAGGATATCTTTAGACAAAACGATTACTTTATGCTCTGTGTATATCCCTCCGAATTCTTCATTAAATTTAAATCAGTTGAAACATCTTACTGATCAGCTTCCGGCCCCTTATATATTACTTGGGGACTTCAACGGACACAACCCTTTATGGGGCAGTAACACAATAAATGATAAAGGAAAAATTATTGAAGGCTTAATGAATCAGGAAGATCTGTGTATTTTTAATGATGGAACCAATACATATTTACATCCTGGGAATGGATCATATTCGGCTATTGATCTTTCAATAGCAGATCCTTCTCTGTTGCCCGATTTCTCATGGAAAGTCCATGACGATCTCTGTGGCAGTGATCACTTTCCCATTATTTTGGAATCTTTGCACTCTTCCAGCACAGAACGAGCCGCTCGGTATAAATTTAACAAAGCCAATTGGCCTCTGTTTGAACAACTCTGTATAGAGCGACTTAACTCTGATACTTTTGAAACTATTTCTGATCCAATTTTAAAATTCAATGAAACACTTATTTCAATTGCTGATGAAACCATTCCTAAGACCTCGACCAATCCAAAACATCCTATTAAACCATGGTTCGATGACAGCTGTGAGGACGCTATTAAAGACCGGAAAAAAGCCGAACGACGCTTTAATAAACACCCAACTCAAAATAATCTTAACCAGTTCCGAATTTTTCGAGCGAAAGCTCGCAGGGTAACGAAACAAAGACGACGCACCTCTTGGCGCAACTTTGTTTCTAAACTGAATAACCATACCCCCATGAATAAAATTTGGAACATGATTAGTAAAATTAAAGGTAAAAACAGTAGAGCAAATGTCCATCATTTAAAGGATGGACAAGACTTGTTAACATCAGAGTCGGAAATATCTAACAAATTGGCCGAAACATTTGCAAAACACTCGTCCGCTGAAAATTATCATCCGGATTTTCAGCGTATCAAAACTCAAAAAGAAAAATCAAAACTTAATTTCCAGTCAAAAAATCTAGATGATTACAATGCACCGTTTTCTTTGAAAGCGCTAAAAACCTCTTTGAGCAAATCTCACGATACAGCATGTGGTCCAGATGACATCCATTATCAACTTCTCAAACATCTGCCACAATCTTCTCTCCAATACCTTTTGAATCTTCTTAACAACATTTGGAAAACGGGTGACTTACCATCTATTTGGAAAATGGCCACTGTTGTGCCTATTCCAAAACCAGGAAAAGATCACTCTGAAGCGTCAAACTATCGGCCTATAGCCCTCACAAGCTGTCTTTGTAAAACCATGGAAAGGATGATCAACGATCGCCTTGTCTGGTTTTTAGAATCCAACAATCTACTTTCTAATATTCAATGTGGTTTCAGACAAGGGCGAAGTACCCTAGATCATCTTGTACGTTTCGAAACGTATATTCGAAACGCCTTTGCAAAAAATGAGCATGTTGTGTCTATCTTTTTCGATTTAGAAAAAGCGTATGACACAACATGGAAATATGGTATTTTAAAAGATCTTTTTGATATGGGGTTGAAAGGTAGACTTCCTACCTTTATTTCAAACTTTTTATCTGACCGAGAATTTAAAGTTAGGATCAATTCTACTCTATCTGACCCTTTTGAACAGGAAATGGGTGTTCCTCAGGGAAGCATCCTTTCTGTCTATTTAGTATCAAAATAATAGCCTTGCTCAAGTTTTAAAAGATAATATTGATGGTTCTCTATATGTTGACGACTTCCTCATATGTTACAGAGGAAAAAACATGAATAATATTGAACGTCAACTGCAGTTGTGTTTAAATAGAATAGAGAAATGGGAAATGGAGAATGGTTTTAAATTCTCCACTGCAAAAACCGTGGGGATGCATTTTTGTAATAAGAGAAAGATGCATCCTGATCCCGAATTAAAATTACATAATAATCCTATCAAAATTGTAAAGGAAACTACTTTTCTTGGTCTCATTTTTGATTCAAGGCTAACCTTTCTACCCCATATCAAAATGTTAAAAAATAAATGCATTAAAGCATTAGATATTTTAAAAGTCGTTTCCAGCACCGACTGGGGTGCTGAGTGCGATGTTTTACTTAATCTATATAGATCGCTGGTTCGATCTAAATTGGATTACGGTTGCTTTATTTATGGTTCTGCTCGCAAGTCATATGTCAAAATCCTTGATACTATACACCATCAAGGATTGCGACTATGCCTTGGAGCTTTCAGAACCACACCTGTTGAGAGTTTATATATTGAAGCAGGAGAGCCTTCTTTGTATCAAAGAAGAATAAAGCTCGCTTTGCAATATGCAACCAAATTAAAGGCATATCCTGGCAACCCCGCACACGACTGTGTTTTCAAACCTCTATATCAAAACATTTTCGAAAAACATCCAAACAAAATTCAACCTTTTGGTCTCCGAATTAAATCTCATTTGGAAAATTCCGGTATAAATTTAGATAAAATTGCTGCAATTGAAATTCCACATAACCCCCCTTGGCTAAACCCCAAACCGGTATTTATTTATGATTTACGAAAACATAAAAAGTCAGACACAAACCCTCTAATAATACAACAGCATTTTGCAGAAATAAAATCTTGTTACCCTGACTATAGTACTATTTATACAGACGGGTCAAAAGACGACCATAAAGTTGCCTCAGCCGCTGTCTTCGGAGAGCGTGTTGAAACTCGTCGTCTCCCGTCTGCCTCATCCATATTTACTGCTGAGGCGCAAGCTATTCTTCTTGCCATGAAAATGGTTGCTTCGTCAGAACAGTGCAAATTTATTATCTGCTCCGATTCTCTCTCGTGTCTTCTTGCTATTCAAAATTTCAAAATTAAAAACCATTATATTTTAAAAATTATTGAAATTTACAAATCTCTCATAACTTTGGGAAAAGAGGTTGTGTTTTTCTGGATCCCAAGTCATGTGGGAATCCATGGGAACACAGTCGTGGATCAGGAGGCAAAGAATGCCCTGAAGAATAATGTAATAAACTGTGATATTCCTTTTACTGATTTTAAACCAATAATTTTTAAATATATTTCCGGTTTGTGGCAGAGTGGTTGGGATCTTCAAGTTTATAATAAACTTCACGAGATCCAGCCACTACTGCACACAAATAATTTTAAAAGTTATAAAGGTCGCAGAGATCAAGTTGTTTTAACACGGTGTCGTCTTGGCCATACCAGGACGACACATAGTTATATTTTAAATAATGAGCCGCGCCCCGAGTGTGTGCCATGCAACAGTCCATACACTATCAAGCATGTCTTGATGGACTGCATTGACGTGGCGCACATTCGAGAACGTTTTTATACTGTAAATACTTACAGTAGTTTGTTTACAACGGTCGCAGGCGACACAATTTTAAAATTTTTAAAGGAAATTAATTTGTACAGTAAAATTTAATTTTTCCGGCAATTTATGATCTATATTTTTATTGTTTTACTTACCTTTTATCTGTATATATGCTCATATTATTGTATGAGATAATGTTTTAGAACTAAGGGAGAGATGAACAATTGTTAAAAATGTTTAAATAATCAAATTATTACTTTCACGTCCTGAATATAGCTGAAATATTGCTTGCTGGACGTTAAACAACAAACAATCAATCAGCCAATTCCTCAAACGAATAGTCAAAGAGAGAGTGGTCCTTCGTTGATTTCTTAAGACTCTCGTCTAGTATCTGGGTCTGGTGCGCCTTGACCTTTAGAATAACCGCTATAAAGATTTCACTACCAGGGAATATATGGATTTAAAGACCTGTGCCTTGCCCATGAAAATATTAATACTATCAACTTTTCAGTCGCCGTAAAAATCTCAGACACATCGAAAAGACTATTGGTGTAAACGGAGAAACATAGATCTTACAAATCTCAAATAAAATGTTCATACTGACATATAGAAATATTTTTAACCAAATATGAACAGTATAGTCTAAATGTAAACAAAAAGACCAAGAGTCGCCAGGTGAGCTGGCCATTTAACATCGCAAATACATAAAATTAACCTAGATATGCTGTTTACAAATGACAACAAAGTTTAAAGGTACAGAGAAAAGCTGTCGATAAATTGACCACGTGCCGTGCAGAAAAGTACTCCAGAAAATCTGTACACATTACAAATAAGAAAATAAAAATATTTTTGAAACATAAATAAAAATGCGATCTTGTTCTCCAAAATATTTACCTGAAATCTCACAAAGCAAAATAGTATTACAAAGAAAATAAAGCCTTCAATTTCAAAGCACATGCAACGTCAAAACTGTAGAACACGTAAACGAAAATAAAATTAAAAGGCTATGAAATGCCCGCCCTCATGGAACGCACGAGAAAATGGTCGCCACCGGTTAACGACCTTGGACATACCATTAGTCTTTATCAAATGCATTGCATAATACCAAAATTTTATTATTTTTTTTTATTTGCAATAAATAGCCTTAAAACTAGCTATTGCATAACCAATTAAAATCAAATCAAATTAGAAAACGTTAAAAAACAACACGTGTTCAAAGAAACAAAACTCCAAAGCTTCGTGCCCATAATGACTCGTCAAGCTTTCCGACCAAAACCTGCAATAATAGCCTTAAAACTATCTATTGCACAACTAATTAAAATAAAAACAAATTAAAATCTCTCAAATTCCAAGTGACACCTAGACTGCGTTGGAACGGTAGTTCATCAGAACTAAGTTCTATGTTTTGAGGATTGTCTGTCAGGTCCTTCTTGTCGAATTAAGAGAGAACATCATTAAAATTAATGAAATTTTGTGTAGGTGAAGATTTCCACAAGCATTTAAAGCTATTTTTGTTCTTTTTAACACATCAACTGTATTTGGATGTGATGAGAGTGCATCATCAACATAAAAGTTTTCGTTCACAAATTTCCTCATGTCAGAGCCAAATTCCTTCTCGGCGGATTCTGTGGCTTTCCAAAGGATGCAATGGCCGAAGAAGGAGCATTTCCGAATACATTTTATTCAAACATCTCTAAAATTGCTGCACAGATTGTAACGAAACTTTGATTATTTCTTGTGGTATCCAGCACAGAACTTGGATATGGGGATTTTTGGTTTGTCAAAAAAACAT
Source organism: Limnoperna fortunei (assembly GCA_944474755.1). Classification (NCBI taxonomy): domain Eukaryota; kingdom Metazoa; phylum Mollusca; class Bivalvia; order Mytilida; family Modiolidae; genus Limnoperna; species Limnoperna fortunei. The sequence goes on from OX104123.1 coordinate 48,686,247, forward strand.
GGCCGCTGTTACTAAAAATAGAACATGGGGGGGGGGGGGTCTAACAGTTTATAAACTTAAGATTTCTCACACACAAGTAAATACTGACCAGGTGAGCGATTCAGGCTCTCCTGATAGAAGCCTGTAGTAAATGATTGAAACAACTTAAGATGTACATTTTGTACACCTTAGAAATTGTGCCGTTTGTTTATATAATTAACATTCATGACTGATATGGGTGCAAAATTGTGCTTTTTAGTTCATAGTCTTAGAATCCATCAAATGAAGTTCAGGAATATCATCTATGCGTTGTTCACGGCAATTTTCAAAAACGTTGTAAGCCCACTTCGTGTTGCTTTTTGTGTTTATGTTTTCCTGGTTTTCAATTCACTGTCCGTAACGGGTATTTTTAATCTTCCGTCATCCTGTCGAATTGGCATGTCAACATCTTATTTCTCTGCATCTTGATCCGGTAGTGAAATATGAAAAGTAACATCTAGGGGTTCATCGATATACGACTGTATGGTTTGACTTATTGTAATGTCTTGAATCCCATTTAAAAACGGCATGCTCATTTTCCATGGTTTCAGCAATCTGAGATAGAGTAATGTCATCCAAAGATGATGAATCTGGTTATGTTAAATTAGAAGAAAAGTCCATGGATTGATATTCTTTTGTGGAAAAATCTGGAATATCTATCTCAAGAAACTGTTTTTCTTCAGTTTCTGTTAGCTCAAGAAAATCCACATCAGCCAGTTGGGACCACATTTATTCAAATAATGCGCAAATCTAACTTTCTTAACACGTTTTTTTGGTGGAAAAATTTAGCCTAACTTGTCTTAATTTGATTGGATCATTCCACAAATCATTTACAGCGCTCGTGACATTTGTATCTGATTGACAATTAAGGGGCGTGGGTACATTTCGTTATATCGGACTCGATGATAACCACGCCCCTTAATTGTAAATCAGATACAGAATGTCACTCATACTGTAGATATAACTTGTGCTCACTCTTGAAGATATGAATTTTTGAACACTATGGGTACCTATTACCGTCTCCCATGGGAGACGTATACATAGTCAAATGACGATCAGTCTTGGGAGTAAATGACTCTGTTTCTTGATTGGGTGGTTTACTAAATCCATAAATATTTTTGTCATTTCATTGGTTTACGTCAGGATCGCACTAGTATGTGTATTGAAATTTCGATATATTTTTAGGTTGAATCGGAGTTGTAATCAGTATTTTAGTGTAATAATGGTACGTTCCACATATTGACTTCTATTTCATTCAATGCATTGGTCAGTGAACAATTATAAGGTAAACATTGTACCAAAATCTCCCTACTTTATAAAGCTGTTTTGGAAAAAAATATATGTTCTACATCTATATTTTCGTTAAATCAGTATTTAAGTGTAGTAATGTTACGTTCCACATATTTACTTCTATTTCATTCAATGAATTGGTCAATGACCAATTAAAAGGTTAACATTGTACCAAAATCTCCCTACTCTTTAAAGCTGTTTGGGTTAGGCAAAAATTATATGTTCTGTATCTTTATCTTCGTTCTGATATTGATGCAGATTTAACAAAACATATTTTTACCGCTCATTTTGAACATTTGTTTTGGGAGTCAACTTTTGTTTAATTATTTTTTAAAAAGCACATGTGAAGTGACGACAGGCACTTAAATCTCTCAAGCACCATTGGATAATAGTTTAGCGTAACCAAAGTCCTTACAAAGTACATGTACATTGTTTACCTATCCTACATATAAATTACAAAAAACCAGATACTTTAATAAATCCATACGAATGCAGCTAAGAGACGGTTAGCTTTTTAGAAAAGCTAAACTTGTTGGGAAATGCATTGAAACTAATTGTGCTGTTGTAACCTCGTAATAGCGTTAATAGTTTGGCTGAAGGGGTCATTGTCGACCTGGGTACTATATCAGCGTAACATAAACGTACCCAGACCAATATTGCTGAATCAAATCCATTATTTTTCAACAGTGTTCATAAACATGCACATAATCAAAACAAACTTCAATGTAAACTGTAACAAACCGCCATTCTAATTTATAATTGTGGACTAAATACGGGAAGGAAATGAACGTAATCTCGCGACACTTACCACACCGGGTACGTTTATGTTAAGCGACAGTACCCTGGGTACCATTTCTCAAATTTTAAGTACCCTGGGTACGCTGATATAGTACCCAGGTGGACAATGACCCCTTCAGCAATAGTTTGATATAATGTCATCAACAATTTTTTTATATAAAAATTAAATTTTTTTGTAGAAACATGTTTGCAATTAATTCGGTTGGCGATATTAACCGTTCTATTATTATCAGTTGTTTGTATTTTTTTAATCTCTTGTCATGGGAATGGTCACCCGAATGGTTTATTTTTCAACGGATATGTTTGGCGTATAAAAAGATAGAATTAATCTATGAGTTTTGATAATTGACGAATAAGACAAATGACAAACATTTGGCTATGACAGATCTGACTAAATTAACCCTTAAAGTACCCTAGCTCAACGCAGCGTTAAAATTGGCTACCGTTCTGTTAACGTTATTTTGAAAACTGCTGCAGATCAAGGACCGGTGGGTGAACATAGTAGACTTGACCAGGTCACCGGTCCAGTGGAAGTGGACCGGTAGCTTGACAAGATGGCGGCTCCCGTAAAAGTTAACCAGAACTGTAAACAAATGGGAAAATAAACTAGAGTAAAAATCCTGTTAGCAATGCTCACCATCGATACCCCCGCTCACAATTACTTTGAAAATTCAGGTGTTCTTAATTATGAACTTGAAACTTTATCTAGTTAAAAGTGAAGGCGGAGTTGCAGATAAAACATGTAACCCCCCCCCCCCCCCAATCCAACCAAAAATGGCATCCCCTATGTCAATGCCAAAGTCCATGTTTTTCTATGGGAAACCTCCAATAATATTCTGATCAAAATGTTTAATATCTGGTGCACAATGGCAATATGTGACCAAGATTCTTTGTTTCAACAAAATCCATTCAGTGATGTAGGAGGAGGTGCAAATAAAAGATGGGTATCCCCTTATGTCCATGACAAAGTCCATGTTTTTCTGTGGGAAACCCCAAATATCATTCCGATCAAAATGATAAATATCTCATGCACAATGGCATTATGTGACAAGGATTCTATGTAAGTTTCAACAAATTCCAATCAGTGGTGTAGGAGGAGTTGCAAATAAAAGATGGGTATCCCCTTATGTTCATGACAAAGTCCATGTTTTTCTATGGGAAACCCCAAACATCATTCTGATCAAAATGTTTAATATCTCCTGCACAATGGCACTATGTGACGAGGATTCTGTTTAAGTTTCATTAAATTCCATTCAGTGGTGTAGGAGGAGTTGCACATAAGAGATAGGGACCCCATTAGGTCAATGACAAGTCCATGTTTTTCTATGGGAAACCCCAAATATCATTCCGATAAAAATGTTAAATATCTCCTGCATAATGGCACTGTTACAAAGATTCTTTGTAAGTTTCATTAAATTCCATTCAGTGGTGTAGGAGTAGTTGCAAATAAGAGAAAGTGTAACGGATGGTCGGACGGACAGACGGACACCATGATCACCATATACCCCCCGCTTTTCAAGCAGGGGGTATAATAAATGTGGGTTTACTACAGCAACAATAATATTAATGGTTAATACACATGGAGAAAGTAGTATTTCTCTCATTTATTGTCTGCTTCTATCTTTTAGCCTTCTTTGTATCAAAGAAGAATAAAGCTCGCTTTGCAATATGCAACCAAATTAAAGGCATATCCTGGCAACCCTGCCCACGACTGTGTTTTCAAACCTCTTTACCAAAACATTTTCGAAAAACACCCAAACAAAATTCTACCTTTTGGCCTAAGAATCAAATCTCATTTAGAAAATTCATGTATAAATTTAGATGAAATTGCTGCAGTCGAAATTCCACATAATCCCCCTTGGTTAAACCCCAAACCAGTATTTATTTTTGATTTACGAAAACATAAAAAGTCGGACATAAACCCTTTAATAATACAACAACATTTTGCAGAAATTAAATCTTGTTACCCTGACTATAGTACTATTTATACAGACGGGTCAAAAGACGATGATAAAGTTGCCTCAGCCGCTGTCTTCGGAGAGCGTGTTGAAACTCGTCGTCTCCCGTCTGCCTCATCCGTATTTACTGCTGAGGCGCAAGCTATTCTTCTTGCCATGAAAATAGTTGCTTCGTCAGACGATTCCAAATTTATTATCTGCTCGGATTCCCTCTCGTGTCTACTTGCTATTCAAAATTTCAAAATTCAAAACCCTTATATTTTAAAAATTTGTGAAATTTACAAATCTCTAATAGCTTTGGGAAGAGAGGTTGTGTTTTTCTGGATCCCAAGTCATGTGGGAATCCATGGGAACACAGTCGTGGATCAGGAGGCAAAGAATGCCCTGAAGAATAATGTTATAAACTGTGATATTCCTTTTACAGATTTTAAACCAGTAATTTTTAAATATATTTCCGGTTTGTGGCAGAGTGGTTGGGATCTTCAAGTTCATAATAAACTTCACGAGATCCAGCCACTACTGCACACAAATAATTTTAAAAATTATAAAGATCGTAGAGATCAAGTTGTTTTAACAAGGTGTCGTCTTGGGCACACCAGGACGACACATAATTATATTTTAAATAATGAGCCGCGCCCTGAATGTGTGCCATGCAACAGTCCATACACTGTCAAGCATGTCTTGATGGACTGTATTGACGTGGCGCACATTCGGGAACGTTTTTATACTGTAAATACTTACAGTAGTTTGTTTACAACTGTCGCAGGCGACACAATTTTAAATTTTTTAAAGGAAATTAATTTGTACAGTAAAATTTAATTTTTCCGGCAATTTGTGATCTATATTTTTATTGTTTTATTTTCCTTTTTAGCTGTATATATGCTCATATTATTGTATGAAATAACGTTTTAGTAATAAGGGAGATATGTCTTGTTGTTGCAAATAATTCAATTACTATTATTATTATTATAATCCAATTATTATTAATTTCACGTCCTGAATATAGCTGAAATATTGCTTGCTGGACGTAAAACAACGACCAATCAATCTTTTATGGTTTATGCGATATAATGCTAACAAGACCAATGATGACCTTTGACCTTGGCTCAAATTGAAGCTCTTTTTTTTCTACTGATCATGTTAAACTTATATGTTTACTATATTATGTCTAACCGTTTTCAAGTTTTAACCAAAAAACGATTAACCGAAACGCGTCAAGGGCTTTAACTCGAAAACGGTTCATCGCACATCTTCGGGCCAATATACCCAATGGAGGTCTAGATAAGAGGAGTATTTTTCCCATTTATTGTCTGCTTCTATCTTTTATGGTTTATGAGATATAGTGTTAACAATACCTATGGTGACCTTTGGCTTTGACTTTTGACCTTTGACCTGGAATTTTTAAATGTAATATATGTCTCTTAGGATCAATGCTGGTGGTCCCAAGTCTCTAGTTCAAAAACGCGTAATCAGGAAGTCAATTGGTAAAAAACGTCTGCATAACAAATCATCGCTATAGGTGCAGCAACATTTTGTACACTTCAGATTTTGAGAATCGGTTACGGTTTCTGAGTTTATCTGCCAACAAGGGTTTTCGTGTTCGGGTAGATAACTATGTTACTAAAAATAGATCGGTCTAAAAGCAAGAGCCATGTCATCTCCGGATATGACCGAATAATGGTACTAAGTATCGAAATGATATGTGGAGACACTTTTGGCAAACCTCCGCGGACGAAGAAAAAAAATTAATAATTATCATTAGAAAGACAAGAAGGTCTTTCCACCGTAGTGGGAAAGACCTTAATAACGAAAAGGAGAATAAACAAAACGAAATTCCATCTTTGGTACAAAAATGCACAATAAAAGCGTTTCTGATGCATTTCAGAGGAAGAAATCGAATTTTTTTCAATACGCAGGGGCACCGCTGGGAAATTTGAAAAGATTAAGCTTCACCCTTTTTAACCCCATTTTTGCAGTCAGAAAGCCACGCGAAACTACATAATTGATAACACCGAACGAACTACCTATTATTGATCAAAGGTATTCTCTCGTAATTTAAAATTAAATTAAATTATTCTTTCCACGAAATAACTTTCGAATAGGGGTAACCCTATATGAAAAATAACATTGAAAGGTCAATGGTTTTTCGTATTCTACAAACTGCGTATTGCTAGAAAAGTAATCAAGCTAAAAGCAGTTATCTTTCTTAGTATACTAGTATATTTATTACTGTTGTATAGTCAGATACTGACATTTTACTATCATACTGATCAGTCATGCCGTTATCTCACGTGGATAATAGTTCTACACACATTACATAATATATTAACATAATGTGTTCAGAACCTGATTAACAACATAATCCAATGCTATTTAAACTTTATTTTTAAAAGTAACTGTTAACTAAACGCTATATCTTACTGAATATCATCAAGATGTTGACCAATGAATGTATCGAGACGTTTGACATATTTGGTATGACCTATATGAACATGTTTGTTCAAAATTTGGTATTTAGTAAGATATGATATCTTGGACAAATTACTCCTGTGTAAAACACAGTCTATTCATATTATGCTGCAGGGGCCTCGGTGGCCGAGTGGTCAAGGTAGTTCGTCTTCTATTGATCACGTGGTCTGTCAACACTGAGATTGCGGGTTCGATTCTCACTGCAGGCAGGGTGTACTCGACTTCAATCTTAATTGACAAGGATTGCCAGTTTTCCTACCGCAGGTCGGGGGTTTTCTCCGGGTACTCCGGCTTCCTCCCCCAATAAAAACTGGATGCCATGATATAGCTGAAAAATTGCTGAAAGTGGCGTTAAACACCATCAAACAAAAAAAACCCAAACATATTATGCTGCATAAAATAGAACTTATTAATTCAATCATTCATACCACAAGTTACCGTGTTTTGGTGAGGGTCTTTTGGTGATAAATGAAAACGGACTACCGCGTGTGGCCAAGCTTATGCCCCTTTTGTAGATCCAAAAAGGTATATTTTGAAATCGACTATGATACAATCGTGATATTAAGCCTTTTGAATTGCGGCGGATTTTTCTTTGATAGTGTTATTTTCTATAGTAAAATTTTGACCGAAATTAGAACGTAGGTATAACCTAGGTTCAGTTGATTTTGTCACTTCAAAACCTTTCGTGCTTTATTGTTTGCGGTTAACGGGGAAAAAGTATCGTGGTTTGTCCGAAAACCATTGAAGCAGAAGAATGGTTGTAAAAACCATTATATCCCTTTAGAAAAAACATGACTAATTTACAATGTAAAATTCCCGTAGAAATTTGGCACATGTCAAAAACAGAGCAAATATTATTAATCAAGGACAGGTTATCTTGACTAATTTTTTTATAGTGATTTTCTTAATAACACTAATATAAACATGATTCTAATAATAGACTGCAATAAATCTTGTGTTTATACTAAGATTAAAGACATAATTTAAAAAATAATTGTAATTTAGATTAATAATACAGGAAAAACAAAGAAATGACAAACTGAAAACAATATTTTGTGAGCGGCGATTGTAAGCCATCAATCATTTGATAATGCAAAAAGTTTCAATGTTCTGTTTACATTGACTAACACATATTACAGAAACGGGGAATCTTAAGGTTCAGCAAAATATTGACCCTTTGCTTTTTAATACTTTTATTCCTTTTATTACAAGTAAATAAACTAATTATAGTTTATCTTGCAATCCATCCTTGCTATCTTGCTAAACAAACAAAAAATATGTTTTACGAAACATTTGTTGTTTTTCCTTATATATATTTTACACTTTATGGGCCTTTGTGGCGCCGAATAGTTAAAGTAGCTATCTACTATTGATAACGTGCCTGTCAAGTCTCATTGCGGTAAGTATGCTTGACTTGAATAATTATAATTAAAAGGGATTGCCAATTTTTATAGCGAAGGCTGTGGGTTTTCTCCAGGTACGTCGGTTTTCTCCTCCAATAAAAAACTAGACGCCACGATATACATGAACAACTCGGAAACAACAATCAACAAATTTACGTTTTGATACTAGTTGGTTTTTATATATGTTTTCTATAAAAGCGCAACACACGACACTTGAGACATAAAGTCGGAAATCTCAAAAAACATCCAAACGTATATGAAAAATATAACAAGTGCTAAGCATTATAAAAGAATGGGACCAGACGACGACTAATATGTAGTGTTAATTAACTAAAACAAAATTTAATATCCTGCGTTTTACTCATACACCTGCAATATACATGACTAAAGTTAATATACGGTCGGTGAAAGCATTTCGCATTAATTGATGTCAAACGATACTTAATTATAATATAAAGATAGTAGAATAAAGCAAGCTATTGATTTTCACGTCAGTTTGTTTGATTAAATAAGGACTATCAACAAATCGTAAACGTTTACGTTATCTCCTTTTAAAAGGAAGCTGTTGTTTTATATTACCAAACCAAAGAAAACATATTAAGTAAAAGACATTGCAAAAATGAAAGTGTTTTTGATACCATTTATTGTCTTCTTGCCTTTTATGGAGGCCGGTTATTCATCAAAATGGGACTTCTGCAAATGCCGATTTGAGAATTGGGAATCATGGTCTGAGTGTTCAAGTCCATGTAATGGAGGCAGACAACAAAGATCGCGGAAAGTGTGGCATAGTATCATACCTGGATGTTCAAAGTTTGAAGACTGCGCAACATCGGACATGGGGTGGGAATCTAGGAGTTGTAACGAGTTCTGTTATAATGGAGGAACGTATATGTTTTACTGTCGCTGTCCCCCAAGGTGGAAAGGATCTTGCTGTGATGAAGGTATATGTAGTAAAAGATCAAAATTATATATTTTAAGTTTACACCCTTGTAATGCGCTAACATTTTACTTATGTATTTAAAAGTAAATCTTTGGACAGGTATACATAATAAAAAGAGCACGCTTTGTTATTTCGTGGTAATTTGAGTTATTATTTAGAAAGAAAACATAAAACCTATAATGTTCATTTACTACAGTGCTGCCTTATTGTCAAAAATATCTCCTCTGATGACTTGTAAAGTAACATATTTACATGTTATTCTAAGCGTAAGTTAATTATTGTTATTGTTATTTATGTTTACTTTTATAGCAATATATGTTATAATGACTATTAAAAATATTGAATCATTAACAATAAAAGTTTAATGTTCAATTTCCACTTATTAATGATTGTTTGAAACCAAATTTGATCTAAGACATGTTATTTTCTCCTTCATACACGTAGAAGTGAATTGTGGCAACCCAGGAATTATAACCAACGGACAAGTTATTGGGTCTGACTTCGTTTACGGTTCTACAGTGAACTTCGCTTGCAACACCAATTACAATCTGACTGCAGGAGATACCAAACAAACTTGCGGTACTTACGGGCTATGGATTGGTAGAAAACCATCTTGTTTGTGTAAATATTTAGTATAATAATAGTTTATAGTATACTTTTAAAGTAATAGCATCAGGTAAAACTGCCCTGGTTAAATTTAATCTTGAATAATGTATAAATTTGCTTTATCGCTTGTGTACTCCGTTTTTTTCAACCAATCTTTTATTGTTATACGTAAATCAACACCTTGTCAATAGTAACTACTTTAGATACGTTGCTGCATCGTTTCATGTCTTAAGGGTAATTGGCAGTCCACTATGTAAGTTTTCCGATAACATCAAAAGATAAATATTACCTTGTCCCGCGTATTCGCTGCTAATTTAAGTAGGTTCCATAACAGATTCTAAAAAACCAGCGAGCAGTTATGATCACTAATTAATATCCTCGCTTCCGCATGTAAACGAAAATCCCCGTTTTGCTACAGTTAACTCCGAGCAAACTGTAAAACATCAGGTGGGCAATGACACTATGTGACAATGATTGTGTGAAAATTTAATTACATTCGATGTAGTGGTGTAGGAGGAGCTGCAGATAATACATGGGTAACTCTGGGTGATGGACGGACACCTCCATTACTATATATCCTTTACGTTTCAAGTGGGGATATAAAAAGCATGCGCATAAATACAAAATGTTATGCCTATCACATAAAAGAAATGACGTCTTAAGGCTATATTGTGTATACATTTCATTACATATTCTATCATAGCTTGCGGTCGTTATTTTTTTATGGCCCCAGCACTGCTTCTGGGCTTTTAAAACATGGGTTTGTTGTTCCAACGTCAAAGTACTCCTTTCAGAAGTCATAGGCTGTTACCATAGATTCAAACATCGTGATGGAAAATAAATGTTTCTTTACTTTCCGCTCTTATTTGTGGGTAATTTTCCCTGCTATTTTATACATATAATCATCTCAAACATAACTATTTTGTCATATATCCGATAGGGTTCTAATTTATATTTGCAACAATTATCGAGTATTTATCTTATGCGCATGCAAAATGTAGAATATAACTGTATTTCTGTAAAATTTGAGCTATACATAACGAGAACAAAATTGACATTAGATGCAATCCGAAAAATTGTTGTAGTTAGCTTATTTATTATTATATATGTAAATTATATTTTAGATCTTAGAGAGGCACAAAATGTCCAGAGGTACAATATTATATAAATTTACAGTGCAAGCCTTAACTATCAATGCTTGATTACATTTATCATGAAGGTTAAAAAAAATTTTATTATTTCAAAACTAGTTTTATATTTATAGTTGCCCATACTTGTCTAAGTAATCCCTGTCACAACAGAGGAACATGTGTAGATGGATTAGAGCGATATGATTGTCAATGTTTGCCTGGGTGGGCTGGTGTTAACTGTGAAATAGGTACAATTTAAATGCTTTATTCGACAAATAAATACACAAAAAATAAGTTAAATGTAAAATGTACGGTTTATTTGTATAAATGCTAGTATAATAGAATATATATGTTCCGGTTGTACCATAAATCACGAATTATTTATTATCAATAAGATGAAGCCCTCAGATTGAATTCGTACCTCTGTTATCACGAATCAGTGGAATACTATGAACATGAAAGCTTGTTTTTGAAAATTCGAACCCCGTCAACGCATTTAATCTGATATCAAACCTTTCATGGAATTTATGTAATGTGTTCTGCTTTTCTGGTTTGATTTACCTATTTTGTCAAATATGATCATGGGGTTCGGCTTTAGGATATCTTAAAGTTATTCGATTGACGTTTTATTTTATTTTTTTGTTGTTGTTAATATTCGATTATTTACGATAAGTTATTAGCACAATGAGATCCTTTATATGAAATTTCGTTGTCAAATCCACGATTACAAATCATTTTAACATGAGATTGAAACCAACTGAAAATAATTTACGGATGAATGTGTTTACGTGGCAAATTTGGTTTAGCTTAACTTTGATCAGTAATACAATAATATTGTTTTGACTTGTTTATGGAACGTCAGGTCAATATTTTTTAAAATATATTTTAGATGTTCAGCCTCCGATACAGACAGGATGCTCAAAGGATATTGTCATGAACATAGCAAGACCGACAATTGTTGTTAACTGGTCTGAGCCAATGTTTTATGATCCTATGAACACAACATTACAAATTTCAAAGAACTATCCACGGAACATCTGGGAATTTCACTGGGGTGACTTCAAAGTTCAGTTTGTAGCAACTAAGTTACTAAATGGCCTACGAAGTGAATGCACATTTAACATTAAAATTAGACGTAAGTTTTTTTTACAAATGTGTAGATTAAAGTTAACAATTGTAAGCATGTCAGTCCAGAGATTATTTGATTACTTGAAAATCGATACCTTATCCATATTTGACATTTTGTACATTCATTTTGCCCTAGAAATATAATTGTGTAACTAAATGGAGTAAATATATGACCAAAAGTACTGCAGGATAAGTTAAAATGATTTCTCGTTAAAAAAATGCGTTTTAAAATGAAGACTACAATCAATGATATCTTTCATTTTAGTTGCATAGCAGCAATAGTATTCTGAATCAATAATTATACAAAATAATGTTTGCTATTTTAGCCTTGTACAAACGAACTGTAACTGAATATTTTTATGTTAAAACAGCTTATCCGTGTAACCAGCTGACCGGCTCTGGTAGCCATGGCGCAATAGTTTGTACTGATTGGAAGACCGACTTTGGACAGTACTGTTTAACATTTTGTGACATGTCATTTACCATGACCACCGACGGTTTGTATGACCAGTGGTATGTATGTGGTGCAAGTGGAAAATGGATTCCTTCTTCTGTTGCACCGCAATGTGAAAGTAAGTATAAATTGACACGTATTCTATTTTGTGCAAGAATCTGCATTTAGGTAGGTTACCATACATTTTCTTAAGTACGTAATTAATACATAATTTTTATAGACTTAATTTTGATGTCTTTTTACATATTTCAAGTGTTCTTGTTATAAAATCAACAGATTCAACTGTTCGCTAAATAGAAGAGGAAATTGGAGAAAACAGCTTTACGTTGTTCTCTTGAAAAGGCTTGTAAAGTACAATGTACCAAAATTGCCAGCATGTCTTGGTCCTAGGTTAATTGTCTAATTCGTTGTTTGAACAACCATCAAGACTTTAAAAAAAACCAATGTTGCACTCATTGAAAAGTACTCCGGAGCAGTTAACAGGGCCTGCCTCTAATTAAGAAACCCGCCGAGCTACTTATTCGTGAGTAGGAAAAAGTCTAATCCAGAAATAGGAAAGACTGCCTATAACACATGCAAACTGTCTAAGACTATTTGAGAGATGGATTTCCCACTACGAATCATTAAGTCATCCTGACGACCATTGAATTTTAAATCAATAATGGGACATCAACCTACGTACAACAAACCCTAGATTATACAGCTTTTAGTAAACAACAAGGAACGGTCAAGAAAATCATTTAACCGATTTCAGAGCGTAGATACGTTGTTGTACGCCATACGTCAGAGCTGCTGGAATTTTGCACATCAAGACTTCAAAAAAACCAATGTTGCACTCAAGTACTCCGGAGCAGTTAACAGGGCCTGCCTCTAATTAAGAAACCCACCGAGCTACTCATTCGTGAGTAGGAAAAAGTCTAATCCAGAAATAGGAAAGACTGCCTATGACTCACGCAAACTGTCTAAGACTATTTGAGAGATGGATTTCCCACAACGAATCATTAAGTCATCCTGACGACCATTGAATTTTAAATAAATAATGGGACATCAACCTACGTACAACAAACCCTAGTTTATACAGCTTTGAGTAAACAACAAGGAACGGTCTAGAAAATCATTTTACCGATTTCAGAGCGTAGATACGTTGTTGTACGCCATACGTCAGAGCTGCTGGAATTTTTCACTTGTGTAGTAGAGCTTTATATTTATCAAGCTAAAGTAGTAGTTTGTCGTAGAATCTATCTTGTTTGTAATTTTCCCGAGTCTATTTCTAGAAGTGTGTCTAAGAAGAAGGCCGACCTAAGTGTATTGGTGGTGTAGTTTTTTTTAATCTAGTAGTTACCAAGTTACGACTTGTTCAAGAACAAAACAATAAATACAGCAGAATATGAAATGAAACGTCTAACGTTATTGTAAGCAAGCTAGAATCCAGTCTTTTGCAAAACCGTTTTACCTTTGTTTTATTTTGTCAAAAAGGTATTTGTTTTCGTTTCAGTGTAGGAAATGTAGATGAAGAATAGGTGTACAATCTCCTTAATATGTAGCTTATAACACCCATGGGTCCTCTCTACCTATTAAATTAGTTCATATGTAGGGGTATAAATATGACAATAAACATGAGTTATTTTGATTTTAAATAGCTTTGTTGGTTTGAGCTTCACTAATGAGTCTTATTAGACGAATCGTGTGTTTGGCATAATAAATTTGAAAAATTTGGTATCTTTCAAATTGTTTTACAACCACTAGTTCGACTTTTCTGCTGGTGGACTTTTACGTGTCCAAAGGTATCACTAACCCTGAAGTCACACTTCGGTGCTGACAAGAATATCATTGTTTCTATCATTTACATAGCTATTTGCTTGATATGTTGAAGTACAATTTAGAAAATTATTAAAATTCTAATGTTTTTCTATACACAAGCTGTTATTACCATTAGACATAGGCATAACGTTTTAACTGAATTATTTGGGTAACACATATTTTTGTTTATTGTATGTGCGCAAATGCAGTCTTTGTTAGAAGAAACGCCCGTTTGGTATCTTTAACGATTTTTTATTTAGAACCACTGGGTTGATATCTCTGCTGCTAGACAATGAAGGTATCATCCCCGGCTCCGTAGTCACACTTCAGTGCTCACCACGAATTTAATTAAATCAGTGATATGTAGTCATTGTCTTAATGTATTGCCCTGAAATTTTGAAAATGTATATTGATTCTACGGTTTTTCTGTTCACAAGGTGTAGATGGCTTTATCTCTGATTCAGCAAGATATTTTATTTTAAGCGCTACTGATGAGTCTTGATTAGACCAAACGCTCGTGTGGCGTAAACAATTAACAACATTGTTATCATTCACGACTTATTATTCGTAAAATATAATTACATTTTTTCTCAGAATAGATTAATTTACATTTCTATGGTCGTTTAAATTTGCGGAATTTTACATGCATTAATTTTCTTGTATTAATAAACTTTGATTAAATTTTAAATAGTAACATTTTTGACACTTTGCCTAATTAACTCCTTAATTTTTGTTACAGGACCATTTGATGTGAGGTCAGTAAACAATGGATATCAGTTTCATTACAGCGCTTGTGATGATCAGAGCAGCATTTCAAAACTCAAGGACAATTTCATAAATCGCTTGAATTCATCGGAATTTGCCTTCTTTTGTAAACGTTACAATGCCGAATGTTCTATTCAGAACACGGTTGTACACTGCAATGAGTAATTAATGTTTTAGAGTTGTACAACCAAAATTTGTACTATGACTTATTTTGTCGTCTGGTTTTAAAACTTTCATATAGTTTTTTGAATTTTTTATTTCGACCATTTAAGTCCTCAACCTCTACAAATCCATTACACACACTTTGCCATGCTTAACACGTTCAAATAGTCACAATATTTAACTGTTTTAAACTGACCAAGCCATTTAAATTATGTAATATTTAAAAAGTATGCGGATATATCACTAGTACCAGTGATTCGCTGCTATTCTAATTTATTAAGGTCTTTCCCACTACAATGGAAAGACAAGAAGGTCTTGAAAGACCTTCTTGTCTTTCTTATGATTATTATTACAGTGGGAAGACCTTCTTACCTTTCTTATGATTATTATTAAGGTCTTTCCCACTACAGTGGAAAGACTTTCATGTCTTTCTTATGATGATTATTATTATTATTTTTCTTCTTCCGCGGAGGTTTGCCAAAAAGTGTCTTGACATATCATTTCGATACTTGGTATCATTAATCGGTCATATCCGAAGATGACATGGCTCATGCTTTTAGACCGATCTATTTTTAGCAACAGAGTTATCTGCCCCAATTTTTTCTTTCGAAAACCGTAAGTCCTAGAGACTTGGGACCACCACCATTGATCCTAAGTGACATATATTACATTTAAAAATGTCAAGGTCAAAGGTCACCATAGGTCTTGTTAGCACTATATCTCATAAATCATAAAAGATATAAGCAGACAAAAATGGGAAAGATACTCAACCTATCGAGACCTTCATTTGGTACATTTCGCCCGAAGCTGTGCGTGAACCGTTTTCGAGTTACAGCCCTTGACGCGTTTCGGTTGATCGGTTTTTTAGTTAAAACTTGAAAACGGTCAGAGATAATATAGTAAACATATAGGTTAAACATGATCAGTAGGAAAAGAGCTTCAATTTGAGCCAAAGGTCAAAGTCATAGGTCAAGGTCATACCATAGCAACAAGGTAATCTTTCATAAAAAGTCCTTAGCAACCATATATTTTTAGAATCAGAATGATGTGCTTTAATGAAATATGTAATTTCATGACCGGAAGTGGCCTTTTGTCCTAGGAACAGAATGAAAGTCCTTAACAACCCATCTATTTTTTGGCTCGGGACCACTTTCTTTACTCAAATAACTCATTTTTATGACTGGAAGTGATATTTTGTGCTAAAGCAAGACACAAAATTCCATATCATCAGCTAAATTTTCTGACTTAAGAGGATCAGTGGGAAAGACCTTCTCATTTGTTCTCAGAACAAATGGCAGTTTAATTATTAAGGTCTTTCCCCCTTTCCAAGGGAAAGACCTTCTTGTATTTCTTATGATTAAGGTCTTTCCCAGTACACTTATCGAGACCTTCATTTGGTACATTTGGCTCGAAGCTGTGCGATGAACCGTTTTCGAGTTACAGCCCTTGACGCGTTTGGTTAATCGGTTTTTTGGTTAAAACTTGAAAACGGTTAGAGATAATATAGTAAACATATAGGTTTAACATGATCAGTAGGAAAAGAGCTTCAATTTGAGCCAAAGGTCAAAGGTCATAGGTCAAGATCCTACCCTAGCAACAAGGTGACCGTTATAAAGTCCTTAGCAACCATATATTTTTAGAATCAGAATGATGTACTTTACTGTAATATGTTATTACATGACCAGAAGTGGCCTTTTATCCCTAGCAAC
Source organism: Limnoperna fortunei (assembly GCA_944474755.1). Lineage (NCBI taxonomy): Eukaryota > Metazoa > Mollusca > Bivalvia > Mytilida > Modiolidae > Limnoperna > Limnoperna fortunei. The sequence continues at coordinate 48,702,877 of OX104123.1, forward strand.
AGAATGAAAGTCCTTGACAACCATATATTTTTTGTCTCGGGACCACTTTCTTTATTCATATAACTCATTTTTATGACTGGAATTGCCATTTTGTGCTATAGCAAGACACAAAATCCCATAGCAATACCTAACTTTTCTGACTTTAGAGGAATAGTGGGAAAGACCTTCTCATTTGTTCTCAGAAGAAATGGCAGTTTAATTAGGTCTTTCCACCCTTCTGTGGAAAGACCTATAGTTATTGTTCTCATTATTATTATTATTCTCCCACTTCTTGCGCAAACTTATATGTGGTTTTTTCATTTCGCGACATGTAGCTTTGATATTTTATATATGATATCGGTAACCCATTGCGCTTTCGCAGTTCATCCTGACTGACCGCACCCTTTTCCTTTAAGGAGTTATCTCCCCTTTTTCTAAAAAGCTTGTTCATTCTACTCCTCCTAAACCAAAATAGATAGCAATACCAAACCTTTACCAAAATGTGTCCTATATCCTTGCGCAACTTTGGGACACATTGATTGAAGGGTTCTTACGAAAACTTATAGGAGTTATCTCCCTTTAAATAAAAGAAGTAAGTGATATTCAAGCAAAACTCAACAACTAAAAGAGATAGAGGCCTGGGGTCTTCACCATAGATCAACTTGACCTTTGACCTTGAAAATGGACACAAGGTCACGTTCTAAATTTTGACATTTGCCTGTGTGCGCTACTCCTCTGAAACGGTAAAAGATAGATAAACACTTATTGAGAGTAAAATGTTCGTCTTATTAAGACGCAACTTTGTCACATTTGGAGCAATGTAATTTGACTTCATTTTATAGGAGTTATCTCCCATGTAACTGATTGGTTTTTCTCATGTAGCTCATTAACTATTAATGATAGTGGGAAACTAAAGAGTGCAAAATGGTGATCTCTTAAAGGAGCAACTTTGTTACATTTACAATGAAGCGTTTTCGAGTTACTGCCCTTTCTACTATTCATTTGTTCGAAAATTATAAATATTGTACATGTAGAATAGGCTATAGCAATATGTATCAATATGCATGTTGTGTGATACTCCATACACATAACGCCTATGGTCGCAATTATGTTTTAGTAGTATGATCTGAAAACTCAAAAACAAGAGGGCCTTCGTTCTCAGCTACCTGGAGACGCGAAGGGCGTCTTTGTATATCTCAGCACTTTAAACAGTCTAAATCACCATACATTATATGCATTCTGTTGTAATGTAATTGGTAAATGCACCCAAGAGAAAAATACCACCAATAATATATCGTTTTATATGAAATCGACATGAAAGTAAATGTAACAAAAAGGATGATTTTATTATACTAGTTGTGCTAATGTTAAAATATGGACTTTATAAACACTAAAAAGGACGGGGTTAATTTTAATCTTTATATGTTCTATTTGTGTTTAGTAGATGTTTACTCGGATCACATTTTTTTAGTATTCAATAAATTTGAATACTGTCAAGCAAACTGAACTAACATTATAAACATACATGCTGACCAAAGATTATCCCGCCTAGTGTATAATGAATTGGCTCATCACGCCAGTTATAAAAACCGCCGCTGTAAGGTCTATCACTTCTATTGGATATGTACTAGAAATAAAATATTGGGTTACATCGTGTTACATGCACATATATTAGAAAACATATAACTACGCCGTGTGGGTCATTTTTACTCCAATAAAAAGAAGTTAACCAGGTTAATCTATAAAATAGCCAAACACATAAACAATAAACACAAATTCAAAAAATAAAAACAAGAAAATGAAACCGTTAATAAACGTGCTATAGAAGGCTTAATGTTTTCTGCATCGTAAAAGTCATCGAAAAGTGTTTTCATAGAGATATACATACTGAAAACAAAATAATTTGGATCGATAAGGATGCAAGTCCTTCTAATTAGAAAAATTCTACATTACACGTATCAATTGAAATATGTGTAGTCCATTAGCGGGCCACTATCAAACATTTAATGAAGTTCAATCATAAAACTACCTATACATCACATTGATTATTCTGCTAGTAGGTTTCAATAAAAGGCATTGTTGCATACATTTCATCAAGTGTCATTTAGTTGACTTACGGAATATCTGTCACAAATGAAAATTGATATGTTCCATTTGTTGCAACCATTTTCCCTACTTCTTACTGTATTATGAATCCCCACCCTCGGATATGACTAATTACCCAATTTTACTTAAAAAAAAATACTGGTGCCACACGTGGAGCAGGAGTTACCTACACTTCGGAAGCACGGAAGCACCTGGACTCGTGCTGGTTTTTTGTGTTTTTAGTGTTACTCAGTTTTTGGTTTTTTGTCGTTTCCTCTTTTGTTTAACCATGGTCTTGTGGTGCTTTTATTGAATAAATACTTCTTGATATAATAAATTATTTTGTCTTAAACTGCATATCATACATGCATACTGGGGGCCTCGGTGGCCGAGTGGTTAAGGTAGTTCGTCTACTATTGATCACTTAGATTGCGGGTTCGATTCTCACTGCAGGCAGGGTGTACTCGACTCCAATCCTAACTGACAAGTATTGCCAGTTTTCCTACCGCAAGTCGGCGTTCTCTCCTGGTACTCCGACTTCCTCCCACAATAAAAATTGGACGCCACGATATAGCTGAAAAATTGCTGAAAGTGGCGTTAAAACACCATTCAAACAAACAAACAAAACATACATGAATACCCAATAGGAGTTTGATTAAATACATTAAAAGAAAAAATAGTTTCATTTTATGTTTATTTATTAACAACCAGCAGATATTTATCAACAATTTTAATTTTTTTTATAATTGTTCATTTTGCTTTATTTATGGTGACATCTTTTCTTTAATCGCCTTTAATTCTGAAAAAAGTAGAAACACAAATGTTATGATACAATTTCATAATATAAACTAATTATCAATAGATATGCCCACCTTCCCCACAAAAATCCTTTTGTGCAGTGTTGTAAAATGTTGATATAGATTGTCCGATTTACCATATAGTTGAAATGACCAAACTTCTAGAAAAATATAATTTATCAACCAGAACTAACGTTCATAGTATATCCGTTTATTTTGATTGTCGGAATTTATATTATCAATAAAACACTTGTTCAAAAAATTGCCATGTCAAACTAAGCATGCCAGCAAAATAACAGAAATATTATATTTTGCAAAAATACTTATACTATTAAGCGTATAAAAAAATCTATTTGTAGATTGTGTCTTACCGAAAATGTCAAATACAGGCTTTGAAGAACATCCTATTTTCTTAATTTTATTAAACTCATAGTCAACTATTTTAGGTGACTTTTTTCTAAAAATGGAAATTTAATGGTTTTATGACAGTTATAACACACGCACACACACACACACACATATATATATATATATATATATATATATATATATATATATATATATATATATATATATATATATATATATATATATATAAACGTTATAAATGTCAAACGTTTAGAACACAATTAATATGCTTTAAGGTTTGAATTTTCTATTTTATTAAAAATTCTAAAGATACGATTTACATATAATCTACAATTAACTCTAAATTTTAGGCTTAACTACTGCTTTTAGAATAATTTGAGACTACGGCAATGTAGGTAATATATTCATAAATAAACAAATCGAGATTGAATTCAACATCACCCACATCATGCGGAGCGAAACACTGAGATGCAAAAATGGTCATGGGCACATATCTTAATTTGATTGAAGAAGTTTGTTTTAGATCCCGAGAACAGGCGTCATTTTACAAAGAAAGAAGTAAATACATTTGTATTAAAAATAAATAAAAAGCCTTTATTTAACGTAGGCACAACTTACAAATATCGTCTCAGGATAAATCCAATTGTAACTAACGTCACTACACAGGTAGCTGATATCAAGCCGATAACAACTCCACTGATAGAATCTTAAGATAAACATAGCAAACACTAAACTGGTAACATCTAATATCAATCATGTGCTTTGGTTGGTAGTGCTAATTTTTTTGTGCAATTTATTTGATCAATTTAATAATATGTAAAGCTTTAAAGTGCTTTTTGGAGGTTTCTTTTCTGAATAAGGTCAGCCACGTAACTTGAAATAAATATAAGGCTGAAACACATTTTACTACTGAAAAAATACCAAGCAAACAACTTCACAGGTTGCTGATGTCAAAGTAGTACTCCTTCCTCCAATTTATTTATCTTTTATTGCATTTGACCATAGCAGTTTGACTTGCATACTATGTTTAAAAACTTACACAACAGACACCTAAATTCGATCCAGACTATAACATGCGTTATTAATTACGTACCTTTCAATAATGTATCTTTTTCAACTGTTCAGACGAGAAAAAATGTATGACCAAGACTAGAATTATTTATACTATGAAAGGTCAAATTTGACAACTAAGTAATATGATTAAAAAGCTCTAAAAGGAATTTAAAAAGTCAATTCATTTTGTTGTTATTTATCCTACAGATGTTCTATGGTCGTAAAATTAGATTAGATTAATTAGATGCAGACACTACGTTCTGAATACCACCATGGTTATTTAGGTTCGGTTATTTTTTTGTTTCATGTTATGTGTGTTTGTCTGAAATCTGATTTTTAATCGCCTGATGCCTTTCGGCAATGTTTAACCGATCGCTTTGCTTTTATGCTATTGATAATAAATGACTGTTTATAAATTTAATTTTTATCTTGCCTAGACAAAAACATATATCCCTGAAGATAATAATGGTTTAGCCGTATTAGTAAACTTCACTGTGTTTGAATTCGAATGTAAATTAAAAAAAATGAGTTATATTCTACCTGAACAATCACGAATACTTGTGGAGCCAAGGCCCAATGTGTTTTTGTTATCTGGACATTTGTTGCAGCTTGTTTGGCCGGTTTTATGTTGATAAGTACCTATAGAGCACACTACACAGTTTCCATTTAATTCAAATCTTCCTGTGCTACATTGGACTAAAAAACGAATAGAAACGTACAGTTAAGCATCTGTAATTTGCATACTATTAAGATATACATTTTTTCCAGATTGTTTATTATTGGCACAAACAATAACAACACGTAGATATCACGAACTAAGTTTTGTCCAAAAACATACACTTTGTTTTATTTCAACCAAATACGCTTCTCAATGCGTATATTAAAAATCTTACCAGTTGAAATATAAACTAATTCTTATTTTAGCTTCAAAGTATTCTTGATCTACTTACTACTAGGCTGTAGGCAAGTAACAACTACGAATTTTATTTTTTGTTCAAAATTTCCGTCGTTTGAACACACGATCTACCTTATACCTGACGGACAAAATATGTTTCCCGAGATGTTTATTGGTCTAAAATTGAACAATTTACATTATCCACAATATTCGGTCATGTGCACTACCTGATATTGTTTGATCTATAAAAATCTACAAGTCACAAGTTATACAAGGTAATACAAACCACATCTAAAATCGACGGGTACAGAGCCTTCGTCACAGGAAACTAAGCTTTCAACACTCAGAGATTGTTGATCGATTGGGTAAATTTGATTTTCAACTTCACTATCAAGACGTTTTACCAGTGTTTGATTTACAATGAACTCAAAAGCATTTAGTAGTAAATCATGACACTCTTCTGAACCAACTGAAATTAAATAAAGAATAAAGGCGTATCTTTCATATAAACTAATATAATACCATATAGTACTATTTCTTTCTTAGTCTGTTCACCTGGCAAATGAAAATATAAATATCTAACGAAGCCACACGACTGGTTAAAGCATTGATGTAAGTAAAGCTTTAGTTTATCTTAGTCATGACAGAACTTACATTGTACTTCGTAATCTAAATCTAATACTAAATATACTGAAGACCAAATCTGTCATATGTTAGATTTTCTGATTTACAACATATTCGTCATGTTTGGAGGACATGTTTTTCAATAGACTGTTGTTATTCCAATGAGTAATAATTGTGCTTCTCTCATCGCCGACTTATTTTTGTACTCTTTTGAGGCTGAGTTCCTAGAAGGCCTGCTGAAGAAGAAAGAAAACACTGGCCCAGACCTTTAATTTAACATTCCGCTTATTAATGATATTTTGTCCCTAAACAATGCTAATTTTGGTGACTATTTACATTCAATTTACCCCGCGAGGTTGACAATAAAGACTACACCAATACACTAAGGTCAGCCTCTTACTTAGACCGACTTCTAGAAATAGACTCAAGAAAACTGCAAACTAGACTCTACGATAAACGTGATGACTTCAACTTTCCAATTGTCAACTTCCCGTTCATCGACAGCAACATTCCAGCAGCTCCAGCGTATGGTATGTACATTTCACAACTTATACGTTATTATAGATCATGCGATCAGTATTCCGATTTTCTAGACCGATCACTGTTGTTGACTGCTAAACTACTCAAACGAGGATTTGTTGTACCTAGGTTCATGTTATCTCTCCAGAAGTTCTATGGTTGTCACCATGACTTAATTGATCGTTATCGGAAATCAGTGTCTATTATACGATCTGACATTTTTAGAGTCATAGGTAGTGTTTCCTTTTCTTGGATTTGACTTTTCCCTAGACATGACAGTGTGTAACTCGACGGGTGTCTAATTAGAGGCAGGCGCTGCTTACTCGTCCGGAGCACCCGAGTGCACCCATGGTTTTTTATTGGGTTCGGGTTACTCTCTTTTTGTTTTTTTTTTTTTTGTGTTTTTGGTTTTTATATTGCGTTTGTCTATATCCTGATTTGTAGCTGTCCCTTGACTTTTGGCTCTTGTTTTTCGGTCGGTTTTCTTTTCTATTTTTCTTTGGCAATGATGTAACTATATCATGGAAAGAATAGTTTCAACACTACTGATTCACGTAGACAACGGTATGTGTTGTCGATGTTGTTTGATAAGGAATCTATGTTTTTTAATCAACGAATTATAATTTTATTAGTAGTTTAATTGATTCAATGGAAAACCAAATTAGGACCATATACAGAAAATTGAAAAGTATTCAAGAATCATTAAAGAGACACTGTTGAAAAATTAAACTACATTCAAGTTAATAATTATATTAATGGTTTAGCCGTTTTAGTAAACTTCACTGTGTTTGATTTCAAATGTAAATTAACATACATCGTTTTGCATCACATTCAAATTCAATTGTAATCCCTGCTTTTTCAAACGACAAATCTCGTTTTTCTCGAGGAACTTCGCTGCAGTTGATTACTTCTAGCTTGGAAATGGCGCACATTCCATATCTTATACAATTGATGTTTCCAGAGATAGATTCCAAAACAAGTTTTATTTCCTTTTCTGCACTAGACGCTTTCGTTGAATAACCGCACACAAGGTCAGCATACTTTGCAGAATAGCTTATTTTCAAACTTGATGCATTTTTAAACTCTGTAGAAAATGAAAAGTTATACCAAAGTATAAACACCCTTATATAAAAGTAAGCTTTACATATACGATATTTGCACAAATATAATACAGACTCCATGTAAAACGTAGGTAACTTAAACACTAAATGAACTTTTTATGTATTTTTTCCAAATTATTATACCAAAGTCAATTAAAATAACCACATGACATCTTTATTCTTTACCAAGTTCCATTGATCATATTCAATACATAAAATGTTTGAGTTGTGTGCTTTAAGGAATTAATTGATAAGTTGAACTATTATTCTTCTCCTTAATTATATTTAACAGTCTCGAAGTACTACTTATTCATATTAAGAAATTCAATTACGTTGTTCAGAATAAAACCAACATAACAATACTATTTCACCTGTACAAGATGGCAAACGTGCGATAGGATTGTCTTGTGTTTGGAAATCCCACTGATGTAATGTATCCGGTCCACAAAAGTAAAAGTCCTTCGGGTCATGATCAAAGGCATGTCCTAGTTTACATGTCAAAGTACAGTTCACAGTATCCGTCGTTGTATCATTATCACACAAAAGAATTGAATTTTCAGTCTCCAGCAGTTTTGGACAAACTAGGATATAAAATTCCATAGTTGGTTTTTGATACCTGAGATACGATTTGACGTTAAAATATATATTTTGAAAAAAAAGAATTGGACAACAACAATCAGAAAAACATCTATCCTACAATGCATAGAAAATTCTGACCCATTCGAACATGTCCATTCTTTCAAACATGTTTGAGTTTTTAAATTTCTTATAACTTCAATTTTGCTAGTTATACATTTCCTGTTTCAATTCAATAATATTACATATCTTCATACGGTGATTTGCTTTAGAGATCGCCAATGTAAAGGAAATTCTGGATTTGCGGTGGCCGAGTAGTTAGGGTAGTTAGTCATCTCCTATTGATCACGTGGTCTGTCAACACTAAGGTTGCGAGTTCGAGTCTTAGTGTGGACAGGGTATACTCGACTCCAATCTTAATTGACAAGTATTGCTAGCTTTCCTACCGAAGGTCGGGGGTAATTCGGCTACCTTTCGTAATAAAGACTTGACGCTATATAGCTAAAAACTTGCTAAAAGTGGCATCAAAACATAACTCAAAAAACAAACAAACAACACATGCAATACAATAGAAGGAGATTTTCGCCGGGCGATAGGAAGTAATTCCTTTTCCAGAATTTTACTCTAGACATGACAATGAGTAACTCGACAAGTTTTACTGGGTTCGAGTTACTTACCTTTTGTTTTTCTGTTTTTGGTTTATGTTTCGTGTTTTAAACGTCTTAATCCGAATTTGTAACCGACCCATGACGTTTTGGCTCTTAACATAAACGTACAGATTGCTTTAATCTAGAATCTCTATTAAATCTAGCTGTACAAAGCTACTTACCATGAAATTATCACATGCATCAGCTATTAAATAGCAGTAAATTATAACGATTAAATGACGTTATACCTACACTTATTTTGTCTGTAAAAATTATCACTGATTGCATTTAGTCAATTAATCAGTAAATAATACTATCATTAGAGCATCCTGCCAAATATTAGGAAGGATGAACTATTCAAACCTGGACAATGCGCGTTTATGCAGACGTCAATTTCCGTGTCATTTCCAACACAACCACTACCTCCATTATCAGGTGTAGGGTTTGTACAAAGTCTGGTTCTACTCATCGTTCCAAATCCACAAGACACAGAACATGACGACCAATTTCCCCAGTCAGTCCAATCACCATCAACTTTCAACATAAAAAATAGTCCTTTATTTCAGAACTGATAAGAACATCGTATTTGTAACCGAAAATGATTTTTTTCTGGGTAGATGTATAATGGATACCAGCAGCTTTTAAATATTTATCAATTAAAAATTGCCTTTATGGATAATATTTCAACCATATACATGAATAGGACAGTTAAGAAACCTAACAAATCAACTCAAATGTATAAAAGAGTGATGCTAATTCGTGCGGATTAAATCGCTAAATATAGTGTATGGTATAAAAATAAAGAATCGCCTTTAGTTAACATTATAAAATCAAATTCAGAAGTGACATTTGTTGTTTTTAATAGTGTTACATATTACCAATATTTGTTTGATACTAATATGTCATTAATGAAGACACACCAGAGAAAGTATAAATGTCCATAATAAAGAACAAAATATTTGAAATTTCATGTTATTTATTAATAATAAAAATCTAATTGTGACAAGTGCATAAAATGTGTTTCAAATGAATGCAGTATACTATAAAACACATGGTACTCTTAAAATTAGAAGATGTTAGTGTGGATATAGTCTATAACGTACCTAGTTTAATTTCACATAGTTTTCCAGTGTAGTCATGTGCACACGTACATTCATATGAGGCTGGGCCATCTATGCAAGTGCCGTTGTTGTCGCAAGCATTATCACCGCAGTCATCAATATTAAATTCACACTGATTTCCGTAAAATCCATAAAAACATTGACATGAATAAGAGTGAAGTTCGTCTGTGCAATTCCCATTTCTACAAGGGTTGCTGTCGCACTCATTGACATCTGTTAAATGAAATATAATCAAACATTAGTGTTAGTAAAAATTGTTGATTTTAAAAAACTCATTTATTCTTGATAATTTTTCTTGTTGTTTTTAGAATAAATGATTTTAAATCCTTGATACTGACCTTATAACCATTTTTTATTAATTTCAATGCTTAAATCTTTATTGCACACAGAAGGCTATGAATTATCCAAAACGTGATTTAATCAAAACACCTGTACATACAGTTTGTCACTTCTTGAAAACCATTTATATATGTTGTCTGCTACTTCATCACTGATGTCAAACCATGTCAGACCTCCATAGTGAGTACAAATAAGGGGTTAAAGGTAGTTAGTTATCTAATCTATAGTGATCATTAGCGTGTCAACGCTAAATTTGTCAGTTCAAGTCAGACATTAAGCAGGATGTGTCCGAATAAAGCGTTAATTCACAAATAATTCAAATTTTCCTGCTTACGTATTGGGTATATACTGAATAATACGGCATCCTCTAAAAATTAAAACGATACATCCGACAAAAGTGTTGAAGTAGTGTTAGTTTCCATTAACACAAATACACAAAACTACATTTAAAAGTATTTAAGTTTTAAACGTGTGTGCTATAAATGTGTGCACACCAAACCGAATTTCATAAAACACAAACTAAAACCGTCAAAAATTTAACGTAAATTAGCATTTATATTGAAATGGAAATAAAAAATGTTTTATCATTATTACAGTTTTCTACATGCCAATACTGTACCATCACATTCACTAGGCACATGAATAAAGATATTTGGAGCTAAAATGTCTTCAAACTCTTTCCAGCTTATAATGTCTCCAACTTTATTTTTAAAGCATTTTTGGACAGGCAGTAGTAGGGTATTGCCAGTAAAAACGTTTAATTGAGAAACTTTTCCGATAAAACCATCACCTGGAAGATGTAAAATAAATCTTATAAATGAAGGCATTAACATAATACCGAACACCACACTAGCGCAGTAAATTTCCAATTTATTTTACATTATTTATTTTATTTATTTTCTTATTTTGCAAACTTGAACTGCATCTTCATTCTATATTAAACATATGTGTTGTAGTTGAGCTATCTTTGTTTTGCGAACATTCAAAAACAAAATACTTTAAATGGACAAAATCTCAGAGAACATATTTAAAATATAGGCATTGCAAAATAACATTTTTTAAAATAAATTTTAATGAATGACACACTGAATTTACTGAATTTACCGATTGTTATATTTCCATTAGCTGGAAAGTTGAGTGTTGAATAATTGTGAGTAAAGTTGACATCATCAATAGTCAGCATAGTTTCCGATGGTGATAAAATAATCGCTACAAAATACCATTTTGCTGAAAATGAGTTGGCGCCTCTCAAAAGAATATTTCTGAAAAAAGAATTTTTAATATGTATGTGTTTGTTCCTTATAGCAAATAATTTTTGCTTAAATCGAGTACCAGATGTTTGTAAAAATTTTTATTGTTGCTGCCTTTCTTTTGATGAATTTATTATAGATTTGCTAAAAATGTATGGATTAGTGATTAATATATATATATTATTGTTTAACTATATTACAAAAAAAACAGGATGAGGTTGTGCTATGATCGTAGTTTTAACAGTCGGCAGTACAATTTGTATTAGTGCTAATTGGTTAATTTTAGGTGCACAATTCATTTAATAAGTTCAAAATATTCATAGTTTCTTCTTTTATACAAGTAAATGTAAATAAGATTTATTTTTTTTAATCCTCGTATTCTATTTGAATTAAGCAATAATAGATCCAAAGGCATATTGAACGGAAAGATTACAAATCAATATACTTTGCGAGAAATTCATCTCTTCTTCAGTATATTTTTTATTTGTTCAATTAAAACCTCGCGTTATATATTAAATATGTTCCTTACATGTATAACGTACCCATTGTGCTGAAGATAAAATGATTTATTTTCTATATACAATTTCATGCTATGATTGCCAGCTGCTTGAATATGTAATATACTGTTTTCAGTGCGAAATTCGTTGACTTTTAACCATACACTGACACTTATGCTTGCAGAAGGAACTTTAAATGATCTTTGTGTAGATGATATGAAAGAGTTTATATGAATGTCGAACTCTGAAACAAAATATTGAAAGTATTTAAGTTTATTATTTTTTAATAAAAATGACTGGAGCAAGTGTACATAAATCAAAGCAGCCTTGTTAAAGTTAACTATAATGGTTTTTAATTCATATTGGATTTGAGATTATTTTTGTCCCTTTTTATTTTACTCTTACATTGAAAAACTTCTTGATTGATTAATTGATTGAATGTTTGCTTAACGTCCATCGAGCAATAATTCAGCTATCTTCACTACGAGAAAAGAAAAAAAAATCAATGGAATACAGATCTAGACATCGGTAACACAATTAGACTGCCACTAGAAAAGTATTTGGTAAATGAGGAAGGGCGGGTACTATCCTTTTTCGAAATCTTCAAGAGGGATCTTTTCCGTGCAAGGAGTGTGGCATTCGCCAAAAGAACGTACTGACTCTGGTCGTGGTGAAGTTTTTCATTTATAACTTGACTAACCCTCAATGAGGGAAAGCATTCTCTAAAATAAAATGCGTACTCGTTTGTTATTGTTAATGTTTTTTTAACTATGTATGATATTTTGCTTCTTGTAAACGAAGTATGAAAATATTGGAATTTAGTAAATACTTTACAACTAATAACCATTTTTTAATATAATAGTTAGTCTTGCAAATGTCTTGTGAAAATATAAAAATATTGTTAACCTAAACAATCTTCGACTTTTGTAGACCCATCTAGCTCAGTAGTTGAAACACCAGGACACGTATTGCAATTCATCCCTCCATAAGATTGTTGAAATGAACCTTTTAGACAGTAGGAACATGGTGGTGTTCCATCTGATGACCACGAGCCAGGGCTACATGCTTCTAAAATTATTAAAGCAAGAATACGTTTTAAAATAGGATATATTCCTGACTTAAACTAATACAGATTAGTTCCTAGTTTGACTTACTTTACACAGTTATTTTCAGTGGAATTTTTGCGATGTTTTATGTCTAGACATTTTGCGTACGTGTAACATTTACGACCAGACTCATATCGTCTTTGCATTATTAATCAGAAACCCATGAGCAAAGATTACTTCCACGTTTATAAAACGCAGTTCTGCCTTAACCAATCATAAAAAATTATCAACACAATCTAAAAGCGAAGGAATGGTGATCTTTAAGAAATATTTTACTCAGCTTCATCTAGTTTAAAAAAAGACATTGCAAAGTAGGAAACAAAACGCATATACATACTTTCACAGCTGTTTTCATGCGATGCTCCCTTGTTTCGAGTTGTTTCTCCAGTAGGGCATCTCACACATGATGATTGTCCTTCGTGTTCTTGATAAGTCCCACGTTCACATTCAAGGCACGATTCGGTAGCTTTGTCATGGAATGTGCCAGGAACACATTTAGCTGCACATTGAAAATTATATGATTTGTCACAACTAATCTCATAACGAAAACACTGTATGTCATTACAGCAATATTTTAGCCATGACGTGAAAGTTAGTCAGAAAACACTGAGTCACAATGGAACTAAATTAAAGCAATTAACGTTATTAGTGGTAACCTATGTGCAAGATCTCGACGAAGTTTTTTTTTTAATATTCTCACCATTTTTTGAATGTCAGGCACCACTTATATACCGAAAGCTATCATTTTAAGATTGTGCCAACTTTTTTTTCTTCTGCCTAAAAAGACCTTGAATAAAATATGTCTAAAAAATTCATAAAAATGTCAGCTAGTACACTGCCAAAGCATGTTAAAATCCTTTTTAACAATAACACTTTGTTTTTAATCTTATTGTTTGTTTAAATGTGATTTTAATTGTGAACAAGGCAAGGCCTTAGAACATTTTGAAAACCTCTGATCTTCGGAATTTTTTGCAATTAAGAGATTTTCATCTGATTATAAAATTACAAATATTAAAATTGTATTTAAAGTTGATTGTGTAAAGATCGATTGGGAGCTAATTATCAGAAATATTTATGTAACCTTATGGCCTTTATACCACAGTATGAAACGTAACATATGAATTGCTAAAATAAATTTAAACAGTTAGATATAAAGAAAAAATACATACCACATGCATCTTGCGTTGTTGTTGCCACCGTGCCTTCTTTACACACAAGTTTCAGAAGAGTATAGGTAAGATCTCTTGCGTACATTGTAGTGTTACCGTCTAATGCAATATTAAATGATCCATTATAAATCGCTTCGCTTAAGCCTTGAAGAGTCGCATACTGCTCAAATGTCATGTTTTTAAACAATTCACCGTAAAGATCTGAACTAGCTTCGATTTGAACATCAAAATTTACAAACAATGAAGCTGATCTCTTTCCAGAAACCCCACCACAGCGTATCTGGTAAAAAAATAACGATGACAAGTAAAAAAGGTCCACCCTTTCGGGTTTGTTATGTAATATTTCAAATACAATGTGGGATAATGTGTAACTAGGTAGCAATGCTATTGCACGATAAAGACCCCTTTTGTAGATCCACACCATCGCTTCTGAAATATATATTCAATATCAGTCAGAATGTCCTTCAATTTTGGTCAAGTGCATTTTCTCAAGTGTGCTTCTGATGGAAAATAACTTAAATATTGTTAACTGGATAATAAGTAACCATTCAATCAAGGAATCACAGCCTTCTACAATATAGGGCACGTATATACTTGGGCAATATCGAGTCACATTTTAGTGGCATTAACTATATTGATCCATTGTTAACTTTTCGTTCAGTTGGACAAGTAGGACGCATACAGATGTTAATATTATATACTTTATTTAAGAAGCAACTCATGGAGGGTATAGTCATTTTTATATACCGCGTGCAATCGACATATAAATTAGAACATAAAGCTCAACTTGTGTGCAACTATACACACCATGAGTAATTCCTATTTTTACAGGACAAAAACAGCATTTATTTGTATTGTTCGTCCTAGGTACGCTTCATTTTTTGACAGTTTCCAAATTATTACAATTTGTTACAATGTTACAATAACAAGTCTCAATTTAAGATGTTGTATGGCAAAGTTATCTAAAGATATTACAATTTTTACTTAAAAAATATTTAGTGACTTTTTAGAGGCTAAAGGTTTTGACAAAATACGCATGTGTTAGGAATGGATTAATCGTAGATAATATTGGATTTCGAGAGCACTTACAGAATTGCTTATAGTTTATTTTTAGCTAAATATTATTTAAAATACCTGTATGTTAGCTGGCGTGCATTTATCGACGTCATGTAAGCAACCTTCTTTAAAACCTGTGCTTTTCCAATGGTCTATAAATTTTTGCTGCATTTCCCAAACGACGTTTGGATCATGACAATCGCCACTAAAGTGGAATTCAATATCCAGTCTGTAAGTGATGGTTTTAGAGCCAACAACTCCTATTGTAATGAAAAGAACATTGGATCTTTTTTAAATAATGATACATAAAATAATATTGATGTTATGAGAATTTAAATTTAAGATACTACAATATGATTCTTTATATGGATTCTAATAATAGCAACACGAACCGAATGCCCAAAGTAAATACAGAACGATTCAGTTGAAAGTAGAATTGTATTTCATAAAAAGGAAAGCGATATATAATTGCAGTAGCTTACTTGCACAATTTGGAATAACAGACGAAGGCATCCATTTTCCAGACTCTCCGCATACGAACATATTTTCACCAACCGACACACCCACTGGTATGTCATAATGTTGGCGACAAAACATTTGGCAAAACTTTCCTCCTAGCCAATAATCACACGCTAAGGCACCGTTGTCGGGTGTTCTGAGTTGTTCAGTGCATCTTTTCGCATCTACATATATACATAGATTGATATTGACACTGAAGAAGGCCATCAGTTGGTCGAAAATTTTGTCATATTTATTAATATATTTATTTTATAGTAGAAACATCTTTATATTTGTATCGTTGCATAATTCTCTAGACTTATATATTACTTTTTTGTTTATTGTTGGTAGCTTCCTTTAGACTTTATATTTATATATATATATGTATATATGCATAAAATTTGTTCGTTGATAGCCAAAATATTTTTTATGTTGAATTATGAAAGTATTTATATAGAATTACCAACAGCCGAAATAAATGATTTAGAAACGATCTATTACGTTGATTTGGAAAGGAATAAAGGATTTTAAAAGTTTTTATTAATGCTTTTATCTTGTTGCATAATTATTTGAATGCAATCAGAACCACCTGGATAATTGAGCCAACATCGTAAATATCCTTGGGTGTAAGTGTATGAATATGAACCAACAGTGTTCCAGCTATTATCTGGTGAGCCTGTTTGCACAATAACAAAATGTTTCTGTGAGGCTTCATGCAATTTGCTTTTACACTTACATTTACTGAGAATTCTATTCCAGCCAAATTTTGACGACGAAGAATTTGTTTACATTTTGACGTCGTCACCAACAATGTACTGTGACTCGCCCGGCACTTAACGAAATGTATTTAAATGGTGGTTTATATGGCCAGAAAATATATTGTTGTTGATCTTTTTGTATTGTATATATACATGCATATATTACAATGAATGTTGACTGGTTTACTTGTTGTCGTTATAATACACTTAAAGGAAAAGAAAAAAACATTTCAAACTTACATACCTTGACAAAAAGGCTGTTGTTCACCCCAAGTCCAATATCCATATGCTTCCAGTTTATTTCTTTCACAGCTTACTGACTGTGTACCATTTAATGTGGCAGAACTTTCACATGAAAAGTCGCAATTGGAACCATATCGAGAGCCTGTAGTACAAGCTACTGATGTATCCATAGTCGGGTAAATTGTAGGACAGGTAATCACTAAAAAAAGGAAGTAAACAAAATGCTTTCTCGGTTTGGCTGAAATTAATGGTTAAATTTTTATTTTGTGCAACTAACTTGCAACCATTTAATACAAATCGATCTTTACTTAAATAAACAGCTGCGCCATGAGCGCATGATACACCCGTCTAAAGATATAAGGACAAAAGCTATACACTTTAGGGGACTACGAACGGACGGACGGACATTTGTATCTCATAAAACGTCCGTCATAGACGACTAACGACTACTAGTTTGGAAGTAGTAGACTTAATATTAATCGACATTCTACGAATATGGTACAGAGGAATAAAGTTGGTGCTCTATTAATGTTTGTTTATTGTTTTTGTCTGTAATGGCCATTGCAATAGGTGATCTTGTTTAATTGAAATTAAACTTTATATTTATAAATAAGTGTTTTATGAAAAGAGGGTATCATATTTTTGTAATAATTTAATTTGAATTACTTTAATTAAAGTAAACAAGCATATTACTAACTTTTGATTACTAATGCGATTTTACAGTCAATCGCTTTATTTCCTGCGTCATCTTCAGCTGAATACGATATGTCGTATACTCCAACACCTAATCGTTCTGTTGGATTTGTCTTGGAAGTTAGCATTGGCTTAATATTTTTAGAAACATTGTCTGTCACCGCTGGGATTTGAAAGTTTCTCATTCTTGCAGTTTCTGAACCTCGATCGACAAACCCGATCTGATAGCCAAGGCAATTCTTAAATGCTGGAGGTTCGGAATCTGCATAACACAATATAAATATAATATATGCTATTTACTATGTTAATAGTATTTAAGGAGCAGTAACATCTTACAAACCATGACAACCATATACGCAATTTCCTTGCTACAAACTATGCAATATTGATTTTGCCATAAATATGTACATAAAAACAATAAAGAAAAATTAATACGCACATATATTTTATTTCACTGTGTTGACTTATTGAATCACAGGTAATATGTAAAGACGGTCTACATGTAATTGAAACGGACAGTCAATTACGCAAAAAAGAAAGGAAATTACTCTAGGTATAAAGCTTGTTAGTAGTAAATGAAGAAAAAATGGCAAAATAGGCAAACCCTGTGTCGATACATCGCAGGGTGAAAATTTTCTTTCAGATTTTCTGTACAGTAATATGTTAAAAAGTTTGGATGATAAATCCGAAATGATATTTTTGTTGTTTTTGTCAAAAGTCTTTTAAAGGTCTTGAAAAAAACCCACAAAATTTATCATTTGTATTACATGTAGGTCATGATAGACGAAAACACTATTTTAACAAAAGAACATTATATTAAAAGAACATGTTTGTACTTTCGTATTATCTTATGGAACATGTAATATATGAGTTTGAATAATCTTAAAGGCTGTTGATTTTGTTGTCTTGCTCTTCCGTATGTTTTTCTGTTTCGTTCTGACAGAATCGCTAACGAGTTAATATTAGGAAAATACCTCTACAAGTTGGTACTGATCCTCTCCAACTCCCATACTCTGTGCACAGCATTACCCTAGTCTGACCAGGAGTGATGTCATAACCAGGATTACATGAGAAATGACATATACTTCTATAGTAGTTTGTGTCTGTGCATTGAACGTTAAGAGGTGCTAAACCAGGTTTTAGCCTTGGACATTGCAATCCTATCAATACATTTTCGCAAGGAAGTTTAGTTGATAGGTACACAAAACAATGTATGAACAAATTAGACATCGTTAAATTAAACATGTTATTTTATTACTTTAGCTGCCTACTTCCCTCTAAACTAATTATTACTAAATAGACACTAACATTAGAGAAATTTATGAGTTATTTTTGTTTTATTTTTGATATGACTGTTTTGTTCCTAGTGATCATGATTTCATTCTAAAATGTATTCACCTTTGCTTTATATTTATATTTGCAATAATATACGGAGCACAGAACAAAGAATTTAAATGCTCATTGTACGAGATCCTCATTTTGTACAGCACTGTTACAGCTGACATTAGATCTAATTTCACCAATTTTTATCACCCTTTTTAGATTTCAATGAATCGATGCTAGTACTAGTTTCTTAAATTGTTCTAAATTAAAATATTTAGTTGCAATAACACAATAACAATTCTTAGCTTTAACCAAATTAGTATACCGGTCTAATTATTTAGACGCAAATTAATAAATGTATTATCAAATCAATTAATTTATGTTAGGTTTTTCCAATTTATCGTTGAAAATAAAAGGGTCATACACTAGCTTCACTTACTTTCGCATTTCGGTTGTGGAGCGGACCACTTGCCATTGCGATTGTCAATATGTCCTTCGCATGTTATGAGACTGTAACCATTTAATTTATGTCCTTTATAGCAACCAAATGTACATGTTGTCCCTTGGACCATGTCAGTACTTGGATGACACATAAAATAACCATCGGTTATAGAAGTCATTAAGGAACATCTCACAACTGAAATACAAATTTGCCCCATCAGCATAATATAAAGTAGTTCAAGAAAGGGAATTATAGAACAACTACATAAAATAAAATTTAGTGATACAATGTTATAACAATAAACTAGTTTTTTCCTTATTTAACACATATTGTAAAATTGTATATGGTAGGATATTTAAAGTGAAGATGTATTCAAATAGTGTATATTAACGTTGCGGGTTCGAGTCTCATTGCAGTCAACGCGTGTTTCAGCGGCTACTCCTGCTTTGTTTTCTAAAAAATGGACGTTACGATTAAGCTGAAAAATTAAACACCATTCAAACAAACAAATTAAATCATATTAAATCATATAATTAACTTTAAAATAAACTTTTAAAATTATATTTTTATATTTTAGTTTTTTAAGCAAGTTATTTTGTTTCGCGTTTTACTTAAAATTAAAATTTAATAAATTTTGATATATTAAAATTGAAATCAACCAATAAATAATAACAATTCTAAGGATTTAGAAATAAAATACTTTAGTAGGATATTAAAAGATTTTTGTTGAAGAAATGATATATCTTGCAGAAACTGGATTCATAACGTCTATGCAGAAAGACTGCTAAGACCTCCACTAACCCCACTGATGGCGTACAAACCAGTAAGAAAACTATACAAATATATAATTCTTTACCTTTTACATGAATTTTCACTTCACACGTGTTACTGTTTCCAGCCCTGTCTCTGGCAAAATATCTAACAATAGTAGTTCCTTCAGAGAATAAAAAGCCTGGTCCAGGACCACTTCTGTGTGGCCTGTTGAAAAAAAACCTCTTTAAATGTCTTCATTCTGATATAAATTATAGCATAATATCATTGTTTACTAACGTTTGAATTTGAGTGGTAATTACCATTGATTGTTAATAGCTATACACCTACATGTATATACTTACCTAATTTCTTTGTCTGGATCGTCAATTGCAATTGGTTCTTCCCAAGCCATTACTGTATTTGTCTGAATAGGATCGGCTAATTTAGGGACTACTTCGGGACAGTTCAAAACAGGTGGGCTTCTATCTCTTGCAGCTAAATTAGTGATAAATCGATATTACTTCGATTTCTTTAGAAATAATAAATCATAAATCCTTTAGTTGAATATAGTAGTGGAAATATTTAAGATAACATTACTGGAAAACTGTTAGTAAAATGGAACACTATAATTTAGTCAAGTGTTTATTTAATGCACTGTAAAGTTAACGTCTATTACACTCAACCTAGGAAACGGTTTTTCTTCCAAGTTAGATATCATTTGTTGACAACAAAACATGTGTAATGAGTTGAAAATCTATTAAACATATGAATGCAGATTTAGTTTTAATATTTCAAAAGTTATTTTATGTTAGTTCGATATCAGAGAATTATAACAATTATAAAGTAATTGTCATAAGTTGATGTCCTCCGTGCATCAAATACGAAAGTCTCGAAAGTCATTTTTTATGTCCTTATATGTGACTTAACAAAACGGTTATTGGTGCAGAAGAACTCTTTCAGCGAAACTGGTTTAACTGTTAGATATAACACCAGTTCGTGTTTTGGTATTTCTGTAGTTTGTTGTCTGTCGGCCGGCTTGAAAGTACTTGTACTATCTGCGGGTTACAATGATACTAATTTTTTTCCGATTTTTGAGCAGAATGAAAGTTTTTATTAACTTTATTACTTGTTGTCTTAACAAGTCTTTGTTTTATTTTATCTTTAAATTCCAGTTGAAAGGTATATATCTGACTTACAGAACTGGTTGGCAAACAAGTTAGATATCCCAACAACTGCAACGGCAGCGAGTATAAACCAAAAAAATCGTTTAACCCTTCTTCCATGTGAGTATACAATATTGTTTCTAGAAGGTGGTACTGAAAAAAGAAATGCTTCCATGCAACAATGCAATTTTAATAAAATGACATTTCAACTGTATCTACACATTCTCGAATCTGTTTTTTTTTCCTGATAAACAAAATTGCTATATACAATTTTTAAAATACAATAAGTGGAAATTTGTGTAATTAATTTTTGTTTGTTTGATCACTTACTGCTTTTTTAAATGACTCAAAAGTTTAGTAAACGCATAAAATTGAGATATGTGTTTGTATTAAATATTACCATAACTTTTGTATGACCCGTTACTTCTAAAATGTGTAGCCAAAGTTAAATGATATCAGATATATATATATAGTGTAATGTAAAAAGGTGCATGCATTATAAAGTTTTTAATATTTTAAGTTAAATTACTGTAAAACCTCAGAAAATAACGTGGAACGTATAATATAATATATTACCTGCATTAAATGTATCAGTATCATGCCATCCATGTATATCACACTTCTTTATGATCAAAACAGTTGTGTTTTGTCCGTGAAAAAAACAATTTGCACCTACTTTCACATAATTTTGTGATTCTGTTCCGTCATAGATTTGTCCAGTTTCATTCCATTCACAATAATTGATCTTCAGTGGCGAAATATCATTTAAATCACACCCAAACTAAACGAAAACAATTTTATTATCAACACAATAAAAACTCTTGATCGTTCAAACATTTCGTTGCTTGTTGTGATTATCGTTGTAAAAAGAAACCTTAAACAATTAAATCAAAATCGCGATAAAAATTGAGAAGTACATTGCTAAGGAAACAAGAAACGCAAGCTTTGTTGATATACCTCTTTCCAGTAAATTGGTACTGTTTGCGATATACACTGCTGTTTCACATAATTTTGACGTAAATCATATTTTCAACAGATGATGAGGAATTTTTTGTCGATTTAAATTATAAAAATTGTGAAAAATACATACTTAATTATTGAAGGTCATTATAGTCACTGTTTAATTAGACTGACTTTATATCCCGCAAACACAAAGTTTGAAGACAAATCAAATAAATAAGAACAAAAACATTTTTAAAACTTAAGTAATACATTTTGTACGTACCTGGCTTTTGTGAACAAATGAAGAGTCAGTTAAAGCAACCAATAAAGCGAACAAAAAGAAAGCAAAATTGCTTTTTCTATCAGTGGAAAACATTTTAGAGTTGTCTCATCGAAGAAAAGTCATAAAATTAAATAGGGAGGTTTAAAGATAATAATAAATCGATTTCAGTGTTTCATGCGTAATCAGAGATATTGGCCGACGTCATTTAGGTAAACTTTAGTTTGCATAATAAATTTCAAACACAATGCAGCTTTCATATAAAATGGATTATTATGAAAGTTAATAAAGGAACTGAAAACAACGTAATGCTATTATTGTGATTGTAACAAGACTCATCAATGGCGCCCATTCGAATAATTAACATGTTTTACAAAAATTCCAAACCGTTGTAAAAAAAATATGGCTAAGGCTCTCTAAGCCTTAAAAAAGAAAATGGAATTAAAATAGTTAGGTTTCAGGGCAGTAAATGTAGACAATGATTATATCACTGAGAGAATCAATGATATTCATGTCAGCACGGCATTGGGACGACTGTGCTGGTAATACCCTCGGGACTAACAGTCCACCCGCAGAGACATCTACCCAGTGGTTGCAAAAACAATGTCAAAGATACCTATGTTAATATATATTATAGTACGCCAGACGCGCGTTTCGTCTTAACAAAAGACTCATCAGTGGCGCCCAACCCAAAACAATATATCAAATCTAATAAAGATTTTGTAGAGCTTCTGTCACCAAAATTCTAAAATGTTAAAATCCGCCTAAGGCTATCTACAACTTGAAAATAGAAAAATGTTAGAATTAAGACTATACTTGATGAATACTGTTTAAATGCAAAGCTTATCATGCTAAGAGTTATAGTTTGAAACCACAACGGTATTTTCCAGTTGCTGTTTATATCAAATTTGACGTAACGATGATTCTTGTTTTCCTGAATTTAAGGTTGTCGACATTCTTATCGTCGATCGTTAAGATTTTTTTCTGACATAAAAATCATTTAACATCTAAAACAACCTGATTGAATATTTGACTACTAACTTTTAGTTCGTACCAGTAAAATTTTTTGAAGGAATTTACAATAACGACAAAGAGTTCAAAGTTATCTTAAACAACAATATCCTATTTAACACTTCAAAGTTTTTTAATGAGGTATGGAATTGTATTTTTCCTACTCAGTCTTAAATCGACGAAAACAATCTAGTCATCTTTATTTGGAATTGTACATATAATTAAATCGGAATGCCTGATAAATTTGATATATTTACAAACCGAGACTAGTTAACTTTAACAATAATAAATTTCCCATTTTTGTGAAGTGATATTTCTTCCACACTTGGTCATAGTATAATTCGGGACTTAAATTACAGATGATTTTCTGCACATAACATTGTTGCTCACTTAATATGTAATTAAACAAAATGTCTGAGAGTCAAATTGCGGTCGTCCCTGCGTTTATTTCATGGTCGCTACAATGAATGAGTTATTCGTTAATTAGGTATCTGACACACATATGGTGGCAAATTTTCTGGTCTCGTGACCTCACACAGATTTTAAATATGAGTAAAACTGTTGAAGTAGTATACACGCACTATACCATCACATTTGATATCACCCATTTGTTCGTTACTTGTCTGTTTGTCTTAGTTTTAATGTGTTAAGTTGTTTTATTTTATTGAAACTAGCTATCTTCCTATTTGTTTAACGTGACGCGAACTATTCAGTTAGATCTGATTAGATACAAACACTGATTCATTGAGGAAAAATCATTTATTAGAAAATAGAACTTAACATGAATTTCTGTATTAAGGGAAAAATAACCGAACAACAAAAGTCGAAGCTAAGCGATGATAACAAATATTGATTCAGACAAAACATATACAACAAAAATCAAATGGTAAATCAGTTCCAGTCATCGAGCATACAATGTACGTAATAAAAAATATTAATATGCTGATAGCATAGCAAGGGAAAAGCGTTAATGGGTCCAAACTTTTTATTGCATACTGTTTTTTGTTCTAAACATTAATTGTAGCAACATACTAGATAGTTTTAACAACATAGAGGCAAAGCAACGTTTTAAAACACTATTCTGTATGACCTCTTAACGAAAAAATCTGTTGGCAAAGCAGTCATAGGACCTCTGAAACTTCAAAATTGCATCACTTTGCCATAAACGTATTTTTAATCTTTGAACTTTGTCGTAAAATCGCTGGAAAAGGTTTCATATCTGGACTTAAAGCCAATCAATTGATAAAATTGACATAATTCTGTTGTAAGAGATCTCGTGTTGCTCTTGCTGTATGAACACGTGCATTATAATGCTGAAATGTTTTGATGAAGTGCAAAAGGTGGCATGATATAGGGTCTCCCGACTTGGTGAATGTATTGGGCAGCTGTTGTGGGAAATATTCTTTCAGAGTTAAATTCAAATATTCATTATCTAAATTAACTGCACTGAAATTTCGAAAATTATTTTTATTCTAACGTTTTTTTTTATTTTGCAATTTGTAGATATCCTTAGACGGACTTGGTATTACGATTTATAATTTTTGGTGCTAAAAGCTATAGATTTTATTAAATATTGTGTTGTGTTTGATGAGTGTTGATTAGACGAAACGATCGTCTGGCGTAGTAAATTCTAGTAACCTTGAAATCTTTTGATGACATTTTAATTGAAAATTAAATCAGTTTTGTCAATGCGAATATAAAACCTGTACACCACAAGGCTTGAGATATTATTAAATTCTGTTTTATTTTTATAAAAAGGATTACACGATATAAATAACGGGTAATTGGTAATGACAGCACTTACAAGTACTTCCTCATCATTTATTTTAAATATATAAAATAAATACATTGAAGATAAAATCTGTCATGTCAAACCTTTCAATTTACAACTTATTTATCATATGTAGAGGACACGGATTTGGCATTCAAATGGGAATTAATTTTGCTCATTTTAATTCTCATCTACTCGTTCATCCATAGCTAACAGCACCATGGTATGGCGGGGACGAAAATGCAATTTTATAGTAATTGCTGTTTACTGATCAGATACTAAAGCAGGTTTTTTTCTCAGTTGATTATGATATCTTAAGAGTGTTTTGGACGTCATCGTGACATAACCAATAGTAATAAGAATGCATTTGTCAAGTCATTCGCTAACGTCATAGAGGGAACACTGTTGAGTCGTACGGAGTACCGTCCGTGCTTTTTAAAAATTTTGTTTCAATTGCTCATTTTAATATTTTTGTTGTTTTTTTTTTAAGTTTCGTGTTGAGTAAATTTGTCTTAATTCTGTGTGAAATCGTTCTTTGACTTGTGGCTTTTGTTGATGAATCAGTTTTCCTGCAACTGTTTATAGGACACATTTGATTCCAAAAGGTAGAAAGACGTGATTATTCAAGGATATTATCTATACACCAACATCTAAAATTATAAGATTATGCCAATATTTTTCCAAAAAAAACCTGGAAATATGAGACACAGAAAAGAGTAGCGCATCAGAGATAAAAGCCGTTACCGGACTGTAAAGAACAAGATTGAACATGTTCAAGGCTATATCATTAACATCTGATTGACTCCACTTCAAAGAAGCTAGCTTTAAGGCCATTCGGGGATCTCATAAAGTACACGTTTATAAGAGAACAATCGATTGGCACGGCTCTATTATGATGCTTATATAAAAGCTATATTGGTTTTTTTTTTAATTTGCGAGTGCATATAAAACTTGTATGTTGGAAAACTACTTGTACTTCGTTAAAAGTATGTTAATTGCTAAGTAGGTTTTACCAACACTCTTTACATTTTGATTGACAAAAACTACATAGATTATTGTAAACATTATGCCGTTTGTGAAGGTAACACGCACATTGTGCTTCATCATGGTCATTGAAGATAAATAGTGATCTATTGATTTATTCACTGATTGCTTGAAATCCAACAAACAGCATTTAAGCTATATTAATAACAAAAGATTACCAACCAATGAACCAATACGAAAATTGGATGGACCAATGGAAAAAAAAAATTTGACTGCCATTTTAAAGATTGGACTTGTTGAAGAGTGACGGAAATTCAGCTTTTATAGACTTTGCAATACGTCTGTTATTACGAAATGTATAATAAGTCATCACGGAGCATTCAATAGAACCCCAATGTAAAAGTCCCTATCTACTTGCTAAGGACGGAGCTCAGTGAAGTTCTGTGGGTCTAATCTTGGAAACCTTTCTTAGTACAAAGTAACTAGATATTCAAGTAATCTCATAGACATATTTTGCTTTTGAATTCTTGTAAATCTCAAATTACGCATTCTAATACACATGATTTATTTGGCGAGCGACATAAACATCACTAGGTCGATGCAAGGTCTTTTAATTGTTGAGGGTATCACCAACTCTGAAATCACAATTCAGAAAAAGCACCAATCGTATATATAATCCTAATTTTCCATTTTTATCTTTTTTTTCAGAGTTGTAGATGACCATATCGCTTATTGCTAAGAATTTTGTGAGCAAAACACTATTTCAATCTTTTAACGTTCCAATGTAAATCCATGTGTATTCCACTCATAAGTCTTAATTATGAGACGAGTGTCCGACACATAATACGTGTGATAGTTATAAATGTCGTAACTATCTTTCTGTATTACGTGTGACTTATATTGGGGGCCTCGGTGGCCGAGTGGTCAAGGTAGTTCGTCTACTATTGACCACGTGGTCTGTCACGTTAAAACACCATTTAAACATTCAAACATGTGACATATTAACACGTTAGTCTAGAACTCTCTCATTTAAGAATAAATCATCGAAAGTTAAAAAAAATTTCAAATTAGTTATAATATTTGCAATCAAATAGATAGACTCAAACAAGTTTAAAAAGTTGCTGTGTTCCTTTGATATATGTAATAAAACTTGATATGCTAATAAAAGAATTTTAAATGGTAAATAATTTCAATCTTCTGTACGAACCGCTCCTCCTGAATTTATTGTAACAAATAAGATAAAAGCAGATTAGTAACTAGAATGTAATTTATTTTGTATCTATATAATTTGTTTTGGCCCTCCTAGATGTTTTAATGCTAACGGTAGACCACAGGTCCACAAACACAAGCACAATATATCTTGTAAGTAAGATATAAGTAAATAAGAAATTCTTTCATATCGTTATTGATATGATTGTCTGTAATTGCACATACATAACTGTTCTTCCTCCAGGGCAATGAATTTTCAAATTTGCGCATAATTTTATCTAATAAAACATCAAAATTGTCATTTGTCTGTTTGTTTGTTTGAATGTTGTTTAACGCCACTTTCAGCAATTTTACAGCTATATCAGGGCGTCTAGTTTTTTTTTTGAGAGGAAGCCGGAGTACCCGGAGAAAACCCCCGAGCTTCGGTAGGAAAACTGGCTATTCTTGTCAATTAAGATTGGAGTCGAGCGCACGCTGCCCGCAATGAGGCTCGAACCCGTAATCTCAGTGTTGACAGACCACGTGATCAATAGCAGACGAACTACCTTATACAATAAAAACAAAATTGATTTAGAATAACCATCAATTAGTCATGGTTACGGCCATGTAACTTCTGAAGGGGTAAAAAAAATTTTGGTACAACAAACCCTTGTCTAGTAGTTTAGTAGTCAACAACATTGATGGTCTAGAAAATTGAAAATACCGATCGAAGTATCTAGAATAACGCATAAGTTGTGAAATGTACACACCATACGCGGATCTGCTGGCATGTTGCTATCGATAAACGGGAAGTTGACAATTGGAAAGTTGAAGTCATCACGTGTGTCGTAGTTTGCATGTTACCTCGAGTATATTTCTAGAAATAAGTCTAATGAACAGGCCGAATTAAGTGTATTGGTAGTGTCTTTAATTTCAAGTGCGCTGGGGTAGCTTAACTGCAAAAAAGTCACCGAATATAGCATTTTCATGGACAAAAATATTGAGAGGAATGTCTATGTCTAAGTCAGTGTCTTTTCTTTCTTTGTCGGTGGTTACTCTGAGAAGTCGGCTCAAACAAGTACATTACAGGTCGGCAACGAAAGACGCTAAATTAGTTCCCATTGTAACCAAACATTCTGTTAAAACATTACATGACATGACAAATGTGTTGTCAATCAGAAAATCTAAAATTTTACATTAATTAGAATATTATGTTTAAAATCTTTACATTTACTATTGCATTTTGTACTCTAGTTTATACCTTGTAAACTATTATAGTTTGTGTTGTCATCCCACCACGTTCTCGTCAAATTGAAATTAGTATATTACAGTTACCGTGAACTGCATTGCAATTTATGGCCAAGGAAATATATTTTTTATGTTATTGGAAATGTCAAGCTCCATCACAAGGAAAGGAAAATGGATTTTTAACGCGAAAAGGCCTGCCTTTAGCACGGGCCCTATCATCACTGATTCATGTGATGATTTGTAAGAAACATATTTTTGCTTGTTTTTTGACATACTTATGCAAGAAGTGCTCTTCTTAGTGGTATTGCTCTCAAAACAAAATTGTAAGCAGATGAAATCATTAAATAACCAAAAAACGTAAAGAAAGCAATGCGATAATTTTTTTTAAATTGAAGGCACATCTGAAAAAGGTTAATAATTAAAAAAAATTACGAGCATAAATATTTCAACTACTCTCTGCAGTAAGAGACAAAATAATGATTAGCAGTCTTTAAATTAAATTTCATCAGTCATTAACTGGATACAAGTGCAAAAACTAGATCAATAATTGATAATGATTTTTATAAGTGCACATGTTGTACTTGTAGGCTACTCCAACACACCAGCTACACAAAAAGGTCGCAAATTGAGACAGTACAGTCCAAATAGAATGAAGGATACATATTTATCAGTTAAAAGTGGAATCTCTATTAGAAAGTCAGCCTTACAGCATGGTATTCCATATCAGTCTTTGAGGAAAATAATTGCTGGAATTTGGATCCAGAATGTGTTCTAATGGGCAGATCTCCAATATTGAAGTTGGCAAATGATGCAAGACTTTTCTCCCATCTTAAGGTTATGGCCTCCGTTGGTTATATATATATACACGTCAGGATATGGTCGATTTATCCTTTGACTATGCCGTGCAATTAGAGTTAAGAGCCATTGACAATCCATTTACTATGAAGTTGTTTTAATTTTCATGAGAAGGTTGCCTGGTCTAAAGGTATTTAAGCCTAGAGACTTGAAAATTGCGAGAGAAAAGGAGCAAACCGTGCTGCAGATGACAAATACTTTAGCAAACTATCTGCAATTATTAGGAAATATAATCTTGTAAACAAACCTCACTTAATATTCAATTTTGACTAGAAGGGTGTACGACTTAACCACGAACCTTCTTATATAGTTGGTGATCGTGGATATTAGCCTCCTGCACTTACTGCTTGAAAATCTGAAACAATTACCATTCTTGCTTGTGGAAACGCTGCAGGATATGCAATTCCACCATATATTGTATTTAAGAATCAGAAAATTGCTAAAAAAGTTCCATATTGGACTGCATGCACTGTCTCTCCCACTGGCTGGTCTAATTCACAAATCTTCATCAAGCATTTGAAGAATCATTGTAGTCCACTTGTACCTGCTAAGGATAGCAGTGTTTTACTCTTATTAGATGGTCAAAAATCTTATGTATCTGTTGCAGTTATTGACTAGGCTCTTGAACACAATGAATCATCCAAGTTCTGGTTCTGCCTGCCTATACGTCACGATTTCTGCAACCCATAGATGTTGGTGTTTATGGTCCGTTGCATAAAATATATGACAATCTTTGCCATAAAAAACCAAAATGTCTAAATTAGTTGTCACCAAATATGATCATGCTGAAATAATTTGTGTAAAGACAGTATTGACATAAGAAACCTCGCACATTCTGAAGCATTTGTAAATGTGAATTTAAAGGAACCTGATGTGATAGAGAGTAGAAATGGGATTGTACAGGAAAGTGAAGGTCAGGATAGTGAGATATTTGAGAGGGATTGATTGATTGTTTGTTATTTAACGTCCAGCAAGCAATATTTCAGCTATATTCAGGACGTGAAAATTACAATTATAAATTAGTAGTACTTCATGCCTCCCTTTTATACTAAAACGTGATCTCATACAATAATATGAGAATATATACAGATAAAAATGGTACTTAAAACAATAAAAGATATGAAGCATCACACTTAGTAGTGAAATTAAATTGTATTAAATAAATTAATTTCTTTTAAAAACTTTAAAATTGTGTCGCCTGCGACAGTTTTATATAAATTACAATACGTATCTGCACTATAGAAACGTTCCCGAATGTGGGCCACGTCCACACAGTCCATCAAGACATGCTTAATGGTGTATGGACTGTTGCATGGCACACATTCGGGTCGTGGCTCATTGTTTAAAATATAACTATGTGTCGTCCTGGTATTACCAAGACGGCATCTTGTTAAAACAACTTGGTCTCTTCGACTACTAAAACATTTAAAATTATTTGTGTGCAGTAGTGGCTGGATCTCATGAAGTTTATTATGAACTTGGAGATCCCAAGGATAGTGAGATATTTGAGAGGGAAGAAAGAGAAATAGAGCGAGAGGGATAATCAGATAAAGAAAAAGAAACTGTTTATGTTGAAGTTGAGAATGGGCAATTATTGATTGTAGGCTTAAGGCTGTGAAAGAAGTCAAGAGCAAAAAGGTATGTAAAACAAGGAATGCATTGAGCAAGGTTGCAAGTGATTACACATGTGAAGAACACGTGAAGCAAGATGGTAAGAACTTGTCCGATTAGAACGCTGTAAACAAGTGTAGCAAGAAGATAGTTGATTTTCAACAGGCAGGACCTAGTCATATACATATTTCTGACTCATGATTTTAGTGCTGTTGATTGATGAATGTGTGGAAATTGATGAGAGTGAGTTATGTTGTGTTTGTAAGAAGATTTGCACTAATGCTGTGCGACAGAGCGTGAATCTGACTATTACTAAGTGGCTTTGGGTGCATCTTATTTTCTGAACAGTCATGTGTGTGCTCTGAGCTGATAAGTTTCTTTGTGCACATTTTAAGCAACTGAAGTATGTGAGGATATAAAAATGTTAATTTCAATGTGTTGCAATTAAATCAATGTAAACAAACATGAACTTTATTTTACATCTTTATAATTTATAAATTATTAACTGTATTGAATTAAGTATATTAAGTCAGTTGATGAAAATCTCTGAAAAACAGATGTCTGAAGAATACATCTGACAAGAAATATTTATAAAGCATGCTATTAATGCCCACAAATGGCTTTTTAATGAAGTGTAATTTAAAAAAAAATGAGTGTTCAGTATTTTTGTATTTGCTTGGCCGTAAACAGAGCCACGTTACTTATTTCATAGTGCCTGTCTTTAGGTCACATAATCGATTGCCATGTTCATCGTCTAATTGTTTTGCACTATATCTTTTTGCATAATGTTGTATTACGTTTTGGAATTTTCATGTTCTCAGCATTAAAATTTTTTCACCTTAAAAGGTTTGCCAGTTATGATGCCTTTGTCGGTGAACACAAGTCCCCAAATCTATTATCATCCCAGTAATGAAACTTCGGTGTTTACACGTATATAATTAAATAATCAAGTCATCGTCTGTAGACTTCAGACTTTTAGTCATAAATGCTAACGTTCTGCAATAATTGTATGTAGATTAAATTTTGTAAAGTGGTCTGTTATATGTAAAATAAAATATAGATTAATTCAACATGTTAATAAACATGCACCTGCACTGCATCATCATGCATTCGTCAGTCAAGATATCGTCAAAATTCAATGATACATTGTATTCATTTTAAAGGCATCAAAGTGACATTACCGTCAATAACTAGTTTTCTTATTTTAATTCACTTATCAACGTCGACATCCACACATCAATCAAAACCAATACAAGCTCCACCGATATTGAATTTGGTGCTTCGCAAACTTTTACCTTGACACTTCCCAGTTTAAGGATACAATTGGGTTATTTATTGAACAGAAGACGATTTATATTTAAAAAAGATAAATTTTCGCTGTTATTGAATATATAAGAATGTTTTCTTGTTTTTATTAATTTGATGTTCAACAAAAATATAGTTTGTTTTTATATAAACTTTGGTTATAAATCCCGAATGGGCCTCGAATGTCTAAGTGTCATAAAAGCAATGATGGGGTGCCATACGGGACAATATTTATTGAATATATTTTGATTTTATCAATAATAACGTAATTTGCCCAATTCCAGAGTGTAATTTTGTTTTATAAAAACTATTATTAAAAATGTTTTTTTGTAATATTATGCCTTTCACTTAAAACGTATATTTTGCAAACAAATACGGATAACTTGATCACGTATCCAAAAGAAATTACGTTACATAAACATAGTTCTTTCTTAAATATTTGTTTTTCCCGTAAAATATTCCTAATTTAAGATAATAATTATACCGGGTTAAGACAGGGTATATAATGTCACATTCACGGCCATGGACGTATATACCATTCGCCTTCGGCTCATGGAATATAGATCCTAAGCCGTGAATGTGACATTATATACCCCGTCTAAGAGTCTAAGACCTGTATATACAAATGTATATATATATATATATATATATATATATATATATATATATATATATATATATAAAAGTCTAAAGAGTCTACCAACCAGCAAGCTTATTAAGTATCGGATCGACAAACATGACGATACAGCATAAACAAAAAATAATATACAAGTCTAGAAGATTATGCAACGATACAAATGACGGTGTTTCTTGTCAAAAATTTAGACAAAGACTGACCAACGAATGGCCTTAGTCATTGAATGTCAATATAAATAAATGACGTAAACAAGTCATAACATATTGATCTTAAACTTTTTCTTTTCCAACTTAACCCAAAATAGTTGCTTCCCAAGTCCGCCAGCCGGGGACGTGCCGTGCTGTTACTTGGCTTTGCTCAAATATTCCAACAAGATGTAATCAAAATTACCAAGGTGACAAATTCATTACGCCAGACGCGCGTTTCGTCTACTTAAGACTCATCAGTGGCGTTTAACTCTAAATGCTTAAAGTATTTTTTCATTCGGTGATGGAATAATATAAGTCCACTGGGATCGTGTAAAAACACAATACAGGTAGTTCAAAATATTATATAAAAGTCTAAAGAGTCTACCAACCAGCAAGCTTATTAAGTATCGGATCGACAAACATGACGATACAGCATAAACAAAAAATAATATACAAGTCTGTTTATGCTGTATCGTCATGTTTGTCGATCCGATACTTAATAAGCTTGCTGGTTGGTAGACTCTTTAGACTTTTATATAATATTTTGAACTACCTGTATTGTGTTTTTACACGATCCCAGTGGACTTATATTATTCCATCACCGAATGAAAAAATACTTTAAGCATTTAGAGTTAAACGCCACTGATGAGTCTTAAGTAGACGAAACGCGCGTCTGGCGTAATGAATTTGTCACCTTGGTAATTTTGATTACATCTTGTTGGAATATTTGAGCAAAGCCAAGTAACAGCACGGCACGTCCCCGGCTGGCGGACTTGGGAAGCAACTATTTTGGGTTAAGTTGGAAAAGAAAAAGTTTAAGATCAATATGTTATGACTTGTTTACGTCATTTATTTATATTGACATTCAATGACTAAGGCCATTCGTTGGTCAGTCTTTGTCTAAATTTTTGACAAGAAACACCGTCATTTGTATCGTTGCATAATCTTCTAGACTTGTATATTATTTTTTGTTTATGCTGTATCGTCATGTTTGTCGATCCGATACTTAATAAGCTTGCTGGTTGGTAGACTCTTTAGACTTTTATATAATATTTTGAACTACCTGTATTGTGTTTTTACACGATCCCAGTGGACTTATATTATTCCATCACCGAATGAAAAAATACTTTAAGCATTTAGAGTTAAACGCCACTGATGAGTCTTAAGTAGACGAAACGCGCGTCTGGCGTAATGAATTTGTCACCTTGGTAATTTTGATTACATCTTGTTGGAATATTTGAGCAAAGCCAAGTAACAGCACGGCACGTCCCCGGCTGGCGGACTTGGGAAGCAACTATTTTGGGTTAAGTTGGAAAAGAAAAAGTTTAAGATCAAT
The DNA here is from genome assembly GCA_944474755.1 of Limnoperna fortunei. NCBI lineage: Eukaryota > Metazoa > Mollusca > Bivalvia > Mytilida > Modiolidae > Limnoperna > Limnoperna fortunei. The sequence continues at coordinate 48,737,288 of OX104123.1, forward strand.
ATGTTATGACTTGTTTACGTCATTTATTTATATTGACATTCAATGACTAAGGCCATTCGTTGGTCAGTCTTTGTCTAAATTTTTGACAAGAAACACCGTCATTTGTATCGTTGCATAATCTTCTAGACTTGTATATTATTTTTTGTTTATGCTGTATCGTCATGTTTGTCGATCCGATACTTAATAAGCTTGCTGGTTGGTAGACTCTTTAGACTTTTATATAATATTTTGAACTACCTGTATTGTGTTTTTACACGATCCCAGTGGACTTATATTATTACATCACCGAATGAAAAAATACTTTAAGCATTTAGAGTTAAACGCCACTGATGAGTCTTAAGTAGACGAAACGCGCGTCTGGCGTAATGAATTTGTCACCTTGGTAATTTTGATTACATCTTGTTGGAATATTTGAGCAAAGCCAAGTAACAGCACGGCACGTCCCCGGCTGGCGGACTTGGGAAGCAACTATTTTGGGTTAAGTTGGAAAAGAAAAAGTTTAAGATCAATATGTTATGACTTGTTTACGTCATTTATTTATATTGACATTCAATGACTAAGGCCATTCGTTGGTCAGTCTTTGTCTAAATTTTTGACAAGAAACACCGTCATTTGTATCGTTGCATAATCTTCTAGACTTGTATATTATTTTTTGTTTATGCTGTATCGTCATGTTTGTCGATCCGATACTTAATAAGCTTGCTGGTTGGTAGACTCTTTAGACTTTTATATAATATTTTGAACTACCTGTATTGTGTTTTTACACGATCCCAGTGGACTTATATTATTCCATCACCGAATGAAAAAATACTTTAAGCATTTAGAGTTAAACGCCACTGATGAGTCTTAAGTAGACGAAACGCGCGTCTGGCGTAATGAATTTGTCACCTTGGTAATTTTGATTACATCTTGTTGGAATATTTGAGCAAAGCCAAGTAACAGCACGGCACGTCCCCGGCTGGCGGACTTGGGAAGCAACTATTTTGGGTTAAGTTGGAAAAGAAAAAGTTTAAGATCAATATGTTATGACTTGTTTACGTCATTTATTTATATTGACATTCAATGACTAAGGCCATTCGTTGGTCAGTCTTTGTCTAAATTTTTGACAAGAAACACCGTCATTTGTATCGTTGCATAATCTTCTAGACTTGTATATTATTTTTTGTTTATGCTGTATCGTCATGTTTGTCGATCCGATACTTAATAAGCTTGCTGGTTGGTAGACTCTTTAGACTTTTATATAATATTTTGAACTACCTGTATTGTGTTTTTACACGATCCCAGTGGACTTATATTATTCCATCACCGAATGAAAAAATACTTTAAGCATTTAGAGTTAAACGCCACTGATGAGTCTTAAGTAGACGAAACGCGCGTCTGGCGTAATGAATTTGTCACCTTGGTAATTTTGATTACATCTTGTTGGAATATTTGAGCAAAGCCAAGTAACAGCACGGCACGTCCCCGGCTGGCGGACTTGGGAAGCAACTATTTTGGGTTAAGTTGGAAAAGAAAAAGTTTAAGATCAATATGTTATGACTTGTTTACGTCATTTATTTATATTGACATTCAATGACTAAGGCCATTCGTTGGTCAGTCTTTGTCTAAATTTTTGACAAGAAACACCGTCATTTGTATCGTTGCATAATCTTCTAGACTTGTATATTATTTTTTGTTTATGCTGTATCGTCATGTTTGTCGATCCGATACTTAATAAGCTTGCTGGTTGGTAGACTCTTTAGACTTTTATATAATATTTTGAACTACCTGTATTGTGTTTTTACACGATCCCAGTGGACTTATATTATTCCATCACCGAATGAAAAAATACTTTAAGCATTTAGAGTTAAACGCCACTGATGAGTCTTAAGTAGACGAAACGCGCGTCTGGCGTAATGAATTTGTCACCTTGGTAATTTTGATTACATCTTGTTGGAATATTTGAGCAAAGCCAAGTAACAGCACGGCACGTCCCCGGCTGGCGGACTTGGGAAGCAACTATTTTGGGTTAAGTTGGAAAAGAAAAAGTTTAAGATCAATATGTTATGACTTGTTTACGTCATTTATTTATATTGACATTCAATGACTAAGGCCATTCGTTGGTTAGTCTTTGTCTAAATTTTTGACAAGAAACACCGTCATTTGTATCGTTGCATAATCTTCTAGACTTGTATATTATTTTTTGTTTATGCTGTATCGTCATGTTTGTCGATCCGATACTTAATAAGCTTGCTGGTTGGTAGACTCTTTAGACTTTTATATAATATTTTGAACTACCTGTATTGTGTTTTTACACGATCCCAGTGGACTTATATTATTCCATCACCGAATGAAAAAATACTTTAAGCATTTAGAGTTAAACGCCACTGATGAGTCTTAAGTAGACGAAACGCGCGTCTGGCGTAATGAATTTGTCACCTTGGTAATTTTGATTACATCTTGTTGGAATATTTGAGCAAAGCCAAGTAACAGCACGGCACGTCCCCGGCTGGCGGACTTGGGAAGCAACTATTTTGGGTTAAGTTGGAAAAGAAAAAGTTTAAGATCAATATGTTATGACTTGTTTACGTCATTTATTTATATTGACATTCAATGACTAAGGCCATTCGTTGGTCAGTCTTTGTCTAAATTTTTGACAAGAAACACCGTCATTTGTATCGTTGCATAATCTTCTAGACTTGTATATTATTTTTTGTTTATGCTGTATCGTCATGTTTGTCGATCCGATACTTAATAAGCTTGCTGGTTGGTAGACTGTTTAGACTTTTATATAATATTTTGAACTACCTGTATTGTGTTTTTACACGATCCCAGTGGACTTATATTATTCCATCACCGAATGAAAAAATACTTTAAGCATTTAGAGTTAAACGCCACTGATGAGTCTTAAGTAGACGAAACGCGCGTCTGGCGTAATGAATTTGTCACCTTGGTAATTTTGATTACATCTTGTTGGAATATTTGAGCAAAGCCAAGTAACAGCACGGCACGTCCCCGGCTGGCGGACTTGGGAAGCAACTATTTTGGGTTAAGTTGGAAAAGAAAAAGTTTAAGATCAATATGTTATGACTTGTTTACGTCATTTATTTATATTGACATTCAATGACTAAGGCCATTCGTTGGTCAGTCTTTGTCTAAATTTTTGACAAGAAACACCGTCATTTGTATCGTTGCATAATCTTCTAGACTTGTATATTATTTTTTGTTTATGCTGTATCGTCATGTTTGTCGATCCGATACTTAATAAGCTTGCTGGTTGGTAGACTCTTTAGACTTTTATATAATATTTTGAACTACCTGTATTGTGTTTTTACACGATCCCAGTGGACTTATATTATTCCATCACCGAATGAAAAAATACTTTAAGCATTTAGAGTTAAACGCCACTGATGAGTCTTAAGTAGACGAAACGCGCGTCTGGCGTAATGAATTTGTCACCTTGGTAATTTTGATTACATCTTGTTGGAATATTTGAGCAAAGCCAAGTAACAGCACGGCACGTCCCCGGCTGGCGGACTTGGGAAGCAACTATTTTGGGTTAAGTTGGAAAAGAAAAAGTTTAAGATCAATATGTTATGACTTGTTTACGTCATTTATTTATATTGACATTCAATGACTAAGGCCATTCGTTGGTCAGTCTTTGTCTAAATTTTTGACAAGAAACACCGTCATTTGTATCGTTGCATAATCTTCTAGACTTGTATATTATTTTTTGTTTATGCTGTATCGTCATGTTTGTCGATCCGATACTTAATAAGCTTGCTGGTTGGTAGACTCTTTAGACTTTTATATAATATTTTGAACTACCTGTATTGTGTTTTTACACGATCCCAGTGGACTTATATTATTCCATCACCGAATGAAAAAATACTTTAAGCATTTAGAGTTAAACGCCACTGATGAGTCTTAAGTAGACGAAACGCGCGTCTGGCGTAATGAATTTGTCACCTTGGTAATTTTGATTACATCTTGTTGGAATATTTGAGCAAAGCCAAGTAACAGCACGGCACGTCCCCGGCTGGCGGACTTGGGAAGCAACTATTTTGGGTTAAGTTGGAAAAGAAAAAGTTTAAGATCAATATGTTATGACTTGTTTACGTCATTTATTTATATTGACATTCAATGACTAAGGCCATTCGTTGGTCAGTCTTTGTCTAAATTTTTGACAAGAAACACCGTCATTTGTATCGTTGCATAATCTTCTAGACTTGTATATTATTTTTTGTTTATGCTGTATCGTCATGTTTGTCGATCCGATACTTAATAAGCTTGCTGGTTGGTAGACTCTTTAGACTTTTATATAATATTTTGAACTACCTGTATTGTGTTTTTACACGATCCCAGTGGACTTATATTATTCCATCACCGAATGAAAAAATACTTTAAGCATTTAGAGTTAAACGCCACTGATGAGTCTTAAGTAGACGAAACGCGCGTCTGGCGTAATGAATTTGTCACCTTGGTAATTTTGATTACATCTTGTTGGAATATTTGAGCAAAGCCAAGTAACAGCACGGCACGTCCCCGGCTGGCGGACTTGGGAAGCAACTATTTTGGGTTAAGTTGGAAAAGAAAAAGTTTAAGATCAATATGTTATGACTTGTTTACGTCATTTATTTATATTGACATTCAATGACTAAGGCCATTCGTTGGTCAGTCTTTGTCTAAATTTTTGACAAGAAACACCGTCATTTGTATCGTTGCATAATCTTCTAGACTTGTATATTATTTTTTGTTTATGCTGTATCGTCATGTTTGTCGATCCGATACTTAATAAGCTTGCTGGTTGGTAGACTCTTTAGACTTTTATATAATATTTTGAACTACCTGTATTGTGTTTTTACACGATCCCAGTGGACTTATATTATTCCATCACCGAATGAAAAAATACTTTAAGCATTTAGAGTTAAACGCCACTGATGAGTCTTAAGTAGACGAAACGCGCGTCTGGCGTAATGAATTTGTCACCTTGGTAATTTTGATTACATCTTGTTGGAATATTTGAGCAAAGCCAAGTAACAGCACGGCACGTCCCCGGCTGGCGGACTTGGGAAGCAACTATTTTGGGTTAAGTTGGAAAAGAAAAAGTTTAAGATCAATATGTTATGACTTGTTTACGTCATTTATTTATATTGACATTCAATGACTAAGGCCATTCGTTGGTTAGTCTTTGTCTAAATTTTTGACAAGAAACACCGTCATTTGTATCGTTGCATAATCTTCTAGACTTGTATATTATTTTTTGTTTATGCTGTATCGTCATGTTTGTCGATCCGATACTTAATAAGCTTGCTGGTTGGTAGACTCTTTAGACTTTTATATAATATTTTGAACTACCTGTATTGTGTTTTTACACGATCCCAGTGGACTTATATTATTCCATCACCGAATGAAAAAATACTTTAAGCATTTAGAGTTAAACGCCACTGATGAGTCTTAAGTAGACGAAACGCGCGTCTGGCGTAATGAATTTGTCACCTTGGTAATTTTGATTACATCTTGTTGGAATATTTGAGCAAAGCCAAGTAACAGCACGGCACGTCCCCGGCTGGCGGACTTGGGAAGCAACTATTTTGGGTTAAGTTGGAAAAGAAAAAGTTTAAGATCAATATGTTATGACTTGTTTACGTCATTTATTTATATTGACATTCAATGACTAAGGCCATTCGTTGGTCAGTCTTTGTCTAAATTTTTGACAAGAAACACCGTCATTTGTATCGTTGCATAATCTTCTAGACTTGTATATTATTTTTTGTTTATGCTGTATCGTCATGTTTGTCGATCCGATACTTAATAAGCTTGCTGGTTGGTAGACTCTTTAGACTTTTATATAATATTTTGAACTACCTGTATTGTGTTTTTACACGATCCCAGTGGACTTATATTATTCCATCACCGAATGAAAAAATACTTTAAGCATTTAGAGTTAAACGCCACTGATGAGTCTTAAGTAGACGAAACGCGCGTCTGGCGTAATGAATTTGTCACCTTGGTAATTTTGATTACATCTTGTTGGAATATTTGAGCAAAGCCAAGTAACAGCACGGCACGTCCCCGGCTGGCGGACTTGGGAAGCAACTATTTTGGGTTAAGTTGGAAAAGAAAAAGTTTAAGATCAATATGTTATGACTTGTTTACGTCATTTATTTATATTGACATTCAATGACTAAGGCCATTCGTTGGTCAGTCTTTGTCTAAATTTTTGACAAGAAACACCGTCATTTGTATCGTTGCATAATCTTCTAGACTTGTATATTATTTTTTGTTTATGCTGTATCGTCATGTTTGTCGATCCGATACTTAATAAGCTTGCTGGTTGGTAGACTCTTTAGACTTTTATATAATATTTTGAACTACCTGTATTGTGTTTTTACACGATCCCAGTGGACTTATATTATTCCATCACCGAATGAAAAAATACTTTAAGCATTTAGAGTTAAACGCCACTGATGAGTCTTAAGTAGACGAAACGCGCGTCTGGCGTAATGAATTTGTCACCTTGGTAATTTTGATTACATCTTGTTGGAATATTTGAGCAAAGCCAAGTAACAGCACGGCACGTCCCCGGCTGGCGGACTTGGGAAGCAACTATTTTGGGTTAAGTTGGAAAAGAAAAAGTTTAAGATCAATATGTTATGACTTGTTTACGTCATTTATTTATATTGACATTCAATGACTAAGGCCATTCGTTGGTCAGTCTTTGTCTAAATTTTTGACAAGAAACACCGTCATTTGTATCGTTGCATAATCTTCTAGACTTGTATATTATTTTTTGTTTATGCTGTATCGTCATGTTTGTCGATCCGATACTTAATAAGCTTGCTGGTTGGTAGACTCTTTAGACTTTTATATAATATTTTGAACTACCTGTATTGTGTTTTTACACGATCCCAGTGGACTTATATTATTCCATCACCGAATGAAAAAATACTTTAAGCATTTAGAGTTAAACGCCACTGATGAGTCTTAAGTAGACGAAACGCGCGTCTGGCGTAATGAATTTGTCACCTTGGTAATTTTGATTACATCTTGTTGGAATATTTGAGCAAAGCCAAGTAACAGCACGGCACGTCCCCGGCTGGCGGACTTGGGAAGCAACTATTTTGGGTTAAGTTGGAAAAGAAAAAGTTTAAGATCAATATGTTATGACTTGTTTACGTCATTTATTTATATTGACATTCAATGACTAAGGCCATTCGTTGGTCAGTCTTTGTCTAAATTTTTGACAAGAAACACCGTCATTTGTATCGTTGCATAATCTTCTAGACTTGTATATTATTTTTTGTTTATGCTGTATCGTCATGTTTGTCGATCCGATACTTAATAAGCTTGCTGGTTGGTAGACTCTTTAGACTTTTATATAATATTTTGAACTACCTGTATTGTGTTTTTACACGATCCCAGTGGACTTATATTATTCCATCACCGAATGAAAAAATACTTTAAGCATTTAGAGTTAAACGCCACTGATGAGTCTTAAGTAGACGAAACGCGCGTCTGGCGTAATGAATTTGTCACCTTGGTAATTTTGATTACATCTTGTTGGAATATTTGAGCAAAGCCAAGTAACAGCACGGCACGTCCCCGGCTGGCGGACTTGGGAAGCAACTATTTTGGGTTAAGTTGGAAAAGAAAAAGTTTAAGATCAATATGTTATGACTTGTTTACGTCATTTATTTATATTGACATTCAATGACTAAGGCCATTCGTTGGTTAGTCTTTGTCTAAATTTTTGACAAGAAACACCGTCATTTGTATCGTTGCATAATCTTCTAGACTTGTATATTATTTTTTGTTTATGCTGTATCGTCATGTTTGTCGATCCGATACTTAATAAGCTTGCTGGTTGGTAGACTCTTTAGACTTTTATATAATATTTTGAACTACCTGTATTGTGTTTTTACACGATCCCAGTGGACTTATATTATTCCATCACCGAATGAAAAAATACTTTAAGCATTTAGAGTTAAACGCCACTGATGAGTCTTAAGTAGACGAAACGCGCGTCTGGCGTAATGAATTTGTCACCTTGGTAATTTTGATTACATCTTGTTGGAATATTTGAGCAAAGCCAAGTAACAGCACGGCACGTCCCCGGCTGGCGGACTTGGGAAGCAACTATTTTGGGTTAAGTTGGAAAAGAAAAAGTTTAAGATCAATATGTTATGACTTGTTTACGTCATTTATTTATATTGACATTCAATGACTAAGGCCATTCGTTGGTCAGTCTTTGTCTAAATTTTTGACAAGAAACACCGTCATTTGTATCGTTGCATAATCTTCTAGACTTGTATATTATTTTTTGTTTATGCTGTATCGTCATGTTTGTCGATCCGATACTTAATAAGCTTGCTGGTTGGTAGACTCTTTAGACTTTTATATAATATTTTGAACTACCTGTATTGTGTTTTTACACGATCCCAGTGGACTTATATTATTCCATCACCGAATGAAAAAATACTTTAAGCATTTAGAGTTAAACGCCACTGATGAGTCTTAAGTAGACGAAACGCGCGTCTGGCGTAATGAATTTGTCACCTTGGTAATTTTGATTACATCTTGTTGGAATATTTGAGCAAAGCCAAGTAACAGCACGGCACGTCCCCGGCTGGCGGACTTGGGAAGCAACTATTTTGGGTTAAGTTGGAAAAGAAAAAGTTTAAGATCAATATGTTATGACTTGTTTACGTCATTTATTTATATTGACATTCAATGACTAAGGCCATTCGTTGGTCAGTCTTTGTCTAAATTTTTGACAAGAAACACCGTCATTTGTATCGTTGCATAATCTTCTAGACTTGTATATTATTTTTTGTTTATGCTGTATCGTCATGTTTGTCGATCCGATACTTAATAAGCTTGCTGGTTGGTAGACTCTTTAGACTTTTATATAATATTTTGAACTACCTGTATTGTGTTTTTACACGATCCCAGTGGACTTATATTATTCCATCACCGAATGAAAAAATACTTTAAGCATTTAGAGTTAAACGCCACTGATGAGTCTTAAGTAGACGAAACGCGCGTCTGGCGTAATGAATTTGTCACCTTGGTAATTTTGATTACATCTTGTTGGAATATTTGAGCAAAGCCAAGTAACAGCACGGCACGTCCCCGGCTGGCGGACTTGGGAAGCAACTATTTTGGGTTAAGTTGGAAAAGAAAAAGTTTAAGATCAATATGTTATGACTTGTTTACGTCATTTATTTATATTGACATTCAATGACTAAGGCCATTCGTTGGTCAGTCTTTGTCTAAATTTTTGACAAGAAACACCGTCATTTGTATCGTTGCATAATCTTCTAGACTTGTATATTATTTTTTGTTTATGCTGTATCGTCATGTTTGTCGATCCGATACTTAATAAGCTTGCTGGTTGGTAGACTCTTTAGACTTTTATATAATATTTTGAACTACCTGTATTGTGTTTTTACACGATCCCAGTGGACTTATATTATTCCATCACCGAATGAAAAAATACTTTAAGCATTTAGAGTTAAAAGCCACTGATGAGTCTTAAGTAGACGAAACGCGCGTCTGGCGTAATGAATTTGTCACCTTGGTAATTTTGATTACATCTTGTTGGAATATTTGAGCAAAGCCAAGTAACAGCACGGCACGTCCCCGGCTGGCGGACTTGGGAAGCAACTATTTTGGGTTAAGTTGGAAAAGAAAAAGTTTAAGATCAATATGTTATGACTTGTTTACGTCATTTATTTATATTGACATTCAATGACTAAGGCCATTCGTTGGTCAGTCTTTGTCTAAATTTTTGACAAGAAACACCGTCATTTGTATCGTTGCATAATCTTCTAGACTTGTATATTATTTTTTGTTTATGCTGTATCGTCATGTTTGTCGATCCGATACTTAATAAGCTTGCTGGTTGGTAGACTCTTTAGACTTTTATATAATATTTTGAACTACCTGTATTGTGTTTTTACACGATCCCAGTGGACTTATATTATTCCATCACCGAATGAAAAAATACTTTAAGCATTTAGAGTTAAACGCCACTGATGAGTCTTAAGTAGACGAAACGCGCGTCTGGCGTAATGAATTTGTCACCTTGGTAATTTTGATTACATCTTGTTGGAATATTTGAGCAAAGCCAAGTAACAGCACGGCACGTCCCCGGCTGGCGGACTTGGGAAGCAACTATTTTGGGTTAAGTTGGAAAAGAAAAAGTTTAAGATCAATATGTTATGACTTGTTTACGTCATTTATTTATATTGACATTCAATGACTAAGGTCATTCGTTGGTCAGTCTTTGTCTAAATTTTTGACAAGAAACACCGTCATTTGTATCGTTGCATAATCTTCTAGACTTGTATATATATATATATATATATATATATATATATATATAACTAGGAAAGTATAGTCAAGGAAGTAGTAAGAAATTGTATTATTTCTTTATTGATATGATTGACTGTAAGTACATAGACATTACAATTCTCCCTTCAGATGGGATGAGACATTACATGTGATAGATTTATATGCAGAGAATTGTGATTACGTTTGAAAAATTTATGTGTAAAAATAAAAATCGCATTTAACCTTCTTTTTTGAAAATATATCACAATTCTTGCTTCCACGGCAATATATTTATTCGGTAATATAGGCTATATTAGCCATTGTCTAAATTTATTACCCTGCAAATAAACATATTTTAAAATAGACGATTTTACATAATCGTAGATGTAGATTTGTCAGATTCGGTTTTAGGGTTTTGAATTTGCAGCTGTTTAGCGTTTAAATTTTTTGGCCTCAACACATTTAACGCCACCGCTGAATTATCACTTGACGAAATACGCGTCTAGCGTAGAACATTTTAAACGTATGGATCTTTGCCTAACTTGCATTTGCAAACACTGTGTCGATACATTTACCAGTAGAATGTTGTCCTGTCCCTATCAAACCAGCATGCACACTTTGATGTTTACATAATTTTCATTATTCATTCAATGATAGAGTCATTGCTTAAATTGTGTGACCCACAGAAATATCAAACGCGTCCCTATGTGGCGGATAAAGGCGGACCTCGCGTTCGTGTATAGTCATTTTATAATGCATAAATACTGACCATAGTGGGTATCGCTACAGACCTTGTTTAATGTGTCACTTTTGCAATAACTTTTATATGGTGTAGAATGTTTCCTAAATATTCTGCAGTGAACACTATTGAAGAGACTGAAGAATTTCAAATTACAATTGCACTGAAAGCCACTGATTGGTTATCCTTGGACGAAATACAGGTCTAGCGTAGAAAATTTTTTAATGTATGGATCTTTGGAGAACTTGCATTCGCAATTACTTTAATCACACGTCGGTGTTTACATGACTATCATTATTCGTTCAATGATAGAGTCATCTCTTACATGTTCTTTGCAATGTTGTAACCCTACAGGTAATTTTTCCAGTGTTCGACCCACGGAACTATTAAACGCGTCTCTAAACGACCGATAACAATCTAGGATATTGCTAGCTTCAAAAGCAAAAAACGGACGATAGTTGGTATCGTGTTTAGAGAGTCCCACGCTCATTCTCCGTTACATACCTTGCTTTTTTAAGATGTTAAATAATTAATTATTCGTCCTTACCAAACAATGCAGTAGCAGTCAGGACTTCAGTCTTTTATTCATTACTACTAATGTTCTTCAATGCTTGCATATAGTTTAAATTTGATAAAGTGGAGTGTTATAGGTATTTAAAAATAATACATATATTTATTCAGTATACTGTGTCCTTTGCGCCCTAGATAATCATACTATTATGCAGAATGTTTCATAAATTTTCAGAATTGAACACAATTGACGAAACTGAATGAGGAAAAACACTTTTTGGGGGTTCACATGCATGTTTTATCATTTCTCGAGGGTATCTACAGCTCTGCGATTACAATTTGTTGATGTCAGGTCATATCAAGCATACTTTTAGTGATATAATTATCATTTATAATTATTAATGTTCTAAAAGTTCAGAAGTGTTTAAAATTTACATATATATTTTTTCAAAGTTGTAGATGGGATGATTATTTGGCACATGATTTTGAATATTTAAAAAAAACAACTCTTTATTAAATTTTTATTAGAGCTTCAAATGTTGTTAGGTTAAGTCTTGATTAGATGCAGTTGTCTGGTACATAATAAATGTTTTTTTATAATTTATATTTTCATGCCTAAATTTTATCTTTTTGGATATAAATTAGTTTGCTTAACAATTACTGTACTTTTATAAAGAATAAAGTATTGAATATTAATATATAGCGGGTTTCAAATAAGCGATTATTTTATCTTTGAAATTGTGTAATTTAATAGATAACCGCAAATAAGTTTAAATCACAACTTATTGTTATACTGATAAATGGAATTTTAAATTTCAATCGCCTGTGTAAACATGACCTCCTGCAAGAATTTATTGCGAAACAAAAGATGAAATCAGCTTAGAAACAAGACTATATTATATACTTTACATTTATCTATAATACTTTTTTTCTCGCTTCCTAGATACACTGTAGTTTATATGATAAGCTAAACGTCCACAAATACAAGCACGATATATGTATTAGATTGCAACTAGGAAGATATAGTCATAGAAGTCATTTGAAATTCTTTTATATCTTTAATGCTATGATTGAGTGTCAGCACATAAACATTACAACTCTCCCTCCAGTTCCAATTTGCGAATCCTTAAATGTAGTTATTTTATATAACAAGAAGGCATTTGATGGGATGAGACATTAAATTTGATAGATTTTTTATGCACAATATTGTGATTGCCCTCCACAAAACTTGTGGAGATTTTTAACAATTTATGTGAACTGAATAAAAATCGCGTTCAACCTTAGTTTTAAAAAAAATCAATTTGTTCTGACACAATATAATGATTCAGTAACATAGCCATTGTCTAAATTTATTATCATACAATTTTGAAATGCTTTTAAAACATGCTATTTTTCATAATCGTAGATGTTGATTATTTTAGCTTTGGTTTTATGGTTTGAAATGTTTAGCTCTCTAGTGCTTTAATTGTTTGGCCTCAATATATTTAGAGCAACTGATGACGTCAAGGATAGAACATTTGTTAACGTATGGATCTTTGGAGAACTAGCATTCGCAACCTCTGTGTCGATGCATCTACAGGTGAAATGTTGTCCCTGTCAAACCAATAGTCCCACTTCGGTGTGTACATAACTATCATTATTTATTCAATGATAGAGTCATCGCCTAATTTTTGTGCCGGTTGCACGATTGTGACACTACCCGGATGCTTCCTTGTGCTCCACCCACTTAACTAACATAGTGTATTGATAGATTATAATGCAAAGGCTGACTATAGAGAGTATCGTGTCCAACGCTTATTGTACGCTACAGGGCTTGTTTGTAGATGTTGGAAAAAGTATCCGCCACAGAATAAATAATTATTTGTCTCTATCACATCATGCAATGATAGTCAGGAAATAAGTCTTTAAGTCATCAATACTATCGTTCTTGAATACTTGTATATAGTTTAAACTATATAAATTGGTGTCTTATAGGTATTTAATATAATATATAGATTTATTCGATATATTGTGTTTTGCGCTTTAGCCATAATATGATGTATAATGTTTCTTAAAGTTTCAATTGCAAACCATTGATGAGACTGAATGATAAAAAACGCTTTTTGGGGTTTACAATGTATGTATAACATTTGATTTCTATTGTGAGTGACTTATTTACGCCAAAAAGTCACTCATGTTTTCTTAATCCTCGAGGATATCGCTTACTCTGTGATCACAGGAAATATTAAGCATCTGTGTATCGTTCAATTATCATTCAAAATTAATGGTCTAGAAGTGCAAATGTTTAAAATTTACATTTAGTTTTTTCAAAGTTGAAGATGAGCAGATTATTTGGCTTATGGTTTTGAATATTTTAGGAGCTATTATTAAATTATTATTAGACCTTCCTATGTTGAGAAGATTGAGTGCCAATCATATATTTTGATTAAAAGCAAGTGTCTGCATGACACATAATAAACGTTTTTAAGCTGATAATTTTAAGCCTAATTTTATCTTCTTGAATATACAGTAGTATCCCTATCAGTTACTGTACTTATTTAAAGAATAAAGTATTTAATGTTAATATATATTGGGTTTTAAATAAACTATTATTTGATCTTTCAAATTGTACAATTAAATAGATAACCGCAAAGAAGTTTAAATCAAAACAAATTATTATGCTGATCATAGAATCATAATTTATAATTCAATAATTTTTTACCTGACCTCCTGCAAGAATTTATTGCAGTTCAAAAGATTAAAGTAGCTTAGTAACAAGATGCATTTATTTTATACGGTAAGCCTTAGGTCCACAAATACAGGCATGATAATTGTATGTATTAGATTGTAACTAGGAAGATATAGTCATAGAAGTAATTACGAATTCTTTTATATTTTTATTTATATGCTTGCCTGATAAGTGCATATACACTACAATTCTCCCTCCAGTTTCAATGAATTATAAATTGTTATTATATTGTAATTACCAGTTAGAAATTGTAGAGATTTGCGTAAATAGAAATGTAGTGTCTTGTACAGTGAAATTTTCTATTTACATTAACAACAATATGTATTTTCAAGCACTTTAGGCATATTTGCATATAAGTTTCTTACGTATAATTTGATAATCTACAACGAGAGGTCATCCCATGCACAGATATCATTATTTATTCAATGATTACTCCTTGTCTGAATTAAGCGCCGTTTTGTTTTGAAATGTTTTCTTTATGCAAGTTTGTAGAGCTACAGTGATGGTTCTTGTGCTCGACCCAAAGAGCCTTTAAACTAGTTCTGATAGAGTTATAATAAAATATAGATTATATTAGAAACTACTTGAACAAGTACCAGCGTACCTAGCAGAGCGTATGGAAGTTTACCAGCCAGGGATACCACTTAGGGCATCGAGTGAATTACTTTTACAAAAACCTAAGTATAAGAAAGAGAAAGATTTAGATTTCCTGTTAGGTGTTTTACTCAGTATATAAAGCTTTTTCTGATTTAGCTCAGTTTCATTTATATAATTCGAAAATAATTTTGTTTGCAAAAGGGAGAGAGGATTGTTTGCTCTAATATATGCATTTCAAAATAGTTGTGTGTCATCAATCAAGTTTATGTTCCTTATATGGCTTTGCTTCGTTATCTTATTGCGTTGTGGGGCTAATCGTTGTATCGTTCAGCATTTGTACGAAATGTGATATCTTTCGAAACTAGCGGGAATTATTGTCAATAAAAAATAAATTTTGTCGCTATAAAGATTGATGGATTCGACAGTTGGTGCGAAAAATAGCAACAACAAAATCAGAGAGGTGTTTTCTAACTTTGAGTAGATCGACGTCACGGAATTAACGGAAGATAATCATTTTGCCAAATCTTGGTGGTTTAGTAATTCAAAGCTTCGTAAAAATTGCCAAATGATCGTCAACAGGGTTGCCCTTTTGATCGCACAAGTACGGATTTTGAATGACAGGTTAATTATTTAATATGACTAGTTACTTTAATATAATAACGTCCAGAGTATGTCAATGTGTATAATTTTTTGTCATTTGCTGTTTCTTGACGGCGGTACGCGATATATGACACACAACTGGAAGCTATGGGAGAACGATTCATCTCTATCGATAGCTCGAATTTCAAGCTTTTGTTAACAATTAGATGGAAACAACACAGCCTTTTCGATCATTTATATATTTAGCTAAAACTGTATATTGTTTTCATAGCTCCATGTTGAGCGCATTCTTATGTAAAGGACATGAAAATGCCTCGTGGTGGAGGTTGTCAAATTATTATACCTAAACTTTAAATATGAAAATAATAGCTAAAGTATCTTTGTTGATTGAAACACAAAAAGGGCATTTTACAATATACTACATTTTTTCTTTACTTAAATTGTACAATTTTGAACTGGCAATATCACCGTGCTCTGCTTATTAAATTTAGTGCCCCATTCCATAAAGTATACCCTGTTTTTTATATAAGTGTAACTTCGGTTATAATGAAATTACAATTTCATTTCAACTCGAGGGAGAATTGTAATGTCTATGAACTGACAGGCAATCATATCAATACAGATATTAAAGAATTTCAATCTCTTATATTACTATATCCTCTTGGGTACAATATATAAGATATATCGTGTTTGTATTTGTAGACCTATGGCATATCGTGTAACCTAAAATTAGGAGGAAAGAAACAACCATTATATAGATAAAACTGTATAATATACTCTAGTTAATAAGTTCTTTAGTTCTTTTATGTTTTGTTTTGCAATAAATTCCTTTATGAGGTCAGGTTTGAACAAACGATTGAAATCACTCAAAGTAAACCTTTCAGAAGTTATATAGTTTTCACCATAACTTAATTGATCGTTATGGAAAATCAATCTCTCAAATCCGATCGGACATTTTCGCTGAGTCATAAGTAGTGTTTCCTATTCCTGGATTTGACTTTTTCCTAGACATGACAATGAGTAACTCGACGGCTGTCTGAATGAGGCAGACACTGCTTACTCGTCCGGAGCACCTGAGTGCACCCATGGTTTTTATTGGGTTCTGTTTTTTTGTGTTTAGTTTTTGTGTTTCTTTTTTGTATGTTTGTCTCTAACCGGATTTGTAACTGTCCCTTGACTTTTGGTTCTTGTTGTGCGGTCGGTTTTCTTTGCTATATTTCTTTGACCTTCTCTTTCAACTTCTTTACGTTTAATTTTTTAATAGTAAGATTTTAAAATCAAATAATCCTTTTTAAATTCGATTCTAATAGAATTTTAGTACTTTTTTCGGAGCGTAATTAAGTCGCTTAATATTTTATACAATGTGCAACCCAAAACTGTGTATTCTCGTTTTGATTCTCTTCAATAGGTTTACAGATGCCACAACATATTGAAGAGCAATCAATCCGTAATATTTCGATTCCTATTACAAACCAGTTTCTATACATTTAAACTACATCCGAGTATTGAAGAAGTTAGTGTTGACTTAAAGTAGGAAATCGTAGACTGTGATGGTAGTATTTGGCAGGAACAGTCAATTAAAAAATAAAAAATAAGGTTTTTATCGTTCGAAGAGAGTGGGACTCTCCAAACACAATACCCACAATGATCGGTCTTTTTGCATTCAAATCTGCCCATCTTTAGAGCCGCCTTTATCGTCCATCTAGGGACGAGCTTGTAGCTCTTTGGGTCGAGCACAAGAAACCTCATTGTAGGTCTACAAACTTGCAAAAAGAAAACATTTCAAAACAAAACAGCGCTAAATTCAGACGATGAGTAATTATTGAATAAATAATGATATTTAGACATGGGATGATCTTTCGTTGCAGATTATCAAATTATACTACAAAAATTTCAAACATGCAAATATGACTAAAGTGCTTAAAAATACATATCTTTGTTAATGTCAGTACAAAGGGACAATGTACAAGACACTACATTTCTGCTTAACCAAATCTCTACAATTTATAACTGGCAATACTATGCAATTACATTTAAATTTATTTGAAACTGGAGGGAAAATTGTAGTGTATATGCACTTATCAGACAATCATATAAATAAAAATATAAAAAGAATTCATAATTACTTCTATGACTTTATCATCCTAGTTATAATCTAATACATACATATATCATGCTTGTATTTGTGAACCTAAGGCTTACCGTATAAAATAAATTCATCTTGTTACTAAGCTACTTTAATCTTTTTGAATTGCAATAAATTCTTGCAGGAGGTCAGAAAGAAACAGATTATTGAAACAATAAATTGTAATTCTATTGATCAACATAACAATTTGTTTTGATTTAAACTTCTTTGCGCTTATCTATTTGATTATACAATTTGAAAGATTAAAAACCCACTATATATTAACATTTAATACTTTATTCTTTAAATAAAGTTGATTAAATGATAGGGATACTACTGTATATTCAACAAGATAAAGTTAAGGCTTAAACATATCAATTAAAACAAAAACCATTTATGTGCCATGCAGACACTTGCTTCTGATCAAAATATACGAGTGGCACTCAATCTTCTCAACATTGGAAGGTCTAATAATAATTTAATAATTAGCTCTTAAAATATTCAAAACCATAAGCAAAATAGTCATCTCATCTTCAATTTTGAAAAAAACTAAATGTAAATTTTAAACATTTGCACTCCTAGACCATTAATTTTGAATGATAATTGAACGATACATAGATGCTTGACAGTTGGCGATACCCTCGAGGATTAAGAAAACATGGTGCACTTTGTGGCTTAAATAAGTCATTCACATAAGAAATCAAATGTTATACATACATTGTTAACCCCCAAAAGCGTTTTCTCTCATTCAGTCTCTTCAATGGTTTACAATTGAAACTTTAAGAACATTATGCATCATATTATGGTTAAATTATATGCAAGTATTGCAGAACGTTAGTATTGATGATTGAGTAAAAGACTGAATTCCTGACTGCCACTGCATTATTTGGTAGAGACAAATAATTAATTAATTAATTAATTATTCTGTGGCGGTTACGTTTTCCAACATCTACAAACAAAAAGGTCTGTAGCGAACAATAAGCGTGGGATACGATACCATCTATAGTCAGCCTTAGAATTATAATCTAACTATACTCTTTGTTAGTTCAGTAGGTGGAGCATCCGGCTAGGGTCACAATCGTGCAACCGGTACAAAAATTAGGCGATGACTCTATCAAGGCAACATTTCACCTGTAGATGCATCGACATAGTGATTGCGAATGCTAGTTCTCCAAAGATTCATACGTTAAAAATATTCTATGCTTGACGCGTATTTCGTCGAATGATAACTCATCAGTTGCTCTAAATATGTTGAGGCCAAACAATTAAAGCGCTAAACAGCTAAACATTTCAAACCATAAAACCAAAGCGAACAAATCAACTTCTATGATCATGAAAAATGTCATGTTTTAAAATATTTTAAAATTGTAGGGTAATAAATTTAGACAATGGCTATATAACTGAATGATTATATTGTCATGCCAGCACGAATTGTGATTTTTTCTTCTTCAAAAACTATGGTTGAACGCGATTTTTATTCACTTCTCGTAAATTGTTAAAAATCTCCACAAGTTTTTTTAAAGGCAATCACAGTGCTCTGCATATAAATCCGTCAAATTTAATGTCCCATCCCATCAAATGCTTTCTTTTTATATAAAATAACTACATTTAAGGATTTGTAAATAAAAAAAATTAATTTGTAATGTTTATGTACTGACATTCAATCATATCAATAAAGAAATAAAAGAGCTTCAAATAACTTCTATGACTATCTTCCTAGTTGTAATCTAATACATATATCGTGCTTGTATTTGTGGACGTTTAACTTATCATATAACCTACAATGTATCTAGGCAGCGAGAGAAAAAAAGAATATTAGATACATGTAAAGTATATAAAATATTCTTGTTTCTAAGCTGATTTCATCTTTTGTTTCGCAATAAATTCTTGCAGGAGGTCATGTTTACACCTTGCGATTGATATTTAAAATTCTATTTATCAGTCTAACAATTAGTTTTGATTGAAGCTTCTTAGCGGTTATCCATTTTATTACACAATTTCAAAGATCAAATAATCGCTTATTTGAAACACAGTATATATTAATATTCAATACTTTATTCTTTAAACAAGTACAGTAACTGTTAAGCAAACTTTTTTATATCCACAAAGATCAAGTTAAGGCTTGAAAATATCTCGATTTTAAATATCATTTATTATGTACCAGACACCTGCATCTAATCAAGACTTACAAGTGTCACTCGAACCTAACAACATTAGAAGGTCTAATAAAAATTTAATATAGAGTTGCTTTTTTCTTAAAATATTTTAAACCATATGCCAAAAAATCATCCCATCTACAACTTTGAAAAAATATAAATGTAAATTTTAAACATGTATGAACTTTTAAAACATTAATAATTATAAATGATAATTATATCACTAAATGTATGCTTGATATGACCTGTCATCAACAAATTGTGATCACAGAGCTGTAGATACCTTCGAGAAATGAGAAAACATGCATGAACTTTGTGACGTAAATAGTTCACTTGCTAAAAACTCAAGTAACACAATGTAAACCCCCAAAAAGTGTTTTCTGTCATTCTGTTTCGTCAATTGTGTTCACTGCTGAAAATTTATGAAACATTCTGCATAATAATATGCTTAGAGCGCAAGTGACACAGTATACTGAATAAATCTATATATTATTTTAAATACCTATAACACACCACTTTTATCAAATTTAAACTATATGCAATCATTGATTGATTGATTGATTAATGGTGTTTAACGCCCGAGCAGCAATATTTCAGCTATATTCAGGCGATGAACATGAAATGGATGATAAAATGAACATGAAATGATGATGAATGAAAATGGGATGGGACACAAGGAAAAATAGGGGTAACGGATTTTAGATTGCCACTGGCAAATGGGAGGATGGATAGGGTCGGGCAATTTAGCCTCCTGTAGCGGGATCGAAATCCCTACTCATAGCGAATACTACAGCAGCGTTCTTTAACGTGCGAGGAACGTGGCATTTTTCCTAACACGGTGCACTAATATGGTTTGCGTTCAGGTTTTCCGTTTTATGGCCTGACAACCCCAGCTGCCAGGGGTGGGGTATTCAACCACCTGGGGCACACATCCCAGTCGGTCTTTAGGCAAACCGACCTGACACGCCGGTCAGGGTACTGGGCGCTATTTAGTCGCCTTTTACGACAAGCTAGCGCGATTGCGGTCTATTCTTTTAGTCACCCGGATCCCGCACGGGGCTGCAATCATTGAAGAACGTTATTGAATAAAAGACAGAAGTCCTGATTGCTACTACATTGTTTGTTAAGGACGAATAATTAATTATTTTGTAGCGGCTATGCTTTTTTAACATCTCAAACAAGCAAGGTATCTAACATACAATGAGCGTGGGACTTTCTGAACACGATATCTACTATGGTCGGTATAAGGTAGCAACACCCTTGATTGTTATCGGCCATCTAGAGACGCGTTTAATAGTTATGTTGGTCGAACACTGGAAACCTTACTAGTAGGGTAACAACCTTGCATAGGGCACACCATTTAAGAGATGACTCTATCCCCGAATGAATAATGATAGTCATGTTAACACCGAAGTGTGATTACTGGCAATACAAATTGTGATTTATTTTTTCAAAAATAAGGTTGAACACGATTTTTATTCAGTTCACATAGCTTGTTAAAATCTTCACAACTTTTTAAAGGCAATCATAATGCTCCGCACATAACTCTATCGAATTTAATATCCCCACCCATCAAATAGCCCATGATTTCTTGTTATATAAAAAGCTACATTAACGAATTTGCAAATTAAAAAAATATTTGGAACTGGAGGGAGAATGGTTATATCTATGTAGTGACAGTCAGGATATAAATAAAGATATAAATGATTTCTAATGACTAGATCTTCCTAGTTTTAATCTAATACGTATATCGCGCTTGTATTTGTAGACGTTTGGCTTATCGTAAAATGTATCTAGAAGCCGAAAAAAGTATATAGATGGATGCAAAATATATAATATATTCTATTTTCTAAGCTTTTGTTTTGCAATAAATTCTTGCAGGAGGTCAGACTTACACGCGCGATTGCAATTATAATTTAAAATTTTACTTATCAGTATAATAATTAGTTTTGACTTAAACTTCTTTGCGATTATCTATTTAATTGCACAATTTCAAAGGTCAAATAATCGCTTATTTGAAACCCGCCGCTATATATTAACATTCAATACTTTATTCTTTATACAAGTACACGTAACTGTTAAGAAAACTTCTTTATATCCAAAAAGATCATATTAAGGCTTGAAAATATCAACTATCAAAAACATTGATTATGTACCAGACACCTACATCTAATCAAGTGTCACTCGAACTTAACAACATTGGAAGGTCTAATAAAAATTTAAGAAAGATTTGTTTTTTTCCTTAAAATATTTCAAACCATATGCAAAATAATCATCCCATCTATAACTTTGATTGATTGATTGATTGATGGTTAACGTCCAGCAAGCAATATTTCAGCTATATTCAGGACGTGAGCAATTTTATAAATTGATGATGTTTAATAATTAGAAAGTTGGCATAGAAACAACCCTGTCGAAATATAGTAAAACTGTAATCTCACAAAATAGTAATAAAAATAATAATAATAAAATAATAATAATAATAATAAAAATAATAAAAATAACGTGATTAAAATAATAAAATATGAAATAACAGCATAGTTATGATACAAGATTATATTTTATTATACAAATTAATTTCTTTTAAGAACTGTAGAATTTTGTCGCCAGCGACAGTTGTAAACAAATTAAAGTAAGAATCCACAGTATAAAAACGTTCCTGAATGTGGGCCACGTCCACACAGTCCATCAAGACATGCCTGATTGTGTATGGACAGTTGCATGGCACACACTCGGGTCGTTGATCGTTATTTAAATATAACTATGAGTCGTCCTGGTATGACCAAGACGACACCTGGTTAAAACAACTTGGTCTCGACGACTTCTAAAACAATTAAAATTATTTTTGTGAAGTAGTGGCTGGATCTCATGAAGTTTGTTATGAACCTCTAGATCCCAACCACTCTGCCACAAACGAGAAATATATTTAAAAATTAATGCTTTAAAATCAGTAAAAGGTATGGCACAATTAATTATATTGTTATTCAAGGCCTTTTTGGCCTCCTCGTCCACGACTGTGTTCCCATGGATTCCCACATGACTTGGGATCCAGAAAAACACAACCTCTTTACCCAAAGCTACAAGGGCTTTGTAAATTTGAATAATTTTTAAAATATTAGGGTTCATAACTTTGAAGTTTTCAATAGCAAGAAGACATGACAGAGAATCGGAGCAGATAATAAATTTGTGCTCGTCTGACGAAGTAACTATTTTCATTGCAAGAAGAATAGCTTGCGCCTCAGCAGTAAATACAGATGAAGCAGACGGAAGACGACGAGTTTCAACACGCTCTCCGAAGACAGCGGCTGAAGCAACTTTATCTTCGTCTTTTGACCCGTCTGTATAAATAGTACTATAATCAGGATAACACGATTTAATTTCTGCAAAATGTTGTTGTATTATTAAATGGTTTGTGTCGGACTTTTTATGTTTTCTTAGATCATAAATAAATACTGGTTTGGGGTTTAACCAAGAAGGATTATGTGGAATTTCAATAGCTGCAATTTCATCTAAATTTATACCAGAGTTGTTCAAATGAGGTTTTATTCTGATTCCAAAAGGTTGAATTTTATTTGGATGTTTTTCAAAAATATTTTCGTAAAGAGGTTTGAAAACACAGTCGTGGGCCGGGTTGCCAGGATAAGCCTTCAATTTAGTTGCATATTGCAAAGCGAGCTTAACTCTTCTTTGATACAAAGAAGGCTCGTTTGCTTCTACATATAAACTATTTACAGGTGTGGTTCTAAAAGCTCCAAGACATAGTCGCAATCCCTGATGGTGTATAGTATCAAGGATTTTGACATACGACTTGCGAGCAGAACCATAAATAAAGCAACCGTAATCCAATTTCGATCGAACCAGCGATCTGTAAAGATTCAGTAAAACATCGCACTCAGCACCCCAGTCGGTACTGGATACGACTTTTAAAATATCTAATGCTTTAAGGCATTTATTTTTTAACATTTTGATATGGGGTAGAAAGGTTAGCCTAGAATCAAATATGAGACCAAGAAAAGTAGTCTCTTTTACAATTTTGATAGGATTATTATATAATTTTAATTCGGGGTCAGGATGCATCTTTCGTTTATTACAAAAATGCATCCCAACGGTTTTTGCAGTGGAGAATTTAAAACCATTCTCCATTGCCCATTTCTCTATTCTATTTAAACATAACTGCAGTTGACGTTCAATATTATTCATGTTTTTTCCTCGGTAACATATGAGGAAGTCGTCAACATAAAGAGAACCATCAATATTATCTTTCAAAACCTGAGCAAGGCTATTAATTTTGATACTAAATAAAGTGACAGAAAGGATGCTTCCCTGAGGAACACCCATTTCCTGTTCAAAAGGGTCAGATAAAGTAGAATTGACCCTAACTTTAAATTCTCTGTCAGATAAAAAGTTTGAAATAAAGGTAGGAAGTCTACCTTTCAACCCCATATCAAAAAGATCTTTTAAAATACCATATTTCCATGTTGTGTCATACGCTTTTTCTAAATCGAAAAAGATAGACACAACATGCTCATTTTTTGCAAAGGCGTTTCGAATATACGTTTCGAAACGTACAAGATGATCTAGGGTACTTCGCCCTTGTCTACAACCGCACTGAATATTAGAAAGTAGATTGTTGGATTCTAAAAACCAGACAAGGCGATCATTGATCATCCTTTCCAGGGTTTTACAAAGACAGCTTGTGAGTGCTATAGGCCGATAGTTGGACGCTTCCGAGTGATCTTTTCCTGGCTTTGGAATAGGCACAACAGTGGCCATTTTCCATATAGATGGTAAGTCACCCGTTTCCCAAATGTTGTTAAGAAGATTCAGAAGGCATTGGAGAGAAGATTGTGGCAGATGTTTGAGAAGTTGGTAATGGATGTCATCTGGACCACATGCTGTGTCGTGAGATTTGTTCAAAGAAGTTTTTAGCTCTTCCAAAGAAAAAGGTGTATTGTAATCTTCCAAATTTTTTGACTGGAAATTAAGTTTTGATTTTTCTTTTTGAGTTTTGATACGCTGAAAATCCGGATGATAATTTCCAACGGACGAGTGTTTTGCAAATGTTTCGGCCAATTTGTTAGATATATCTGACTCTGATGTTAACAAGTCTTGTCCATCCTTTAAATGATGGACATTTACTTTACTGTTTTTACCTTTAATTTTACGAATCATGTTCCAAATTTTATTCATAGGGGTATGGTTATTTAGTTTAGAAACAAAGTTACGCCAAGAGGTGCGTCGTCTTTGTTTCGTTACCCTGCGAGCTTTCGCTCGAAAAATTCGGAAATGGTTAAGATTATTTTGAGTTGGATGTTTATTAAAGCGTCGTTCGGCCTTTTTCCGGTCTCTAATAGCGTCCTCACAGCTGTCATCGGACCATGGTTTACTAGGATGTTTTGGATTTGTCGAGGTCTTAGGAATTGTTTCATCAGCAATTGAAATAAGTGTTTCATTGAATTTTAAAATTGGATCAGAAACAGCTTCAAAAACGTCCGAGTTAAGTCGCTCTATACAGAGTTGTTCAAATAAAGGCCAATTGGCCTTGCCAAATTTATACCGAGCGATTCTTTCGGTGTTTGAAGAGTGTAAAGATTCCAAGATAATAGGAAAGTGATCACTGCCACAGAGATCGTCATGGACTTTCCATGAGAAATCGGGCAACAGAGAAGGATCTGCTATTGTAAGATCAATAGCCGAATATGATCCATTCCCAGGATGTAAATAAGTATTGGTTCCATCATTAAAAATACACAGATCCTCCTGATTCATTAAGCCTTCGATAATTTTACCTTTATCGTTAATTGTGTTGCTGCCCCATAAAGGGTTGTGTCCGTTGAAGTCCCCAAGTAATATATAAGGGGCCGGAAGCTGATCAGTAAGATGTTTCAATTGATTTAAATTTAATGAAGAATTCGGAGGGATATACACAGAGCATAAGGTAATCGTTTTGTCTAAAGATATTCTAACAGCAACCGCCTGAAGATCAGTGTTGAGATCTACAGGGCTATGTAGAACTTGATCTTTTACAAGAATGGTAGAGCCGCCAGCAGCTCTATCATTCTCTTCTACATATGTGCTGTATAAAGAGTAGTTTTTTAAAGATATGTTATCACTTCGTTTTAGATGGGATTCTTGAAGGCAAAATGCAACAGGAAGAAAGGCTTGAACTAATAAAGTAATTTCTAGAAAGTTAATCTTGAGACCTCGACAATTCCATTGTATTATTGTACCCATTATGGTCTGCGAATAGGGGAATAGTTGACAGGTTTTTTGGGGCTATTCCGCCGGCTTCTGCTGGGGGATCTACTTTTAGATCCAGTATCTGGGGGTAGTGTATCCATGGGATCGCCCCAGATAGTAGTGTTTAGATGATCTAGACTTCCAAACCTGTTGTGGACCTTAATGGGATCCCGCAGCAGTTTTGGAGTACGATCTCCTTTTTGATTTGAGTTTTTATTTGAATTTGAATTGGAGTTAGAAGATTTTGTATTTGGATTGGTTTTTGTTTGTTTGAATGGTGTTTTAAC
Source organism: Limnoperna fortunei (assembly GCA_944474755.1). NCBI lineage: Eukaryota > Metazoa > Mollusca > Bivalvia > Mytilida > Modiolidae > Limnoperna > Limnoperna fortunei. The sequence continues at coordinate 48,763,587 of OX104123.1, forward strand.
GCCACTTTCAGCAATTTTTCAGCTATTTCATGGCGTCCAGTTTTTATTGGGGGAGGAAGCCGGAGTACCCGGAGAGAACCCCCGACCTGCGGTAGGATATTTGGATTGGTCTTAATATTTGAATTTTTTTTTTGGGCTGCTTGAAGAATTAGTTGAGGATTGAGAAGGTGTTGAAGACGTAGTAGATGCCGAAGGCGTAGAAGTTTGAGATGCAGAAGATTTTCGAGATGATGTAATTATTTTATCAGTGGTTTGAGCCGGTAGTCTTGTTGGGTCTTTCTGATCTATAGGCCAGGTGATCATGGTTTGCGTTTCAGAAGTAACGCAAACGCGTTTTGTCACACTGGCATATGACATTACAGAAGACGATGGATTACTCACTGAACTAAAGAGACGACGAGCCTCAGGGTAAGTGATGTTCCTTTCTGTTTTCAATTTTTGTATGTCCTTTTCTTTTTTAAAATGATGACAATCTTTTGAGGAGGACATGTGGGCTTCACCACAATTGGCACACTTTGGGTTGTTTGTGCAGGTAAAGCCCTCATGCCCTACCTCTGCACAGTTGAAGCATACCAAGGAGCCTCTACATTGTCCCTTGCCATGACCAAATTTTTGGCATTTAAAGCAGCGCACAGGATTTGGTATAAATGCGCTGACTTTAACGCTGTATAGTCCAATTTTGATAGACTGAGGGACAGATGGAGAATTAAAGTTGAGCAGAAAGGTATTCAGTTTTACCTGAATACCTTGTCTCTTGGCAATGAATCTTTTTACCTTTGTTACACCCTGAGGTTTGAGTTCTTCACAAATTTCCTCGTCGGTTAGTTCAGAGAGATCATCGTCTCTGTAATGAATGATCCCTTGACAAGAATTTAATGTTCTGTGAGGAGTGGAAGATATTTCTAAATCGAGAATTTTATTGAGCTGCAGTAAATTTAAAGATTGTTTTTTTGAAACTTCAATAAGAATTGATCCGGATTTCATTTTTGTTACGTTTTTAACATCTCCTGCACAGCCTTTAATAGTTTTTCCGATGACGAAAGGAGAAATTTTTGATAATGGTTTGTTAGAATCTTTACTAGTCAAAACAATAAAACGTGAAAAGTGATCATCATCAACTATTTCTTCAAGCGAAATGTCATTTTTTCTTTTTTTAGAACCTGTTTGCGTAAATGTTTTGGAAGCCATGTTAAAAGAATGCAGTTCACCACCCTTTGTCACCCACCCGCCACGGAGTGCCAACAGGGGCGATGCTTGGTGTCTGCGGATCGCCAGCAGAAAGCATCAGGTGTTCCAAGGGTGGTATACTCAAACAGATGAATTTCTTCACGAACGCAAGCTTCTTGCCAGAATTAACTGGCGAAACAACCGTTCGAAACTCTATCTACTCGATTGACCCATGAGCCACCGCCTTCTTAACAGCGTGTAACTGAACAACTTTGCAACTGAAATTCACAAGATATAATCAAGTGACAGGAGAAATGACGACAAGCTTGTTAAGGGCTCGGCGTGACCAGCCGATTGACCGAACCGGGTCCATCCGGTCTCCCGTCTAGTTGAAGTCAGGGCCAAAGTGGTATATTGAAAATCAAACCCGCCGACCCGCACTAATGGATGCAGCAGAGAGTGATCTCTCAACCACCAGGATCCCTTCCTCCACCATCACGGGTTGCAACACACGGCAAACATGTCGCCTCTATAAAGCTGAGGAAGCTTTGCCCTTCAGCCACCGCCTTCTTTGCAAATAATGTAAGGAAGCCGTCTATTAAATGGTACATACATTTCATGGAACAGTTTGAAGGAAAAATGTAATAGAGTAGCTTAAATGATAAGGATTCACAAAGGGCAAGACGTGACATGCCGATTCATCGAAGTCAGGGCTAACTCGATTTCCCGTCTAGAAAAAGTAAGGGTTCAGTAAGTTATCGGGACCGTTTACCCGGCCTACTGAAATCCCGTCCTGTAATCGACACGGGTCGCAACACACGGCAAGTGTTGCCTCTGTTAGCAGACTCTTACTGCAGGCTGAGGAAGCCGTGGGCCTATTCTCCTGTGCCCCGGGGCCCACACGGGGATATAACTTTGAAAAAAAATTAAAAAGTAAATGTGAAACATTTTTTTCACTTCTAGAACATTTTAAATGATAATTATATCACTAAATGTATGATTGATATTTCCTGTAATCAACGAATTGTTATCACAGACCTGTGGATACATTCAAGAAACAAGAAAACATGCATAGACTTTGCGTCGTTAGTAAGTCACTCGCCTAAGAAATTAAATGTTATACGATGCGAACCCAAAAAGCGTTTTCTCTTATTCAGTTTCTTCAATAGTGTTCACTGCAGAATATTTAGGAAACATTCTACACCATATAAAAGTTATTGCGAAAGTGACACATTATATTGAATAAATCTATAAATACCAATAACACACCACTTTAATAAATGTTATCAAAATTACCAAGGAGACAAATTCATAACGCCAGATATTCTTCATTGGGAGATTGAAAAATAGTATTCTTCATTGGGAATCTCCTTGGTAATTTTGATAACATTTTGTTGGAATATTTAAGCAAAGCTATTCGTTGGTCAGTCTGAGTCTACAAAAATACCGTCATTTGTATATTAACCCTGTATTTCTGATGTATCAGAAATCCGCTGGATTATATATTATATGGTTGTCACAATACTTAGACGTTTGTATATAATTTACTTACTGTGACTGTATGACAAGTAACTTTGTCATACTATAAAATATATACAAAAATGCCGAATTAGATTACTGTCAGATTAATACGTATTGGTTACGAAAATTCAATCGTCACACGCTAGTACACATGTACTATGTCTACGATTCACCCCGGTTAATGAAGCTATATTTTAATATAGCGGATTTGGCCGAGGGGTCTAGACCGCTTGACATAGTGCAGGCGAATTGGTGCCACATTGTCACAACGGTGTGAGTTCGAATCCCGCTGAGGGAAAGCAAAAATTTAACAGTGTTGAAAATCTAATTCAAACATCGTTGGGCTTAATTTGTAGACGTATATATAAATATTTGATATTAACCCTGTATTTCTGATGTTATTGACATATTATATGGTTGTCACAATACTTAGACGTTTGTATATATATATATATATATATATATATATATATATATCGTGCTTGTATTTTTGGACGTTCGACTAAGCGTATAATCTTTAATGTATATAGGAAGACAGAAGAAAAGTATATATTATGTAAAATTTATAATATATTGTAGTTACTTTAGTTATATTTATCACCATAAAACGTTCCTATTGCATGAAGCACCTAAAATAATTCTTTGACCTTTCCAACTTCTTTGTCGTTATCTATTTAATTGTACAATTTCAACGATCAAATAATCCTATATTTAAAATTCACTTGATATTAACTTTTGATACTTTTTTCATCGTTTAAATAAATCGCTTGGTAAAGATATCAAATGTTATTAAATATGTACCTAAAACAGCGCATTCTCTTTTTGTGTCTTTTTCAATGGTTTTAGTCTAGAAAAGATTCTACAAAATATAATGGTAGGGTCTCAAATACCACAATATATTTAAGGATCATCATTGGAGATTGTTAAATTATAATACTAGATTCGACAATAGTTGCTGCGTTTGCATACATGAGAAGAGATATCAAAGAATTTCTAAATACTTTTATGACCGTATCTTCCTATTTACGATATATTAGATGTATTATGATCGTATGTGTTGACTTTTAGCTTATCGTGAAACCCTACTGCATCTAGGAGGCAAGAAAAACAAGCATTATATAATTTATAATATATAAAAGATTCTAGTTACTAAGCTTCCTTTATCGTTTGTATTAAAATAAATTCCTTCAGGAATTCAGGTTTGTACAGACGATTAAAATTGTAATTTATAATTCTATTCATCTGCATAACAATTGGTTTTGATTCCATACATCAAAGTAAAACATCAACCTTTCAAACTTCTTTGTGGTTAAATATTTGATTGAACAAATAATCGCTTAAGGGAAAACCGCTATATATTAACTTTTAATACTTTTTTCACTTACAGACTATACAAACCTGTCACTCCTTTTTACAAAAGATAAAATTAAGCTTGAAAAATCAATTATAAAGGACATTTATTATGTGCTAGAAACTTGTTTCTAATCGAGACTTATGAGTGGAACTCAAACCTAACAACATTGGATCTAATAATAAATTAATGAAGAGTTTTTCTTACAAAATTCTTAAAAACATGGCAAATGATTATCCCAACTACAATTTTGAAAAAAAGATAAAAATGACAATTTTCACATTTTTGCAGTTTGGACTCAATGAGGATTATAACAATACATGGATGCTTGATATTTCCTATAATCAAAGGATTGTGATCACAGAGCTGGTGAAACCCTCGAGGATTAAGAAAGGATGCATGTGGTGTAAATAAATCACTCACCAACGAAATCGAATGTTATACAATCTGAACCCCCAAAAAGCGTTTTCTCTCATTCAGTCTGTTCAATAGTGTTCACTGCTGAACATTTAGGAAACATTCTACATCATATAAAGGTTATAGCGCAAGTGTCACAATATGTTGAATTAATCCATATTTTATTTTAAATACATATAACACACCAATTTATAAAATTAAATCTACATGCAATTATTGCAGAACGTTAGCGTTGATGACTAAAAGTCTTAAGTCCCAGGACTCCATTTTTGGTATTGATGGGTAATTAATTACTTTTTAGGCGTCTACACGTTTTCGAAATCTAAAACAAGGCCTTTATCGTTCAAGGAGCGAGGGACTTCTGAAACACGGTACCCATTATGATAAGTCTTTCTGCATTATAATTTGACAACAAGAGGGTCGCGTTTTTTTACATCTTGGGGGAACGCATTGGATAGTCCTGTGGGTGGAGTACAATAACCTTTCCAGTGGGGTGACAACCTTTGCATATCATTTTTCAAGGCACATAATTAAGACGATGACTTGATTATTTAATTATATACGTCTAACCGCCAAAGTTTAATTACTGGGATGATAAAAGATTTGGGGACTTATTTTCACTGGCGAAGGCATCATAACTGGCAAAACTTTTAAGGTGAAAAAAATTAAATGCTGAGAAAATTCCAAAACGTAATACAACATTATGCAAACAGATATAGTGCAAAACAATTAGAGGATGAAAATGGCAATCGATCATGTGACCTAAAGACAGCCACTATGAAATAAGGTACGTGAGGCCAAGCAAATACAAAAATACAATGAACAATTATTTTTTGAGGAATTACACTTTATAAAAAACTATTTGTGGGAACTACTAGCATGCTTTATAAATATTTTTTGTCAGATGTATTTTTCGGACATATGTTGTTGCTCTAGATTTTCATCAACTGACTTAATTCAATACAGGTAATAATTTTGGGGGAGGCTAATCAAATAGTAAAATGTAAATTAACTGCATGTTGTTTTGCATTGATATAATGGCACAGCATTGAAATTAACATTTGTATAACCTTACATACTACAGTCACTTACAATGTGCACACAAAAACTTATCAGCTCTGAGCACAAACATGACCTCTGTTCAGAAAATAAGATACACCCAAGCCCAGACTTGTCACATTGTGCCACTTAGTAATAGTCAGATACACACTGTCTCACAGCATAAGGGAAAAACTTCTTACAAGACAACATAACTCACTCTCATCAATTCCACACATTTATCCTAGTCAATAGCACTAAAATTATTAGAGTCAGAAATATGTACATGACTAGGTCCGGCCTCTTGAAAATCAACTGTCTTCTTGCTACACTTTTTTACAGCTTTCTTTTCGGACAAGTTCTTACCATATTGCTTCACGTGCTGCTCTTTCACTCTATTTTTCACTTTACTTTGTGTAATCCCTCTTCCACTTGCAACTTTTCTCAATGTCTTCCTTGGTTTACATACCTTTTCGCTTCTGACTTCTTTCACAGCCTTAAGCCTTCAGTCAAAGAATTACCCATTCTCAACTCCAACATTAACAGTTTCTTTTTTTTTACCTGCTTGTCCCTCTCGCTCCATTTCTCTTTATCTCCTCTCAAATATTTTACTATCCTGTACAATCCGTGCTTTAAAATGTATTTTTAAGAAATAACCTATTTTTGGCTGCATGTTAATATTGATCCAACTGACAGTCTCAATGGATTGTGCGTACAAAATTTTAGCGAAAATTGGATAAATAATAAGGATAAATGCAGCAAAACAATATGCCTCCAGAAAGTCGTAATAACTGTGCTGGAAAGCAAACACATCAATGGCTTTAAACTGCTTTAAAAATTATATCATTCAACTCAGGACAATAACATTTACAAACGAACACATTTCCCTAAATTTGGTAAAAGTTGATGTTTTGTTAGCTGTCGTACAAAATGGCGGCTTTTGAGTCTAACGTTTTCCGCTAAAAGATAGTCAACTCTATCAGTGTACTACTTTTCATTAAAATCGCTCTATCCATCCAAGATGTCTGATAAATGGCGACAGTCTTCAACATTTTTAAAAGTTGATTGCACCCCTTTGAGTAATACCGCTATCTCATAACGTTTTAAATTGATTAAGGCGTAACCGGTTCAGACCAGGTCAGGTCTTAGAATTGATTGGAATAATCATTAAAAAGACATTCCATCAAAGAACAAATGTAAAGGTCTTTCCTGATATTGTCTTTATTCAGAAAGAATAAAGATGAGATGGAATTTAGTTTGTTACTAAGCAGAAAATGTCACTTACAGTCATGAAAATTAGTAATTTAGGTAAAGCGAGTGGTTCGGATTGTAACCATAATGATTGATAAGAACTTATATCCCCTTTGCTAGGGACAATATGACCTTCCATGTTGTACAAGTAGCATCGTGATTCTAAAAATATTAGTTGCCAAGGCCTTTTTATTGCGATTAACTTGTTGCCATGGTATGACTAAACCCAAGACCTTTGGGCTTAAATTTAAACTTTTTTCAACTGATCAACAGAAACCGAACATTCGTGCAAATCAGACAATTTTCAGTTTTATGGCGGCTAACTTAAAATAAAAATGGCCCCAATAGAAAGTCAACAATGTGTCATACGGTGTGCATATCCTGTTCTAATTATATATCAATCAATTTTCATTATAATCAAAAATTTTGTATTGTAAACAAAAAATTGATTTCTTTTTCATTTTCAAAATGGTCGCCAAAATCGAATTTAGATTTTTATAACTAAAATCTTCCATATATTACACTACATAAAAACTAGATCCATTCAAGATGGAGCTTGTTCAGTTTTGGCGGCTATCTTGGATTCAAAAATGGCTGACATAGAAAGTCAACATGTGCGTAATATCGTGATGTATAAGATACTCCACTTATGCACAAATTTTGATTAAAATTTATAAACTTTTGGATAAGTATTTTACTAAGGCCGATATTTGCAGATATGTTCGGATGCTAACACAAATGACTACCAAACAAAGGCCCAATAGAGAACATTTAACAAGAGATTGCAATTTCATAACGTTAGGTCATCCCTTACATACTCACTTCGTGAGATCTGTAAAAGAAAAGCGGACAAGAATGAAAGGAAAGGAAAATAAAATAGGAACCGGACAAATAGTTCATTCTGGAGACGTAAGAAATAACAGTTGTGTATGGATTCCAACAGATGAGTCGCTAAATTTACCGTTAAAAAGAATACCATAAAATATTCATACAGACCGAATATCTTTGAAATCGGACAAAGTTGACAGTTGTTTCTGGGGTTTTTTCCGGGCATTAGTTTAGCAAAATGGCCGTCTGAACAAAATTTCAACCCATTTTATCAAAATAACACATTTCAACACAATCAGATTAAATAAATTTAGTAATCACATGTTTTCAAGGGCTGCAAAATTTGGCGGCCATCTTGAAAAATCTAAAATCGATGCGCTTAACTGGACAAGCCATTCAAGGTTTGTGAATTAAATTTAATAAATAACAAAACGAGTTGAAAGCGGACAAAGATGACGTGTTTGGGTGAGTTTGGTAAAATGACAGCCTTTGCAAAATGGAGGTTTTTGAGTCTTACTTTGTGTTATTAAAAGCTCAAGATAGTAAACACCAGTGTACCGATTCATTTAATATGCAGTAGCCATTCTAGAGATAAAATTGTGCATACATGGCTTTGTGCATTATAATCTAACCACATATTTTTGTAACGATATGTTGCAATCGAACAAACAATTTTCGGCTAACTTGAAAAAAAAAACCCAATTGCACCTATTTACGTAGAATGGTTTGCACATTGAAATCTACATACAAATAAAATTTCGTTGAAATCGGAGTTAAGTCTGGTACAATGAACGCCTTTTCAAAATGACGGCTTAGCATCACATTGGTTCCGAAAAGAGGCTAAACTTATCATAATTCTGTTGTTTATGGCTCCAAAACGAAGTTTGCGTAGACATATTGTTTGTTCCGTATCTTATTATCAACATAATTATGATTTTATCTTAAAAAGATTCCAAAACGACCGCAACCTATATCAAATTCAAATCATAATCTACCAGGGTATAAAGGTTTGTGCTATTTTTCTATTATGTATTCAACGACAACATGTTAATATGTGAGTCGTATTGTGTGATATAACTTACTCGCCCATTAAAATCCATGAACTTTTGTATTTTAAAGAATACAATTTGGATTTGTGATATTTTCATTATGGCAACCATTTTAAGATGACATCCCTGATCAAATTAAAGTTTAATGACAAACATACCTTCACAAGCTATTACTCAACCAGGAAATGAAACTAAGTTTTGTGCAAAATGTAAGCATTAATAAGTTTTGACGACCATATGGTATTTTTAAATGGCCAACATTTCAATATAGCCAAACTAATTTTAAAACCATTTTAACAATTTCATGACCTATTTTTGGGTAAAGATTCATATTAATCCAACTAGAAATAATTGTGTTTTGATGACAACACAAATGTTAGTTTTATATATTCTTCAAATCAGTACATCGATATCTATCTACATATCAATTTTCCTTGAAATTGGATACAGTTGACTTGAAATGAAGGAGTTTGGTAAAACGCCGCCTGTACAAAAGTACGGCTTTTGCATACAATTTTCTATAAAAATGTTCAAGATAGTCAATTCTATCATTAGCAATTGTTTTTGAAATTTTCCAGAGATTTGATAAATATAATTCTATTTCTCAATTGAGGCAAGTGAAACATTTTTTTAAGATTATTGCAAAACTTCAAGACATCGCATGTTTTTAGAAAGTGAGCGGACAAGCTTCACCAAAACGGAAAATGGAGAAGGGAAAAAACCGAATTAAAAGAAATAAAAAGGAATAAGAAGAAAAAAAGGATAGAGACAATGTGTCTGCCAAAATTTCGTTCAAATAACATAACTACGCCTCTCTGAAGGGGCAAATATTCAAATTTACCCACCCTATGTTAAAATGAATCATGTATAAAGACACATTCTTTTATAACCACGGCTATTGTCTCGTGACGTTTGTTGGTATATTTTATATTCTTTATTGATTTAAAGGGGATAAATTTAATGTCAGATAGATATGTCACTTCTCATATAAACAACGCAACGTTTTTCACGTCTTTTTAATAGAAAAATAAAGTACATGAAAATGACATCTCTGCGTACTTTCTCTACTAGATATGTCATGTATAGGTACAATAAATCATAATTATGTCGCATATTCGGACGAAGGCTAAGTATTGTTTTAGTGTGATGTTTTCTAATTTTCTTTTAGTTTTCAAGTTTGCCGGTTACTTGGACTTTTATTTGTGGATTGTCGTTGACAGTTTCCTTGAAACTTGTCCGTCCTGTAACTTGTTTAATTTTTTACTTAGCCCTTAGATATTGTACATATGAATTTATCATTATGCGTTGGGTATCATACTGACCTTGTCATTTGACCTCAATGACATGATTGCTAATTTATTTATTGAAAACATGTCCAGCCTCTTACGCTTTTGTCTTTTATCTTATGCCTTAAATATTGTACATGAAGTTATATCACTATGAATTTTAATAATTACCTTTATATGACATTGAGCCTCAAGGTCAAATTAATGTCCGTTGATGTTGTGCATTAATAACATATTAGTATACAACACTTTGTCCAATTGGCTGATAGAACGACATTGAATGTTTGTATTTTGCATCTAATTTCCACGAGTTAAGAATAGAAATACTTAAATGAAATGTTCATTGAATTACCCTTTTATTTCCCGGTTAATATCCTGATTGAGGCCAAAACTCCTGACACAAAGAAAAAATCAAATACAACAAAAAGCAAGCGTGAGTAACCCTCAAACTAAAAAATGGTTTCGTTCGGGAGACTTTTATGTTAACATTCCAACATATTTATTATTAGTATTCTTCTTCGTTGTTTCTACGGACTTCAGTTCGTTAGACAAAATTTTATGGGGCTTAATTTTTCTTTCGTCTCTGCTTAAACGTGACTTGAATTACTATATATTAATATAAAAAAAACATTATGGTAATTCTGAACTTAATTTTAGCACATAAACAGACAATCGGTCGAATTAAATATGTTAGGCTAGCGATTGTTTGTTTTTTGCCGAAAACTAAAATCTTTACCATCCTTTCAAGCAGTATTGTTTAGCAAAGAACACGCAAAAACTAGATATATTTATATATTATTATACGGCAATCTGATATTGCTTATTTAAGGATAAAACATTCCTTCTGTTCTCATGCGAGCTTTTTAAGTGTGTTTGCAAGACAGGTGACTGTCTGCGTCAAATAAAGAATTTACCATCTTTGTAACAAGGAGTCTACAATAGAAAAAATGTGATGATCTAAACATCATTACAAAATAATGTTTTACCTAGTACACGATTTTTGATAATTAATAATTTCAATTATCTCCACATCTAGAAAATAAGAAAAACACTGCAAGTTGTCATTTTAAATTTGAAATAAATGTATTCTTTACATAGTTATAACTTAATTTCTAAATAGAATATAAATGAGTAGTCGGTCGCATAGTACAATTTATGATGCACAATAGAGGACAGTAGATATCACAAACTATTATTATATGTAAAAATGCAAGCAAAAACGACCCAAAAGAAACAAGAGCAAACAGTTGAATACAAATAAGGATCCAGACAAACATGCACAACAAGAAATAAAATTAAAAAAAAACAACAGAGAGTGAGAATTATTACAGATGTAATACTTATAATAAAACTTAAATTTGCTATTCATAGCATGGGCAATCTGGTTTAAGATAAAGACTATATCTTATAAATTGTGAGGTGTCGTTGAAAATAGATGTGTTCATTGGCTATTTTATTCTTCCTGTTTTGGGAGTATTTAAGTGTTTAGTAAACGAAAACCAAATTCATAGAGCTAGATTAAGATGAGACAGGTAAGCCAGAAAAAATGCATGTAAACGTTACTATATTAAACATAAAACCTAATATATTATTGCTTTTATTATTATTTTAAAATAAACAACTTTAAAATTAAATGTGCAATATTGATATATTGATTGATTAATGGTGTTTAACGCCCGAGCAGCAATATTTCAGCTATATTCAGGCGATAAACATGAAATGGATGATAAAATGAACATGAAATGATGATGAATGAAAATGGGATGGGACACAAGGAAAAAAAGGGGTAACGGATTTTAGATTGCCACTGGCAAATGGGAGGATGGATAGGGTCGGGCAATTTAGCCTCCTGTAGCGGGATCGAAATCCCTACTCATAGCGAATACTACAGCAGCGTTCTTTAACGTGCGAGGAACGTGGCATTTTCCCAACACGGTGCACTAATATGGTTTGCGGTCAGGTTTTCCGTATTATGGCCTGACAACCCCAGCTTGCCAGGGGTACCCCATTCAACCACCTGGGGCACACATCCCAGTCGGTCTTTAGGCAAACCGACCTGACACGCCGGTCAGGGTACTGGGCGCTATTTAGTCGCCTTTTACGACAAGCTAGCGCGACTGCGGTCTATTCTTTTAGCCACCCGGATCCCGCACGGGGCAATATTGATATATTTTGAATTAATATAATATAGAAGTATATGGTTAAAAATAAAAATAAGAATAATGTGAGGCTGCTGAGCATCAAAGTAAGCCAAAATTATGTTTATGATGCAACCCGCTTAATAATTTCTAGTCGAAAAACATGAGTTTATTTACAAAAGTTCTACAAAGGGCGTTACAAAGTGTTTTATGTTTGATATTTATGCGCTAAAACGAATAATATAATATTTGTATCAGTAACTTTCAACATGTAAAACAAACAACAAAACGTAATTATTTATGTGTTGATATCATCCGCTGCCACTTTAATACCTGCATTTTCTTGCACAACAAAAGTAGAAAACCAATGACTGCAATACGTTGATTAATTGTGTGACTGCAAGATCTCAAATCTTCAATAGAACTATACCAGGGCTGGACATATACACAATGCATGAATATCGAAAATATTGTATGACTTACAGAACTTTGGAGAAAACATTTATACTTAAGAGCCTAATATTATCTTTTGTGTCTCCCAAACAAGGGAGACATAGTTTTGTTTCCCACAGTTTTGAAGACACATTGTTTTTATCCCGTTTCTTATTCTTCTTAATCGGTTTTTCTTCCGTATTCTTCTGTTTTGTTGATCTACTGTAAACTGTGAGTACGTTGTGGCTGACCTGTAGTTGTGCAATACACTTTATTTGGGTTTAGTTTCGGATTTCAATGGAAAATTGTACACTAGTAGATTTGATTATTCTGAGGATTTAGGCAAAATCTGCTATTTTGTTAACCTTGTTAATACAATATTTCCCACCTCCCCGCAAACAACCGTCAACTTTGTCCAATTTCAAATAATTTAGTGTGTTCTGAGTTGAATGGTATGCTATCCACGGCGATTGTAAAAATGGCTTTGTTTCGAATACATTTGTGTTGTTACTTATTATTTTTTTAAATGCACAATTATTTATTGTACTGGAATGGTAATATATTTTACATATTGCGATGTCCATCTCATTTCGTTTCTTACTATCAAGGAATAAAAAATGCTTTGTTGTGTACATTGTATAATATAATATTTTTGTTTCATTTTGTTCAAACATTAGAGTAATCTAAATATTTGCATTTGTGCAATTTTACATTTTTTACCAAAAAAATCAACACAAGTGTTCTGTTGTGTTGAACAAAATATTACGTCATTCGAAAGAAAATGCGTTCAAAAATAAGAACATTTGATTCTTTATCATATGAACTATTTAAAAAACAATTTTTGCAACATGTGAACTATAATTATACTAATTTAAATGTTAAATCAAGGTTCCCTATTTTATATTACCCATTCAATGTATTTTTCAGCTTTCGAGATGAAGTACATTCCTTTTAAACATTGCTTTCTTTCTACTCTTGTTCTTCTGATTTTGCCATGCAATACAGAAGAGACTGACACCCTAGAGGTAAGATAACATAATTTAAAAAAATATGATACTACATTCAGCATGTAAAATACATCTTGTTATACAGAATTAACTTGCACAACTTTTCTGGGTTTTTTATGATTACTTACATGTACATTAAAGTTCTCGTACTTATGTTTTAAGTGAAATATTTGTGCTGTGTAAAATAGGAATATGAACTAATACGATCACAATATCATACAATCCATTATGCTATTACAAGAAATTGGCTAAAGTCTGATTTATGAAGTCACCAAATACACTAATAGTAATTATGGTGAGAATAGGGATGTGATTGCATGCTAGTTTAAAATTATTAATTTAGAAAAATAATAACAAACTGTCATTACCATCTTAAGATTGCAGGCACTATATTGAATTCTATGTGCGTACCTACAAAAGAAATACCAGCAGCATGTAAATTTCTTCACAACAAATCTGATGTTCAAAGTGGACAAATTTGCAGATCAATTTTTAACTCGAGCCATTTCGTGGAATACCAGTGTATAAATGGAAAATGGATAATGCAGATATACGGTAACGTATCTGTGTAATCTTATAACAAAGAAGAAATTTTCTATTGATAGTATTAAAGTTGTAAGAAAATGTTTGTTTTAATGGTGTATGCAATTTACTTCGACGCTATGTATAAATAAATCTATCGAAATACAAAAGGAAAATGAGCCTTAATCACAGACAAATAATAAAAATACAAGTCAGCTGATTTTCCTCTCACGATTTCATTTAAGAAATTGTTAAACTATACGATATTTATGGGTGCAAGAAAATGACTGCATGATGACTTGGTATTAATGTTCTACAGGTGTTGTGGAATTTGTCAGTAACAGCTTGTCATATGGCGACTTAATAGGACACTCATTTTTGTGGATTGGCTTTAATGCATTTGTATTGTTTTCAAGTTGCATTTATTAGGAGAAGAATTTTCAACATAAATGACTATTTTCAAGGTCGATTCTCACGAAGAATAAGCCAAGACATAATGAAGTAGTTTTGATGTTTTTCTCAATAATTTATTTGACATGTTCATGAGTTTAAATAAGGGTTGTAACAACATACCGATAGAGGGAACTATCAAAAAAGACAACTCACAAATCTACGAGTCTACGAAACCAGCAAATTCAAGAACAAACAAACAAATATAGCAACTATAGCAATGGGCCTGACTTGGTACAATTGATTGATTGATTGATGAAGCACTTGTTAAACATTCATTTGACTATAATCATAGCAAGAACTCGTTTACAAACAATAAATCAAATTGGTAAACGAGATAAACTTGAGAACAGAGAATTTTACCTGCAACTTAAAAAGTATGAAGCACTGAGTAAAAGGGTTGACAAAATAGCAGAGTGTAAAACAAGCCTACTCTTACTCTCGAATGTGGTTTTTAATTGCACTCAGGGAGCACATCTAATTCGGCAGCTATTAACGCGTTGTTTATATATGTGTGTCAAACACTGGGAAATCTCTGAGTCAAGAACAAGACCATGTTCATTGGAAATTTGCCTCTTAAGGTATCCGACCCATAATTGAAATTACCGTTTAATTTTATTTTTCGACCAAGAAATGTGGCTTTATTAAATAAATATATTGCTAATTAATGATGCAAATTATATATATTTTGCTACTTTGAGTCAATGTTAACATTTTTGAGCAAACAATTTAGTTACTCAAATAGTATTTCCGATGTTTGCCGAAGATTACCGAGGTCTGCTCCATTGAAATACAATGGACATCCGGGACACCAAATATGATCACGTGGTCTATTGTGGTCCGGATACCTTAAGTGTTGTCAAATCTAATCGGTCAAAGAACACGTCAAAGTTGTGAATTTGAAAAAAAAAATTGAAGAGCGTGTCCATGGGACACGGATGCCCCCGCTAAAGGAAGTCCCAAACAGGAAGTAGGTGTCCAACAGGTCTGAAAGTCGCTTAGGACGTACAACTTGTGATATTTAACCACCCTGCCAAATTTCAAATTGTTCTAATGTACGGTTTCTGAGTAAAGCTTGACCGAAATTGTCATACTAGTGTTAACACATTTTCAAATCAGCCCAGTCCAAAACAGGAAGTAGTTGTCCGACGTTTGAAAGTCGCTTAGGACGTACAACTTGTGATACTAAACCACCCTGTCAAATTTCAAATTGTTCTTCTGTACGGTGTCTGAGAAAAGGTTGACGGAAATTTTCATACTCATTTTAACACATTTTCATATCGGCCCAGTCGCAAACAGGAAGTAGTTGTCCGACAGGTCTAAAAGTCGCTTAGACGTACAACATGTGATACTGAACCATCCTGCCAAATTTCCAATTGTTCTCATATACGGTTTCTGAGAAAAGCTTGATGGAAATTTTCATATTCATGTTAACACATTTTCATATCGGCCCAGTCGCAAACAGGAAGTAGTTGTCCGACAGGTCTGAAAGTCGCTTAGGACGTACAACATGTGATACTGAACCATCCTGCCAAATTTCAAACTGTTCTCATATACGTTTTCTGAGAAAAGCTTGACGGAAATTTTCATACTCATGTTAACACATTTTCATATCGGCCCAATCCCAAACAGGAAGTAGTTGTCCGACAGGTCTGAAAGTCGCTTAGGACGTACAACTTGTGATACTGAACCACCCTGCCAAATTTCAAATTGTTCTGATGTACGGTTTCTGAGAAAAGCTTGACGGAAATTCGTACGGACGTACAGACGGACGGACGGACATGAGTAAAACTTAATGCCCTCCGACATGTCGTCGCGGGGGCATAATTACTTGGCATTTATCTTCTACGTTGTTTGCATGTTTAGGATGATGACTAGATGAACAAGAATGTTTCTCAAAATGAATTTATGAGAAAACTTTGATTAAGATATATAGCATACTTTTTCTACAAGATCAATTCACAAAGGTGGCAGCAATGAACAATAATCAAGTATAGGTAAACAGCAAATTCTAACTTTGTAAATGAAAAAGACATAACTCTAATATTTTAATTTTGATAAAAGAAATGAAAAAAATATAAGGAATCGACATAAAACGGATGTTTCCATTATTCTAAGTTTCATTCCTTAGTGTGTTTTTGTCAAGTCAATATAATTAATATAATTTATGTATTTATTGTTTGCTTTGCAGATAACTTTTGGTCGAGAAATAAACGACAAGCAAATCCACCAGATATTATAAACACAGGAGTTTCCCTTGGTGCAGGAATTGGTACAGCGATTGGAGGACCTCTTGGATCAGCAATAGGATCTGCAGCTGGTTTTATTGTTGGTGGCATACTTTGTATATTTATTTGCAAACACGAAAGTAAGCTTTCAGCATACCAATTTACAATCTATATGAAAACCATGATAAAATCACTAAAGTTGCAAATTTTAAATAAACTGTAGCCTAAAATCTGGTCTGCATGCGTTTGTATTTACTCTATGTTAGATATTATGCTTAGTTATCTCAAACTTTTGGTTTTCTTAGAAATGAAAAATAAAAAAATTAGTAACATATGTTATAGGCAATTAATGACAATTACATAACAGAAAAATCTAGCAAATATTTCATATTCTACAAAATACTCCAGTTACTCTGTAAACAAATATATTAACATTTTATTCGTTTCACATTTTCATTACTGCAATTTCAGGTCCACCACAAAACAAGCCCCCTGTTATAGATTGCGCTAAAATTGACATTCAAGATCAATATACAGCACCGAATGGAAGCACGACACTTCAAATATCATTTCCAGCTGTTGAAGGTAGTGATCCAGAGGATGTTAAAATTAAGTAAGTTGTAAAAAGTTATAATTGTTTTATTCCTATTATATTATATTGTAATAAATTTTTTAAAAAACTATATTTTGCTGACGACTGACAAGCCCCCTTTTAAATGATTTATTGATCTAACGTCAATAATTACAACAACGATAATAAATAGAGATAATGTAGGTTAGAACAGTGGAGTGAAAAAAAAATAATAATAATAAATTTATGCCATTTTACCATTAATAAATCTTTTTGTCGCTTCTGAATGTGTGGTCGTCGAAACGTAGGAAATATAAAGTCTTCATTTCATAAAATATTACGCTTTTATTATAATAAATCAACACGTCTTGAATATAGTTGAAATAAAGATTGCTGGATGTAAAACAACAACCAATTACTCAATATAATGAATTAGAATTGCTTAACACAAGTCCTATCTTCGTGTTGACTATGTTAAATTTCCACACAACTTATTACTTTTCCTATCACAATAAGAAATTGTGGATTTTTTTTATATTTTGTTTTTGTTTTGTTTTTATCTTGTAAGGATTAGCTTGAATGTTTATGTAAATAAGCTTGCAAGTATTTTTTGCTGTTGTATTATCAATCTATTATCACTTGTAATCTAGTACTTAAACTAGAAACGATAACGTTTTTTGCAAATCTTAGCTTGTATTTTAACATGAAGTAACTATATTCGATTCAGAATTTCTTTGATTTCGTTTAATGTTTACATATTAATATGTAAGATACATCTGTTTCCACATTAATTGAAAAGAATCGATGTTGTTAAGTTAACACATAAACATTTACAGTGCTAATAGTTGATAACAGATTAATTGATAGATTAATTAAATGTGCAGCCAGCAATATTTCAGCTATATTAAAAAAGAAAACAAGTTTACAAACAATATATCTACGGGGAAAAAGGATGGACAAATGGAAAATAACTTTTGAAATTGAAAAAGTAGGGAGCATTATGTAGAGACTACAAATTTAGTCTTTTGTAGCACCGCCAATTTTTTGAAATCTACAAACGGGTCTTTATTGTGCCAGGAGCTTGGGACTTTCAAAACACGTCATTCACTACGATCCTTTGTCAGTCTTTTCGAATTATAACATGACAAATGTCCTCCACAAAGAAGAGGCACATCCCCTATCTAGCACATTTGAACGCGGTGGGCAGCTCTCCAGTCCGCTCACTGGTAACCCTACCAATATCGTCCAAGATTGACAAGGATATTAATATCAATAGTATATTTTGTGAAATTATGATTCTCCCTGAATATAAGTCCGAGTTTGAATAAGATTTTATTGGAATAGAGGTTGCTATGTGCCATCTGGTTTTCTTTGTTAGGAGTGGTTAAAATCAGTGTTGTAGTTGGTGGCATTGGTTCTATCGTTTTATTATTTTTGTTTCCATTTGTCATATACATGTAATATATTTTTTGCATTAATTTCAACGGGATTGTTATAAGTATCAGCAGAGGTCCCAAAATAGACTTGCTATTGTTACTGGTATTAAATATAGGTTGTTTTTTTCGCAATTTTCCGCTTCATTCTGATAAAAATTATTTTAGGGTTCAGGCTTTTCCACCGAGCCCTGTTACACTCGTAAGAGGGCCAAATATTATACAATTCCAAGGCCAGGATAGTCAAGGTTTGACAGCCTCTTGTGCCAAAGTAATAAATTTAAGAGGTAAAATATTCTAAATTACATAAAAAGAAGAAAACTAACAAACGAAAACAAAATACGTACGCATCTCAACTAAAGGGCGAAGTCGAGAGCACATTGCCTTAATTTGAATTTGACCTCACTGCCCTAGTAATCAATTGATCAGCAGATAAATAACTAGAAATGCACATTAGAGTTCAATGCCAATGAAAAAACAATTGTCACTTGCGCACAAATAATTTGATATTTTCGTTGCAAGATGACTTGCATTGTAAGTTGTAAATAAAATGTCCGTCTACATATGCTTAGATATCATTAATGAATTTAAAAACAAATTTTCACACTTTGTCAATATATTTTGATCGCCAGCAACTGTAAACAGCTGACTAGAAAGGTAAAGGGTAAAACATATTCCTTTATACAAAAATATGCAACGAACTTTCATTCATTTTGCCTTACAAAAGTTAATAAGATCATTTGCAGCAGAAAATGGTGTAAATAACGCCAATGACATTTTTGAATTTACTATTAAGCGTTATAAAGTGTTTGTTTTCTTTTAATGTCAGTCATTACCTGCGATCAGCCTCCGTGGCCAGATCATGGATATGTTAGATGCGAACACGGTGAAGTGTTGATGGGGTCTTCATGCAGCGTATCTTGCCAAGACGGACATGAATTGATAGGAAATTCTACTCTGACATGCATCGGAGAAAATGAATTTGACAGCCCTCCGCCAATGTGTTCACGTATGTCGTGTAACAAGGCTTTTAAGTGACAGTGGATATGTAACAACATATAGATTGATTGAAAATTTGATTTTCACAGTGAATTTATAATACGTTTTTTTATTTCAGTACATTCTAAATGTAGTCTTAATTTAATGCCATTCTGATATAGCTGCAATCATTATTGGTAATATTAAATGAAAGTTTTAAACGCTTATTAATTATAATAATAGTATTCTTGCTATAAAGTTTAGCACGTCAGAAGGTTTGAAACTGTCTAGTGCTTTAGAGGTTAAAAGCATTTGTAAATTCATTTATTGATTTTTTTAATCGTGTTTGCTAAAAAAAGTCAGCTATAATTAGGCGCCAAAGTTTTATTTAAAGGGGAATCCGGAGTATCCGGTGGAAATCCGCGACCTGTGGCAGGCAATATTTGCTAATACAAGTTATAGGTACACTCATGCATCCTCAGTGTTTACACACAGGTGATCAACAGGTGACCAATTGTCTTATCCACTTTACCATCAAGGCCAAAATATATTCATGTTAGCGGCGTAAACAATTATGTTTAGTATAAGGAAGCTTGTATTCGTTTTAGCCTTTTCAAAGACAATGATCCGGTTTGTTGTGATTTAGATTTATCTAGTCCATTTATAATTATTAAATATTCTAAGTTTTCTTTTTTAATTTGTGGCTTGTTGTTTTTTTTCTGTTATTTAATTTATTTTGTTTTGTGTTTTAATTTTTATATTTTTGATGTTGCAGTAATTCATTGTTCGAATACAACTAAAATTCAACCGCAACACGGACAAGCGTATTGTGATGATTCAGATTTTCCATATGGAACGGTTTGTTTGCCTAACTGTAACAAGGGATTTGGCACAAACTCCGTGATATTCAGCAAATGCAAACAAGACAAAAAGTGGTCAAATGAACTGCCACCCTGTGAAGGTTAATAAATCGCAAATGTGTTATATTATGTTTATTTCAGAACGTTGTACCAAAATAAAATCTGAGTTATAGTATTTATTTGTACACAGTTATGCGGTTTTTAGAATACTTATATTTATACATTACCACATTTTAACTTATATGTTTATCAGTGAATCTTTTATACAAAGACGACTGCTTTAAAAAAAAAATGCTTCATTTTTTAAATTTATTGTTAACAGGTTCTCCTTAATATTGTTTTTTGTTATTGAATTTACGACATTGTTACTAATTATGTTTTCTTCCGTAAAAAGCGGGATACACATGTTGTGGCATCTATTCAAAACGCCGAAAACGGGAGCGTAGTGTCTAAGATAAAGTTTTAACATGAAAGTTGTTGGTTTACGGAAAATAGACCTTTTTCGCTTTTGGGAATACGCGCGAGATCTTCTAATCTTGCGCCCTACTCTTGAAAAGACATAAATATCTATCTGGCTTTCCCCCAAAACGCATGCAAAAATCTTTTGAACTTAGCATATTAAGAGCTACACATACGGTTGAACAAAACTTATGCTTTTCAGACAAAGAACCACCATATTTTACATTTTGTCCGACAACAATACATGCGTATGCAGATAAAGGAACAGATTTGGCAACAGCATCTTGGAGAAATCCGGAAGCAAAAGACAACTCAGGACAAGAACCTAGAATTACTCTGAAAAAAGGTCATGCTTCTGGATCATTATTCCAGGCTTTTTCAGAAGTAACATATACTGCAACAGATGACCAAGGAAATGAATCACCACCATGCACTTTTTTCATTCTTGTTGAAAGTATATTCCTTAATTACATTGTGTTAAATATTTTACCCACGCTCTATCATAATTATATAGAATCTTACATTGTTACGAGTGGAATATCAGATTTCTACAATCGAGATAGTTAAATTACGGTATTTTAAAACTTTGTGAGGAATTTAATTGAACTATTGGGATTGGAGAAATCCGACAACCCAAGAATACTAATGTAGCATTCTGTTTTTTCTAATTTAAAAACTGCAGTAAATTTGCTAAATAAAATACAACCATAATTTTATTGCCATTTTTTTCAAATAGTAACAATCAACAATGTGTACACAGTTTGCGATTCGTATTCCGGGTGTTGATCCATGAACAAGCTTGGCCGCTTTTGTTAACAAAAGATCATAAGGATCAACCCATTTTTTGGCCAATACCTTAAAATGTATAATTGCTATAGAAAAAATATGCTACCTTATATTAATCAGCATATCAAGCTCTTCACATTTTTTACTTTGTTCAAAGTTGTATACTGACTTCTGTAGGAGTTATTGCATTTAATATTTGACAAACGTTTTAGTTTTTAGAGTATAACTTGAAAACTATAATAATATTGATGTAAATTAAAAAAAAATCTTCGAGACAATCACTTATTTTGCCACAAATTGCAACAACTCCTTATTGATATTGCCCTTTAACAACAATTTGTGATAAAATTTTGAGTTTACGCTGTAGTTAGGATCTAGATTAAAAATGTAAATTGCAAATATCATCAGCAATACAAATCCTACAAATAAGGTTATTGTCAAATTTTCAATTTGTGCCATAGAAATTAAAAACTATTATAACTAGTGTAAAACAGTAAACAGCATAAATAAGCAGAAAGACACACGTTCAATTTATTTAAAATGTTCCAATGGCTCCTTTAGGAGTTGTTGCCCTTAAACAATACTTTGTAACTTCTGTTTTTGACGTTTCACCTTGTAACGTAAATGTAACAGCTACAGTTGAACTGTCAATTGCTATATGATCAACAGGCTAGACCTACACATTTCATTGATGTAAAATTTTCAGATGTAATTATACTTGAACGACAATTTTTAAATGAAATTTAAATTATAATTTTTTTCCTTTAACACTCTACAACTAGCATAAACTGTAAATAGCAAAAATAATAAGAACAACAAGACCTACATAACATTTAAATGTAAAAAATTTATCCAGTGGCTTCTTAATTATATACAGGAGTTGAATTCAGTATTGACGTTGGTATTAATTTCCGAAAACTGCGTTTTCCGACTTGTATTCTTTATTTTGTGAATCTGCCTCGTGTGCTTATTTGGTAGGAAAATAAAAGTAGTCAAGAATTTTTTTAACCAAAATCTACATCTCGCTAAATTATAATAAATGGTTAAAATTTTATCAGTTTTTTCATTACTTATAATTTTTTATGAAATTTTATGGTTGTAATTAAAGTACTATGGAAGCTTCAGTGGTTTTGTGTTTAAAAAAAATCCTGAAGTAAAACAGAATTTTACTTCAACTTTCACTGATGACTTTTTTTCATATTTTTGTTGTTAATGTTTTTTTTACTGATAGATGGAGAAAAAAAAAGAAACGGAAAAATGCTTTAATAAAGCTTTTATATTTGTGTTCTTGATATTTTTGGCTATTGGCTTGGTGTAGATGAGAGAAACTGCTTTGCATATTAGTCGAAAAATGTTTTATTTACATCCTCTTTTGTGAAGACTGCTCGAAGTTAGTTGTGTTCCTGGAGGGCTATTTCATGCTTATGTGAGCGTCTGGTTTATTTTGTTTAGTTATTTGTAATAATTCTTAGACGATTAGAATAATCTTTACATCCATTAAACAATCATTTGTAAATTACACGATAAAATCAATCAAATTTTAACACCAGTAGTCAAAATGTAATGTTGTAAACATTAGCGTTTAACTATGTAAGAGGCAATTGTTGCATCATTACAGAATCTACGGTAACTATCGTGTTCTTTAATCACTGTTAGCATAGTACTAACACGTAGCATATGCCACTGACAAATTGAATCATAAACTTTAAAACATTTTTCATCATTTTCATTTTTAACAGAGCAGTTTTGCAATCCGCCTGTCTTCAGTGATGCCTACCTGAAATACACATGTGGAAAAGATGGATATCAATATGGTTCAGAATGTGAAGTTTCCTGTCGTGGAAGTTACCCCTTGGTCGGTAACAATAAAATAATTTGTGAAAAAAATAATACTTTAAACGAACTTTACTGGGACTGGGGAGACCAAGGAAAACCATATTGCAAACGTATGTTGTTTTGTTTATTTATCTTATTTATCGTGTATGTATCTTTGATATATGTGATTTGTTTCTTGATCTAATGTTTTATTCATTAGTTTCCTAAAAGTAAACAACAGCGTGAAATTATAGCAATTACTACAGTACAGTGAGTATTGAAATATATTAGTGATACAATTATATTTTTGTGACAGCTTGCTTAAAAAAGATTGTATGCCCATTTACGTTAGGTGCATAAGATCACTAATTATTTGGTATTATTGTTAGAAAATAAATGTCCAGCTCTGATACCCCCGACAAATGGAGCTTTGTCATGTGACAAATGGATGTATGGTACACAGTGTGCAATGCAGTGTAATGACAAATACGATATTCCACTTGGAGTTGGAGGAACTGGGGCATTTACTGGTTTGTTTACCTGTTCAACGGTAGTTGGAAAGTGGAGTCCAGATTTAAATGAAGTTCCAGGATGCACTGGTAAATTCGTGTGGTTTTTGATTAGAACATTAAAACATAAATTGATAATACTTAAATACATGAAAAAACTTTTAAAATAACATACGATAATTTCAGTTATTGGTCTTCTTTAAACGTGTGAAGTAAAATAATATCATATAAAAACTCCAGACAACAACACCACCACTACAAATACATCGCTATATAACTCAACACAAAGGATGACCTTTTTAAAGTTCAAATTTAAAGCAAAATAAAAGATTTAAAAACACCTTCGCCATTTTAAACGATTTAAAAACAATTTGCAGCACGAAGGGTCGGTAATAATCACCGATTGCCAGGAGAACTGGTTTACTCTGGTAATTGCAGTGACGAGGCAACAAAAATGCAAATAAAACACAATTTTGTTTCGATGATGGAAAAGATGGAATTGGATCCTGGATTCAAAGGAGTTTGTCCCAATAAAAATGATTGTAACGTGGAAAGTGTGGAGGTACTTTGTGGCTCCACGCGCCGACGACGTCGATATGTAAGAAATGCCATTGGTGTTATAACATTAACTTTCGAATTCGTGAAAAAGTATGAACCATATGGAAATGGTACCGCTAGTGCAATGGATCACGCAAAAAAGCAGTTTGGGGTCATTCAGAATATAACAGCAAAGCTGATCAATCAAGGTCTGTTTGATGTTCCGAATTTTCAAATCGACAAATCATCACTTCAATTTGGAGAAGTTGAATTTGACTGTGGTCCTGGACGGTTTCCCAAATCTTCTACTTTGACATGTGGTAATTTACATGTAATTGGTATTTTCATATCTTATCAATGTGTAGTGGTCATTTGTTTACATCTTGCATGCTAATTTGACTTTATACTATTAAGACATTATTCAGATCGTAATTAACTTTAAATCTTTAACTTTCGCATAAAAAGTCAAATTCGTTTCGATTATTGTTGATAAAATAATTCATAGAATTTGAATTGCATTGAAAAGACAAAACATTATAACATACAATCGCAAAAACTTTATTTTCGTCATTTAAAATTTTAAAAACATGAATTAAATCTGGTAAAAAGGAGGAATAATTGGAAAAAGCCTCTTAGTAACATGTACATACTCGAATTCTGTACGTAACTGATTATTTCAGTTTTAAAATGTCCCTTTACAATTCGTGAATGTGGCTAAATAGTACCATTTTAAATGATTCAACTAGGCAAAACGTCAAATTATTTTTTATTATATATTTTACTTATTTATTTACTTTTATGTTTATGTTATTTAATGAAGCTGCATGTGCATTGGGTACGTACCTTGATGACAGCACAAAGACATGTCAAAAATGCCAAATTGGATTTTATAAGGAGGATGAAGACGCTTTGAATTGCACAATGTGCCCGAATGGTACTTCAACAACAGATGCCGGTGCAATATATGCCACAGAATGCAAAGGTAGGGTATAGTTCAGTCACTTTCTAGTAGTAAGAACATTTTAAAAGGAATACATTTAATACGATTGTATCTACCAACGCGAAAGCGATCGAATAAAATCATGTGTTTGATATAGAACGGTCAGCTGTGGGAATCTTCCTACAACATCTTCCTAGATTTGGGAATGATTATACCTCAATAATGTTTATTGAAAATCATCCAGCATTAACTATTCTTCTAATCTTTCCGGGTCTATATTTTCGCGTGTACATCTACTTCTATTATGACGATCTATAAAACGTACTAGATTCAAAAGTTATATGTTGTCATGCACGATTTATCATTTCAGCAACGTGCAAACCTGGATATATATCATTGACTGGACTAGTGCCTTGTTTACCCTGTCCTATAGGCACTTATGTCTCATCAGAGCACGCATTGCAATGCATCAACTGCGAAGAAAATAAATCTACAAAGCAATCTGGAAGTTCAAATATAAACGATTGTATAAGTACGTTTTTTTTAAAATTTTATTCACCTTCCTTTTTAGTGCTTCCTTTCATAAAAATCGTCTGTGATAAAACGACAGATCTAACAACGTATAAAATAAATCACTTAAGTCTAGTATAAGGTTCCATGTATTTAACCCTTTATATAATGTATTTCTTATTTCACTTAATTTAAAACTGATTTTAAATTTTGGATAGTTTTCAAAGTGTAAATAAATTTGTATTAAATGGCTATGTTTAGATTTTGATGTACACCTAGAGAACGCTGACGAATCATTGGATTTGAGACCAAGTGCAGTGTCACTTCAGACAATGTCTATGTCGTTTTGGGCCAGAAGAACTAGCGACATGAGCACATTAGAAATCACTATAAGTGAAACTAATGGATTGAGATTGTTATTAAACTCTAAAATGGAATTATTTTATGCAAGGTAAATTCCGCAAACCTTTAATATTGCAGTAGTTATAAAATATTTCAAAACATGTTTGCATAGAACATTGCTTAAAACAAATAATTGCGCAAATATAATTACAGATTGCATCTAAATTATTAAATTAAAAAGGTATTTGCATTTCCTCTTTAACTATAAGGCGACATAAAAGAATGATTTAATCCCAATTCTTTTGTTTGATTGTAGAATTATCACGTATAAAGGGTTGACGGCTCATTTTCGCATCTCTTCTTAACTTTGATTCTGAAATGAAGCGTTAAAGTTTGCATGCAATTTAAAAAACGCTTAAATTGAGCTGCAAGGCATGTTAAAAGGATTACACTAAATTTGCTTTCATTTGATTATATTTATGTCTGCTGAACTTTATGTCTTACAGGCAACAATATTCTAGTGGTATTAATGTTGAAAAGGACACCTGGATACATGTTGGAGTAGTACTAGATGCATCATCAAAACTTCATTTATATAAAGGGGGAAATGACATTTTCAGTACACAAGTCGTAGTAAACACAATTTCGTCGCACAGGGCTCATTTCAACAGTCGCCAAGGTAAATAAAAAAACATTTGTTATATAGGTTTTCCATCAGTCGCTGCATGGCATCTCATTCTTAATAATCGATAAATTGCAACGAATATCACAAAAACTTCTTTATTTAGTCACAAATTGTTGTACAGAGGTTACACTTGTTTAATTAAACATATACAGCGATAATTTACAATATTTGGTGACTTTCAAACGGAATAGTAAATTAAACTATCGAGAATTTTTACTGGTATCTATCTTTTCTTTTTACGCGTTCATTCTGGATCCGCGAAATCGATTGATAGCTATACAAGAATTACCTATTCTCTTGAATTGAATACCTCTAAAAAAGACTTTCCAATATGTAGGAAATTTGAGAAATTTAGATGCCACGACAAAAACGTTTAATGTTTAACATAATAAAAAAGTGGTAGAATCTGTTTCGCAAAATCAGTTATCTGACATAAAGGAATACATAAAAATATAACATACAAATAAAGAGGAATTTATAAATATTTATGTAAACTTTTTTGCAACGCAACACGGCTCATTACCGATAGTTGGTAAATATAATTGAATTTGAAATCTTTTGTATTTTGTAGGGATAGACATATCTGGGTTTATCATCACTGAAAAACCCTTGACAGGAACAGAGCTGCATCAAATGTCACGAGAATGCAATATAAACCTACCTAATCCACTTTTAACAACAAATGACATGATAAAGGGAAATTCAACTACATTTCAAATTATCATCCCAAGCGTTTGTGACGGTATTTATGGCTTAATATCTAGCATTCTTTGTGTTATATTTCATAATTAGCGTACGTCAAAGCATCCAAAAGCGATCATAACGCAAAGAAAGTTACCTGAACGACGATATGATAAAAAAGTAACACAATGTGACACTATGCCACAAACTGAGTGTTCCAATAATAAGGTTTAGTCGGTTTATGTAACTGATGTATCAGCTTAAGTTTTGAAATGCTTTTACGTCAATTTACAAGTTGATCGCTGCTAATATGCATATTACTGAACTATTTAACTTTTAACGACTTGTCTTGTCTTTTTTGTGCAATTCTGAATGCATTTGCTAGACAAACTGGTATTTCCTAACCATTTAAACTTGTTGACGGTACATTATGTACAAATGTGTCAAAATATGTTTAAATTTAAACAGTATGAAATCATTCAAATACGTAACGTACTGCCCTGGCATGGCATTTCAATTACGCCTGTTTGTTTTAGGCCAATACATGAAGCGCTTTTATTTATTTCTGTCTATTATGTATTATGTTTTTTCGGAAAATTACAGCGGTTGATGAATGTTTAGCAAACCCTTGCAATGATCATATTTGTCTAAATGGGCTGTCTGGATACCAATGCATATGTTCCGATGGATATACCGGACAATCTTGCGAAATTCCTCCAGACTTCTGTATAGATAACGAATGTGAGAATGGGGCCACTTGTCAAAATGGTAATCAGAATTACTCATGTAGCTGTCCTATGCGCTTCAAGGGAACGTTCTGTGAGATAGCTCCAGGTATGACTTGCTAGAAATATTTCAAAGACTAACTATGTAAAGACCGTAACTTAATATTATTACATTCTATACCTAAGCACGAAAATAAAATTAATCAAATTCTTGGGTTATTTAATTGTTTAATGATAGCCTTAAGAAGCTATACACTATTTTCGACTTTTTCTGACAATGTTACGCATCTGGTGATCATTGTCCTGTCATATAAAAAAATCGAACTTGCAACATCATGTCTAGACAAGGCAAATATAAAAAGATGAGCCGAGTAGTTACGAACATAAAAAGGAGAAATATGACACTACTAGATTGGGAAGTTGTATATAACTCCTATGAGCCACTAATTGTTTTTATTGGGTCCGTATTACTCATTTTCTGTTTTGCGTTTTGGGGTTTATTTTTGTTGTAGGTTATTATGGTATGCAAAAAAAAAAAAAAAAAAAAAAACTAAGTTTGAGTTTCTCTTTTTTTGCCTTTTAATATTTCATATAACTCCGAATTATTATAAAAATACAACTCATATCTTAAAGATTACACATTGCAGAAAGAAATTAATTGTCTTTCAGTCGATGGAGGTTGGACATCATGGGGTGATTGGTGGACCTGTTCTGTATCGTGCGGAGGTGGAACAAAAAACAGATATAGAAACTGCACCAACCCAGCGCCTGGTCCTGAAGGGATTACTTGTTTTGGCAATAACGTAGAAACTATAGTGTGCAACACTTTTGACTGTCCATGTATGAAAATATATTATTGATAATATATATATCAAATGGCTAATGCAACACCTGTTTCGATTGTTGGACATTTGTGGTGAACAAAATACTAAGTTTATTTAGCTAGGCTCGTTCTACATTCGCAAATAATATTTCCAACACAATTGTTATTATATGTATATACATGTACAATTTGAGAAATAGTAAAAAACTAAACTCAGTTGTCAAAATGAAAAAAATTCAGTAACAATTAGAAACACATCGTCAAATTAATTAAGTATGTACATTTGCTTTGGTTTTATCCTTACATACAAATCTACGAATAATTACACTAGTTATATGATTATATTGTGTTCAGTATAAATTTAGGAATTTAGAAAAACTGTGCAATTTATTTTAGCTTGTCCTCGCACTCCATCGTCGTATGGTGTTCGCATGCTCTGTAATACGTCTGGAGATACAACCGTGTGCAAAGCCGTTTGCAGAGAAGGCCTTGCTTTTGCACCCGGCCATAAAACACTTGATGAATATATTTGTGGACGTTCAACAAACTACATATGGAACGGATATCCTCCTTCTTGTTCAAGTAAGTTTATTCCTGCTAATATTTCGGAATGTTGTCATACCTTTATACAAATGTTGGAAGCAGGATTTTACTTAAATACGCACATATCAAGTTGTCACAGGGTTTTGATAAATGAGAATAGTTATCCTTTGTACAAATAACAATAAATTCTGGAAATATTCAATAATTGGCCATAAACTTGCGTATATTTATATCAATATTGAGATATTATTATATCATCACACAACTGACGTTGCGGTTTAAGTCCCTTTGCGGAAATGGTGTACTCGACTCCTATCCTAGTTGACAAGGATTGCCAGTTTTCTCTATGTTCTCCGGCTTCCTGCAAAACAAAATGAGACGCCATGATATAGCTTAAGTTTTGCCTAAAGAGTCGTTAAAAACCATTAAAAAAATTAAACATTACCTAATTTAATTTAGGGCAAAAAAATAGCGTATCTGAGCAAAATAAGATATACATGAACAAATTGTATGTTGAATTGTATGCAATGTTATAGAGTTGACAAAAATATCTGTAATAAATTTTTTGTCTATCTTTTATTAAATTATTTTTATAACATTGTGTTGTTTTAGAAATTAGTAGCCCCAGTACTATAACAGTTGACTCTGCTATTCAGTATCCAGATTTCCCATGCAGTAAGGTTGATGATGCTAAGAGGGAAATATACAATAATGCCAAAAATGATCTGCAGTGCGGCAAAAATGGCACTTGTGAAGTTCATGTAGATATAAAAGGTAATTTCACGATGCTGATATATCTGACAAATTCAACCTTAAAATGTATGTTTAAAAAGTTTGTTTCTGTACTAAATGTAAAGGTTGGCACAAGTGTTGTTTGTTGGACGGCAGACAACACTTAATAAATATAAAAAGGGTCGAACAATGAAAATACGTATATGTAATGTGTAGATGGCCTAAGTTAGATTTGGCATGATTGTGTTTTAAACCTTGGTAATAAAGCTCCTTCAGATCCTAATTATTTGGCTTTTCAATATTTTTGGTTTCAGCGTTACTTATGGGTATTGATTAGACAACACAGAAAACCACATTTTCACATAAAGGATATCAAGTTATTATCAAACGTTGACCTACGCAAAGTCATAATATTACTAGATGTATGTTTTCGTTACGAGATTATTAATGTATTTATATTGTAACATGTTATTGATATATTTTCCTAGGTTGTGAAACGAGGAAAAAACGAAGTACATCGGTCGAAGCAATAATTTCCCTGACAATACCATTTAATACTGGCAACAACTTAGATCTTGACAAATACATGTCCAACAAAACAAGTATGCCTTTATCCTTCCACCTTTAATGTTATTAAAGCATAAAACAGTATAAAACTTGAATACAAATCATAAATTATTTTGAAAGGATAAGCACTTGGTACAAATAAAAAAAAACAACACCCAAACAACAATCAATGTGAACAAATACAGAAAAACTAAATTTGACACGTGCCATCTATAAACGGGTTCAAGTCAGGCGCTATAGAAGCGTAATTAATTCTCTTTATTTACCCGTTACACAAGCTGTGTTTTGCTACTAGAGGTAATATTCAGTTATAATCGTAAAAAGAAAGATTCAGAGTCATCCTTGAACATACACAGTGAACAATCATACGCGACTTGATGGCGACTTAAAAAATCCGGAGTAAAGACTTATGACTCTTAATAAACCCTGTTTCTAAATGAGCAGGTATTTCGTATAACAAAATCTAGATAGAAGGCAAATGCAGCACTTGAATACCTTATATATTTATATATAATGCCGTATATATTACATATGGAACGATATCAGATTACGAAATCTACGTAACATGGTATTGTTCAGAAATTGGATGCAACGTACGTAGCGAAAGCTAAATGACAGCTATATTTTTCTAATTTTCATATAGTGACACCTATGTGAAGCATACACTACAACAGTATATTGAAACGCGGGCTTTCTGTGCACACATTACATTAAATTTATTGAATTTTAGACAACGTCTATCTAGCAGTATTTCAGATATATTCAAGACAGAAACACATATAAATCAATAAATTATTTTGGAAAATGAGATGGACTTAACAAAGAAAGGTTACAACGAGCCTTTTGTAGTCTTTAGCGTTTATGGATCGTAAAACTCTCGACTACAGTCCACAGCCCAATAATGAGAGTGCATCCTTTATCCGCCACACGTGGACGGTATGGGTAGCTCCGAGGCACACTCACTGTACACCTTCACAGTGATCCTAGGGATTCAACAGAAGAATTAGTAGCATAATTTTCTCTTTTTAATGTTTTGCATGGATAGCTTATGTTTTAATGAAATTATGTATTGTTATATCAAATTTATTTCTTACCATTTGTTTTTACAATAAAGAAATAAAAAGAAAACAAATCTATATTTGTATTTATATGCAAAGTTATACAACTTTTAAAGTAATCTGAACATCAACTCGTACAGATTCAACAGATTGTTTGTGCTCGCATTTCAGTTAGTCCTGCGTTTGTTAATTTGCTGAAAGCTGTGGCAGACCTAGAAAGTTCAGCACAAGCTATCAATAAAACTGGTCAAGTCTTTCAAATTTCTGGTGTGAAAATAGATCTGCAAGATATAAAAATCCAAACGTCAAGCGAAGTAAAATGTGCACCGGGAAAAATAAGACTAGAAGTGTTTTGTGGTATATAACTAAATATTATGATATTAAGTAAAAAGTACAAAGACCTAAAATAAAATAAGACATTTAGCATTTTGTTTGCATTGTTTTGTAAAATATGCATTTTTGAGTGTTTCGTATAGACAAACTAAGGCTTTGTCTGTGGGTGATGAATTTGTTAAATTTAAACCGAGTGTTTTTATTATGGATCTCTAATTTTGACGTCAAGTAAACAAAATTTAAAATAATGTTGTTAAGTATCAAAACTAATCATATTTTTGATAAAGACTACACAAATATGGGACTTTGTAATACAAATCAAATACAATGGACATATTTGAAAAACGTTATTACCTTTTTTATTAAAATAAAATTGATCATTTATTCATCGTTATACATACCAAATAGTCCGCATTTGGATGTTGTTTTAATATATGTGCTCGTTATGCCTATACCAGTGCTACAAACGTTTTCCTGTGTAACTAAAATTTTATTATATCTCATTACTTAAAATAACCTTGTAAAACTGTGTGACGTAACCTACCGTTATTGGGAAGTAAATTAATGTTTGGAAAAAAAATTATTATCGAAGTATAATTTTGTTTAAATTTGCATAAAATGTTTTATAGATTTGAAGAGATTGTATATATGAATATGTTTTCCTAAACAGCTAGACTATTCCTGTTTGTAAATATGATTGAAATTATAAAAGATATGTGCTGTCCGGTTAAATACACAACAAATAATTGTAGTTGATTGCCCAACTGGAACTTACTCGAATTCTAAAGGAACATGTGTTTCCTGTAAATTTGGGACCTTCCAAGATCAGCCAGGACAAACGATGTGTAAACCTTGCCCTGATGGATATTCCACTACTATTGTTGGTTCACAAAGCATTGATTTGTGTACAGGTAAAATAGAAAATATTTATCCTCATATGTAAAAACATTCTTCCGTAATATAGGGGAAACAGTACATCCTTTCGCAAACTACCAAACGGCATTTAAAACGTTTGCTTTCGACTTTATTAAGTCGCTCAAAACTAAGCTTTGGGAGACGTATTGTTTTTAACCGTTGCTTCTTCTTCTTTTATAGGCTTCCCCAATTTTAAACAGTATAGGTATGTTATAAAGGTAAACATTAAGTTTTAAACTGACTTATTACGCTTAATCGTATTTTCATATGCTTTTGGATTTAAAGTCTATATAATTATATGTATAATAATGTTTTTGTTAGGTTAATATAATATGTTATTTGAATTTTGGATACATTGTTATATCGTGATTTATAGTTTTACTTAATAAAGGGTTTTGAAAATTCTTTTTGGAATTTGCGTTCGACTTCCTGTTTCAAAATGGCGGTCATTTTACTACACTTGCCCACCATGAAAAAGTCATTGTTGTCCGATTTCAGAAAATTTGATATCTAGGCATATTTTCATGTACTGATTTGAATGAAATACTGTACATGGGGACTTTGGTCGACTTGTGTGTTGGCATCCCAACACAAATATCTTGTATTATTATTATTCTTATTTTTATTGATCACTAATTTGTCAGGAATTTTTCACAAACAAAGGTTGGTATGAGCATTGTGATACTTGTCATAGTGCATATTTGGGATTCCTAGTTTTTGCTAATAGTTTTTTTTAATTTTCAAAATGCCCGCCTTCCACACGCGACTCCCTAAAAACGCAAAATTAAACGTCATCTGATTTCGATGAAATGTAATATACATGTTGATATGGGTTCCCTGAGCGTGCCACTTCTTTCTACTTTTTGAATTTGTGTTTGACTTCTGGTGTCAAAATGACGGCCATTTTACTACACTCGCCCACCATGAAAAAGTCACTGTTGTCCGATTTCAAAGAAATTTTATTTCTAGGCATATTTTTATGTACTGATGTTAATGAAATACTATCACACCTAGTCACAAACGACACGCGGATAAAGATACAGCATTTGTATTAATTCGATAAAATCAGTAATGTTGTATTTATTTTAAATTTGTTGGTTATATTTTTTCAGGATATAATCATAATCCCCCCCTGTTTAACTTGTTGTTTTTGTAATACAATTTCGTGTTCCCTATGACAGGTACATGTATATTATTATTTTGTCTCATGGTAGGACTCGATCAGTAAGAAAAGTAAACAAACACATATATTTTAATTACAACTTCAGTGTTTTTGTATTTTACAGTGCTAAAGACCACTGACAGTTTAGGTGATTCTGGAGGTATGAAATGCTATTTATACATAAATAACGATAAATAATTAATTTGTTACACACTATTACACATGCATTATGTCTATTTCTATATGAAGGGAACTAATTTGAATCCCATTTAGGGTAAGCAAATTATTACAACCTACTGTGAAGTTTGATTTAATGCATGCATAAACTAACTGCGTTTCATTCTGCAGCAACCAGAAAATCCAGTATTGAAATATAGTGACAAATAAAATTAGCTACTGTAGCAGCCATTTAAACTATATGTTTAGTATTGTAAAGTGATAAAAGTGATTAGATACATATACCTTATTTGTTAGCAGTTGTCTAACGGGTTAAATACTATTTTCGAAGAAAGCATATAATGAGAAAGTAGTGTTATCTGATCAAGGCAACTCGGAGCTCTTCCGTGCAAATTCGTTGAGCTTTGCAAAATTCTTTTTCTTCTATATCTAGTTTTCAATATTTTTTTAGATTCCAGTCCGTCCTTTGTCGTCACAACAGTATCAGTAGTCGTTTCCATTGTTGTTGTAGTTGGCATTGTAGTGGCTGTCATCGTTCGAAAACAGATGAGGTAAGCAAATGTGTTTGTTCTCTATTTCTTTTGATACAAATACTTCAAAAATATATAGACCGTCGAATTTTTCTAGTACATGTACACATAAATTATATATTGCTTGACAACATACAATATTGTTTTTATCCTCAATACATTTTACATCAAGCATTTACAACTGACAAGATGCAAACATCCCCCTTAATCTAGTGATAACATAACGTGACAACCAAAAATCATAATTTACCATACGTCAATACTTAATATTTTTAAAAGTGAAGACATAGGCATTAGGAGACCTTATTCGTTCAATGACAAAATAATTACAATTGATTGCAGGATATGTGGTTGTATTTATATCAGAACCTTTTATTTAAGCTCCAGTTAAAGGAAAAAACCCAGTTCTGTACATTTTATATCTTTTAAGATTTTAATAGACAGTCAAGCCACTGAATGATGTAATATGATTATATATTGTTTCATGTTATTTGTAAGGATCTGAACATTGTCAAAAGATGTTATTTTAGATTTGGAGTAAATTATGTTTGAAGAAAAATCATGAAGCAATTTGTACGCTTCTGATTAGAAACACGACGTTCACATGTTTATTCAGATATAAATCAGTGTATTGTTGTAGAAAAAGTAGCGATAAAGTCATACTATGATTAAGATATTGAATATTTCAGAATCAAGTATAGAAAGGAGAATATGGGAAGTAACATTAGTTTTAACATGGTCAAACCGACTGAGGACGCACGAAAGCCTGCATTATTCTTCCATAAAGCCTAATATTAGTGTGATAAAATTCAAAAACGAAACTACAGACTTCAATAACAATTAACGTCCTGAATATAGCTGAAATGTTGCTTGCTTGACGTTAAGCAACAAAAAATCAATCAATCAATCAAAAACAATTATTAATGTTTATCGTTTTGTTGTGATACGCTTTTAATGGCATCTTGGATGTCCTTAAAATAGTTTTTAAGTGATATTGACTTTTGATATTGAATTTCTTTCAATATATATATATATATATATATATACATATATTTTTATTATATTGTTTTAATCGTATGTTTTAGCGCTAGGTTTACCTTTTGCGGCTATTACATTATTGTTTTTGCCTTTTGCCTGAAGACCCCAATATTTATAATTTTTCATTATTTATTAAGTACAATTAATAAATCCTAGATGAGTAAACAGTCCATGCTTGCAAAGATCAATTGTGTTATAAATCTTGCACCAATCGAATATGTTTAAGTTGAAACATGATTGTTTGTTATTTAGTTGGTCTTGTTGATATACCGATTAAAACATTGAAACCTTGTTTAATCCTATAATAAATAACTACGTAGAAAAAGGCCCTAATTGTAGTTGTCTGCTGTATTGTTACACATTTAGCGATATTATGTAATTTTTCCATACGGATTGCAATGAGTTAGAATAAAATCAAAGGTAAATTAAAATTAAAACAAAAATTTGGTCCTGATGTTGTTTTTGTCTGTCCATTTATGAAGATTGCAAATATATAAGGCCATTAGTTAACGTATAAAACAACTGTACATAGAAGTCGATCTAAATACATAAGCAGCTTAATACAGAAAAATTTAACCGCATCAAACAGAGGCTACATAGCATTCGCCAAACAAATAGGAAAATGTTTGATCATACCGTGTAAAGCATCACTATGAACTAAAATAAGGACTGACATTACCCTACACAGTTCAAATTTGACTGATAGAAACTGATACTGTAAATTTACTGTTCACGATCTGTAAATCACTGTATATAATTCATACAGTTCACGTCAGTGATTTACAATTTTTATCTTTTACTGATTGCTTCTGTCCTGAACTGAAACAGTTCATGACAGTAAAGTACAATACTTTTGTAGCCTTGAAAAGAACTTTTAGACACTGCATCAGATCGTGACAGTGATTATCAATATTTACCTGTATTTAGAATGACTGATAATCACTGTAGCAGTCCTTGTCAGTTATTCGCAGTTCTTACCTTGATTTAGTACGACTGATGTTCATTGTAGCAGTCATTGACCGATATCATACTTTCTCGTCTATACCATTCTATATATAGTCATTTGTAAACAAATACCAACAGTGAAGACTTGATTAAATTAGAGTTTAATGGATAAAAAATAGGAAATGTGTCAATTAACTCCACAAGTCCATTTTTGTCAAGGTGCCAAAAATATTTTCGTTTAATATGATTGTTCTTCCTAATATTAACTCTTCTTTCTTCTCATTTCACATACATTGTACATTTAAATTTACATACTGCGACAAAAATTTATTGAACATGCTTTGATCAATGGTTGTAACAAACAGGATGCGATAAATTACCGGAATAAGCAGCTACATAACATTACACCTGTACATATTTCTAATAAATTTCACAGAGCTGCCGAGCGCATCCACGCGGTGGACAAGGGACGCCTTCTCGCTAGGGGTGGTCAGGTTATAATACCGAAACCCTGATCAAGGACCACAGTGAGTAACATGTTTGGAGAGTGCCAAGATCCTTGTATGATCTAGACTTTTTTGTAGATGTCAGAAAGAGTAGGCTCGTTGTCGCCGCTACAAAAGGTTAAATATTCCGCCCGCCCTACATAAACCCCATACTTTGCCAGTGGCATTCAAAAATATTTGTTCTTTTTGGTCCATCTTTCCGGAATAGTTTATTAACATGTTCTCGTCCTGAATAAAGCTGAAATTATACTCGCTGGATGTTAAGCAAATATTCAATCAATCAATCAAGTATCATATCCTCTGGATCAACTTTATTGTTTGACATGCGCCTTTTGGATACCGGAAGATATTTATTCCACAATACTTTATAAATTTCCTAGATTTGTATAAGACTTTTGTTTTAAAATAAAGGAGGTTTTAGCTAGGAATTGTGTCTTTAAATAATTACATAAGTTATAATTTCTGGAAGCATATTTTGTATACTACTAATTTACAAATACCTTTTAAGACAAACTAAACAAATGTC
Source organism: Limnoperna fortunei (assembly GCA_944474755.1). Lineage (NCBI taxonomy): Eukaryota > Metazoa > Mollusca > Bivalvia > Mytilida > Modiolidae > Limnoperna > Limnoperna fortunei. The sequence continues at coordinate 48,801,958 of OX104123.1, forward strand.
GTAGTTTTAATCCTTATAACATTTTTAAGGTGTGGGGTGGGTCATTATAATACCGTGGTTTTATTTTAGAAAAGTCGAACTCACACCGTTGTGATACTTAGACGTTTGTATATATATATATATTTCTACAAATTAAGCCCAACACTGTTTGAATTAGATTTTTAACACTGTCAAATTTTTTGTTTACCCTCAGCGGGATTCGAACTCGCACCGTTGTGACACTGGGCACCAAATCGCCTGCACTATGTCCAGAGGTCTCGACCCCTCGGCCAAATCCGCTATATTAAATAGCGGATTTGGCCGAGGGGTCTAGACCGCTAGACATACTTCACACTTATAGCAACTATTGTAGACCTTAATGTGCTGATCAATTTGAAGTAACGGTTTTCTCTATAGCTATTATAATTTTTGACATAATGATCACAACGTGTGTTGACACCCATGTCTCTATTTTTAGTAGCAGCGGTCATCTTCGTCTGTTAATCAACACCCTGAGTACAAATTTGAAACTAGGAAGCCTAAGGATAATTGTGGCCAAGTTTGAAAAAATTGGCCCAGTGGTTTCAGAGGAGAAGATTTTTGAAAATGTTTACGACTGACAACATACGGTCCAGGTGAGTTAACAAAGTTACAGCCCGGACACGATTAATTTGGACGGATGGACGGACAGACTGATCACTAGGGCGTCCGCCACAAATTGGCGGGGCACTAATGATTGACAAAGTAAAAAAATACTACTTGCTTCTTAATACTTCAATAGGATCCAGCATCAATATAAAATACAATACTAAGGTAAGAGTATGGTGCTTTGAATAGCTTAAATTGGAACAAAATAATTGTTTTATACTGATTTAATAATTACCGGAAGTCACCTTTTCATCAAGTCTTTATCGATCCATCTTTATTTTAAAATGCCAGACAGACCTGATTGCACATTATGTAAATACTGTATAAGAAATAAACATATTAATATAGACGCAGTAATGCAAATTACAAGCAGACCTATAAAATAAACCCGTTATCAATTTTATGTTCAAAACATGATCACAAAGCTGCACATATAGTTACCAATACTATGTTCATATTTTTATAACACAAGACTAATCTGTTGTATTATTTGTATGACATTAATTGACATGTTGACCAATTTTTGTTAACAATTGGGCTTCATAAATGTTTCTCCATCAAAACAGTTAAGATAATGTGTACTAACAATGCATTATTTAACGGAATAAAGTTGTTTCATATTGATAATGTAAAGAGTCATAGTAAACAAGCACGCCAAATATGTTATGATTAAGTAGTAGTGTCTGTAAGAATCAAGCAGAAGGTGATATACCCATGTTCTCAAAATTTCATGAAATTCATGTCATCAACTCATCAACAAATTGATGATATAAGCTCACCTACAAAAAAAATTGACCTCCGCCTCTGTTGCTAGGCAGTACCAGATCAAAACATTTTCCTTAGCAACAAGCCTGAAATTTCTGAGGAAATGCCTTCATTTTGGCTTTCTTTGGAAGGGCATAAAATAACAAGAAAAGCAATTATAGAAATTTTGTTTCTTTTTATGAATAAATATGAGCAGTTTACAATAATTTTCATCACATACAACATGAAATTAAAAAAACTGGCAATCTGCCAATTTCTCAGATTTATGGTATTTTTAACTTTTGTGAAAACCTCTGTTTTTACACATTTTTGACTACTTGTTACTAAAAAATCCCGAAAGTTGGACATTAATGGTGAATATGTTTGTTATTAATGGCTATTGGTCTTCAATTAACAAAATTCAAAACAGTCGGAAACACATTCACATTTTGTTGCTAGGCAACCGATTCCAAGTCACTTTTTCATTTCTTTTTTAAAAATGCTGGTTTGGATGTCTTTTTTCAAAGTTAATTAATATCTGCTAAATGCGAAAAAATTAGAAAAACATACTACTTAAAAAGACATTTCAGGTTGGGTTTGGTGTTTAAACTTCAAAAATGGATATTATGGTTGCCATGTCAACCAAAAACTATGAAAAATCCAAATAAAATGTTTAAAATCTGATGAAAATTTACATATAAAGGGCTATAACACTTCCTGTATGTTTAATTTTTTTATGATAAATTGCAGGTATATAGAAATGATGATAATCACTTTTGCTTTTTAGTTTGATTATCAATCTCTTATAGATATCAAAATATCAGTTGCAAAAATAACAAAATAGCTAAAAAATCAGTAAAAAACTGACATAACAATAAAAATGTCTCTGGGACACCAATGTCCCATTTCGAACATATTTTGCCTTATACACTCTATTTGTTATCTTTGGTGATTCTATATTCCATCTGCTGATAAATAAGTGTACACAATTAAATCAAAATCCTTGGAACTCGCTGTCTCCGAGTTATCAACGAAATGCAAATCAGGTGTGACAGAAAAAGGAAATTACTAGACTAAAAACTTGATAAATAAAAAAAAATGACCAAAACTCTTATACCAGTAATTTATTCTAACAAGAGCAGTGGCCATGGTTCCCTGCCTAGGAGCAAATTCACCAATTTCAAGTTACCTTAAACTTTGACCTACTGACCCCAAATTTTTAAGAAGTAATCTTTTCCTTATGTACATGTCCACCCCTAGTAAGTGGAGTTAACGTAAAAAATGATTTGGTAAATATTTGTGTTTCGATACGAGGAATGAAATCACAAAAAAATAGAAAACCGATAAAAAACAGATTCCAGACAAAAAAATAGGAAATCGATACACCCTTTTTGCCTCAATTTTCAAAGCTGAAAGTGCTGATTATTTTTTCATTCTTACAAGTAAATCCAATGCCCAATTTATGCTGGAAAATTATAATACACTATACAGTCTGAGCTAAGTCCAAAATATAAATATTACAAGTGCAGTGGTCAAGGTTCCCTAGCAATCCCTCAAAGTTTTACAAAGTCTGTGTTTGACCTCGACCTTTGACCTAATTACCCCAAAGTCAATAGCAGCCTCCCTTACCTCATAAGGTATCAAGTGTTAAGGTTTCATGAAATTCTGTGAAGGCACAGCTATGATCCGAAAACCAATTTCAGACTGAATGACAGACGGAAAGGCAGGGGACACTAAGTCCATCATCAAATATGATCTAAACAACAGAACTTTGATAAACATTAGTATAAAGGAAAGTTCACTTCAATGTTAATGGAAATTTTCAGCAAACTTCATGAACTTCATAGCTCTAAAACAAATCTCATAAGTTCAGGAAAGCAATGACATGACCTCTTCCATGGCTTCTAGCTGTTCAATCAAAGCAACAGCACTTTCAATGTCAGCCTTTTTATTTTCTTTTCAGCTGCTAACTTTGAAAAGTAAGATGTTATTTGAGTAGGCTCAAGGAATTCATAAGCACTGAATTTCTTACAGCCATTCTCTTGGGCTACTCTCATGTTCTTGGATACAGCATGGGCATTCATTTTATTCCCAGATTCCTCTCCTGCTTGGAATATATCGCAGAGATATTGTACAACTTTTTCAGAAAACCGCACATGCTTTCTTGCTTTCTTCATAGCCCAACCTTTATCAACAACTGCACATTCCTCAGATGAGCTCTGATAAGATCGCTGTATAGCCACTCCCTCAGTAAGATTCATACAGTTGTCATACCATCGGAGCTTGATTTTATCAAAAGTAGACATTTTTGCAGTTGATGATTATGTTTTCCAACCAAACAGTGATCATACATAGCGCTGAAAGAAGTGAATGCATCAGAACAGCCATCAGGACAACCCAGAGTTCCTTCATCTGATGGTTTATAGGTCAGCGTTCCTTCTTTATTTCTTGGCTCTTTAAAGTCAGAGTGCGCCTTCAGTTTTCTGTAAAAGTAAAAATATCTGAATGTCCTCAAGATTTTGATATTCAAAGGTGATTACATTTGATGATAGAGATATGACATGATTAAACATGTATGCAAAAATAGGTAATCTCTCTGTCAAAAAGTTTACCTTGTTAACCCTTATATCCATGTACAAGAGGCTCCCAAAGAGCCTGAATGGTTCACCCGGCATCCAAGTAAATAAATCGTAGCCATCTCGATTCCAGCAAAATCTTAAGTTTAAACCATATGTTTATATTCTGTAACATTGGCCTTTTTCAACGAATCAAAATTTCAAACGGTAGTTCTTTTTTAGGAGGTCATATAAAATCTGGTTCAATGGTGGTTGATACAAGATTTTCATGATATTGGGGGTGAGTCTCCAACTAAGTGCATCATTCTACCCCATGTTAATTTTAATGGAGCAGCCCTCACCTAGATATATCTGTATCCAAGTGTACATGCCTAGACTACATTTAATGGTACATTTTCTCCCTACTGCCAAATAATCTATATTTAGATGTGTATATTCATATACAAACCTTTCAATTCTGTTTGAGTTGGAGACAGTGATTTTTCTTCCAGCACCAATTCCATATGCCTTCCAAGTAATCAGATGGCCATCATCAGTAAACTCTACATTTGAAATCTTGGAGATTCCCTTAATCAACCCTGTTGGTTTGCTGGGGGTATTTAAAATTTCAACATGAGCTACTTGGCATCCAGCTACTCCACCATATGAATCTATGGACGATTTCATATCTGCAGCAGTTAATACATTCCTTCCCTCAGCCACACTCTTCCGAATCTTTGCACTCATGTGTGCTATCTTGGCATCGCAGTACGATTTGCCACTCTGGCTTTCACTAAAGTCATACCGCTTTATTGTTATTCCTGTAAAAGAAAATTCAAGACAATATAGACAAAGTTAGATAAAGTCATGGTAGACTCATATACCAATTATCGGTTCATTATCTACAAGGGTTTAGAAAAAAAACCAGAAAACTGAAGTGTGACAGACGAACGGAGTGCAAACCTAACATCCCCTTTGGCTTTCACTGGTTGGGGACTAAAACAATAGTTATCAGCTATTTTTTGTTTAGGAGGACTAACTGTTACCATGTTTTATGATGGGTAGATTGAGAGGAATCCTTGAACAGAAGTCATGGAACAGTAGAATGGAATTTTATTGCTAGATTTTAGTATTATGATTTATTCATTATTATTCTAACATGTTGCCTCACTAATAGATGGAATAGTGAACCAGAGAGCACCACAGTGATAACAGCCAGCATTATCACTTCGCAAGAATGCTGTGTTGATGAAGGGCAACTGGTCCTTAATTGTTGTCAATGCATGCCCCAACAATACTGCTACAGCATGCCAGTCCTGCTTTGTCACTTCTAAGCAATGAGTGTATGTTCTGTGCTGAAAAAATAAATGATTACTTTTTCATACTATCGTAAATGTGGTTGATTAGATCTTTTCAGTGAATTCAAATAAGGATTCCAACTACTCCATTTAAGGAATGATTGTCATAAATATTTTGTCTATTAGGGTAAAGTTTTTTTACGGTGTACCCTCATTATATATATGTAGGAAAAATATATTCTAAAACAGAATGTGTATGTTAGGGCAATAATGTAAAACTATGCGAAATTACAGATCAAGTATGTATGTTTTGTTACATATGAAAAGCGTCAGACACTGAACATATGTGAAACCAACATTTTTTTTTATGACTGTTTGTAAATGGATGAAAAACGGATTTTTAAAATTTTATTTTGGCAATTTAAACAATTTATATGATGTACAATAAAAATAACGGTAATCTATTATTTTCATCTCTGTTTGGCGTACATATTACGTACATTTTACGGATGTGTCCTTTTCATTCGCAAGATGACATTTTTGCTGTGTATTCTTACCTTAAACTGGTTGTTTTCAGTCTTGTAAATGCATACAATCACATGCCAGTTTATACCCTTTTGGCCAAACCAATCACTCTGTTTCTTTTTAAATGATAATGTAAGAAACTTCATAGCCCAGTCCATCAACAGTAGACATTGGTTTTTTGAAAGAGAGTCAAGCAATCGGTTCTACTCAAATCTTGGTTCTCTGTACGTACAACATGTCGTTGTCAGTCTAAAATCTTTAACTCTGCATTCTGAACATCGATATTAAATTCCTCTGAGGTTTCAGCTGGCACATCACCTAAAATGTATATTTTCAATATTCATAAAATTTAACTTAGACGATTGATGTTGTCAATAAAGAGCGCAGTATGACCACACTAAAAATATTCGAATCAGATAATAAAAAAATCATGAGCTTTTAAAATATGTGTTTTCTGCCCTTTTTTACACCTTATATCTCAAAAATGTTGAAACAACTAAAATTTAGAACCCTGCATGTTCTTTGCAATAATTACCTCCCATTTCCATTGAAAATAAATAAGAAATTGCAGTCTTCGAAATTAGCACCGGTCCTTCGGTCCGCAGCCAGTAAAACAGACCGTCGGGCTTGTGGATTTGTCTGCCAAGTCTGCCAAACTGACCGGTACAAGCCATGTTTCCTTCTATGTTGTGTTTCTCAAATTGTAACTATTAAACAAGTCGTGTATATCGGGTTTGATTACCTCGACGTGTCATAATTTTCTGATTTAATTGGTCTATCATCGGTAATAAAATAATTGTAAACATTTGCTTTCTTTTTATAAATAAAATTTACATATAATGCCATACGCATGCACATGGCGGTCTCCATGTTGAGGTACGTCACCGGAGCAATACCAGGAAAGCCTTTAAAAAGACCAGCAGTTAATTCAATAAATGAAGGGAAAGAAATAAAAATTATGAAGGTTTTTGGACCTGTGAATTTTCATTTGGACCTGAAAAAATTTTGGATCTACAGGTAAGACTGGCCTGTGGATTCAAATCTTAATTTCTTTGACTGAAATTGAAACTTTATCTAAAACATTTGACTAATCTCATTTTATAAAAAAATGATTGGTATGTCACTGTGTGAATCTATACATGTATTACATGTTAATTTTTTCCAAGACAGAAGATTTATCAGGTACATGTAGTTATTCAATACATTTGTATTTACCTTCAAAATCTTTCAGAAGGTTCTTCATATCCTCAATTGCTCTAGGGAAAAGGTCACATCTATCACAGCAAAAGTCATGACAATGATTCTCACATTCAATGCTGTACAGTTTGTCAGTGGGGTCACTTAATGCATGCTGGATGCAGTGAGTGCTGCATTTGTCCTGTCGTTGAATGTGAGCTCTGTAAAGAAAGCAAACTATACTTTTATGCATTCTTCTCTTGTCAACAAAAAATAAAAAGTTTTTTCCTCAATGCATGGTAGTGTTTTTTTTTAAATTCTGCACATAAATCTTGGGTGTACTGTTAACATCATTTGGTTTTGATAATTTGTTGAAAAATATAGTTTACCACACCTTTTAAAGTTCTTATATATTCAGCTTATATTTAGTTCTCTTGCTATGTGAAATATACTAACGGACACAGTTTTTGTTTGTTCCATTCTTTTTATTTTGAAGAGTTGAAAAGTAAATGGTCATACCCCAGCATTTTTTATCAATGCTTACCGAAAATCTGTCTTCAAAAAGCATCTGAATGCTAAAAGGCTATCTTTTATCTCTTTGACCAAGATTAATCTATCTGGCTGTGTGAGGTATGGTTTCAGATTTTCCAAAACACCAAACAAAGAATCAAGCCTGTTCCACCATCTGCTGCTATATTGTCCAGTCCTTTCAGACTTGTCTGTTTGGAAGCTAGTGTAGCATGACAGGCAGTCCTGACAACTTGTGGGATTGTGACAACCTCACCACTACTTAGATGCATTTCCTTTACACCATATGAAGAAACCTGTAAAATAATATAACACTGTAAGTGATATTTAGACAAATTACAATGCAACAAAAAGCAGGTTCGACATACAATTAAACAAGTGTGAACTGTGAGCACCCTCACAAATGGATACCGCCGTTTCGCTTTCAAGTCCAATTATCTCCCATTAATGGTATCCGAGGTCAATAAAAACCCTTCATGCACATCTACATATTATGTACTTGCTTTATGCGAAATTTCATTAAATTTCATCAAGTGGCTTAGGAGGAGTTGTGCTTACAAGGGATATGGACAGATGAACAAACAGACAGGTTGATTCCTATATACCCCACCAAACAAGTTTGCGGGGAGAGGGTATAAATATATAAGACATTGACTTTTGAATTATAACTCAAAGTCTTTTACCTCATCAATTTGTACTGGAAACCAGAAAGTGCAATTTTATACTCCAATATTTTCAAAAAAGCAAAATAAAAATAGTAAAAATCTGTCAAAGTAAAAAATGGCCAGATTCATTAAACAGGAAGTAGGTGAGCGACGGACCTGAAACTGAATCCCACAATATGGGACCCCATGCTGATGCTGACCAAATATAACTGTTACAAAAAAAATGTTCCCACCTGCCCTACATTCAATATTTTATTACCCGGATTTTTTACTCTGTGAAATCCGGCCAAAAAATCCAGGAGATCTTTTAGGCTATCATCTTGAAATTTTTTTAAAGTTTACAAACCTGGTGGAAAGCTGGATTCAAAAAGAAATCTATGGCATGATCTAGCTTGTCCTGGTCCATTCTATTACGAAGGAACTTTTCCTTATCAGGAAGTGGAACACCTGAAAAAATAACAATGTCATTTTAAGACATCTAAATTGTAAGGACACCAGCAGAAAAGGCATTTATGTGTGATGTCATTACTGTATTGACAATATCATTAACAATAATAAAGTGTATTTTGAGTTATTTTGGAAGGATTAAATGCAGATCTAAATATCAGTGTTCACGGTGGACGGTCATGGATCTTTTTATGCAATTCAATGCCTATAGGTGATCTACCCAGGGCTCACCACACTGGGTGAAGTGGGCGACTTTGTCGCCCTACTGGAACATGAAGTCGCCCTACGATGCCTCAAATGCGAAGTCGGAAGTCGCCTGGTTATTTCCCTCAAGTCGCCAGATGGTTCACAGAAGATACTTGTATATGATCTGGTCCAAAATGATGTAAATAATGAAAAATGTATGTAACTACTGCGAAAATTAATTATTTGTACGGGCCCCATGAATTTTCCCTAATGTCGCCCTGAGTCTCCTTAACAGGGCCTCACTTCTTCCTGTTTGGCTGCCAGGTAGAAGTCACTTCTCCCTACTATCTAGTGGTGAAATATCATTGATCCAAAACATACCTGTGATAGGGACCTTAACTAACAACTAAACCAAGTCTTAACCAAAGTGACATACAAACGGACAGACAAGGGTAAAAACATACAAACGGAGAGACAAGGGTAAAACTATATGTATGTGGGAGGGCCATGAAAAAAGTTACAACCTGGGCATTATTTTGTAACAAACAGACTTGCTAATGGTAGGACAACCACAATATTGTAAAAATAGACATTTCAAGGGCAATAACTCTATTATTAATTGTCTTTTGCCCAACAACATATTTTAGTTTTCACATTTTCACAATTCATCCTTTCAGGGCTCACCACACTGGGCGAAGTGGGCGACAAAGTCGCCCTACTAGGACCTGAAGTCGCCCTAAGGCGCCTCAAAAGCGAAGTCGAAGTCGCCCTGTCATTTCCCTTAAGCCGCCCGATGGTTCACATAAGATACTTCACCCTGACTACCAATTTATCAGTAAATGTGTAATTCCAATAAAAACGGCAAACAATATGCGTATTTAACATATTTTCAAACGATTTACGTCTTTCAAATGTATTACGTGCCATTGGTTTATTTACCGGACGTGACTAATTACCGGAAGTGAACAACGAAGAAAAGTAATGTACAACGACCCATAATGAAAAATCTTAATATTTTTGATAAACAAACACTTTTAATTGGTTTCAAACTTTAGTTCTTTCAAATAGTATTGTACTTTAATAATTTTCCTTGATAAGTATTTGAGCTTCATTTGAAAGAATAAAGATGTATAGTAATTATTGACATCATGATAAGTTCTGTAGATGGGTGTCCCATGAATCAATTTGGATCAGTACAACTTTGATTAATGATAAAGGTTATGTGCTGTTTGATATTGCATACCATGAATAATAATGAAAAAAGAAAAAAACTGAATCTAAGTGTGTTATGGTTTTAAAACACAAGAGAAGTAATCCTGGAAATTGATGTAAATAATGAAAAATGTATGTAACTACTGCGAAATTAATTATTTGTACGGTCCCCTTGACTTCTCCCTAGTGTCTCCTGAAGTCTCCCTATCAGGGCCTGACTTCTCCTTGTTTGGCTGCCAGGGAGAAGTCACTTCTCCCTACTTTTTTAGAGTGTGGTGACCCCTGTCCTTTTATTTTTCACTGTTATTCATTCAATTAATTTATTTACCAAATCTTGTTGTAGCTCACTGTCATGATCATTTTGCATGTGGTCATCTGTTGGACATTCTGCAGGTACTTTATGATCACAGGATGCTATTGCCTGGTCTGACATTACATCTTTCTGTTTGTAAAAAGAAAAGTACATTTTTTACACATATTCCTTTGGAAATTAAGCTATTCATTTTGATAAAGCTAGTCAGATGTGTAACCAAAAAAATTACTTGAGTTGGATTATGAAAGTCAATTTGTCTATTTTCTACATTGCATATCAGTTTCATTAGTTTTCTTGTGAATGATTACACCATCATTTAACTAGAACTCCTAATGAAAGTCAACCAATATATGTACATGTATAAAACATTCATCATTCTGGTTAACCTCCAAATGTTAATAAGTTACCATAACAAATACATGTACCCGCTATGTTTGGAAAAGGACCACAACTCCCTAGCGATCTTCTTTCGACAAAACTTGCATATTGCTGAAAAAAGTAAGAAATAAATGATACAATTTGATGATTTTGTAAAATTGGACCTAGGAGTCCTGAGTGTAGTCTACAAATATCCAAATTCCACACAAATACATTTAAATGTGCTTTAAAAGACTGATTTTTGAGGTCTTCTTTATTGAACTTTTGAAATATACAATCAAAAGCAATGTTCAAATTGTTCCCCGAAAAAAATAAAGTAACATTGTCCCTAGAGTTATATCCTGTAGCATGATACAGCAAAGTACTATAATTTATATGGATCTGGGGGAGAACATTGTAGCCTTGATTCCACCATTGATCATATCAGTCCTTGTTCCTTTATAATTAGGATTTTACATGTATATACAAGTATACATTCACTCCATAATAAAATATCCATTCTTGTCTATGTGGTTTTGTGCACTTAACTTTGCTATGACATCATTTTTGCACTCATGTAAAAGATTTTGTACATATATGTACCCCGGTATATGTACCCTTAACATGCTTTACAGACAAATTTTGTTAAGTGCCATGGCCTGTAGATATCAGAACAAATTTTGATATGAACTTACAGTAATATGTTAGGCAAAATTAGTGAATTGTGTGTGTCATAAAAATCAAAAAATCACCCAGATGGGTTGGGGTCAGATCATTATTCCAACAACCCATTGCTCCGACAACCCATTACTCAGACAATGACAAAAATTTACAAGTATTTGTATTAAATAAATAGGCTGTGGTAGTACTTGGATCCACCGTCGCCTGATATTTATCACTATGATTCGGGTTTGCAAATTATGTAACCAGGTCAAAAATGCAATTTATATGTTATATTCATTCTAAAAGCAGGGACGGTTCCTGAAATTTTTGAAAAATGGGGGGGGGGGTGGGTTCTGGCCAATTTTGCCAAACATCTACACGAAAGTAACAATAATTTTCAGAGAAACGAAGGGAGCAACCCCCAGAACACCCCCTGGATCCGCCACTGAAAACGGGCTATATGTTGACCTTTTACTCCTTAAAATCAATCATTTTATTTTTCTTGCGGTATATTATGGAATGTTTTTAATTTTTGTGTTTATTTCGAGGAACCGGGGGTGGGTGGGTGGTTACAGTATGACATTAAATATGGTCCACAGGGCTTGCTTCCGGTTTTGGGGGTTGGAGTCAATATGCAACCTTGTAGAACATGTCAGACTAACTTTCTTGTGGGAATGTTATTATTATCTTGAGAAAACGAGATAATTGTCTTGTTGGAACGGGGTGCTATCTTGAGGGAATGACTTTTTTTCTTCCATGGCAGAACCGTACAATTATCTATTTGGCATATTTTGGTTTTATTTTTCTATGCTCATATTCATATGGTGTTTTTGGCATTTTTATGTTTAGTAGCTTATCACAGTTGCATCCCCATCTATTGACCTTTACAACATCACATACATATCCAGATGTTTGTTATAAAAACATGTCTTGATAAATATATATATATATATATATATATATATATATATATATATATATATATATATTTCTTTCTTTGTCTGAGTAATAGTATGTCTGAATAATGGGCTTTTGGAGTTATGGGTTGTGCCTTGTCGGAGAAATGGGCTGTCGGAGTAATGCTCGTCCAATAGGTTATCATAAAATATCTCATTTTGGAAAGTGGTCCCAACCTGTTTTACTTTAAATCTTGAAAATCTTGAAAAAAAGATATTAAAACTAACAATCATGTTACAGTAGATTTTGAGTTATTTATTGTATAGCAATCTTACCAGACCCTACTGGGAGCAAAATTCCCCTTGCTGCCATGGCATAACTGTCCTTGGTCGATATAGGTCTATCTCCTTTACATTTTCCAGAGTGACCTGGAAAAACACATGCACTTCTTCTTTTCCATTGAAGGCCCAATGCCGCCCTGTGGTACTGGCATACCGTCAAATAGGGAACACGAGAGAAGATACCAACTCTTGAGCAGATCAAAAGGCCCTCTGACATAAATTTGTCATCGTATGATATGTTAAGAGATCTTAAGTGTGATGAAATGGGTTTTGAACAATCTTTGATGAAATAAATATCATGCGTATTAGTACAGGGTGTGTTTGTAAATAGGCTAAAACTGCACGTCTGCTGTTTGTTGAAATCTGCAGCCTCCATTGATAACATGAAGTTTTAGTGTTTTCACATTAGAGATTGCAAAGGGAGTTAATTTTGGCGCCAAAAACTCGAGGCTCCTGGTGATATTTTAATTGTTGTTTATAGAGAAATAAACATGTTTCCAAATGTTCTGAAAAATGTTTTTAACACTTCTGAACATGATCTTTCCAAATAAATATTCATCTTCTCTTAAATAATTTGTATTTTTATAAGATCTATAACAGAAATACCAGAAATTTACAATAGCTATATAGGGAAAATATCAACTTTTTAAAAAGGAAAAAAAAATCAGGTATATGGAAAATATAACCTTTTTGTTTTTTTATGTATTCAGGGTAGGTATGCTCCAATTTGAAGACAGTTGACGGGAAATCACTTCCACTGGCTATATCACTTTTTTCTAATTTTGCATGATTCTTACAGAGACTGCTACTTAATTGCTCAATTCGATTTTATGCGAGAAGAAGCGTTCAATTCTTACCTCACCAACGAGTCGCCTGTCCAATAGGCAATGGTATCGCTCAAGAAAAGGGTTAGCATCTCAAGAATTGTACAAGGTGTATGTTTAAAAAAATGCATATACTGTCACTAGGACCACAGCAATGAGAGCATTACAAAAACAAAATAATTGATTTATTGGTGTTTAGCGTCTAGTATGAAATAGTTCAGTATATTCAGGATGTGAACAATTTTATAAATGGATAATTTAAAAAAAGTAATTTTTTACTCATGATTATTTAGAAGAAAGGTTTAATGTATTTGGTCCTTAATATAGCTGCAATATTGCGTGAACAATCTATGCAATACCCAAATTAGTTTTGAAGCGATCAAGACGTTTCAAATTTACAATAAACTTCCCACTCAACCTAATTAGATTGTTTCCTTGCTCCCCCTTTTGTTATTGTCATTGTAAAAATCTAATAACATTCCGTTTTATCAATATTTTGTGTTGAGGAATCATGTTATTCGGAATATATCTGGTATAATTGGACCATTTTAAAAGTTAACGTGAAGTTAAGATAAAAGCTTACATTTTATTCGTTAGTTATTAATAAAATTGTTCCATATTAAACTGTCAACCATGCAGTCACCATCAAAATGCTTTGTACTAGAGCATGTGGCCGTTTTATTTTGTAGACGACTAAAATATATTGAAAAGAAAAATTGAAACGAAAGTTAACATTATTACGGTTATTAGAGGAGGAGACGCTCATGTTAACCATCAAATTGTGGGGAGAAAAGACTTAATTGGATGTCCACCCTAATGATACGTTAGTTACAATAACAAACTTTAAAATGAAGCAATATAACGATGTTGTTGAAGAAAATAGCACTGCAACAACATACAGTTAGGTGCAGTCCTAACATAACATAAAGTTAACTTAAACCAGTCCAAATCTCTGCTTTTGAGAGAAAAAATCTCTGCTTTTTGACCAAAAAGCAGTCAATTTGACCGCTTTGACGGGACAAAATTTTGTCCAAATCTCTGCTTGGAATATTGTCAAATTCTCTGCTTTTGTCAAGTGGACAAAAACGGTCAAAATCTCTGCTTTTGAGAGAAAAAATCTCTGCTTTTTGACCAAAAAGCAGTCAATTTGACCGCTTTGACGGGACAAAATTTTGTCCAAATCTCTGCTTGGAATATTGTCAAATTCTCTGCTTTTGTCAAGTGGACAAAAACGGTCAAAATCTCTGCTTTTGTCAAATTGACAAAAACGATCAAAATCTCTGCTTTCAAATGTCACGTGACAAAAATGTCCAGAGGACAAAAATTGTCAAAATCTCTGCTTTTCAGTAGTCACGTGACAAAAATGTCCAGTGGACAAAATCTCTGCTTTTCAATTTTCAAGTCACAAAATGTCCGTTTGTACAAAAAGTCAAAATATATGCTTTATTTAATCATTTCGGTACAAACTGTCAATTGGACGTTCAGCAAAAATTATTTTAACGAAATCTACGGCAGTGCTTTAAAATGGCGGCAGGTGCGAAGGAAGTATTACATGGGCTGTGATATTATCCATCATTTCAATTAGAATAAGTCCTAAATCAATGGAATTCTTCAGCCAACAAACACATAGAGCTTCAGATCTTGGCTTTTACTCCTGTAATGACCTAATATATTTGCCAAAATGCGACTATACGTTTTTGACACTGTACCCTTCGTTTGTAAACAATAAGACCGCAATCCCTGCCCGCCCAGAACATCGTAAGCAAAGGAAAAATAGCATCCATAGTGTAATCTACATGCTTCTTTTAATCAGCGGGGACATTTCTTTGAATCCTGGTCCCATCAGGTTCCCTTGTGGGGAATGTAAAAAACCGGTAAAGAGTAATCAGATAGGGATAATGTGCGATGGTGATTGTGACTCTTGGTTCCATCTCAAATGTGTACCCGATCTTTCAGAAGCCGAATATTGTAATTTGGCCGACTCGACAGATAACTGGCTTTGCCATAGTTGTATATTACCGAATTTCTCTGATTCGTACTTTGAAACCGTTTCTATAGAAACTGACAACAGCTTCTCAAGCACCAGCGATTATCTCCCCTCGGAAGGCGACAACGCTTCCGGTGTAAACAAAACCACATGCAGATTGGAGAACGATGAATATCTAGACTTGTTTCAGGAACTGACAAACGTAAGAAAGCAACATCCAAACAAATTTATGTCAGCATATTTAAATATAAATAGCTTACGCTACAAATTTAGTGCAATTAAAGACATACTAAGTAAAAATACAGTTGATCTTTTGGTATTGGCAGAAACGAAACTCGACAACAGTTTACCAGATTCACAATTCAGGGTAAATAACTACCATCTGTGGCGAAAGGATAGAAACATACATGGCGGTGGTCTGGCTTTATACTTAAGATCCGACTTGGCATGTGACAGAAAGAACAACCTTGAATTTGATAATATTGAGTCCGTATGCGTTGAGGTCAGGGTAAATAACAGAAAATGGCTGATTTCAGGAATCTATAGACCACCAGGAATGAAAGACAATATTTTCACCAATGACTTTATTAAAACATATGATAAAATGTCAGTTAAATGTGAAAATCTTCTTTTTATAGGTGACATGAACTATGACCTGCTGGATAAAGAGAAAAGCTATCCCATGTTAACTATATGTGACACTTGTAACCTAGACAATCTAGTGAAAGGACCAACATGTTTCATGAAGGGTGCGAGACCTTCCCTTCTAGATGTAATCTTAAGTAACAGTAAGCAATATTTACAAAACATTGTTAATTTCAATTGTGGTCTTAGTGACTGTCATAACCTTATTTCTGTACAAATGAAAGGTAGCCTACCACACATCGTAAAACCCTTAAAAACATACAGAAGCTTCAGAAAATTTGACCAAGATTCATTTTTGCAAGACCTAACAAATGCAAATCTCACTGAAAAAGTTACACAACAGCACAACATTAATGAAACATATGAACATTTTGAATATGAAGTTAAAAACGTAGTTGACAAACACATACCAATGAAAACAAGAAAATCAACACATAAACCAGCACCGTTCATGAACAAAAAGCTTCGTAATGCCATCTTCAAAAAACGTATGCTTTATAACAAATATATCCAATTTAAAACAAGTCACAACTGGGAAATATATCGACGACAACGCAATCTGGTCAACAAAACTAGAAAGGAATCAGTCAGACAATATTTTTTAGAAAGATGTGCTGGTGGGCCAAAACAAAAAGATTTCTGGTCAACAATAAAACCTTTTATAACGAACAAAGGTAGCCATTTTGAAAATAACATTGTACTATGTGATAACAATGATAGTATTATAAATGATCAAACTATGGTGGCTGAAAATTTTAATGACTATTTTGTTAATGTAGCAAGAGATATTGGTAGTAATAGCTGTGACGTAGACCAGAACCATCCAAGTATTAAGAGTATTTTTGAAAACTGTAAATCTGAAGGTAGTTTTTCTTTTAGTAACATAAATTCAGATTTTGTAGAGAAACAAATTCATAAAATAAGTGTTAATAAAGCTACTGGCAGAGATGGGCTATCTGTTAAAATTTTGAAATTAGCAAAGCCAGCAATTGTGGATCCAGTTACTAAAATTATTAATAAGTGTATTGTAGAGGCCTCATTTCCTAATAAATTAAAAGAGGCCCAGGTAGTGCCCCTCCATAAAAAGAACAGCCAACTGGAGGTTTGCAATTACAGACCAGTCAGTATTCTACCGGTGGTGTCCCAAGTTTTTCGAGAGGGCCATATACCAGCAGCTGATAAATTTTTTTGAGGACATATTTCATCCGTCACTGTCAGCTTTTAGGCCTGGCTATGGATGTAACACTGCGTTGCTAAAGGTAGTTGAGGATTGGAAGCGGGCAGTTGACGAGAACCTCTTTGTGGCTGCTGTGCTTATGGACTTCTCGAAGGCCTTCGACTGCCTGCCACATGACCTATTGCTGTTAAAACTCAAAGCATATGGTTTATCTGACAAAGCATTAAACTTAATTTCTAGTTATCTGTCAGATCGAAAACAATGTGTAAAGCTTGGTACATATTTAAGCACTTGGAAGAACATTTATAAAGGTGTCCCCCAGGGCTCAATACTGGGGCCAATACTTTTCAATATTTTTATTAATGACATTTTTAACTTTGTAAAAGAAAGTACTTTGTATAACTATGCTGATGATAATACATTGTAACACAGGAGAAGACTTCGACGGATTAGTCAAAACTCTGGAAACAGAAAGTAAAATTTTGATTTCTTGGTTTGACGACAATCAGATGAAGGCTAATCCAGACAAATTTCAGGCAATTGCCATTGGGAAAAAGACTAAAAGTGGGAACCTAAAATTTAATTTGGATGGGAATGAAATTACTTGTGAAGACCAAGTCAAACTCCTGGGTGTGACAATAGACTATCAACTTAAATTTGACAGTCATATCTCTGAAATCTGTAAAAAAGCTTCAAGGCAGTTAAATGTTCTAAAAAGGGTTGGAAAATATTTAACTAAATTGGGGAGGCTTACTATTTATTATTCTTTTATTATGTCTAATTTTAATTACTGTCCTGTTGTTTGGCACTTTTGTGGGGAGGGTAATACTCAAAAAATGGAAAAAATACAGGAACGTGCATTGAGGTTTATTTATGAAGATTACTGTAGTTACTGAGAATCTATTAATCAAATCTGGTCTACCTACTCTTAAAATAAGAAGATTACGTACAATGGCTACTGAGGTTTTTAAAATTTTGTACAAACAGTCACCTTCATATCTTAATGATTTAATTAAATTTAAAAATACTTCTTATTCTTTTAGAAATGTTAATACTGTAGAGGTTCCTCAGGTAAGGACCACAAGTTTTGGGCTACACTCACTGAGATATGCTGGGGCCACACTCTGGAATGAGCTGCCAAATGCGATTCATGCACAGATTCGTGCACAGACCAGTCTAAGCCAGTTTACCAGTCTACTTAACAACTGGAACGGTAACTTATGCAGATGTGGCTCTTGCAGATCTTAGTGAGTTTTAAACATGCTTCATTTTAGTTTGTTTCAGTTAAATATGCTTGGTTAATTTTATCTAGTGCTTTATTACTTTTAGTTTGAGTTTTAAACAATGTTTCAATTTAGTTTGTTATTAGTTAAATATGCTTGGTTTATTTCATCTACTGCTTAGTTTTAGTTCTTTCTTAGTTTGCATACCATGTTTTATGCTTATATATTCTTGTTATGTCTGTGCTATGTATTAACTATTGTGCTTGTAGTAATGTGTCTCATATGATGCTTATGTCTTATGTCTTAATGCATGTTGTTCTGTTTTATATGTGATATTTATGTTATTGTATAGTCGGCATAAAAGCTCTACAGAGCTTATGTTTGTAATTTTATATATTCGACTTAAAATAAAAGTTCTGTCTGTCTCTGTCTGTCTGTCTGTCTGTCTGTCAGTCTATTTTAAAGAACGCGATTTCTTTCCCGTTTCGGTAAATGTATAGCAAGCCGTTGTGGTTACATATTTAGACTGTAGCTCTCCCTACATTTCTATTATTATTATGTTATTGTTATTATGATTGAGCAATCATATTTTTTGTGTAGTTGAATAAAAATATAAAGGTATAAATCCTAACCTGTAATATTTTTATTTAATAATAATACTGTTACAACTCATCTGTATGTCGGTATCATTAAATCTATTCTTAATATTTACATTTCACTTTTAATTTCACACTAAATAATATTAATTAGTTTTCAAATCTTGGCTGCCTACATCCTAGGATATGATTTTTAACTTCAAATCCACAATTTAAAACAAATCAAACATAAAATCCCAAATTAAAACCTCTTCTTCATAACAAATCACTCCTGAGAAAATAGAAATATAAATTACAACCATATTAAATACATAATATCACTCCAGAAACTTTCGCGATGTAATTAAAAAACATATTTCTCATACAAAAATCACTCCAAATACTTAAGCGATGCAATTGAAAACCCTATTTCACATATAAAATCAATCTTGATCCCATAGCAATACAATTAAGAACCATATTTCACATATGAAATTAATCCTGAGACATTTATAATGCAAATATAAACTATATTGAACATATAAAACCAATCAGGAGACTATAGCAATGCAATTTAAACCATATTCCACATATAAAGTTACTCTGGAGACCTTAGCCATGTGATTAAAAAGAATATTTTAGATATAAAATCACTAAAGAAAATAAAGCTATGCAATTGAAAACTATATTTCACATATAAAGTTACTCTAAAGACCTTAGCCATGCAATTAAAAACCATATTTTGCATATAAAATCAATCCTGACACCTTAGTGATGGAATTAAAAACCATATCTCACATATATCAATCCTGAAACTTTTAAAATACAATTAAATATCTATATTTAACATATAAAATCTCTAATGAGACTAAAGCAATGTAATCAAAAACCATATTTCAAATATAAAATCACTCTGGAGACCTAAGTGATGCAATTAAATACCATATTTAACAAACAAAATCACTAATGACACTGTAGCAATGAAATTAAAAACTATATTTCACATATAAAGTCACTCTGGAGACCTTAGCCATGCAATTCCAAACCATATTTTACATATAAAATCAATCCTGAGACCGTATTGATGGAATTAAAGCCATATTCTGCATATAAATCAATCCTGAAACCTTGGCAATACAATTAAAAAATATATTTAACATCTAAAATCACTAATAAGACTTTAGCATATAAAATCACTCTGAAGACCTAAGTGATACTATTAAAATCCATATTTAACATATAAAATCAATCTTGACACTTTAGCAATGCAACTTTAAACCATATTTCACACATAAAATCAATCCTGAAGCCTTGGTTATGCTATAAAAAACAATATTTCACATATCAAATCACTCTGGAGACCTAAGTGATTCAATTACAATCCATATTTAACATATAAAACCAATCCTGAGACTTTAGCAGTGAAACTAGAAACCATATTTCACATATAAAATCATTCCTGTAGCCTTGGTTATGCCATAAAAAACAATATCTCACATATAAAATCACTCTGGAGACCTAAGCGATGCAATTAAAATCCATATTTAACATATAAAATCAATCTCGAGACTTTATAAATTCAACTAGAAACCATATTTCACATATAAAATCATTCCTGAAACCTTGGTAATGCCATAAAAAACAATATCTCACATATAAAATCACTCTGGAGACCTAAGCGATGCAACTAAAATCCATATTTAACATATAAAATCAATCTCTAGACTTTAGCGATGCAATTAAAATCCATATTTAACATATAAAATCAATCTCTAGACTTTAGCGATGCAATTAAAAAACATATTTCACATATAAAATCATTCCTGGGACCATAGTGATTGAAAAAAAACTATATTTTACATATAATATCAATCCTGAGACCTGAGCTATTAATGTAAAAACAAAACTTTTATGTATAAAATCACTCTGGGGATATCAGCGATGGAATTAAAACCATATTTTACATATAAAATCATTCCCGATATCCAAAGGTGCAACCAAAATGTGGGTTTACCATTGTAAATATAAAATATTTTACATTTAATAAGATTTAGTGGTTAAAATACAGAACTCTCATAGATTTTTAACCTTTTTTATTATCACACATTTTGGATATTGCAATGTACTTTCAATTTGATACATAATGTAGACTTATTTTATATTTTGAATGATTGCTAAGTTCAAGAGTTGTAATAATATTATGATATCGAAGAATTGCTTGATTGATAGATATTTATATAACAAAGATAAGACTATACATTAATATCGCCCATTAATATTTAATTAAAGGAAACAACATCGCAATAAGTAATATGTTTATGATTTAAAACATTTTTGTTGATATGATATCCTCCAGAAACACGTAAATAGCAAACAAATTTTCAATATAAAATTCTTTCATTACTAATTTTGTATTATATCGATTGTTTTTTGGTAGTAGGATTTTAATAAACCGCAAAGGATTTGAGTTTCATCTTTCATCTTTTCATCCCGACAACGCGCAGATAAAATAAATGGACGTACGGTACAACCAGTCGGTCTTTCGTAAAACAAAATTGTCAACAAACATTAAAAAGGTAAAAGTTAAAAGTGTTTTAAAGTGCAGTCGAAAGGTTAGCAAGTTGACAAATGGACATAAATTTCTAAAATAAAAAATGTCCAGTGGACAAAATTGTCAGAACAAAAAATGTCCTGTTGACAACTTGTCACGTGACAAAATTGTCAAAATAAAAAAAAAATGTCCATAGGACAGAAATTGTCAAAAGAAAAAAAAAGTCCAGTGGACAAAAATTGTCAAAAGAACAAAAATGTCAAGTGGACAGAAATTTTGAACAAATTGTCAAATGGACAGAAATATATTGTATAAAAAAATTGTCAAAAGAACAGCCCAAGTTAACTTGGGTTGTCAAAATCTCTGCTCAAACCAGTCAAATTCTCTGCTCGAAGTTAACTTAAAGCAGTCAGAATCTCTGCTTTACAAATTAACTAGCATGTATTGTTAGGACTGCACCCAACTGTACATTGAGGTTAACAAACTCAATTTTCTTATTATTTATGCAAGTAAAAATTTTGTTAATATATATTGAAGTAAAGATTTTACAAGTCCCCTGTCGGCTTCGCAGAAGAGGACTATAGGTTTGCACTATATCTGTCCGTCATATATTTTTTCTAAACGCTTGCCGAGATTGAACTGATGCATGCGAGTGAACCATGATAAATTGCCGAATAAGTTCGAATATTGCTAAAAATATTATCTAGAATCTTTTCAAGAATGTACGAGATATATTAAAACAATATTTTAAGGGACGTCAGTAGCGGCAAGGTAAATGTTTTATTTTCGTAAATAAAATTACTTAAATGGTTGCCTACGTGTTTTAATTTAGTTTACAACATTTTTAAGTCAATTATAACTGTTATATATAAACAATTTTTGAACTGTTAAACAAGCATTTGATTCTTGTCGCAAGTTTTGACAAGCAGTAAAAGTAGTTAAAAAGTATACTTGCAATTAGTCTGGATTGTTAGGGTCTTTCATTAACATTTTAGTAATTTTATGTCGTCCAGTTTTTATTGGGAAGTAAACCGAAGTACAGGTTAAAACAGAGATCCTTTTCAATTAAGTTGGAGTCGGGCACACCTTATCTTTTCAATTCGAAAATCCGGAACATGTTGACCGACATGTGATTGTGATTAATAGTAGATGACTGATCAGCCACCGAGGCCACAACAAAACTGGGAAGAAAAGAAAAATCTGCGTATACTGCAGTTAAGCGTTAAAATGTGTTACGAATAGACACGTTTTATGGTACGAAGTCTATAGGTCTAAAATATTGGTTCAAACATTGTCATTACAGTAACATTGAACACAACCCTTTCAAAACTTGTCCTTTAAAAAAGCGTCCTTCAATTTGATTAACAACTTATTTCAATGAGTGATAAGGTGTTTGCTTTACTTCCTGTGAGCAGTATTTCAGCTATTAAAACAATCAATTAGGTACAGATGGATTAAACAGCAAACATTTTGAATTCCAATGGAAACAAAAGTGCTAAAGTGCTACAAAATACGCCCGTCAAAAATTTCCATTATTTGTTAAATAAAGAACAACAACACTGAAGTTGCCAGATCAGCATTTGAGAAATGAGAAAGTCTGCGAAACGCTGGTATGAAGAACTTACTCAGAATGAAAAGGACAATTTCCACCTGAAGAAACTTGAAGCTAAAAATCGAGAGCTCAGAGGACAGCTATTTGAATTGAAATTAAATACAACATATTCCCAGAAATCAAAATGACTCCTTCTGATATACAGGATACTAATTTTCTTCTTTAACGTCAAATACTCATCCGTACTTTCCTTTGTATCGGCGAACTTGCTCGACATTTTTGGTGTGATCAACTAGTCTGTTAGAACGAATAATCGTACCTTCGCATTTTTTGGCGAGGGTACGAATTTAGTCCCATCATTAGTAATGTAGCAGAGAGGGAGTGAATCACTCCCGGCACTTTGATGTCCAAAGGAAGTTGAATATACAATCAGACATGGTCGATTTTGATATCTGTCGACAGTGTCACGATCTTTTTTATCGGTTTCGTGTTTAAAATCGATCATTATTGATACGTGATGATAGTTATAGCCGTTTTTAATAACCAGCTGTGAGTTGTGTATTTATTGACATTCGTGTCTTTTTGATTATGTTGAAAAACATTGAGAAACCCGAAACTGAATGGCGTGTTGCATCTTGGGTAATACAGATGTAGATTACTGGATTCTTACTACGGAATGGTTGTTATAGTATGCAAATTAGCACATTTATAATAAAATTAGGTCACATTATCTGTATACAGAAAAATGATCAACATATCATTTTCCACGTGCATCTTCAAAGACGAAAAAAGAAATTTCTTCAATAAAGATCGTTTCCCGTTAGTTTCGCAATGTCAAAGCTTTAATAAAGTAAAGAAGATGAATATTATGTTTGAATTTTGTATAAATAGACCGAAGTTAGAATTTTTTATTTGCTACATTACAAGCAATAGGACTGAGTTCTGCCGTTAATCCGACAAACTACAAAACTATCTTCGGATTATAACGGCAGTAAAATTCGGCCTACTAGTCTGTTAAAAGAATGTTTTAGTGACTGTTTCTGTTTCAGTTCCTCAAAGTGGTTCACTATTGAGCATTAATCTTTGAGAGGGAATGTTAAATGGTCTTAAACACTACAAACACCAAAACCTTAATTCCCGCAGAAAACCTTAATCTCCGGTGGAAAACCTTAATTTTTTAAGGAGTCCCGATAAAATTAAGTGTTGGTTTTTTAAATTAAGGTTGTCCCCTGGAAATTAAGGTTTTCCCTCGGAGATTAAGGTTTTTCCCGCGGAGATTAAGGTTTTTTGTTGATTGGACCCCTGGGTCGGTTTTAAGCCCTCTGGCATTATTGTTGATAACGATCATCAGTTACTCTGCATATACTGTTCTGTAGATGTATGACAATGGTAATAAATCTATATATTTATGTATAAAATTAATTCTTGTCGAAAATAAATATGTACGAAAATCCCAATGTAAATTATGAATGAACGTGAATGCATTTTCTATCAACCTTATTTCAGAAAAGGCGTGTATTTAAAAATTATTACTATCCAAATTATTAAAATATAATTTTTCAAGTTACCGTTAAGTTATTATTTTTCCATTTGAAGATAGGTAGGTAAGAAATATAGAGCAATCAATACACGGACCGAACTTGCAATACACATCCGCCATACTGTTTTGTTTACCTGTACAAAAATGAAAGGAATAAAGGACGGATCTTATCTTGACTATATCTGTATCTGTTGGGTTACGTTGTAGTATCCAATACTGTATTTTATACAACGGATATTTAATTATTTTATTAAATTAATTTTTTTTATTCGCAGGTTTATGGTAAGTTTATGGTATTCATATTATTGTTCAAAAAATCTAACATGTTGTTTCTTTTGCATTTTTAACCTTTCGTTGTTTTAGCTTTATATTTTTATACATTTTTATTATTTAAACTTGTTATTATTACGTTGGGTTTCTAATGATTTTGTTTGTTATTAATGTCGATTTTATTTGTTTAATTGGAATGATGTTAATTTAAAAAAAAAAAATTAAACGTGTTATTTGTTTTGCATTCATAACAAGTTCTTAGTTTTTACGTTATAAACATTTCTTTTTTGTTATATTTTAATTTGCTCAGAAATTTATTTTCAATGAAAAGCACGTTTTCGCCGTTTTCTGTTATTTTCTATTCAGCTTTTAATTGTTTCAATTTATAAGTTTGGTATTAAGGCTGTGCAAATTTTTGAATTTTTTGTTTTTCTTGAACTGAAGTTAGCTAATCGATACTAATTTATTTAAAATTATTTCAACGCTTGAGACAAAAATGAATACATGACGCCATTAACCTTAATGAAATCCCATACTCAGCTATTATGCCTTTCCGTCGAATATCAGCGGAAAACTCAAAGAATAATTGACTAATTAGAATATTATTCAAACATCAATTTGACAGTAATTTCCAAATTGTAAATGTTAACATTTCTTCGTTTTTAGCTTCATGCAATTTTTTTTCTTTTTTTTTTATTTTATATTTTATTTATGAATGTGTTCGTGGTTTTAAGTAATTTAATTGCTTTATTATTATTATTATTAGCGAGGCAAATCAATTTAGATATTCTATTTGCGAACATTTGAATAATTAATAAAGTAGGAATTTTTGTACAATTCTTTTGATATAACATCCGAAAAATTTAACGTTTATATATTATTTTTATTTTTTTGTGTCATTGCATATCTGTTTGTCTTATTTATTGTGATGTTCAGTTTTCTTAGTTGAAGACATTAGTACAGTTTATACAGAAGAAATTGTGCTAAAGTTAGATCCACCATCCTATGACAGGAGAGGACGATTTGTGTTTTCAGCTTAAAATGTTATTTTTGTTGTTTGTTACGTTCATGAAAATTACTGTTGTTAAATTTTGTTGTTACTTTGCTAAATCTATATGTTTTTATAATTTTATACGTTCCTAATTTGAAATGTTTACTCTAAGATTATGCAATAAACTTACTGATATAGTCTCTTCTTTACTTCTATATAATTGCTGCAACCACGGGCTGGTTTCTGGCGTAAAGCCATCTTTAATCATCTGTGATGCATGTTGCATCACAGTGCGCATAGTAAGAGATTTTCCATTGTAACGAATACAGGAGGAACAATAACACATATACCGATCCATAGTTAAAAGTGAAGGCATATTTCCATACAAAGCTGTTATATATAGTGTCGGTAGTATTTTCTCAATATGGCTTGTTTTTACAAGTTAACTCGATAAATAAATGTTTATTTGAAAATCAATTTAATTGGTACTGGGGCTTAATTGTAAAAATCACACTACAGATATTAATAGTCATAATTAGTTATGATATTTAATTTTTAATGTTTTAAGTATATTAAAGTCCTAGGCTCAAATTAGTGGTCATCATTTACTAATTAGAGAACATAAATACATATACAATAGAGCAAAGGAAATAATCAACCAATCAGAATGAAGCTTATTATCTGCCAATGAAGATAGATTGTAATATGATCGACATGTGTTAATTTGTTTTTTTTTCCAGTTGCAAGAATTCGAACAGTTAAAAAGAAATAATATACATCTAATTATTTTAAAATACAGTTGCATCACAATCGTGATTACAATGCCCACTATAGGTATTGCTCTGACGACCAAATATTGAATAACATTCAACATGCGCGGATTCAAAAAGGTGGAAGTTATTTATTTTATTTTTTAATAATTGTACAATTCATAGAACAGCATTGAGAATCGTTCTTGAATACATAAAACCATAGATATATGCACGGAAACTGATGACATGATACATAATGTCTTTGTGGTAAAAACGTACAATATAAATTCTCTTTCAACATATAGCTACTCCAAATTGGAAGAAATGGTACCGTGGATCAAATTTACGGTAAAGCTGTTCAAACTGCACATTGTAATGCTAGCTGTGTTCTTTGAAAGCGATATATTGCTGATTTTGTTGAAACTCGTCTATATATATATATATATATATATATATATATATATACAAGTCTAGAAGATTATGCAACGATACAAATGACGGTGTTTCTTGTCATAAATTTAGACACAGACTGACCAACGAATGGCCTTAGTCATTGAGAGTGTCAATATAAATAAATAACGTAAACAATCATAACATATTGGTCTTAAACTTTCTCATTTTAAATGAACCCAAAACTTTTTTATAGTTGCTTCTCAGTCCGCTAACAGGGGACGTGCCGTGCTGTTACTTGGCTTTGCTCAAATATTCCAGCAAGATGTAATCAAAATTATCAAGGTGACAAATTCACTACGCCAGACGCGCGTTTCGTCTACTTAAGACTCATCAGTGGCGTTTAACTCCAAATGTTTAAGATATTCTTCATTGAGAGATGGAATAATATTTTTTTCATATATATATATATATACGCGGTTAACGGAGACACATCCGAATTGAATGTTAGATCGATCGGTACAAAAATCTAACAACCTCATCAGGTGAGGTGATGCATTCTGGACTCCTTTTTATCACGGTGCCTTGTGGACGCTGATTCATAATAGCAACCCCCCCCCCCTCAGCCCCGACCCACCAATAATGTGCTACAATAAATAATATATGTAGTGGAACAATAACTACAAAACAAATTATTTATACACAATCTAACAAGACATATAGTCCAATATTGTATTATAGATCATGTACACAATATTTCTTCCGCAGAACAATACTGCACAAAAAATGATGTGCTCTGTTGGAGTCCAAGGCATGCATTTTTCTGAAGGTTCTGAAAAAAAACATAATAATTTGTATAACTTCATACTGGCGGGCAGGGGTACAAATGATGCACAATATGAATTCATACTTCCCATTCTCGCCTACAGGATTTATAGAGAATAAGGCCCAGATTAGTTACTTTTCTATGAGGACATTTTGTTTTAAATTACTTTGCCTTATTAATTCTTAATACAATAGAAAATATAAATATATACATATCTTTAAACCTTATAAAGATATAACAATATTATTTACGATACTTACAGCATTAGCTATTTAATTATACCAAACCGGAGCTTCTTAAATTACGATGTAAAATAAAACAGTATAAATGTGTTTTAAATGATTTAAAATGAATGTATTATTGCTTATAAATTGTAAATTGAAACAATTTAAAGCTTAATAGAAAATAACAGGAAACGGCGAAAACGTGCTTTTCATTGAAAATAAATTTTTCTTAAATTAAAATATAACAAAAACTAAAAGTTTATAAAGTAAAAACTCATAACTAATAACACGTTTAATTTTTGTTAACAATTACCATAATTCGAATTAAAGAAATAAAAAAAAATCATTAGAAACCCAACGTAATAATAACAAGTTTAAACAAGTTTAAATAATAAAAATGTATAAAAATATAAAGCTAAAACAACAAAAGGTTAAAAATGCAAAAGAAACAACATGTTAGATTTTTTGAACAATAATATGAATACCATATACTTACCATAAACCTGCGAATAAAAAAAATTAATTTAATAAAATAATTAAATATCCGTTGTATAAAATACAGTATTGGATACTACAACGTAACCCAACAGATACAGATATAGTCAAGATAAGATCCGTCCTTTATTTCTTTCATTTTTGTACAGGTAAACAAAACAGTATGGCGGATGTGTATTGCAAGTTCGGTCCGTGTATTGATTGCTCTATATTTCTTACCTACCTATCTTCAAATGGAAAAATAATAACTTAACGGTAACTTGAAAAATTATATTTTAATAATTTGTATAGTAATAATTTTTAAATACACGCCTTTTCTGAAATAAGGTTGATAGAAAATGCATTCACGTTCATTCATAATTTACATTGGGATTTTCGTACATATTTATTTTCGACAAGAATTAATTTTATACATAAATATATAGATTTATTACCATTGTCATACATCTACAGAACAGTATATGCAGAGTAACTGATGATCGTTATCAACAATAATGCCAGAGGGCTTAAAACCGACCCAGGGGTCCAATCAACAAAAAACCTTAATCTCCGCCGGAAAACCTTAATCTCCGAGGGAAAACCTTAATTTCCAGGGGACAACCTTAATTTAAAAAACCAACACTTAATTTTATCGGGACTCCTTAAAAAATTAAGGTTTTCCACCGGAGATTAAGGTTTTCTGCGGGAATTAAGGTTTTGGTGTTTGTAGTGAAAGCTAAGGACTGTTATTAAATTTTCTTTAAAAAATGTTGCTATTGTTGATTTATTTTAAATTTAGAAAAAGAAAAATATATACCAATATTAATACAAACTTTATACCAGAAATATTGCTTTTCGATAGAATAACTCAAGTTCAAACATATTACAGGTCACATAAACTTTCCGTAGAAATTGATAACAATTGTTACTAACCCCTCTTCATACATTTTTTTCATTTATAGTATATTCATGCATATCTTATTTGCAAATGACTGTAAATTTATCAAATTTAATCCTATTTCGTGTGGTATATTAAATGTTAAGATACAATATATTAATTGATACAAACGTAAACATCAAAACATAAATAACAGTAAAGGGAGTTTTCACTTTGCAAACCACGTGCGCGTTGAAGCATCATTAAAAAATTCACCTCAAATTTTATCCTGCGAATAATTATAGCACAAAATAACTAAAATAATTACCTAGTTGAGTTGGCTAACAGCTAAAAAAAAATCGATTACTTACTCTGTGATAACCTAGGAAAGGTTTCGATGACGTTTTGAACAATGCATGGTTCTGTTGATCGAATGATACATCTAATTACCAAAAAATGGTTGTTTGAATAAGGGAAAGATTTTGATTTTCCCAATTCTCTTTACGTTGAGTGTTATTTACTTTATGTAACGTCGATTGCTATTTGTTATTACACATTTCAGCACAGGAACTTTTATTGCTTTGCCTTATTAAATGCAAACCATATGAATATTGTATTTTGTTTTATGAAACTACATATATCAAGACTATTGTGTGCGGACACATTAGATCATCAAGTCAAGAGGGAGGGAGTGTTACGGTAGTAAATGTAATTTTTATTTTACGGGTTTGGTCAAGGAATGTATATAAACTTTCCAGTTAGTCGTAGATATTTTTCTCTATGAATATAATCATCATACCTTCAATAGAGATGATTTAAGTCCATTTCTAAGCTCATTTCAATTGATTCCTTGCATTCCTACATTTCACTTTAGGTGTAGGACCACCATAGTTTTTTTACTCTTCGGCTATATTAAAATTTGGTAATTTTGACTTATCCTAGAAAATTTACCTTTGTTTCAAATTAAGTGACACTTCTGTCCCCTATAAAAATGCACTGGCTGAACATTCTGTCAAAATTTCACAATATGTTTCATTGCATATAAGAAAAAACGCTCAACCTGAAGTCCACGTGGTCTAAAAATCTACTTTCACTTTCTATTTCAGTCCAAAAATAGTGCTTGTCCCTAATTGACTCTCAACATTTTTATGTTCATTTAAAACCAATAAAACTTTATCCTCAAGTTTCCTAGAATATTCAGCTTTCCAAAAATACCAAATTTATTCTGGTATCATGTGCGGTTCAAATTCTATATGATGCAAGATGTTTAAGGAATTTTTGACAGAAGTAGTATCATCTCAAGGCCCAATTATCTTAACAAGTACAATTATTGCATATGGTTACTAGTTTACTAACAAATTTACCCCTAGCAAGCATCAGATTAGAAAATAAATAATTTTAGTATTAACCCATGCCAGCAATGTAACCGACTTAAGCCGCAGGTGTAAAATTGACAAATTCATCTTAAATACACTATTTTTCTGCATACTAGAATGTCTTCCAGTTATAGTTTTATACATTTTGACCCTTTCATTACATCCAAAACCTTTTACAGGAGTTTATTTAAATTAAAGCACATTCTACTAAGCACGGACCACTGCAGACCCCATAATTTCATACAATATTACATAATACCATATTTAGGCTGAAATTTGCCCCCCCCTATAGGTTTTGGCTCTGATAAGCAATTAAAATGATAGTCTTGGTGATTTACCATCTTTCAGTACCATTTTTATCTAAAGAAATAGAAGTTGATATACCTGTCTATAGCCTCTTCAGGTGTAGGACCACCATAGTTTTTTTACTCTTCGGCTATATTAAAATTTGGTAATTTTGACTTATCCTAGAAAATTTACCTTTGTTTCAAATTAAGTGACACTTCTGTCCCCTATAAAAATGCACTGGCTGAACATTCTGTCAAAATTTCACAATATGTTTCATTGCATATAAGAAAAAACGCTCAACCTGAAGTCCACGTGGTCTAAAAATCTACTTTCACTTTCTATTTCAGTCCAAAAATAGTGCTTGTCCCTAATTGACTCTCAACATTTTTATGTTCATTTAAAACCAATAAAACTTTATCCTCAAGTTTCCTAGAATATTCAGCTTTCCAAAAATACCAAATTTATTCTGGTATCATGTGCGGTTCAAATTCTATATGATGCAAGAGTGAACCTGTCTGTTGACTAGTACTACTTTTACGTACAACCTCTGGACTGGTTCCCGGTATTTGGTGGTCCTACACCTAAAGAAGATGTTTTTGTTCAACAAATTAAATAAAATTTTTCCTGGTCTTAGATGTATGTTAGTCGAAACAAATTCTAAAATTTTGTTGAATTCCTTTCAGCGGTTTTCAAGAAATGCATGAAAACATACAAAGACCTCACATGCGCGTTATCATGAAAAATTAGCTTGGTAATCAAGAAATGAATTATTCCTTAATTTTTCAATTTCTTAGTTGCAGATGTAAATAGCAAGCTTGGCAATATACATCCAACACAAATGGACTTATTTCACACATAGAAAGGCACTAATTACATAATTTTATCATAAATTTTGCATCTTTTTTAGTTTATTTCACATCCCCCCCCCTTTTTACAAAGTGAGATACTGAGTACCTTCAAACTGTTGGGATAAGACTTTTATCTCTTGAAATACATTTCAATTAAGAAAAATAGTATGAAACTGTCCTAATTATGCACCTAGTACATCCTGAGAAAGTTTTTGAGTTCAAATTTAAATTTATTGATATTCAGTTGTACTATATTTTGGAGGTGTACATTAATAGTTTCTAAACTGAGACTAAAATTTTATGAATTTCATTAAATGCGTTCACTATTCCATTAAGCTTAATAGTCAAATGAACATTCCTTACTAAAAAAAACCCACTAAAGTTCAAACTGGCATACAAAGAAACAAAATTATATCTTGCTTTGGTATGAAATTGCAAAAATTGGCCAATTTCCCATTACTGCTCATGTTTAAGGAATTTTTGACAGAAGTACTATCATCTCAAGGCCCAATTATCTTAACAAGTACAATTATTGCATATGGTTACTAGTTTACTAACAAATTTACCCCTAGCAAGCATCAGATTAGAAAATAAATAATTTTAGTATTAACCCATGCCAGCAATGTAACCGACTTAAGCCGCAGGTGTAAAATTGACAAATTCATCTTAAATACACTATTTTTCTGCATACTAGAATGTCTTCCAGTTATAGTTTTATACATTTTGACCCTTTCATTACATCCAAAACCTTTTACAGGAGTTTATTTAAATTAAAGCACATTCTACTAAGCACGGACCACTGCAGACCCCATAATTTCATACAATATTACATAATACCATATTTAGGCTGAAATTTGCCCCCCCTATAGGTTTTGGCTCTGATAAGCAATTAAAATGATAGTCTTGGTGATTTACCATCTTTCAGTACCATTTTTATCTAAAGAAATAGAAGTTGATATACCTGTCTATAGCCTCTTCAGGTGTAGGACCACCATAGTTTTTTTACTCTTCGGCTATATTAAAATTTGGTAATTTTGACTTATCCTAGAAAATTTACCTTTGTTTCAAATTAAGTGACACTTCTGTCCCCTATAAAAATGCACTGGCTGAACATTCTGTCAAAATTTCACAATATGTTTCATTGCATATAAGAAAAAACGCTCAACCTGAAGTCCACGTGGTCTAAAAATCTACTTTCACTTTCTATTTCAGTCCAAAAATAGTGCTTGTCCCTAATTGACTCTCAACATTTTTATGTTCATTTAAAACCAATAAAAGTTTATCCTTAAGTTTCCCAGAATATTCAGCTTTCCAAAAATACCAAATTTATTCTGGTATCATGTGCGGTTCAAATTCTATATGATGCAAGAGTGAACCTGTCTGTTGACTAGTACTACTTTTACGTACAACCTCTGGACTGGTTCCCGGTATTTGGTGGTCCTACACCTAAAGAAGATGTTTTTGTTCAACAAATTAAATAAAATTTTTCCTGGTCTTAGATGTATGTTAGTCGAAACAAATTCTAAAATTTTGTTGAATTCCTTTCAGCGGTTTTCAAGAAATGCATGAAAACATACAAAGACCTCACATGCGCGTTATCATGAAAAATTAGCTTGGTAATCAAGAAATGCATTATTCCTTAATTTTTCAATTTCTTAGTTGCAGATGTAAATAGCAAGCTTGGCAATATACATCCAACACAAATGGACTTATTTCACACATAGAAAGGCACTAATTACATAATTTTATCATAAATTTTGCATCTTTTTTAGTTTATTTCACATCCCCCCCCCCTTTTTTACAAAGTGAGATACTGAGTACCTTCAAACTGTTGGGATAAGACTTTTATCTCTTGAAATACATTTCAATTAAGAAAAATAGTATGAAACTGTCCTAATTATGCACCTAGTACATCCTGAGAAAGTTTTTGAGTTCAAATTTAAATTTATTGATATTCAGTTGTACTATATTTTGGAGGTGTACATTAATAGTTTCTAAACTGAGACTAAAATTTTATGAATTTCATTAAATGCGTTCACTATTCCATTAAGCTTAATAGTCAAATGAACATTCCTTACTAAAAAAAACCCACTAAAGTTCAAACTGGCATACAAAGAAACAAAATTATATCTTGCTTTGGTATGAAATTGCAAAAATTGGCCAATTTCCCATTACTGCTCATGTTTAAGGAATTTTTGACAGAAGTACTATCATCTCAAGGCCCAATTATCTTAACAAGTACAATTATTGCATATGGTTACTAGTTTACTAACAAATTTACCCCTAGCAAGCATCAGATTAGAAAATAAATAATTTTAGTATTAACCCATGCCAGCAATGTAACCGACTTAAGCTGCAGGTGTAAAATTGACAAATTCATCTTAAATACACTATTTTTCTGCATACTAGAATGTCTTCCAGTTATAGTTTTATACATTTTGACCCTTTCATTACATCCAAAACCTTTTACAGGAGTTTATTTAAATTAAAGCACATTCTACTAAGCACGGACCACTGCAGACCCCATAATTTCATACAATATTACATAATACCATATTTAGGCTGAAATTTGACCCCCCTATAGGTTTTGGCTCTGATAAGCAATTAAAATGATAGTCTTGGTGATTTACCATCTTTCAGTACCATTTTTATCTAAAGAAATAGAAGTTGATATACCTGTCTATAGCCTCTTCAGGTGTAGGACCACCATAGTTTTTTTACTCTTCGGCTATATTAAAATTTGGTAATTTTGACTTATCCTAGAAAATTTACCTTTGTTTCAAATTAAGTGACACTTCTGTCCCCTATAAAAATGCACTGGCTGAACATTCTGTCAAAATTTCACAATATGTTTCATTGCATATAAGAAAAAACGCTCAACCTGAAGTCCACATGGTCTAAAAATCTACTTTCACTTTCTATTTCAGTCCAAAAATAGTGCTTGTCCCTAATTGACTCTCAACATTTTTATGTTCATTTAAAACCAATAAAACTTTATCCTCAAGTTTCCTAGAATATTCAGCTTTCCAAAAATACCAAATTTATTCTGGTATCATGTGCGGTTCAAATTCTATATGATGCAAGAGTGAACCTGTCTGTTGACTAGTACTACTTTTACGTACAACCTCTGGACTGGTTCCCGGTATTTGGTGGTCCTACACCTAAAGAAGATGTTTTTGTTCAACAAATTAAATAAAATTTTTCCTGGTCTTAGATGTATGTTAGTCGAAACAAATTCTAAAATTTTGTTGAATTCCTTTCAGCGGTTTTCAAGAAATGCATGAAAACATACAAAGACCTCACATGCGCGTTATCATGAAAAATTAGCTTGGTAATCAAGAAATGCATTATTCCTTAATTTTTCAATTTCTTAGTTGCAGATGTAAATAGCAAGCTTGGCAATATACATCCAACACAAATGGACTTATTTCACACATAGAAAGGCACTAATTACATAATTTTATCATAAATTTTGCATCTTTTTTAGTTTATTTCACACCCCCCCCCCCTTTTTACAAAGTGAGATACTGAGTACCTTCAAACTGTTGGGATAAGACTTTTATCTCTTGAAATACATTTCAATTAAGAAAAATAGTATGAAACTGTCCTAATTATGCACCTAGTACATCCTGAGAAAGTTTTTGAGTTCAAATTTAAATTTATTGATATTCAGTTGTACTATATTTTGGAGGTGTACATTAATAGTTTCTAAACTGAGACTAAAATTTTATGAATTTCATTAAATGCGTTCACTATTCCATTAAGCTTAATAGTCAAATGAACATTCCTTACTAAAAAAAACCCACTAAAGTTCAAACTGGCATACAAAGAAAAAAAATTATATCTTGCTTTGGTATGAAATTGCAAAAATTGGCCAATTTCCCATTACTGCTCATGTTTAAGGAATTTTTGACAGAAGTACTATCATCTCAAGGCCCAATTATCTTAACAAGTACAATTATTGCATATGGTTACTAGTTTACTAACAAATTTACCCCTAGCAAGCATCAGATTAGAAAATAAATAATTTTAGTATTAACCCATGCCAGCAATGTAACCGACTTAAGCCGCAGGTGTAAAATTGACAAATTCATCTTAAATACACTATTTTTCTGCATACTAGAATGTCTTCCAGTTATAGTTTTATACATTTTGACCCTTTCATTACATCCAAAACCTTTTACAGGAGTTTATTTAAATTAAAGCACATTCTACTAAGCACGGACCACTGCAGACCCCATAATTTCATACAATATTACATAATACCATATTTAGGCTGAAATTTGACCCCCCTATAGGTTTTGGCTCTGATAAGCAATTAAAATGATAGTCTTGGTGATTTACCATCTTTCAGTACCATTTTTATCTAAAGAAATAGAAGTTGATATACCTGTCTATAGCCTCTTCAGGTGTAGGACCACCATAGTTTTTTTACTCTTCGGCTATATTAAAATTTGGTAATTTTGACTTATCCTAGAAAATTTACCTTTGTTTCAAATTAAGTGACACTTCTGTCCCCTATAAAAATGCACTGGCTGAACATTCTGTCAAAATTTCACAATATGTTTCATTGCATATAAGAAAAAACGCTCAACCTGAAGTCCACGTGGTCTAAAAATCTACTTTCACTTTCTATTTCAGTCCAAAAATAGTGCTTGTCCCTAATTGACTCTCAACATTTTTATGTTCATTTAAAACCAATAAAAGTTTATCCTTAAGTTTCCCAGAATATTCAGCTTTCCAAAAATACCAAATTTATTCTGGTATCATGTGCGGTTCAAATTCTATATGATGCAAGAGTGAACCTGTCTGTTGACTAGTACTACTTTTACGTACAACCTCTGGACTGGTTCCCGGTATTTGGTGGTCCTACACCTAAAGAAGATGTTTTTGTTCAACAAATTAAATAAAATTTTTCCTGGTCTTAGATGTATGTTAGTCGAAACAAATTCTAAAATTTTGTTGAATTCCTTTCAGCGGTTTTCAAGAAATGCATGAAAACATACAAAGACCTCACATGCGCGTTATCATGAAAAATTAGCTTGGTAATCAAGAAATGCATTATTCCTTAATTTTTCAATTTCTTAGTTGCAGATGTAAATAGCAAGCTTGGCAATATACATCCAACACAAATGGACTTATTTCACACATAGAAAGGCACTAATTACATAATTTTATCATAAATTTTGCATCTTTTTTAGTTTATTTCACATCCCCCCCCTTTTTTACAAAGTGAGATACTGAGTACCTTCAAACTGTTGGGATAAGACTTTTATCTCTTGAAATACATTTCAATTAAGAAAAATAGTATGAAACTGTCCTAATTATGCACCTAGTACATCCTGAGAAAGTTTTTGAGTTCAAATTTAAATTTATTGATATTCAGTTGTACTATATTTTGGAGGTGTACATTAATAGTTTCTAAACTGAGACTAAAATTTTATGAATTTCATTAAATGCGTTCACTATTCCATTAAGCTTAATAGTCAAATGAACATTCCTTACTAAAAAAAACCCACTAAAGTTCAAACTGGCATACAAAGAAACAAAATTATATCTTGCTTTGGTATGAAATTGCAAAAATTGGCCAATTTCCCATTACTGCTCATGTTTAAGGAATTTTTGACAGAAGTACTATCATCTCAAGGCCCAATTATCTTAACAAGTACAATTATTGCATATGGTTACTAGTTTACTAACAAATTTACCCCTAGCAAGCATCAGATTAGAAAATAAATAATTTTAGTATTAACCCATGCCAGCAATGTAACCGACTTAAGCCGCAGGTGTAAAATTGACAAATTCATCTTAAATACACTATTTTTCTGCATACTAGAATGTCTTCCAGTTATAGTTTTATACATTTTGACCCTTTCATTACATCCAAAACCTTTTACAGGAGTTTATTTAAATTAAAGCACATTCTACTAAGCACGGACCACTGCAGACCCCATAATTTCATACAATATTACATAATACCATATTTAGGCTGAAATTTGACCCCCCTATAGGTTTTGGCTCTGATAAGCAATTAAAATGATAGTCTTGGTGATTTACCATCTTTCAGTACCATTTTTATCTAAAGAAATAGAAGTTGATATACCTGTCTATAGCCTCTTCATAAAGAAGATGTTTTTGTTCAACAAATTAAATAAAATTTTTCCTGGTCTTAGATGTATGTTAGTCGAAACAAATTCTAAAATTTTGTTGAATTCCTTTCAGCGGTTTTCAAGAAATGCATGAAAACATACAAAGACCTCACATGCGCGTTATCATGAAAAATTAGCTTGGTAATCAAGAAATGCATTATTCCTTAATTTTTCAATTTCTTAGTTGCAGATGTAAATAGCAAGCTTGGCAATATACATCCAACACAAATGGACTTATTTCACACATAGAAAGGCACTAATTACATAATTTTATCATAAATTTTGCATCTTTTTTAGTTTATTTCACATCCCCCCCCTTTTTACAAAGTGAGATACTGAGTACCTTCAAACTGTTGGGATAAGACTTTTATCTCTTGAAATACATTTCAATTAAGAAAAATAGTATGAAACTGTCCTAATTATGCACCTAGTACATCCTGAGAAAGTTTTTGAGTTCAAATTTAAATTTATTGATATTCAGTTGTACTATATTTTGGAGGTGTACATTAATAGTTTCTAAACTGAGACTAAAATTTTATGAATTTCATTAAATGCGTTCACTATTCCATTAAGCTTAATAGTCAAATGAACATTCCTTACTAAAAAAAACCCACTAAAGTTCAAACTGGCATACAAAGAAACAAAATTATATCTTGCTTTGGTATGAAATTGCAAAAATTGGCCAATTTCCCATTACTGCTCATGTTTAAGGAATTTTTGACAGAAGTACTATCATCTCAAGGCCCAATTATCTTAACAAGTACAATTATTGCATATGGTTACTAGTTTACTAACAAATTTACCCCTAGCAAGCATCAGATTAGAAAATAAATAATTTTAGTATTAACCCATGCCAGCAATGTAACCGACTTAAGCCGCAGGTGTAAAATTGACAAATTCATCTTAAATACACTATTTTTCTGCATACTAGAATGTCTTCCAGTTATAGTTTTATACATTTTGACCCTTTCATTACATCCAAAACCTTTTACAGGAGTTTATTTAAATTAAAGCACATTCTACTAAGCACGGACCACTGCAGACCCCATAATTTCATACAATATTACATAATACCATATTTAGGCTGAAATTTGACCCCCCTATAGGTTTTGGCTCTGATAAGCAATTAAAATGATAGTCTTGGTGATTTACCATCTTTCAGTACCATTTTTATCTAAAGAAATAGAAGTTGATATACCTGTCTATAGCCTCTTCAGGTGTAGGACCACCATAGTTTTTTTACTCTTCGGCTATATTAAAATTTGGTAATTTTGACTTATCCTAGAAAATTTACCTTTGTTTCAAATTAAGTGACACTTCTGTCCCCTATAAAAATGCACTGGCTGAACATTCTGTCAAAATTTCACAATATGTTTCATTGCATATAAGAAAAAACGCTCAACCTGAAGTCCACATGGTCTAAAAATCTACTTTCACTTTCTATTTCAGTCCAAAAATAGTGCTTGTCCCTAATTGACTCGCAACATTTTTATGTTCATTTAAAACCAATAAAACTTTATCCTCAAGTTTCCTAGAATATTCAGCTTTCCAAAAACACCAAATTTATTCTGGTATCATGTGCGGTTCAAATTCTATATGATGCAAGAGTGAACCTGTCTGTTGACTAGTACTACTTTTACGTACAACCTCTGGACTGGTTCCCGGTATTTGGTGGTCCTACACCTAAAGAAGATGTTTTTGTTCAACAAATTAAATAAAATTTTTCCTGGTCTTAGATGTATGTTAGTCGAAACAAATTCTAAAATTTTGTTGAATTCCTTTCAGCGGTTTTCAAGAAATGCATGAAAACATACAAAGACCTCACATGCGCGTTATCATGAAAAATTAGCTTGGTAATCAAGAAATGCATTATTCCTTAATTTTTCAATTTCTTAGTTGCAGATGTAAATAGCAAGCTTGGCAATATACATCCAACACAAATGGACTTATTTCACACATAGAAAGGCACTAATTACATAATTTTATCATAAATTTGGCATCTTTTTTAGTTTATTTCACATCCCCCCCCCTTTTTACAAAGTGAGATACTGAGTACCTTCAAACTGTTGGGATAAGACTTTTATCTCTTGAAATACATTTCAATTAAGAAAAATAGTATGAAACTGTCCTAATTATGCACCTAGTACATCCTGAGAAAGTTTTTGAGTTCAAATTTAAATTTATTGATATTCAGTTGTACTATATTTTGGAGGTGTACATTAATAGTTTCTAAACTGAGACTAAAATTTTATGAATTTCATTAAATGCGTTCACTATTCCATTAAGCTGAATAGTCAAATGAACATTCCTTACTATAAAAAACCCACTAAAGTTCACACTGGCATACAAAGAAACAAAATTATATCTTGCTTTGGTATGAAATTGCAAAAATTGGCCAATTTCCCATTACTGCTCATGTTTAAGGAATTTTTGACAGAAGTACTATCATCTCAAGGCCCAATTATCTTAACAAGTACAATTATTGCATATGGTTACTAGTTTACTAACAAATTTACCCCTAGCAAGCATCAGATTAGAAAATAAATAATTTTAGTATTAACCCATGCCAGCAATGTAACCGACTTAAGCCGCAGGTGTAAAATTGACAAATTCATCTTAAATACACTATTTTTCTGCATACTAGAATGTCTTCCAGTTATAGTTTTATACATTTTGACCCTTTCATTACATCCAAAACCTTTTACAGGAGTTTATTTAAATTAAAGCACATTCTACTAAGCACGGACCACTGCAGACCCCATAATTTCATACAATATTACATAATACCATATTTAGGCTGAAATTTGACCCCCCTATAGGTTTTGGCTCTGATAAGCAATTAAAATGATAGTCTTGGTGATTTACCATCTTTCAGTACCATTTTTATCTAAAGAAATAGAAGTTGATATACCTGTCTATAGCCTCTTCATAAAGAAGATGTTTTTGTTCAACAAATTAAATAAAATTTTTCCTGGTCTTAGATGTATGTTAGTCGAAACAAATTCTAAAATTTTGTTGAATTCCTTTCAGCGGTTTTCAAGAAATGCATGAAAACATACAAAGACCTCACATGCGCGTTATCATGAAAAATTAGCTTGGTAATCAAGAAATGAATTATTCCTTAATTTTTCAATTTCTTAGTTGCAGATGTAAATAGCAAGCTTGGCAATATACATCCAACACAAATGGACTTATTTCACACATAGAAAGGCACTAATTACATAATTTTATCATAAATTTTGCATCTTTTTTAGTTTATTTCACATCCCCCCCCTTTTTACAAAGTGAGATACTGAGTACCTTCAAACTGTTGGGATAAGACTTTTATCTCTTGAAATACATTTCAATTAAGAAAAATAGTATGAAACTGTCCTAATTATGCACCTAGTACATCCTGAGAAAGTTTTTGAGTTCAAATTTAAATTTATTGATATTCAGTTGTACTATATTTTGGAGGTGTACATTAATAGTTTCTAAACTGAGACTAAAATTTTATGAATTTCATTAAATGCGTTCACTATTCCATTAAGCTTAATAGTCAAATGAACATTCCTTACTAAAAAAAACCCACTAAAGTTTAAACTGGCATACAAAGAAACAAAATTATATCTTGCTTTGGTATGAAATTGCAAAAATTGGCCAATTTCCCATTACTGCTCATGTTTAAGGAATTTTTGACAGAAGTACTATCATCTCAAGGCCCAATTATCTTAACAAGTACAATTATTGCATATGGTTACTAGTTTACTAACAAATTTACCCCTAGCAAGCATCAGATTAGAAAATAAATAATTTTAGTATTAACCCATGCCAGCAATGTAACCGACTTAAGCCGCAGGTGTAAAATTGACAAATTCATCTTAAATACACTATTTTTCTGCATACTAGAATGTCTTCCAGTTATAGTTTTATACATTTTGACCCTTTCATTACATCCAAAACCTTTTACAGGAGTTTATTTAAATTAAAGCACATTCTACTAAGCACGGACCACTGCAGACCCCATAATTTCATACAATATTACATAATACCATATTTAGGCTGAAATTTGACCCCCCTATAGGTTTTGGCTCTGATAAGCAATTAAAATGATAGTCTTGGTGATTTACCATCTTTCAGTACCATTTTTATCTAAAGAAATAGAAGTTGATATACCTGTCTATAGCCTCTTCAGGTGTAGGACCACCATAGTTTTTTTACTCTTCGGCTATATTAAAATTTGGTAATTTTGACTTATCCTAGAAAATTTACCTTTGTTTCAAATTAAGTGACACTTCTGTCCCCTATAAAAATGCACTGGCTGAACATTCTGTCAAAATTTCACAATATGTTTCATTGCATATAAGAAAAAACGCTCAACCTGAAGTCCACATGGTCTAAAAATCTACTTTCACTTTCTATTTCAGTCCAAAAATAGTGCTTGTCCCTAATTGACTCGCAACATTTTTATGTTCATTTAAAACCAATAAAACTTTATCCTCAAGTTTCCTAGAATATTCAGCTTTCCAAAAACACCAAATTTATTCTGGTATCATGTGCGGTTCAAATTCTATATGATGCAAGAGTGAACCTGTCTGTTGACTAGTACTACTTTTACGTACAACCTCTGGACTGGTTCCCGGTATTTGGTGGTCCTACACCTAAAGAAGATGTTTTTGTTCAACAAATTAAATAAAATTTTTCCTGGTCTTAGATGTATGTTAGTCGAAACAAATTCTAAAATTTTGTTGAATTCCTTTCAGCGGTTTTCAAGAAATGCATGAAAACATACAAAGACCTCACATGCGCGTTATCATGAAAAATTAGCTTGGTAATCAAGAAATGCATTATTCCTTAATTTTTCAATTTCTTAGTTGCAGATGTAAATAGCAAGCTTGGCAATATACATCCAACACAAATGGACTTATTTCACACATAGAAAGGCACTAATTACATAATTTTATCATAAATTTGGCATCTTTTTTAGTTTATTTCACATCCCCCCCCTTTTTACAAAGTGAGATACTGAGTACCTTCAAACTGTTGGGATAAGACTTTTATCTCTTGAAATACATTTCAATTAAGAAAAATAGTATGAAACTGTCCTAATTATGCACCTAGTACATCCTGAGAAAGTTTTTGAGTTCAAATTTAAATTTATTGATATTCAGTTGTACTATATTTTGGAGGTGTACATTAATAGTTTCTAAACTGAGACTAAAATTTTATGAATTTCATTAAATGCGTTCACTATTCCATTAAGCTGAATAGTCAAATGAACATTCCTTACTATAAAAAACCCACTAAAGTTCACACTGGCATACAAAGAAACAAAATTATATCTTGCTTTGGTATGAAATTGCAAAAATTGGCCAATTTCCCATTACTGCTCATGTTTAAGGAATTTTTGACAGAAGTACTATCATCTCAAGGCCCAATTATCTTAACAAGTACAATTATTGCATATGGTTACTAGTTTACTAACAAATTTACCCCTAGCAAGCATCAGATTAGAAAATAAATAATTTTAGTATTAACCCATGCCAGCAATGTAACCGACTTAAGCCGCAGGTGTAAAATTGACAAATTCATCTTAAATACACTATTTTTCTGCATACTAGAATGTCTTCCAGTTATAGTTTTATACATTTTGACCCTTTCATTACATCCAAAACCTTTTACAGGAGTTTATTTAAATTAAAGCACATTCTACTAAGCACGGACCACTGCAGACCCCATAATTTCATACAATATTACATAATACCATATTTAGGCTGAAATTTGACCCCCCTATAGGTTTTGGCTCTGATAAGCAATTAAAATGATAGTCTTGGTGATTTACCATCTTTCAGTACCATTTTTATCTAAAGAAATAGAAGTTGATATACCTGTCTATAGCCTCTTCAGGTGTAGGACCACCATAGTTTTTTTACTCTTCGGCTATATTAAAATTTGGTAATTTTGACTTATCCTAGAAAATTTACCTTTGTTTCAAATTAAGTGACACTTCTGTCCCCTATAAAAATGCACTGGCTGAACATTCTGTCAAAATTTCACAATATGTTTCATTGCATATAAGAAAAAACGCTCAACCCTGAAGTCCACGTGGTCTAAAAATCTACTTTCACTTTCTATTTCAGTCCAAAAATAGTGCTTGTCCCTAATTG
Source organism: Limnoperna fortunei (assembly GCA_944474755.1). NCBI lineage: Eukaryota > Metazoa > Mollusca > Bivalvia > Mytilida > Modiolidae > Limnoperna > Limnoperna fortunei. Next base: position 48,846,177 of record OX104123.1, read on the forward strand.
ACTCTCAACATTTTTATGTTCATTTAAAACCAATAAAACTTTATCCTCAAGTTTCCTAGAATATTCAGCTTTCCAAAAATACCAAATTTATTCTGGTATCATGTGCGGTTCAAATTCTATATGATGCAAGAGTGAACCTGTCTGTTGACTAGTACTACTTTTACGTACAACCTCTGGACTGGTTCCCAGTATTTGGTGGTCCTACACCTTTAATTTAAAACAAAAAAGTCACGTGACAACAATGTGATTTAAATTCAGTGCTTAAATTAGCTTGATTGAATGTATGATTATATTCATAGAGAAGAATATTTAAAGAAGCGATTTATATATCGCTTAACTGGACAAAAATATTTGTTTACCTCTGGACACTGGATTCAGACCCGTGTCACAAAATCCACTGTTTTGCTTATGGAGAGCGCTCTGACGTCCCACGCAAAAAAAGGCGTTGGACGGCAGAGGATTCCCGGACTAGTTTCTGGGTCGCTCTCATTTAGGAGTTAACCCTTGCCGACGTACAGTGCAAGATTCGTTTATTAGAATTTTTACTTACGCTTTTGATTCGTCCTTTTTGGAGCCCCGTGCGGGATCCGGGTGGCCAAAAGAATAGACCGCAGTCGCGCTAGCTTGTCGTAAAAGGCGACTAAATAGCGTCCAGTACCCTGACCGGCGTGTCAGGTCGGTTTGCCGAAAGACCGACTGGGATGTGTGCCCCAGGTGGTTGAATGGGGTACCCCTGGCAAGCTGGGGTTGTCAGGCCATAATACGGAAAACCTGACCGCAAACCATATTAGTGCACCGTGTTGGGAAAAATGCCACGTTCCTCGCACGTTAAAGAACGCTGCTGTAGTATTCGCTATGAGTAGGGATTTCGATCCCGCTACAGGAGGCTGAATTGCCCGACCCTATCCATCCTCCCATTTGCCAGTGGCAATCTAAAATCCATTACCCCTATTTTTCCTTGTGTCCCATCCCATTTTCATTCATCATCATTTCATGTTCATTTTATCATCCATTTCATGTTCATCGCCTGAAATAATGCTGCTCGGGCGTTAAACACCATTAATCAATCAATCCTTTTTGGAACTTGAATTGACCTTGATTCTCGTAACCTATTAGCCAGGTGTGATTTTTACACATGGATTTTCAATAACTTTATTTAACGGCGATTACCTTTTATAAATAATTGATAAATTCTAGTTGCTGTCTTTTTCAATTTTATGTATATTTCTATGGTTCTAAAATTTATTTAACTTTGAATATGTAACTTTCTGTGATTAACACACGAATCCACGGTTATATTTTCGTGTTACGTCCCTTAGTATGTGTCGCAGATTGGAGACGAGACACTTCTTGTTTCCGTTGTTGCTATGCAATTGTTTGCTGATTCACGTATAATTTTACGGAGGTGAACCGTCTGCCCATTTACATTTATAATGTATTTTTCCATTAATAGATTTCTTACTAATTAGGCGCTCTACATTAAAGACTGTACTTTCCTGTGTATTATCGGGATTTTCCGGTCGAGGACCTTGTTCAACTTCTGGCTCACTGTACAGTGCATCCTGTGTTTCGGCCTGAGCTGTCATTTCTTTCCCTGCGTTTGTTCCAGTTTTTTCTAAAGTGAATTCCATCCATGTCTCAACATCACTTTGTCGACGGTACGGTCTAGGATCATGGTACAATCTTAAGTGTTGTGTGTTAATCAAGGATTTAATAGGTTTTCGTGTTTCACAATTGACTTACCTGTACGTATGATATGGTCCAAGATCTGTAATTGAATATGAAACCTCTGACTTGTCCTGTAATTTTCGGGAAAGTCCTGTTGATATTTTATACACTCGCAAAAATACTTTTGTCCCACATGGAATTCTGGTGCTTCCATTTTCTTGTCTTAATGTCCTTTATTTTTCTGTTGATGCTGTTTTACGTTTTCTATGGCTATATCTTTTGCAATTTTTAACTTGTCAATCACCTCGTTTATGTGGTCTGTGTCTTCTTTGCCCATACTTTCTTTAGGCTGTACTGCTACGTCAAATGGTAAGTTCATTTCTTTTCCCCAAAAGAAGATAAAATGTGGAATATTCTGTTGATTCGGTTGACGTGACATTCTAAACGCCATTATTATTCCATGTAATAGCTGAGGCAAAGTGTAATGGTCCTTACTACAATATGCTTTCAAGCATTGTGCTAAGGCAGAATTTTGACGTTCAACTGTAAAGTTTGTTTGTGGGTGGTATGATGACGTGTAATGGCCCTTTAACATTAATATATTTACATAATGCGTTAACTTATTTTAAACATAAAAGCTTGTCCACGATCAGAAACCAAAACTTTAAGTGCGCCATACCTTGAAAATATTTCCGAATATAAAACTTTAGCAATTGATGTCGCGTCTTGTGTTTTAAAAGCAAACGCTTCGGACCAACTAGAGAAGCTATCAACAACTAGCAATACATATCTATAACTGTCTCGTCTGAGTAAGCTAAACAATATCAATATGCCATCTTTCAAAGGAATCCACAACAGGCATTGGTGTTAAAGGTGCTTTTTGTTTTTTTTTCTCGTCTTTATTCTTTGGCAACTTTCACATGACTGTACATAATCGTCTACTTGTTGGTTGATTGATTGATTGATTGATTAATGGTGTTTAACGCCCTAGCAGCAATATTTCAGCTATATTCAGGCGATGAACATGAAATGGATGATAAAATAAACATGAAATGATGATGAATGAAAATGGGATGGGACACAAGGAAAAATAGGGGTAACGGATTTTAGATTGCCACTGGCAAATGGGAGGATGGATAGGGTCGGGCAATTTAGCCTCCTGTAGCGGGATCGAAATCCCTACTCATAGCGAATACTACAGCAGCGTTCTTTAACGTGCGAGGATCGTGGCATTTTTCCCAACACGGTGCACTAATATGGTTTGCGGTCAGGTTTTCCGTATTATGGCCTGACAACCCCAGCTTGCCAGGGGTACCCCATTCAACCATCTGGGGCACACATCCCAGTCGGTCTTTAGGCAAACCGACCTGACACGCCGGTCAGGGTACTTGGCGCTATTTAGTCGCATTTTACGACAAGCTAGCGCGACTGCGGTCTATTCTTTTTGCCACCCGGATCCCGCACGGGCTCTACTTGTTGGTGCATCGTTGGCCAATAGTATTTTAGTCGTAACGATTCGTACACTTGTTTAGTTGACAAGTGGGCGCCTCCGGCTTGACTATCATGGTACGCTAACAACGCTCCATCTCTAAGGACTTTAGGTAACGCTTATTGTTGATGATGTCTGTCCTGAACGTTGGCCTTTTTCGTTCGTCTTTGATACCAGTGGTATAAAATTCCATGGAGTATGCTGTATTGTTGACATTCGATGACTGTTTTACGAGCAGCATTGATGTCGTCTAGTAAATTTCCTGTCTCGAGATATATGTACATGTTTTTAAATCAGCACATTCCTTCTGCAACTTACCAATATCATCTCGGTTTTCGATTGGTTGTGTAATGTCAGCATCCTGTCGTGTTGCGATGGGTCATTATCATAAAAGAAATGTACTTCGGTACGAAGTAATAGCTGTTCTGTCAACGGTAGCACATCCGCATCTTTGGACCATCGTCCATTTTGTCGTGGTCAGGGTGGTTGTCTGGATAGAGACGTGGTCGACTAAGTGCACCAGCACCGGTATTCGAAGTAACTTTTTTGTGTTGAACTTCAAAATTGTAATATTGTAACGCCATTGCCCAGCCAAGTAACCTACCTGCCTTATGTTTGGTATTTTGGGGCCAGCACAAAGCTTTATGATCCGTGCATATAATAAACTTATTATGTTACAAGTATGTGTCATTACTTTTTATACCATTTATAATTGCTAGGCATTCCTTTTCCGTGGTATACCTTCGTTCTGTCGCACTTAAATACCTACATCCGTATGCTATAACTCGTGATCTGTTGTGGTCGTCTTTTTGAATCAATATGTATCCAATGGCCTTGTCTGAAGCGTCACATGTCAAGGTGAACGTCTTACCCATATCCGCATAAGCCAAAATCGGAGCTGATACTAGCTTGTTTTTCAATGTTTCGAATGCGTGTTAACATTCGCTACTCCATTGGAAAAGTTCATTCTTTTTCAACAGTGGCGTTAGTGGGGCTGCTATTTTTGATTAAAAATTTACGAATTTCTATAAAAATGGCATAGTCCCAGGAAAGACCGGACTACCTGTCGATTTTTGAGCACCGGAAATGTGCGTACCGCTGATGTTTACTCTGGATCCACTTTGACGCCATCCTTAGAAATAATATGGCCAAAGTACTTAACTTCTCTAACAGCAAATTTACATTTCGACGATTTAAGTGTTACATGTAGGTTTGCTTTCAATAAACAGCTGAATACTTGTTCGAGATGCTGGAGATGTTCAGTAAAATCTTTACTAAAGACAAGAATGTCGTCGACAAAAAAAATACATACTTGCAGTTCATTTATGGTAACACTTGTGACATGACCATAGAGAAAGACGAAGGAGAGTTTGACAGTCCAAATGGTAAGCGTAGTCATTCGTTAATACCTGACTTTGTGATGCATGCCGCCTTGTGTCTGGTCTCGGGGTCCATTGGAATTTGCCAGAATCTTGAAGCTTAATCTAAAACTGAAAATAAGCGTGCTTTCGCTGCGCCAATTGCATTAAATACGCACTTAAGTTTCTTCAGTGGAAAAGAAATGGGTTGAGTGATTTTATTGAGTTTCCTGTAGTCTATCGCAAATCTGTACTCTCCGCTTTTCTACGTTCCATAACCACTGTACTATGCCACGCTGACGTCGACGGCGTAATGATTTTGTTCTCAACATTTCATCAACCTGTTTTTCCATTTCCTTTTGAATGTGTGGCGGTTGTCGGTAAAAAGGCATGCGTACTGGTGGTGCATCGTTTGTTTCGATTTTATGGAAATATTTATTAGTGACGCCTAACTCGTTTAACGATGTTCGAATACTTTCCGATGGCGATGGAAAAAGTAGGATAATTGGTCTCTTTGTTGTCTTGATAGGTCAGCATCGTTGAGGTTAAATGTAAGTTTATTCTTAGAACTATGATTGCATTCTATTGTGCCTACAAACTTCTAACGTTTGTGTAGTACGTGTGTCAATGTTTTTTTTATTGTTGCTACTACCTGTGTCTCCCTTATCGGTGTATCGGTGGATTAATAAGTCAAAAAATTGACAATTTTGGGGTAGGTTCTAACATGACTTGCCCACATTGTATTCGTATGGATATATGAACTGGATCTCAGTTTCAGATTGTGCTGGAAGCGAGCATGATTGCAAACACCTTGCTTACCCTGAAGTCTCAAGTAAACTTACTTTAGCAATGTGTTTAGATAAATCCATCGATTTATTCGCCAAATTTATAGGAACATTGTTAGATTCTAGAAAATCGACACCTATTATAACTGAATGTGGTTACATTTAGTACCTTTAAGGGCATGTCTACGAGAAAACCATGCAAAGTGGTCCAGGTGACACTTTTGAAAACTGTTAAATACTTATGTTTACTCAAAAGGTATATGCAAAGAAAGTTGTTCAACAGCCTCAAAATGCACTGTTTCTATTTTTTAGAAACGGGAATTCTATTTTTAGCATCGTTTACGTGGTCAAATTTTCTGATTTTCAATCAAAAGTATCTAAGTGTCATTGTGGAAAAATGTGAATAGGTTATGTTGTCATATAATATAAAGATAATCAATAGACCACTCTTTTCAGAAATATTTGCTGAACAATGTAAAATCATTGAAATTGGCACCTTGCCAAGAATTTTTAAAACATTCCAAATCATGAATATAGCTTGACTGCTTATACTTGGCTGTCTATTCCTTCAAAGTTAACGTCTAAATTTAATTCAATTTATTAATTTTTTGTTGAACTTGAATGAAAAAATTAATATATGAATGGGCTAGCTTTGCAAATAACAGGTTAAGGTTTTACAGCCTTTGAAAGAATGCGTATTTTGGTGAAGATTTGCGTGATTTTACCAGATAATGTGATGTGTACTTGCATTTCTTTCTTTCTGTTGTCAACATCCATAGGTAGATGTTGGTCACATATAGTCTTAACATCCACTAAATTCAATGATTCGCTATTCAAAGTTAAATTTCAATTCTAAAGCGTTAAAATACTTCACTCAGAGGTTCTTCTTGGTACCCCAATTACCCCCCCCCCCCCACTTTTGCAACTTATGTTTTTGATTATCTTGGCTTCTTGTGGTTGCACTTATGGCATAACACACATACATATTCCACTGAAAATAAGAGTTTTCGAACATATGCCATCTTCAAGTAGGGTCCTTTCTCAAAGACGTACATGTGCCGTCTCCAGGATTTTCCTTATTTGTAATCAAATGACAAGGCACAACTTTATAATAGGATTTATTCATACTTTCACCTAAAGTTCTGCCTCCACCTGTTTATTTAAGTCATGCCTAAACCAAGTAAAACTGAAAGAGAACTTATGCAGTTGTTTAGTACCCCAATTATTCATATATAAACATAATAGAAAGTACGGACAAGGGAGATAATAACGGTAATATTTAGAAGTGGGGTTCCAAAGAAGATATCTAAAGGAAAAAATATATTTTCGAAAATTATGGATAAAAATGGATTGTTCAATTAATTTTAAGCGTTTCTGATTTGAAAAAGTTATTTTCAATCTTATTTTTGTATACAATAACAAATTTCTGACTTTGTTTAGTTAGTGTTTGTTCGAAATAAGCATGAAAATGAGTCTATATGCAGTCTCAAATTCAACCCTTTTTAAGCAACAAAAAGAACATCAACTAGTTATTTGCAAAGCTAGATAATTAAAAGCATGAAAATTGAGTCAAATATGTACTGATTTCAGCAAAATACAGATACTTTCAGTTGTTCACTTTCAGAATATAGCTCAAGGAAAAAGGGGGTCTAGTTACATCTATTTTTAAGTAATATGTCAAGCGCATGGCACTATATTTCTGGAGAAATTCTACAGGAAAGGGTGATTTTGCAGTATTGAAACCATGTTATGATGGGAAAATTTATTCTAAAAACAAAAAGCCTTGATTCTAAAAATAGGACAGTCCGGAGAATTTTTTTGATGTGGCTTATAACTTTTTATGTGGATATCGTTCAAACACATTTCGTCCCTTTAAAAAAGTTGCTACTGGACAAAATTTTGATTTTTGCATGATTTACTCATAGACTAGTACTTAATTCTAATAGTTAAGTTTATTTTCCCTGAGAGTTTTAACGCTGTTGTCCTATTCCTAGAATTGGCATAATATGAGATTTGTGAAGGGTTGGACGATTTAACATTACGTTTTGTAGAAATAATATAGAAACACATACGCGTGTTGTGTTTTTATGTAAAATTGTAGCCAAATTGGTTTTATCAACATCTCCATTGTGCCCGTCCTTGAGATTTTTCCCGAAAACAGGCTCGAATCCTTATTTTTGATTGAAATTAAACTGTGCGTTATTATTATGTCTCTTAGCTTTTCTACAAACTCTTTCATAGTGCCCTTTAATTTTGCAGTATCTACAAGTTGCATTTAAACAGCACCTATCACATCCCGCATATGAAGTTGAGGTGTCTGTTGATGATGCTGTTGTTAATGCCATGGGGATCTGTAGCTACGATTTTCGTGCCTATATCCGGGTTCGTACGGTTGGGGTTGTTGTTGGTCTTTTGATGAGGTGATGGCGGCCACGCTCGCATTCAGCTTGTCGGATAACATGTTGATACTCCTATCTTCCATAGCTGCAATGTAAGCCATCTAGGCTGACAGTTCCACGATGGGCTTAGTCGTCGTCTTGGCAACTGTCTTCTCAGCGAGAATGGCTTGGAACCGGAACTGTTCAATGGACTTAGGTAGTTGTGGCATAACGTTGGAGACGAGGTCCGGTTTCAGTCTACCAACCATCATTCCGACTAGTAGGCTCTCCGCCGCTGTTCTGCGTTTGTTTCCGGATCCGTAAAATAAAGTCTTCGACTGATTCGTCCGTAGGTTGTTTGATGTTGTGAAGACTATATTCTACGTTCATCTTTCGGAACCTCTTGATGAAGACTTCCTTCAGACGCCCCAAACGGTTCCGGATCGCAGCGGACAGTTCCATATACCACTCGGAGACCAATTCTACGATTGCCAGTGGAAAGAAGGCCACCATCTCGTCATCTGACATCTTCAGTAGGGAGCAGTATTGAATAAATAGCGTCCACCAATGAACTGGACTTTGGTCCTTCCCACTGAACGGTTTAAGATCGATATTCCTGACCGCTTTTGATGGTGCCATGTGCGGTGGTGGCTGTTCAGGTTGTTGTTGCTGTAGAACCGGCATTTCTGGAGTCCTATCTGGGGTTTCCGTATACCTTTTTGTTGTCAGATCAGTGTCCGTTGGCTTCTGTAATGCTCCCTACCACGGAGAAAGTAGTCATGGCTAGAATAGTTAGATGGGGTTGAACCGTTATTTGCCATATTTAATATAGGAAATTTTGATTCTCCTGTAAAAATTGTAATAAAAATTGTAATGAAACTTTGTAATGGAAAGCTGTAGTAAACTTGGTTCTGGTTAAAGTTTAATATGTTAGCGATGACTCCATCTGTAATCTGCGGAACTGATAATCTTGCTGATCAGCTTTGGCTGGGGGAACTAGCAGAAGATGAACCTGTACAAAGAGAACAATGTTGTTCTTGAACTCGTTAATACCGTAACACCAAAGTGTCATTTAACAATTATTATAAATTATTTTTTACATAAAACAAAGCAATACTAATTCTTAAAACTAAATAATTAATACAAATAAATAGCGACACATTGTTTAAACGCTGTAGACAGTAATTTGACCAGTAACGACAATGTGTATCTTAAATTTTACTTATAAATTGAATAAGCAAGCTATAAACATTTCCCATATAAACTCTAGCTAAAATAAAAAGCAAAATGTTTATTCTTCAACACAATGCGTTAAATTTCTAACTACTTTAATTTGGCTTGAAAAATAAAAAGTAACTCACTTACCTGTACATTAGAGAACGAGGTTGTTTTTGAACTCTTTAATACCGTAACGCCAAAGTGTTCGGCAATCGGTTTACGTCCTTTTTATAGGAAAAATGTAGTAACGAGGTCGGTTTACGTCCTTTTTATAGGCAAAATGTACCTCGTTACTATAGTACAAGCGTGATGATCGGTACAGTTTGAATATTAATCAATTACATAAAATAACCTTATATTATATAACTAATTTCCACTCAAAAGACCTTAAGTTTTTGTTGTTGGATAAACATTTGTGTATCGCCAATATTCTACAATTTGGTCAAATATATTAACTAACCTTTACTAACCTTTCACTGATAAACAAATAAAAGTAAATAATTGACCGTGATACTTCTGGTCATTTAAACCTGTTAATCTTAAAAATTACATAAAATATGATTACCTTGCCTTTTACTTTAACAATCAAATAAGTTCACTGACCATCAAGCTCTTCACATGTACATTCTTGATTTAAACTTGAAATATACAACCTTTACTGTAACTAATTTAATGAAAAATTCTAGCATCACATCTTATGACCTTTTCCTATCTCTTTATAATAGAAGTCCTGTACTAAAATTTTTAGGAAAGTTTGATGAGAATTTAGCATTTTGCCTATTATGGCCTAAGACTAAATCTTTTCTTTCTATTTGTAAAATGAACAAAAAAGTTTTCCTGAACAATTTATTACCGTCTACCATGGGAGACGGTATACATAGTCAAATGGCGATCAGTCTTCGGAGTAAATGACTCTCTGTTACTTGATTGGGTGGTTAACTAAATCTAAAAATATTTTTTCTCATTTCATTGGTTTACGTCAGGATCGCACTAGTATGTGTACTGAAATTTCGATATATTCTTAGGTCGAATAGGGGTTGTAAACATTGTACCAAAATCTCCCTACTTTATAAAGCTGTTTTGGAAAAAATTATATGTTTTTTATCTTTATTTTAGTTAATCAGTATTTTAGTGTACTAATGTTACGTTCCACATATTGACATCTATTTCATTCAATGCATTGGTCAGTGAACAATTAAAACGTAAACATTGTACCATAATCTCCCTACTTTTTAAAGCTGTTTGGGTTAGGAAAAAATATATTTTCTGTATCTTTATTTTCGTTCTGATATTGCTGCAAATTTAACAAAACATATTTTTACCGCTAATTTTGAACATTGTTGTTTAGGGAGTCAACTTTTGTTTATATATTTTTTAAAAAGCACGTGTGAAGTGACGACAGGCATTTAAATCTCTCAAGCACTATTGGATAATAGGTTTAAGGTTAGCGTAAACTATTTCCTTTCAAGGTACATGTACATTGTTTACCTATCTTACATATAAATTAAAAAAAAACCAGATACTTTAATAAATCCATAAAATTTGTAATGCAGCTAAGAGACGGTTAGCTTTTTAGAAAAGCTAAACTTGTGAATAAATAAACTTGAAGCTTTTTGTTACAGGAAGAAGAATGATGACCTCTACGCAAATGTATCATCTAGTTGAACTGACATTACTTTATTAAATAGAAACAAGTTAAAAAAATTTGGTATATTAAATATGTGTGATTTTCAACCATTTCAATATTTAAAATGAGGAGATTTTCTTTTTGGGAAAAAATTTTATCTATTAACCAAGAACATGAACTAATTCAATTGCAATCACGTTGCTAATTTGAAAACACATTAGATTCTCTTGTATGAACACCAAGATCAGAACCACTTTTTAATAACCGAGATAAAAATACGGTTTAAAATCATGAAAAGGAATTTTACAATTTATAATATCATTATTTAAGGCATCATTGGCCTCCACGACTGTTTTAAATGGATTTCCACATGACTCGGATTTAAGCCTTTTAAAAATAAATTTCTAACCTGTTGCAACGTGGTTGCAACCTTAAAATTAATAAAAATGTACGACGTCCATTCACTATTGCACACAAATAATCTCAAATGTTATAGAGGTAGTAGAGACCAAGTTGTTTTAACCAGGTGTCGTCTTAGTCATAACTGGAAGACACAAAGCTACTTTTTAAATAAGAATCCTCGACCCGAATGTGTGTCATGCAACACTCCTAATACCATCAAGCATGTGTTGATGAACATTCGGGGATATTTTTGTACTGTAAATTCATACATAAGTTTATATACATCTGTACCTGGCACAACACAGTATTTCAGTATTTCATTTATCTTTTATAGTGTTAATCAATTTACACAGTATTTCAGTCCCCAACACATACCCCATATTTTTCAAGTGGAATTCAAAATTGCCCTTTTGTCCATCTTTCTCTAATTGATTGAAGGAGCCGAGTGGTGATGTTAGTTCATCAACGATTGATAACGTGGTCTGTCCACACTGAGGTTGCGGGTTCGAATCTCACTGCAGGCAGGGTGCACTCGACTTAATTGAAAGCGAGTCAGTCATTTATCAATTATAGTGTTAATCAATTTATTTATTATTACATGAATATGCCTCATATTCTGCTATGTAATTCGAGTTTTAATACATAAATTTGTTGTAGGGGCCTAGGTGGCCAAGTGAGAAAGGTACCCCTGCGAAATGAAGTTCAAGAAATCATGAACTCTTCATGAACTGATCAAGAACAACATGAACTTTTCATGAACAGTTCATGAAAATAATATCATCGAGTTCATGAACTTTTAGTTCATGAATCAGTTCAAGAAATGTTCTTGAACAGTTCATAAAAACAATATCATTCTAATTCATGAACTAATCGGTTAAAGAAATGTTCTTGAACAGTTCATAAAAACAATATCATTCTAATTCATGAACTAATCGGTTCAAGAAATGTTCTTGAACAGTTCATAAAAACAATATCATTCTAGTTCATGAACTACTCTGTTCAAGAAAAGTTTTTGAACAGTTCATAAAACAAATGACCATCTTAGTTCATGAACTTTTGAAAAGATTAATCAGTTCAAGAACTGTTCAAAAATCAATAATTATTTGAAATGTTCTTGAATAGTTCATGAAAACAAAACATTTGATTTCATGAACTTTTAGTTCATAAAACTGTTCAATTAATGTTCTTGAAAGGTTTTACAAAATCTTAACATGGAATTAACAGATTCAGAGTGGCAGAGATATAAATGATTTCAAGTATCTTAAAAGAGTTGTTTAAAAACAGAACAAATAAAAGAATGGAGCAGTAGCACACAACAGCAAATCCCCTCGCCCATTAATATTATTATTACCAAAACATTACCCGTAGAGTCACTCATGCGGAAAATGTAGGTCATGGTGACCTAATTCTGGTAAAGATGATGCTTGCTACTCAAGATTTACCCACTGACCAAATATCATACCAGTCTACAACTTCCTTATATTTAGGACGATTAATTTTTCCTTTATTTCTGATTCCTTAGAACTACAGATTAGCTATTTTTAAAAGAAAAGAAAAATATAATACGGCTGTCAATAATTGTGCATTTTGCTCATGGATGCTTCATAATACATACGCATGTTAACCATTGAAATAGTAAGACAAAGGGAACCCAGGTTGTATCCATATCCGAAAATAAAAAATCAAGGGACAAATTTACAAAGAATGGAAACTAGCTAGACAAAAGAATTAAGGAATCAACATGGAGTGGACATATAATATACATGTAAATCATGCCTTTTAGGTGTAATTAACACTTACATGTACATTTTTGTTCCCTAAATTGGTTGCTACATGTATTTGGAAACTCTGGATTTACATAAAATGCTACATAATTTGGTTATGTACTCGTCTGATGAGACTTGAAAGAGTAGAAACAGTGGTGTCTGATTGTGTGATAAAATTTGTTCAATAAGGCTAAAAAATAAAATATTGTTTGTTTCCCCAATCCTGACCGACCCAGTATATTTGGTGCTACCCATTTGTTTTACCACATTTGAGAAGAAATATTATCATTTATTGTTTGTAAATTTTCATCTTTAGATAATAAAGGAAACTAAAAGATACTAACCTCTAAAGTTTATCTGACATGTAAAAATGATGTTCTTTGCGTGGTAATAATTAATTAAGACTATTATTGATTGACTCACAATGCACATTTTCTCTTTGATCATTTTTTTGATAAATATTAGAAAAAAATTTTTTTACCGACCTCGTAACAGCCCATTCCTTATTTGGTCAGGTCGGGATTGGGGAAACGAACAATTGTTTAATTAAGGCCTGACACATAAAACTTGATCTTCGATGTTGCATTTAAAATATGTGTTAAACAACAAAATATAAGGTTTAAGAATACATACATGTGGAATTGTTCATTTAAACACTGCATGACCATGACAATTTGGCATTCTAATCACAAATTTTTCTGAGTCCAATGTTGTCTGAATGAAAACTTATGTAGAATCAAGTTTTTCAGCAAGCACGGTTTCAAAATCATCTGTTGCTTTGACTGAAAACATATGTTTGCCAGCAGAAAGATTGGACAATGAAGACTGATATTCTCTGTCAAACATTTGCACAATTGCATATACTAGCTTTCTGGATTCGTGTAGCACAAAATACTGAATGGATCCAATCTTCATGTCATCATACGATACAACATTACATATTCTTTTCTGCATTCTTTTATAACTGCTAGCATAAAATTTTTGCCCATTAACCATGATTCTGTCAACTTTTTTATGAGTTTTAAATCAGTTACATTGAGAATTTCCAAAATATTGGCACTGATCTCGTTTTGCTTGAATGGTTTTCTTCCACCAGCAACATCACAGTTATCTGCCTCAAAAGTATTTTTCCAAATATTTGTTTTATTCTGCATGAGACCTTTTCTCCGTATATGAGCACAAGCTTGTCTATATCTCATAGCCTGTTTTAAAACAGTGCCAGTACCATGTACAGATTGCAAAAGCATTGCATTCGCATCTTCAAATGGGAAACAACTCCATGCCCATAATGGACCCCACTGTTTTACAAAATAAATAAGATGAGCACCAGCATTGTGTACATTCAACCCACACGATCCATCACCATAAAGATTTTGAAATGTAGAATAAAATTTTTGCAATAGAAATTCAGCTCTTTGCAAGGATACTACTGATATGTCTGATCCAAGCAGAATGTAAATGGCTTCGGACAAACAAGCTAAATTTTCCATGTAGTCTTCAGAAAGTATTCCATTTAGGCATGGTAGACAATAATATAACAGCCATGTCTGTAGTTCAGTAGCCTTAAAGTGATTACAATGTCTCTCAAGGTCTCGTGGCAATCTCTCTATAGTGTTTGGTGGTTTGATGTACTGCAATCGTTTAAATATTTCTCTCAAATGTTTCCCAATAAAATGATCTTTACCGCTCTGAGAAGGAGCAAACCATTTATTCATTAAAGTTTTTGTTATACCCAGTAATATTCCGTGCATGTAATCAGGAACTGTACTTTTTACCATATCATACGATTCAATGGGAAACATCTAGCAGTACCCTTCCCTTGTTTAACCACTTTACCTGGATCATAGCAAGTGATGCAAGCATTTTGTCCATTAAAATATGTCATATTTAAAAGTTCCGCTTTTGCAGGTAGATCAGCTATCCCACAGATAACTGCAAGTTTAACATTTATTAAATCATTGTCCAGATGAATATCAACACCTTGATTGTAAAGAAAGTTCATTTCATCACTGAAACCTTTAAGGTAGTGTTTGAAGGGGGGTTTTCCTTTCCCCTGCCAAATACCAGCAAGAATCATATTATCACGGGCAAACCTGATTGCTGGACTTAATTCATTTATTACCATAAATATAGGCCACAACTCGATCTTGGAGGAAGAGTACAAATTTACCCCATCCGTATTAAACGTTGCTGTTAACCCATTACTATTTCTGAAGAGAAATCCTGTCTCTGATAATAGCTCATGATAAGCTTGACCACTTTTTATGTCTTTGATAGTCTCTGTCTCTGACTCTCTGTTTCTCAACAAATTTTCCTTATTCTTTTTAATGTCTTTCCAAATTCCAAAAAATAAAGCAAATTCAGATTCCATTAAATGCATGAGACGTGTTGCATCTATAAACAAAAACAATTGAATAAGGCCTAAAAAACATTCTATGTTTCCTGTAACCCGATGGAATCTATTTCTTTCCCCCGACTCTAACTTTTTTATGGGGCGTGCAAAAAAATTTAAATTGCGGGAAATTGAAACCTCATCTGTTTTTTTTTTTTAAACATGACAGCACAATTTGGTGTTTGCTGTGAAAACAGTTGAATAAGTTTGATTTTTGAACTTACTGTATTTGAAGGAATAGATGATCTCTTACAGATTTGTAAATTATATTGTGTTGTGAATTGTTTTAAAATGCAAGTCATCAACGATCGAGGTTAAAAGAAACAAATTTAATCATGCAAGACAAATTGTGTTTCGACTCTTGAAGTCTCATCAGTTAGAGCTACTTTAGCCAACTTGATTGATGTTTACACCTACCAAAAAACAAGAAAAAAAAGTAAAACAAAAATTCCTGACCTACGGACCCTAGTTTCAAGATGTTACAGGAAACACACATATTTTCTTTTCGGCCCAACTATACGTAGGTTGTCGAAACTAAGCATTATATAGCCCTTTCTAGGTAGTTATTCCAATAAAGGTTAACCAATTGACATGGGAGGGGGGATAACTCTTACATCGATAATTTTTTACAAAAATTTGCGCTTAGTTCCATTACGCCTTCATCATGTACCACCTTGGTTCTATTTTAATATCTAACGGTCCATTAAAAAAATTTAGAGTTATTAAGCAAAACTGTATTTTTACCCTACATGTATGTTCCATTTTTAGCATGTTTAGTAGCAGCAGTCTGTCATGTTTTTTATTAATCACTAAAAAATGGGAAATCTTTTTAAACAACATGTTATACATGTAGATTATTGCTATCAAGTTTCTAGAAAATCTGTTCAGCTGTTTCAGAGAAGATTTAAATAAAGACAGAATTTGTCTGTGTGACACAGATTGAGCCCTGCCTTCACGGGTAGTTGAAGTTTGATTGGCCTGAACATTGATTAAAACATACAATCCATCATAATAGTTCAACATACCAAAAACATGTATCAAACCAATCTTAATACTGAAAGAAGGCTACAGCAAAATTTGATATTTTGATTGCTAGCTCTCTATGGATGTTATCAACCCAAGAACAAGTAATTAATTCTGTGTGACCTAATTATGAATATTATTTCCAGAATGCAATATCAGTTAAACTGAATAATAATTGTACACATATCAGCCTGTTTTGCTCACCTGGGGTTTGCAATAAACTTGTTAACTGATTTTTGGCATCTGCTAAAACAAAGCACTGGCGTGGTTGACGGTCCTTTTTAAGTTGATTGGCAGCTGGACCTTTGTAACGTAGTCCATTACAGTTTTCAGTACCACATTTGTATTCATCAATATTTTCTGGAAATATTTCATTACAGAGAACACAATAATGTAATTCTTTTACACAGCTGTCATCCACATAAGACAGAATATTTACAAAGTCCAATACAGAAGCAGTATCCGAGTTGAGGAATATGCATTTCATAGTGAAAAGAATACCTCTACAAGCACTAGCAGAAATATTATTCCGCAAAAAACATGAAAGAATACATAGTGAATGTAATTCTTGTTCTGTCAATGTCAAGTTTCTGTTTATATCTGATTCATCTTCACTGCATGTAAACTGTGTATCAGAGTCATCTTGGCTGTATTTACTTGACTGATCATTATCTGAATCTAAACAAAGTGATTCAAAAATATCACTCTCTCCCAATTCAGATTCAGGTTCTGAATCAAAATCACTTGATGACAACTGTATGTTATTTTCTTGTTCGTTTACGTTTGTCAATATTTGTTCATCAGTAGAGCTGCTAGTGTCCAGGTTTTCAGAATCAGAATGATTCACTACTTCAAAATCAGATGATAAGTCATCACCAAAGCCTTCCAAACTATCTCTCAATGACATGATTGAACTGGCTGGAGAAGAGACCACTTTAGATACTCCAAGGGCAGGATACATACCACCTTTACCTATAATAAAGAAAAATAGATTTAATACCATGAATACAGGTCACACTGAGATAAGCATATATACATGTACTGTTTAAATACCTTGTACATTCATGACATTTGGGAATTAAAGTTAGAGCACGAAAACCAAGTATCTACGGACGACGACGACAGCGCCATAACATTATACAACCGAAAATTTTTTTGTGGTCGTATAACAAACAGTGGGGGCTACAGACCCCAAATCATATACCCTCCCTCCATCAGTGGCAGGTGACTTGTCAAAATTTCATAAGGATAACTCAATTACGACTTGAGTTATTGATCCGAAATCAATTTTCCACAGATGCCTAACAACACATTCGTTACAATTCTAAGTTCACTTCATTAAAACCGCTGATTTCATTTCATTTTATAATGTTTCAAATTTACTTATTAATTATAACAAAAGATTTTTATAGTGATATAATTATAAGGAATGACTTTATTTTGAATTATGTCTTAAAATTGATCCCAGATATCAAATAAACAGCTGCGCCATGAGCGCATGATACGCCCGTCGTTCTATGTTAAATATCAAATGTAAATATAAGTGACCCCCCTTTTCCTATTTATTCAAATTATCCAAAAAGTAATGGGAGCCTTCTTCCATCTTTGAGAACAAGTGACCAAAGTTTCATGATAATTGTTCAAATCGTTTTTGAATTATTGTACGACGTGTGGACGACGGACAGACAGCGGTATACCATAATACGTCCTATCAAAATTGACGAGCGTATAAAAATAATACGAAGGTTATGGTTTATCTAAGTTTTATAAGTACATGTATATATATATGTGTTATAAATGTACCTTTGTCAACTGGTGATGTTAATAAATGAGTTTCATAATGATCTGATTCTGTATTTTCGAATTGACCTAGCAATGATTTTCTTGCTAGCTCATTGTTTTCACGAGTCAACTTCCCAGATGCTTTCCATCGAGCAAGAGTACTTGCAGGAACAACTACAGAGTCATCTTCTAGATACAATTTCTTTAATCTTTTAACAGGGGCTGAAATAAACAAAATTAAAATGAATTATGAACATTTGGAAAATACACATGGATTACATTAACATGATATTAATCAACGACTACTTAATTAATTTGAAATAAAAAGGCATGAATGCCAAAATCTGTGAAACAAAACAGTCAGGACCAGACATGTCCAAAAATAAAAAGGCAAGATGCAGGTTTTGGCTATAAACTTAACTATAAGGTCATTTACATAATTTTCCAAAATAAAATGAAAAATATCCAGCCTTTTATGAAAATTTGCACATACTAATCATGTTGATAAGTTGTCTCCTTGCTACAATTTTGATATCTTCATTAGATTTTGAGCTATTCAGTAAAAGATGCATTTTTTTCTAAAGCGCTATTTAGAGGCCTAACGACGGCCATGTTTTTTTAAATGGTTCTCTCCGAAATGATGATTCTTTTTAGATAACATGCATCTAGATCATTGCTAACAAGTTTCAAGAAAATCTGGTGAGCTGTTTTAAGAGCTAGGAGAAGATTTTTAAACAAAAATTAACAGGCGCAGATGACAAAAGCTTACATGGCTTCCTGCCAGGTGAGCTAAAAAAAAAGGTCATTCAAGAGCTGTACTAAAGTTCCAGGAGAAGATTATTGAAAAGTGGGTCAAAGACAAAAATGGCCGGGTTGCGTAAAACAGGAAGTAGATGCCCGACAGACCCCAAAACATATCCCACCATATGGGACCGACACGCAAGGTTGCATACAAAATTTCAGAACCCTACTATTCATAGTTCCTGAGAAATCTGTTAAGATTTTTTTTTAAGTCGGTACGATTAACTGAGTGAGGAAGTGACTGACAGGTTCAAGAATGATTCCCAACATATGGGACCACCCACTGAAGCAACATACCTAATACGGACAGGCTACAATAAGTAGTTCCAGAGAAATCTTACGGAATGTTTTTTTTCCCGAAAAAAGTCTAAGTCGGTACGGTAAACAGGAAGTACATGTAGGTGAGCAACATGTCCAAAAATGGTTCCCACCATATGGAACTACCCACCGAAGTTACATACCAACTTTGGAAGGCTAGTACTCACTTTTCCCCCGAATAAAACTCTAAGTTGGTTCGGTATACAGGAAGTAGGCGATCGACAGGTCCAGAACCCCCCCCCCCCTCCCACCCCCTTTAGTTGGAAAATGTTTTAATTGTCATGCAGATTTTGGGCTAAATTCGTGGCTTTCGCAGGGTTAAAAACGACCTGCGACCTGAGGGCTTTTTAAGAGCGACTTCCAACCTACACTCCATAAAATCGACCTATGCCAAAAAACGACCTGCAACCTCCGCCAAAATATGCCTTTTAAAATCGACCTTGCGACCTCAGACCCCTTTTAAAAGCGACCTTGTAACCCGAGTGGCCTACCCTGCGGGGGCCCCTAAATTCGTAACAAATAGGTCTGGTCTGCCCCCCCCCCTCCTGCAGATGTAAAAAAATCAAACACATCGATTCTAATTCCAACGCCGATCTATGTCTTTCACAGGCATTTGTTTCATATATGAAAAAAAAATATGTACCCCCTCCCCTGTATCTGTATGGGTACCAGGGTTGTCCCTAAGAGCCGGCCGGAGCCGGGGAAAATCCCCTGCTACTTTTGCCTATCCCCGGCTACTTTTGTGTTTTTTGTAGTTAACCGAATGGTAAAATCCCCGGCTACTTTTGCCTATCCCCCTGCTGTCTGAAAACTTAGGGACATCCCTGGGGTACGTCACAGATTTCCCTTAGGGCTTTGATGTAACTACATATGATATATTCTTTTGGACATATGACATGTATCCACGAAGGTCCAAACTGCGCCCGCCTAAGGATAAAGAGCTAAACGAAATTGTTTAGACAGTTTTAGGAAATTTATCTGTTACAAAATATAAAACTTCAGACATTTAGCTGATGAAATAGGACAATAACTGACAATCAAATCATAATTCTGACTTTTATTTGTTACGTTTTTTCAATGTACAGAAAAAATCCTACACAAAAATAGAGGGTCCTAACTCCGCCCACCCCCTTCAAAAACTATAAAGATGACATGCAATGTCAACCAAATTTTAACTGAAAGTAGTATTTGGGAAACTTGAATAAAATACCTGAAAAGGAAATTGAAAACACTTTTAATCATTCTGGAAATGGGCAATGTATTTTTGGGATTAGTGCCGAATATGACAGTTTTCCGTATTTACCTATTTAAATTCTAGATAAAAATATTTTTTGACATTTTGGCAGCCAGACTTAAAATTTCCACGGGGCACTTAGATACATAGCCTTTATATTGTCTATTTTCTTCAAATAAGGCCAGAAAGGTGGGTGGGCGTAGTTAGGGCACGGGCGCAGTTAGGACCTCCAACGATATGAAATGAATGCCTTGGGTCTGTCAGACGAAGTAATGGAACTCGTTTTTACAGTATTCTTACACTTACTAAGTTTATGAACTTTATGGAGATGGACCATTATGTTTTGTTTTGATGTAATTATTCTTTTGCAAATCAGGCATTGGAAGCCCCCGTTTTCTGCTCTCTTGAACTTCCCATCTTTCGAGGAAGACGCCATGTCTCTCAATGAGGCGCTTGTATGTGTAAACAAAGAGGTCATTTTTTTAAACGGACGATTGCACTTAACCAATATTTTTCAATTCTTTATATTTCATATGACATAAAATAGACGTCCTCGTATTTAATGAAAAAAATAACGGTCAGGTTTTTTGTAAATGAAAATTATTATTTATTTGAAAAATAAATAATTACTATTGGTATCTGCAAACGACTGAAAAGTCAGTCACAGCAACCAATCAAAATATTGTTTTGAAAACGTTTCAGCAGCAGCAACCAATCAGTTCGTTTCTTACGGTAAAACTTCGCGCGTTTTTGAACTGTTGATGAAGATGGCAACTGGGCGGAAGTTCGCGGTTATGAGATGGCTTAATGACTATAATAGACTGTCAGTCCATAGCACTGTGCACGTCACCGAACCCATTGATGGCAATGTGGAGATTGGCACAACCGGCCTTTCAAAATATCCATGGTTTCCAGGATTGTGGCAATTTCGTGTTTTAAACGTAGGAGGTAAGACCTGAAATCACGTGGAATCATTCAGAGGATTTACCGATATCGGTAAATGTACCGATTGACTAATAATCAGATATATAATATGTCAATATTCTCAATAAAGTTTTTGATTGATAGATCTATGTGCCCGGGGTCTATGTGTTGGCAAAAACTTGCACTGATTTTTTCATTTAGATCGACTGAGTAACTAACATTTCATTTCTTATTTTCCTGTTTCACTGAAAATGTCCCCAAAGCACTTAAAGAACACTCGGTGACACCACCCCCCCCAAAAAAAAACTCCCCAAGGAACCAACAAGTTCTAGTCGTTCTAGTAAAAGGGGGAGGGGCTTGGTGTTTTTTTTGAGCTACTAAACGTTTTCATCCGGAGGGCCTGGGGTTTATTTTAATTTTTGCAGATATTTTTTATGCCTCGATCACGATGAATGAAAGGGGCATATAAATTTAGTCCCTTGTCCGTACGTATGTCCATCCGTCCGTCCTGATTCTTGGTTAAGTTTTTTGGTTTCGGTCTGTTTCTCAGCTTGGTCTTGGTAAATGTACGTCGACACAACATGTATATCACACTTGTGCTGGGTTATATAGACTTCACTCGCGTGTAAAAGGCAAATTTTTTGATCATCCCGGTTATTTTTTATAGGTCCGATTGTTAAAAGGATGTCAGCATGGTAGGGCCAAATAAAAATATGTGTCTGTTTCCTGCTTCCCGACCTACCCTAATATTTTGGCCCTACCATAAAGTTTTTATTGACGTTTTGCCTCAAGATCCTTGTCCCATTAACTCAAGGTAAAAAGATTTTGCAAAAAAAATAATTTTCCTACCAAGTGACCTACCCTAATTTATGCCCCCGCAAATAAGCGTCGGGCAATTATAAGTTTTACCGTCGTCCTGTACATAAGTACGAACAGGTAAATTTTCGTCATCAAAAACTTAAAAACCGTCTATGTGAATTCGGTTTGCAGCTTCAACATGATGGATTGTACCGTGTCTCCTATTTTCGTTGCGATCAGACATCAACTTCCTGATATATGTATGGCGGGGGCATCCGTGTCCCACGGACACATTTGTTCTTTATTTTTTATGCCCCGCCGATAGGCGCTGGGCATATAAGTTTTACCGTCCGTCCGTACGTACATACAAGTAAAATTTTCGTCGTCCAATACTTCATAACCATCCATGGGAATGATTTGAAATTTGGTATGCAGCTTCAGCATCATGAATTGTACTGTGTCTCCCATTTTAGTTGCGGTCGGGCATCATCTTCCTGTTATATGGATGGCGGCGGCATCCGTGTCCCATGGACACGTTTGTTGTTTATTTTAGATAGGAAGAAAGATTGAGAATGGATATTTTTGCTAATCTGCTAATCACTCATTCAATTAATGCCAGGTGAACGATTCAGGGTCCTTGGACCACTAAACATATTTCTTTTTTATGCCCCACCAATTGTTAGGGAGCATATAGTTTTTCGGTCTGTTCATCCGTCCGTCACACTTTAGTTTTCCGCACTATATATCCAAAAAAGATTTTTTTGTATGTGAGTCTATTATGACAAGTTACAGGTCTCGTTTGAGTTTCTTTCCGGTCCAGCTATTTTTTAAGACTTACGACCCTTGGACACTAAAATATTAGTTTTCCGTACGTTTTTCTATATGTTTGCAGATATTGGGCTGAAATTTTGTATGTGAGTCTGGTATAATTAATTACTAGTCAATTTAGAGTTTCTTTCTGCTCTGGCGATTTTTGACTAAGTTACGACCCTTGGACTTAGAAAATTCTTAATTTTCCGGACTTTTTTCTAAACGCTTGCAGCTATTGGGCTGAAATTTTTTTATGTGTGTCGACGTGTCTGGTATTATGATTTACAAGTCAAGTTTGAGTTTCGTTCCGGTCCACTGATTTTGACCTAAATTATGGCCCTAGAACTTGGCATATTTTTATGCCCCCGCGACAACATGTCCGGGGGGGCATTAAGTTTTACTCATATCTGTCCGTACGTCCGTCTGTACGAATTTCCGTCAAGCTTTTCTCAGAAACGGTAAATGGGAGTGATTTGAAACTTGGTAGGATTGTTCAGCATGACCAACTATACGTCCAAAGTGACTTTTATACCTGTCCGACTTCTACTGCCTGTTTAGCGCTGCACCGAGCGGGGGCATCCGTGTCCCATGGACACATTCTCTCTTTATTTGTATTTTAAAATTGCAATTCCAACAAAGCTGCGAGCGGGGCATCAGTGTCGCTCTGACACATTTCCTTTTTTTAAAATTTGTCCTCATTAGTTTTAAATTCAACAATGTCACCAGGGTCAATTTTGTGTTGTGATGAAAATTTAAATAGTACTTTACAGTCTTGATAAAATTTCACACAACACTTCAATACAAGTTTGAGGTGGGCAATTTGATTTTCAGACTCTGTCCAGGACTCTCTGTTTAATCTAGGTGTATTCGTTCATGTTTATATGGATGATCCTAAATGTATATCTCATGCATTTCAGGCAAAGGCGAAATGAAAGAGTGGCTAGACAAAAATTTTGAACGTCTGTCTGAAGATGTGACACTTTTTTAAAGAAGAATTTAGGTAAGATTAACATTTTACATTTAGGTAATATTTAAATAATAGCCATACATCATACTTATTACTGTATTTTAGGGTTTCAGAGGTTAAATATTAATAAATAAACACCCGGGTCAAAGCTTATCATGAAATTGGTGCCAGTACTGAACCCGGTGCGTTTCACTGTGAAGAAAATATGTAGCTTTTAACTTGGTGCAAATGTAGCTTTTAACTCGGTGCAAAACACTGAGTTAAAAGCTACATATTTTCTTCACAGTGCAACACACCGGGTTCAGTACTGGCACGGTGCCGCACCGATTTCATGATAACGCGTTGACCCAGGTGATTATGTTTTATATTGACTTCTTGTTGGAGGCATTTACGAACATATGCCCTCTGTGGAAGGCCCATCTATATTGGGCCGAAATTTTGTATGTGTGTCTGGTATAATTAGTTACAAGTCAAGTTTGAGTTTCGTTCCGGTCCGACGATTTTTGACAAAGCTGCGAGCGAGGCATCAGTGTCGTTCCCCTTGTTTTTTAGCTCACCTGGACGTCCAGGTGAGCTAATGCCATCACTTGGCGTCCGTCGTCGTCGTCGTCGTTAACTTTTCTTCAAACTTCTTCTTCTCTGAAACGGCTGCACAGATTCAAACCAAATTTGGTCTGGTGGTACTTTAGGGTATCCACCACAGAACTGGTGTGGGGATCTTTGATTCGATAAAAAACATGGCCGCCATGGCTAAAAATAGAACATAGGGGTAAATTGCAGTTTTTTGCAAATAACTCAAAAACGGCTACAGATATCAAAATTCTGGCATAGGGTAAAATTGATCAGCACCTCAAGATCTACCAGCCCTGAAATTTTCAAGAAGATCCAAAAACCCATGTAGCAGTTATGGCCCTTTTTCTGAATTTTTTGTGAATTTTGCACTTATTATGCTATATATCTTGAAAGCTATATAAGATATTTAAGAAATGTCAATTGCATATTGTTAAGCACATCAAGATCTTCAAGTTTTGCAATTAAGTCAACGTTGTCAGACCATCGCTTCTTGCAGTTATTGCCCTTAGAACGTCAAAATTGACCACTCTCACACTATTTCCTTATAACATTGAAAACGTTAACTCCTATGACACCTAAAGTTAAATTTGAACCAAACTTGGTACAAATGTTTATTAGCATTAGGTGCATAGAACTGATGTGGGGATTTTTGATTTGTCGAACAATATGGCCGCCATGGCTAAAAATAGAACATGGGGTAAGTTCAGTTTTTTGCAAATAACTCTAAAACAGTCACAGATATCAATATTTTTATGGAGAACAAAAATGATCAGCACCTCAAGATCTACCTACCCTGAAATTTTTAAAAAGATTCAAAAACCCATGTAGGAGTTATGGCCATTTTTCTGGATTTTTTGTGAATTTTGCGCTTATTATGCTCTATATCTTGAAAACTATATAAGATATTTAAGAAATGTAAATTGCATATTGTTAGGCACATCAAGATCTACAAATTTTGTAATTGGGTCAACGTTGTCAGATCATCGCTTGTAGCAGTTATTGCGCTTAGAACGTCAAAATCGACCATTTTCACACTTTATTTCCTTATAACAGTGAAAATGTTAACTCCTCTGACACATTAGTGCAATTGAAACCAAATTTATTATAAATGTTTATGAGCATTAGGTGCATAGAACTGATGTGGGGATTTTTGATTTGTCGAAAAATATGGCCGCCATGGCTAAAATTAGATCATAGGGGTAAACTCTAGTTTAATGCAAATAACTCAAAAACGGTTAAAGATATCAAAATTGTGATGGTTTGCAAAAGTGATCAGAATCTCAAGATCTACCTGTCCTTAAATTTTCAAGAGGATCCATCTACCCATGTCAAAGTTATTGCCCTTTTTCGAGATTTTTTCCAACTTTTGCACTTTTTAAGCTCAATATCTTGAAAACTATAAAACATATTTTAGAAATTTAAATTGCATATTGCTCAGCAATCAGTATCTACAATTTATGTAACACCATCAACGTTTTAGTCAGGTGAGCGATTCAGGCTCCTGGGAGCCTCTTGTGTAATATTTTAGATGTTTGCTATAGATGTCAGGTGAGCGAAAGTAAGTCGAAGGCAACCAAAGTTGTATCCGTTATTCGTAACTCAAAGTCCAATGAAACTTGCAACACAATGAAAACAGTTATTAACAAACATTAAACATGGAAAACCAAAATAAAAAACACACAAACAACTAAAATATTAAATGAACGACTCAGACTCCACTAAAAACTGGGAGTATTTGGACCAGGTGCACCGGTAGGGTCAGTGTCCTCTGCTTTTCTAGAAACACCCGCCGAGTCGTTCATATGTTGTCATATCCGGTAGACGGTGAAAGAGGAAAACTCATGACATTAGAAACAAGTCTTTCCTCATGGTAGAGATGGTAGTTCCATAAGGAGCCTCTAGTTCTAATATCTTTGGAACCTTTTTCGAACAAAGCTGCTAGTGGGATATTGTCCTCTAGCCACATTAAATGTTACATTTAGATATTAAATTAGCAAAAGAACAAAAATTGGATAAAATAATCTATGGCATTATCATTTATTACTCTTTTTATTTTTTTTAAGTAGATACTTCAACAAAACCTGGACTAAAGAGTGAGGGGACTCCAAGTGTGGATAAAAAAACAAAACCTGCACAGAGTCCCTGCCCGCCAGAAGAGAATGAAAGTGTGGATAAAAAAAACAAAACCTGCACATAGTGAAGAGACTCCAAGTGTGGATAAAAAAAACATGTATGTACTACACTTTTTAAGTCAGGGCTATTCCAGAAAAAAATCCCACTGGGGGTGGAACACCAACTATTTTTAGGGGGACCACCAATAGAATTTTTTAAACTTTTATAAGACTTAAAAATTGTGCAATAAAAATAAAAAGGAAAATACCCCCAACCAAGAGAAAAATAAAATAAAGTGGTGTTCCAACTCCTGGCAGTCTGTGCCAAAAGCTTTTTCAGCTACTTAAGCCCGAACCATGAATTTTCTACTTTTTCACACAATTTCCCTTTTTTTTAAACAAAAATCTACAAAATTTTACTAGCCCTCAAGAATTTTTACTAGCTGAAAGCGTCAAGCTAGTGGCCAAAGGCACAGACTGCCCTGGTGGGAATTTTTTCTGATATAGCCATTATGATTCCTTTGGAATAGCATGGAAGTATGGGATTATTTTTTTTTTAAAGATTATATGTTGAATATTTAAACTGAAAAAATACATGTACAGTTGAGGGTAACACATTACTGACATGCATGTATCACTTTTTCTGTCTCTTCTGAAACTGCTTGGTCAATTCGAACCAAACTTTATAACTATTTATGATTGTTCTTCTTTAAACATTGTGCCCAATACGTTTATGGCTGCCATCCGAGACCATATTATTAACATTGTATACCGTGGGAAATGCATTCAAATATCCAAAAAACAAAACTTTGTTACAATTGATACTCCAATGCTTTAAGGATTAGCATATAAGAACTAATTTTTTAAAACTCAAAGTTTAACCTTGTATAATGTCTGTGCCTGGATGTAGAGAAACCTTATTTTAATTTTGATCTAATGGGTAATCAGAACCACACTATTTTTATGGTCTCAATTATAAATGTATATACTGTATCTAATTATTTAATAAGATTTACTTACCTTCAATTGCAGCTTCTGAAAATGACCATTATTTGAAATCTCCAGAAAGGCATGACAGGACACAATCTTCATTGTAAGAAATCTTTTTTGATAAACTTCACTTCATAGTTGATTCTGAGTTGTTCGTGGTCCTCAGAAAATTCAATCTCAAAAATCATCAAAATCTGAACCATTGCTGGACAGTTTAAATGGAGATAATGTGTAATCTCTGATATGATGAAGTAAAATATTAGCTTTGTTTTTTTGCATAGGCGAGACACTGCTTGGGTATAGTATGTTAAATTTTTTAATACTTGATAATTTCATTAAAAAAGGAAAAGATGGCAGGATTTTACTATAGACATACACAATAAAATATTTATTAGTTGAAACACATATACAATAAATGGTTATAACTCATAATAACATATTGGGAAGGGGGGGGGGGGGTAAAACACCAACAATCGATAAATTAGCTTAAAGATATGGCAGTGGAAGGGTTGACACTCACTGGTGTGATGCTTTTCGTATCAAATATCTTGTATAGCAATAGAATTCCAGTGCATTTTCTAATAACAAATTTTTGGCATTGAGTGAAAATTTAATAGCAAGCAATGACATCATCTGAGACTTGTTAATATTCGGGCTATTCAAGTAATAAATGAAAAAAAAGGGGGGTGGAAGGCTTTTTATATATAATTTAGATGGGTGGTGGTATTAATTTTGAATTTTCTGTTATTTGTCCTTATCTGTTTAATTTGTGGGTGGTGGGGTCTGGAAAAAAGTGCCTTCTACCCCCCAGTCCCCAATTATCATGTAATTATTTCTGGGAAAGCCTAATCTGAATTGCATCTGACTGTGTAATACGGTTGTTTTACAGGGAAAAGAGATTGCAAAAAGTGGAGGATGAAGTCAGAAAAATTAAAAAAAAACCAAAAGCATATGAGCAAGGTACTGATGGGAGCATACATATACCTGTTAAAGAAAAGGAACCGAGTATACCTGTACCGAGTATATCTGTTAAAGAAAAGAAGGAACCGAGAAAAGGAACCATCAGCAACCATTGCTACAGAACAAATAAGTCAGAGTGACATTACAAGCGCTGTAGAACACCTAAGTGGGACCACAGAAAAAGAAATTAACGAGATTGTCAGATGTTGTGCCTGCAAAGTATTTTCTATTCAAGAATTGATAAACTGCTCCAGAACTGGAAAAGGACAATAAAAAGTGGAGAAACGCCCAGACCGGCTCTTGATTTGCACAAAATGAAATTGTTAGAACAAGTCGTACTACAGAAATGTAACAATTATCTAACTCGTGAAATGTTTATAAAAAAATTTGAAAATATTCAAAAAATGGAAAGAAGAAAAGCATTGTCATCTGACAAGTAAACAGTGACTTTGAAAGTTTCAGTTTCCTATTATAATTTTTTTTCTTATTGCTTTGAAAAGTTTCCAATTATAATTTTTAATTTCTTATTAAACTGAGCTAGATTACTGTCAGATGCATATTAAAAATATAGAAGGATGTGGAATATAAGTGTACATATCACTGTAGTCGAAACACGTGTCTTGCGTGATTCAATTTGTTTTTTTAACCTCAATCTTTGATGACTTGCATTCATGTCCATTATAATGCATGTCAGTAGTGTGTCAGTATTGAACAGGATTCTCTTTGAATGAATGCTGCCTGGCCTAAAATTGGCAGAGTTCATGAACTGTTCAAATACTACTTCTTGAACAGTTCATGCCCAACAGTTCTTGAATTATTCATGAACAAGTTAGTTCATGAAATTTCTCATTTAATGTTCAGGTAATATTCATGAACTTTTTATGAACAATTCAAGAACTTTTTCATGAGTTGTTCAAGAAGTAGTATTCATGAACTGTTCAAGAATGAGTATTCATGAACTGTTCAAGAATGAGTGTTCATGAACTGTTTAAGATTCATTGTTCATGAACTGTTCAAGAAAAATTAATTCATGAACTGAAGATAGTTCATGAAATTTCTCATTTAATGTTTACGTACTTTTCATGAACTTTTTATGAATAGTTCAAGAACTTTTGTTCAAGAAATTTTCATGAATAGTTCTTGAACAGTTCAAGAAAATTTCACAGGGGAAGTTCTCCTACAATTGATCACTTGGTATATCAACACCGAGATTGCGGATCCGATTCTCACTGAAGGCAGGGTGTACTCGACTCCAATCTTTATTGACAAGGATTGCCTGTTTTCCAACCGCAGGTCTGGGTTTTTCTCTGGGTACTCCGGCTTCCTCCCCCAATAATAAGTTATTTATTAAGGTTTGTTAATATTTTAATCTTTTATTTATTTTATTAATTGTATAATTTTAAAGGTAGCGTACGTTCATTGGGATCAGGGCATAGTTTTCCATCACTCCTTTCAAACAAGTCTCTCGTCTTTGAGCCTACTCAGCACCTTTTTCGTAGTGTATGTCCTAAGCCAGGCGCATGGTACATTTATTCCGTTATCTTCAGAACTTTTCCAAAGGCTCGGTCTTATTATGTTTCTTTCAGCTTTTTTATATATACTCTATTGTTCCTCTCTATTCGCCGTTCGTTTACGGGCCATTTTATTTTGTATTGTCGAAATATATGTCCTTACCTTCACTCTTTGGTTACTGTTTTTGTATTCGATATGATATCATTTGTTATAACACTATCCTAATCAACACTATTCAGAACATTAGAGTTTAATACAATCTGTTATTTTGACAAATTTTACAATTACAAATTTAAGTTGTAATTTGTTACAGTTCAATTATCCAATTCGCTCAAGAGGACGACTCATTTCGTAGGACTGAAATGCGAACTAAATGAGTAAAGGAATACTCTCTGTGAACAATGTCGGATCGTGTATGAATTGATTTTAACTATAATTTCTGGATAATATCTTTTATTATCTTGTTTTGCTGACTAAATTGTTGTTAAAGTCATTAACAACCAAAATACTTTTAGTAGTACTGTTTAGCGCAAGATCAAACGATTGTTCGAAAATGTTCTACGTTTTTCTGTTACTTCCGTGTGTTAAGTAAAAAGTACCATACAAATACAGTGTATTTTTATATTTGACTTCGACCGTATGCCTTTTACACCGTTAACTTCGAATTCGTGACAGAGAACACGTGCTCTTTAACTAATGTTATAAAACTATTTCGCTGCATTCCCCACAGGTCTATAAATAAGGTATGTTCGGGATGATGAAGTTGTCGTTATGAGATGTCGATGTAACCAGGTTTCAAGAAAATGACTGTCGTTCAGGGTTGGGGTCTTACTGCAAATTTTCAAGTTTTTTCTGCAGCACGTAAAGGGTTTTTACCGGGGGCTCCATCAACCTTTCCCAATAAAATATGAATGCAATTATATAGCTAAAAATTGTTATAAGTGACAACAATAATACAACCAATTATTCAACAATGTTTTAAAATTAAAAGAAGTCCCATTTCCCATGTAACAATTTACACAGTATTATCTGTTCATTCTAAATTGATTAATTTTAAAAGCATTTCTACTGGAACTTGTAAAATATGTAGATTTGCACTATCTGACTTTGTAAAATTGGCTAATTAAGTTATCAAGAAAAAACAAAAGAAATAAAAGTTCTATAATCTTTGTTTTAACGCGATATTTAATGTTACTCGACAATATATACAAATCACAGACCTCACAATTCGCTTCGTCACTAAAAGGCAAACTAGCGAAAATGAAAGAGCTGTTACCTGAAATGGCAAATATAGAGGCAGTCACAATGGCTTAGAGAAGTCACATAAAACATTAAATTGATTCAAATTCATTAATGTTCAACCTTTGTTCACAGTTTAATATTATCAAGGACATTCTTCCTTACAACAAATCAGCATTATATTAAACAAAAATACTGCTTAGTTGAAAGGATTCCTGTGGCTTACTTAAACGGCGGATAGTGAATGCCCTTTCGTTGTGGGTTTGTTAAGTTATTATACGATAAGCATGGCTGCCCCTTAGTAGATCACTTGATGTTTCGAGATGCAGCATGCTCCTTGAAAGATAAAGATAAAAGCATATATACCTATATAGCCTCGTTAGCAAAGAAAATCTAAAATCTAAAACAAAAACAGGTTTGATTGGTAATGTTGTTTCCCCACGAGATAATAGGAACCCACACAGAGCTTTTTTGGCGGGTTGGTTTTCTCGCTTAATATAATTTGTTCTCTCTTATGTGTATGTTTTTATTTAGTTCAGTGGTTTATGACTCGATTACGTTTTAACGGAATATGACTCAAAGCTTGGAAGACAATGATTGCAAAACGAACTAATGACTAATGAAATACGACAAAATCACGACACAACTTAAATGTTTCAAAGCATATTCCATTCCGATGTTTTTTGCTATGCACCAATTCCACTCATTTCATTTCAATTATTGTTTTCACACACAAAGTAACAAGGCATGTTACACAAATAATCATTCCAATGGTACCGTGTAAGAGCTGTAGCATATCTGTCTGACCAGATAATGACACATCCTTCTCTCTTGTTATAGTTTGGTTCGCCTTGTGCCCAGTCAAAGTAGGTCAGCAAAGAATTGTCCGACACCCAGAACCATGTTTTACTGTTACTCATATCGTATGCACCTATCCAGGTGTCACTCTTGTGCAGTCCTGGAAAAAAAATTATAGGACTTGACATTTAAACCGCAGCAATTTAAGCGATCCGTTTATTTTTATAATCGTCAGGTGGGACCATACTGAGATCGTTTCCAATTCTCGACCCAAAGAGTAGTACAGCGCGTCCCCGATTGGCGGAGACCCCTTTCGTTGGGGTTTGTAAGGTCATAATATGGAAACCCTTGGCGAGAACCGCAGTGGGTGACATGTTTGGGGAGTTCCGAGCACCTCACACGATAAAGATCCTTGTGTAGATTTCGAAAAAGGGTAGGCTCATTGTAGCCGCCACAAAAAGCTAAAATCTCCGTCCGTATACAATACTCCATATTTTTTCCAGTGGCGGTCAAAATTTTGTTTTCTATATCCCATCCCCATTTCCCATTTATATTGTTTGATAACTTGTTCTAGTCCTGAATATACCTTCAATACTGCTTGCTGGAGGTAAAGCAAACATCCAATCAACCAATAAATCAAATTCTTCAATTTAAGGATGCGACTCATTGGATTATGGTTGTTTTATCTATGGGTCAGCTCGCAAGTCATATGTCCAAATACTTGATACTATACACCTTCAAGGATTGCGACTATGTCTTGGAACTTTCAGAACCACACCTGTTGAAAGTTTATATGCAGAATGTATGAAAGAAGAATAAAGCTCGCTTTGCAATATGCAACCAAACTAAAGGCATATCCTGGCAACCCCGACCACGACTGTGTTTTCAAACCTCTTTATCAAAACATTTTCGAAAAGCATCCAAATAAAATTCAACCTTTTGGCCTATGAATTAGATCGCATTTGGAAAATTCGGGTATAAATTTAGATAAAATTGCTGCATTTGAAATTCCACATAATCCCCCTTGGCTAAACCCCAAACCGGTATTTATTTATAATTTACGAAAATATAAGTCAGACACAAACCCTCTAATAATACAACAGCATTTTGCAGAAATAAAATCTTGTTACCCAGACAATAGTACTATTTATACAGACATGTCAAAAGACGACGATAAAGTTGCCTCAGCCGCTGTCTTCGGAGAGCGTGTTGAAACTCGTCGTCTTCCGTCTGCCTCATCCGTATTTACTGCTGAGGCGCAAGCTATTCTTCTTGCCATGAAAATAGTTGCTTCGTCAGACGAGTGTAAATTTATTATCTGCTCCGGTTCTCTCTCGTGCCTTCTTGCTATTCAAAATTTCAAAATTAAAAACCCTTATATTTTAAAAATTATTGAAATTTACAAATCTCTCATAATTTCGGGAAAAGAGGTTGTGTTTTTCTGGATCCCAAGTCATGTGGGAATCCATGGGAACACAGTCGTGGATCAGGAGGCAAAGAATGCCGTGAAGAATAATGTTGTAAACTGTGATATTCCTTTTACTGATTTTAAACCAATAATTTTTAAATATATTTCCGGTTTGTGGCAGAGTGGTTGGGGTCTTCAAGTTCATAATAAACTTCACGAGATCCAGCCACTACTGCACACAAATAATTTTAAAAGTTACAAAGGTCGCAGAGATCAAGTTGTTTTAACACGGATTCGTCTTGGCCATACCAGGACGACACATAGTTATATTTTAAATAATGAGCCGCGCCCCGAGTGTGTGCCATGCAACAGTCCATACACTATCAAGCATGTCTTGATGGACTGCTTTGACGTGGCGCACATTCGGGAACGTTTTTATATTGTAAATACTTACAGTAGTTTGTTTACAACGGTCGCAGGCGACACAATTTTAAAATTTTTAAAGGAAATTAATTTGTACAGTAAAATTTCATTTTTCCGGCAATTTGTGATCTATATTTTTATTGTTTACCTTACCTTTTATCTGTATATAGGCTCATATTATTGTATGAGATAATGTTTTAGAACTAAGGGAGAGATGAACAATTATTAAAAATGTTTAAACAGTCAAATTATTATTACATTCACGTCCTGAATATAGCTGAAATATTGCTTGCTGAACGTAAAACAACCATCAATCAATCAATCAATCATTCAGTATTAAAAATTAGTCTTGCTCAAGTCTTGAAAGATACTATTGATGGTTCTTTGTATGTTGACGATTTTCTCATTTGTTATCAAGGAAAAAACATGAATAATATTGAACGTCAACTACAGTTATGTTCAAAAAGAATGGAAAAATGGGCAATGAACAATGGTTTTAAATTCTCCAGTCAAAACAGTTGGCTTGCATTATTGTAACAAAAGAAAACTGCATCCAGATCCCGCACTTACATTATATAACAATCCTATAACAATTGTGAGAGAAACTACTTTTCTTTGTTTTAATATTCGATTCGAAGCTCACCTTTCTTCCCCATATCAAAATATTAAAAATAAATGCCTAAAGGCATTAGATATTTTAAAAGTTGTAGCCAGCAACGACTGGGTGCTGAGTGCGACGTTTTACTCAATCTATATAGATTGTTGGTTCGATCTAAAGTGGATTATGGTTGTTTAATTTATGGTTCTGCTCGCAAGTCAGATGTAAAAATCCTTGATACGGTTAACCATCAATTTATTGCGACTATGTCTTGGAGTCTTTCGAACCACACCTATAGACATCTTATATGTAGAAACAGGCGAGCCTTCTTTGTATCACAGAAGAATAAAGCTCGCTTTGCAATATGCAACTAAATTAAAGGCATATCATGGCAACCCCACTCACGAGTGTGTTTTCAAACCTTCAAACCTCTTTACCAAAACATTTTCGAAAAGCATCCAAACAAAATTCAACCTTTTGGCCTTCGAATTAAATCTCGAATTTAGAAAATTCATGTATAAATTTAGATGAAATTGCTCATCGAACTTCCAAATAATCCCCCTTGGTTTAACCCCAAACCGGTATTTATTTTTGATTTACGTAAACATAAAAAGTCAGACACGAACCGTTAATAATACAACAACATTTTGCAGAAATTAAATCGTGTTACCCTGACTATAGCATTATTTATACAGACGGGTCAAAAGACGATGATAAAGTTGCCTCAGCCGCTGTCTCCGGAGAGCGTGTTGTAACTCGTCGTCTCCTGTCTGCCACATCCGTATTTACTGCTGAGACGCAAGCAATTCTTCTTGCCATGAAAATAGTTGCTTCGTCAGACGAGTCTAAATTATTATCTGCTCGGAATCTCTCTCTTGTCTGCTTTCTATCCGAAATTTCAAAATTAAAAAACCCTTATATTTTAAAAATTTGTGAAATTTACAAATCTCTAATAGCTTTGAGAAAAGAGATTTTGGTGTATTTTACCCTTATTATTTTGATTTCATCGTTTGGAGATTTGTAAGGGGGCAATTTAACATTTTACAAATTTATCCATTTCAAATGTTCTCCAACGACAAGCATATAATTGCTAGCCTATAAATAGCCCTAGATTATGAACACTCAATATACTTAAATGTGATTTGTAGTTGCTGAATAAATTGTTACCACTGACCACTAATGTCAAAACTTCGTTAAACAGAAAGCAGGTATTCAACAGAACTAATTACCATACCTGAGATACAGAATCCGATATCGAATTTCAAGTGACTGTAATTTATATTTGCTAAGAAAATTTTTAAACTCAAGGTGAAACAATATGAAAGTTAAGAAACTTTTCTTTGCTATTTTACAGAAGTCAGATAAAAAGTTAATTTAAAAAAAGCCATTAAACTTTTGTTTTTTTATGTTTTTATTTAAGAGAAAAAAGTTAAAAAATTCAAATTTGTGAAGGAAAAAGATTATACATAATGGATATGATGTGTTATGTAAATATTATTATTATGCCTAAATAAATCAGGACAAATTAGATGTAGGTCAATCAAATATATTGGTTTAACAATTTAAAAAAGCAAATGTCATTTTTTTACAAATTAACACACTGATAAACATACATGCATGTTTACAGTAATGTTCTGAGATGAAACACTAGCACTTAATACAAGATTAATTTGATCTTATTGAAGCATGTTTATTCATCTTAAAAAACATTATGTTAATTTCAATTTAAAACTCGTGTACATGTACATGTGTATTCAAATACAATGTTTTTTCATAATTTTTGATAAATGATGACTTTGCAGAAATTGTTCCCTTTGGTTGAATGAAGAGAAAGACTGAATTTGTCATGCCAAATTATACATACAACTGTATTTTATGGAGTTCATATCAAAACTTCTGACGAACAAAGACAAGATGTACATGACTACAAAAAGAAAATGCCAACATGCATTTGCAGCATTTATCAATGCCATTCCAGGCATACAAGAAAAAAAATTCCAATCATGAAACTTTTAAAAATGCATGATGCACTGTACATGCAGTAAAAAAAAAATAACTACATAGACATGTATAAATCATGCCAAAAATCAGGTATTACAACACTGATAAAAAAAGTCATCAAAAACATAATATAAATGTATGCTAGTTAAAACAAATCATTACAAACAATGTATTATTCAAAACAAGCAGAACAAAACTGCAATATATAACAAGGTGTTGCACGCTGTGTTGTGAAAAGAACACCCCACTTAAACATTCTATGACACCATTTTCAAAATAATCGAACTAATGGATATCATTACAATTTTTAGTGAATTTAAAGTAAACAGGGACGAGAAGCGCATCTGGCCTAAAAATACTGGCGACATGCCAGACACGGTAAAAGTCGCCTACAATGTAGGCAAAGACACATACCAAATAGGAAAGTATTTACTTCATTAAAGGACAAGAAATATGTACAAAAAATTGCTTTGGAGCAGAACTGGAATAATTACCGGTACACCCTTATTGAGGGCAATCTCAATTGTTCAAAAATTTGTATACAGGGTTTGTACGAATTTTAATTCTAAGGTTTTTTCTATTTCAAGGTGTAGATAGCCTTAGTCGGATTTGATATAACGTTTTGGAATTTTGGTGATATAAGCTCTACTACATCTTAATCATTTGGATTTTTTACATATTGTTTGGGTTTGAGCGCCAATGATGAGTCTTGATTAGACGAACCGCTCGTCGGGCGAAGAAAAAAATTTGTGTTAACCTTGGTATCTTTGACATTTTATTTAAATATAATTAATAAAATTCAAGAACTTTTAAAGTACTTTTAAGGGTCAATTTGCAAAATTTGTATATCAGACATCCATGTTCTATTTTTATACCCCCCCCCCCCGCAAACTTGTTTGGGGGTATATAGGAATCACCCTGTCTGTCTGTCCGTCCACAGGGGCACGTAAAAATTGATTTACTTGCGCTTTCGATTGATACTGGGTCGGTTTTGTTATAGTGTGGGAGAAGGGAAGAAACAGAGTCTATACCCGCCAACTTTCAAAAAATAAAAAAAAAATATTCCTTCACCCCTATCTACACCGGTTTGTAATTATTTCTGTTCCGAATTGAATTATCTTCATGAAAAACCCTACCTTTATGTTTCTAATGTCATTTAACTCTCAAATTGTAATAATTTCCACCAGTTGTAAACGAAACGGACAATAACCCTGGCCGGAAGTGGACTTTATCGTTATTGAGAAAGTGAGTACCGAAAGGCATCAATGACGACAAACGATAAAGCCACCACTTCCGGCCAGGGTTATTGTCCGTTTCGTTTAAAATTGGTGGAAATTATTAAAATTTGAGAGTTAAATGACATTAGAAACATAAAGGTAGGGTTTTTCATGAAGATAATTCAATTCGCAACAGAAATAATTACAAACCCGTGTAGATAGGGGTGAAGGAATATTTTTTTTTATTTTTTGAAAGTTGGCGGGTACAGACTCTGTTTCTTCCCTTCTCCCACACTATAACAAAACCGACCCAGTATCAATCGAAAGCGCAAGTAAATCAATTTTTACGTGCCCCTGTGGTCCGTCTGTCCACATCCCTTGTAAGCGCTACTCCTCATAAACCGCTACAGATTTTATGAAACTTAACATGGAGGAAGTACACCATATGTAGATGTGCATGAAGAATTTTCGTCGCTGTCGGATATTATTCAGGGGATATAATTGGACTGAGACTTTTTAAATATAGTATTCATTGGGAGACCTCGTAAGCGCAACTCCTCCTAAACCGCTTCACAGATTTTTATGAAACTTTACTTGGAAGAAGTACATCATATGTAGATGTGCATGACGAATTTTCGTCGCTGTCGGATATTATTCAGGGGAGATTATTGGACTTGGACTTTTTAAATAAAGTATTCATTGGGAGAACTCGTAAGCGCAACTACTCCTAAACCGGTTCACAGATTTTTATGAAACTTTACATGGCAGAAGTACATCATATGTAGATGTGCATGAAGAAGTTTCATCGCTGTCGGATATTATTCAGGGGAGATAATTGGACAGACTTTTAAAATATAGTATTCAGAGGGAGACCTCGTAAGCGCAACTTCGCCTAAACCGCTTGATGAAATATAATGAAGGAAGTACATTATATGTAGATGTGCATGGAGGATTTTTATTGACATCGGATATCTTTTGGAAGCGAAGCGGGGGTATCGCTTTGTGAGCGTGCTCACAGTCAACACTTGTTAGTGTCGGCCATGTTTTTTAACCGATCAAAAATCCCCACAACAATTCTGTGCAGGATACCCTAATAAACAATCATACCAAGTTTGGTTCCAATCTGTGCTGCGGTTTTCAGGGAAGAAGATGTTTTTACAAATGTTTACGATGACGACAACAACGACGAATGATGACGGATGTCAAGTGATGGTATTAAAAGAACTTTCTTTTAATACCATGTTCTTAACCCCCCCCCCCTCACCATAAAAAAACAAAAAAAAAACGAAAAACGAAACAAAAAACTTTCTTCAGGGACTCGCTCATTAATGACGATTTATCCAAAATAGAACAAATATATATAAAGCTTCAACTGCTTTCAAATTCAAAACATGTAAAATGATGACTTAAATTAACGGACATTATTAATTCTTTATATTTACCAAAAAACAGAAAATACTCTTATAACATTTCTTGACAATAAAACCCAGATACATGTATTCTTTTTCTGAGATTAGTAAAAAGAAAAGAAACCTATGATCAACTATAGTTCAATTTTGACAATAAAAATGCACTATATATTTTCCAACCATTGTTCTTATAACCCCAAGATAAAACTCTTTCTTCAAAGACTCATTCATTATAGGTAATCTATCCAAAAATAAAACAAATACAAAGCTTAAACTTGCTTTCAAAATATTTCATGCTAACTTGAATTCACATACTTAATGTATGTACAGAGGATGGTGGACAGCCAACAAAGCTGTGAATTCTGCTCGCAAGTCATTGTAGGTGTTGTATGTTATTGATATGTTCTATCATAGGCGTTCTAACAACAGGTACCCGCATCAGACCACGCGTACTGTTGTAATGCACTTCTATCTTATCAAAGCATATTACTTCTGACCCTGTCACATGACGTAAAAACCTTTTAAGGGTATTATCATCCAAACCTTTAATATACTGCTTTAAAAACCCCTAGTGCTCTATCTTCATCTCTACCTTCTGTCTGAGGCTGCAATAAATTTCCTAATTGTTGGTGTTTTGGCGTTAATCATATCCAAAACTGACTTACTGTACAGTAGGTAAACGTTTTTGGAGGTGGCTTCTTGCAGTTGTAGCATCAAGAGCATATTTTTGTTTGTGGATTAATTCCTTATAAGCAATATCTAATGCTTCTATTCTGACAGCTTCACCATCTTGAATGTGTTTACATCCCATTTTGTCCATGAGGTCAATTAATACCTCTTAACATCTTCATTTGACAAGGTTCCTGCTGGTGCGTTTTAAGAGCATCCTGTTCTACTTCAACAATGTAATTAGAGTTCATCATTACAGTACTTGGTATATTTGTTTTACCATGCACAATAGCAATTGTAAAGGCTGTAGACAGTTGTAAAGGAAAGGGGCCTTGATCAATAAAACCCTTGGCAATTATCCTAAAAGAAATTAATTTATTTAATAAAATTTAATTTCACTGCTAAGTTATGCTTCATATCTTGTATTGTTTTAAGTACCATTTGTATTTGTATATATTCGCATATATTGAATGAGATTACGCTTTAGTATAAAGGGAGGCATGACATACTAATAAGTTTAAACCTATAATTTTCACGTCCTGAATATAGCTGAAATATTGCTTGCTGGACGTTAAACAACAATCAATCAATCAGACTCTAGTCTGATAATCGATTATTCACAAGGTAAAGTTGGAAATGAGAATTCATATTTTTATCCTATTAATCTTTTATAATTAATTGTTAATGCCTTTAATGTCTTTAATAGAAGATACATATCTATAATTTACATAAATAACTTTAATTGCAAGATTCAAATTGAAATCTTAAAAGGAATTAAATTGAAGTCCTTGATTCTCAGCAGCCAATTAAATTTCAAGAAACTGGTGAGATGAGAAATTAAGCACCGTGTAACAAAATTTAAGATCATATTTTCTGCATTCCCCCATATCAGCCAAGTAATACATTCTGTCGTGAAACCTTTCTTTTTTACTGGAAAATAATTTTGATATATGTTATGGCACTTACAGAAATGTGCTGGAAAAATATAATTTTCAGTCACTGAAAATTTTTCTGATTAAATATGTTTGAAAAACTAGAACAATTATCATTTATTAATCCTTTTCATATTTTATCCTGAGTCGATCCACCGGTACCATCACCAGACAAGTTTCCACCAATCTTCATCCCTGATACTAGTATGTTTTAACAGTTACGGCAAAATATCCATGGCCCGTTAAAAACATTGCATTTTTTTTTACTGAAATAAATTATACAGTATATATAAACATTGAAATCATATGTAAATTATGTATATTTTCCTCATCTCCTCGGTCACAATATTGTTTACACAAAATCATATTCAAATATTTAAAAAATAAACTACTAAAGCCTTCACCCTCAAATGAAAAGGGTCAGTCCCATAGCGAAATTTAAGCCTGACACGGTAATCGTTAAAAAAGCTTATAGGGACCCGGATCTGGACCCGAAATTATTTGACCCCAAAAATGGTTTTGACATACCAAGATTTCGTTTGTAAATTGGATAGATCTGCCTTCCGATCCCAATACGCGATGACCTCGTTCTAAATGATAAATGCGCCAACATCCGCTTTTATAATCATTATTTAGTAGTAATAACGAGTTACTAAGTCACAATTATAAGTTATCTATTTCGTGACAACGAGTTATCTAAGTTGTAATAACGAGTTAGCTACGTTGTAACAACAAGTCACTAAGTCGTTATAACGAGTTACAGCTAGTAAGTTGTTATAACAAGTTAGTCAAGTCGTAAAAACGAGTTAGCTATGTCGTGATAACAAAGTCGTTATAATGAGTCTGAAGACATCTTATGAGTTGTATCCCTTTATAGAAAAGTTACAAGTGACATTCAAACAAATCTCATGAACCAAAAGAGATAGAAGCCTGGGGTCTTTACCAAAGAACCTCGTGACCTTTGACCTTGAAAATTGGCACAAGGTCAAAGGTCAAGGTCATGTTCTAAATTTTTACATTTACTTGTTATCGCCACTCTTTTGAAACGGTAAAAAATAAACACTTTTTAAGAGGAAAATGTTCACCTTATTAAAACGCAACTTTGCCCCATTTGAAGCTCAGTAATTTGACTTCATTTTATAGGAGTTATCTCCCATTAAGACACTTGATGATTAGTTTTTCACTCATTACTTATTATTTATTGATTGTAGAGGCTTAGGGCCTCCACCATAGACCCTCATGATCTTTGACCTTGAAAATGAACATCAGGTCAAGGTCACGTTCTAAATTTTACCTTGTTTGTTACCACTGCTCCTTTGAAACAGTAAAAGATTGATAAACACTTATTTAATGGAAAATGTTTACCTTATCAAGATGCAACTTTGTCATATTTGGAGCGAGTAATTTGACTTCATTTTATAGAAATTATCTCCCATTAGACACTTGATTATTAGTTTTGCACACGTAACTTATTAATTATTGATAGGTGAGGCATAGGGTCTTCAAAATAGACCCTCATGACATTTGACCTTGAACATGGACACAAAGGTCAAGGTCACATTCTAGATGTTGAAATTCGCTTGTTATTATTCGTTCTTTTAAACCGTAAGAGATAGACACTAATATGAAGGAAAATGTTGGCATTAGATGGAAAGGATTTGACGTTATGTTATACAAGTTATCTCCCATTAAATCATTTAACTATTAGTTTTACATACATAACTCATTAACCATTGATAGTAGAGTAATCGGGGTCTTCACAAAATACCATAATGACAGTTGATCTTGAAAATGTTCACAAGGTCAAGGTCACGTATTGGTTTTTGACCTTTGCTTTTCTCATAGATATTCTCATAGATTTTTCTTCCTTAAATGTTCTATTAATAATCACAGTTAAATTAAGTCGTATTGTGCGAAGTTTCATTAACATTCTGTAGAAGTTATCTCTCTTAGAAATGATAATCTTTAGCAAATAATACAAAATAATTTAAAAAATATTTATCCATAGTTTTAACCTTTCAAGTTGTAATATTTGTAATGTTTTAATTCCCTTACGATCAACAATTGTCCTAATTTTAGACATTTTGTTGATTATGATATTAAAATGATTTCTTTGTAAGAT
Source organism: Limnoperna fortunei (assembly GCA_944474755.1). Taxonomy (NCBI): domain Eukaryota; kingdom Metazoa; phylum Mollusca; class Bivalvia; order Mytilida; family Modiolidae; genus Limnoperna; species Limnoperna fortunei. Next base: position 48,888,879 of record OX104123.1, read on the forward strand.
GTTCATATATAATTGCGATTAAATTTAGACATGTCGATATAGTTTATTATTTTTTAATTTCATCACGTAAGACTGAATTTAAATTAATGTGGAAAGACCCTGAAATGTTCAACCGAACAGTTGATCTTGAATTATTCTTCTTTTTTTTTCTAGAAAAAAAGAGTTCGCGACATATCATTTTGATCTTTTATACCAAGTATCGTACACTTAAGACCTTTTCGGAGTTTACCGACACCGAAAACTTTTACTTTACAGAGTTATCTGTCCAAACACCGAAAACCTTGTTATCAGAACAACTTAGAAACGATAAAATTTGGTAAAAAAACTGAAAAATGAGAAATGTTATGGAACTTTTGAGACAACTTTGTGCCATAATTTGGCCAAAAGAAATTGTCAAGCGGAGGCGAGCGGTACACCTTGAATGTTACAATGACTCAGGTTATCACCAAAATTCGCAAACCGGAACTCGAACGATCTTGGGTCTTCATCATTAGTTGTTCTGTGACGTGACCTTAAAGAAAATCTCAAGGTCAAAGTTAAATGACCTCGACCTTAGGCCTCAAATCTTGTTATCATTACAAATCTAAAACCGTAAAAGATAGAAACAGACATTAAATAAGAAAAATACTCCTCTCATTGAGACCTACATTTGGTCTTTATGTCCGAAACCGTTTAGGAGTAATTGCCCTTGACATGTTTCAGTTTATTGGTTTTTTACTTGTAACTTGAAAACGATTAGAAATAATATAATAAACATGCATAACTAAAGTGATCAGTAGGAAAAGAGCTTCAATTTGAGCCCGGGGTCAAGGTCACACCATAGCAACAAGGTAACCATTATAAAAAATGTCCTTAGTAACCATTTACTTTTAGAATCAGGATTAAGTACTGAAGTAAAATATATTATTTTACAACCAAAAGTGACATTTTGTCCATAGCAACGTCACATAAGTCCTTAGCAACCATATGTAGTGTGAATAGGAACCACTTGCTTTACTTAATAACTAATTTTCATGACTGCTAGTGACATTTTGTAATTAGCAACAGACAAAACGTCCACATTATCCACATATTTACCATACTGGGATAGACCTTCACAAATGACCTTTCGTTATCTTTATTCTTTCATTTGTTTTCTTGTCTTTGTCAGTAAAGTAAATATAAATATCTCCGTAACTTAACATTCATGTCAACATGAAAGGTAAAATTGTAAATCGATAAAAGAGCTTTACTCTTATCTTTTCAACAAACGAACAGTTCACTTCTTGTCAGGAGTTTAGGATAATTCCCGTGTCTATCTATTTTAGTGTGTAGTCAATCGTTTATAGACAAATGTAAGTATTTTAAAATATTATTAGTAAACACAGAAATTGGTGTTTGTTTATGTCTGGTTACTGGTGATTATTATATTATTTATTCTGAATGGCAATTGCACATACGTCGTTTGGGGCATAGCACTGTTCGCATAATATGCCGCGGTAAATTTGAGAGCTTTTTAAGTAGGACGATTAATTGGTGGATTAATTAAATGTTTGCATAACGCCATAATACTATAAAGACAAAGTTATTGTTCATAGATTGTATTCTTATAAATAACTTCAGTTAACTGATAAAAATTTAAATTAAAATAGGATTGTTGATATTAATTAATCCTCTATATGTTGGCTCAAATTTCACTGTGTCTGGCCAATTTAAATTATCGGTGTATGACAGTTATCTTTAACCTGTAATAACGCAACAGAACTGAAATATTGATCATGTATACTCGACAAATATTTCAATATTCAAGTAAATATCAATATCTCAGATCCGATCAATTTTGTCTAAGTTTACCTTAAATATTTTACAAACCAATCAAAGGAGAGTTTGCTTGTAAAGATTTAGCGACAAAGTAATTTAATTGTTAAAAGAATGATTTGTTAGTTGGTTTTTAATGTCCAATGGCAATATTTCAGCTATATGCGGGACATGAACAATATTATAGATTATAATTTGTTACAAAAATAACAACAACCATCCTTTTCAAACATATTAAAACGGTAATCTCAATTGTATGAGGATATAAATACATGCAAACGAATAAACGAATTAAGGACTGTAATCAATTAAAAATTGCTTAGCTATGATAGATTTTACCATACAAATGAATGTCGGCAGCAATGAGCCTGATACTCTCCAACCACGTTACCCACTGATGGTCGCGGTACGGCTTTCTATATAATGACCTGACATCCCCTAAAGAGTGGGCATCACCTATCCAGCAACTGCGTTGGCCAGCTGGGTGTGTGGAGCAGTTTGAACTCCTCGCAGTTTGGTCTATGACCGCGGTAAGACAAAGGAAAAAAATCGCTATTTCCCAACGTGATACCAGATCAAATCGTTGTTTGTATTTAACTCTGAAAATTGAAGACATTGAGTCATTTTTATTAAAATGCAGTTCATAATTTGAATATTCAGCACTATTCTATACACGATTCAAAAAGTAATATCACCTCCATCGAACTTGTTAAACTGAAATGTCATCTCTGAATAATAGATATCAAATTATTGTTTATATTATATAAATTGACCCTACTACCCTGATCTTGGTTTTAAGCTGTTATTTGTTACAATATACCTTGCTGAGAATACATCAAATGGCTATCATGGGTCATCATTGTGCAGTAAGGAGAAAGGTGAAAACACGGATAGACATTATCTTTTTACATTTTTAAAGCATATAAAATATTATGTGTATTGTTAATTTTTAACCTTAAAAATATTTTTAATTTTACCTTTAACCTACACAATCATTAGTCCGTCTTCTGTTATTTGATTTCTATTTTATGTATTGGATTACTCAATTATTTTACTTCCCATACAAAAAAGACAAATATTTCACACAAACTATTGGAATTCATTACATCTAGATATCATTCTATCTGCAACATTTCTAAAGCATTTAATTGACAAATCGCACACCCAAGCTACCACATTAAACATAAACTCATCACGAAATTACTTCAACTGTTTTATTGTATACACTGGCAGTATGTAGTAACAAGTTTTAATTTGTACACAACCAACATGGTTCTATCACAAAATATTTTAAAACCGACATTTTATAATATTGAAGTGTTTAAACTGTGTTCCGTGTTGCGGTCACGATTTTTGCGAAAACAGTTGGCTTGTTAATGGTGATAAATACGCGTAGTGTTTCTCTTTTCGACAAGGCTACACCAGAGAAATAGAAATTAGCTTTTTAAGATTCCGTTTAACAATGGTCGCAATGAATTGTTCATTAATAAGGCGTGTTTGATCATCAAGAACTTTCACAGAACTTTGATGCTTACCTGAAATAACACGAAATATGTCCTTTGAATCGCAGCAACTGCTTACAGTTCCGGGGCACCTAGGTTTGTGGTACACGTCTTTGCTTTTCTATGTATGTGGCCAATCGATTTTTGTGTATGAAATTTTTTTAGCTTTCTCGAAACGTGTTTTTTATTGCGACTTTCTTTGTAGCAAACTTTTACATAGTGTTAATACCGGTACCAATGCTAATCCGCTCAAGATCATTAATTCGTGAATTTATTATTACTATTTGCAAAGATTATAGTTGGCCGATCAATTTTGTTTATTCTTCTCGTTTGAAAAATAACTTGAATAGAAGAAATTTGATAGAGGAGATAACATCTTTTTTATCGTTTTCTTCAAGTAGTTTAATGTCCCCATATCACCTTTTGAAGGCGGTAAGTTGAATTCTCTTGACCCCATATTTTTTAATAATGACAAATAAATACCTGTTCGTAAAAACAGATCTCTCGGCATACTTTTTATCAATAGCCGTTATCAAAAACTGATAAATATATTTGTTTTGGGCTGTAGATTGGGAGGTTTACATGTAAGCATGACCACATTAAAACAAAAGAGTTAATTCAAACAGTTGTAACCTAGAAATAACATAAGACTCATGGCTATATACATGTTCAATATTTAACAAAAAAAGGGAACCTTATACATTTTGATAATTTTAAAAAATGTAAATTTAAATCAACCGAAGATTCTTAATATAGACTAGAAACATAGCTGGCTTAATATATATGAACACACTTATATATATTATATGTATTTGAACAATTTGCTCAGTTACCCTATACTGAAACAAACAGTTGTAAATCAACACTAAGATTTACTATTGTTATAAATATTGCTGAATTGATCATTCACATGACATGTGCCTAAACCGTTGCTTCTTTGTGTTATATATTAACAAAATCTAATACATATGAACGCAATTTTCCGTTCCCATTTTTGTCAGATGTCTTACAAAAATAAATGAAAAACAAAAAACCATGAAGTGTAATACAAGTGGATATAATACCGACATGGAACAGTCACTCAAAACCTTAATTGACATGGTTGAACTATATAATAAGATGCCTAAATTGCTCGCTATGCCCAATAAAACAGAAAAGTACCATCATTAACACTTACCAACATGCAGACATGTGCATATTATCAAGAGTAAAACAAACTGGTTTAGATTTTCATTCATGATGATTATATAATGATTTACATATAAGATAATTGACTTCCAAAAACTCGAAGAATAGTGTTTCTTAGAACTTTGTGCTTTTTGTTTGCGGAATTCCTGGTTTGTTTTGTTTTTCTGTCTGGTTTTACGGTCCGGAAATTTATTATTTTCGTAACTTTTATTTCCTAGAGGGTTGCGTTTTTAAAAAAAAATCGAGCTTTACAAATGTACAAATTCGTTGGTAGGTGATTCATATGATTGCGTGGTTACATTAGATACTGCTTAACGTGTTTCAAATTGTTTACCATAAATACTTTCGGAAACTACTACAGTCGAACCTCGCTGTCTCGAACTTGGGTGACTCGATACCTTGGTTACGTCGATATAATTTTGAAGTCATGGCATTTTTCCCATATCAACAATGAATTTCTTCCTCGGATGTGTTTTGATATTTCGCTTAACTCGATGGATTTTGGTAGTCCGGACAATATTAATTAGTATAATTTTAAACTCGTTGTCTCAAAGTTAATTTTGCTCTCGATATCGATGTCAAAACTAACAATTTCATTTGTATTTTGTATTGTTACTTAATTCGCGTCTGTTTATTTTTAACACCTGTCATACAGTTTTGGCTATTACAATTTGAATTGGCAATTTAAAAAACGAATTGGTAATCCAAGCGCTGAATATGGATTACTAAGGTTTATTGATGACTCGCTAATTACTGTCCGAATTAGTGTGTCATGTTTAATTAAAAATGATAATTATTGAACCTTTTTATTGATCTGATCAATGATATATATGGTCGAGTTTCGTTTCATTAAAGACATTCTTTTATTTTTGTTTACTTGTGTGTTGTAAATTACGTAAACAAAACAATATGTATTGTTTAATTAGTTCTTTCGAACTGTAAGTTGATAAGTGTTTTCTTGAATTGTTTTTCCATGATTTCGTAAAAAGTTTATAAATTTCATTACACTTTTTATTAATTATTGTCGATTTATTTGAATGGATAAAATACTTCATATATCGCACGCTACAAATACAGTGACAAATACAAGCGATGCCGAAGTTCGAAATACATGAAATAAATACCCTTAGATTGTTTCAAAATCACAATGAAAATAACGTCACATCCTAAACTCGGTTGACTCGAACTTCGGATAACTCGATATATTTTTACGGTCCAGCAAACTTCGACTTATCGAGGGTTGACTGTATATTGGTTGGTTTTGAGATACAGATACAGTTAAATCTATAAGGTAAATAATTGCGTGTAATTGTTTTTATCAAAATTACAAAACGAGTTTTAATTTTGTAAACACACTAGCGGTACTTTTAATCTAATACTTATCGTCTTAACCCACTACATGTTTAACGGAAGAGAATCTTACTGAGAAGCTAAGTCTCAAATTTAATTTTACAATCATCTAAAAAGCTAAAAGGAACATAAATACCACGGTATACCGTATCAACTACTGGTTGGAACAGTCCCTAACTCTCCCATTATTTATGCCACTACTGTAGAAAGACAGGAAATATCACCAAATACATATAACTGTACAATAAAAGACACGAACACAACCATGATGCACTTATCCTTTAATATTTAACTGGATTGTTGGATTGTATCTTTTTTTATATCTATTCACAATATATATAGCACTAATTGAATTAAGTTAGACTTTTACACAGTATATTTAATATTATCATGTTTTTTATGGTGATTAATAATCGACGTCTATTTAGCCTTTGGGCATTATTCAGTTTTCTTTAATTTCTGCGAGCAAATAAGAAGGTCGTTCCCACTATCATCTCAAGGAAGAAAGTAGATGGGATGTTATCTACTTTTGTGTCTGTTACTAAGCATAAAATGTCACTTCCAGTCATGAAAATTAGTTTTTGAGTACAGAATGTGGTCGAAGTAAAAAATGTTTAGTTGTTAAGGACTTTTATGCCAGTTGATAGGACAAAATGCCACGTCCGGTTATGAAATGACAAATTTCAGTAAAGTAAATCCTCTTATTCTAAACATATATGGTTACTAAGGATTTTTATAGCCCTTACTAGTGTTGTGCAATAGGTAAAAATTACCAATCTATTACTATCAATTAACAGAAATTATCTATTGTAAACGTTTAAACTATGTCACTGTTAAATACTGATCAAAATATAGCTAAACTGTATTGAACATATATGTTAAGATTTTAAATCTTTATCAAATATTTTGTGAGTTTACAAACTCTACTTACTCGCACTATTTTTCTCATAAATACACTGCAGTCAATTTTATATCTAATTTTAAGTGGAAACATTATAAATGGAGGAAAAATAATAGCAACTGAATTGATTTATGTTTTTACTTGAGTTTTGATGTTTAAATAATACAACACTGCTAAAAAGTTCATAAAAAAGGGAGCTTTAATTCTGGCAGATAATTGGTTTCTGAAAATCCCAATTAATTGATTAGATCTAGATGGCCAACCATCCGAATTGAAACTTTTATCGATCATCAGAACACCACAAAAGTTTACCTTGTTGCTATGGTATGACCATAACCAAATTCAAGCTTTTTCCTGCTGATCACTTTAAGCCTATATGTTTAGTATATTATCTCTAACCGTTTTCACGTTATAATCAAAAACTCAGATTAACCGAAATAAATCACGGGCTGTAAATATAAAACGTTTCATCGCAAAGATTCGGACAAAATGTACCAAATAAAGGCCTCGACAAGAGAAATATTTTCGCCGTGTATTATCTGCTTCTATCTTTTATGGTTTTTAAGACATAGTGCTAACAAGACCAAATGTGACCTTTGATCTTGACATTTTAAATGTAATATATGTCACATAGAATCAATGATGGCGATCCCAAGTCTCTTGAACTTACGGTGTTCGGGAAAAATTACTTGTTCCGACATTTTTCGAGTCAAAAACACGTAAACAGGAACTCGATTTTAAAATAAATTGCGTGTTAAATCATGGTTACGGGTTAAACGACATTTTGTACACTTCAGATTTTTGAGAATCGGTTATTGTTTCTGTGTTTATCTGCTATCAAAAATTCAAATAAAAACAGTTTATCAAATGAATGCGTTTATAGGTTTCTGTCTTGAAAGTGAAAATAACTCGATATCTAGAAAAAAGAAGTAGGTAGCTACTTTATTAAAATTGTATTTTGACACACTTTTCTGACGGATCAAAACGCGCGACAATTTAGTTAAACAAGGCGTTTTAAACATATAATCATACACGGTAGTATCCTGGTGGTGGCCTTGCCTTATATTTAAAAGTGAATCTTGGACAAATGAAAACATATTGCAACAGGGGAGCAGGTTATATAAGATTTATGGTTTATGAGTTTTGACTAAATCGTCAATTATTCCAAGGTAAGTTACTCATATACGCTCTCCCTAATTTTTTTGCAACATTTAATAAAGTTGTCTCGATCTCATTCAATTTGGTTTTTATTTCTAGATGCATTTGACCTTTAAATAGATATGGAACACATTGAATAGCATACGAAATAACGTTATGCATGCACATTTGATATAATGCTGTATTATAGAAAATATTGAGTATCAGACGAAACCTAAGGAATACTCATATATCTTGGTATTTGTTTTATTCATTGTCTTGATACTACATTACTATTATTCTGAAATAGCTTTGTACTCATTTTGTGATAAAAAAAAACCACTAAAATTGGACTCGGCAGCCTTAACTATGTAACATAAATAACTAAACAATAAGGAAAAGTGGGAAACTTGTAGAAGTCTTTGTTTTAACATTGAATTGTGTCATAAAGGCTATTTGTTACAGCGTTATACATATTTCATGAAAATCTTGTAATTAGGTGTAAAGCATTTAACTTGCTAATAGCATAATTTCTGTAATTTCACATCATTTTAATCCTGTTAGTAGTTATTAACACATTTGGTTTAATACAGAAAATTATGCCACAAACGAGCTTGCAGTCTTCACTCGACAATAATTACACACTCTAAATTTTATCAATTTTTTGCAAAACTTAATTTTTATGGTGCAAAAACATACATTTAATATGTGCGAAGAATTTGAATATAGAATTTAACCCATTTTTAATTATCCATCATTGAAAAATTTTAGACGATACAGGGAAATACATCTGCCATTAAGTCAGCGTTTTATTTATAAATACATAGGAATTTGCTTTCATTTGCCTAAGTACACCTGTTGTACTTCTCCATATATAACTGAATGATAAAAGCCAGAAATCTATGGGTATCAAAATGAAGGCTCAAAACACTGATTCTGTTTAATATGCATGTTTATTACAGTATCTGTAATGGCTTACAAGTTATGAGTCAATTACCATTTCCTTAACAAATCAAGGCATACAACTGAAAACATGACTAATGATACTGCTTTTCCTTTGAAATATTTGTATATTTTGAATAGTCCATAATTTTCCCTATTTATTGTCTAATTCAAACTTGTATGGTTCTTATATAACTTATAAAAACAGTTAGTGGATATTTGTAAAATTCCCACCCATTTGGTCTTGAATTGAACGTCTTGACTTATAAACGGTTCAAGTTATACGCCAAAAACGGAATAACCCGAAATTTGTCAAGGCCGATAACTTGAAAACGGTTCATAGAACTATTTCATGCCCAATATAGTAAATGAAGGTATTGATGATAGGAATACTTTCTAGTTTGAACAGATAACTCTATTACTAAAAATAGATCGGTTCCACAAGGTGAGCCAAGTCATCTTCCGATATGACCGATTAATGTTATCAGTATCGAAATGATATGTCGCGACACTTTGTTGCAAACCTCTGCGGAAGAAAAATAATAATACATATAGGTCCAATCGTTCTAAAGACGATTAATAGGCTGTCCACTTTAAAATTACATCTATGGTGAATGACCTTGAAACGTAAAATCTAAACATTACTAATTTGTCTTTAAAAATGTTCAAGTACAAAATCGAAACACTTTTAGATATCTTTGATAATAAGAAAGGTCATTAGATGTGACGTAATGGATCTTTCGACCTATGTATATATTAAGGATAAACAATAATCATTTATAATAAGAAGCAACTTAACATACATAGAAAATGGAAAAAATGTTAAAATATTACTTTGACCTTGACTTTTCAGAACATGACCTTGACCATGCTGAATGCCAACAATGATCAACATGAAAGATCTTACGTCTAAATCAATTATAGTTATTGAGATATTGCTACTTTCAATAAATATTGACCTTTGACTTTGTATATCTTTTTTCAAGGTCAAATGGTCATAATGGTCTTTGAAGACCCCATGCCTCAACTACCAAAAGTTGTAATGGGGGATAACTCCTATAAGATGAAGTCAAATCCTTTCCCTCCAACTTGGACAAAGTTGAGCCTTAATGCGGCCGACATTTTTACCATTATAAGTGATTGCCTAAATATTACTGTTTCAAACGAATCGCAATGACAAGAAATTGTCAAATCTAAAACGTGGCCTTGGCAATTGTCTCCATTTTCAAGGTCAAGGTGATCACCAACATTGAAGGTCCCATTGAATTATATGTTAAAGGTACTGAGATATAATGATTTATTGTAATTCATTATACATTTCATTGGTCTAGGGGAGATAACTCTTCTAAAAGTCAATTTTGAAAAATTAAACTTTCATACCTTAATAAGAAACCATTTGACCTTGGCCTCTGACCTGTGACCTCTTTCAAGGTCCAGGTCAATAATGACCAATGCTGAAACCCCAAGTCTCTATCACCTCTGGTTCATCAGTTACAATGGTACAAAATATACTTGTAATAACAAAGGGGAAATAACTTATATAAGGAGTCGTCAAATATGCGCAAAAATTTCGCATTCAATACCTGACCATTTTGGAACAAATTTCATTGCGACATCTTTTACGGTTTCCAAGTTTACTGTAAACAAGCTTTTTTGTGACAGGGGAAATAACTCCGTAAAGAACAAATGTTCGGTGTGCCAGTGTTAACTGCAAAAGTGTAATACCGAATACATCCATAGCACAAAATGTATTTACAACATGTCACGATACGAAAGTTATAATCGGATAAAAATGTCGCGAAAAAAAAGGAATAAGAAACAGACTAATAACAGGAATGCTTTCTCTTTGGAAAGTGGAAAGCCTTAATACTACTACTACTTCTACTACTACTACTAATAATAATAATCATAAACAGACGAATAACAGGAAGGCTTCCACTCGGAAAGTGGAAAACCTTAATAATCATAAAACAGATAAGAAGGTCTTTCCACTGTTATGGGAAAGACGTTAATTAAAAAAATAAAGTCTTAAATTAAAAGGAGACGTCTACACTAATTATTTTGTTGCAGCTTCACAAAATGATTGCCTGCGTAATAAATTGCATATAAAGTCCATCAACAGTACAAAAACGTATATATGCGATCCGGTCTTTTTGCCATGCATATGACCTGCCTATATTTTACTATGCATAGTACTAATTATGTTAATTTTTTACAATGCTTCGCATTTTGTACCCTTATCAAATCAGCCTCATATTTTTTTCAAAACTTATGAAGATGTCACGTTATTGCAACTTTTGTAAAAATTTTGTATTCGATATTCCACCCATTTTTCCCGTTGATTCATTGTTTGCTAATGTGTTATCGTTCTGAATATAGCTGACAACGGCCTCTTAATTATTTTTGTATAGGGGAAACTATTGACATTTTTTGCTCTCACTTAGGCACCAAGTTTCGTTGAGTATTGAGAGACCCCTCAAAACGAGCGGAATAATTTCACGTATATCACATTAAATTTTCGGGGTGTCATGTCAGATAAAATTTTTTGCAAATTTAGAAAATCCGAAGGGTACTCATGGAAACTCCCTTACACCCATAAAATAGTCCAGAAATAGGCTTTGAACAATCAGATAAAAAAATACCCAATACATTTAATAAATTATCTGAATTAATTTATTTATAAATTCTATATGAAACTGCTTTTTAAATACAGCTCCAATATTAAAATTCCATTGAATAATAAATCCACTGTTTATGCTACAGTTTTGCGCAGTCAAATATCAAAATAAGAACTATTTTCTTCTCCCTCAGTCAAAGTTCATTTACAGAGCCGTTGTCAGCTGTTATATACGTTTAAACCCTATTGATAGGTTGTTCATGTGTTTTTGTCTTACTTGTTGTGTTTGTTCCGCAAAATCTTTTTCTGAAACCTTGTATTACTAAGTAAAATATACAAAATAACTCTGTAATCTAACATTCACCACTTAAAATAGAAAAATAGGATTTGATCTTATCTGCTTCACAAACGTGAACGTCTTGTCTTCATTTTGGGATAAGCGGAATGTTTATCTATTTTGGTGTGAATTAAATTATTTAAAAAATATATATAAACGGAAGAGATAAAAGAATTTATGCTATTGTTGCGGATTCACCTTTACAAAATTTAAAAAGACTTGGAAGAAATGAACATTTAATGATTTCTTTAATAATTTATCCTTATATAATATTTAAAATTTAAAATCACAAGAACTCCAATATTCTTTTCTATATGCAGCGTAACCTATAATTGAGGATTTTTCTTATTTCTAAGCCGATTAGAATTTCGTCAGCAAATTGCATTGAATATGTAAAATCATATTCGTAATATTGTACAGTGCTCCCTCGTTATAATGCCACCTTTTGGACTTGGCATTTTTTTGGCATTATAAGAGGGTGGCGGTATAAAGAGGGATGACTATTTCAGACTTTTGTATCAGTAAAGTTGAATATGTATAAAGCCCAGTTTGGTCTACATTAAATATGTCACGTGTGGAGTAATTTTGTATTTTTCGAAGAGCTTCCTGGCGGCCTATAGAACGAATAATCGTACCCTAGCTTTTTGGCGAAGGTACGAATTTAGTTCCATTACTCGTAATTTAGCAGAGCGGGAGAGAATCACTCCCGGCACTTTGATGTCCAAACAAAGTTGCATATATGTTTTTATCCGTTTCGTGATTAAGATCGATCATTATTGATACATGATGATAATTATTGCCGTTTTTAATAACCAGCTGTGCGTTATGGGTTTATTGACATTCGTGTCTCTGTTCAATTATGTTTACTACACGAAAAGCACTGAGAACACCGAAAATGGTGTGTTGCATCTTGGTAAAGTCGTATATGTAAATCACTGGATTCTTACTACAGAATGGTTGTTACCGTATTCAATTAGCACGATTATCTTCAAATAAGTTCATCAAATGACCACTAATCCGCTGTTTACAAAACAATTATGTTAATTGATTTATTGATTTTCGAATCGGGGGATTAAGCTTAGAAAGCGTAACCATGTTTACACACCAATAATTCAAAATAATTATGAGTAATGTATGTGTTTGGCAGTAGAAACGGGGGAAATTTTATTGAATAAAGGACTTCTGCAAATAAAAACTTGTGGCGGATGGCGATATGCGAGGTTGGCATTACAACGGGGGAATTTTAATGGTTAAAAAACGGGACCATAGAAAATCGTGGCGATATTCGAGGTTGGCGGTTTAACGGGGGGCGATATACCGAGGGTACACTGTATATGTTTGCAAAAAATTAGCGATAGCCGCTATTGCAGGGCAGTTTATCAGGGTGCCACAGTTATTTTTAACTGTTAACTAGACAGATATCAAAATAATCAATTAAATATTATTCTTTCTGATGTTCTCTTCGTTGATCTTAAATTTAATATCGAACAAAGAAACATGGTCTGTTTGTCAAGATTTGATGATAAAGAGATACATTCAGATTTTTCCATACAATAATACATAATATGTGCTGTTTTATTTAAAGTCTGCAGTAATCGCTCACAAATATTACCAATTTAAACTATCGTATTAATTAGACTATTGCCAGACATCATAGCATTCTTAAAAGATGATCTAATAAAATAATGAATATAAACGATGGAAATGTAATAGCGACACAATATGTAATTAAAAAGAACGACAACTCGGAACATCTTATTGAACAATGTTAACTGGGACAATTCTCTGGGGGTTGACAATGCTCGACCCACAGAGCTGCCCAGCGCGTTCCAAGGTGGCGGATAATGGATGCCTTCTCGTTGAGGGGTTGTAAAGTCACAATACGGAAAGCCTCACGCTAGTTTCGATTCAGTGGCTCTGGATCTAAAACGGTAGTTAAAATTCAAATAATTTTGATGTTGTAGAGCTTCTATCTTCCAAAGCGTTATACGAACCCGTGTCTAAAGGCAACCTACACCTTTCAAATACAAAAAGCAGATAATATTTAGGGCAGTAAATGTATACATAACTACAGTCAGATTTGTGATGTTATCGAATTATCTCCCTTCAAAATATTCATGAGATGCAGTCACTTGGAAAGACCGCCATTTTCATATTGACGCGAAGTTTTTGACTGGATTGGAAACATGTACACAGATAATACAGTTAAACCCAAGAATACACAATGCTATGATATACTAAGACGCGAATACTTCCTCCGTCGAACAATTACAGTAGAAAAGTACAGTCCATCTAAAAAAGTTGTTATATATATTTTTCCATCGTCAAGAAACAACTTTAAAAAATGTTGGCAGAACTTTGAAAATTTTTAAAACACTGTTCCCGATGTAGTCACAAATCGGATCTTCTATGGCCAAAGGTAATTATATATAGATTTGATTTAAGATTATTTGAAGTAATTTTAAAATGGGAAAAAAATAGCAGCACTTAATTGTTTCCGTTGTCAAGTAATTAAGGGAGTCTAAAAGTAAATTAACGTTAAAGTGATACACGTCCGATAATTAGCTGTGGTATGGCAGGCCTTCTAGGCTAAAAGTGTGTTGACACCATTTCCTTAAATACGCACCTCAGATTTTAAAAATATTCAAACATATTATATATATAGATACACTTAATTGTAATAAAACACGCTTATAGATAAAAAATGACACAACAATTTTATATTTTCTTTAATTCAAATATTTGCAGTTAACATATATTGGGGAGGGGTCAGTTGCTATTTAAGTACTGATAAATATATCATATTATGATTTATGTCCATCGCAATGTGGAAATTATGCATTTTATTATTAGATCATAATGAAGAGTGACTACACTTTTTATTGTAGTAAACCATTGTAAAAATCTATTACTGATGACTATAGTATACTATACATTCTTAAATTATATTCATATATACAAATGTATATATATAGAACAATTTTTTTTTGTCAGGTAACATTTTTGATTTAAAGATTGTTTGTCCTTTACTGTTTGTTTCCTAATTGAATATATTATTATTTTTTAGAGATGCCCTGTATGTAGGTAACCTGCAATTGTAACAAAGTTTGGTGATGGTTCATATTAGAAGCCGTCATCATACGCAAGCCTATCTAGCCACGGTTGCCTAGAAACCACATGTACTACCTCTTCAAATCATCCTTAATACTTTACGGACTTACTGAAGGTGCTTTGCAAATGCATCTACCTTATACGGTCTTATGCAGAAAAATGATTGTGATTTCTAAAATTAAAAATGTGAATGGTTTTGCAAAATTTTTCAAAAAACTTTCTTCTTTAATGTGTGTTAATTTATTTCTCCAACATGACTTTAATGTGTTATTGTCTTATAGTGTTATTCATTGGCCTTGTCATTTTATGGTTTGATGAACGCGTGTGTGTTAAGTCCCCTAGCAATAACTGTGTATTTATTTATTTTTAATCAATTCTCAAAATTCACTTGGTGTGCTATTGTTTAAAAAATCTACTAAGAAACCCTTTTTGCCTATTCGCAGGTAGGTTAAAGCAATTTAAGGCATTTTTTCAAAGGAAATCGTGCATAAGGAACATGTTATAATAAATCGAAGCTGTTTTTATAACACAATCATTTTAAGTTGTTTTCTCCTGAATGGACCTTTTAGATATTTTCCAAGAAAAATGTATCTGTTACAAGCGTCTCATGTGTTGTCACGTGACTTGAAATAGCTAAAAATACACCTCATGTTTATCTTCAAAAGACAAATGTTTTGCAGTATATGTAAACCAAAAGTTATTGAAATCAAAAGAACGTTTCTTAAATATTACGAAAATAGCACTTTTCTAAATAGTTACAGTTTGCCAATTAATAACATATATTTTAAAAAATGAACCGTTTTCGGGATTCATTTGTGTTTTTTTACCTTTTGCTTAAAAATCTGAAGGTCGAAATTTATGTCCTTGTCTTTCAAACGCACGGGTGATATTTAAAGGGACGCAATTAGTACAAAAAATATTTGGAAATACGCGGCAATGCCGTAAACACGCAATATTTTAATATTTTGAATACAACTTAAAAGGTTAAAAGGCAAACTTGGCCATTAAGCACACACATACATAAATATATTCATACGGAAACGCACCGCCTTTAGGTGACGGTCAAATCAGACTTTGATTAAGGGGGGGGGCGGGGCGGCAGGATTTGAAAATAAATAAGTAAAAAATCAGACCCCTATTAGGTTGGAAGTAATCTTGCCATATACGAGAAAATAAATATCCTGACCTTGTATGATAAATTGAAATAGGTAGTCTGACATCAATGGTTACAGTTAAAAATGTTCAGCTGACTCTGAAATATTCAAAATCAAATGAACTCGCCCTGAACTGTTTTTTTATATTGTCTCATATAAGCATCTTCTCTATATTTTATGATTCTTTTTTAAATTAATTTGACAAATACACTTTGGTGTTGTTCGTCTTTACTTTATAGGATACTGTGAAACAGAGTAAGAAATGTAACAAATATTTAAAAGTTAACAAAGCTTAAGTAAAACATACTTGGCACATACACATACCTATTCTGGTTAAAAATTTCAATTAGTTTTTCAAAAAGAAATTAACAGAGTAATCAAAATAAATAGTCTAACCCCCATCTGAGTAAAAGCTATAAAAGATTAATATTCTGAATAGTGTCAAACTGAAAGGAAAATCTGACCAACCTTAGATGAAAATAAATATTTTGACTTCCCCAAATTTGGCAAGCTCCACTCAAATGGTAGTCCCCTTAATAAATAAATACAAACCTTACTAGGCAGAAAATTTGTCATTAATTAAAGTGTAAATCGCTAGAAATACCTATATAGTATCGCCATATTATATATATGCAACTGATATGTGTTCGAGTCAATAAAGTTGCGATTTTTATGAACAAATAAAACATGCTTATCATATGTTTTTATCTCAACTTTTGTAGATATAAATGATAAAAATACCGGTTCACTATGAAATAAATACATTTAAATTAGAAATTATATAATTGTAATTTAACATATTATATGAAATATTGTCTCATGGCAATGGTATCAAAAGAAGAATTATAATGTTTGAAAAAACAATTTGAAACACAATTTTTTTTAGATTTATTATTATTAAAAAAAACATGCATGCACTATAGTTGTTGCAAATAATTAAAAATTTTGTCAATTAAGTTCTAAATACTTATATGTTTCTTGTGTATCTTATATGTATCTTTTTTCATCAAATTTTAAATACATCATGGAATATCAGCTGTATAATCTTTTGTGGCAACATACATGCTCACTAAGTAAACTGTGGTTATCATTGTCAGCACAGATTTAAATCCATGATACTCGCAGAAAATCCTGTTCTAGAATTATTTACAATTTAGTCAATTTAGTTCCAAATACATACATGGATGTATTTGTTTCCAACAAACATTAAATACATCATGGAATATCTTTTGTGGCTATGAAATAGGTCACACAAGTTTTAATTATCCATATTAATTGTCAAGTAACATGTATACTTAGATTTTCTGTACAGCTATATGACTGTATCATTGTCAGCACTGTTCTAGAATTTCTACACTGGAATTTGTTTCATTTCTATACTGGAATGCATTTCCGCACTTATAAATTTCTTAACCTTAAAATAAACAAACAACCAACTTTAAAAAAATAATTCATCTAAGATGTCTAATATTATAAATAATAATAAAAATGTATTTATGATGTAAAGATACCGAATTTATTTTTTAAAGGTCTTATTTTTGGAGATCTGGATAATAAAATTTATAAATGGTTAATGAAGGGGAATATAGTTTTATTGTACTCTGGATCCATCTGTCCATTTATGAATATTAAAAGTATTAATATATTGTCAAATACAGACAATTATGAAATGATTAAAAACAATTATACAATGGGTCAATGTTGACCTATTTTAAATTATGCTGATGTGAATGAGTTATATAAATAAAATACCTCAGACATTAAAACCTTTTTTTAAATTAATTCATACTGTCAATCATTGAAATCTTATACTCCTTACTTTTACACCAGAATTGGTCTGTTAATGATGGGTTGATAATGTCTATATTCAATAAACCAATTTATGGGTTATTTCTAGTAATTGATCCTTTATAAACTACAAGTCCAAATGCTTTTTAACTTAAACAAGTTTGTTTGTTTGAATGGTGTTTTAACGCCACTTTCAGCAATTTTTCAGCTATTTCATGGCGTCCAGTTTTTATTGGGGGAGGAAGCCGGAGTACCCGGAGAGAACCCCCGACCTGCGGTAGGAAAACTGGCAATCCTTGTCAATTAAGATTGGAGTCGAGTACACCCTGCCTGCAGTGAGAATCGAACCCGCAATCTCAGTGTTGACAGACCACGTGATCAATAGTAGACGAACTACCTTGACCACTCGGCCACCGAGGCCCCAACTTAAACAAGGTACTAGTATATAACTCTTTGGGCAACCACATACATTCTATAGTATTTTTGTGTTTTATGCTTAATATTTAGCATCAAAAGTGTAATGATGTAAACTTTGCTGAGTTATGCATTATATTTATAGTTATTTTATGTACACTAGAATTGCACCAGGTTTGATTCTTTAGTGTCTGTTTTGTGCGTTGTGTGGTGGGGGTTGTATGGGGATTGTCTATGCATATTGTTCAACAGTTATTTAGCAATTCTGATCATAACTATACGTGTTTGTAACATATTAATAAACAATTTGTGCTCGAAATGGAGCAGTAAAGACAGGTACATTGACATTCCTGAGCACGTTGTTCGCAACAACTCTTAAAGAACATTTGTACAATTATTATAATGATGGCAACACAGCATATTTTCACAGACATACTTTACTGTTTATCTCTTTGGCTCAAGGTAGTTTTACAAGTTACTAGCTGATTTTAACCAGCACGTTAAATGCATGGCGATGAAGAGTATTTTGATCAGTTGGCCAAATTCGAATAAATAAACAACGTTCAAATTGAACAAGTGAAAGATGAATATTTCAGAAATCAACGGAAATTAAAATTGGGGCAATTTTGCAGCACTTAAGAATACACCCCCTGTTTTTCATGTTTACTGCTCAAAACAGAGGTATTAATGTCCTTTGCTTTTCTGACTTTGCAAAGTTGTCTTTAATTTTAAAAGGAATATATAGTAAACGAAAACGTTTGTCAGTTAATGCGCAAAATGACTATTAATTTGCATGGCAACCGAATAAACATAGGTACATAACTTGTGTACCTTGTATAATAGAGAGCTTTGATTCTATTGTTATAGTTTCGCCGGATATCTGACTGTAAATCACTATAAAACTGTAAAACTATCACATGTTTTATAACAAAACATTTTTCATTTACATTTAATTCAAATTATTTAAATATTTAAAACATAATATATAAAAGTAATTTAGTAATTATGTGATGCTTAAGGTTATGTACAAGTTAAAAAACAAATTTATATTAGGTAAGAGCTAAAGAAAAAATTAAAATTTTAAAATTTGGAGTTTACACAGTGAGAAAATAAAGCAAAGAGCAGTCTGGTTTACGACTAACACTGCATAAAGAAACTAACAGGTATGATTTATCATTAACGTTTTGTTCCTATCAAATTTTTTTCCTTTAGGCAATGAACCTTGTTATGTCATTTTTAAAACTGATTTTCTTTGTTAATTTGTTCTTGTCATAAATATAGGTGAAATATCGGTTGTTGTCGTTGTAGTTTGTACTTTATTGTGAATGAACTAAAAGAAAACAAGATTGTAGTTTTAGCACTGACTGTTTGCTAAACACTCAGGAAAAGTATAAAGTAATGTGTGAAGTCGGAGAATTTTTACCTTTGTAGCTGCCTCTTTGAGCCTACTTTTTTAAATCTACAGCAAGTGTCTTTATCGTACAAGGAGCATGGAATTTTATAATTAGGAATTGTACTGTTACGTATCTTAAACACTACTTACGACTTAATATATTAACGCTACCACAAAAACGTATGAGCATAATAAGAAACAGCTACAAATAATTCATTTTTAGTAACCTGATTATTAAAGCATATTTCGTCTTGTGTGTTTGTGTAAATTATATTTATATTACTTGCGAAACGTTTTTTTAGGGAGATGGAACTAAAGAAAGGAAGTACATACTTAAAATTGATGACATTCCTAGCTGCATATTTGATAATGTCAGTTCCTGTGGTAAACGGATGTCCAACAAATTGTGATTGTAATTGGCATTATGTAGATTGTGCATCCAAAAATTTAGAACGCATTCCAGTTGGTCTCCCGGACACGGCGACGGCTTTGTGAGTACAAATACAAAGAAAAATCAAAACATTTCATTAGAAGTCTGTTATCTGATTTAATGCAAAATGTTTGAGGTTTTCTATGCAATTTTATTTGCGAAATTTTCAAACTGATACCAGTTGCGAAAAACGTAATTAAGATCGTAAATAATATGTATACATAGGAGATTAATAGCAGAGACATATAAACTGAAAGGTTCACTGCGTTAAGATACACGTAAAATGATAACGTCGGAGAATGCATATTGCCGTTGAAAAAGGGGCATCGCCAAGATCAGGTTAAAAGTACAAAAAATAATATTGTCAAAAGAATCGCATATATTAAATTTATTTATATATGTATTTCCAGCTGTCAATTTCCTACAATAATCAGTTGTAATGTAAAAAAAAAACATTTTACATGATTGCAATTTTGCAGATAATGGATCAAAGACATATTATCGGGTGTTCTTGTATGTGTTTCTGAACATTGGAATCGTTTTTGTTGAAGACTTTATCAAATATAAAGTAATAAGTAACTTCCAGTCGATAATGTTGTCGTTTCTTTGAATTCACTTGGTCGACATTAAATTGTAAATAAGGGTAAAACTAGTGTGTACTTATTATATTGTTACAAATGAAATACATGAATATTATAAAATATTTAATCCAATTAATTTTTTTATGTGTTGATAGTGTACTAAAATTTACCATCTTAATGCTGGTTCCAACAGAAAATGTACGGAAATGCATTATCCGATACCAGTCATTTAGAAAATAGGCGTACTACAATATAAGCATTTAAAATAACGTCGAATTATGCCAATACCATATCATTTCGGCGATGAAAATGTCCTTTTCCAGCGTATCGCTTAAACGGACGGTAATTTGGTTGAAAAATGTATATTTCTTATTGATCAATGGGGCCTCGGTGGCCGACTGGTTAAGGAAGTTCGTCTTCTATTGATCACGTGGTCTGTAAACACTGAGATTGAGGGTTCGATTCTCACTGCAATTCGGGTGAACTCGACTTCAATCTTAATTGACAAGGATTGCCAGTTTTCCTACCGCATGTCGGGGGTTCTCTCCGGGTACTCCGGCTTCCTCGTTTACATTTTCCACTAACCCTGAGCCAGATTAGGTTACGTCACACCACCCAAAGTCCGTCGGTGCCTAAAATCTGGCATCAAGGTGTATACATTCATTTTTTTACGTTTTGAACATATTTGTTTTCGTTTTAAATTGTGTAAGCTTGAAACTAGTTGTACTGAATATAATTCCACTAGTATTTCTTTTATTCAACTTTTAGTCAATATGTCATTTCATAAAACGTTCAAAACGTTACTACAGTAAACGATCACAAAACGCATAAACAATGTACAATTTCTAAAGTTTACATGAAATTTAAAGTTAGCTGTTATTTTTAAGGTAAACACAGCATTTATTTTTAAGGTAAACACAGCATTTATTTTTAAGGTAAACACAGCATGAATGTTCATCATCATCAACATCTCCATCATAATCTTCACTACTAGTTGTACTAGTTATATTTATAGTATATGTAACATGAACAATGCCCATATATCCCGCCCATAAATAATTGGTAAAAAACATGTTGGGTGGTGCTTATTATATTGCAACACATCATTGGTTCTGATTTTAGTTGGATTTGACATTACTGTACTACCTCTAATCTTTTAAAGGATTTTGTTACTTTTGCCTTGGCTTCAGTCAGATTGTCGGAGTACTTTGTTTGTTCTAAGATTCCAATTTTTTATCATGTTCGAGTAAAGTTGACTTCCAAGTTCAATTGACTTAAACATTTTGCATATGATTTATTTGTACAATAGTCCACAAATATCATACATAGTAATTTGATTACATGGTTAATACAGAGGGAAATCTGGCATTCTTGCTTTACATTTGATTTCATTAAGGGATAAACCTACTTAGTCAAGCAGTTGTAGTAGATTACTCAGTGAAGTGGTAGTGTCAATAGTACCTGTTTCATTTCCTCATGCCTAATATATTAGCGGTTTACATAAATGATATCTGTGGCCGTCGTATAAAATCAAAATGTGTTGTGTTAGTCTTTGAAAATTATACTGTTTGACTAACCTGAATCAGACATTACTGCTGCAGATCTTGGTGTCTGTTTTGCAAGCAAATCTTCAACTAACTTATTTCAGTTGAAAACGATGGTGAAAGTGCAGCTTCTAAAGCATTGCCAGAAGCAGTTATAATTACAATGTTGGTCATCTTTTTTTTATAGAAATTTGTAACTTAAAAGCTCGCAAGTATACGTCTTCTCAAGATGATGAGTAACATCGGTAGCCATTTTTCTTAAGTAAATCCTGCTGTAATATATCCGATGGAATCTATATGTCAATCTATTCGGATCTAATGACTATGGATAACTTTAATTGTATTCTTTAACTCTTAGAATAGTTTATTTCGCTATTAACGCTATTAACTTCTACAAAGCACTCTTCGCCCGATGCAGGCTAGTTTCATTCAGGTCGAACAACAAGGAGATCAATCCAACTAGTATCTACTCGATTACGACAGACTCGATGACTTCAACTTTCCAATAGTCATCTTTCTGTTTGTCGATAGCAAATAACACCAGCTCTGTTCACAGTTTTGAGGTTGTACTACATCTTCCTTCCGATGTACGTCGGGAGCACCAAAGGTTAATACGTTAATGATGTTTAAGTCTTCTGTGCTGGCATGATTTGAAGGACTCTATACACATGTGGAAGTGTGTCGGAAACAGTCAGGGGGCTTGGTGTTGAAATCGTTCAATTTAAAGATCTTTCAATAGAAGTTGGTAATTAATGATCACGAATGAGTTATAATATTAACGAATACGGATTTTCTTTGAATATGTTTAAATTGTGACATTAGACAAACAGCAAGGAAACTGATCGAACACCATGAGGCAAATGTCAAAGAACGATTGGGAATCAGAATTGTTTCAAACATATCCAAAAACGAAAAAAAATCAAAAAGCGAAAAAACAAATTCAGTAACCGAAAACCTGACAAAACATCGGTGTACACAGGTTAAGTCGTCTTTTGATTTTATCCGTTATCACCAAAGATTCTAAACAAAAAATAAATCAAATGAAAGATCAATCGTCATCTATAGAAACAGTTTCAGAACAAGTAAACTAGTGTTGACTATTAAGCTACTCAGTGTTTTGTCTAACATAAGTTATTATAATCTGTTTCTTATAGCCTTTATTAATTATCTCTCAAATTCTTTAAACCATGTTTGAGTCATAAATACATAAATAGTTTTATCTTTTGTGCTGTTGTGGAAATGATTTTAGGACTGACGCTGATTAACACAATGGTTTTCTGAATTCAAAACAGCCAAAATAGAATTTCAGTTGATACACTGAGTGGGTACTTAATGACATTATATGGAAGTAAGCTGAATTATTGTTAGTACCGCTCAATAATGTATTTTTCGAATACTTCAAATGATTGATTTCATATATTAAAGAAAAGGTGAATTGCAAATGGTTGGTGTATATCTATTATTATTTAAGTTCATCACAATTTTATTTAATGACAATAAACTTGGTACGATTGACATAAAAGGATGTTATACTGCCTAGGTCAATAGTAATATGGTAATGTTGTGCACACATGTTTCTAAAATCTGTGTTTCCGGTTTCAGATTTCTGAGTGGTAACAATATAAAAGTGATAGAAGAGTACGCATTTGCGAATCTAAGGATTCTGGAGCGAATGTAAGCAACTATATAATTTGTCTTTCAAACTGTTTTCTTAGTTTTTCCTTTTAAATGACATAATAATTAGAGAATTTTGTGGTATGTTTTTCAGACCAAAATGATAATCACTGAAATTATTCATCTTTTGCAATATCAAATATATATAAATGTCACACAACTTAATAAATAAACAAAAGTTTCTTAACAAAATAAGCAGCATTATTATATGACGGGAGTTTTTGCCTTAATAGTATTGGTTGAAATCATAACGATTTCTTCTGATAGTACAGTATGATCACCGTGCACAAGTTCACGCGTCCCTGTAATGTTAGCATAGCATAACACGCGTTTGGGTTCTAAAATTAAAAAAAGCTCAGTCGTTCAATGAAAATAGGCGATCTTGGAAGGATTGGCCATTGACGTGTCAGCTTTTATATAGTCCACTTTGTTTGGCTGCACATCCGAAAATAGCAAATGAAAATATTTTGACCACCAAACTGAATCTTAATTTCTGTTATATTTTTTTAGTTTATTTATGAATGTATTCATTAATTTATTCATTGCTATAATTATATTTATTAATTTACTGATTTTTTTATAATTGAAATTTTTTAAGCTTGAGAGTGTTTAATCCCAATCTAAAATCATTTATAATTCCAATAAAGACGTAGTCATCATATAATAAAACACTAATAGACTTTTTTCGGTTCATATCAATCCTAGAAAGATAATATTTAACTCGGCCTTATACCGCAGAAAATTTCTCTCCTTATAAATCCTTTTATTACATGAGAATTTTGCGTGTTTTGATTGGTCTGAAAACAACTTTCGGGTCACGATATATCGCAACAGTACTAAAATTAAATAAAATGTTTGTACGCTGCACGATTCCGCTACATAGTAGTCAAGCGGAATCCGATATCGACTTGGGTTTTATGTTTTAGCCAATCAGAATAGCCGTCTTAATAAATTCATTCGTCTAATCAAATCGATTGTATTAATTGTACACAATTTATTGACGTCAGCCATACATACATCGTGCGTGTCAACAACAAATGGTAGAAACGACGGTTCTGCGGTATATTGATTCATTTATACTCTTCTCAATATTTGAAACTGGAATTTCAGGATTATCAGCTAATTGATATCAAAATGCAGTATTAAATAAAAAAAATTAAGAGGTAACTAGCATTACAACAATTACAAAATGTAAGCAGTTGCTCCAGTAGAATAGACATCCTCATTTTTTCAGGTCAAGGGAGATGGTGGTTTTATTCATGTAATAAAACAATTAATGAATTCGATATACGGTCGCTATAATGATTTCCCTCAAAAATGTATATTCACCTCGCCTAGCGGCTCGGTGAACATTTCATTTTCTTTGGTTGAAAAATCCTGATAGCGTCCTATATCAAAGTCATTAATTGTATAATATTAACCAAAATGAAATGAATAGATATAAAATTTCAATTGTACATAATCAAGAGCTTTTCAATAGATACAAGGAAAATATATTTTAATTGTTTTACGTTAGTAGTCACACATATATCGTCAAGAACGTTTGCTCATTTACAGAAAAGGAGTCATTTTATTATCCGTATTGTGTCATACACATGAACATATATATCTAGTAATTTTCAGCATATTTGGATTTTTCAACTGTAATAATAAAAAATATTAATATTTAATATTTATCTGCATTATCATTTTTGTAGACGATTAATGAGCAACAAAATATCGAACATCAAGCAAAATGCCTTTCGTGGTCTAATTAAATTGACAAGCCTGTAAGTAAATTTAGAAGATTACTAGAAGCATTGACACAATGTAAATTCTAATGACATGTATTTATTGAAATACAGTTTTTTAAGCCTGCGCATCAACTACTACTCTGCAGCATTACTGATTTGATATATTACATAATAATACGTGATATTTTTTACATCATATGTATTATTAGCCCTAGTTTTCATATTGACTCAAGACCACAACTGCCAATATAAAATGAGGATAAATAATGCTAATGATTAAAAATGTCATGTAAGGAACATATGTTTTTTGTGGAAATGGTGTAAAGTCAGAAAATATATAAATGCTATGTAAAGCTTGTCTAAATGTCACTTCCAGTCACAAAAATTAGGTATTTAAGTTCCGCAAATGAGTCAAACAATATATGGTTGTTAAGAACTTTGATGCACGTTGTTTAGGACCAAATGTCATTTATATGCCGGTTATAAAATTACACATTTCTGTAAAGAATGTCATCGATGTTAATGACGTAATTAATAACAATGGTCAAAAATAAGTACACGATATGGAAAGCATTACAAAGTAAACATTAGATGTTGACAGGTCACAACTTTGCGATAAATTTTTTTAATAATGTTTTCTGTATCATTTGATAGAGATATTAATTCTAAGAGAGATAACTGTTTTAAATTGTTGATCAAAATTTCTCGATACATCTTGTTTACTTATTATTATAAATAAACCATTTGATGAAGGAAAATCATTTCAATATGTTAACACATTACAACAGGTCTAAAATTATGATGCGACATGTGTTTTGACAATGTGGATATTGTAATGCTATAAGCATTACTTACAAGTTTACAGGTTATAACTTTGCGATGTATATCAGTACAAAGCTGATAGAGTAACACGTTTTAACATTTTTACTGGAAGTCATTAATATCTATAGTAGTATAGTAATCCACAACATTTCTCGTACCGTGTAACTAGTGGTATTATGGTTGATGTATTGCATCTCGTCAGAAACTTATTTATTGATTTTTACATGTTGTAGTTTTCAGTAAATATAAAATTTTATTTGTTTAAAATGATGTTTTTATTGTGGGAGGAATCCGGAAAAAACTCCCGACCTGCGGTAGGAAAACCGACAATCTATTAGTCTATTAGGCTTTATTAATCTATTATCACGGACCAGGTGATCGACCAATAGTAGATTCACGACCTTAGCTAGTCAGCCACTGAGGCCCCAATTAAATATAAGAAAACATCCTAGATAAATATTTTGTTGGCTTCCTCCCCCAATAAAAACTGGACGCCATGAAATAGCTGAAAAATTGCTGAAAGTGGCGTTAAAACACCATTCAAACAAACAAACAAACAATTTGATAAATAATCTGAAATTTAACAAAACTGTTAAGGAAAATTGAAGTAGCCATCCTGTGGTCACGTGTTTGCCCCGTGAATCCAAAACTTTATTGATTAAAATAATTCGTAGTTAAAACGTCATCCAACATTTATCTATTTTGTATCTTTTATCTGTTTGGTGT
Source organism: Limnoperna fortunei (assembly GCA_944474755.1). NCBI lineage: Eukaryota > Metazoa > Mollusca > Bivalvia > Mytilida > Modiolidae > Limnoperna > Limnoperna fortunei. The sequence continues at coordinate 48,916,020 of OX104123.1, forward strand.
TATAACACATCTTGTATGTTTGCTAGTGAGCGCAAGTCTCTTTCAAGCAATGCGCTAAACAGCCTTAGCTTAAATGCATCAGAATGTTAGATAATGAGCGATACCTTTTTCTGATTATTCCATTACTATTTATCCTGCATGCTGTGACGTTGATGAAACAAATGTTAAAGTGTCATAACTTATTCTGGCAAACAAATTTTAAAAGTTTCAAAACTTATCCTAACAAACATATGTACTTCAGACAATAACCCAATACTTTTATAAGTTTCAAGTTTTCCTCATCAAAAGAATTAGCGATTATTTAATTTTTTCAAGCGTTGTGCATTTCCTCGTCCGTATCTTATCGAAGGGCAACATCCCTGAGATAAGAACACGAGAAGAAATGCCTCGAGTTTTAAAAAAACGTAAATTATCTATTTATCGCTGGTTTGAAAGAATGTGACGTCACGGTGTTAACTTACTGACGTCTTGATAGCGAGGTGAGATTGGCCTATCGCACGCTAGTAGAATGAAATGGGATAATACCGCAACACGAAGATCAAAGGAAAATACTACAAAATAGGGATAACCCTTTTATAAACAAGTTCCAAAGTGCTACAAAATAAGCCCGTCGTCGAACAATCGCCATTTGTGAATAAATAAATGTCCATAACACTGACGTTGCTGACGCAATTTGGCTGGTTAGCAATTTTGGTATAATATCGTTTATGATATATAATGCCCATAAACATTGTCCCCAAGTTTCATGAAGATCGGACAACAACTGTTTGAGTTAGAGAGCAGACAATGCGAAATTGCCATTTGTGTATACATGAAGGACCATAACTCTTAGGTAGAAGTTATATCGCTGGTTTTTGACCATGGCTGAGATATTATGACCTTAAACATTTTCCCCAAGTTTCATGAAGATCGGACAAAAACTGTTTCAGTTAGAGAGCGGATATAACTGTGGACGCCATCCGCCTGCTATGGGTGTTCCAATTATACAACCATTCGACGGGCGTATAAAGAGTTCAAATCATTTGTCGAATAGAAAAACAGAGGTAAAAATAACTGGCTAAAATAAAAGCTCCTGTCTTAAAGCTTTTGCATTCAATTTAGTTTACTTTTTCAGACGTCTTGCTTTTAATGCATTAACAGTTATCAGCACTGGCATGTTCGTTGGGTTGGATAGCATAGATTATTTGTAAGTAGAACCATAGGTTAGATTCAGTAATATCTTATGTACGTCATTTTTTCCTATAAATCTATAAGAATAATCTGTTACTTTAAATAATACAAATAAAACAACACCGAAGAAAAGGCATAGATAAAAGATAAAAGGATATTCAGCATTTTAGAACGAATGAGCAAAAATGTATAGCGATTTTCCATTTTCTATGTAAAACAAACTGTTAATGTCAGGTCGCAGATAGAAAGTTTGCTAGGTAAAAGACCAAATCAAGTTACGTGTGTGGCATGACAGCTATTTGAAATATACAGCATATTACTTGTAATACAGAGTTCACAAACCAGGGAAATAAATATAATGACTGTCCTAAAAATCTCAAAATATGATTAGATTAGTTGTCTTTGACTTTGTAGAAGTTGCAGAAGCAACAATATCAGTGTTATTGAAAACGACGCATTCGACAAAAACTCACCTTTAGCACGTCTGTAAGTTGAAAAAAATTGTTGTTCAGTTTTTTCGCAAACACCATTACTTGTACCCGTTTATAAAAAATGTGGAATACAATTTGTGACTTAATAAACATATGAAAACAGTTAATATCTAACAGACAATATCAGAGCTATATTATCGAAGAACACAAAATTATGATTGACATTCCGTTTAATCGGTTTTCTAAAAATGGTAGAAGAAATAGGTATAATAAACTGATAATTTTGGTTGTCACGGGAAAATTTAAACATATAGCCACTCTAATTGACCATTGCATAACACCTAATCCTAAGATCTGTACGTGCCCCAAATGTGGAATTCTTACAACATAGATACTCATAAGATGCTTGTTTTGTAATTAATTGATCCTTGTATATTCGTGTATGATCTGGCAATATATACCACACAGAACTAAAATGTTATGCGTTTATTTTGTATACTGCTGTTGTCATACAATGGCGAAACTATTTATTCATTGGTACGGAAAAAGTAAAGCGACAGAAGCTCTTGTAGAACCATTTATAGTAATAAACCAACCATATCTATTGCTGTCTTTAAGTACGACAGCGAAAATTGATTAAATTAGAAACACCTTTGCAGTTTGGTTTTTGTCTTAAGGCCTCGGATATGATGCACGATAAGCTAGGATGAATATGACCTCTTATTTTGTAGTAGCGACACACAACGGATATTTTAATTAAGTTAAATTGCTAATTTTATGTATTGATGTACACGTGAAATAAAGAATGGTTGGACAATATTTAACAAAGGTTAAGTTTATCACAATGTTCAAATTAAACGTTTTAATTCAAATAAAATAAATGTAAATGTAGTCATTTATTGTTTGATAATATTCTGGAATTTTGTCCGTTTCCGATATTCATTATATTGTTAGTTTCGCCTCGATAATTTTGCGTCAAGAAAAGAAAACTTTTCTGTTGAATATTTTGCGATTTCGTAAGCTCAAAGTATTATGTTAATTTAATCATTGATTAGTTTGTATTTTTGCACATTCCCGGAAATATTTAAAATACGTTCTTTGAAATTTATTGATTAAATAGGTGCAAAAAGGTTCACAGTTGACAAATTGTTTACTTTATTTCATTTATTTGATCGATTAAACACATATAAATATCTATTCAATTCTATTCGACACTTTATAATGCTGAAAGTATTATAATCTTTTAATTTTCAATGTTATTTCTTTGATCTAGTATGTTGTATATAAATAGAAATTGTACGTCGACCACGTGACATAGAATTTAAATCTAGAATTAAACGAGTGGTTCCCATGATGTTTGTGATTGATTACTGCAAAGTTTATTTTCGTAAAGTATTTGATATTTTCTTGCTGTGTTATGTTGTGTACAAGTGCTTACGAGTTTTTTATTTTGTATTTGAAGTTTTGACATAGATGATTGGATGTAACTGCGATGATATATATTTAAGTGGCTTTTTGCGATATATCAATAAACCATTTCATTCTTTCCTGCGTGTAATTTTCGTCGCGCGGTATCTACCTGGCTATCGTGACAAACTCTCTGCTAAATTCGACGAAGCCATTTGGATTAAAATATGACTGTGTGTATTTTCATACATTGATTTGGAAACGTTTACTTTGGACAATTTTCTGCTAACTAATGAGTTAAAATCAATTGCGCAAATATATAGACAAAGGAAAAACTCGTGTGAATAGTACTTTAACATTTCAGTCTGTTCTTTTGAGTGGCAGTAAAGGAAAGTCCATGAAATCGTGCGCTACAAACGATCGGATCAAATTTTATTGCAAAGTTGGTGTAAACTCAGAAGAAATTTTTAAATTGGTTCAAAAATAACATTCACAAACGTGTTACAAAATTTTCATATGGATAAGGATTTATGATCTTACAATTAAATCGGGGAGTTTCTTCAATCTAAATTCTGAAAGGGCTGAGGAAAAACTCATGAAAAAAGTTTCTGAGTGACACCTATGTCGATGATAATGTGCAGTTAACATTTCTACATGTGTCGTATTATTCAATCACCATCTGGAATTACCCCGTGTGGGACCCGGGCACAGGAGAATAGGCCTACGGCTTCCTCAGCCTGCAGTAAGAGTCTGCTAACAGAGGCAACACTTGCCATGTGTTGCGACCCTTGTCGATTACAGGACGGGATTTCAGTAGGCCGGGTAAACGGTCCCGATAACTTACTGAACCCTTACTTTTTCTAGAAGGGAAATCGAGGTAGCCCTGACTTCGATGAATCGGCATGTCACGTCTTTTGTGAATCCTTATAATTTAAGCTACTCTATTACATTATTTCTTCAAACTGTTCCTTGAAATGTATTTACCATTAATAGCATTTAATAGACGGCTTCCTTACAGGATTTGCAACGAAGGCGGTGGCTGAAGGGCAAAGCTTCCTCAGCTTTATAGAGGCGACATGTTTGCCGTGTGTTGCAACCCGTGATGGTGGAGGAAGGGATCCTGGTGGTTGAGAGATCACTCTCTGCTGCATCCATTAGTGCGGGTCAGCGGGTTTGATTTTCAAATCACCACTTTGGCCCCGACTTCAACTAGACGGGAAGCCGGATGGACCCGGTTCGGTCAATTGGCTGGTAACGCTGAGCCTTTAACAAGCCCGTCTTCATTCTTCTTATCACTTGATCATATCTTGTGTTTCATAGTATTACAGTTTGTTCCATTACAGGCTGTTAAGAAGGCGGTGGCTCATGGGTCAATCGAGTAGATAGAGTTTCGAACGGTTGTTTCGCCAGTTAACTCTGACACGAAGCTTGCGTTCGCAGAGAAATTCATCTATTTGAGTATACCACCCTTGGAACACATGGTGTTTGCTGCTGGTAATCCACAGACCAAGAATCGCCCCTGTTGGCACTCCGTGGCGGGTGGGTGACAAGGGTGGTGAACCGCATTCTTTTATCATGGCTTCAAAAACATTTACTCAAACAGGTTCCAAAACAAGGAAAAAAATGACATTTCGCTTGAAGAAATAGTTGCTGATGATCACTTCTCAAGATTTATAGTCCTGACTAGTAAAGATTCCAACAAACCTCTCTCAAAACATTCCCCATTTTTCATCGAAAAAACCATTAAAGGCTGTGCAGGAGATGTTAAAAACGTCACAAAATTGAAATCTGGTTCACTACTAATTGAAGTTTCGAAAAAAACAACAGTCTTTAAATTTACTCCAACTTAATAAAATTCACGAATTAGAAATATCTTCCACTCCTCACAGAGCATTAACTTCTTGTCAAGGGATCATCCATTACAGTGACGATGATCTTTCTGAACTAACTGACGAAGAAATATGTGAAGAACTAAAACCTCTGGGGGTAACAAAGGTTAAAAGATTCGAGATTCGAATAAAACAATAAGAGACAAGGTATTCAGGTAAACTACTAAACTTCAATACACCATCTGTCCCTCAGTCAATCAAAATTGGATTATACAGTGTTTAAGTCAGCGAATATATTCTAAATCATGTGCGCTGCTTTAAATGTCAGAAATTCGGTCATGTCATGGCAAGGGACAATGTAGAGGCTCCTTGGTATGCTTTAAATGTGCAGTAGGGCACAAGGGCTTTACCTGCACAAATCATCCAATGTGCCAATTTTGGTGAAGCCCACATGTACTCCTCAAAAGACTCATTATTTTAAAAAAGAAAAGGACATACAAAAATTGAAAACAGAAAGGAACATCACTTACCCTGAGGCTCGTCGTCTGGTTAGTTCAGTGAACAATCCATCGTCTTCTGCAATATCATATGCCAGTGTGACAAAACGCGTTTATGCTACATCTGAAACGCAAACCACGATCACCTGGCCTATAGGACAAAAAGACCCTTCAAGACTACCGGTTAAAACCACTGACAAAATCATTTCATCATCTCGAAAATCCTCAACTAATTCTTCAAGCAGCCAAAAAAAAAATTAAAAAAATACCAACTCCAATTTAAATTCTTCTAACTCAAATAAAAACTCAAATCAAAAAGGAGATCGTACTCCAAAACTGCTGCGTGATCCAATTAAGATCCACAACAGGTTTGGAAGTCTAGATCATCTAGACACTACTATCTGGGGCGATCCCATGGATACACTACCCTCAGATACTGGATCTAAAAGTAGATCCCCCAGCAGAAACCGGCGGAATAGCCCCCGAAAAAACTGTCAACTATTCCCCTATTCGCAGACCATAATGGGTACAATAATACAATGGAAATGTCGAGGTCTTAAGATTAATTTTCTTGAAATTAGATTATTAATTCAAGCCTTTCTTCCTGTGCCTTTTGCCTCCAAGAATCCCACCTTAAACGAAATGATAACATATCTTAAAAAAACTACTCTATATACAGCACATTCGTAGACGAGAATGATAGAGCTGCTGGCGGTTCTACCATTCTTGTAAAAGATCAAGTTATACATAGTCCGGTAGATCTCAACACTGATCTTCAGGCGGTTGCTGTAAGGATATCTTTTATGTTCTGTGTATATCCCTCCGAATTGTTCATTAACTTTAAATCAGTTGAAACATCTTACTGATCAGCTTTCGGCCCCTTATATATTACTTGGGGACTTCAACGGACACAACCCTTTATGGGGCAGTAACACAATAAACGATAAAGGAAAAATTGTTGAAAGCTTAATGAATCAGGCAGATCTGTCAATTTGTAATGATGGAACTAATACATATTGACATCCTGGAAATGGATCATTTCGTCTATTGATCTTACAATAGCAGATCCTTCTCTGTTGCCCGATTTCTCATGGAAAGTCCATGACGATCTCTGTGGCAGTGATCACATTCCCATTATATTGGAATCTTTGCACTCTACCAACACAGAACGAGCCGCTCGGTATAAATTTAACAAAGCCAATTGGCCTCTATTTGAACAACTCTGTATAGAGTGACTTAACTCGGATACTTTTGAAGCTATTTCTGATCCAATTTTAAAATTCAATGAAACACTTATTTCAATTGCTGATGAAACAATTCCTAAGACTTCGAAAAATCCAAAACATCCTAGTAAACCAGGGTTTGATGACAGCTGTGAGGACGCTATTAAAGACCGGAAAAAGGCCGAACGACGCTTTAATAAACACCCAACTCAAATTTATCCTAACCAATTCCGAATTTTTCGAGCGAAAGCTCGCAGGGTAACGAAACAAAGACGACGCACCTCTTGGCGTAACTTTGTTTCTAAATTAAATAACCATACCCCTATGAATAAAATTTGGAACATGATTCGTAAAATTAAAGGTAAAAACAGTAAAGCAAATGTCCATCATTTAAAGGATGGACAAGACTTGTTAACATCAGAGTCAGACATAATAAATAAATTGGCCGAAACATTTGCAACACACTCCTCTGCTGAAAATTATCATCCCACTTTTCAGCGGATTCAAAAAGAAAAATCAAAACTTAATTTCCAGTCAAAAAATTTCGAAGATTATTATAAACCTTTTTCTTTGCAAGAGGTAAAAACTTCATTGAACAAATCTCACGATACAGCATGTGGTCCAGATGACATCCATTATCAACTCCTCAAACATCTGCCACAATCTTCTCTCTAATGTCTGCTGAATCTTCTTAACAACATTTGGGAAACGGGTGACTTACCATCTATTTGGAAAATGGCCACTGTTGTGCCTATTCCACAACCAGGAAAAGATCACTCGGAAGCGTCCAACTATCGGCCTATAGCCCTCAAAAGCTGTCTTAGTAAAACCATAGAAAGGAATATCAACGATCGCCTTGTCTGGTTTTTAGAATCGAACAACCTAATCTCGAATATCCAGTGTGGATTCAGACAAGGTCGTAGTACTATTGATCATCTGGTGCGTTTCGAAACATATATTCGAAACGCATTTGCCAAAAACGAACATATTGTGTCTATCTTTTTCGATTTAGAAAAAGCGTATGCCACAACATGGAAATATGGTATTTTAAAAGATCTTTTTGATATGGGGTTGAAAGTTAGACTTCCTACCTTTATCTCAAACTTTGTATTTGAAAGAGAATTTAAAGTTAGGGTCAATTCTGACCCTTTTGTACAGGAAATGGGTGTTCCCCAGGGCAGCATCCTTTCTGTCACTTTATTTAGTATCAAAATTAATTGCCTTGCTTAAGTTTTAAAAGATAATATTGATGGTTCTCTATATGTTGACGACTTCCTCATGTTACCAAGGGAAAAATATGAATAATATCGAACGTCAGCTGCAGTTGTGTTTAAATAGAATAGAGAAATGGACAATGGAGAATGTTTTTAAATTCTCTACTGCAAAAACTGTTGGGATGCATTTTTGTAATAAACGTAAGATGCATCCTGATCCCGAATTAAAATTATATAATAATCCTATCAAAATTGTAAAAGAAACTACTTTTCTTGGTCTCATATTTGATTCAAGGCTATCCTTTCTTCCCCATATCATAATGTTAAAACATAAATGCCTTAAAGCATTAGATATTTTAAAAGTCGTATCCAGCACCGACTGGGGTGCTGAATGCGATGATATAGATCGCTGGTTCGATCGAAATTGGATTACGGTAATTTTATTTATGGTTGTGCTCGCAAGTCATATGTCAAAATCCTTGATACTATACACCATCAAGGATTGCGACTATGCCTTGGAGCATTTAGAACTACACCTGTAAATAGTTTGTATGTAGAAGCAAACGAGTCTTCTTTGTATCAAAGAAGAATAAAGCTCGCTTTGCAATATGCAACCAAATTGAAGGCTTATCCCGACAACCCCGCCCACGACTGTGTTTTCAAACCTCTTTATCAGAACATTTTCGAAAAGCATCCAAACAAAATTCAACCCTTTGGCCTGCAGATTAAATCTCATTTGGAGAATTCAAGTATAAATTTAGATGAAATTGCTGCAATTGAAATTCCACATAACCCTCCTTGGTTAAACCCCAAGCCAATATTTATTTATGGTCTAAGAAAACAGAGAAAATCTGACACAAGCCCATTAATTATACAGCAAAATTTTGCAGAAATTAAATCTTGTTACCCTGACTATAGTACTATTTATACGGATGGGTCAAAAGACGAAGATAAAGTTGCTTCTGCCGCTGTCTTCGGAGAGCGTGTTGAAACTCGTCGTCTCCCGTCTGCCTCATCTGTATTTACTGCTGAGGCGCAAGCTATTCTTCTTGCGATGAAAATAGTTGCTTCGTCAGAGGAGCACAAATTTATGATATGCTCTGATTCTCTGTCATGTCTTCTTGCTATTGAAAACTTCAAATTTAAGAATCCTTATATTTTATAAATTGTTCAAATTTACAAATCCCTGGTAGCTTTGGGTAAAGAAGTTATGTTTTTCTGGATCCCAAGTCATGTGGGGATCCATCGGAACACGGTCGTGGACGAGGAGGCCAAAAATTATAAAGATTTCCGAAGTGATGATGAAATAAACGTGTTGACTTTATTACTTTCGAAAGCCTGTTTAGTGTCCATTGTAAAAGTCATTAACACTGAGTGCGTTTAGAGTGTTCATGTAGGCAGGGAGTGCAGAGTCACGTGAAAAAGTCAGACGTATAGATATCGACATTTAGAGTAATTTAAAACCATTACATTTATTCAAGTTAGCATGTTAAGCTAGTAACTATAAAGTGAGTAATTATAATTTTATAAGTAATATAGTTTCGTGGTTAGGAAACTTAAGAAATATCTAAGTGTAGCAGCGAGGGAGTAAGTACAAAATGTCTTCCTGTTATCAACTGAAACAGCTTGTGACGAAGATAAGCAGTTATTAGACGAACAGTTTGGTAATCCATTTATAATAGGAAATGCGTTTAGGGATAAGTAGGAACGATGGCCTACAATTGCATCTAGAGACAGTAAGGCTCCTGAAGTCTTCCGACTTCCTGAAGCAATCTTTAGTTACATTTGGTGTATTGGATTATGATCGAGAGAACCGGAAGCTTACGGCTAAACTACCAGATTGGTTAGCTACAAGATAAGGTAGGACAGTCTACCAGTGAAAGCAAAATCATATGCAATCCCCGCAATTTAAATGTTTTATGGAATTCATTAGTACAGAGGCTATAATAGCATCAGACCCGATAACTGAATTGAAACGAATGAACCATAAATTAGACAGTTCAGCAGTAAAATATTCGAAAGGAATATTGATAGTCGTTCATTTGGTACAGAAACTAAGGAGCCAAGGAAACCTGAGCTCAATTGCGTTTTGTTTGGAAAGGGCCATTATTTAGATAACTGCAAAACCTTCCTTGAATAGGATGTAAGGGATAGAAAGTAGTTTGCGCAAAGTAAAAACCTGTGTTTTGGATGCCTTAAGCCACGGCACCTATCAAAGAACTGTGAGAAATGCTCAAGGCTTCATCCAACTGTATTTCATGGAGATACTGATCATTCCGAAGGAGTCTAGAACACGAAGTACTACTTCTTCGAAATCAAACAGCCAAAACAAACCCGCATACTCGACATATCATTTCTCAGCAACAGCAAAGCCCTTAACGAAAAAGTATGGTACTTCCCGTGTATTTATCACATTGCGATAGTCCAAACAACGACAAACTTGTATACGCCATGTTGGATAAACAGTCTGATACAGGTTTCATACTTTACAACACGTGTAAATATCTAGAAATATCGGGAACTCCGTGACCTTAAACTTTCTACGATGCTGGCCGAAGATAAGACTGTATCTAGCACACGATTCAAAGGTTTGATGGTTCGTGAACATGATAGCGACATTAGAATTTCTTTCCAGAAATATAATTCCAGCCAACAGAAACCACATACCAACAACGAGCATTGCGAAGTCATGGACACACCTTTTCGTCATAGCCGACAAGTTATTACCACTAATGGATTGCGAAATAGGACTTTTAATGGGTTACAACTGCCTAAGGCACTGATGCCACGTGAGAATATTCAACCTGCCGACGACGGTCCGTTCGCCCAGAAAACAGACCCAGGATGGGGAATTGTCGGAATAGTAGACACTCATTATTCTGAATGTGAACACGATCATATTGCAGTAAGTCACTGAACGTTAGTCTGCAAAGTTCCAACAAAGCTTGTAACGACCGCCTGGAAAAGTTGTGATCAACGTAGTATTGAAAACGTTGCATTTGCATTTAGAACCAAAATTAAAATAAATCCAGTTTAAATCTCGAAGATGTTAGAACTCGATTTCAACGAAAACACTGCTTGCGATGAAACAGTTTTGATGTCTAAGGAGGACAAAAGATTCATTAAGCTAGTTGGAGAAGGTATCGAATGGAACGCTAACAAAGGACATTACAGCATGCCTTTACCGTTCAAATGAGAACCACCTCGCCTTCCAGATAATAAATGCGTTGCTCTGAAAAGACCCCATGAAGAGCTTCAAAAGGGATCAAAGATACTACGAACTGTACAAGGACTTTATTGGGAACTTGGTCAAACGAGGTCAGGCTGAGATTGTACCTGACTCGGAAATGTCTTTGGTTTAAAATGGTACATACCGCATCACGGAGTCTTTCACCCTAGAAAACCAGACAAGTTGCGATTGGTATTTGATTGTAGTGCGAAATTCAAGGGAGAAAGCCTAAATGACCTTCTTCTTCAAGGACCGGACCTAACGAATACCCTAGTTGGTTGGAGTTCTTTGTCGTTTTCGAAATGGAGGGATTGCCTTTACATGCAATATCTAACAGATGTTTCATCAGTTTATCGTGAGTACCTTCGTTTCCTATGGTGGAACAACGATGAGATGTCAGAAGTAGTTGTATTTCAAATATGCGTACACCTGTTTGGGGCTACATCATCCCCTGGATGTGCTAATTTCGGACTCAAGAAAATAGCTTCAGACAATGAAACCCAAATAGGACAAGACGTATCTTATTTCTTTCGAAAAAACTTCTATGTAGATGATGGGTTGAAATCCGTTGCGTCAGTCGAAGAAGCTGTACATATGATTCAGAGTAGTCAGGCCATGTTCAAAAATGGTGGTGTGCGACTGCACAAAATTAGTAGCAATTCAAAGGACTTTTTGAGTGCGATTCCGGACGAAGATAGAGCTAAAGGATTAAAGGACAAAGATATTTTCAACAACACGTTACCGATCGAATAAACCCTAGGAGTTCAGTGGAATATTCAGTCCGATACCTTCCAGTTTAGAATAAACTTGAACGATCAGCCACTTACACGTAGAGGAATTTTATCGACAGTGAGCTCCGTGTATGATCCCTTGGGCTTTATATCGCTTGTTGTCTTGGTCGGAAAGTAATTTTACAACAGACTTGAGGGGAGAACGTTGATTGGGACGATCCCATTCCAGATGAGTTGCACATGCGATGGAATAAATGGAGGAACGATCTTCAGAATTTATTCCATCTTCAGGTTCGACGTTGTGTGATACCGGGCGAGTTCAACAACGTAGAGATTCGGGTATTTCATCACTCTCAGACGCTAGTTCAGTAGGATATGGACAATGCTCGTATTTGAGATCAATCGATACATCTGGAGGAATCGATTGTTCTTTGTTAGTGGGGAAATATAGAGTTATGTCAAGGAAAGCTTTGACAATTCCTCGCTTAGAACTCACGACAGTGGTTTTAGGCTATTTAGCGAACGAGGCAAAACGTTTTTCTGTGTTTGTTGGAAATCGTGTCCAACGAATCAGGGATCAAACTATTCCATCTCAGTGGAGATATGTAGCAACTAAGGAAAATCCCATCGATATTGCTTACGGAAGAGCAACAGCCACAAAATTGATCAACTTCAACTGGATAACTGGACCTAGTTTTCTGTGGAATCCGGAATTACCGGAGTGGTTGAATTTTTGAAGAACGAGGGGTGTGATTACTTTATTTGAAAACGAACGTGCTACATGTCAGTCATATGGGCGGCCTTTGGGAGAGGCAAATTATAACTGTTCGGAGCATATTGACAACGTTACTGTGTAACTTCGGCAGGCAGTTAAATGACGAAGCCCATCGTATGTTTATTTGTGAGGTCACCGCTATGGTGAACTCTAGTCCTCTCACCGTGGAAAATGTTAATGCTCCGCACTCATCTGCCCTGACTCCAAATCACCTGCTGACCATGAAATCAAAGATGATATTGCCACCTCCAGAAAAGTTTATCAGACCGGACTTGTACGTTCGACGGCGATGGTGAAGTATCCAATACTTGGCGAACAAAGTCTAGTTCAGATGGCGTCGAGAATACCTAAACAATTTTCAGTCGAGATGCAAATGGACAAGAAAGCGCTGAAAACTAAACTGAGGATTGGCAACGTAGTGATGATTGTAGATGAAAATGTGTCTAGAAACGTATGGAAACTAGGCAGAGTTGTGCAAGCTCAAGCGGACGATGACGGCCTTTTCAGGAAGGTTAGAATCGTCGTTGGAACCTCAGATCTGAATAATAAGGGAGTTCGAAAGGTGAAGCTCGTCCAATTAACAAACTGATTATGTTGCATGAGACTGAGAAGATCCCAGTCTAGGAGCCTTGACGAACATTTATGAAGGCTATAATTAGTGACATATGCGTTGGTTATGGTCAATTTGAACAATATGACATGATTTAAGATTGATGTTATAATTTGTTTTCATGTCTATTAATTCTTTTGATTATATCAGGTATATTATGCCTGAATCATGTTCTCTACATTTTTAAATATTTCTCACAAGAGTCGCATGCTTACGCAAATATTTCTTGTTCTTATATTTTTGGTTTTTGTATTTTTGAAAATTGAAATCTCAATTTTGGGGAGTCATGTACATGTAAATGTAGTAATTTATTGTTTGATAATATTCCGGAATTTTGTCCGTTTCCGGTATTTATTATATTGTTAGTTTCGCCTCGATAATTTTGCGCCAAGAAAAGAAAATTTTTCTGTTGAATATTTTACGATTTCGTAAGCTCAAAGAGGTATCAATGTTACTTTAATCATTGATTAGTTCGTATTTTTGCACATTCCCGGAAATATTTTAACATAAGGTCTTTGAAATTTATTGATTAAATACGTGCAAAACGATTCACAGTTGTTTACTTTGTTGATATTTCATTTATTTGATCGATTGAACACAATTAATTGTCTGTACAATTATATTTGACACTATATAATGCTAAAAGTATTAATATCTTTTTATTTTCAGTGTTATTTCTTTGATCTCGAATGTTGTTTATAAATAGAAATTGTACGTCGATCAAGTGACTTGGAATTTAAATCTAGAATTAATCGGGATGTTCCCATGATGTTTGTGATTTATTAATGTAAAGTTTAAATACGTAAAATAATTTTGTCAAGTGTGTTTATTTCCTGAGAATGAGTAGTGTTAACTTTTTTCTACTCTATTTTGATACAAAACATGCCCTTGCTGTGTTATGATGCGCACATGTACTTACGAGTGTTATTTTGTATTATTTTGTAGTTTTGACATAGATGATTGGATGTAACTGCGATGATGTATATATATGTAAATGACAATTTGGGATATATCAATAAACCATTTCATCTTTAGTTCTTACTTTCGGGCAATTTGCGTAGCGCGGTAGTTGCCTGGCTACCGTGACAATAAACTTATCACAATACAAGATAAACAAGAATAATTTACAAATCCAGTTATACGTAATGTTGTGATTGTCATTAAAATATCATAGTTTGCATATACACACTGGTTTGAAAATAGCTGTTTCTACAGCTCTACGATTGTATTTTAGGAAACTAAGTTCTAACAAAATACGCGAGGTAGAAGTATATGCATTTGCAAATCTGAGGAATCTGGAAGAATTGTAAGTAAAGAGATTAATTATCGTCGTAATCTGTTCTTTATCCCATTGACTCTCCATTATTTAATATCGGAAATCTAATCAAAACGCTTGAAACAAGATCGTTCAACAATGTTCTTGTTTGAGGTGTTTTTGGTTGAACGACGCAACGAGTAAAAATAAGTATGTGTGAGCTCATCTGTACTGGGTGATCTGCATTTGCGGAGAATATTGCATGGAAGCTTGTCATAAGCGAAATAAAAATAATTCAATTAAAACGTACTTTTTAAATATTTATACATGTCACACAACATGAATAAATGAAGAAAATAACTTCGTTAAACAATATGAAAAAAAATATTAAATTAAATAATAATTAACAAAACCTGATTTATACATGAAAGATTGATACATGGGGAATTTTGTATGCCATTAATTCGTATGTAAATGTTTTTTGTTCACATCGAGAAAAACTAAAATAATTCAAGCGCATCTGAATATCGGTTGTATGTGGGAAGACACCAATCCAATTGTCCGTGTTCTCTTACATACATAAACAAATATATCTAGTAATTGTTTTTTACGAAATTCACTATGTTTTTCATTCGATTTAATTACAATTCCATAATTATGTCATTTGTTTAGGGATTTAAGAGGCAATGAAATATCGACCATCAGGCAGATTGTGTTTAGTAGTCTTATTAAATTGAAACAGCTGTAAGTATCACATAAGAAAATATAAAAGATCAAGTAAAACAACTGACATTTTTCTGTTTTTAGCATAAACAATTGATAATGAATTAAATAAATTTGAAATCAAATTATACAGATTCATCATATTTAAAGCTATTTTTATTTTTGCAATAAAAATTAAAATTAAAAACGCACTTAAAAATTAAAGTAAAAGTATACAGTTTATTCAATAAAGCGCATCTTCAACAAGTATACAATTCATTAGGAAATATTATGAAAGTTACAAGTAATTAGTAACAGAAAATAGCAGTTTGTCGAACAAATGTGTAGTTGTTTTCTCGCAAAATCATGTTAATTGCGCATTCTCTCTTAGAGCATGTCAATTTTTAGTTCAGTTCAAAAGAAGACTGCAGGTTCTGAAGGTTACATATTATACTGTGTAAATGCTGCTCAAAATTGTTTTATATGGGACTACATAAGGGTTCGTTTGTATACATTAACGATGCTCGTATGTTGTTATTGTAGAAAATGTATAAGATATGAAAGCCTAATTGGCTCAGCTGAAATAATACCACGTAGATAACTGGAAATAACTTTCGCGTAATAAATGAGATTTCACCTCTTACACTATCTTGCAGTAACTCTTTCGAGATTACGATATATCCTTCTCGCAATAGCGAGATAATTATTTCGCAATTACGAGACAACTCTAACGTATAAGTCCTATCAAAAGAATAGTATTGTGTAGAAATTGATTTAAATCATAGAGGAACATTAATATAAATATAAATATCAGTTGCACGAATTGCAAACAATGGTTATATTAAAGTAAAGTCGTGCGGGCTATATTTCAACTGAGTACAATTTACCGCTTGTTACACTTTTTGTTTCTATATATATATTTGACAATGAAGAAATTTTGTAGAAAAAATTGTTATTTATAAATATATGTATTTATTTACGAAAGAAACAACTTCATTTGCGCAAATTTTTCCGCTAATTGTACACATTACGGTACCTATGTTTTGTACAAAACTCTACCTAAATTTTTCTTCACTTTTTTAACATTTTAACATTCATACATTGATAAAAGTTATTATTTGCAATTGTAGATTTTTGTACTTATTTTAGTATTGTAAATGGATCATTTGAAAACGAACGTGGTGAAGTATGATTTTAGTTGTTTTTAGCAGTATTCTTTATGATTTATTCAAAACGAATGCGCTCTGTAATATTAAAATTAAAAAATACTAATAACGATACATGTAAACGATGATAATTTTCAACATCAGCTATATTTTATACAGTTAATGTCAAAATTAAAAAAAATATTGTTTACTTTTACACAAATGTTCTTAAAATTCCATATGTTTCTACATCTTATGATTTGTTTTAGATATTTAAGTTCTAACAAAATACGGGTAGTTGAAGAATACACATTTGCGAGGCTGACCAAACTAGAAAAACTGTAAGCAAACAGATCATTATTTTTTTCATTTATTTTCTTCCCATGACACAATAATAAAATTATTCCATTGCAGCTTTTTCGTAAACGAATTTGTAATCATTGTCAAAAAACATACCACGGAATGTGAAATATTATAACACGTCTCAACAATGAATAAATGATAACGTTTGAAAAAAATTTACACATAATAATTTAATTTTACAACAGCAATATTTTATTTATACATTGTAGATAAATATATGTGTATGTTCTTTTGACGATATCAATTAAACAGTTATTTTAAGAAATGTTTTATTCAACCAGACGTAAAATTAATCATGCGTCAAAATGTCAGCTGCATAAAGGAAGAGAGTAATTAATTATGTGTTTTCTAAACATACAAGACAAATATACTTGATAATTATCAGCGATATTTAGATTTGGATTTGTCAATAGAATAAATTAAATGTTTTTAAAATATCATTTTTAGGGACTTGGATTACAACGAAATATCGATCATCAAACCTTATGCATTTAGAAGTCTGGTTAATTTGAAAGAGCTGTAAGTATCATTTAAGATAAAAGTGGCATTGTTTTGTTTTGATGAATTATCAGTACCTTTGAAGCATTAATTTCGATCTCTTCATAGTAAGAAAACAGATTCTAATGGCAACATATTACATTGTGTATTATCTTGTGTTCCACATTAGTTTATTTAAGTTTTTATACCCCCGCTGGACAGAGTCGGGGGTATATAGTGGTCCTCATGTCCGTCTGTCCGTTCGTCCGTTCACATTTGGTTTCCGGATGATAATTCAAAAAGTTTAAATCCGATTTGAATGACAGTTTGGGATATTGTTATATATCAGGTTAGTAAGAAGCCTATCGATTGTGGGCTAAATCCATCAAATTACAAGGTCACAGTCCACGAAAAAAAGTTAGAGAATTTTTACAAAAAAGTTGTTTCCGGACAATAACTCAAAAAGTTTGCATTGGATTTTAATGAAACTTTGGGATATTGTTATATATTATGTTGGTAAGAAGCTTATTGATTTTGGGGGAAATCCGTCAAATTTCAAGGTCACAGTCCACGAAAAACATTAGAAATTTTTACAAAAGTGGGGGTATCAGTGATCGCTAGATCGACTTTGTCTTTGATTTTGGAATGCGCGCCATTTTGAGCTGTCTTTTGAGAATTTTACATTGATGCAGAGGATTTGGATCACATCTTGATCACCTGTATATAAACTTTCATTTACCTGAAGTTATTATTTCTGTTGTTACACCAGTTCATTTCTCCCAGCATTCATTCATTTCCTGTGTGTTTCCTTCACTATTCATGTAAATAATAAACAATAGGTAAATATGAAATATCTATATGCAATAATTACATTTCCAACTTTGTTGGGGAATAAATTGTTTTTGCTGTGTACATCTTCCCTCTGTCTCTTTGTTTATAAATTGCAACACAGTTTGTCAGCACAGAAACCTTTTGATGCTGGAGGAATTCCATTAGACACCATGTTCACCTGTTTATAATAAACGTTAAGATTTAAACAAAAAACAAAAAAAAAAATTAAGCGGGGGTATCATCGATCGCTAGATCAACTTTGTCTAGTTTTATTAGTGTTGGTGTATATATACATCAACAGACACCTCTGTTTTATTTAGAGAATGTATAATACACAAAACCCTAAAAGGACCGTGAAAACAATTATCTTGTAATTAGAAAAATTTTTTGTTATTACGAGAAATAACTTCTTATTAAACATGATTTTGACTTTATGGATTATGCATGGCTCTCAAACGACTCCTGGGAACCCTAAAGTTTACAAATATTTATACACAACATCTATTTAATGACGGCTGCCAATATTAAAAACAAATTTGATCGAGAAACATTCTTCCACAAGACTTTAACTTACCAGAAAGCCTCGTTTCGTCCAAATCGGAACCTTTTTTCTATTTTGACGGCCATCTAGTAGTCAAAAGGCCACCGTAAAAAGTCAGCATGTGCGTCAACAGGTGGTGCATATCCATTTCTAATAGTAAACCAAATTTCATAACAATTCATAAATTCATAATAAAATCTTTTATGAAAACTACCCGGTTTTAACTTCTAAATCTACCAGGAAAGTAAATTTCGTTCAAATCAGAGCATTTTTCATTTCGGGCTGCCATTTTGAAGTCGAAATGACCGACATAGAAAGGTGAAATGTACGTCATATTCCACTTCTGTACCAGATTTGATTAAAATCCATTTTCTTTAGAATTTTTAAGGTATTTTATTATTTTCAAATGGCTTCCATTTTAAGGATTTCGTAAACTTTGAAACCGATGTAAACAACTTAAAATTATGTCCTATTGTAGATGATGTTTAAGATTGATCCAAACTTCCGGACCAATTTCGCTGGAAAGAGGAAAAATCAAAACGTAGTAATAAATTTGGGATGCCAGAGCAAATGCCCTACTAACGCAGCCATTTAAAAATTTTAAAAGTTGATTGAGCAACTCCAGGTCAACCTCAAAATACTCACACAGTTTCTTATCAATCAGACATCCTAGCTTTAAGAAGAGGAGCGGACAAGATTGAACATATTTTAAGGGAAAAAAAGGAGAGAAAGAAAAAATTATTAAAAGGCTACAAACAATTAGAAAGTCTTTTGTGACAAAGCAATTTTTCTCTTTTTTTGGTTGTTGTAACGCCAAAGCAAACGGTAAGTAGGTCAATCGTTGTAGATAACAACATTGGTTTTCCTGACCACGAATCCGTAAGGTTGCTAGGGACTTTGGAAGTAGAATGACTTAAGAACCGGAAATCGATTTTTTGGGACGGAAAATGTGTTGAACTCTAAAATAAATGGTTGCTAGGAACTTTTGATAACCGGTAGTAACATTTCTAAACTGGGTAAATGTCTTATAGTGGTTCTTAAATTATGTTTGTGTAGCTCAGGGTTTTGTTTTTAGGTATTTAAGTGGAAATAAAATACAGGTGGTAGATGAATACACATTTGCGAATCTGAGGAATCTGGATCAATTGTAAGTAAAGGGATCAATTATCTTTCTCACTTGTTGTGTAATTAGTTTTTGAAAAATGAAAAAAAATATATTAGTTATTTGATTTTGGCAACATGTATTATAGACGAAATAATAAAAACAAAACATGCTTTTGAAAATAAAATAGTAATGCGTGTAACAAAACAATAAAAAAAATATCAGGAAAATAACTTTTTAAAAATATTCAAAAAGAAATTAAAAAATACATAAGCCTTAACTTGCTAACATTTTAAAGAAAAATGTCGCAATTTAGTTAAGTTAAGCATAAGTTAACAATAATATGCGAGTCGGATTGTCAGTTGTATGACATAATAAAAATATTTAAATATTCCTGATTTACTACCTACATAAACGAATATCTGATCACTGAAGGTTGACTAAACTTTACATTTGTCATTGGATGTAATGAAAGTTGGCAAATATCATTTGTTTCGGTCATTACAATGTAACAAACATCATGCAGAAGACATTTGATAGTATAATTAAATTGAGAGAGCTGTACGAATAATACAAAGAATGTTAAATATTATTTAGAATAGGTGGAATTATTGGGTATTGCAAGCATTAACAATAAACAGTACAATTTTATTATTGTACTTAAAATGGTGTATTTTAATCCTATTTACAGTTTTATGAATGACAGTAGGAAATATTACAGAACAAAATCACACACTCCCAAAACACATGCACACTTGGTTATTGCGTATACACTTAACAAACATCTCCGAGTTTTTTTTCTGTGAACTTTTAAACTGATACGCGCACGGGCAAAACCGATTTTATTCATTATCAAATGTAATAATAGTTCCAGTTAATTAAGAAATAAATATAACTTTGCGTACATTTAACCATTGTAGCAATTCAATATATGTTTTAAAATCATAAGTAAATAAATATTTAACAGATAATATTTAGTTGCTTCAGTAAATATCGAATGGTGATGTATTCACATACAAATTATAATTATTTCTACTTCAAGCCAACATGTGTACTTAATTCAAACAGGAATGTTATTAGCAGTAATAATCATTGGTCCTCAGTGGCAAAGTAGTTCAGGTAATTCGTCCACTGCCAGCTTCGCGCGCTCGACTCCAATCTTAACTGACAAGGATTGTCAGTTTTACTACGGAAGGTAGCCCGTGTGGGACCCGGGCACAGGAGAATAGTCCCACGGCTGCCTAAGCCTGCATTAAGAGTCTAACAGAGTCAACATTTGTCGGGCGTTGCGACCCATGTCGACTACTTGATGATTTCAGTAGGCCGGGTAAAAGGTCCCGATAACATACTGAACCCTCACTTTATCTTGACGGTAAATCGAGTTAGCACTGACTTCGATGAATCGCCATGTCACTATTTGACATGTCCTGTGTGAATTCTTCTCATTTTTGCTATTCTATTACAGTATTTTCCTTTCAAACTTTTCCATGAAATGTATTTACCATTTGATAGACAGCTTCCTTAAAGGATTTGTAAAAAGGCGGTGACTGAAGGATAAAACTTCCTCAGCTTTATAGATACATGTTTGCCGTGTGTTGCAACCCGTCATGGTGGAGAAAGGAATCCTGATGGCTAAGAGATCACTGTATCAATTATTTCGGATGAGAGAGTTTCGTTTCTACCCACTTTGCCCTGACTTCAACAAGACGGGAGGCCGGATGGTACCGGTTTGGTCAATCGGCTGTAACGCCGAGCCCTTAACAAGCTTGTCGTGATTCTTCCTATTACTTGATCAATCTTGTGAATCTAAATATCAATAGTTATTAAGTCTCATGATTCGCAGAGACCATGCATCATCCTTGTAGCCACTCCGTGGCGATTGGCGGGGGAAGGGTGTGAACAGCATTCTTCTCATTATGGCTTCTGAAACATAAATGCAAAAAAGTCCAAAAATGAAAAAAATGACTTTCCCCTTGAAGAGGTTGTGGAAAAAGATCTCTGGTCCAGATTTCTTGTTTTGTCTAGTAAAGGTTATAGTAAACCATTATCAAAAGTATCTTACTTCATTATTGAACAGTTAATAAAATGTTGTGCAAGAGACGTCAAGAATGATACCAAAATGAAATCTAGTTGTCACCAGATTGAATGTAAATAAAGACATTAGTCCTTGAATCTTAAAACTTACAAAAGTTGTCTCACCCCATAGAACACTGAACTCAAGTAATCATTAACTTAAGAGACGATGACCTCGCAAAACTGACTGACTAGGAACTCTGCAGAGAAGTACAGCCTCAGGGTGTAACAAAAGTTAAAAGATGTATTGCCAACATACAGGGTGTTCAAGTTCAACACCTTTCTGTTGAGCTTCAACACTCACAAAGTCCCTCAGTCAATCAAGATGGGTCTTTACGATGTTAGTCAGCGAACCAGGTGCGATGCTTTAAATGCCAAACGTTTGGACACGGCAGTGTAGATTTACACTAATCTGCTTTAAATGTGTGGAAGTAGGGCATTAGAGTTTTACCTGAACAAACAATCCAAAATGTGCCAATTGTGATAAAGCCCACATGTCCTCATCAAAGGACTGCCAAAACACGGCGCAATATTAGAAATCGAACACTTTCAAAATTTGCCGACAATTTATTATTTGGCCAAATTTCATGTTATTTAAAACCATCATAATTATGAAGCTGGTATTATATGTTTATATGGTTATGCGTATAAATCGTTCAACACACTAACTGCTACCATCGCGTAGCAAGTGATTTTTGTCGGGGACGTTACAGAGCGTTTCCCTGTTTATATATAAAATTAATTTGATACTGCATAAAAGATATCTATTTATGACATATATCAGACAAAAATATTCTGGTTAAAACATAGTCATAAATTGGCTTTATTATTATAGTTTGCCCCATAAATAAAAAAAACAGTAATTGGGGGAGGGCATGCCTCTATAGTTGTAACATCCACTTTCTTCTTGTTGCCCTGACTGTAGTGCTAGCTATACATACGGGTCTAAAGATGATGAGGGGACCTCGGATGCCGAGTGTTTAAGGTACTTCGTCTACTATTGATCACGTGGTCTGTCAACAGGTTGCGGGTTTGAGTCTCACTGCGGGCAGGGTGTACTCGACTCTTATCTTAATTGACAAGCATTGCCAGTTTTTGTACCGGACGTCGGGGGTTTTCTTCCTCCCCAATAAAAACTGGACGCAATGATATAGCTGAAAAATTGCTGAAAGTGGCATTAAAAACAAAGATAATGATAAAGTTGCCTCATCCGCTGTCTTCGAAGAGCGTGTTGAAACTCGTCGTCTCCCGTCTGCCTCATCCGTATTTACTGCTGAGGCGCAAGCTATTCTTGCCAAGAAAATGGTTGCTTCATCAGACGGGTGAAATTTATTATCTGCTCAGATTCCCCCTTGTGTCTACTTGCTATTCAAAATTTCATAATGAAAAACCCTTATATTTTTAACATTATTGAAATTTACTAATCTCTAATTAGGTTGCGGGTTCGAGTATTACGTTTTAGTATATTAGTATAAAGGGAGGCATGACGTATTTGTATTTTTAAATTGTAATTTAAAATATGCAAATATCAAACATGTCAAAGTCATTTATCTCAATTATCGTCTTATTTTTAACCTTTTTTATTTTGAAAGATATACGAATGGTTTTTCTTTCGTTTGTTTATTTTGAAAAGATTGATTGATTGATTGATGGTGTTTAACGCCCGAGCAGCAATATTTCAGCTATATTCAGGCGATGAACATGAAATGGATGATAAAATGAACATGAAATGATGATGAATGAAAATGGGATGGGACACAAGGAAAAATAGGGGTAACGGATTTTAGATTGCCACTGGCAAATTGGAGGATGGATAGGGTCGGGCAATTTAGCCTCCTGTAGCGGGATCGAAATCCCTACTCATAGCGAATACTACAGCAGCGTTCTTTAACGTGCGAGGAACGTGGCATTTTTCCCAACACGGTGCACTAATATGGTTTGCGGTCAGGTTTTCCGTATTATGGCCTGAAAACCCCAGCTTGCCAGGGGTACCCCATTCAACCACCTGGGGCACACATCCCAGTCGGTCTTTAGGCAAACCGACCTGACACACCGGTCAAGGTACTGGGCGCTATTTAGTCGCCTTTTACGACAAGCTAGCGCGACTGCGGTCTATTCTTTTAGCCATCCGGATCCCTTTCCATATAACCAAAGTCAAGGTCAAGGTCATTTTTGCAATAAGTGGAAAGCCTATCATGTGTTCGGTAGAACCAATGAACTTATATTTAAGTTTCTAGTGGAAAGCCTTTCTGTAATTCGTATGTTTATTATTATTAAGGCTTTTCACTTTCCGAGTGGAAAGCATTCCTGTTATTCGTCTGTTTATTAGTATTATTATTCTTTTTCTGCCAAGTTTCTTTTCCCATTATAAATTTTGTTTCGCGAAATGTCGTAAAGACATTTTGTACAATGGCTGTATGAGACATTACGCTTTCGCTGTTAACCTGGTACACCGAACACATTTTCTGTACGGAGTTAAATCCCCTGTCACAGAAAAGATTGCGTGCAGATAAACTATGAAACCGTAAAAGATGCCGCAATAAGGATAATCAGAATATAAGGAAGAAATAGAGAAATTCGCAAACCAGGTACTATTCTCTATATTAAACTCACGGTTTATTTCTGATAACAGATAAAATGCATGTAATGTTATTTATAAAATTAAATGGTATGACATTGCAGGCAAATCAGAGAATTCTAATAATGTACATTGTATGCTGTCTAATTAATTATTTCTTATTTGTGTTATGTTAGTAGCTATTTATCCAGGACTGCTTAAAATCATCACAAAGTTGGTTTGAGTCTGGCGAAAAAGTGTAAAAAGGTTTGATAAAAAATGTCTTTTTAAATTTTACTCGATTTTGTAGGTATTTAAACGGAAACAATATCAGTCTTATTGAACACGGAGCATTCGACGAACACCAATCCTTAACAAGTCTGTGAGTATATAAGACATGTTTGTACGCAAGTTTCCATAAACTAAAATAGCATAAAAAGTCATGGTTAATCTTACACGAGCAATACCTTAGCTATATTCCTAAAGAGGACATAATTACGACAAAAAATCATTGACCACTTTTTCGAAAATTAGTGGAAGTGATTTATACATGGCTTATTTTTTATTGCCAGTAGAAATTTGCATAATTTTCTGGAGTAAAATCTCAATCCGGTCACAAAAAAGTGTCTTAAGTTATTTCTCAATGCAGCAATGATGTATGATATGTCAGAAAGATGATCCTTTTCCCATTGGCGATATATACGCTATAAGTACTATGAAATTGCTGATTTCAGACTACATAATTTATTTTTAAAACTATTTTCGTGTAATTAAATAAACCAAATATGACACACTTTGAAAGCGTTATTTGACCGTACTTGTTATATCCTGTGTTATCAGTGTCAATAGTAAAATATAGTAAAGTATGTTTTTACACCTATTTGATTTTGTTTTAGATTTCTTGGGTACAACAAAATTCACGTGGTAGAAGAATACACGTTTGCGAATATGCAGAATCTAAATAAACTGTAAGCAACGTGATCAATTATCGTTCTCATCTCTTTTATCTGTGCATTTTGTTTCAATTAAATACAAATAAGGTAATTGTTTGATATGGAATTTTACTCATTGAATAAAACATTAAACACATAAAAAATAGTTTTAATTGTAAAAAGTTAGTTACGATATAATTTTGTGAAGCAATTTTATAAAACATATGCATACATGCTAGAAAAAATATATTTGGGAGTTTTGTGACGTAAGTAACCGTCTTCAAATGTTAGCTACTCTACGCAATAAAATGTGATTATTTCATGCAAGGTAAAAAAAATTAATGCGCGTTTGAATGGAAGGTGTAATTGAGAAGATAATTACATTCGCGAACATATATATCTTGTAAATTGCAGCGAAATTTAGCTTTGAATTTATCAAGTGATGTAATGAAATGTTATCATTTCAATAGGCAATTAAACAACAACAAGATATACAGCGTCAAGCAGAATGCGTTTGTTAGTCTAGTTAAGTTAAAAGAACTGTAAGTATCACATCGAAAAACATGAATAATCATTTAAACCTTTTGTAATTTGCAATATTAAAAATATGTATTTAATAAAATATATATATATAAGAATAGCTTTTTATGGCGATAGGAAAAAGTAAAATAAAACACTTTAAAACAGAAAATTGTACTATATATAATCGAAACACCAGTGTAATGTGCTTGACAAGGTGGAAAAGTAGACGTAACTTTCAAACAAGTTGTCTTTTTTATGATTTCTGACAGTCACACGCAAAAGTGACTAACTTCATTAGTAAATATTTTGAAAGTTACATTTAATTTAGAACTGAAGCTATCATTTGGTACCATTGTTGTATCTAA
This sequence comes from Limnoperna fortunei, assembly GCA_944474755.1. Taxonomy (NCBI): domain Eukaryota; kingdom Metazoa; phylum Mollusca; class Bivalvia; order Mytilida; family Modiolidae; genus Limnoperna; species Limnoperna fortunei. The sequence continues at coordinate 48,942,001 of OX104123.1, forward strand.
CATATGACTACTTCGTCAATATATAATATTTTCAAAAATAAGTGTAGAACGCACAAAGCAACTCTATTGCAATTTTTTACTGGAAATGCATGTTACGTTGGAATATTCTTTAGGGGCATTATATTTTTCAGATCGTATCAATATATGAAATGTTCTGTAGGGGAGCATATTATAATGTGTCACAGTTTCTGTATTAACATGTACAGTATATATTTAGAATGTTTCCTCCTCCACTATAAGTATGTAAAGGATGAGAAGCATTCTTATAATGGATTTGAGGCTCAAAAGGGTATCATAATAATTTGAGGTATGTTGCAAGACATACCAGAAACATCTCGCTTCTCAGAGGTCAAAATCCTGACCCATAACAACGATCGTCGTTAAGTATTAACCAATTGTCCACGAGGAGTCAACAAAATGCAAAGACTGTACGCATGTGAAGAAGTGGATTGTGCCTAAGAACGCTTCTACTGGGAGGAATATGATACCATTTTCAGCCGCAGGCTAATTAAAGTATGCTCCTCATCCTTCACATCCTTACAGGATGCATCCGTTTCTACACACACATCCACTGAAATCTCCATTTAACTTTTTATATATTATCCCCACTCTTTGACTTCAGAGAAGTCTGAAAATAAATCCCTCAATATTGCAACCCCGTGTGGGACCCGGGGCACAGGAGAATAGGCTCACGGCTTCCTCAGCCTGCAGTAAGAGTCTGTTAACAGAGGCAACACTTGCCGTGTGTTGCGACCCGTGTCGATTACAGGACGGGATTTCAGTAGGCCGGGTAAACGGTTCCGATAACTTACTGAACCCTTACTTTTGCTAGACGGGAAATCGAGTTAGCCCTGACTTCGATGAATCGGCATGTCACGTCTTGCCCTTTGTGAATCCTTATCATTTAAGCTACTCTATTACATTATTTTCCTTCAAACTGTTCCATGAAATGTATGTACCATTTGATAGACAGCTACCTTACAGGATTTGCAAAGAAGGCGGTGGCTGAAGGGCAAAGCTTCCTCAGCTTTATAGAGGCGACATGTTTGCCGTGTGTTGCAACCCGTGATGGTGGAGGAAGGGATCCTGGTGGTTGAGAGATCACTCTCTGCTGCATCCATTAGTGCGGGTCAGCGGGTTTGATTTTCAATACACCACTTTGGCCCTAACTTCAACTAGACGGGAGGCCGGATGGACCCGGTTCGGTCAATCGGCTGGTCACTCCGGGCACTTAACAAGCTTGGCTTCATTCTTCTTTTCACTTGATTATGTCGTATGTATCTAAGTAGCAAAGTTGTACAGTTACAAGCTGTTAAGAAAGCGGTGGCTAATGGGTCAATCGAGTAGATGTAATTTCGAACGTTTTTTTCGCCAGTTAAGTCTGGCACGAAGCTTGCGTTCCTTAAGAAATTAATCTATTTGAGTATACCGCCCTTGGAACACCTGATGCTTTCTGCTGGTGATCCGCAGACACAAAGCATCGCCCCTGTTGGCACTCCGAGGCGGGTGGGTGAAAAGGGTGGTGAAACGCATTCTTTGCATCACGGCTTCCGATGCACCTTTAATTCAAATAAGTTCCAAAAACAGAAAAAAATGAAATTCCGCTTGAAGACATTGTTGATGATGAACACTGGACAAGATTTATTGTATTAACTAGTAAGGATTCAAACAAACCTCTATGTAAAGTTTCTCACTTTGTCATAGAAAAAACCATCAAGGCTTGTGCAGGAGACGTTAAAAACGTCACTAAAATGAAATCTGGCTCTTTACTTATTGAAGTTTCTAAAAAACAGCAATCCGTAAATTTATTACAACTGCATAAAATTTTAGATTTGGAAATTACATCAACGCCTCACAGAACATTAAATTCCTGTCAGGGTATTATTCATTACAGAGACGATGATCTCTCTGAACTGACAGATGAAGAAATTTGTCTTGAACTGAAGCCTCAGTGTGTTACAAAAGTAAAACGATTTATTGCAAAAAGACAAAATCAACAAATTAAACTTAATACCTTTCTTTTAAATTTCAATACTCCACCTGTCCCTAAATCAATCAAAATTGGACTGTACAATATTAAAGTCAGCGCATACATTCCAAATCCTGTGCGCTGCTTTAAATGCAGAGGCTCCTTGGTATGCTTTAAATGTGCAGAGGTAGGACATGAGGGCTTTACCTGCACAAATAATCCAAAGTGTGCCAATTGTGGTGAAGCCCACATGTCCTCATCCAAGGAGTGTGCTCACTTCAAAAAAGAAAAAGAAATTCAAAAATTAAAAACGGAAAAAAATATCACATACCCCGAGGCAGGTCGCGTCTTCAATTCAAACAATCTCTCGTCTCCTGCATCAACGTCATACGCCATTGTTGCCAAACGCGTTCTCACTTCTGTTGAAACGCAGACCATCATCACCTGGCCCATTGACAAACAGGAACCTTCAAAATTACCAGTAAAAATAACAGACAAAATCATTCAATCTTCACGAAAATCTTCATCTTCTCAAACTGCTACATCTTCAGCACCATCTACATCATCAACTAATTCTTCAAGCAGCCCCAAAAAAAATTCAAAAAATACTATTTCCAATTCAAATTATTCAAATAAAAACTCAAATCAAAAAGGAGATCGTACTCCTAAACTGCTGCGGGATCCCATTAAGGTCCACAACAGATTTGGAAGTCTAGATCATTTAGACACCACTATCTGGGGCGACCCCATGGATACAGTACCCCCAGATACTGGATCTAAAGGTAGATCCCCCAGCATTAATTTTCTGGAAATTACATTATTAGTTCAAGCCTTTCTTCCTGTTGCATTTTGCCTCCAAGAGTCCCACCTAAAATGGACGTGATATCTTTAAAAAAACTACTCTATACACAGCACATATGTAGACGAGAATGATAGAGCTGCTGGCGGTTCTACCATTCTTGTAAAAGACCAAGTTCTACATAGCCCTGTAGATCTCAACACTGATCTTCAGGCGGTTGCTGTTAGAATTTCTTTAGACAAAACAATTACTTTATGCTCTGTGTATATCCCTCCAAATTCTTCATTAAATTTAAATCAGTTGAAACATCTTACTGATCAGCTTCCGGCCCCTTATATATTACTTGGGGACTTCAACGGACACAACCCTTTATGGGGCAGTAACACAATAAACGATAAAGGTAAAATTATTGAAGGCTTAATGAATCAGGAAGATATGTGTATTTTAAATGATGGATCCAATACATATTTACATTCTGGGAATGGATCATATTCGGCTATTGATCTTACAATAGCAGATCCTTCTTTGTTGCCCGATTTCTCATGGAAAGTCCATGACGATCTCTGTGGCAGTGATCACTTTCCCATTATCTTGGAACCTTTACACTCTTCAAACACAGAACGAGTCGCTCGGTATAAATTTGGCAAGGCCAATTGGCCTCTATTTGAACAACTCTGTATAGAGCGACTTAACTCGGATACTTTTGAAACTATTTCTGATCCAATTTTAAAATTCAATGAAACACTTATTTCAATTGCTGACGAAACTATTCCTAAGACATCGACAAATCCAAAACATCCTAGTAAACCATGGTTCGATGAAAGCTGTGAGGACGCTATTAAGGACCGAAAAAAGGCCGAACGACGCTTTAATAAACACCCAACTCAAAATAATCTTAACCAGTTCCGAATTTTTCGAGCGAAAGCTCGCAGGGTTAACGAAACAAAGGCGACGCACCTCTTGGCGTAACTTTGTTTCTAAATTAAATAACCATACCCCTATGAATAAAATTTGGAACATGATTCGTAAAATTAAAGGTAAAAACAGTAAAGCAAATGTCCATCATTTGAAGGATGGACAAGACTTGTTAACATCAGAGTCAGACATAATAAATAAATTGGCCGAAACATTTGCAACACACTCCTCTGCTGAAAATTATCATCCCACTTTTCAGCGGATTCAAAAAGAAAAATCAAAGCTGAATTTCCAGTCAAAAAATTTCGAAGATTATAATAAACCTTTTTCTTTGCAAGAGCTAAAAACTTCATTGAACAAATCTCACGATACAGCATGTGGTCCAGATGACATACATTATCAACTCCTCAAACATATGCCACAATCTTCTCTCTAATGTCTGAATCTTCTTAACAACATTTGGGAAACGGGTGACTTACCATCTATTTGGAAAATGGCCACTGTTGTGCCTATTCCGAAACCAGGAAAAGATCACTCGGAAGCGTCCAACTACCGGCCTATAGCCCTCACAAGCTGTCTTTGTAAAACCATAGAAAGGATGATCAATGATCGCCTCGTCTGGATTTTAGAATCGAACAACCTTCTGTCCAATATCCAATGTGGATTTAGACAAGGGCGAAGTACCCTAGATCATCTCGTGCGTTTCGAAACATACATAAGAAACGCATTTGCCAAAAATAAACATGTTGTGTCGATCTTTTTCGATCTAGAAAAAGCTTACGACACAACTTGGAAGTATGGCATTTTAAAAGATCTTTTTGATTTGGGGTTGAAAGGTAGACTTCCTACCTTCATTTCTAATTTTTTGTCTGATATAGAATTTTAAGTTCGTGTAAATTCAACTATGTCCGACCCTTTTTAAACAAGAAATGGGTGTTCCTCAAGGTAGCATCGTCTCTGTTACTTTATTCAGTATTAAAATTAATAGTCTTGCTCAAGTCTTGAAAGATAATATTGATGGTTCTTTGTATGTTGACGATTTTCTTATATGTTATCGAGGAAAAAACATGAATAATATTGAACGTCAACTACAGTTATGTTTAAATAGAATAGAAAAATGGGCAATGGAGAATGGTTTTAAATTCTCCACTTCCAAAACTGTTGGCATGCATTTTTGTAACAAAAGAAAAATTCATCCAGATCCTGAACTTACATTATATAATAATCCTATAAAAATTGTGGAAGAAACTACTTTTCTTGGTTTAATATTCGATTCAAAGCTCACCCTTCTTCCCCATATCAAAATGTTAAAAAATAAATGCCTAAAGGCATTAGATATTTTAAAAGTCGTAGCCAGTACCGACTGGGGTGCTGAGTGCGACGTTTTACTTAATCTATATAGATCGCTGGTTCGATCTAAATTGGAATATGGTTGTTTCATTTATGGTTCTGCTAGCAAGTCATATGTCAAAATCCTTGATACGATTCATCATCAAGGATTGCGACTATGCCTTTGAGCCTTCCGAACCACACCTATAGACAGCTTATATGTAGAAGCAGGCGAGCCTTCTTTGTATCAAAGAAGAATAAAGCTCGCTTTGCAATATGCAACCAAATTAAAGGCATATCCTGGCAACCCCTTCCACGACTGTGTTTTCAAACCTCTTTATCAAAACATTTTCGAAAAACATCCAAACAAAATTCAACCTTTTGGCATTCGAATTAATTCTCATTTAGAAAATTCAGGTATAAATTTAGATGAGATTGCTGCAATCGGGATTCCACGAAATTCCCCTTGGCTAAACCCCAAACCGGTATTTATTTTTGATTTACAAAAACATAAAAAGTCAGAAACAAACCCGTTAATAATACAACAACATTTTGCAGAAATTAAATCTGGTTACCCTGACTACAGTACTATTTACGGGTCAAAAGATGGCGATAAAGTTGCCTCGGCCGCTGTTTTCGGAGAGCGTGTTGAGACTCGTCGTCTCCCGTCTGCCTCATCCGTATTTACTGCTGAGGCGCAAGCTATTCTTCTTGCCATGAAAATAGTTGCTTCGTCAGACGAGTGCAAATTTATTATCTGCTCAGATTCCCTCTCGTGTCTACTTGCTATTCAAAATTTCAAAATTAAAAACTATTATATTTTAAAAATAATTGAAATTTACAAATCTCTAATAGCAGTGGGAAAAGAGGTTGTGTTTTTCTGGATCCCAAGTCACGTTGGAATCCAAGGGAACACAGTCGTGGATCAGGAGGCAAAGAATGCCCTTAAGAATAATATTATAAACTGTGATATTCCTTTTACTGATTTTAAACAAATAATTTTTAAATATATTTCTAGTTTGTGGCAGAGTGGTTGGGATCTCCAAGTTCATAATAAACTTCATGAGATCCAGCCACTAATGCACACAAGTAATTTAAAAAGTTTTAGAGGTCACAGAGACCAAATTGTTGTAACACGGTGTCGTCTTGGTCATACCAGGATGACACATAGTTATATTTTAAATAATGAGCCACGACCCGAATGTGTGCCATGCAACAGTCCATACACCATCAATCATGTCTTGATGGACTGTGTGGACGTGGCCCACATTCGGGAACGTTTCTATTCTGTAGATACGTTTTTTAATTTATTTAAAACTGTCGCAGGCGACACAATTTTAAAGTTCTTGAAAGAAATTAATTTATTTAACAAAATTTAATTTCACTATTAATTGTGAAGATTGATACTTTTTATTGTTTTAACTACCATTTTTATCTGTATATATGTTCTCATATTATTGTATGAGATCAAGTTTTAGTATAAAAGGGAGACATGACGTACTACTAATTTAAAATACTAACAATTTAAAAATTATAATTTTCACGTCCTGAATATAGCTGAAATATGGCTTGCTGGACGTTAAACAACAAATAATCAATCAATCAATCAATCAATATTGCATGGTCATACAAGCTATTGAAATTATTTCAGCATGGTGTATTTATATGAGTAAACTGGTAAATTATAATTGCAACATATGATATTTAAACATGATTTACTATACCAAATATTATATAATGCTTCAACACCTTCAATAATCACCTGGACAAGCCATAAATAATAAGATGCATTTATCTACCTTAACACTAAGTTCTGAATAACAGCTTGTATGACCATGCCATATTGAGGGATTTATTTTCAGACATCTCTGAAGTCAAAGAGTGGCGTAACATCAGGGAGCATTAGTTGACAGTAATACTAATATTACTATTGATTCTTACACAAAAATATATACTTCCAAGCACCTTGAACAAAACCCGCGAACTTGATAGCACATGGCTACGTTTATATAAGAACTATTCTGATTGGTAGACGATTATGTCACAAGCAATCTGATTGTTTTTCGAATCTCGAATCTCGATTTTCGAATTTCGATTCTCAAATATCGAATGAGCCTTCTGGGCTTTCGTATCCTTCACTTCGAGCTGCGTAAGGAAATTGTTATCTTAAGTAAGTGGTGATATTCACCACCTTATTCAAATACCTTAAGTTAATTACATGTCATCTTGTTTCATCTTTCTTAGGTACTATAAAAATGGTAGAAATCAATTGATTCTTTGATTTTCCAACCTGATCAATTGCTGCCTTCTGCATTAAATCTAAGACCTCTTCTTTGAGCCTTTTCATCATAAAAGGGCATCTCATTTGATTCTTTAATCTGAGAAGGAAGCTTAGTAAACTCAATTGTATACCCAGATATAGCGTCAGGAATCCACTAATCAGTGTCTTTACTTCAGTAGTAATACCACCTCACCTTAGGAATTGTCCACTTATCTGACAAAGACAAATGTCAAATGTCCAATTTGATGAAACGCCTCTTTCTGCATCATACACATTCAACGGCGTTTTACAATAAGTCACAATATATACACTTTTTACATATTATACAATAATGTCACTCAATTTAAAATAATGATTCGTACCGTTCAAAGAACCAGGCCTTAAGCTGTTTTTTGAAAATGTCTAAGGATTTAGACTGTTTTAGACTCGTTGGCAGAATATTCCACAATTGAGGTCCCACTGTACTAAAACTCCTGTCGAAAAATGTCTTATTTCTGTTAAATGGAACAGCGTAGCAGCCGACAGACGATTCAGATGATCTTGAAGCACGTTTAGATACTGGACGGGACAGGAGATCCAGTAGATAAGAAGGGGCATTTCCGACTGAGCAATTGAACATATATACTAAAATTTTAAATGTAATGCGAGCTCTTATTGGAAGCCAATGTAGTTCAAATAACGCCTGTTGTGAACTATCATACTTCGAACGACGCAAGACAAGCTTAGCACACATGTTCTGAATGCGCTGAAGTTTTGACAGATTAGATTTGGATGTGCCGTAAAGAATTACATTGCAATAGTCCAGGTGGGATATTACTAAGGATAACACAAGTGTTTCAGTAGCCTCTCTTGTCAGATACTTCCGGATGCTTTTTATTTTGAGATAGTTCAGCATAGCAGCTTTACATTTTGTCTTAACATGCTCCTTAAAGGAAAGAGACTCATCCAAAAATGCACCCAGGTATTTAATATAGCTTTGTGATTTAACAATGTCGCCACATATATTAATTTTGTTAGTGCTGCACATGGTTAGTTGTTGACGACTCCCAAACAAAATGAATTCAGTCTTTGAATTGTTCATTTTAAGTTTATTGCCATTCATCCAATCATTGAATAGTACAGCAGCTTATTTGAGTTCCTGAACAGCACGTGATTCCTCATTGGGTGTTGGTTTGAATCGTTTATTAGCCGTATGGTCGTCCGCGAATCCATGCACAGAAATAGTTGGAGACACAATATCAAAAATAGTCCCCGCATATGTCAAATACAGCCAAGGGCCCAAGCAGCCTCCCTGGGGGACACTGCATTCGAGGTCCCGTATGGTCGATAATTGCGAGTTGACACTAACTCTGCATGTGCGAGGCCTCAAGTACGAATCCACCCATTTTAAGGCTATTCCACGAACACTGTACTGCCGCTCCAGCACTTCCAATAATATGTCATGATAAACAGTGTCGAAAGCTGCACTTAGATCGAGAGCTATTAGTGCAGTCACCTCTTGATGTTCCATCCCATTCAGAATGTCATTGACTAGTCTCAGTAGAGCTGATTCGCAAGAGTGAAATCGACGGTAGGCGGACTGATTGGCCGGTAGAAGGTTGTGAGCTGATACGTGCTCGTTTAATTGTTTTAGGGTAGCTTTTTCTATCATTTTAGACAGAAATGCCAGGTTACTGACAGGTCTGTAATTGGACAAAGACATATCTGGTCTTTTCTTGGAAGGATTTGTAATGCGAGATGGACATCATAGGTCTTGGTCGTCTGTCTATGGGCACTAGACGCTTTAGGATAGCCCGTTTTTGAAAAGTGCCTCTAAACTGTCATTCTCGTCTGAGGACATGCGCCCCTTAAAGTTTAAATTACTAGAGGAAAAATTCTAAAAAGGGGTGGTTCTTTAAAAGAAAATTGTCCTCAAAAACTGCTTATTTGTTGGGATATCATTGGCATGTCAATCATTTAAAAAAAGTATCTTAACATTTTGACGACTTTTATTAGACAACAAATACAAAGAATGGCCAAACAGACTTATGACATTCAAACCATTTCTAGGGGAAACTGTAACTTCTTTTTTATTTTCACTTGGACAAATTGTCCATCATCTAAATAATTGTTACTAAACACAAGCCATATATTTTTGTAACTAGCAATGAATGATCTTTTGTATGTTTTACAGACCTCAAAGGATGCTAAATTTCTATACTGCATTTAAGGCACAAAAGATAACTCGCATTTTCAGGGCGAAGGATTTTTTTATGAATTTCTGAAACACTACCTTTGACTTGATTCACCTTGTTAAAACAACTTGGTCTCTGTGACCTCTGAAACGTTTAAAATTATTTGTGTGCAGTAGTGGCTGGATTTCACGAAGTTTATTATGAAGTTGGAAATCCCAACCACTCAGCCACAAACTAGAAATATATATTAAAAACGGCTTAAAATCAGCAAAAAAGGAATATAAGAGTTAACGCCATCATTCTTTGGGGCATTTTAAGCCTCCTGATCCACGACTGTTTTTCCACGGATTCCGACATGACTGGGAATCCAGAAGAAGTAACAAGAGATTTGGAAATTTGAATACTTTTTCAAATGTAAGGATTTTTAACTTTGAAATTTTCAATAGCCAGTAGACAAAACAAGGAATCGGAACAGATAATAAATTTGCTTTCGTCTGGCGAAGCAACTCTTTTCATCGCAAGAAGAAGACCTTGCGTATCTGCTGTAAATACAGATGAGGCAGACGGGAGATGGCGAGTTTCAACACGCTCTCCGAAGACAGCAGCTGAGGCAACTTTATCATCGTCTTTTAACCCGTCTGTATAAATTGTGCTATTGTCAGGGAAACAAGATTTAATTTCTGCTATCTGTTGTTGCATTATTAAAGTGTTTGTATCGGACATTTTATGTTTTCTTATATCATAAATAAATATCGGTTTGCGATTTAACCAAAAGGGGGGGGGGATTATGTGGAATTTCGATTGAAGCAGTTTCATCTGAATTAAAACCTGCATTTTCTAAGTCAGATTTAATTCTCAGGCCAAAAGGTGAAATTTTGTTTGAATGCTTTTCAAAATGTTTTGATAAAGAGGTTTGAGCTCACAGTCTTGGGCAGGGTTGGCATATTGCAACGAATGCTTAATTGTTGTTTGATACTGAGAAGGCTCGTTTCCTTCTCAACAAACTATTCACTGGTGTAGTTGTCCAACCAGCGACCTGAATCTGTGCCATGTACCAATTCATACACAATCAGGCATATCATGATAGACTCTGTGGACCATGTCCACATTCGGAGACGTTTCTATACTGCCGATACGTATTTGTATCAGTCCCTTGACTTTTGACTCTTTTGGTCGCTTGTCTTTGCTATTTTTCTTAATGTATTTAAAACTTTCGCCCGCGACAGTTTTAAAAGGAAATGAATTGATATAGCTAATTTAATTTTACTGCTTATTGTGTTATTACACGTGTTTGTTTTAATTACATTGTTATATCTATATATTCTAATACTATTGTATGATATCTCGTTTAGTGCTACGGAGGGATATAAAATCGTTATTTATAATCAAATGTGTATTTTTTTTCTAATTATCACTTCCTGAATATCGCTTAAATATTGCTTGATGGACGTAATTCAACAATAAATTAAGAAATCAGAATTGTTCAAATTAACACAGGTTTACATTTTTATAGTTTCACTTCGAAAAATCACAAATCTTCATTTCTTGTAATAAATTCGTCAGGTTGATATTCTTCAAATAGCAATAGCTCAAATTGATGGAAGCACAAACACTCAAACATCATTGGCATACTGACATTTTTCACAATAGCACCACGAAGTACTTTTGATTTTTGTATTGATTTTCATGACATTTTACAATCTGTTCACATATGGTACTCGTCTTCAGTGCATTCGGGTATTTGACAAGTCCTGTTTCAGGAAATACCATAAGACGAGTTATCTTTTTCTACAGCGATGCTTATTTTAGAACAATCTGTGTTTCTTTCATATAGTAGTTCCATTTCAAGAAAAAATAAAATACTAGTGACATTTCTAATTTAACATCTATTCGTTTTTTAAACTTAACATTCGGGGAGTTTTTTCATGATTAGTTTCTTGAATTTAAAATAACTCCACTATAATAACATTTCTAATGTATAATTGCATAATTTACTTTAATGTGGTTAACCTTTAAAATTGTTATAAAGATCATAAAAGATTCAGATGTATTAATTCGTAATCTTATGATATCAACTGGTCATAAGACATCGCCCCAGTTGTTTTATATTCTACAGAGGCAGAAAAACATTTCTAAACTAGATTATTATCATTTTTACTGGATAGTGTATTCTTTAGGTTTTATCTCGTGGTAAATACTGTCAATATGGCGGCCAGCATATTAGAAAATTTACCATCTTTAATCAGTCTAGAAGCGTAACAGTGTAACAGTGGAGGATATATTACAATAGAACATTAAAAGGCAATATGTTTTTTTTTCTATTTCAAGAATAACGTATCCAATTTTCATTTTTTATGCTAAGTTTGCTATTACCGGCTTGTCACTTGACAAATACATGTTTAGTAATCATTCTCTTTAGAGGCATTGAATTTTCAGATTTCTGCAAAAATAGAAAGTAGTTTCTGAGGTCAATCTACAATTTGTATGCTGTGTCATAACTAATGTTCAACATTTCTGAAACTTTATAAACCTGTTCCTTTATATTTATAAGTGGTGCGCTAGGTTTGCCGTAGACAATTATAACTATTGAGTGCCTAATATGCTCACACATATCATTGGCTCGTAATTACAATAAAAAGGGAATTAATCAACATCTCCATGATTTCTTTTTTCACTAGTCAGAACATTTTTGAGGCGCTCCCACTTTTACATGAAATTTCTAATGCAGTGAATGTAAAAATAATAACTAAAATGTTATCTCGCAGATCGGAGAAAAATTTAACCTTTTTTAAGACTTTAAGGTTAAAAGAGACTGATATAATAAGATTTTGATAACTTGAACACAAATAATATGGATGTAAACATAAATGAAAATATATTATCGATTGTAATAAATAAGGCTGGCTTTTTATTTAACATAACCAACAATTAAATTCAATTTGTTTTAGATATCTTCAAAATAATGCATTAACGGTTATCAACACCGGTCAGTTCTTCGCGTTGGATAAGTTAATTGTATTGTGAGTATAACTTTAGTTTAAATTAAGATCAAGTTTATGAATAACATTTCATATTTATAAGAAAAATTAGTGAGAGAAGAAAGGTATAAGTATATCCAGCACAATATTTCGTATTCTCGAAATATGTTCTAATTCACATTATTTATTTCCGGTCACAGATGAAGTGTAATGCATAACATTTCAACAGATGTATATGGAAGGAAGATATTTTAGTAACAACATACAGCGAACATTTCTTCTGCTGTCTTATTGCTAATTGTATGTGGAATGAAAATTTATGTAGATACAGTACCGCTTTAAATGTACTTTACAAACTCTAAGGCAGTTTGATTCGTTAAATATAAATTGTACAAGTACTACGCAGTCCACAGCCCTGGCGAAAATATGTGCAAGGGTTTGTCTGAAAGGAGACACATGTCAAAATATATTTCGATAAGATTATTTTGACTTTGTAGAGATTTAAGTGGAAACAGTATTAGTCTTATTGAAAATGACGCATTTGGCAGAAACCCATCTTTATCAAGACTGTAAGTATAAAGTAAATATTAACGTATAACTGATGAATCCATTGTACATGTTTTAAAAATTAGAATTCACATCATGGAAAACTTTAACAGCATATACTATTAACGGTGTTTTTTAAACAATATACCGGTTATATTCACGAATACAATACAATCACAACCAAAAAATCATTTCTTAACCTCTTACTGCCTTCTCAAACTAGGTTAACAAATGCCTTTTTTAATAGCCATACGAATAATGGCATAGTTAAAACATAGTCAGACGCTAAGTAATCAATTGTTTCACACTTGAGCCTCAGATCATTTACATGCTGCAGATGAAGAATGCTTAAAACATAGATCCCTAAACGGTAGACGTTGCTTTTGTTCATTTATTTAATACCTCAATTTGTGTATGATTAGCGGATCCTGTTTGATTGATTGATTGATTAATGGTGTTTAACGCCCGAGCAGCATTATTTCAGCTATATTCAGGCGATGAACATGAAATTGATGATAAAATGAACATGAAATGATGATGAATGAAAATGGGATGGGACACAAGGAAAAATAGGGGTAACGGATTTTAGATTGCCACTGGCAAATGGGAGGATGGATAGGGTCGGGCAATTCAGCCTCCTGTAGCGGGATCGAAATCCCTACTCAGGATCCTGTTTGAAGACCATAAAGATTTCTGGCTTATTTGCAAAATCTAAAATACAAAATCAAAATGTAATGCGATCACATTTTGATATTAATGTTCGAATATTCTCTTTTTGCATTGGTATGGAAATAACACTGCAAGAGTAACTCACACACTGTTATAGAAAGTCTTCTTATGTAGATTTTACATATTTCTGGTTTTGAGCGTCACTGACGAGTTGATAGACGAAACTCGCGTCTGGTATAGTAAATTTTATAACCTTGGTATTTTAATTGCAACCACTGGGTCGATGCTTTTGCTGGTGGACTGTTTGTACCTAAGGGGCATCACGAGCCTAGTAGGCGAACTTCAACGCAAAGAAAAATATCATTTATTAGTTCATAAATACAGTCTACATTAAATGTCTGTGATTTAAAAAAAATAAATTGGTAATTTTTTTTAATCGAAATGAATAGATGAACTTAGTCAGATTTGGTGTAACGGATTTGATGATACAAGCTCTACATCTTTTTTATTCGTATTGCTCCACTGATGAGTCTTAATTAGACAAAACGTCTGGCGTGGAAAAGTGTATAACCTTAGGGTCTTTGATGTCATTTTATTTAATATAATTAAATACATTTGTATTGTTTTGTAGGGACTTACTGTCCAATCCTCTTAATTGTGGCTGCAGGATAAAACCTTTATGGGCTTGGTTAACTAATCATACTGGACTTGGGACATCTGCAAAGTGTAGCGACGGCACCGACGTGCTGAATATTACTCAATCTGATTTTTCACGTTGCATCCGTAGGTAGTTCCTTTATTTAATATACGTCCTTCTTTTTTAATTGTTGCTAAAACCCCACATGTACTATGTTGTGTTTCATAATTCTAGAAAATAGCTAATTCTTTGAGTAAATTTAGTCACAATGATATTTGGACTTCTTCTTGAAAGATTAATTCGCGACTGCCAGCATTCATTTGTATTACAATGCTAACAAACGTTCATTTTTTGTCATGATTCGGAATTATGGTCACCCGTGGTAGTTAATTTACACTTAATTAGGCGCATACAAACACTGAGGTTAAAGTCTCACTGCAGGCAAGATATCTTAATTGACAAGTATTGCCAAGTTTCCTACCGTAGATCGCGGGTTTTTTCGGGTAATCCGGCTTAAAAACTGGATGCCCTGAAAAAGCCTAAAAGTGCAATCAATAAACAAACGGAATTCACAAATTTGGAAATATATGACGTTTTCTTCATGGTCAAGCTTATATTTGTACGTTTGTCAAACGGTAAAAAAACATTTTTTTTTCATTATAATAATGTATATTGTCGTTTCCATTGTTGTGCATACATATGTGTGACAGCTAAATAAGAGTATGTATAGTTCCTTAGCTCATAAGTTTTTTTAAGTCTTTGTGGTATCTTCTTTATTATCGATAATGCGCGTTCACGTCTCACTGCGGCAGGATGCGTTCGACTCCAATATATCCGAAGGTCGCGGTTTTCTCCGGCTTGCTCCCCCAACACAAACTGGACGCCATAATAAAGCTAAAAAATGCTGAAAGTGGCATTAAACATTCAAACAAACAAAGAAAATTTGTATTATTGTTTATTCTAGTTAAGAATTTAATTATATCTAAATATAGTCTGTATTAAAGTCAATTACAATTTATATTTTTTTGTCTTGAAGCTTACATTTTAAAACTACTTGTTTTGTTAAATTAATTGCAGTACACATTTTTGTTCAAAATATATGACTACATGAAGTAAGCAATGTACATACTGTATGTATGTTACTAAGTAATTCGTATTTAAATTGACACATTTTGAATTGCTTTGTGTTAAACGTAATCATGTCTTTTGTGACTTCAGCATTCACATACCAGTGCTTCAATGGAGGCATCTGTACTTTAGGCGGTTTCGTTGACTATGTATGTTCGTGCGTTGGTGCATGGACAGGTGAACGTTGTTTTGGTAATCATTTATTAGTATATTATGGATGAAGTGTAAAAAATACAATGGTAATATATCCCACAAATGTCTTTTGTCTTTATTCCGTGGGCCAATTATATATATATATATATATATATATATATAAATACGCACAAAAAATTGTCCGATTAAGACACGAATAAGATATAAAAAAACTTGCGTTTTTCCTGTTTTTCAAACAAAAGAACATGTTTTAAATAAAGATACGGTAATTGAAAATAAAATATAGTTATAGCTTTTTTACACGCAAAACACTTTTACAAAGAAAAGTGTATGATTTGTTTTATTGGGATTACATTTTTAACGAACACGCTGCACAAACATCAAGTTCTAATCAAGTTGATCAACAGAGGAAAAGGTGTAAAAATAAAAAAAAAATAAACACGGCTCTCATGATGTACTACTCAAGAATAAGCAGTTTTAAGTCCACGTAAAGATATCAATTTTAACATACTAAATTATACTATACTATAAAAAATTTTGCGGAATACAAAAGTATGACGGATTTTTCAAACTTATTCTTTAACGTTCTTGTTTTATAGATAGCCATTGTGCGTCATATAATTGTGAAAAAGACACATGCTACGTAGAGCCTAATAATGGCTCGGCGGAATGTTTTTCTCATCATGACACATGTCCTAGTAAGTTATTCAACGCAACTGTTATATATTTATGGAGACATTTGACTAAATACATATACATTGCCATATTGTTATCCACATTAAAATGTTTGAATGAAGTTTACAAGCGATAAACTTAGTTCTGGTAAATTATGTAGTAGAAGAAACTAATATACGATTTCATTCGGAATAGAACAAGTACATTACTGCATATATATATATTGCTATCCGCAATTAGATTTTCACTTAAGTATATATTTTTGAGCAATGCAATTGCAGGTTATAAAAATAATCTTTAAATATTATTAATTTTAAAATATAAATGCCGCTCATTTAATTAAACAAGAATGCTATTCACTTGGGTAATTCCAACAATTGGCGATATTATATGCATACTATTCCATGATTATACATTTACTTAAATATAAAGGTGTGTGTATATATTTTTACTTAGTTTATTAGAAGCTTTGAATTATTTTATATTTATATAAATACAATACACTTTGTGTTTGTACGTCTGCTTCTTGTTTTCCCAATGCTTTAGTATGCAAAACTGTTTCAGTATATATTTAGTTATATTTTATAATACTTTTTTGTTTTTTTAACTTGTATGCAATTAAACGAATTTGCTAATTGTCATATTGTAATAATACTTTTTAATTTAAAGCAGAGTAAATACAATTCTGTCATTGGTTGTTGTTACCATATGCACAAGTAAAAAAAATAAGAAGCAATAGTGCTTACTATTTCTATGTAACGATTTCGTATTCCTTTCTTTTTCATATCATAAAGAAAAAATTTTCCCGACTTTAGTAAATCATTTTACTCATTTTGTAAGCTCATAAGCATTTTGTTTCTTTTTCAGTTAGTATGGAGCAGAGTTCTAACCTAAATGCAGTTGTTATACTCATAGTTTTAATATGACATGTTCCGTGAAAAGTTCAACTAATTTGACAACATTCATCAGTTTTCCCCAGCGAAAGTCGGGGTTTTCAACGTTTTCTCAGACTTAATCATTAATAAAATCTGGAGGCTCTGATAAAACTGAAAAAATGCAGCAAGTGTTAAAACCATCCATACAAACAAACATCTTGAAACAAACGAGACAGAATTAAGGATATAAAACGATATATTTTAATTTCTTGTAAATACTCAATACATGAGCAAAGTTGGTTATTTCGTGCAACCTAACTTGGTATTTCAGCACGTGACTGATTGTTACGTCATAATAAGATGTATTGATGACGTTGACTATACATGAATTCTTCCGCAAACAACAAGTGACGACACTAAAAACAGTGAATTGCAAATATTATTTGATTACTTGTAAAATATTGTTCTCGTTATTTCCTTTTTACTATGGAATTTAAAATATAAGGTTTGTTTTCAATTGTTGGTTAGATCATTGGATATAAACGACTTTGGATCGATTTACTCTGCAACATAAACCGCTTCGCGTTTTATTCAGCGTAAATCGACCCAAAGTCGTTTATATCCAATAATCTAACCAAAGATGGAAAACAATCCTTAAATATCCTCTTTATTCATAGTGACATGTTTTAAACTAAGAAACATATATTAAATATTTAAGCACAGTAAAACTTCAAGACCTTACTCTAATGAATTACTGTTTACTAGTTTTTTTTTATCGCTGCAGGTTACATGTAATGTATTGGTTTTCATTTACATGTAAGACGCCTGGACAAACAAACTATTTCTTTTGGGAAAATTACTCTTCACAAACCAAATCTGAATCAAGACATTATCAGGTACATGCAGCTCAATGATATAAAATTACACTTTATTTAACTTAAATCAGTTATAAGCAAACGCAAGGAAAGGTAAATGTGGCTAATATGTCAAGATTAACAAAAAAGCAAATAAAACAACTTCAGCAAGAAGAGGAGGTCTTAAAAATAAATAGAAAAAGGAAGGCCTTGTCAGAAATGGGCCCTTTAGCTAAAACAAGTCGACTTGGCATTAAGTAGAGAAAGAATATAATTAAGAGATTAATCGAAAATAGCAAGAAATGTTTAACAAAACCAATTCCTAAGTACAAGAAAATAGGAGGTAGACCAGTAAAGCTAACAAGAACTACAAAGATCAATGCCGAGCAAGTTAGAAATTTTTACAAAAGAGAAGATGTGTCAAGAGTTGTCCCCCAAAAGAGATATGCTACTAAAGAAGGGCCAGGAATATTTGATGCAGATAAGTATCTCAGCTGCGTATTCTAAATTCACATCTGAATATGGGAAGATCATAGGTTTTGCCAAGTTTGCACAGTTACGACCAAGAAATGTGAGAAAGATATAAAAAAAATCACAGAGAGTATTGCGTTTGCACATATTGTACTAACGTAAGGTACAAGCTCCTTGATCTTGCTAAACTTACAAAGGATCCAACAAAGAAGAAAATTCATGAGCAAGACGTATTTGAAATCGGTCTTTGTCCTAAAGGTGACTCTCAAGGCTTTTATGACCCGAATTGCATAAACATTACACGTGACACATGCTCAAGCAATCTCAAACAATCATTTGAACATTTTTATGAAGATATAGATGAAAATGTAAATGTCACATGGAATAGATGGGAAAAAGCTCTAGATAGTAATAGACGTATCGTAGTAACTAAGAATAGGTCCAAAAAGGACATAATAGAATAATTAGTTCAGAAAGACTTAAAGAGTCCATTGCAGGGAGCAAACTTCTTCCAACATCTGCACAACGTCAAATGGCAGTTTAAACAGTACGATCTGTTAAGAATAATTTACCAAATGGATACATGATACAAGTAATGGATTTTGCGAAAAATAGAACAATAGCATACCATGATGATATTAAGAGTGTTTTTTATACCAGTGCACAGGTAACAATGCACCCATTTGTGACATTTTATAGAAATGCAAAAGGAAACACCATAAGGGAAGCAAACATAGTAATATCTTCAGACAACAATCATGATTATCATAGTGTCAATCATTACAGAACTCTGGTTGATGAGCATTTGAAGGGCCAAATGACTGAAGACATTCAAGTGAAGGTTGAATAGTCAGATGGCTGCTCATCACAGTATAAATCAAAAGGTCCCTTTGCTGACCTTTCTCTCAGAGATGAAAATGTGAGTAGAAATTTCTTTGGTTCGGAGCACGGAAATGGGAATGTGACGCAGAGATTGGAGTTATTACCAGAGCCATACCGTGCAGTCATCACTCATAAAGTTGTTATTAACAACTGTCGTGATCTGTATAAATTTTTGAAAGAAAACATGGAGTCGAATGAGGAAGTATCCAAAAGACACTTCTTTCATGTAGGACACATAAACAGAAATCGTCCAGAAACCGAAATAAAAGCAATCAAAAACACTAGACAGATACATCAAATCTTAAAATTTGATTCTGATAAACAAAATTTGAATATCAGAAATCTTAGCTGCTTTTGTTTTTAGTGTAGAAAATAGAATTTATGATCATGCATCAATGAAACATTTGTTGATAGCTATAAGCTAGTAAAACTGCAACGACTGAAAGAGAAAGACACAGATCAAAAGATTAAGAAAATTCAACAACAGTCAAAGGTGGACCGAAGTAAAGAAGCAAACAGGAAGGAAAAGGCACCGGAAAACGTAATTCGAAACGACAGTGTTGAAAATGATCATAGAAGACAGTCAAAAGTTGACCGAAGCGAAGAAAGAAAATGAAGGAAAAAGCACCAGAAAACATAATTCGAAACAACAGTGTCGAAAATGATCCAAGGAGACAAACAGACGACGCCTTACGCCTAATTGATGTTAAAGAGATAAACAAGTTAATGATAAACTGCAAAGAATACACAGAACTTGAACTCAGATGAGCTTTGTACAGCACTACCATTTATAGAAAACCAACCGGAAGTATCAATTCTTAGTCACAAAAGAAAAATTGATAAAGAGTCACTGTTGCTTGTACCAAACGATAAAGATATTGCACAGATTTATCCATGTCTTATATACGGAGATGGTAATTGTCTACCACGGTGTGCTTCGCTCTTTGCATATGGAATTGAGGAGCAGCATATGGAGATGAGAATAAGAATAATAGTAAATCTGGCAACAATTAAAGAAATATACCTAAACAATGTTCCGGAATCAAAAACATTTGCTATGTTCTCGGAGTTTAATCGAGATGAAGTTCTTTCTCCTAAAGCTGTGGAAAGAATTTATGAAACAGAACTCATGTCTGTGAGAAAATCAGGAACCTACATGGGCGCATGGCAAATGGCCGCTGTTGCAAATATTCTCAACGGTAAATCTATCCAAAATATGGAGGTCAAACTGTTAAAAGGATTTAAATCGAACATTCCTTCCATTCCATGAGAATTACAATTTGCATCCTGTACACATCCCATGGACAAATATGCAAGGGACTTTGCTTCCTGAGAATGAGTGGTAACCAAACCTTTTTGTCACAATGCTTCCAAAGGAGGCGATACATGAAGAGCCAATGGTAGTACAGTCTGGGTCAGATGTAGATGTTGTTGCAGAGTATCTGGAGAGTTTTAAGGTATTTATGTTTATAATTATAATTATAATGTGATTTTGATTGATTGTGGAAAATTCAATCAAATTATGATGGTACATATATTGCATTTTATATGACTATCTGTGGTTTTTGTGGTACTTCAAAGAGAAAAACAGTCAACTGTGGTTTAATTTAGAGATAAAATTTTGTCCAAGAAACATTGTAAAATTTACATTTTTAAAAGAATTTCATAAAACTTGTATAGATTACTTTATACATATACAAAAAACATACAAAAACCCTCATTAAAATACATTTTAGCTCACCTGGCATATGGCTGAAGGTGAACCTATGTGTGTCCGTCTTCGTAAACTTTTCCAGAAATCTTCACCTGTGAAACTGCTGAAAAGATTTGCTTGAAACTTCACAGCTTTTGTTTGAAAATTGAAAGAAGATTAATAGATAATTTTAGAAAAAAAGTTGCTCAGCAAACTTGGATCCATTATTCATGTTTTGAAATGTTTCATTCATAATTATTTCCCTTGGCATGTTATGCAAAAACTTTACTTTTTAGTTTGTTTTGAATCTTTATTATTTACAGGATCTGAGTGAGTTTTCTTTCGATTGTGACCTGAGTGATCTCAGCATGAATGAAAACATTGCTGCTATTATATCCAAATCGGTAAGTATAGATCTGTATGGACATAATATATATAAGTGAACTATTGGAGTCACACTGGTGTCCATCACTCCATGTACTCTATCATGCAGATGAAATTAGGTCACTGTGACTTATATTTCATGGTTCTTTTTAATATTTTTGAATATAACATTTAACATAGCTTTAACTAAAACATTGTGTAAAACATGATGTAAACTTATAAATAAATTCATCAATGATAGTTGACATGTACTGTATCCAGGTGAAGTACAATGTGTTTATTCAGCAATATGTGGGATAAGGTTGCTCCTGCTAAGTTTTTAGACATATTCTAAATAAATTGTACAAATTTAAAAAAAATAGTTGTTTTCCTTTGAAGGATAAAGATGAAGGTGAACGAATAGATGGGGTCCCACAGCCAGAGAGTCATGATGGTGTCCCGCAGTTAGAAGGTCATGATAATGTCTCGCAGTTAGAAGGTCATGATAGTGTCCCGCAGCCAGAGCGTCATGATGGTGTCCTGCAGCCAGAGAGTCATGATGGTGTCCCGCAGTTAGAAGGTCATGATGATGTCCCACAGTTAGAAGGTCATGTTGGTGTACCGCAGTTAGAAGGTCATGATGGTGTCCCGCAGTCAGAGCGTCATGATGGTGTCCTGCAGCCAGAGTCATGATGGTGACCTGCAGCCAGAGAGTCATGATGGTGACCTGCAGCCAGAGAGTCATGATGGTGTCCCACAGTTAGAGAGTCATGATTGTGTCCCGCAGTTAAAAGGTCATGATGGTGTCCTGCAGCCAGGGAGTCATGCTGGTGTTTCGCAGCCAGAGAGTCATGATGGTTTCCCGCAGCCAGAGCGTCATGATGGTGTCCCGCAGCCAGAGCGTCATGATGATGTCTCGCAGTAAGAAGGTCATGACAATATGTGGGATAAGGTTGCTCCTGCTAAGTTTTTAGACATATTCTAAGACGCAGCCAGAGCATCATGATGGTGTCCCTCAGTCAGAGAGTCATGATGGTGTCCCGCAGCCAGAGTGTCATGATGGTGTCCGCAGTCATCATGATGGTGTCCCGCAGTCAGAGAGTTCTATATGATGTAAATTTACGCTTTAGTAACTATATCGAAACATTAATTACCAAGTATAACAGAATAATAGAACTTAGTTACTCAACACCTACATGGAGCAGAAGCTTGAAACTTTACACAAGTCTTTATATCATAGTACTATACCGTGTAAAGCAATTTAATGGCCGTAACTTATCTACCCCCCGTTTACCGAAAACTTATATATACAATCTACAATTTTAAAACTTTAAAAATTTTAACATGTACCAGAAGGGGATATAAAGCACACGATCCTGCCGCAGGGCATTTTTAAACGATTGAGCACCCCACGGCCAGTTATGTTAGGCCGGGCTCTTTGTTTTTCTTTGCATGCTAAGTATTTTTTTTACCCAACTTCATCATTAGGGCCCTGCATTGAAGATGCGACGCCCTATAGTTTTCACTTTGTCTGTTCGTCTGTCTGTCCACAATTTTTTGTCAACACTAAAACTCAAAAACTATATGGAGCAGAGATCTGAAATTTTACAAAGTGATTCAATTTTATTTGAAGATTTGCATTTTTAATTTTTGTGCAATTATGTCAAACATTTTTATGAACGGGTCTCTTACCCACTTTGGCGGATTTCTAGTTTAGAACTGATTTTTAATAGAAAGAAAAAATACTAAGAAACAACTAGAACAGGATGTTATCAATGTAACTAAGTAAAAACAAAGTTTTTAGCTACATAAAAAAAATTGAAATTTAAATGATTGCTCTTGAAAATTAATTACTGATAAATTGGTAAGAAAATATATTAGTAGTGGTTCCAGTTTTTCCTAGCTTAAAACATGGATGAAGACTTGACTTTTAAAATGTTGCATCGTTCAGGTTATGTTTTCTTATACATGTATAAAACAGTATCCACAATCATAATCTTTAGTGACAGTGTGTATTGTTGCAACACGTGATTTAACTATGTGAATTTCTTCCTTTCAATATTTTTCTTTTCCTTTCATTTCAGATGATGATCTGTAACGAGGAAGTTGAATGATTATTTTACGAAAAACAATGAAATTGTTGAATAATTCATTCTTTTTCAATATACGGTATATTTTAATGAAGATATACCCCCAATCTTTAGAGAGGGAGCTATATTGCTATCACCTTGTCCGTCAGTCCGTCCGCCTGAACAGGTTTCTCAGCTTCTACGTTAGGGGTTGATTTGAAAGTTTGTATACAGCTTCACCATGATGAGTTGTACGTGCCTCCCATTTCCAGATTTGTCAGACATCTTCCTTTTTGCCGAGCTGACTTATGCAATAGTCATGGTGAATTGCACTTACCTATTGTTAGGGAAGAGTGGTGGTGTACACGTCTATCCTTATGAACATTTTATCCACATTTTATTGTGTTTAAAAGACTTTGAAATTTTAAACTATCAGAATATTTCCAACAGCACTAGCTAGAATCCCCAGTTTCCATAGTGCTAGGATTAACTGGTTAGTGACCCATACACACAAGCACAAAGCGCACACCATGCAGTTATGTTACAAAGCTAGCTAGAACACTACAAAGGGTGTCTTAAGGTCAGATGGTGCATATGCTATACAAATAGACTGCGTGATGAGCAAGAAAAGAAGTGGATTATAAGAAAGACACAATCACCATGCAATATCAAATGATTTTAAAAAAGAAAGTAATTAGAAATATGGTACGTGTATGAAAAGTGCAAAGGCAAAACTTAAGCATAATAGAAAAATATAGTGAAAAAGACTCTAATACATTATGGTATTTAGCATACTTTCAAATCCACACAAGATTAAGTGATCAGAAAAAAATAATTATTTAAAAAAACAGTATCTTAGATATCTTTATATATATATATATATATGTGCATACGGCAAACACAAACGAATTGCAACATCAAATATAGAATATATAAAAACACGCAAGAAAAGTGAAAAGTGTTGAATAGCATGCAATATCACAAGTAAAAATAATTATAAAATGTGTAGAATTTCATAAGAATATCTTAAATTCAATGGCAAACTAGTTGAAGGTAGACTTTCTACCGTCATTTCAAATTTTTTGTCTGATAAGGAATTTAAAGTGCGGGTAAATTACTACAGTTATGTTTAAACAGAGTAGTGAAATAGGCAATGGGGAATGATTTTAGCTCTGCACTGCTAAAAACTGTTGGCATGCATTTTTGTAACGAAAGGAAAATGAATCCAGACCCCGAATTTACATTATATAACAATCTTATAAAAATTGTGAAAGAAACTACTTTTCTTGGTTTAATATTCGTATCAAAGCTCACCTTTCTTCCCCATGTTAAAATGTAAAAGAATAAATTCCTAAAGGAATCAGATATTTTAAAAGTCGTAGCCAAGACCGACTGGAGTGCTGGGTATGATGTTTTACTTAAGCTATATAGATCGCAGGTTTGATCTAAATTGGATTTTGGTTGTTTTATTTATGGTTCGGCTCGCAAGTCATATGTCAAAATCCTTGATTCGGTTCATCATCAAGTTTTTCGGCTATCCCTTGGAGCTTATAGAACCACACCTGTCGAAAGAAGGGTTAAGCTCGGTTTGCAATACGCAACCAATTTAAAGGCTTACCCTGACAATCCTGCTCACGACTGTGTTTTCAAACCTCTTTAGGGGCCTCAGTGGCCGAGTGGTTAAGGTAGTTCGTATTGATCATGTGGTCTGTTAACACTGAGGTTGCGGGTTCGAGTCTCACTGCGGGCAGGGTGTACTCGACTTCAATCTTAATTGCCAGTTTTCCTACCGAAGGTCGGATGGGGTTTTCTCTGGGTACTTCGGCTTCCTCCCCAATAAAAACAGGACGCCATGATATAGCTGAAAAAATTGCTGAAATAATATTCAAACAAACAAATCAAACCTCTTTACGAGAACATTTTTGAAAAACATCCAAATACAATTCAACCTTTTGGCCTAAGAATTAAATCTTATTTAGAAAATTTTGGCAAAAACTTAAATGAAATAGCTACTGTCAAAATTCCACATAATCCTTATTGGTTGAACCACAAACCCGTATTTATTTATGATTTGAGATTGCATAAAAAATCCAAAACAAACCCTTTAATTATTCAGCAACAATTTTCAGAAATAAAATTGAAATATTCTGGCCATAGCACAATATATACAGATGGATCGAAGACGGTGATAAAGTTGCTTCAGCCGCTGTCTTAGGAGAGCGTGTTGAAACTTGCCGTCTTTCATCCGTGTCCTCTGTATTGAGTGCAGAGTCACAAGCTATTCTTTTGGCACTCAAAATTGTTGCATTGTCAGTTGAAAGAAAATTTGTTATCTGCTCTGATACTTTACCATGTCTTCTTGCAATTGAAAATTGTAAAATAATGAATCCATTTATTTTTAATATCATCCAAATTTACAAATCCTAGACAAAATTGGGTAAAGAGGTTGTATTTGTCTGGATTCCCATCAATGTGGGAATCGAAGGAAACACAGTCGTGGACAAAGAGGCTAAGGCAGCCTTAGAAAATGACATTGTTAACTGTTATATTCCTTTTACTGATTTTAAATTATATATTTTTAAATACATTTCTACTCTATGGCAGCGTGGTTGGGATCTCGAATTTATAATAAACTTTATGAGATCCAACCACTTCTGCACATACATAATTTGTAATCTTGTAGAGGTCGTAGAGACCAAGTGGTTTTAACCAAGTCTCGTCTTGGGCATACCAGGACGACACATTAGTTATATTTACATAAGATAACATAAGCGGTCGATGAGAAAACCACGGATTTCTCTGCTCTTACGACTTTGTTATTTCGTAAATCTACGAGATTTCCGATCAATTCCTTGTTTATTCAGTCAGATCCACATACAAAGTGGTACAAATGTCACAAGAATCCCAATTTTCAGAGGGAGTTCAGGGGACACAAGATCAACAAAGAGACAATATTGCGACGTTCGCCAATGTGGTTGGTTCTGGTCGTCAAGACAAAACAGGGTTCGAAGACGGAATATCCAGTGTAAAACCAATATTCATTTTGGAAAAAGACCTGTTTGGATTCTAAAAAACACAACCTAAAGACTATTTGACACAGGAGGAGATCTACAAGGAAGTCGAAAAAGTAGCGCCAGGTCTACAAAGGGTAGGTGGTTTAAAGAGAATATATTTTGATAACGAGAATGACAGAGACACTCTTCTTACCAAAGTTCTAACAATCAGAAAAAAGCTGCTGTTACTTTACTCTAGAAATCCATTTGTAGTGGAAAAGGAGAAGCCTAACTATCTTAAGGTTAGAATTAAGGGGATTCCCCTCTCGACTGATGATAGCCAAATAGCCAGATTTTTAGAAGTTTCGAAAGTATCAATACATAGCTATCACAGAGAGAGACTAAGGGTCAATGTTTATATGACAAACTTTCAAACTGGAGACAGAATCTTTCTATGTGATGAACTAAAAGATGATGCATGGCTTCCAATACTATGTAAATTAGGCAAATACAGAGCCCAATTATTTTCCGCGGCCAGAAGAAAGAAGAACTAAAATGCAAGAAATGTCTTAAATCTGGTCACAAGATTAGTACATGCACTGGATACTGGATATGCCTCAGATGTAAAACCAGTGGATATAAAAGCAATGTACCATGGTCTAGTGTCGACGACACTGAATCCGAGAGTGATACAGAAAATAAAGCCTCGGATACAGAGATTTCAGAAGAACAATCGCAGTCGATTCGTATTTCCACTGTTGCTAAGGAACAAAAACCAACAGAAAATGTTGAAGAAAAATCAACCCCTGAGATAGTGGAACCTAGATGAAAAGAAAGATAAGACAAATGAAGAAAGTGACTCTAAAGGAACTAGTGAGAAAGAAAAAAAGAAGAAAGAAAGCTGAATCCTTACTCAAAGGGCCAATGGACCAATTTGTGGACTTGAAAAACCTGAACACACCAAGTAAACAACAGTCGAACAAAAGGCCACCTAAAACTCCTACAGATCAAATCCATGAAAGAGACAAAGACATTAAAAAACAACGCTTAAGGGAAGACAAAATTAATTCTAGTAATGGAAACTGATTCAATATGGGGGCCTCGGTGGCCGAGTGGTCAAGGTAGTTCGTTTACTATTGATCACGTGGTCTGTCAACACTGAGATTGCGGGTTCGATTCTCACTGCAGGCACGGTGTAATCGACTCCGATCTTAATTGACAAGGATTGCCAGTTTTCCTACCGCATGTCGGGGGTTCTCTCCGGGTACTCCGGCTTCCTCCCCCAATAAAAACTGGACGCCATGAAATGGCTGGAAAATTTCTGAAAGTGGCGTTAAAACACCATTCAAACAAACAAACAAACAAATGAAGCTGTCTATACTGTGCTTAATTTTATGTAAAAGTGTAAAAGAAAAAGAAAAAAACTAAGTCAGATAATGACATGGTATACTATGTATTTCTGAAAAAATACGATGATATATGTATGTATAATAACAAAAGGGAACATTATTACGTTCTTGTTTCATCTATATGTAACATTGGGTATAGTAATGTGGATAAAAGAAAATTGTACAAGATTTTCTATTATGAAAAGGATTTTGAAATTGAGAAAGCTGATTGCAAAAATATTTATGTAAAATCAAATAATTATTGTTCATATAAAAATACTTAAAGTACCAAAACATGTCATAATAAACTTAATTATGAGCTTACCCCGTTGTATTTTGCCGAATTTCAAAAGAAGACAAAACGTTAAAAATGTAAACAACTATTTCCATGTGGTAATTCCATATTTAACCGCGTATATATTTACACAAATTGTAGAGCCACTTATACGCAACCATAGTTACGACCCACTTTCAATCGACAATGACATACCATTTAACCTTTATATCGTGTCCTAATTACAATTTACAACCATTATGGTTATGGTCAGATGGTGTTTAAAACTAAAGATCAAATAAGTGAATTTATAGTTATAAATAAATTTATGATCCTTAAATTTAGGAAAATTTTACAGAGTGCCATGTTTTGGGTTATTTCGTTACTAGTCTTTATTTTACACTAGGCCTTTTTAAACCCTGATGTTATTGGCCAGCCAATCAGATTCCTAAGATCACGCTTCCTTTTCATGTTTGTCAACAAACACACGTTTTGTTTTTAACGGACACAAACTTTTTGTTTAATTATTTATGGTGTAAAATTATACATTTAGATTCTAGGATATTATTTCAACAAACATTAACGAGAGGATTTGGAATTTATCACCAAAGGATGGTAAATATATGTTGTACAATGTAGCTTTTAGTTTTACAAGGCACGCTATCTTGACCTACTTACGTTGACGAACAGTAGAAAGTTTACATAACAAATAAATCAAGTCAAACCAACATAAATAAATAAAAAATGACACATCAGGTGCTCATACTAGGGCATTCATTTATTTCTCGTCTATATGATTATATAATCACATCTAATCATCACTCTGTCGATGTAAACATGGGATTAGATCCAGAGTTACATAAGATTCGGTTGAGGGGATACCCAGGGGGTAATCTGCAAAAAATTAGAGAAAAAGGTATTGAGGAGGTCAAGCGTTTCAAGCCAGATTGTGTTATATTGCAGATAGGATCTAATGATCTTTGCAACAAAGAGAAAACAGTCAATGAAATAGCTCAGGGTATTATTGAGCTAGTTTTAAAATTGTTATTTTGTGAAGGTGTGAAAAAAGTAGGCATTTTACAGATACTTCACAGATTACCTCCTAAAAAGGAAATTAGATATGAAGTTGATACAGTATGGTTTAATGAGAGATGTGATGAATTGAATGCAACGTTACTTAGTTATTTTGCAGACGGGGCAAAATATTGGAAACGCAAAGGTTTTTGGTCGACAGAAAATCAAAATTATGTGTTCGATAAGGATGGGGTTCATTTAAACAAAGAACATGGTTATCGCAAATATTTCAATAGTGTGCGGGCCTTGATAGTACATTTGTATAAATCTGTTTGTTGATATGTGATAACTTAATTCATATTTTACAGGTGTAGCTTTAATTTACATGTATCTGTCCAGATGATTTCAGAAAAATTTACATGTATGCTATGAATTAGCTTGCAGTTCTTATGTTTTAGTGGTACATAGACTTAAGAACAAAATCCAGGTATGGAACATTTATGGTTCGTATCAGTGCTCAATATTGAATTTGTGCATGCACCTTTATGCAGTTCGGTAGAATGTGGTATCAAAGATAATTAACAAACATACTTACATTTACGTATAGTTAACATGTACAAAGAATATGTGGTTTGTTTTATTTTATTTCTTTATTTCTTTATTTATTTTTTATTTTTTCTTCAGACAGGTATCTTATAGTATTGTCTACAAATACATATACATGTACACATACTATATATGGTTTTCAAATACAAAAACATAAAGATTGTTTTTTATTTGTACATGAAGTATGGTTTACATGTACTTATAGATTTAGATATTAAAGGAACACAGTATGGTTGTACATAAAGTATGGTTTTTATGTACATAACAAAGAATATATGTACACATTTATATGGTTTTATACAGGAATAATGGCTTTCAAATACACAACCATACAGCATGTTTTTTATTTGTACATGAAGTATGGTTTACATGTACTTATATATTTAGATATCAAAGGAACAAAGTATAATTGTACATAAAGTATGGTTTTTTATGTACATAAAACAAAGAATACATGTACACATTTATATGGTTTTATACAGGAATATTAGTTTTCAAATACACAAGCATACAGCATGGTTTTTATTTGTACATGAAGTATGGTTTACATGTACTTATATATTTAGATATCAAAGGAACAAAGTATAATTGTACATAAAGTATGGTTTTTATGTACGTAACATAAAATACATGTACACATATATATGGTTTAATACTTGAATAATGGTGCTAAAAAAAAGCATGTTTTTTATTTGTACATGAAGTATGGTATACATGTACATATGTATTTAGATATCATATGAACTTAAGTATGGTTTAATGTGCATTGTATGATAACATGTACATATTTCTATGGTTCATTTATAATGTACATACAGCTATACATCAATACAATAGTTGAAATTGAAAAGGTGGTAGGAGTGTTTGTCAGTTTATGCAAACAATTTTATTTGCTATTGATATTTATTAATTCATGATTTTTTTTATTTTATTTTTTTTTTATCATTTTATTATAGCTTTTTATTTAGAACTAACTATAAACATGCCTAAAGTTAAACCCGGGAAATCGAGAAAAGGGAAAAATAAAGCTTCTGCTGAGGAAATCAGACTCATGCAAAATGATACTGAGCCCACAGAAATGGTGGTCATGTCAGAAGAGAGAGAAGAAGAGTTGATAATGAAAATTACATCTTCAGTGGTGAATTCCCTGAGACATGGTAATGACGTTCCTGGGCTGAATTTAGTGTCCAATAATTCTTCTTCTATGGAAGATGATTCTTCCATTCATTCAGAAACAGAAATAGAAGTTTTAGAAAATATACAAAATTCAGAATTTTTTAATAGTACTGGTTCTATGTCCACCCCTTTGGCATCTATGGTTGACTCAAAAGTTAAATTGCAAATTTGGCAAGATAAATACATTGATTTAGCCATTCTTTTGCCACAAAATTCTACTTTTTCAAAAAGAAAAGGCATGCAATTCCAAATTGTGGAAAATTCAAAATTAGCTGTTATTCCAAATAAACCAAGGTTCGGAATTTACAATATTGAGCAATGGACAACAGCATTCATACGTTATTTAGCAATATATGCTGAAAAATTTCCAGACCAAGTCCCTTTTTTGCTAAAACATGCCGAGTTGGTTAGGGATCTTGCCCAAAATACAACTGGTAATTCCTGGCAAGAGTATGATCAACGATATCGTTTAGATAGACAGGTCAGGGGTATACCGTGGGGAGTTTTCAACATGGAATTCTATATCATGGCAACTAGGGGATTCTCTCACAACACATTTCACACACCAAATAGATCTTTTCGCTCCAATAATTTTCGTCCCTCAAGTAGAGGATTTAGGTTTAGGGGAAGAACACCCCGAGTTGTGGGAAGTTCACAACCCCGATTTAATAGAGGCTTTTGCTGGGCCTATAATAGGGATGGACACTGCAGAATCCCCTCTTGCAGATTCTCACACAAATGTTCAGGATGTACAGAAGACCATCCCCTATTCCAGTGTCCAAAACACGAAGTACCAAAACATAAACAAACCGAAAGCCACTAAATAAGCTAAATATTACTACCCCTGTTTGTTTTCAGACTCTTCACATTTTACTCCAAGGTTATGATAAGGAACTAAAACAATATTTAGTTAAAAGTTTTCAATTTGGTTTTAAACTAGGTTATGAAGGTCCAAGACGTTTCCGTCTTTCAAATAATTTGAAATCTTGTATTGAATTTCCTGATGAAGTTGATAAAAAACTTGAGAAAGAAATTTTGGAAGGCAGAATTTTAGGTCCATTTCTAGAAATTCCTTTTCCACATTTACAAATTTCTCCAATCGGTGTTGTTCCTAAAAAGGAAAAGGGAACTTTTCGACTTATTCAACATTTATCTCACCCAATTGGTGATTCAATAAATGATTTTATTATTCCAAGTTTAAGTACAGTTCAATACTCATCAGTAGATGATGCTGTGAAACTATTGATTTCAGTGGGGAAAAAATGCTTACATGTGTAAAACAGATATTAGTAATGCTTTTCGTATTATTCCAGTACACCCAGATGATCATGAATTACTGGGAATTAGGTGGAAAGATAAATTTTTATATGACACTTGTCTGCCAATGGGTAGTTCAAGTTCATGTGCAATTTTTGAAAGATTTTCGACTGCATTACAATGGATTGCGCAAAATAAGTGCAATATACAAAATATGGTTCATATTTTAGATGATTTCCTTTTTATTTGTCCTCCAAATTTTGATCTAGCAAATCAATGTTTGAACACTTTTATTAAATTATGCAATACCTTAGGGGTTCCCATTAAAGAAGAAAAAACAGAAATGGCAAATACAACAATGACATTTATGGGTATTGAGCTGGACTCGGTTGCGATGGAAGTCAGGCTACCTAAAGATAAAATTGTGAAAATCACTGAGGCTCTATTGTCTTTTAGAAAAAGAAAAAAAGTTACCCTAAGGGAATTGCAGTCCCTTATAGGTCTATTAAATTTCGCTTGTTCTGTTGTTTTACCAGGTCGCCCATTTTTAAGACGTTTAATTGATTTGACAAAAGGTGTTATAAAGCCTTTTCATCATATCAGGTTGAACAAAGAGAGTCGCTTAGATATAGAAGCCTGGTTACAGTTTATTTGCAACTTCAATGGTAAAAGCATGTTTTTGGACCAAATTTGGGATTCCTCTAAAAAGGTTAATTTGTATACAGACGCAGCTGGCTCTCTTGGGTTTGGAGCTGTTTATGAAACAAACTGGCTTTATGGTAAATTCCCTCAGGAGTTTCAAGAACAAAATATAACTTTCAAAGAACTTTTTCCTATTGTGCTGGCAGTTAGTGTTTGGGGAAACATGTTTGCTAACAAATGTGTTGTTTTTCACTCTGACAATCAAGCAGTAGTACATATAATTAATAGCCAAACTTCTAAAGACAAAGATATAATGAATTAGTTAGGAAGTTAGTTGTTTTTTGCATGAAGTTTAATATTTTTATGAAAGCAGTTCACATAGAAGGACTTAAAAATGTCTTACCAGATCTTCTTTCTCGCTTTCAGATAGAAAAATTTCGGCAAAAAGCAAAACACATGAACCAATTTCCCACAAACATAGATCCAGCTATCCTGAACACTTAATAGAGACGGCTACAGGTCTGTTAGACGCAGCTTTGGCCCCCAACACAAAGAAAACCTATATGACTGGTATTTCGTCGATACAAAATTTCCTCAAAACACTTTCTTTAAACATAACAATAGACACAATGTCATTGGATCATTTAATAATGTTTATTGCATTTTCTTTCGACTCGGGCAAATCTCCAAATACTATTGTTACGTATTTGGCAAGTTTGTCTTATTATTTCAAACTTCAGGGTTTACAAGACCTAACTTCCAATTTTATTATTAACAAAATGTTGGATGGAGCTCGTCGTCTAGCAGCCTGTCCTGATGTTCGACTTCCCATTACTCTACCAGTTTTAAAATCTTTATTGCTGGCTTTACCACATATTTGTGAATCTTATTATCAAAATTGTGTGTTTCAAGCTATGTTTTCTTTAGCTTTTCATGCTTTTTTAAGAGTGGGTGAAATGACCATATGCACAAATAATGTGGCGAACAATTTGTGTCTAAATGATATTTCATTTCCGAAATCTGAAATGTCTCCATCTCTTCATATTAATATGAGGAATTTTAAGCATAATTTGGTTAAAAGGCCTACATTTTTAGAAGTGGGTAGTCAAACAGACATATCGGTATGTCCAGTAAAGTTAATACCGCAATACTTGTTGTTAAGAGGAAAAATCAATGGTCCCTTATTTTGTTATAAAGATGGGCAGCCCATTACACGTAAAAACTTTTGCTTGATTTTAAGGGCTGCTCTTGATTTTTCAAAATTTGATACAAGCAAATATAAGCCACATAGTTTTCGTATTGGCGCTGCTACAACAGCTCATTTGTTAGGTTACTCAGACAGTCAGATACAAGAAATGGGAAGGTGGAAATCTGACTCTTATCGTCGATACATAAGAATCCCAATGCTTTCAACTTTTAAGAACAATAAAAGTGAGACTGTCTTAGGCGGCTCACTTACTTAGTTCATGTGATCAGTATTTCTAGTCATATATAGTGTCTTGTGCAGAAAATAACTGTTTTTTATTTCCTTTTTCATTTACATTGTAATATACACGATATAGTTGATAAATGACTTTTTAAATTCCAAATGGTTGTTTATACATACATCTCGAGCTGACTCGGGAAGCTCGAATATTTGGTTACAGTATAGTTTTTAGATGTTTTGTTTTAAATGATAAATGTTTTCTTGATATGTAAGGAGTGTCGAGCTGACTTCGGCGGTTCGAATATTTGATGTTATTTATTATTGTCACATGTATCCTAGTTTTGAGTCTGACTTAGGCAGCTCAAGACAGTTGCCTCTTGCCTTATTTTATACAAGGCCATTTTTAAAAGATTGTGAATTTATGAGAAATATTACCAAACTTATGTTTGTATGTTTTGCTTATTTTGATTTTGTAAAATGTAAATTTGTATGTTTGTTTACTGAAGAATGTGAAAGATCTGTTGTATATAGTCACAAAGTAACCCAACGAACATTAATTTCATCGAATTCAAATGATTCATCCAACATTAATGTTTCTTTCGTGACGATGCATTGACAATATTATTGCTTATTGAATTGGAAAATAACTGAATGGATTAGTATGTACAAGGCTACATGTTTTCATGTTACATATTTGAACTGTACACATGTTTCTTCGTTACGTTCATACCATATATTCACATTAAGAGGAATAGTATGAATCTTACACATTTACTCTACATCCTGAACTGAATGATCCTCACATACTTATTAAAAGTTTAGACTGGTCCTACAATATAGTTAGTGAATGAAGGGAATAGATGACTGGAAAGCTATTCGGATCAATGCTATTTTCTACAATACAAACTGGATTGTGCATTTATTTTACTTTCATTCGTTCAAAAATATTTACGGCAGTAGAAGGATATACAACCCTTACAGACATTCCGTAGATAGATGAATATAACTGTTCATTTACCAGTTCAAAGATATTTACATAATTGGATTACTGTTATTCGGCACATGCGTTGTACTTTAGACATTATTGCCGTCACTGTTCCCTTTAAGCCAACCCGCTGGTGGATTGATCGGTTACCTTAGAGTTGACAATGTTGGAATAAGAATATAAAGACATTTTTATAATGACTTTAATGTTATATTTGTTACTACCTACTACACATACATTTTTGAATGTTTTTCCTTTGTGTTACTTGTTGGTGAAAATACAACAACATTCATTGAGGCATATTTGGGTGGGGCAGCTCTTCATTTTTCAGAGCTTTGTGGCGGTTTTGACCCCACCTTCGCTTTATATTAATTTTAATCATCCATAATTAAGCAATTTTGATACTAGTCGTTTACATGAACTGTAATTTTTATACTAGTCTTTTCACATTGTTATTTTAGATGTATATATGTTCTTTGTTTTTGGCATTTAATAAAATGTTCTTTACGACAATCAATGTCTCTTCCTTTATTAAAGCGAACACAGCTCATATGCCTCACTGGTGTCTGGAATCATTTAAGTGATCATAAGTGAATTTATAGTTATAAATAAATTTATGATCCTTAAATTTAGGAAAATTTTACAGAGTGCCATGTTTTGGGTTATTTCGTTACTAGTCTTTATTTTACACTAGGCCTTTTTAAACCCTGATGTTATTGGCCAGCCAATCAGATTCCTAAGATCACGCTTCCTTTTCATGTTTGTCAACAAACACACGTTTTGTTTTTAACGGACACAAACTTTTTGTTTAACCACGTTCCTCCCCACCTCCCTCCTTCAAGAATAAATTCATTCGTTTTAGATTTACTTTTTTGGTATGAATACATAATATACATATTTTTCATTTTAAACTGGTGGTTTTATAACTGTTCCTCCTTCAAGAATAAATTCATTAGGTTTTAATTTACTTGTTTGGTATGAATACATAATATACATATTATCATTTTTAACTGGTGGTTTTATAACTGTTTCTGTTTAGGTGGCGGTTTTGACCCCACCTTCGCTTTATATTAATTTTAATCATGCATAATTAAGCATTTTGATACTCGTCGTTTACATGAACTGTAATTTTTATACTAGTCTTTTTACATTGTTATTTTAGATGTATATATGTTCTTTGTTTTTGGCATTTAATAAATGCTCTTTACGACAATCAATGTCTCTTCCTTTATTAAAGCGAACAGAGCTCATATGCCTCACTGGTGTCTGGAATCATTTAAGTGATCATAATCAAACATATAAACATTAATAAAATTTTGTAAACATGTTTGAAAATCTTCATATTTGGTCTTTAAACTGTCAAGGATTAAATCAAAAGGATAAAAGAGGTAGACTTTATGAATGGATGCAAAATCAAAATAGGGATATCACATTTGTTCAAGAGACACACTTTATAGAATCTGAGGCGAAATTAATGACAAATGAATATAAGGGTAATACGTTCCATTCATTTGGAAGTTCGAATTCTAAAGGAGTTTCAATTGTTATAAATCAAAGATTTCAATACCACTTTACCAACTCTTTTAGTGACAAAGAAGGGTAAGTAATTTTATTAAATATTGAAGTAAAACCCTTCTTACATTACTTTATATGCTCCAAGCAAAAAGAGTGAAAGAAATTCATTTTTTTCAAAAAGGTAATTGAAATTATAAACAAAAATGGGCAAGGTTTACTAATCATCGGGGCTGATATGAATGATAACTTAAAACCAAAAGATAGGTCAAGCAATGCGTCACAGAAAAAAACAGCAAAAAAACTATAACTTATCTTAAACAATTAATAAAGAAATATGATTTAATTGACATAGGAGAAAAATGAATCCATATAAAATACAATATTCATGGAGATCGAAAAGTGACTATTAAACAGCAAGTAGGACAGACAAAATGTTGTCTGACCGTTTCCTTAGGGACCGCAAATCGGATCGATATGAAACGTATAAAATAGTTCATGCCTTGAAGAGGTACGTTTCAGTTTTATAATTTTTATATTTGTAAGCCATCATTAAATGTCGGACACTATGAAAATGATAAAAAAATCCTTAAAAATCCAAACGTCCATGAATTTAAATGAAAATTGGTACATTAGGGGAGTATGTTATACCTCACCATATTATGCACTTGCTGACTTTCTATGGGGGACATTTTAAATCCAGGATGGCCGCCAAAACTTAATAATCCTCCGATTTGCACAAAACTTGGTGTTCAGGTAGATTTAGATGTTGCAAATTAATGTTAGTCATTCAAAATGTAATTTGATCGTGGAGGCCATTTTGAAAATAAAAAATCCATTTAAAAAAAATATTGATTGTGATGAAACTTGTTATATAAGTGGAGAACATGTATGTTATAAGGCACCATATGACACATATGTTGACTTTATGGCGGCCATTTTGAATCTAAGATGTCCGCCAAAAATTTAAAATGATCCGATAGGTTTTTTGCAGTATATTGAAAAGCTAAATTAAACCTTTCGTAAAAAAGTTATATTTCTTATACCACCAAACTGCCGAGTGGGCAGGGTGGCATTTAATCTTATTCAGAGATTCTATGACTTATAGAATCCCAATCAAACATCGACTTAACCAAGGTAAGTCTCGTTTAGTTTAGGTATTCTATTGCATCATATCACTTCCGGGACTAAATGAGACTTCAAAGTATATATTGCGAAAACATACAACAATAAAATTACATGTACATAATGTAAACTCACTGTCCTTTAGTTAGATCCTTGTAGGGAACGCCATCCTCAAAGGAGCGAACTGATTTTGAACTGGCTTATTGTAGAACTTTGTAAAAGTAGAAACAGTTGACCATCCTGCCTTTTCCATTATGACATTTATAGGAACCAAATTTTTCATTGCTTTAGATGACGCAGCAGATCTCACTGAATGAGCTTGAAATATAGTAATGTCAATTCCAGATCTGAACATAAATGTCGTTAACCATCGGGCAATAGTTCTCTTTGAAACTTCTGCATGTGGTTTTATATAACTGATAAACAACTTAGAATGTTTGCGCAAAAAGTCTGTACGTAACACATATTCTTTTAATACAGTATA
This sequence comes from Limnoperna fortunei, assembly GCA_944474755.1. Taxonomy (NCBI): domain Eukaryota; kingdom Metazoa; phylum Mollusca; class Bivalvia; order Mytilida; family Modiolidae; genus Limnoperna; species Limnoperna fortunei. The sequence continues at coordinate 48,980,343 of OX104123.1, forward strand.
TGTACACAATCTCCTTTCTGGAGGATATGGTTTAATAGATAAAACAGGACTTTTATATCCTGGACGACATTGTTTTAACAATCCCTCAGGCACATTTCCCATTTGGCTTTGGTCTTAGAAAAATTGGTGATAAAAATTGATTTCGACATTCTTGAAGTTATATTAAGACTTTTTTATGTAAAAGTTTTTCAATTTCCTGTCCAACAATCATAAATTGATCTGTAATAAATACAGATTGGTATGTATTATAATTAAAATCTATTTCATTTTCATTTTCTAATTCAATTTGACGATTTTTAACTATGTCCAAAACTTTTGCATCTGACGTGAGTTTTTTCCAACTATTAAGAAAATCTTTCAATCTACCTGCTTGAAAATTGTCTTTCATTTTACTAACCTCTTTTGTCTGATTTACAATTTCTTATGTCTCTGCCCTCTGCTGGAGGTTAGGCTGAACCTCCCCTCTTCATGTTTTTGAGTAGTCACCGGTAGACTTATTAGTTGCTCTATAGCCACCACGATAAGCACTACGGTAACCACCTCTGAAACCTCTGTACCTGAATCCTCTAGCTCTAAAACATTTTGAGTAAATCCTGCCAGAAGTGCCACCTAATCGACTACATATTTTCCTAGTATCTTCTATATCTTTGGCAGTCTTTGAGACATCATCGCCAAATAAGAATCCTGTATACGGCACAACAACTTCAATTCATTCATTTTTATTTGCCAACAAGAAAAATATCAGAAACTTAAGCAGATTCTGAAGATGAATGCGATAAACACGATGGCAATACAAAGTCTATAAAATTAATCAACCGCCAAAGTGTCATTCAAGTCGATATGGAGAATGATGACTCCTCTGCCCCATGTACTTGCGGTACATCCTCTATTCCAGGTACTAGCGGTATATCCTCTGTTCCAGGTACTAGCGGTATCAATGAAGCCATATTAATTGCAAATGTTCACACTTCCGAGTCTGAAGATGATATATCTTCTCTTCCAGATCCCTTTCAACCAGTTTGTGGGGATACTTTTGAGGAGGCATTCACTCGTACTTCTAGAACTAATCGATAGCCTAAAGATCGTTGTTCACATGGGGCAAGTTCTTAGAGAAATCATCACATTTTTCAAAGGAAAAACAGATATTGATTTTGAAAGACACTATTACAGCCACATTAATCCTGCCAAACGGCGAAAAAGAGCAGGCGTATGATAATAGCGGAGTTATGAGAAATTTACTCACAGAATTTTGGAACGACTTTTATGTACTACAGGTACAAGTCTTGAAGTTCCCTGTTTTTGACATGATATGGAGGCGTCTGATTGGGCAGCGGTCGGAAGAATAATAGTTTTAGGGTGGATTTTGCAAAAGGTTCTACAAATTCGACTGGCTCCCAATTTTTTTTAAAATCTGCTCTGCATGGTATAGCAAGTGACACACTAAGAGAAGAGTTTCTCCAGTTCATTCCACAAAGTGAAAGTAGTCTTCTTAGTCGTGCACTAGAGACCTTAGAAAATGTCGAAATAGAAGAACTAATTGAAATTCTTTCAACTCATGAATGCAAAGTAAAAGTAACAAAAGAAAATCTACCTTCTGTCATAGACCACATAGCTCACATGGAAATGGTCCAGGAACCAGCTTTTATACGAGTGTCTTTTTGAAGTTCTAATATTGTATAAGCTGGCAATGAATGTGCACGAGGAGTTTACAAAAATAAAAACAACAACAAAGAAACTGATTTATTCCCTAGAAACTGAGAAACCATATTTGGTTGCCTTTAAGCAATTCAAGCGATATATCCGCGAGATTGACATGAATACAAGAATGTTCCATAATTTACTCAAATTCTTAACAGCCAGTGATCTTATGTTTTACTATCCCAATGGTCACTATTTCAAAATAAAAGTCTGAATAGTTTATCTCGACGGTATTGCAAGACTACCAGTATCAAATACGTGTGGAAAAGTGCTTGATTTGCCCAGATTGTACGAAGCTATACATTTTTCAGAAGCGAAATGAATGCCGTGTTGAATTCAAACATATGGATCATGGATTTTGCATAATCGAGTCGTAGATTTTATTTATTTTGTTTTCTTTAATCATGAAGAACATGGTCAGGACTTTTAAATTAATTTACTGTAAATAATAAGCATGCACTTAAATGTTTGCTGAAAGAATTAGTTTTGAATAATGCTTAGAATAAGAATAACAATTTTTATTTCGTACGTCTTTAGATTACTGTCAAGTGGCCTCTGGCAACGGGAAGTGGTAGTAGAACCATCACAAAAAGTATGAACAGAAGACAATACTGACTGGTCCTATTACCTACAAATTTAATGTAAAAAATATTTTGATAGTGATTTGCTGTATGAATGTTTATCAGCCATTTATAATACGAGACAAATCACTGAATGTCGAATACTAGTAGGTGAAAGAAGAAACCAGAGGCTCTTAAGAGCCTGTATCGCTCACCTGATTTTATAGGAAATGAAGATGGCATTTCCCTGATGTTAAAGTAAGTCCTGTAATTTTCAATAAACTTTATATAGGACCATCCAAACAATATTACTAGAAAGCTTTGTTTCATTGGTTAACCAGTTGTATAGAGATTTTGTTTATTTGCCCATAGGGTCCTATGTTAAACTAAGTCCTGCGGGGGAGGTGGCCATTTTGAATTTCCAATTGCCATAAAAAACATAAACTTTATAAAGGACCATCCAAACAATATTGCTAGTAAGTTTTTGTTTCCATTGATTAACCGGTTTCAGAGAAGAAGCCTTTAAAAACTTTTTCCCATAGGGTCGTATGTTAAACTAAGTCCTGCGGTAGCAGCCATTTTGAATTTCCAATTGCCATAAAAAACATAAACTTTATAGAGGACCATCCAAACAATATTGCTAGTAAGTTTTTGTTTCCATTGATTAACCGGTTTCAGAGAAGAAGCCTTTTAAAACTTTTTCCCATAGGGTTCTATGTTAAACTAAGTCCTGCAGTGGCGGCCATTTTGAATTTCCAATTCCCACCTAAAACACAAACTTTATAGAGGACCATCTAAACAATATTGCTAGTAAGTTTTGTTTTGATTGGTTAAACGGTTTCAGAGAAGAAGCCCTTTATAACTTTTTTCCCATAGGGTCCTATGTTAAACTAAGTCTTGAGGTGGCGGCCATATTGGTTTACCAATCAAAATAAAAAACACAAACTTTGTAAAGGTCCATCCAATGAACATTATGGCCAAGTTTGGTTTCAATTGGCCAAGTAGTTTCAGAGAAGAAGATTAAATGTAAAAAGTTTACAGACGACGACGACGACGCCGACGGAGGCAGGGTGCACTCGACTCCAATCTTAATTGACAAGGATTACCAGTTTTCCTACCGCAGGTCGGGGGTTTTCTCCGGGTACTCCGGCTTCCTCCCCCAATAAAAACTGGACGCCATGATATAGCTGGAAAATTGCTGAAAGTGGCGTTAAACACCATCAAACAAACAAACAAACGACGCCGACGGACGCAAAGTGATAACAATAGCTCACATGACCCTTTGGGTCAGGTGAGCTAAAAATGCAACTATGCGTCTTGAATCAATCATGCTATCGACTCCTGCTCATTGTTTTTATTATACATGTAAGTTTACTGATCAGCATTTACCTTGTTACCTTGTCGATAGGACTTTTAAGGCTAGACAGACTTATTCGATAACTATTTATGAATCTTGAGTAGACTGAAAATACCTATATCCCGGGTTCTTCTTGCGTTTACGTCGTTTTCCTTGTCGTGTGTACCGTATGTGGTATTCGTCGATTAGCTTTTCGATCGGTTCCCATGACGGAGGTGAACCGTCTGCCCATTTACATTTATAATGTATTTTTCCATTAATAAATTTCTTACTAATTAGGCGCTCTACATTAAAGACTGTACTTTCCTGTGTATTATCGGGATTTTCCGGTCGAGGACCTTGTTCAACTTCTCGCTCACTGTACAGTGCATCCTGTGTTTCGGCCTGAGCTGTCATTTCTTTCCCTGCGTTTGTTCCAGTTTTTTCTAAAGTGAATTCCCTTCATGTCTCAACATCACTTTGTCGACGGTACGGTCTAGGATCATGATACAATCTTAAGTGTTGTGTGTTAATCAAGGATTTAATAGGTTTTCGTGTTTCACAATTGACTTACCTGTACGTATGATATTGTCCAAGATCTGTAATTGAATATGAAACCTCTGACTTGTCCTGTAATTTTCGGGAAAGTCCTGTTGATATTTTATACACTCGCAACAATACTTTTGTCCCACATGGAATTCTGGTGCTTCCATTTTCTTGTCTTAATATCCTTTATTTTTCTGTTGATGCTGTTTTACGTTTTCTATGGCTATATCTTTTGCAATTTTTAACTTGTCAATCACCTCGTTTATGTGGTCTGTGTCTTCTTTGCCCATACTTTCTTTAGGCTGTACTGCTACGTCAAACGGTAAGTTCATTTCTTTTCCCAAAAAGAAGATAAAATGGGGAATATTCTGTTGATTCGGTTGACGTGACATTCTAAACGCCATTATTATTCCATGTAATAGCTGAGGCAAAGTGTAATGGTCCTTACTACAATATGCTTTCAAGCATTGTGCTTATGCAGAATTTTGACGTTCAACTGAAAAGTTTGTTTGTGGGTGATATGATGACGTTTAACATGAATATATTTACATAATGCGTTAACTTATTTTAAACATAAAAGCTTGTCCACGATCAGAAAGCAAACTTTAAGTGCGCCATACCTTGAAAATATTTCCGAATATAAAACTTTAGCAATTGATGTCGCGTCTTGTGTTTTAAAAGCAAACGGTTCGGACCAACTAGAGAAGCTATCAACAACTAGCAATACATATCTGTAACTGTCTTTCGTCTGAGTAAGCTAAACAATATCAATATGCCATCTTTCAAAGGAATCCACAACAGGCATTGGTGTTAAAGGTGCTTTTTGTTTTTTTTCTCGTCTTTATTCTTTGGCAACTTTCACATGACTGTACATAATCGTCTACTTGTTGGTTGATTGATTGATTGATAAATGGTGTTTAACGCCCTAGCAGCAATATTTCAGCTATATTCAGGCGATGAACATGAAATGGATGATAAAATGAACATGAAATGATGATGAATGAAAATGGGATGGGACACAAGGAAAAATAAGGGTAACGGATTTTAGATTGCCACTGGCAAATGGGAGGATGGATAGGGTCGGGCAATTTAGCCTCCTGTAGCGGGATCGAAATCCCTACTCATAGTGAATACTACAGCATCGTTCTTTAACGTGCGAGGATCGTGGCATTTTTCCCAACACGGTGCACCAATATGGTTTGCGGTCAGGTTTTCCGTATTATGGCCTAACCCCAGCTTGCCAGGGGTACCCTATTCAACCATCTGGGGCACACATCCCAGTCGGTCTTTAGGCAAACCGACCTGACACGCCGGTCAGGGTACTGGGCGCTATTTAGTCGCCTTTTACGACAAGCTAGCGCGACTGCGGTCTATTCTTTTAGCCACCCGGATCCCGCACGGGCTCTACCTGTTGGTGCATCGTTGGCCAATAGTATTTTAGTCGTAACGATTCGTACACTTGTTTAGTTGACAAGTGGGCGCCTCCGGCTTGACTATCATGGAACGCTAACAACGCTCCATCTCTAAGGACTTTAGGTAACGCTTATTGTTGATGATGTCTGTCCTGAACGTTGGCCTTTTTCGTTCGTCTTTGATACCAGTGGTATAAAATTCCATGAAGTATGCTGTATTGTAGAGATTCGATGACTGTTTTACGAGCAGCATTGATGTCGTCTAGTAAATTTCCTGTCTCGAGATATATGTACATGTTTTTAAAATCAGCACATTCCTTCTGCAACTTACCAATATCATCTCGGTTTTCGATTGGTTGTGTAATGTTAGCATCCTGTCGCGTTACGATGGGTCATTATCATAAAAGAAATGTACTTCGGTACGAAGTAATAGCTGTTCTGTCAACGGTAGCACATCCGCATCTTTGGACCATCGTCCATTTTGTCGTGGTCAGGGTGGTTGTCTGGATAGAGACGTCGTCGACTAAGTGCACCAGCACCGGTATTCAAAGTACCTTTTTTGTGTTGAACTTCAAAATTGTAATATTGTAACGCCATTGCCCAGCAAAGTAACCTACCTGCCTTATGTTTGGTATTTTGGGGCCAGCACAAAGCTTTATGATCCGTGCTTATAATAAACTTATTATGTTACAAGTATGTGTCATTACTTTTTATACCATTTATAATTGCTAGGCATTCCTTTTCCGTGGTATACCTTCGTTCTGTCGCACTTAATTACCTACATCCGTATGCTATAACTCGTGATCTGTTGTGGTAGTCTTTCTGAATCAATATGTATCCAATGGCCTTGTCTGAAGCGTCACATGTCAAGGTGAACGTCTTACCCATATCCACATAAGCCAAAATCGGAGCTGATACTAGCTTGTTTTTCAATGTTTCGAATGCGTGTTAACATTCGCTACTCCATTGGAAAAGTTCATTCTTTTTCAACAGTGGCGTTAGTGGAGCTGCTATTTTTGATTAAAAATTTACGAATTTATATAAAAACGGCATAGTCCCAGGAAAGACCGGACTACCTGTCGATTTTTGAGCACCGGAAATGTGCGTACCGCTGATGTTTACTCTGGATCCACTTTGACGCCATCCTTAGAAATAATATGGCCAAAGTACTTAACTTCTCTTACAGCAAATTTACATTTCGACAATTTAAGTGTTACATGTAGGTTGGCTTTCAATAAACAGCTGAATACTTGTTCGAGATGCTGGAGATGTTCAGTAAAATCTTTACTAAAGACAAGAATGTCGTCGACAAAAAAAAATACATACTTGCAGTTCATTTATGGTAACACTTGTGACATGACATAGAGAAAGACGAAGGAGAGTTTGACAGTCCAAATGGTAAGCGTAGTCATTCGTTAATACCTGACTTTGTGATGCATGCCGCCTTGTGTCTGGTCTCGGGGTCCATTGGGATTTGCCAGAATCTTGAAGCTTAATCTAAAACTGAAAATAAGCGTGCTTTCGCTGCGCCAATTGCATTAAATACGCACTTTAGTTTCTTCAGTGGAAAAGAAATGGGTTGAGTGATTTTATTAAGTTTCCTGTAGTCTACCGCAAATCTGTACTCTCCGCTTTTCTTACGTTCCATAACCACTGGACTATGCCACGCTGACGTCGACGGCGTAATGATTTTGTTCTCAACATTTCATCAACCTGTTTTTCCATTTCCTTTTGAATGTGTGGCGGTTGTCGGTAAAAAGGCATGCGTAATGGTGGTGCATCGTTTGTTTCGATTTTATGGAAATATTAATCAGTGACGCCTAACTCGTTTAACGATGTTCGAATACTTTCCGATGGCGATGGAAAAAGTAGGATAATTGGTCTCTTTGTTGTCTTGATAGGTCAGCATCGTTGAGGTTAAATGTAGGTTTATTCTTAGAACTATGATTGCATTCTATTGTGCCTACAAACTTGCTGCCTTTTAAATCTAACGTTTGTGTAGTACGTGTGTCAATGTTTTTTTTATTGTTGCTACTACCCGTGTCTCCCTTATCGGTGTATCGGTGGATTAATAAGTAAAAAAATTGACAATTTTGGGGTAGGTTCTAACATGACTTGTTCACATTGTATTCGTATGGATATATGAACTGGATCTCAGTTTCAGATTGTGCTGGAAGCGAGCATGATTGCAAACACCTTGCTTACCCTGAAGTCTCAAGTAAACTTACTTTAGCAATGTGTTCAGATAAATCCATCGATTATTCGCCAAATTTATAGGAACATTGTTAGATTCTAGAAAATCGACACCTATTATAACTGAATGTAGTTACATTTAGTACCTTTAAGAGCATGTCTACGAGAAAACCATGCAAAGTGGTCCAGGTGACACTTTTGAAAACTGTTAAATACTTATGTTTACTCAAAAGGTATATGCAAAGAAAGTTGTTCAACAGCCTTAAAATGCACTGTTTCTATTTTTTAGAAACGGGAATTCTATTTTTAGCATCGTTTACGTGGTCAGATTTTCTGATTTTCAATCAAAAAGTATCTAAGTGTCATTGTGGAAAAATGTGAATAGGTTATGTTGTCATATAATATAAAGATAATCAATAGACCACTCTTTTCAGAAATATTTGCTGAACAATGTAAAATCATTGAAATTGGCACCTTGCCAAGAATTTTTAAAACATTCCAAATCATGAATATAGCTTGACTGCTTATACTTGGCTGTCTATTCCTTCAAAGGAAACGTCTAAATTTAATTCAATTTATTAATTTTTTGTTGAACTTGAATGAAAAAATTAATATATGAATGGGCTAGCTTTGCAAATAACAGATTAAGGTTTTACAGCCTTTGAAAGAATGCGTATTTTGGTGATTTTACCAGATAATGTGATGTTTACTTGCATTTCTTTCTTTCTGTTGTCAACATCTATAGGTAGATGTTGGTCACATATAGTCTTAACATCCACTAAATTCAATGATTCGCTATTCAAAGTTAAATTTAATTCTAAAGCGTTAAAATACTTCACTCAGAGGTTCTTCTTGGTACCCCAATTACCCCCCCCCCCCCCCTTTGCAACTTATGTTTTTGATTATCTTGGCTTCTTGTGGTTGCACTTATGGCATAACACACATACATATTCCACTGAAAATAAGAGTTTTCTAACATATGCCATCTTCAAGTAGGGTCCTTTCTCAAAGACGTACATGTGCCGTCTCCAGGATTTTCCTTATTTGTAATCAAATGACAAGGCACAACTTTATAATAGGATTTATTCATACTTTCAGATAAAGTTCTGCCTCCACCCGTTTATTTAAGTCATGCCTAATCCAAGTAAAACTAAAAGAGATCTTATGCAGAGTTGTTTAGTACCCCAATCATTCATATATAAACATAATAGAAAGTACGGACAAGGGAGATAATAACGGTAATATTTAGAAGTGGGGTTCCAAAGAGGATATCTAAAGTAAAAAATATATTTTCGAAAGTTATGGATAAAAATGGATTGTTCAATTAATTTTAAGCGTTTCTGATTTGAATAAGTTATTTTCAATCTTATTTTTGTATACAATAACAAATTTCTGACTTTGTTTAGTTAGTTTTTGTTCGAAATAAGCATGAAAATGAGTCTATATTCAGTCTCAAATTCAACCCTTTTTAAGCAACAAAAAGAACATCAACTAGTTATTTGCAAAGCTAGATAATTAAAAGCATGAAAATTGAGTCAAAGATGTACTGATTTCAGCAAAATACAGATACTTTCAGTTGTTCACTTTCAGAATATAGCTCCAGGAAAAAGGGGGTCTAGTTACATCTATTTTTAAGTAATATGTCAAGCGCCTTGCACTATATTTCTGGAGAAATTCTACAGGAAAGGGTGATTTTGCAGTATTGAAACCATGTTATGATGGGAAAATGTATTCTCTAAAAACAGAAAGCCGTGATTCTAAAAATAGGACAGTCCGGAGAATTTTTTTGATGTGGCTTATAACTTTTTATGTGGATATCGTTCAAACACATTTAGTCGCTTTAAAAACGTTGCTACTGGACAAAATTTTGATTTTTGCATGATTTACTCATAGACTAGCTCTTAATTCTAATAGTTAAGTTTATTTTCCCTGAGAGTTTTAACGCTGTTGTCCTATTCCTAGAATTGGCATAATATGAGATTTGTGAAGGGTTGGACGATTTAACATTACGTTTTGTAGAAATAATATAGAAACACATACGCGTGTTGTGTTTTTATGTAAAATTGTAGCCAAATTGGTTTTATCAACATTTCCATTGTGCCCGTCCTTGAGATTTTTCCCGAAAACAGGCTCGAATCCTTATTTTTGATTGAAATTAAACTGTGCGTTATTATTATGGCTCTTAGCTTTTCTACAAACTCTTTCATAGTGCCCTTTAATTTTGCAGTATCTACAAGTTGCATTTAATGCGGGACATGACTGTCTATTTAAACAGCACCTATCACATCCCGCATATGAAGCTGAGGTGTCTGTTGATGATGCCGTTGTTAATGCCATGGGGATCTGTAGCTACGATTTTCGTGCCTATATCCGGGTTCGTACGGTTGGGGTTGTTGTTGGTCTTTTGATGAGGTGATGGCGGCCACGCTCGCATTCAGCTTGTCGGATAACATGTTGATACTCCTATCTTCCATAGCTGCAATGTAAGCCATCTAGGCTGACAGTTCCACGATGGGCTTAGTCGTCGTCTTGGCAACTGTCTTCTCAGCGAGGATGGCTTGGAACCGGAACTGTTCAATGGACTTAGGTAGTTGTGGCATAACGTTGGAGACGAGGTCCGGTTTCAGTCTACCAACCATCATTCCGACTAGTAGGCTCCCCGCCGCTGTCCTGCGTTTGTTTCCGGATCCGTAAAATAGTCTTCGACTGATTCGTTCGTAGGTTGTTTGATGTTGTGAAGACTATATTCTACGTTCATCTTTCGGAACCTCTTGATGAAGACTTCCTTCAGACGCCGCAAACGGTTCCGGATCGCAGCGGACAGTTCCATATACCACTCGGAGACCAATTCTACGATTGCCAGGGGAAAGAAGGCCACCATCTCGTCATCTGACATCTTCAGTAGGGAGCAGTATTGAATAAATAGCGTCCACCAATGAACTGGACTTTGGTCCTTCCCACTGAACGGTTTAAAATCGATTGATTGATTGATTGATTGTTTGTTGTTTAACGTCCAGCAAGCAATATTTCAGCTATATTCAGGACGTGAAAGTAATAATTTGATTATTTAAACATTTTTAACAATTGTTCATCTCTCCCTTAGTTCTAAAACATTATCTCATACAATAATATGAGCATATATACAGATAAAAGGTAAGTAAAACAATAAAAATATATATCACAAATTGCCGGAAAAATTAAATTTTACTGTACAAATTAATTTCCTTTAAAAATTTTAAAATTGTGTCGCCTGCGACCGTTGTAAACAAACTACTGTAAGTATTTACAGTATAAAAACGTTCCCGAATGTGCGCCACGTCAATGCAGTCCATCAAGACATGCTTGATAGTGTATGGACTGTTGCATGGCACACATTCGGGGCGCGGCTCATTATTTAAAATATAACTATGTGTCGTCCTGGTATGGCCATGGCCAAGACGACACCGTGTTAAAACAACTTGATCTCTGCGACCTTTATAACTTTTAAAATTATTTGTGTGCAGTAGTGGCTGGATCTCGTGAAGTTTATTATAAACTTGAAGATCCCAACCACTCTGCCACAAACCGGAAATATATTTAAAAATTATTGGTTTAAAATCAGTAAAAGGAATATCACAGTTTATTACATTATTCTTCAGGGCATTCTTTGCCTCCTGATCCACGACTGTGTTCCCATGGATTCCCACATGACTTGGGATCCAGAAAAACACAACCTCTTTTCCCAAAGTTGTGAGAGATTTGTAAATTTCAATAATTTTTAAAATATAATGGTTTTTAATTTTGAAATTTTGAATAGCAAGAAGACACGAGAGAGAATCGGAGCAGATAATAAATTTGCACTCGTCTGACGAAGCAACTATTTTCATGGCAAGAAGAATAGCTTGCGCCTCAGCAGTAAATACGGATGAGGCAGACGGGAGACGACGAGTTTCAACACGCTCTCCGAAGACAGCGGCTGAGGCAACTTTATCGTCGTCTTTTGACCCGTCTGTATAAATAGTACTATAGTCAGGGTAACAAGATTTTATTTCTGCAAAATGCTGTTGTATTATTAGAGGGTTTGTGTCTGACTTTTTATGTTTTCGTAAATCATAAATAAATACCGGTTTGGGGTTTAGCCAAGGGGGATTATGTGGAATTTCAATTGCAGCAATTTTATACCGGAATTTTCCAAATGAGATTTAATTCGGAGACCAAAAGGTTGAATTTTGTTTGGATGTTTTTCGAAAATGTTTTGATATAGAGGTTTGAAAACACAGTCGTGTGCGGGGTTGCCAGGATATGCCTTTAATTTGGTTGCATATTGCAAAGCGAGCTTTATTCTTCTTTGATACAAAGAAGGCTCCCCTGCTTCAATATATAAACTCTCAACAGGTGTGGTTCTGAAAGCTCCAAGGCATAGTCGCAATCCTTGATGGTGTATAGTATCAAGGATTTTGACATATGACTTGCGAGCAGAACCATAAATAAAGCAACCGTAATCCAATTTAGATCGAACCAGCGATCTATATAGATTGAGTAAAACATCGAACTCAGCACCCCAGTCGGTGCTGGAAACGACTTTTAAAATATCTAATGCTTTAATGCATTTATTTTTTAACATTTTGATATGGGGTAGAAAGGTTAGCCTTGAATCAAAAATGAGACCAAGAAAAGTAGTTTCCTTTACAATTTTGATAGGATTATTATGCAATTTTAATTCGGGATCAGGATGCATCTTTCTCTTATTACAAAAATGCATCCCCACGGTTCTTGCAGTGGAGAATTTAAAACCATTCTCCATTGCCCATTTCTCTATTCTATTTAAACATAACTGCAGTTGACGTTCAATATTATTCATGTTTTTTCCTCTGTAACATATGAGGAAGTCGTCAACATATAGAGAACCATCAATATTATCTTTTAAAACTTGAGCAAGGCTATTAATTTTAATACTAAATAAAGTGACAGAAAGGATGCTGCCCTGAGGAACATCCATTTCCTGTATAAAAGGGTCAGATAACGTAGAATTGACCCTAACTTTAAATTCTCTGTCAGATAAAAAGTTTGAGATAAAGGTAGGAAGTCTACCTTTCAACCCCATATCAAAAAGATCTTTTAAAATACCATATTTCCATGTTGTGTCATATGCTTTTTCTAAATCGAAAAAGATGGACACAACATGTTCATTTTTGGCAAATGCGTTTCGAATATATGTTTCGAAACGCACCAGATGATCAATAGTACTACGACCTTGTCTGAATCCACACTGGATATTCGAGATTAGGTTGTTCGATTCTAAAAACCAGACAAGGCGATCGTTGATCATCCTTTCCATGGTTTTACAAAGACAGCTTGTGAGGGCTATAGGCCGATAGTTGGACGCTTCCGAGTGATCTTTTCCTGGTTTTGGAATAGGCACAACAGTGGCCATTTTCCAAATAGATGGTAAGTCACCCGTTTCCCAAATGTTGTTAAGAAGATTCAGAAGACATTGGAGAGAAGATTGTGGCAGATGTTTGAGAAGTTGATAATGGATGTCATCTGGACCACATGCTGTATCGTGAGATTTGCTCAATGAAGTTTTTAGCTCTTCCAAAGAAAAAGGTTTATTATAATCTTCTAAATTTTTTGACTGGAAATTAAGCTTTGATTTTTCTTTTTGAATTTTGATCCGCTGAAATGTGGGATGATAATTTTCAGCAGAGGAGTGTGTTGCAAATGTTTCGGCCAGTTTATTTGATATGTCTGACTCTGATGTTAACAAGTCTTGTCCATCTTTTAAATGATGGACATTTGCTTTACTGTTTTTACCTTTAATTTTACGAATCATGTTCCAAATTTTATTCATGGGGGTATGGTTATTCAGTTTAGAAACAAAGTTACGCCAAGAAGTGCGTCGTCTTTGTTTCGTTACCCTGCGAGCTTTCGCTCGAAAAATTCGGAAATGGTTAAGATTATTTTGAGTTGGGTGTCTATTAAAGCGCCGTTCGGCTTTTTTCCGGTCTTTAATAGCGTCCTCACAGCTGTCATCGAACCATGGTTTACTAGGATGTTTTGGATTTGTCGAGGTCTTAGGAATTGTTTCATCAGCAATTGAAATAAGTGTTTCATTGAATTTTAAAATTGGATCAGAAACAGCTTCAAAAGCATCCGAGTTAAGTCGCTCTATACAGAGTTGTTCAAATAGAGGCCAATTGGCCTTGCCAAATTTATACCGAGCGACTCGTTCTGCGTTTGACGAGTGTAAAGATTCCAAGATAATGGGAAAGTGATCACTGCCACAGAGATCGTCATGGACTTTCCATGAGAAATCGGGCAACAGAGAAGGATCTGCTATCGTTAGATCAATAGCCGAGTATGATCCATTCCCAGGATGTAAATATGTATTAGTTCCATCATTAAAAATGCACAGATCTTCCTGATTCATTAAGCTTTCAATAATTTTACCTTTATCGTTGATTGTGTTACTGCCCCATAAAGGGTTGTGTCCGTTGAAGTCCCCAAGTAATATATAAGGGGCCGGAAGCTGATCAGTAAGATGTTTCAACTGATTTAAATTTAATGAAGAATTTGGAGGGATATACACAGAGCATAAAGTAATTGTTTTGTCTAAAGAAATTCTAACAGCAACCGCCTGAAGATCAGTGTTGAGATCTACAGGGCTATGTAGAACTTGATCTTTTACAAGAATGGTAGAGCCGCCAGCAGCTCTATCATTATCGTCTACATATGTGCTGTATATAGAGTAGTTTATTAAGGATATGTTATCACTTCGTTTTATGTGGGATTCTTGGAGGCAAAATGCAACAGGAAGAAAGGCTTGAACTAATAATGTAATTTCCAGAAAATTAATCTTAAGACCTCGACAATTCCATTGTATTATTGTATCCATTATGGTTTGCGAATAGGGGAATAGTTGACAGATTTTTTGGGGCTATTCCGCCGGTTTCTGCTGGGGGATCTACCATTAGATCCAGTATCTGGGGGTAGTGTATCCATGGGGTCGCCCCAGATAGTGGTGTCTAGATGATCTAGACTTCCAAATCTGTTGTGGACCTTAATGGGATCCCTCAGCAGTTTAGGAGTACGATCTCCTTTTTGATTTGGGTTTTTATTTGAATTTGAAGAATTTGAATTGGAAATAGTATTTTTTGAATTTTTTTTTGGGCTGCTTGAAGAATTAGCTGATGATGTAGATGGTGCTGAAGATGTAGCAGTTTGAGAAGATGAAGATTTTCGTGAAGATTGAATGATTTTGTCTGTTGTTTTTACTGGTAATTTTGAAGGTTCCTGTTTGTCAATCGGCCAGGTGATGATGGTCTGCGTTTCAACAGAAGTGAGAACGCGTTTGGCAACACTGGCGTATGACGTTGATGCAGGAGACGAGAGATTGTTTGAATTGAAGAGGCGACGTGCCTCAGGGTATGTGATATTTTTTCCGTTTTTAATTTTTGAATTTCTTTTTCTTTTTTGAAGTGAGCACACTCCTTGGATGAGGACATGTGGGCTTCACCACAATTGGCACACTTTGGATTATTTGTGCAGGTAAAGCCCTCATGTCCTACCTCTGCACATTTAAAGCATACCAAGGAGCCTCTACATTGTCCTTTTCCGTGGCCAAATTTCTGACATTTAAAGCAGCGCACAGGATTTGGAATGTATGCGCTGACTTTAATATTGTACAGTCCAATTTTGATTGATTTAGGGACAGATGGAGTATTGAAATTTAAAAGAAAGGTATTAAGTTTAATTTGTTGATTTTGTCTTTTTGCAATAAATCTTTTTACTTTTGTAACACCCTGAGGCTTCAGTTCAAGACAAATTTCTTCATCTGTCAGTTCAGAGAGATCATCGTCTCTGTAATGAATAATACCCTGACAGGAATTTAATGTTCTGTGAGGCGTTGATGTAATTTCCAAATCTAAAATTTTATGCAGTTGTAATAAATTTACGGATTGCTGTTTTTTAGAAACTTCAATAAGTAAAGAGCCACATTGTAATTTAGGGACGTTTTTAACGTCTCCTGCACAAGCCTTGATGGTGTTTTCTATGACAAAGGGAGAAACTTTACATAAAGGTTTGTTTGAATCCTTACTAGTTAATACAATAAATCTTGTCCAGTGTTCATCATCAACAATGTCTTCAAGCGGAATTTCATTTTTTCTTTTTTTGGAACTTGTTTGAATTAAAGGTGCATCGGAAGCCACGATGCAAAGAATGCGTTTCACCACCCTTGTCACCCACCCGCCACGGAGTGCCAACAGGGGCGATGCTTTGTGTCTGCGGATCACCAGCAGAAAGCATCAGGTGTTCCAAGGGCGGTATACTCAAATAGATGAATTTCTTAAGGAACGCAAGCTTCGTGCCAGACTTAACTGGCGAAACAACCGTTCGAAATTACATCTACTCGATTGACCCATTAGCCACCGCTTTCTTAACAGCTTGTAACTGTACAACTTTGCTACTAAGATACATACGATATAATCAAGTGAAAAGAAGAATGAAGACAAGCTTGTTAAGTGCTCGGCGTGACCAGCCGATTGACCGAACCGGGTCCATCCGGCCTCCCGTCTAGTTGAAGTCAGGGCCAAAGTGGTGTATTGAAAATCAAACCCGCTGACCCGCACTAATGGATGCAGCAGAGAGTGATCTCTCAACCACCAGGATCCCTTCCTCCACCATCACGGGTTGCAACACACGGCAAACATGTCGCCTCTATAAAGCTGAGGAAGCTTTGCCCTTCAGCCACCGCCTTCTTTGCAAATCCTGTAAGGAAGCTGTCTATCAAATGGTACATACATTTCATGGAACAGTTTGAAGGAAAATAATGTAATAGAGTAGCTTAAATGAGAAGGATTCACAAAGGGCAAGACGTGACATGCCGATTCATCGAAGTCAGGGCTAACTCGATTTCCCGTCTAGAAAAAGTAAGGGTTCAGTAAGTTATCGGGACCGTTTACCCGGCCTACTGAAATCCCGTCCTGTAATCGACACGGGTCGCAACACACGGCAAGTGTTGCCTCTGTTAGCAGACTCTTACTGCAGGCTGAGGAAGCCGTGGGCCTATTCTCCTGTGCCCCGGGTCCCACACGGGGCTTAAAATCGATATTCCTGACCGCTTTTGGTTGTGCCATGTGCGGTGGTTGCTGTTCAGGTAGAACCGGCATTTCTGGAGTCCTATCTGGGGTTTCCGTATACCTTTTTGTTGTCAGATCAGTGTCCGTTGGCTTCTGTAATGCTCCCTACCACGGCGAAAGTAGTCATGGCTAGAATAGTTAGATGGGGTTGAACCGTTATTTGCCATATTTAATATAGGACCTTTTGATTCTCCTGTAAAAATTGTAATGAAAATTGTAATGAAACTGTAATGGAAAGCTGTAGTAAACTTGGTTCTGGTTCAAGTTTAATATGTTAGCGATGACTCCATCTGTAATCTGCGGAACTGATAATCTTGCTGATCAGCTTTGGCTGGGGGAACTAGCAGAAGATGAACCTGTACAAAGAGAACAATGTTGTTCTTGAACTCGTTAATACCGTAACACCAAAGCGTCATATAACAATTAACAATTATTATAAATTATTTTTTACATAAAACAAAGCAATACTAATTCTTAAAACTAAATAATTAATACAAATAAATAGCGACACATTGTTTAAACGCTGTAGACAGTAATTTGACCAGTAACGACAATGTGTATCTTAAATTTTACTTATAAATTGAATAAGCAAGCTATAAACATTTCCCATATAAACTCTAGCTAAAATAAAAAGCAAAATGTTTATTCTTCAACACAATGCGTTAAATTTCTAACTACTTTAATTTGGCTTGAAAAATAAAAAGTAACTCACTAACCTGTACATTAGAGAACGAGGTTGTTCTTGAACTCTTTAATACCGTAACGCCAAAGTGTTCGGCAATCGGTTAAGGTCCTTTTTATAGGAAAAATGTAGTAACGAGGTCGGTTTACGTCCTTTGTATAGGCAAAATGTACCTCGTTACTATAGTACAAGCGTGATGATCGGTACAGTTTGAATATTAATCAATTACATAAAATAACCTTATATTATATAACTAATTTCCACTCAAAAGACCTTAAGTTTTTGTTGTTGGATAAACATTTGTGTATCGCCAATATTCTACAATTTGGTCAAATATATTAACTAACCTTTCACTGATAAACAAATAAAAGTAAATAATTGACCGTGATACTTCTGGTCATTTAAACCTGTTAATCTTAAAAATTACATAAAATATGATTACCTTGCCTTTTACTTTAACAATCAAATAAGTTCACTGACCATCAAGTTCTTCACCTGTACATTCTTGATTTAAACTTGAAATATACAACCTTTACTGTAACTAATTTAATGAAAAATTCTAGCATCACATCTTTATGACCTTTTCCTATCTCTTTATAATAGAAGTGCTGTACTAAAATTTTTAGGAAAGTTTGATGAGAATTTAGCATTTTGCCTATTATGGCCTAAGACTAAATCTTTTCTTTCTATTTGTAAAATGAACAAAAAAGTTTTCCTGAACAATTTATTACCGTGGGAGACGGTATACATAGTCAAATGGCGATCAGTCTTCGAAGTAAATGACTCTCTGTTACTTGATTGGGTGGTTAACTAAATCTAAAAATATTTTTTCTCATTTCATTGGTTTACGTAAGGATCACACTAGTATGTGTACTGAAATTTCGATATATTCTTAGGTCGAATAGGGGTTGTAAACATTGTACCAAAATCTCCCTACTTTATAAAGCTGTTTTGGAAAAAATTATATGTTTTTTTATTTTTATTTTAGTTAATCAGTATTTTAGTGTACTAATGTTACGTTCCACATATTGACTTCTATTTCATTCAATGCATTGGTCAGTGAACAATTAAAACGTAAACATTGTACCATAATCTCCCTACTTTTTAAAGCTGTTTGGGTTAGGAAAAAATATATGTTCTGTATCTTTATTTTCGTTCTGATATTGCTGCAAATTTAACAAAACATATTTTTACCGCTAATTTTGAACATTGTTGTTTAGGGATTCAACTTTTGTTTATATATTTTTTAAAAAGCACGTGTGAAGTGACGACAGGCATTTAAATCTCTCAAGCACTATTGGATAATAGGTTTAAGGTTGGCGTAAACTATTTCCTTTCAAGGTACATGTACATTGTTTATCTATCTTACATATAAATTTTTAAAAAACCAGATACTTTAATAAATCCATAAAATTTGTAATGCAGCTAAGAGACGGTTAGCTTTTTAGAAAAGCTAAACTTGTGAATAAATAAACTTGAAGCTTTTTGTTACAGGAAGAAGAATGATGACCTCTACGCAAATGTATCATCTAGTTGAACTGACATTACTTTATTAAATAGAAACAAGTTCAAAAAATTTGGTATATTAAATATGTGTGATTTTCAACCATTTCAATATTTAAAATGAGATTTTCTTTTTAGGAAAAAATTTTATCTATTAACCAAGAACATGAACTAATTCAATTGCAATCACGTTGATAATTTGAAAACACATTAGATTCTCTTGTATGAACACCAAGATCAGAACCACTTTTAAAAGCGACCTTGTAACCCGAGTGGCCTACCCTGCGGGGGCCACTAAATTCGTAACAAATAGGTCTGGTCTGCCCCCCTCCTGCAGATGTAAAAAAATCAAACACATCGATTCTTATTCCAACGCCGATCTATGTCTTTCACAGGCATTTGTTTCATATATGAAAAAAAAATATGTACCCCCTCCCCTGTATCTGTATGGGTACCAGGGTTGTCCCTTAGAGCCGGTCGGAGCCGGGGAAAATCCCCTGCTATTTTTGCCTATCCCCGGCTACTTTTGTGTTTTTTGTAGTTAACCGAATGGTAAAATCCCCGGCTACTTTTGCCTATCCCCCTACTGTCTGAAAACTTAGGGACATCCCTGGGGTACGTCACAGATTTCCCTTAGGGCTTTGATGTAACTACATATGATATATTCTTTTGGACATATGACATGTATCCACGAAGGTCCAAACTGCGCCCGCCTAAGGATAAAGAGCTAAACGAAATTGTGAAGACAGTTTTAGGAAATTTATCTGTTACAAAATATAAAACTTCAGACATTTAGCTGATGAAATAGGACAATAACTGACAATCAAATCATAATCCTGACTTATATTTGTTACGTTTTTTCAATGTACCGAAAAAATCCTACACAAAAATAGAGGGTCCTAACTCCGTCCACCCCCTTCAAAAACTATAAAGATGACATGCAATGTCAACCAAATTTTAACTGAAAGTAGTATTTGGGAAACTTGAATAAAATACCTGAAAAGGAAATTGAAAACACTTTTAATCATTCTGGAAATGGGCAATGTATTTTTGGGATTAGTGCCGAATATGACAGTTTTCCGTATTTACCTATTTAAATTCTAGATAAAAATATTTTTTGACATTTTGGCAGCCAGACTTAAAATTTCCACTGGAGCACTTAGATACATAGCCTTTATATTGTCTATTTTCTTCAAATAAGGCCAGAAAGGTGGGTGGGCGTAGTTAGGGCACGGGCGCAGTTAGGACCTCCAACGATATGAATTGAATGCCTTGGGTCTGTCAGACGAAGTAATAGAACTCGTTTTTACAGTATTCTTACACTTACTAAGTTTATGAACTTTATGGAGATGGACCATTATGTTTTGTTTTGATGTTATTATTCTTTTGCAAATCAGGCATTGGAAGCCCCCGTTTTCTGCTCTCTTGAACTTCCCATCTTTCGAGGAAGACGCCATGTCTCTCAATGAGGCGCTTGTATGTGTAAACAAAGAGGTCATTTTTTAAAACGGACGATTGCACTTAACCAATATTTTTCATTTCTTTATATTTCATATGACATAAAATAGACGTCCTCGTATTTAATGAAAAAAATAACGGTCACGTTTTTTGTAAATGAAAATTATTATTTATTTGAAAAATAAATAATTACTATTGGTATCTGCAAACGACTGAAAAGTCAGTCACAGCAACCAATCAAAATATTGTTTTGAAAACGTTTCAGCAGCAGCAACCAATCAGTTCGTTTCTTACGGTAAAACTTCGCGCGTTTTTGAACTGTTGATGAAGATGGCAACTAGGCGGAAGTTCGCGGTTATGAGATGGCTTAATGACTATAATAGACTGTCAGTCCATAGCACTGTGCACCTCACCGAACCCATTGATGGCAATGTGGATATTGGCACAACCGGCCTTTCAAAATTAATTTATATAGCAAAATTTAATTTCACTATTAATTGTGAAGATTGATACTTTTTATTGTTTTAACTACCATTTGTATCTGTATATATATTCTCATATTATTGTATGAGATCAAGTTTTAGTATACAAGGGAGGCATGACGTACTACTAATTTGAAATACTAACAACTAAAAATTATAATTTTCACGTCCTGAATATAGCTGAAATATTGCTTGCTGGACGTAAAACAACAAATAATCAATCAATCAAATCAAAATATCTAGGGTTTCCAGGATTGTGGCAATTTCGTGTTTTAAACGTAGGAGGTAAGACCTGAAATCACGTGGAATCATTCAGAGGATTTACCGATATCGGTAAATGTACCGATTGACTAATAATCAGATATATAATATGTCAATATTCTCAATAAAGTTTTTGATTGATAGATCTATGTGCCCGGGGTCTATGTGTTGGCAAAAACTTGCACTGATTTTTTCATTTAGATCGACTGAGTAACTAACATTTCATTTCTTATTTTCCTGTTTCACTGAAAATGTCCCCAAAGCACTTAAAGAACACACGGTGACACCCCCCCCCACAAAAAAAATTTTTGCAGATATTTTTTATGCCTCGATCACGATGAATGAAAGGGGCATATAAATTTAGTCCCTTGTCCATACGTATGTCTATCCGTCCGTCCTGATTCTTGGTTAAGTTTTTTGGTTTCGGTCTGTTTCTCAGCTTGGTCTTGGTAAATGTACGTCGACACAACATGTATATCACACTTGTGCTGGGTTATATAGACTTCACTCGCGTGTAAAAGGCAAATTTTTTGTTCATCCCGATTATTTTTATAGGTCCGATTGTTAAAAGGATGTCAGCATGGTAGGGCCAAATAAAAATATGTGTCTGTTTCCTGCTTCCCGACCTACCCTAATATTTTGGCCCTACCATAAAGTTTTTATTGACGTTTTGCCTCGAGATCCTTGTCCCATTAACTCAAGGTAAAAAGATTTTGCAAAAAAAATAATTTTCCTACCAAGTGACCTACCCTAATTTATGCCCCCGCAAATAGGCGTCGGGCAATTATAAGTTTTACCGTCGTCCTGTACATAAGTACGAACAGGTAAATTTTCGTCATCAAAAACTTAAAAACCGTCTATGTGAATTCGGTTTGCAGCTTCAACATGATGGATTGTACCGTGTCTCCTATTTTCGTTGCGGTCAGACATCAACTTCCTGATATATGTATGGCGGGGGCATCCGTGTCCCATGGACACATTTGTTCTTTATTTTTTATGCCCCGCCGATAGGCGCTGGGCATATAAGTTTTACCGTCCGTCCGTACGTACATACAAGTAAAATTTTCGTCGTCCAATACTTCATAACCATCCATGGGAATGATTTGAAATTTGGTATGCAGCTTCAGCATCATGAATTGTACTGTGTCTCCCATTTTAGTTGCGGTCGGGCATCAACTTCCTGTTATATGGATGGCGAGGGCATCCGTGTCCCATGGACACGTTTGTTGTTTATTTTAGATAGGAAGAAAGATTGAGGAAACAAACATATTTTTTAGCATGTTGAGATGTACATGTACCTGTAAAATTTTTTAACGCCACCTACATGTACATGAACAAATGGATATTTTTGCTAATCTGCTAATCACTCATTCAATTAATGCCAGGTGAACGATTCAGGGTCCTTGGACCACTAAACATATTTCTTTTTTATGCCCCACCAATTGTTAGGGAGCATATAGTTTTTCGGTCTGTTCATCCGTCCGTCACACTTTAGTTTTCCGCACTATATATCCAAAAAAGATTTTTTGTATGTGAGTCTATTATGACAAGTTACAGGTCTCGTTTGAGTTTCTTTCCGGTCCAGCTATTTTTTAAGACTTACGACCCTTGGACTTCGAAAATTTCACTAAAATATTAGTTTTCCGTACTTTTTTCTATATGCTTGCAGATATTGGGCTGAAATGTTGTATGCGAGTCTGGTATAATTAATTACTAGTCAATTTAGAGTTTCTTTCTGCTCTGGCGATTTTTGACTAAGTTACGACCCTTGGACTTAGAAAATTCTTAATTTTCCGGACTTTTTTCTAAACGCTTGCAGCTATTGGGCTGAAATTTTTTTTATGTGTGTCGACGTATCTGGTATTATGATTTACAAGTCAAGTTTGAGTTTCGTTCCGGTCCACTGATTTTGACCTAAATTACGGCCCTAGCACTTGGCATATTTTTTATGCCCCCGCGACAACATGTCCGGGGGGGCATTAAGTTTTACTCATATCTGTCCGTACGTCCGTCTGTACGAATTTCCGTCAAGCTTTTCTCAGAAACGGTAAATGGGAGGGATTTGAAACTTGGTAGGATGGTTCAGCATGACCAACAATACGTCCAGTCCAAAGCGACTTTTAGACCTGTCCGACTTCTACTTCCTGTTTAGCGCTGCACCGAGCGAGGGCATCCGTGTCCCATGGACACATTCTCTTTTTATTTGTATTTTAAAATTGCAATTCTAACAAAGCTGCGAGCGGGGCATCAGTGTCCCTCTGACACATTTCCTTTTTTTTAATTTGTCCTTATTAGTTTAAAATTCAACAATGTCACCAGGGTCAATTTTGTGTTGTGATGAAAATTTAAATAGTACTTTTATAAATTACACTCTGTCCAGGACTCTCTGTTTAATCTAGGTGTATTCATTCATGTTTATATGGATGATCCTAAATGTATATCTGATGCATTTCAGGCAAAGGCGAAATGAAAGAGTGGCTAGACAAAAATTTTGAACGTCTGTCTGAAGATGTGACAGACACTTTTTTGAAGAAGAATTTAGGTAAGATTGACATTTTACATTTAGGTAATATTTAAATAATAGCCATACATCATCCTCAATACTGTAGTTTAGGGTTTCAGAAGTTAAATATTAATAAATAAACAAACGGGTCAAAGCTTATCATGAAATTGGTGCCAGTACTGAACCCGGTGCGTTTCACTGTGAAGAAAATATGTAGCTTTTAACTTGGTGCAAATGTAGCTTTTAACTCGGTGCAAAACACTGAGTTAAAAGCGCCATATTTTCTTCACAGTGCAACACACCGGGTTCAGTACTGGCACGGTGCCGCACCGATTTCATGATAACGCGTTGACCCAGGTGATTATGTTTTATATTGACTTCTTGTTGGAGGCATTTACGAACATATGCCTTCTGTGGAAGGCCCATCTATATTGGGCCGAAATTTTGTATGTGTGTCTGGTATAATTAGTTACAAGTCAAGTTTGAGTTTCGTTCCGGTCCGATGATTTTTGACAAAGCTGCGAGCGAGGCATCCAGTGTCGTTCCCCTTGTTTTTTTAGCTCACCTGGACCGAATTGCCATCACTTGGCGTCCGTCGTCGTCGTTAACTTTTCTTCAAACTTCTTCTTCTCTGAAACGGCTGCACAGATTCAAACCCAATTTGGTCTGGTGGTACTTTAGGGTATCCACCACAGAACTAGTGTGGGGATTTTTGATTCGATAAAAAACATGGCCGCCATGGCTAAAAATAGAACATAGGGGTAAATTGCAGTTTTTTGCAAATAACTCAAAAACGGCTACAGATATCAAAATTCTGGCATAGGGTAAAATTGATCAGCACCTCAAGATCTACCAGCCCTGAAATTTTCAAGAAGATCCAAAAACCCATGTAGCAGTTATGGCCCTTTTTCTGAATTTTTTGTGAATTTTGCACTTATTATGCTATATATCTTGAAAACTATATAAGATATTTAAGAAATGTCAATTGCATATTGTTAAGCACATCAAGATCTACAAGTTTTGTAATTAGGTCAACGTTGTCAGCCCATCGCTTCTTGCAGTTATTGCCCTTAGAACGTCAAAATTGACCACTCTCACACTATTTCCTTATAACATTGAAAACGTTAACTCCTATGACACCTTAAGTGCAATTTGAACCAAACTTGGTACAAATGTTTATTAGCATTAGGTGCATATAACTGATGTGGGGATGTTTGATTTGTCGAACAATATGGCCGCCATGGCTAAAAATAGAACATGTTGTAAGTTCAGTTTTTTGCAAATAACTCTAAAACAGTCACAGATATCAATATTTTTATGGAGAACAAGATCTTCCTACCATCAAATTTTTTAAAAGATTCAAAAACCCATGTAGGAGTTATGGCTTTTTTCTGGATTTTTTGTGAATTTTGCGCCTATTATGCTCTATATCTTGAAAACTATATAAGATATTTAAGAAATGTAAATTGCATATTGTTAGGCACATCTACAAATTTTGTAATTGGGTCAACGTTGTCAGATCATCGCTTGTAGCAGTTATTGCCCTTAGAACGTCAAAATCGACCATTTTCACACAATTTCATTATAACAGTGAAAATGTTAACTCCTCTGACACCTTAGTGCAATTGAAACCAAATTTGTTATAAATGTTTATGAGCATTAGTTGCATAGAACTGATGTGGGGATTTTTGATTTGTCGAAAAATATGGCCGCCATGGCTAAAATTAGAACATAGGGGTAAACTCTAGTTTAATGCAAATAACTCAAAAACGGTTAAAGATATCAAAATTGTGATGGTTTACAAAAGTGATCAGCATCTCAAGATCTACCTGTCCTTACATTTTCAAGAGGATTCATCTACCCATGTCAAAGTTATTGCCCTTTTTCGAGATTTTTTGCAACTTTTGCACTTTTTAAGCTCAATATCTTGAAAACTATAAAACATATTTTAGAAATTTAAATTGCATATTGCTCAGCAAATCAGTATCTACAATTTATGTAACACCATCAACGTTTTAGTCAGGTGAGCGATTCAGGCTCCTGGGAGCCTCTTGTGTAATATTTTAGATGTTTGCTATAGATGTCAGGTGAGCGAAAGTAAGACGAAGGCAACCAAAGTTGTATCCGTTATTCGTAGCTCAAAGTCCAATGAAACTTGCAACACAATGAAAACAGACATTAACAAACAATAAACATGGAAAACCAAAATCAAAAACACACAAAAAACTAAAATATTAAATGAACGACTCAGACTCCACTAAAAACTGGGAGTATTTGGACCAGGTGCACCAGTAGGGTCGGTATCCACTGCTTTTCTAGAAACACCCGCCGATTTGTTCATATGTTGTCACATCCGGTAGACGGTGAAAGAGGAAAACTCATGACATTAGAAACAAGTCTTTCCTCATGGTAGAGATGGTAGTTCCATAAGGAGCCTCTAGTTCTAATATCTTTGGAACCTTTTTCGAACAAAGCTGCTAGTGGGATATTGTCCTCTAGACACATTAAATGTTACATTTAGATATTAAATTAGCAAAAGAACAAAAATTGGATAAAATAATCTATGGCATTATCATTTATTACTCTTTTTATTTTTTTTTAAGTAGATACTTCAACAAAACCTGGACTAAAGAGTGAGGGGACTCCAAGTGTGGATAAAAACAAAACCTGTACAGAGTAAAGAGAATGAAAGTGTGGATAAAAAAACAAAACCTGCACAGAGTCCCTGCCCGCCAGAAGAGAATGAAAGTGTGGATAAAAAAACAAACCCTGCACATAGTGAAGAGACTCCAAGTGTGGATAAAAAAAACATGTATGTACTACACTTTTTAAGTCAGGGCTATTCCAGAAAAAAATCCCACTGGGGGTGGAACACCAACTATTTTTAGGGGTACCACCAATAGAATTTTTTAAACTTTTATAATACTTAAAAATTGTGCAATATAAATAAAAAGGAAAATACCCCCAACCAAGAGAAAAATAAAATAAAGTGGTGTTCCAACTCCTGGCAGTCTGTGCCAAAAGCTTTTTCAGCTACTTCAGCCCGAACCATAAATTGTCTACTTTTTCACACAATTTCCCTTTTTTTAAACAAAAATCTACAAAATTTTACTAGCCCTCAAGAATTTTTACTAGCTGAAAGCGTCAAGCTAGTGGCCAAAGGCACAGACTGCCCTGGTGGGAATTTTTTCTGATATAGCCATTATGATTCCTTTGGAATAGCATGGAAGTATGGGATTATTTTTAAAGATTATACGTTGAATATTTAAACTGAAAAAAAATACATGTACAGTTGAGGGTAACACATTACTGACATGCATGTATCACTTTTTCTGTCTCTTCTGAAACTGCTTGGTCAATTCGAACCAAACTTTATAACTATTTATGATTGTTCTTCTTTAAACATTGTGCCCAATACGTTTATGGCTGCCATCCGAGACCATATTATTAACATTGTATACCGTGGGAAATGCATTCAAATATCCAAAAAACAAAACATTGTTACAATTGATACTCCAATGCTTTAAGGAATAGCATATAAGAACTAATTTTTTAAAACTCAAAGTTTAACCTTGTATAATGTCTGTGCCTGGATGTAGAGAAACCTTATTTCAATTTTGATCTAATGGGTAATCAGAACCACACTATTTTTATGGTCTCAATTATAAATGTATATACTGTATCTAATTATTTAATAAGATTTACTTACCTTCAATTGCAGCTTCTGAAAATGACCATTATTTGAAATCTCCTGAAAGGCATGACAGGACACAATCTTCATTGTAAGAAATCTTTTTTGATAAACTTCACTTCATAGTTGATTCTGAGTTGTTCGTGGTCCTCAGAAAATTCAATCTCAAAAATCATCAAAATCTGAACCATTGCTGGACAGTTTAAATGGAGATAATGTGTAATCTCTGATATGATGAAGTAAAATATTAGCTTTGTTTTTTTGCATAGGCGAGACACTGCTTGGGTATAGTATGTTGAATTTTTTAATACTTGATAATTTCATTAAAAAAGGACAAGATGGCAGGATTTTACTATAGACATACTCAATAAAATATTTATTAGTTGAAACACATATACAATAAATGGTTATAACTCATAATAACATATTGGGAGGGGTGTAAAACACCAACAATCGATAAATCAGCTTAAAGATATGGCAGTGGAAGGGTTGACACTCACTGGTGTGATGCTTTTCGTATCAAATATCGTGTATAGCAATAGAATTCCAGTGCATTTTCTAATAACAAATTTTCGGCATTGAGTGAAAATTTAATAGCAAGCAATGACATCATCTGAGACTTGTTAATATTCGGGCTATTCAAGTAATAAATGAAAAAAAGGGGGGTGGAAGGCTTTTTATATATAATTTAGATGGGTGGTGGTATTAATTTTGAATTTTCTGTTATTTGTCCTTATCGGTTTAATTTGTGGGTGGTGGGGTCTGGAAAAAAGTGCCTTCTACCCCCCAGTCCCCAATGTATCATGTAATTATTTCTGGGAAAGCCTAATCTGAATTGCATCTGACTGTGTAATACGGTTGTTTTACAGGGAAAAGAGATTGCAAAAAGTGGAGGATGAAGTCAGAAAAATTTAAAAAAAACTAAAAGCATATGAGCAAGGTACTGATGGGAGCATACATATACCTGTTAAAGAAAAGGAACCGAGTATACCTGTTAAAGAAAAGGAACCGAGTATACCTGTTAAAGAGAAGAAGGAATCGAGTATACCTGTTAAAGAAAAGAAGGAACCGAGTATACCTGTTAAAGAAAAGGAACCATCAGCAACCATTGCTACAGAACAAATAAGTCAGAGTGACATTACCAGCGCTGTAGAACACCTAAGTGGGACCACAGAAAAAGAAATTAACGAGATTGTCAGATGTTGTGCCTGCAAAGTATTTTCTATTCAAGAATTGATAAACTGCTCCAGAACTGGAAAAAGGACAATAAAAAGTGGAGAAACGCCCAGACCGGCTCTTGATTTGCACAAAATGAAATTGTTAGAACAAGTCGTACTACAGAAATGTAACAATTATCTAACTCGTGAAATGTTTATAAAAAAATTTGAAAATATTCAAAAAATGGAGAGAAGAAAAGCATTGTCATCTGACAAGTAAACAGTGACTTTGAAAGTTTCAGTTTCCTATTATAATTTGTTTTCTTATTATTTTGAAAAGTTCCCAATTATAATTTTTAATTTCTTATTAAACTGAGCTAGATTACTGTCAGATGCATATTAAAAATATAGAAGGATGTGGAATATAAGTGTACATATCATTGTAGTCGAAACACGTGTCTTGCGTGATTCAATTTGTTTTTTTAACCTCAATCTTTGATGACTTGCATTCATGTCCATTATAATGCATGTCAGTAGTGTGTCAGTATTGAACAGGATTCTCTTTGAATGAATGCTGCCTGGCCTAAAATTGGCAGAGTTCATGAACTGTTCAAATACTACTTCTTGAACAGTTCATGCCCAACAGTTCTTGAAATTTCTCATTTCATGTTCAGGTACTATTCATGAACTTTTTATGAACAATTCAAGAACTTTTGTTCTTAAACAGTTCATGAGTTGTTCAAGAAGTAGTATTCATGAACTGTTAAAGAATGAGTATTCATGAACTGTTCAAGAAAAATTAATTCATGAACTGAAGATAGTTCATGAAATTTCTCTTTTAATGTTCACGTACTTTTCATGAACTTTTTATGAATAGTTCAAGAACTTTTGTTCAAGAAATTTTCATGAATAGTTCTTGAACAGTTCAAGAAAATTTCACAGGGGAAGTTCTCCTACAATCGATCACTTGGTATATCAACACCGAGATTGAGGATCCGATTCTCACTGAAGGCAGGGTGTACTCGACTCCAATCTTTATTGACAAGGATTGCCTGTTTTCCAACCGCAGGTCTGGGGTTTTCTCTGGGTACTCCGGCTTCCTCCCCCAATAATAAGTTATTTATTAAGGTTTGTTAATATTTTAATCTTTTATTTATTTTATTAATTGTATAATTTTAAAGGTAGCGTACGTTCATTGGGATCAGGGCATAGTTTTCCATCACTCCTTTCAAACAAGTCTCTCGTCTTTGAGCCTACTCAGCACCTTTTTCGTAGTGTATGTCCTAAGCCAGGCGCATGGTACATTTATTCCGTTATCTTCTGACCTTTTCCAAAGGCTCGGTCTTATTATGTTTCTTTCAGCTTTTTTATATATACTCTATTGTTCCTCTCTATTCGCCGTTCGTTTACGGGCCATTTTATTTTGTATTGTCGAAATAGATGTCCTTACCTTCACTCTTTGGTTACTGTTTTTGTATTCGATATGATATCATTTGTTATAACACTATCCTAATCAACACTATTCAGAACATTAGAGTTTAATACAATCTGTTATTTTGACAAATTTTACAATTACAAGTTTAAATTGTAATTTGTTACAGTTCAATTATCCAATTCGCTTAAGAGGACCTTCATTTCGTAGGACTGAAATGCGAACTAAATGAGTAAAGGAATACTCTCTGTGAACAATGTCGGATCGTGTATGAATTGATTTTAACTATAATTTCTGGATATCTTTTATTATCTTGTTTTGCTGACTAAATTGTTGTTAAAGTCATTAACAACCAAAATACTTTTAGTAGTACTGTTTAGCGCAAGATCAAACGATTGTTCGAAAATGTTCTACGTTTTTCTGTTACATCCGTGTGTTAAGTAAAAAGTACCATACAAATACAGTGTATTTTTATATTTGACTTCGACCGTATGCCTTTTACACCGTTAACTTCGAATTCGTGACAGAGAACACGTGCTCTTTAACTAATGTTATAAAACTATTTCGCTGCATTCCCCACAAGCCTATAAATAAGGTAAGTTCGGGATGTTGAAGTTGTCGTTATGAGATGTCGATGTAACCAGGTTTCAAAAAAATGACTGTCGTTCAGGGTTGGGGTCTTACTGCAAATTTTCAAGTTTTTTCTGCAGCACGTAAAGGGTTTTTACCGGGGGCTCCATCAACCTTTCCCAATAAAATATGAATGCAATTATATAGCTAAAAATTGTTATGAGTGACAACAATAATACAACTAATTATTCAACAATGTTTTAAAATTAAAAGAAGTCCCATTTCCCATATAACAATTTACACAGTATAATCTGTTCATTCTAAATTGGTTAATTTTAAAAGCATTTCTACTGGAACTTATAAAATATGTGGATTTGCACTATCTGACCGTAAAATTGGCTAATTAAGTTATCAAAAAAAGAAATAAAAGTTCTATGAAGATTTGTTTTAACACGATATTTAATGTTACTCGACAATATATACAAATCACAGACCTCACAATTCGCTTCGTCACTAAAAGGCAAACAAGCGAAAATGATTGATTGATTGATTGATTGATGTTTAACGTCCAGCAAGCAATATTTCAGCTATATTCAGGACGTGAACAATTTATAAATTGATGATGTTTAACAATTAGAAAGTTGGCATAGAAACAACCCTGTCGAAATATAGTAAAACTGTAATCTCACACAATAGAATGAGGGTATATACACATAAAAATAACCTGATTAAAATAATAAAATATTAAATAACAGCATAGTTATGGTATGAGATTATATTTTATTATACAAATTAATTTCCTTTAAGAACTGTAGAATTTTGTCGCCAGCGACATTTGTAAACAAATTAAAGTAAGAACTCACAGAATAAAAACGTTCCCGAATGTGGGCCACGTCAACACAGTCCATCAAGACATGCTTGATTGTGTACGGACTGTCGCATGGCACACACTCGGGTCGTGGTTCACCATTTAAAATATAACTGTGTGTCGTCTTGGTATGACCAAGACGACACCTAGTTAAAACTACTTGGTCTCTACGACCTCCGTATGATTTAAAATTATTTGCATGCAGAAGTGGTTGCATCTCATGAAGTTTATTATGGACTTCTAGATCCCAACCACTCTGCCATGTATTAAAAATATATTTTAAAATTAAGGATTTAAAATCAGTAAAAGGTATTTTACAATTAATGATATCATTATTTAAAGCATTCTTAGCTTCCCTGTCGACGACTGTGTTTCCATGGATTCCAACATGACTTGGAATCCAGAAAAACACAACCTCTTTACCTAAAGTTGTCAGCGATTTATAAATTTGAATTATTTTTAAAATAAATGGATTTTTAATTTTAGAATTTTCAATTGCCTGAAGACATGACAAAGAATCGGAGCAGATAATAAATTTACTCTCATCTGACGAAGCAATAATTTTTAGTGCAAGAAGGATAGCTTGCGCTTCTGCACTAAATACAGAAGAAACGGAAGGAAGACGGCGAGTTTCAACACGCTCTCCAAAGACAGCGGCCGATGCAACTTTATCGCCGTCCTTCGATCCATCTGTATCAATTGCAGAATGGTCAGGATAGTGAGATTTTATTTCTGCAAAGTGTTGTTGAATAATTAAAGGGTTTGTGTCTGACTTTTTATGGTTTCTAAGATCAAAAATAAATACCGGTTTTGGATTTAACCATGGCGGGTAATGTGGAATTTCAATAGCAGCAATTGCATCTAAATTTATACCAGAGTTGTTCAAATGAGGTTTTATTCTGATACCAAAAGGTTGAATTTTATTTGGATGTTTTTCAAAAATATTTTCGTAAAGAGGTTTGAAAACACAGTCGTGGGCGGGGTTGCCAGGATATGCCTTTAATTTGGTTGCATATTGCAAAGCAAGCTTTATCCTTCTTTGATACAAAGAAGGCTCGTTTGCTTCTACATATAAACTATTTACAGGTGTGGTTCTAAAAGCTCCAAGACATAGTCGCAATCCCTGATGGTGTATAGTATCAAGGATTTTGACATATCACTTGCGAGCAGAACCATAAATAAAGCAACCGTAATCCAATTTAGATCGAACCAGCGATCTGTAAAGATTGAGTAAAACATCACATTCAGCACCCCAGTCGGTGCTGGATACGACTTTTAAAATATCTAATGCCTTTAGGCATTTATTTTTTAACATTTTGATATGGGGAAGAAAGGTTAGCCTTGAATCAAATATGAGACCAAGAAAAGTAGTTTCTTTTACAATTTTGATAGGATTATTATATAATTTTAATTCAGGATCAGGATGCATCTTACGTTTATTACAAAAATGCATCCCAACAGTTTTTGCAGTGGAGAATTTAAAACCATTCTCCATTGCCCATTTCTCTATTCTCTTTAAACACAACTGCAGCTGACGTTCGATATTATTCATACTTTTCCCTCGGTAACATATGAGGAAGTCGTCAACATATAGAGAACCATCAATATTATCTTTTAAAACTTGAGCAAGGCTATTAATTTTAATACTAAATAAAGTGACAGAAAGGATGCTGCCCTGGGGAACACCCATTTCCTGTACAAAAGGGTCAGATAACGTAGAATTGACCCTAACTTTAAATTCTCTGTCAGATAAAAAGTTTGAGATAAAGGTAGGAAGTCTACCTTTCAACCCCATATCAAAAAGATCTTTTAAAATACCATATTTCCACGTTGTGTCATATGCTTTTTCTAAATCGAAAAAGATAGACACAACATGTTCGTTTTTGGCAAATGCGTTTCGAATATATGTTTCGAAACGCACCAGAGGATCAATAGTACTACGACCTTGTCTGAATCCACACTGAATATTCGAGATTAGGTTGTTCGATTCTAAAAACCAGACAAGGCGATCGTTGATCATCCTTTCCATGGTTTTACAAAGACAGCTTGTGAGGGCTATAGGCCGATAGTTGGACGCTTCCGAGTGATCTTTTCCTGGTTTTGGAATAGGCACAACAGTGGCCATTTTCCAAATAGATGGTAAGTCACCCGTTTCCCAAATGTTGTTAAGAAGACTTAGAAGACATTGGAGAGAAGATTGTGGCAGATGTTTAAGAAGTTGATAATGGATGTCATCTGGACCACATGCTGTATCGTGAGATTTGTTCAATGAAGTTTTTAGCTCTTCCAAAGAAAAAGGTTTATTATAATCTTCTAAATTTTTTGACTGGAAATTAAGCTTTGATTTTTCTTTTTGAATTTTGATCCGCTGAAAAGTGGGATGATAATTTTCAGCAGAGGAGTGTGTTGCAAATGTTTCGGCCAATTTATTTTATATGTCTGACTCTGATGTTAACAAGTCTTGTCCATCCTTTATATGATGGACATTTGCTTTACTGTTTTTACCTTTAATTTTGCGAATCATGTTCCAAATTTTATTCATGGGGGTATGGTTATTCAGTTTAGAAACAAAGTTACGCCAAGAAGTGCGTCGTCTTTGTTTCGTTACCCTGCGAGCTTTCGCTCGAAAAATTCGGAAATGGTTCAGATTATTTTGAGTTGGGTGTTTATTAAAGCGTCGTTCGGACTTTTTCCGGTCTTTAATAGCGTCCTCACAGCTGTCATCGAACCATGGTTTACTAGGATGTTTTGGATTTGTCGAGGTCTTAGGAATTGTTTCATCAGCAATTGAAATAAGTGTTTCATTGAATTTTAAAATTGGATCAGAAATAGTTTCAAAAGTATCCGAGTTAAGTCGCTCTATACAGAGTTGTTCAAATAGAGGCCAATTGGCCTTGCCAAATTTATACCGAGCGACTCGTTCTGTGTTTGAAGAGTGTAAAGATTCCAAGATAATGGGAAAATGATCACTGCCACAGAGATCGTCATGGACTTTCCATGAGAAATCGGGCAACAGAGAAGGATCTGCTATTGTAAGATCAATAGCCGAATATGATCCATTCCCAGGATGTAAATATGTATTTGATCCATCATTAAAAATACACAGATCTTCCTGATTCATTAAGCCTTCAATAATTTTACCTTTATCGTTTATTGTGTTACTGCCCCATAAAGGGTTGTGTGCGTTGAAGTCCCCAAATAATATATATGGGGCTGGTAACTGATCAGTAAGATGTTTCAACTGATTTAAATTTAATGAAGAATTCGGTGGTATATACACAGAGCATAAAGTAATTGTTTTGTCTAATGATATTCTAACAGCAACCGCCTGCAGATCAGTGTCGAGATCTACAGGGCTATGTAGAACTTGATCTTTTACAAGAATGGTAGAGCCGCCAGCAGCTCTATCACTCTCGTCTACATATGTGCTGTATATAGAATAGTTTTTTAAAGATATGTTATCACTTCGTTTTAGGTGGGATTCTTGGAGGCAAAATGCAACAGGTAGAAAGGCTTGAACTAATAATGTAATTTCAAGAAAATTAATCTTAAGACCTCGACAATTCCATTGTATTATTGTACCCATTATGGTCTGCGAATAGGGGAATAGTTAACAGTTTTTTGGGGGCTATTCCGCCGGTTTCTGCTGGGGGATCTACTTTTAGATCCAGTATCTGGGGGTAGTGTATCCATGGGATCGCCCCAGATAGTAGTGTCTAGATGATCTAGACTTCCAAACCTGTTGTGGACCTTAATGGGATCCCGCAGCAGTTTTGGAGTACGATCTCCTTTTTGATTTGAGTTTTTATTTGAGTTAGAAGAATTTAAATTGGAGTTGGTATTTTTTGAATTTTCTTTTAGGCTTCTTGAAGAATTGGTTGAGGATTGAGAGGGTGCTGAAGACGTAGCTGTTTGAGAGGGTGCTGAAGACGTAGCAGTTTGAGAAGATGAAGATTTTCGTGAAGATTGAATGATTTTGTCTGTTGTTTTGACTGGTAATTTCGAAGGTTCCTGTTTGTCAATGGGCCAGGTGATGATGGTCTGCGTTTCAACTGAAGTGAGAACGCGTTTGGCAACACTGGCATATGACGTTGATGCAGGAGACGAGGGATTATTCGCTGTATTATACAGACGACGAGCCTCAGGGTAAGAGATGTTTTTTCAGTTTTTATTTTTTGAATTTCTTTTTCCTTTTTAAAATGCTGACAGTCCTTAGATGAGGACATGTGGGCTTCACCACAATTAGCACACTTTGGAGTTTTAGTGCAGGTGAAGCCCTCATGTCCTTCTTCTGCACACTTAAAACAAACCAGGTGACCTCTGCACTGTCCCTTTCCGTGGCCGAACTTTTGACACTTAAAGCAGCGCACAGGGTTAGAGATGTATGCGCTGACTTTAGCTTTGTAGAGACCAATCTTAATGGATTCAGGGACAGTGGGTGTGTTGAAATTCAACAGAAAGGTATTCAGTTTTACCTGAACACCCTGTCTGTTAGCAATAAATCTTTTTACTTTTGTAACACCCTGAGGCTCTAGTTCTGAACAGATTTCGTCGTCTGACAATTCCGAGAGGTCTTCGCCTCGGTAACGAATAATCCCTTGACTTGAGTTTAACGTTCTGTGGGGTGAGCTAGTTATATCTAAATCTACAATTTTGGAAAGTTTCAGTAAATTGAGCGATTGTTGTTTTCTACTGCATTCTATTAGCAGGGAACCGGACTTCATTTTGGTGACGTTTTTAACGTCTCCTGCACAAGCTTTGATAGATTTTTCAATGATAAATGGAGATACTTTTGCCAAAGGTTTAGTTGCGTCTTTACTAGATAATACAATAAATTTAGGCCAACTTTCGTCAACAACCAAATCTTCAAGAGGAAAATCATTTTTTCTTTTTTTTTGGACCTTTTTGTGTTAAAGGGGGTGTTTCGGAAGCCATGATAAGAAAATTACGGTTCACCACCCTTGTCACCCACCCGCCACGGAGTGCCAACATGGGCGATGCCTAGAGTCTGCGGATCTCCAGCAGAAAGCATCAGGTGTTCCAAGGGTGGTATACTCAAACAGACGAATTTCTCAATGAACGCATGCCTCGTGCCAGGGGTTACCTGGCGATACAACCGTTCGAAACTCTGTCTACTTGATTGACCCATGAGCCACCGCCTTCTTAACAGCCTGTTACTGAACAACTTTCGTAGTAAGATACACAAGATAAAATCAAGTGACAAGAAGAATGACGACAAGCTTGTTAAGGGCTCGGCATGACCAGCCGATTGACCGAACCGGGTCCATCCGGCCTCCCGTCTAGTTGAAGTTAGGGCCAAAGTGGTGTATTGAAAATCGAAACCCGCTGACCCGCACTAATGGATGCAGCAGTGAGTGATCTCTCAACCACCAGGATCCTTTCCTCCACCATCACGGGTTGCAACACACGGCAAACATGTCGCCTCTATAAAGCCGAGGAAGCTTTGCCCTTCAGCCACCGCCTTCTTTGTGAATCCTTAAAGGAAGCTGTCTATCAACTGGTTAATACATTTCATGGAATAGTTTGAAAAGAAATAAATGTTATAGAAAAGCTAAAATGAGAAGGATTCACAAAGGGCAAGACGTGACATGCCGATTCATCGAAGTCAGGGCTAACTCGATTTCCCGTCTAGAAAAAGTAAGGGTTCAGTAGGTTATCGGGACCGTTTACCCGGCCTACTGAAATCCCGTCCTGTAATCGACAGGGGTCGCAACACACGGCAAGTGTTGCCTCTGTTAGCAGACTCTTACTGCAGGCTGAGGAAGCCGTGGGCCTATTCTCCTGTGCCCCGGGTCCCACACGGGGTAAGCGAAAATGAACAAGGAGCTGTTACCTGAAAGGGCAAATATAGAGGCAGTCACAATGGCTAAGAGAAGTCACCTAAAACATTAAAATTGATTCAAATTCGTTAATGTTCAACCTTTGTTCACAGTTCAATATTATCAAGGACATTCTTCCTTACAACAAATCAGCATTATATTAAAAAATACTGCTTAGTTGAAAGGATTCCTGTGGCTTACTTAAACGGCGGATAGTGAATGCCCTTTCGTTTTGGGTTTGTTAAGTTATTATACGATAAGCATGGCTGCCCCTTAGTAGATCACTAGATGTTTCGAGATGCAGCATGCTCCTTGAAAGATAAAGATAAAAGCATATATATATACCTATATAGCAAAGAAAATCTTAAATCTAAAACAAAAACAGGTTTGATTGGTAATGTTGTTTCCCTACGAGATAATAGGAACCCACACAGAGCTTTTTTTGGCAGGTTGGTTTTCTCGCTTAATATAATTTGTTCTCTCGTATGTGTATGTTTTTATTTAGTTCAGTGGTTTATGACACAATTACGTTTTTACGGAATATGACTCAAAGCTTGAAAGACAATGATTGCGAAACGAACTAATGACTAATGAAATACGACAAAATCACGACAAAACTTAAATGTTTCAAAGCATATTCCAATCCGATGTTTTTTGCTATGCACCAATTCCATTTCATTTCAATAATTGTTTTCACACACAAAGTAACAAGGCATGTTACACAGATAATCATTCCAATGGTACCGTGTAAGAGCTGTAGCATATCTGTCCGACCAGATAATGACACATCCTTCTCCCTTGTTATAGTTTGGTTCGCCTTGTGCCCAGTCAAAGTAGGTCAGCAAAGAATTGTCCGACACCCAGAACCATGTTTTATTGTTACTCATATCGTATGCACCTATCCAGGTGTCACTCTTGTGCAGTCCTGGAAAAAAAATTATAGGACATTTAAATGGCAGCACTTTTAGCAATCCGTTTATTTTTATATTCGTCAGCTGGGACAATACTGAGATCGTTTCTTATTCTCGACCCAAAGAGTAGTACAACGCATCCCCGATTGGCGGAGAACCCTTTCGTTGGGCTTTGTAAGGTCATAATATGGAAACCCTGGGCGAAAACGACAGTGGGTTACATGTTCCGAGCTCCTCGAACGATTTAAGATCCTTTTGTAGATTTCAAAAAAGGGTAGGCTTATGGTAGCGGCCACAAAAAAGCTAAAATCTCCGTCCCTAAACAATACTCCATACTTTTCCAGTGGCAGTCAAAATTTTGTTTGCTATAACCCATCCCCATTTTCCATTGATTTATTGTTTAATAACTTGTTCTAGTCCTGAATATACCTTCAATACTGCTTGCTGGAGATAAAGCAAGCATCCAATCAACCAAAAAATCAAATTCTTCAATTTAAGGATGCGACTCATTTAACGGATTGCTTTATGTCTATTTAGCCTGCGGTCAGTGAAATTTACGGATTCGTTGCAAATAATTGATGTACAGTTATTTTGCTTTTCTTACTTTTTTTTACCAATGTATAGATTTATTTGTGAAAACAAACTTTTGAACTGCAGAGATATTTTTAATTATTATACCCCCACTCGTAAGAGAGGGGCTATATTACAATCACCATGTCCGTCCGTCGTTCCGTCTGTCTGTCCGGTGCAAACTTTTGAAACAAACTACTCGGTTTCTACTAAAGGAATCGATTTCAAATTTGGTGCAGTTTTATCATGATGAGTTGCACCATGCCTTCCCTTTCCAGGTCAGTCAGTTATCTACTTCCTGTGAAATATTGCTGCCCGGGCGTTAAACACCATTAATCAATCAATCAATCTACTTCCTGTGAGCCGACTTAGAACGTTTCCAGAGTCAAAATAGGAAAATTTATCGTAAGATTTCTCGGCTTCTTCTAAAATAATTGATTTCAGATTTGGTGCACATCTTTAGCAGGTAGCAGGATGAGTTGTACCGTGCCTCCCCTTTCCAGGTCAGTCAGTTTTCTACTTCCTGTTTTCCCAGCAAAAAAATGGTCGAGTGGGGTATACTTAGCACGACTTAGTGCTGGTCCATGTTAGTAATTTAATATGACTGGAAAATTTAAATGAAGCAACATATGTAACACAACATTAACAATGTTGTTGAAGTGATCGAGTCTTGCGCCGTTAAAATTCGAATAGTTTCATAATGTTATCGCTGTTTTTACCATAAGATCTTACAAAGTATTATAGTTAATGGAAACATAAAATTTCGGTTAACCTGTTCAGAAATATCCCTTAAAGAGACTAACATTCTGTATTAAGAAATTATAAAATTGAAAAAATGCAAAACTATCTTTACAATCTATTGTCTTACCGTATTATGAACTGACAACCATAACGACAAGACATTCCCTATCTGCCACCTGTGGACGCGATGGGCAGCTCTGTGGAACGAGCCCTTTTAACCCCACAGTATGGCCCCAGATTTTGGTGGTATATCATAAATAATTTAATATAATGAAACTCAATTCGATTCATTTTAAAATTATGTAATTATATGTATCCGTGAATAAACTGATAATTATATACATACAATTTATAATACGAGTTCCGGATTGTGATATTACTTTTTGAACGATAACAGCGTGATTAAACGTTTTAGAAAAACTAAAAGGAATGAGAAATGAAAAGAAATATCAATGCTAAATTTTACCTTTAATAACGGATGCAATCCAGACATTCTCCGCCGAATTCTCTATTTTGACCAAATTTGATCCAATAGTAAAACATGTCTCCTAGAAACATAAAGTCAGTATTAGGTACTGTTGAATACAAAAACCTATAACCAAGAAAGAAGTTCCGGCAGGATTATCTTGAGGTATAAAGTGTGGGATGAAACAACTTAAAAACTTGGGATCTGTTTTCCGGGCTGTACCTATACACATTACGTCTGTCAACAACGAGTTCGTCAACTCCAATAAAGTACTGGCCACTTTGATTTTCGTAGTTACGTGAGACGATGCTTAACATGTTGGCTGCTAGATTAATCAAAAATCTGACGAATTATAATTTGCTGCGTGTTCATCATGCTCTAACAGGAAATTTTGTTTTAGTTTCCCATTGTTGATGAGTATCCAAAGAAAAAGTGTAAACAAATTTATTTGTGATTTTAAATAATATCGATCAACCGCATTTAGCCCAATCGCCTGATTAGGTTTTATTTTGATTAAAACTCACAATACATGTAAATTTGCCCCCAAAAAGAGTTAATTCTTACGAATAGTATTTCACTTTAATAATTTTGTACTAACAAATAATGATTTTCAATTCATGTGCAAAAATAACCACAGAACCAGTGATAGGTTTACAACTTAAGGAGTTACCAGAATATGTTTTAATGGTTTAAATTATGTTTATTATGTCTTGTCAATAAAGAGTCGAACGCACCCTTCCCGGGTCAGACTTGAACTGTCTTAATCACTCAGCCACTGAAAATATGTAGATTTCACATATCCTGCAAAAATGCTCGCTGGACATCGACTTTTATTTTTACAGGAGGTTCGACATTTTGTTAGTTCAGTGCTGAATTATTTACCCCATATATTCGGTCATTTTTTAAACTAATATTTTTTATTTGTTAATAATGAAGTTGTAACACTTAATTAGCACTAACAACTGTTTTCAGGGGCCCCGGGTGGCTAAAAGAATAGACCGCAGTCGCGCTAGCTTGTCGTAAAAGGCGACTAAATAGCGCCCAGTATCCTGACCAACGTGTCAGGTCGGTTTGCCTAAAGACCGACTGGGATGTGCGCCCCAGGTGGTTGAATGGGGTACCCCTGGCAAGCTGGGGTTGTCAGGCCACAATACGGAAAACCTGACCGCAAACCATATTAGTGCACCGTGTTGGGAAAAATGCCACGTTCCTCGCACGTCAAAGAACGCTGCTGTA
This sequence comes from Limnoperna fortunei, assembly GCA_944474755.1. Classification (NCBI taxonomy): domain Eukaryota; kingdom Metazoa; phylum Mollusca; class Bivalvia; order Mytilida; family Modiolidae; genus Limnoperna; species Limnoperna fortunei. Next base: position 49,021,578 of record OX104123.1, read on the forward strand.
GTATTCGCTATGAGTAGGGATTTCGATCCCGCTACAGGAGGCTAAATTGCCCGACCCTATCCATCCTCCCATTTGCCAGTGGCAATCTAAAATCCGTTACCCCTATTTTTCCTTGTGTCCCATCCCATTTTCATTCATCATCATTTCATGTTCATTTTATCATCTATTTCATGTTCATCGCCTGAATATAGCTGAAATATTGCTGCTCGGGCGTTAAACACCATTAATCAATTAATCAATCTGTTTTCTGGGGAGGTTAACGTATTAGGATGTTTTCACAACTCTAATTACAGGTAACGCTTATGGAAAATGCATGACAAATAACTGATTTACTGTAATCACATGACTGTTTACGTGTATATGTATGTATGTACTTGCATATGTAAATTAATAAATGTTTGCGTATTGTATTAATGGTACAAGTGAGAGGATTTTTGTATGCGTGTATGATAATTATAGTCATTCCTTTTGTATATAAAAATTACAAGCTCCTATATAGTGTTTTAGAATATTGCTGCAATAGTGCTTGATGGACGTTAAGTACCTCCACAGCATGTTAAATCGACCGCTGTAAAAACGCCCCAATAAACACAATCGCCCCCAGCAAAAAACGCCCCACCTTCAGCAACATCGCCCCACTTACAAAATCACTATATAGTATACAACTGTCCAGTTATACAAATATTTCCGGCTTTTAGGAGTTAATTGTCGCTGATTAAAAATTCGAACTGTTTTATTAATAATGATTGATTATATTGTTAGTTTGCTTTAATTAGTACAATTATCCTAATTACCTTAATGATTTTCCATTAGATCTATATCAACCCTCTACCAGTTACGATTCTTTTGTAATTATGATTAAATAATCAAAGATTTGTTACTCTTAATAAAAACTAGAGGCTCCCAGGAGCCTGTAATTGATCACCTGGAATTCAAATGACTTTAACTATGTTAATTTTTTTTTAAATATACAGTTTCAGTCTAGTTGTTATAGCTTTTAAGTTACTGTGCAAAAACTATGCATTTTAGGTAAATACAATAACTCATAAAAGGTTTCATCAGACAATTTCTGAAAATTAAATGGTTTGTAGGTATTGTCCTTTAGCGTACTTTAGAAATTTACAGTTTTACTTTACTAGTAGGTGTGTTATAGACTAATTTATAATTCAAAAACTGTTCATTTGTCCAAATTCATAATGAAAGGGCAATTACTCCTATAAAGAGTCATCTTGCAATTTAGGACTAAGCAATCATTTGTAGGGTTTCTATTGCTGATCATTTGTGCAATTCAGTTTCAATCTAGCTGCTATAGTTTTCAAGTTACAGCACAAAAATGGAAAACTTCATAACAAAATTGTCATTTAAGGGCAATAACCCATATAAGGAGTCATCTGACAATTTCCGACCAAAAAAGTAAATTGTAGGGCTTTTAATGCTGATCATTTTTGCAATGTATAAATTCACTCTAGCTGTTATGGTTTTTAAGTTACAGGACAAAAACAAAAAATTTCATAAAAATTGCAATAACTCCTATAAGGAATCATTTGACAATTTCAGACTTATCTTATATAGTAATTTGTAGTGCTCGTATTGCTATTAAGTTTCATTCTAGCTGTTACAGTTTTTAAGTTTTTTTTAAGTTACAGGACAAAAACGGAAAATTTCAAAAAAAATTGTCATTTATGGGCAATAACTTATTTAAGGAGTTGTCTGACAATTTCAGATCAATGAAGTGAATTGTAGGGCATTTATTGCTGATCATTTGTGCAATTTACAGTTTCGATGTAACTGCTATAGTTTTAAAGTGACAGGACAAAAACGGAAAATTTCATAAAAAATTGCCATTTAAGGGCAATATCTCCTATAAGGAGTCATCTGACAATTTCAGACTAAATACAGTGAATTGTAGGGCTTGTATTGCTGATCATTTTTGCTATTTACAGTTTTACTCTATCTTTTATAGTTTTAAGGTTACAGGACAAAAACGGAAAATTTTATAAAAAATTGCCATTTAAGGGCAATAACTCGTATAAGGAGTCATTTGACTATTTCAGACCAATCAAGTGAATTGTAGGGCTTTTATTTAATTGTTGATCATTTTTGCCATTTACAGTTTCACTCTACCTCGTATAGGTTATTTTGTAAATACCAACAATTTTGTCAAGAATCGTCAATAAAGGGCAATAACTCGTACAAGAAGATAATACACAACTTCACACTAATAGCAACTATTGTAGACCTTAATGTGCTGATCAATTTGAAGTAACGATTTTCTCTATAGCTATTATAATTTTTGAGATAATGATCAAAAACCTGTGTTTACCCGCATGTTGTATTTTTAGTAACAGCGGCCACATTTGTCTGTTGATCAACACCCTGAGTACAAACTTGAAACTAGGAACCCTAAGGATGATTGCAGCCAAGTTTGAAAAAAAATTGGTCTAGTGGTTTCAGATGAGAAGATTTTTGAAAAAGTTTACGACGACGGGCGACGGACGCCAAGTGATGGCAAAAGCTCACAGGGACCTTCGGTCCAGGTGAGCTAAAAAAGCAAAAGAATATATCAGCATACAATTTAAAGTTAATTATGGTCAAAAACTCCGATAAAGCCATTAGAGTAAATTTAGATTTTTGATGAAAAAAAAAGAAAAAATGATGTACATGTACTAATTAACGTTTTTTTTGTAATAGTGGTGATTTACTCAATGTGGTGGCGATTTTATTTAAAGTATGGACGTTTTTACATGGGGCGATTTCGCGAAAAGTGGGGCGTTTTTGACGGGGTTGATTTGACATGTATTCGCAAGAATATGTCAATCAACTGAAAATGTGTATACAGCGTTTTGACAAAAGCATGATACTACAAAGCAATCGAGTCAGACAATTTAAGCCAATATCGTTAAAGTTGCTCAAACCTGTGCATTAGTCCAGTTTTGTTCGTCTTTTGAAAAGTAGTAGTCATGCCCACTCCATTTATAGTTAACAAACGTACCTACAAAATAAATAAACAAAAGTGAAATATTTTAGATTGAAGGATATGTTGGCTTATTATGCATGGATATATTAGATATCTTGATCTTTGTGTTTTTATTCAACATTACAAAGTGCTGTTAACCATTACTTCATTATTCCAGCAGTCATCAAGTTTTCTTCTATAGTTTTTAATATCAAGAAGAAAGCAGAAGCTATCCCTAAATTTTACTTATAGATATATTGATGATGCCCTTTCAATTAACAACCCTACTTAATTTGGTGAGTGCATACCGTTAATGTATCCTTCAGAACTTAAAGAAACATCTTCATCTACATCAGTTTTAGACCTACACCTCAAATACGGCACCAACGGTCTTCTTAGCACAATAATTTACGACAATTTTAATTTCAACATTATTAATTTTCCCCGCTTATACAGCAATATTCCAGGTTCCCCTGCATGCGGTGTCTATATTTCTCAGTTGATCAGGTATGCAAGAGCTTGCAGCGAGTATACCGATTTTTGCAAAAATTCAACTATTTATTCGGGATAAACTTATAAATCAAGGTTACAAGAAAAAACGAATCGTCTACGCCTTTCATAAGTTTTACTGTAGATACCACTTCCTTGTCGAAAAATAGTTTGAAAATGTAGTTGCAGATTTTCTTTTTTTAATTCAGTCTACATTAAATGTGATACAATGATTGTTGGATACACCTATTACTGACAATGGTATAATACACCCATCCTACCTACTCGCATACTTCAGTAATGGAAGCGGGAGGTTTGGCATGCCATAAAACCGTGTTTAACCCCAAATTTCTTCTAAAAGTCAACAACATTGCTGTAGTTACTTACCAATCAACGTGGCAGCAAATCTTATATTCTCATTTGTGCAGTTATTATTGCTCATGATATTCAATCTGTTTCGCCAAGTAGCCGCGGTACGAAGGGGGTGTTTGGCGCTCCGAGGGAGGGGAGCAAGGAAGTGAAAATTAGCTATCCATTATTGCATTATCCTATTTAGGGTTAGGGGTTTAGTTCCAGTGAAAATTCTGCTTTGAAAATCAAACGTAAGAAATAGTATAGATTGCTTGTTGTTTAACGTCCATCAAATAGTGAAGATAACATGAATCTGATTCTAGCGAAGTTATTCATGTAGGCAAACTCTTTGGTAAGGTTTATTGTAGTAAGCTAAAGACGCAGAGAAACCAATAAAAAAGACGTGAACATTATTTCTCACAACCAATACACAAAGATCAGCCTCTTACTTAAACCTACTTCTAGAAATAGACTCAGGAAAACTACAAACCAGACTACGACAAGCGTGTTGACTTCAACTTTCCAATTGTCAACTTCCCGTTCATCGACAGCAACATTCCAGCAGGTCCAGTGTATGGTGTGTACATTTCACAACTAATACGTTATTCTAGATCCAGGGATCGTTATTCCGATTTTCTAGACCAATCAGTGCTGTTGACTGCTAAACTACTCCAACAAGGGTTTGTACCTAGGTTGATGTTATCTCTCCAGAAGTTCTATGGTCGGCACCACGACTTAATTGATCGTTATGGGAAATCAGTGTCTCTAATACGATCCGACATTTTCGCGGAGTCATAGGTAGTGTTTCCTGTTCTTGGATATGACTTTTCCCTAGACCAGACAATGAGTAACTTGACGGGTGTCTAATTAGAGGCAGGCACTGTTTGCTCGTCCGCAGTACCTGAGTGCACCCATGGTTTTTATTGGATTCAGGTTACTTTCTTTGTGTTTTATGTTTTTTGGTTGTTTTTTCGGTTTGACTATATCCTTATTTGTAACTGTCCCTAGTCTTTTGGCTCTTGTTGATCGGTCGGTCTTCTTTGCTTTTTTGTATAACACATTTGATATCGAGATTCACAAAATATGATTAAGTGATGTAAGAAGAATGACGGCACGCTTGTAACGGGTTTTAATTGTCCACGCCGCGTCCTCCCGCCTCCCATCTAGTTAATTTAAACCACTCATCAGAAATAAAAGATGTAGCAGAGAGTAATCTCTTAACCAGGATTCCGTTCTTAATTATCACGGTCGCAACAGACGACAAACATGTTACATGTACCTTTATAACGCTGAGGAAGCTTTTGCCCTTCATCCACCACATTCTTTGCAATCTAATAAGGGAGTTGTCTATCAAACAGTAACACATTATTATAGTTTGCAAGGAGAATAATGAGTAGGATTTACAAAGGTCAAGTCGTGACATGCGATTCATCGAAGTCGGTGCTAGTTTCCCGTCTAGAAGAAGGGTTCAGTAGGTTATCGGGACCGTTTATTCAGCATGTAACCGACTTGGTAACTACAGACGGCAATTGCTGCCGCTGTTAGTAGCCTATAAGCTGTGGGCCTGTGCTCCAGTAGCCCGGGTCCCATATGGTTTCGTAAAAATTAAAAAGAGGACATTTAGTGGGATATTAAATGATACCCCGTCACGTTACATTGTTTTTTTATATTCGTGAACACATTCTATTGAATTACAAATCAGCCTACAGGAACAGTCTATCTCGGAAGACAATTTTTACCTGGACCCTGGACATATAAATTTATTTCAAATTGGCACAACACGAACACTACATTTGGGATTGTGCTAACCTGATCATCATTTTATAGCACTTAACAGCTGTGCAAATTTTAACAAATCTGCTGATGCGTTTTCAAGTTAATATCTGGAAACCACCAATTGTTGATCTGTGATGGAAATTGAACTTGATCTTTATTGTATGGTATTTAATAGCTGTGCAAAGTTATCATCTGGAACCAGACGAGGCATGGACAGTGGGACGGAGAGTATCGGGTAACAAAATATTGTTATATGAAATATATAACATTGTTTGAACATAAGTAGCATTCAAAATGTAATAAATTTACCTATTTTCTACGGGCCAAATGTCTTAATAATGTAATGCCGTTTAAAATCTGTTTAATACATCATTTTGTAATTTAAATCACCTACTTATCCACAAGTTCATCTATTCATTCATTTTGAGTCGGATGGAATTAAATCTATTTTACCGTAATACCTTTAAGTCTGACAACGCATACAAATCAAATTACTGATTAATTTATTGTCAAAAATATATGTTGCAATTCCCTTGAGGTACGCATTATTAAGATTGATGTGTAGAATTTCTTTGTTGATTAATAATTTTGTTTTCTGTGTGCATTTGCTTTTATTAGTATTTAATATTTCTTCTATCACAATATAAACGTGAGCGAAATTGCAAATGTGACTTTTTACCCATTTTATCCAATTGTTCATATAATTTTCATTGAAAAATAGGCAGAAACGTGTCATCCCTTACAGTTTTAATTATTTTACTATTCAAGAGGTCCACAGTTCTTTTATATCGTCATAGCTAAAGATAGTAATGCCGCTAACCGCGGCCCTTTCGATATCTATATATTTTGACTTAAGATATAACGTGTTATGATCACACGAAAATTTTGATTTTCGAAGCTATAAGCCAACTATTTTTCTCTCTGTATTTATACACAAAATAAAAATGTACAATATCGTCTTTTTTAAATTATCATGTAAACTAATGTATTGCCTTCTATTTGGATTCGATAGCTGACTTAATTACCCACCACATTTTCGCTTGTCATTTAATAATAAATAGATATAGTACAATAGTATCATGACAGCAGGGCGTGATACTGGGCACGTACATATTGTACCAGATCTACCTATTCTTGTAGTAAGGGCTACATGCATGAACCACTTCAAACAATGTGTTGCTTGCCGAGTCAATATGAATTGCTTACCAAGTCAACAGCGCGACATGATTTACGCCAGGTAAACGATCCATAGTAATCATTTGAATACTTGCATAACGGCTTAACGTAAAACGAGGACGAGCTGGATATATTTAGGACAAGAATCGGTGCTCGACTCGCAGAGCTACCGTGAGCGTTCTCGTGTAGCCAATACCGGACGCACACTCGTTTGGGCGTTAACATGACCGCAGACCGTATTGTCACAATCCTTTGATAATCAAAAAACATTTTTTGGATTCGGATTTGATTTATTGATTGATGTTTAACGTCCAGCGGGCAATATTTCAGCTATATTCAGGACGTGAACAATTTTATAAACTGATAAGGTTTAGCAATTAGAAAGAAAACAAAGACAATCATGTCGAAATATTGTAAAACTCTAATCTCACACAATAGTATGGGGGTATATACACATAAAAAATAAAGTGATTAAAATCATAAAATATGAAATAACAATACATAATACGATATAATATGATATTTTATTATACAATTTCTTTTAAGAACTGTAGAATTTTGTCGCCAGCGACAGTTGTTAACAAATTAAAGTAAGAATCTACAGTATAAAAACGTTCCCGAATATGGGCCACGTCAACACAGACGATCAAGACATGCTTGATTGTATACGGACTGTCGCATGGCACACACTCGGGTCGTGGTTCACCATTTAAAATAAAATTGTATGTCGTCCTGGTATGGCCAAGACTACACCTAGTTAAAACTGCTTGCTCTCTACGACCTCTATATGATTTAAAATTATTTGCATGCAGAAGTGGTTGGATCTCATGAAGTTTATTATGGACTTCTAGATCACAGCTACTCTGCCATGTATTAAATATATATTTTAAAATAAAGGATTTAAAATCAGGAAAAGGTGTTTTACAATAAATAATATCATTATTTAAGGCATTCTTAGCTTCCCTGTCGGCGACTGGGTTTCCATGAATTCCAACATGACTTGGAATCCAGAAGAACACAACAGCGATTTATAAATTTGAATTATTTTTAAAATAAATGGATTTTAATTTTAGAATTTTCAATTGCCTGAAGACATGACAAAGAATCGGAGCAGATAATAAATTTACTCTCATCTTACGAAGCAATAATTTTTAGTGCAAGAAGGATAGCTTGCGCTTCTGCACTAAATACAGAAGAAACGGAAGGAAGACGGCGAGTTTCAACACGCTCTCCAAGGACAGCGGCCGATGCAACATTATTGCCGTCCTTCGAACCATCTGTATAAATTGCAGAATGGTGAGGATAGTTAGATTTTATTTCTGCATAGTGTTGTTGAATAATAAAAGGGTTTGTGTCAGACTTTTTATGTTATCTAAGATCAAAAATAAAGCCCCGGGTGGCTAAAAGAATAGACCGCAGTTGCGCTAGCTTGTCGTAAAAGGCGATTAAAAAGCGCCCAGTACCCTGACCGGCGTGTCAGGTCGGTTTGCCTAAAGACCGACTGGGATTTGTGCCCCAGGTGGTTGAATGGGGTACCCCTGGCAAGCTGGGGTTGTCAGGCCATAATACGGAAAACCTGACCGCAAACCATATTAGTGCACCGTGTTGGGAAAAATGCCAGGTTCCTCGCACGTTAAAGAACACTGCTGTAGTATTCGCTATGAGTAGGGATTTCGATCCCGCTACAGGAGGCTAAATTGCCCGACCCTATCCATCCTCCCATTTGGCAGTGGCAATCTAAAATCCGTTACCCCTATTTTTCCTTGTGTCCCTTCCCATTTTCATTCATCATTTCATGTTCATCTTATCATCCATTTCATGTTCATCGCCTGAATATAGCTGAAATATTGCTGCTCGGGCGTTAAACACCATTAATCAATCAATCAATCAAAAATAAATACCGGTTTTGGATTTAACCATGGTTTGTTATGTGGAATTTCATTAGCAGCATTTTCATCTAAATTTATATCAGAGTTTTTCAAATGAGGTTTTATTCTGATTCCAAAAGGTTGAATTTTATTTGGATGTTTATCAAAAATTTTTCGTAAAGAGGTCGTGGGCCGGGTTGCCAGGATACGCCTTCAATTTGGTTGCATATTGCAAAGCGAGCTTAATTCTTCTTTGATACACAGAAGGCTCGTTTGCTTCTACATACAAACTATTTACAGGACTGGTGTGGTTCTAAAAGCTACAAGACATAATCGCAATCCCTGATTGTGTATATTATCAAGGATTTTGACATATGACTTACGAGCAGAACCATAAATAAAGCAACCGTAATCTAATTTCGATCGAACTAGCGATCTGTAAAGATTCAGTAAAACATCGCACTCGGCACCCCCGTCAGTGCTGGATACGACTTTTAAAATATCTAATGCTTTAAGGCATTTATTTTTTAACATTTTAATATGGGATAGAAAGGTTAGCCTTGAATAAAATATGAGACCAAGAAAAGTAGTTTCTTTTACAATTTTGATAGGATTATTGTGCAATTTTAATTCGGGGTCAGGATGCATCTTTCGTTTGTTACAAAAATGCATCCCAACGGTTTTTCCAGTGGATAATTTAAAACCATTCCCCATTTCTCTATTTTATTTAAACATAACTGCAGTTGACGTTCAATATTATTCATGTTTTTTCCTCGGTAACATATAGAGAACCATCAGTATTATCTTTTAAAACCCGAGCAAGGCTATTAATTTTGATACTAAATAAAGCGACCAAATGATGTTTCCCTGGGGAACACCCATTTCCTGTTCAAAAGAGTCAGATAAAGTGGAATTTACCCTAACTTTAAATTCTCTGTCAAATAAAAAGTTTGAAATAAAGGTAGGAAATCTACCTTTTAACCCCATATCAAAGAGATCTTCTTTTAAAATACCATATTTTTATGTTTTGTCATATGCTTTCTCTAAGTCGAAAAAGATAGACACAACATGTTCATTTTAGGCAAAGACGTTTCGAATATACGTTTCGAAACGTACAAGATGATCTTGGGTACATCGCCCTTGTCTAAATCCATATTGGATATTTGAGATTAGGTTGTTAGATTCTAAAAACCAGACAGGGCGATCATTGATAGGCACAACAGTGGCCATTTTCCATATAGATGGTAAGTCACCCGTTTCCCAAATGTTGTTAAGAAAATTCAGAAGGCATTGGAAAGAAGATTGTGGCAGATGTTGGAGAAGTTGATAATGGATGTCATCTGGACCACATGCTGCTTCGTGAGATTTTTAGCTCTTTCAAAGAAAAAGGTGTATTGCAATCTTCCAGATTTTTTGACTGGAAATTAAGTTTTGATTTTTCTTTTTGAGTTTTGAAACGCTGAAAATCGGGATGATAATTTCCAGCGGATGAGTATTTTGCAAATGTTTCGGCCAATTTGTTAGATATATCTGACTCTGATGTTAACAAGTCTTGTCCATCCTTTAAATGGTGGACATTTGCTTTACTGTTTTTACCTTTAATTTAACGAATCATGTTCCAAATTGTATTCATAGGGGTATGGTTATTTAGTTAAGAAACAATGTTACGCCAAGAGGTGCGTCGTCTTTGTTTCGTTACCCTGCGAGCTTTCGCTCAAAAAATTCGGAAATGGTTAAGAATATTTTGAGTTGGATGTTTATTAAAGCGTCGTTCGGCCCTTTTCCGCTCCTTAAGACCAATTATCCCTAAGCACCAAATAACTGGGACATGACATGTCTCAGATTTTGCTCATTTTCATTTCAAAAGTTGCAATTGACCATTGGAGCACAAAAATGATGACTGTTTGTTATGATTGACCACGGTTGCCATGGTAACCGAGGCGGTAATTTTTTATCATTTCTCATACTGCGAAATATCCTATATTCAATTGCGAATTTGTTATTCAAAAATCAAAGCAAATTCAATATAACATTTTATTTGCTTAATTATATACCTCATTGACAATATTCAAAACAGTTTCAAGACTAAACATAAATGTGTAGTCAGAACGAGGCTATGGAATATGGCAAGAAATCATGGATTTCTCTCTGGAATTTTTTACCAAAAAATGTCCATTTTTGCCACTTTTCTGACTCAATTTTCAGAAAATGCACCAATCACAAATACTCATGATGAATATAATTACATAAATTGATGATTAATATTCAAAACTTATTAAACTCGCAATGGGGTAACAAAAGATGTCTTAAGAAAACAGTCAAAGATGGTTACCATTGTAAAAAAAAGCCATTTCTGTATTGTTCAATATTTCCACGAAACTACTATTTCTTAGGGTTAAAATAAATCATCCTTATTTATTATTTTTAACAGACATCCTATAAACTTAAAATGACATTGAAATCATTTCAGGGTACAGTGCATCAAGGTCAAGGTCAACTAAAAATTGAGCTTTACAATATGAAAATCTCGAAGCAAATCAAATTAAAGTGACCTTGAAAACAACACAAGTGACCTTGAAAGTTTTCTAAGGTCATGCTATGTTGAAAAGATCCCTTTTAGGTACATATGATGACAACAATTGTTATCTTGGCTCATATTAGAAGTATGGTCATACATATATTTAAATATCGAAAAATTGCCGTTTTTGTTTTATTACCATGGTAACCAACTTTAACGGTGTTTTCTAAAGACATTTTTTCTTACCCCATTGAGATTTGAAATTTTTTTAAATATTAATCGATCATCAATCATCAATCTATGTAATTATATTCACGATGAGTATTTGTGATTGGTGCATATTCTGAAAATGGAGTCAGAAAAGTGACAAAAATGGTAATATTTTTAACCAAAAATTATAGAGAATAATGCCCTATTTCTTGACATGTTCAATAGTCTCAGTCTGATCACACATATATCCTGGCTTTGCCGGTTCTCGATAGCTTAAGATATTATGCGATAAAACTTTGTTCTTATCTAATAGATATTAATATTTATTTACCCATTTGTTTCATAGATAAACAACTACACACTTGCAAAAAATTACAAGGAAGCGTCCGGTTATTGCCAAGATCTTCTAATTATTCGAACGACCTAATTTTGACATATTGTATACTACGTCACCAGTTCTCGATAATGTATGCGTAATTAGCTATGCAGGGCTATTCTGACAATAAAATACCATAAAATGTAATTAAAAATGGTATTCATATAAAATTTGTGTAAATTGGAGCATAAGTTTAAAATATAGGATCCGTCTATTGTACCATAAGTTGAAGAAGCTTTTGGGATTACGGAAAGGTATCGAAATATATGGTACTCTGTATTTGGGAGAATTTTAAACATCTAAACGCGGAACCTGTTTATTTTTTTCATTACCGAGGAGCAAAGTGGTGTCCTAAAGGAAAATTACCGACAAACAGAAGACATGTGCGAATCCTCGTTTTATGACAAAATGAATTTTTGCATGACTATCGAGAATAGGTTACTATTGAAATGAAAAATTTTGATTTTAATATAGCCCTTTTCACTGTATTTTAATCGGCCCAAAATGGCTGCCACAGTTACCATGGCAACCGAAGTCAAATCATAACAAACAATAATTATTTTGTGATTCAATGGAATGGTCAATTTCAACTTATAAAATGAAAATCAGCAAAATCTGAGACATGTCATGTCTCACCCATTATGGAAATCCTTTGATCCTTATGGAGAATTGGTGTTAATAGCGTCATCACAGCTGTCATGGAACCATGGTTTACTAGGATGTTTTGGATTAGTCTAAGTCTTAGGAATTGTTTCATCAGCAATTGAAATAAGTGATTCGTTGAATTTTAAAATTGGATCAGAAACAGCTTAAAAAAGTCAGAGTTAAGTCGTTCTATACAGAGTTCAAATAGAGGCCAATTGGCGTTGCCAAATGTATACCGAGTGATTCGTTCTGTGTTTGAAGAGTGTAAAGATTCAAAGATAATGGGAAAGTGATCACTGCCACAGAGATCGTCATGGACTTTCCATGAGAAATCGGTCAACAGATTGGATTCGGAAAAGAGTAAACTCATTGTCCTACACTGTCTGCTAGCGAGTCAGAATTATATTTGACGTTAGTCTCCTTTTATTTAATGTTGGTTAACTGGTTAATCTCCTGAAGATAGCTAGCTAGTCTTTAAGAAAATTGTCAAATAATCAAGCATTCTGTTTTCTATGTACATATAATATTTTGATTTGTAACAATGTGACACTTTACACCTTTACAATCTCCATTTTAAAACTCTGTCATGGTTACTTTAAATTTGTTTAAATATACTTTATGACTATAGTTGTTCAACAGATTTTATATATATAAATTTCATTGGACAGATATTTATTATTTCTCTTATGGAATTAAATAAAATTCCAATGCGTAAATAAATACATAAAGACAAGTGTTAACACGAGATTTACTTTAAAATAGAATTTTACCAGGATGTACATGTGCAGTCTTTTAATAAACGTGCGAGTAAAAACAAAATTGTTGTTTGAATTATGTATATATCGCAGTCTTGAATTTTGATGGAAATATTATATCGATCAGCCTAATCAAGCCGTTACGAACACGATTAGACCTCTGCCTAATGCACCTAACTACATGGTGAGGATAAGTTGTCCGTTTCTAAATGTCCGGAGAGTTTAATATTGTTTGAAAACACAATTCGCTGTACAATGCTAAACTTTTTTGCTTAGCGTGCAAACAGATATCAGTATGTCATCTTTATGCTGAAAAAAAACATTAAATCTACTTAAAAGGGGAACGAATCTCTGGACACGAAGTTACGAATGACACTTTAAAGTATGGAATGTTGGTAAGCGTTGCGAATATAGCACCTATATAGAACTATTTTATAATGATTTAAATTCTATAACCAAGACTGTTGAGACTAAATTCAATTTTTAACCTATCTAATGTCATTTCTAAAGCCAGAAAAATGTGTTGATTTACACATGAATTAGCTAAATAGTCTTTCTCATAGATGTCCTACAAGGATTGCCAGTTTTCCGGGTACTCCGGCTTCCTCCCCCAATAAAACTGGACGCCATGAAATAGCTGAAAATGGCGTTAAAACACCATTCAAACAAACAAAAAAATCATCGATGTCCGCAACTTCTCCTAAAAATGTAGTAACTTATAATAGAATTTCTATGATGTTTATTTGTTGATGTCACACTTACCAATTCTGTACATGAAATCCCATCCGGAGTCGGCTTCCACTGCAACACTTGTGTTGACATGCATGAAGCACGCTTTGTCTATTATATTATAACTGGTGGCCACACAGTTTACATATAATTGACAGTATACAGCGCACTCTACCCTACTCAACGCTGCACGGTCGACCGGTATGTCATTAGTCAATGGACGGACGTTCTTGTGTTTGGAAAAATTAACAAGGCGTGTGTTAATACTTTTTACTGCAAAACAAACACTAAATGTCCATGTATATAGTGTAATGTAATGCAACATTTTAAATAACTTTCGATTCCAGATGTAATGGCAATAAATCGCTCAAGTCAGAAACTTTATATACTTGACAGTGTGACAGCGATTGCATTAGTCACTATTATTTATGCAATTATATAAAAAAGCAATATCGTTGTACTAATTGATTTTGTAGAACTGCTCGAGAATAAATTCAGTACAACACATTGGTATTGAAACTCTTCCTTTGTAGTCTACGAGCATTATAATTTCAAGATAATTCCTAAAACAAACGAGTGATAGAGAAGTCCGGAAACTGAATAACACGAACAGGATTATCTGGATATTTTTTTAGTTTATTTTTCCAGTAATCGCATTAATGAATTAAATTTAAGTCATCAATTGAAAATGTATTATTATAGTGCAGTAAACAAATAACATATTGATTTTGTTTTAGAATTTGCTGAATGTTGATCAGAGATTCAGCAATGTTATGATTAATATATCTAAGAAGTTTCCGTGACAAGTTTGTGATGCTTGATGCGATTTTATTTTTTTAAGTAGAGGGAGCGATTATTTACGATTTGATAAGTATTATAACATTGATTATTACGGAAGTGTTTTGTTCAGGCAATTCAAATTATTCATTCGAAATTCGCGATATTTGTTTGCAAGGTGTCCCTTTCTTAATACATTTTTTGGAGTCACCTTCTGTTGTGTTGAGTGTAAATGAATGGTATTTCATAAATTATTTGCCTTGAAGTAAAATTGACATTTTGCTAATTTTCTGATCATGCATATGAATCGATTGAGTTTTTTTTTAGGGTCAAGTGATTTATATTTTAGCTATATTCAGTTTCATATAGTTACAAAAGCAAATATGAACTTCATAATATAATAACATGGATACTATTCTATAAACTGGTAATTTAAAAATGTCACAGAACAATATATAGGGTAATAAACTAAACACAAACGTCACAATTCATTAACAAAACTCACATAACGACAAAACAACTAATCAATTAAATGTTAAGAAAGGCAAATAACAGCTGTCTCGAAACATTTTGTCGAGAGGTTAAAGATATAAGGAAAGGCAAATAAAGCTGTCTCAAAAAATTTTGTCAACAGGTTAAAGACTGAAATTGAGAATAGATATTTGTTATAAATCCCGAATAGGCATCCATTATCGAAGTGTCAGGAAAGCAACGATGGGAGTGCCACAAGGAAAAGTATTTTACTGAATATATTTTGATTTTATCGATAATAAATTCACTTGACAATTTCACGAGTTTAATTTAATTTTCTAAAAACTATTGAATAAAAACAATTTGTTTTTCAATATTATTCGTTCACTTAAATTGCATCGATTTCGTCATCACCGGGGTATTCAGGAAAAAATTACCCTCTGTGCCATGGTATTTGCTTAAAAATAACCCTCGCATATTATTATGCTGGAAATATTCATTCGGAAGTTTTGACTTTTACCTCAAAGTAAACGTAACATGAGTAATCGATTGATTGATTGATTGATTGATTAATGGTGTTTAACGCCCGAGCAGCAATATTTCAGCTATATTCAGGCGATGAACATGAAATGGATGATAAAATGAACATGAAATGATGATGAATGAAAATGGGATGGGACACAAGGAAAAATAGGGGTAACGGATTTTAGATTGCCACTGGCAAATGGGAGGATGGATAGGGTCGGGCAATTTAGCCTCCTGTAGCGGGATCGAAATCCCTACTCATAGCGAATACTACAGCAGCGTTCTTTAACGTGCGAGGAACGTGGCATTTTCCCAACACGGTGCACTAATATGGTTTGCGGTCAGGTTTTCCGTATTATGGCCTGACAACCCCAGCTTGCCAGGGGTACCCCATTCAACCACCTGGGGCACACATCCCAGTCGGTCTTTAGGCAAACCGACCTGACACGCCGGTCAGGGTACTGGGCGCTATTTAGTCGCCTTTTACGACAAGCTAGCGCGACTGCGGTCTATTCTTTTAGCCACCCGGATCCCGCACGGGGCTTTTGAAAACCATAGTACAGAGTCAACAAACAGCACGCAAGTGGTCTAGTATTCACCGCTCTTTGAAATCATGATATTCGGTGTAATTAAACAGATAAATCATGTCTGGGAGGGGTATTTGTGAAAAATACCCCTCCCAGACATGATATATCTGTTTAATATACCATAAGACCGGAATAGCATATAATATTGATGTCTAAATAGTTGTTGTTTTGATTAAAAATGAACATGTCGAAACAGTATGTTATAGCACAAAACGCATTAAGCTCCGAACGTTAAGGCTGCTGACCTTTGACCGAAATCTGGCGAATTTGATTCGAGTATAAATATCATCACCTTTCATGTATGTTGATTATGAATGCGAATCCAAATAAAGTATAATCTAAATGGCATTCTCCAAACACGTCAGCCACTACGTGCAGTCGTCGAAAAGGCTTTTTGCAGTACATCGAAAATGCACAAGTTAAATCTCCCCGGATCTATTGTGAAAACCTCTCAAAAATGATAAGATATAACGAAATATTATGATAACAAATATTTATGAAATAATTATTACCCTTTATCCCACGGAATCGATTTTTGTAACCACCCAATACGTCCTAAATAAGTTCAAATAGCTAGGGTAGAGCACTCTAAATCAAAGCATTTAAAGTACTGTTAGTAATAATAAAAATATATATAATGTATTTAAGACATTTAGAATACGATTATTTGCAAGGCATCAGGTCGGATATGGCGGACATGAAAATTGTTAGAGAGCAGACAATGAGCCAAATGAACATAAAATTTAATATTTTTATGTTCATTTGGTTCATTGTCTGACATTTATTCATTTAAACGCTAGATCGCTTCTTCCGATAATGTCAGAAATTATAATCGTGGCTCAGAAGTCAAATGCATCAGTCATTGACTGTATCGGAAACGTCGCTTGACTCGACTGTGACCAACTGTGTAATTAAAATTGAGGATATTCAATATGGGGAGGTGGTTGTACATATGTAAACAACAGCATAGTCTTCAACACAAGAACTGACCGATTCTAATTCGGAGTCTCTGTGAATAGAACTTCTGCTCCCAAAAGTTATTTAGTTATGAACAGCTCATAACTGAGCCGACAAGAATATCCGAGAACTCTTCAATTTTATCTATTTATCTAATTTTATGTAACAACCACAAAATATAGTTGATTCTGGCAGTTTGTCAGTTTGTTCTGGTTTAAGTGATTACAAAACATCTATCGTTGTAGAAAATTAAAAACACTACAAGGGAAAACATAAAAATATAAAAATACGGTCTTTAAAAAATATGACCAGGTTACTTTTAAGGAAAAGTTAAATAAAATTTCCTGGACACAGTGTAATCAATACGAAAAACCAGTTGATGAAAATTGGATTGTTTAAGGTATTTATTTACATGTGTCCTGAATACAGTTGCTTCTTTACAGAAACTTAGAGTTGATTTTGTTGTATTTTTAATTTTCAACATGATACAGAGCCATGGATGTCAAATTAAATTTTTAAGTCTTATAAAATAATTTATAGTTATCTAAATATAACTAGAGGTTCCCAGGAGCCCGTAATCGCTCACATGGGACCCAAACGACTTACACTAATAGCTTTCAAGTTACTGTACAAAACCTAAAAATTTCTTCAAAAATTTCGGTCAACTACAATAACTCCTATAAGGTGCCATCTGACAATTTCTGAAAATTAAATGATTTGTAGGCCTTGTCTTTTAGGGTTATTAAGAAATTTACAGTTCTAATCTAGGTGTATTATAGACTTGTTTATTATACAAAAACTGATTGTTTGTTCAAATTCTTAATTAGAGGGCAATAACACCTATGAAGAGTCCTCTAGCAATTTAGAACTAAGAAATGATTTGTAGGCCTTACTTTGCTGATCATTTGTGCAATTTACAGTTTCAAGCTAACTGTTATAGTTTTCAAGTTACAGGACAACAAGGGAAAATGTCAAATAAATTGTCATTTAAGGGCAATAAATCCTATAAGGAGTCATCTGACAATTTCAGACCAAATAAGTTAATTGTAGGGCTTTAATTCCTGATAATTTTTGCTATTATAGTTTCAATCTCGCCGTTATGGTTTTTAAGTTACAGGAAAAAAACGGAAAATTCATAAAGAATTGTCATTAAGGGCAATAACTCGTATAAGGAGTCATCTGACAATTTCAGACTTTACTGTTAATGGTAGTACTTGTATCGCTGATCATTTTTACTATTAAGTTTTTCATAAAAGATTGCCATTTATGGGCAATAACTCATATAAGGGGTCATCTGACAATTTCGGACAAATTAAATGAATTGTATGGCTTTTATTGCTGATCATTTTGCTATTTATGGTTTCACTCGAGCTATTATGGTTTTTAAGTTGCAGGACAAAAACGGAAAATTTCATCAAACATTGCCATTTAAGGACAATAACTCCTGTAAGGATTCATCTGACAATTTCAGACCAATACAGTGATTTGTAGGGCTTGCATTGCTGATCATTTGTGCTATTAACAGTTTTAATCTATATGTTATTGTTTTTATGTTACAGGACATAAACAAAAATTTCATAAAAAATTGTCATTTAAGGGTAATAACTCATATAAGGAGTCATCTGACAATTTCAAACAAACCAATTAAAAGAATTGTGGGGCTTTATTGCTGATCATTTTTGCTATTTATAGTTTACTCTAGCTGTAATGCTTTATGTTACAGGACGTGACAATATCATAAAAAGTCATTAAAGGGCAATAACTCATATAAGGAGTCATCTGACAATTTCAGGCCATTTAAGTATTTTGTAGGGCTTTTATTGCTGATGATTTTTGCTATTTATAGTTTTACTGTAGCTGTTATGCTTTTTTAAGTTAAAGCACAAAAACGCAAATTTCATTAAAAAATTGCCATTTAAGGGCAATAACTCCTATAAGGGGTCATCTGACAATTTCAGACTAGAATGGAAGGGCTTGTATTGCGGATCATTTTTGCTATTAACAGTTTTACTCTACCGCTTAATAGTTTTAAAGTGATATGGTAATACCAAAAATGTTTTTTTAAATCGTCATTAAAGGGCAATAACTCCTACAAAAATCCAATAGACAAATTTACACTAATAACAACTATTGTAGACCTTAATGTGCTGATAAATTTGAAGTAATGGTTTTCTGTATAAAAGTTATTATAATTTTTTAGATAATGATCAAAAACGTATGTTGACACTCATGTTCTTGATTTAGTAACAGTGGCCATCTTTTGATGTTGATCAACACCCTGGGTATAAATTTGAACTAGGAAACCAAGGGATTATTGTGGCCAAGTTTCAACAAAATTGGCCCAGCAGTTTCAGAGAAATTTTTTTTAAAGTTTACGACGATAGATGCCAAGTAATGCCAAAAGCTCACACGGAGAAGGTCCAGGTGAGCTAAAAAGACAAACAGACTTTAAAGGTTTTAAAAAGGTTTGCTCTTAAAGAAATAAAGTTCAGAGAGAGGTCAAATTATCAGTAAAACTTTTTTTCAGCTATGAAAAAAAAGACTGTTAAAAAGTTATGGAAACAGCTTAGATACCTGGGTTCTTAGTGCGAACTTGAAGCGAGAATTGTACTGAATATTAACAATGAATTATGTCAAGATTCGATCTATAGCAAACTATATTAATAATTTCTTCACAACTATTGTCAGAATTAGTTAAAAGCTTGCTAAAACAAAAGGTTTATACTCTATAACATCCCAACTATTTAAAGATTTTTACAAAAAGACAAATCCTTATAAAAAGACATTTATATTACAACCTATAACGTACGAATTTATGTACAACGAGATAAATTCTCTTAATGCTTCCAAAAGTACTGGATTAGATAAAACTCCAGTTCGATTATAACAGATGGTTCTTCTATATTAAAAACACCTCCAACATTAATCATTAATCGGTAAATTTTTTCTGGAGTATGAAATATTCTAGAGTCAAACCTCTTTTTTATAAGACAAATAGTCCACTTGAAGTTGGAAATTGAGTAGAGTTTCTAAAATATTAGAAAGCAGTGTGTCTAATCAATTATCTAATTTTTTGCAAGTTATATATCTTACAATCAGATTTTAGACAAAAGTATTCAGAAGGCATTTGACACTGTCGATAATAGTATGTTATGAAATAAACTAAAATTAATAAGCGTTGAGTCGATAGACTGGTTTAAGAAATACTTATCACAAAGAGTACAATTTTAGTCTGTAAATAATACCATGTCAGAACCTATGAATGTAACATGTTGAATTTCCCAAGCTAGTATTTTGGTGCCTCTGCTGTTTTAACTGGTCTAAATTATATGCACTTAGACGAATGCAAACTTATGTTATATGCAGATGATAGAGCAATTTGTTTTGGTCATAGAGATACAAATTAGGTTCTATATTGGAAAGTTGTTCTGACTGGCCTTTAGGTAACAAACTTTCACTTTATCTTGGAAAGACAGAATGTATGCTTTTTTGTCCACAAAAGAAAAACATGTATATCTGAGTATATGTAACTGGTTATAATCATGTCATATGTGTCAAATATTTATGTGTATCTATAGATAAAAATCTTAATTGTGAATATTTTGTATTTAATATTATACAGAAAGTAAACTCTACAATTTTCTCACGCTTATAAATATCACAACATTTTGATACAATTCCCATTAAATAAAATATTGCCATCTTTTATTTGAAAGATTGTATGCACTGGTGTTTACCATAATTTTTACAATTGATAAAAATGCTCTTACCAGCTCTTTTGATTTACAATTATTAGTAGATAAAATCCAGAAAATGTCAAAGTCCCCTGAAGCATCAGACAGAAAGGTAAGAACAAAGGAAATAGTTGAAATACAAAATAGTGAACAATTTTAAAGAACATTTAAAACAAATTTAATTTTTTTATGTTCTCTATAAAGTTGATTAACTAAGGCCGTGTTTACACTAGAGCTAGGAAGAATCGATTCAAATTAAATCGATCTATATATAAATCGTTTTGCGTTCGGATTACACAAGGCGAAATCGATTGCAATCGATTTATTTTAAATCGCTACGTTTACACTATCATATAAGTCGATTGATTGATTGATTGATTGATGTTTAACGTCCAGCAAGCAATATTTCAGCTATATTCAGGACGTGAACAATTTATAAATTAATGATGTTTAACAATTAGAAAGTTGGCATAGAAACAACCCTGTCGAAATATAGTAAAACTGTAATCTCACACAATAGAATGAGGGTATATACACATAAAAATAACCTGATTAAAATAATAAAATATTAAATAACAGCATAGTTATGGTATGAGATTATATTTTATTATACAAATTAATTTCCTTTAAGAACTGTAGAATTTTGTCGCCAGCGACATTTGTAAACAAATTAAAGTAAGAACTCACAGAATAAAAACGTTCCCGAATGTGGGCCACGTCAACACAGTCCATCAAGACATGCTTGATTGTGTATGGACTGTCGCATGCCACACACTCGGGTCGTGGTTCACCATTTAAAATATAACTGTGTGTCGTCCTGGTATGACCAAGACGACACCTAGTTAAAACTACTTGGTCTCTACGACCTCCGTATGATTTAAAATTATTTGCATGCAGAAGTGGTTGGATCTCATGAAGTTTATTATGGACTTCTAGATCCCAACCACTCTGCCATGTATTAAAAATATATTTTAAAATTAAGGATTTAAAATCGGTAAAAGGTATTTTACAATTAATGATATCATTATTTAAAGCATTCTTAGCTTCCCTGTCGACGACTGTGTTTCCATGGATTCCAACATGACTTGGAATCCAGAAAAACACAACTTCTTTACCTAAAGTTGTCAGCGATTTATAAATTTGAATTATTTTTAAAATAAATGGATTTTTAATTTTAGAATTTTCAATTGCCTGAAGACATGACAAAGAATCGGAGCAGATAATAAATTTACTCTCATCTGACGAAGCAATAATTTTTAGTGCAAGAAGGATAGCTTGCGCTTCTGCACTAAATACAGAAGAAACGGAAGGAAGACGGCGAGTTTCAACACGCTCTCCAAAGACAGCGGCCGATGCAACTTTATCGCCGTCCTTCGATCCATCTGTATAAATTGCAGAATGGTCAGGATAGTGAGATTTTATTTCTGCAAAGTGTTGTTGAATAATTAAAGGGTTTGTGTCTGACTTTTTATGGTTTCTAAGATCAAAAATAAATACCGGTTTTCGATTTAACCATGGCGGGTTATGTGGAATTTCAATAGCAGCAATTTCATCTAAATTTATACAAGAGTTGTTCAAATGAGGTTTTATTCTGATACCAAAAGTTTGAATTTTATTTGGATGTTTTTCAAAAATATTTTCGTAAAGAGGTTTGAAAACACAGTCGTGGGCGGGGTTGCCAGGATATGCCTTTAATTTGGTTGCATATTGCAAAGCAAGCTTTATTCTTCTTTGATACAAAGAAGGCTCGCCTGCTTCTACATATAAGCTGTCTATAGGTGTGGTTCGAAAGGCTCCAAGGCATAGTCACAATCCTTGATGATGAACCGTATCAAGGATTTTGACATATGACTTGCGAGCAGAACCATAAATAAAACAACCATAATCCAGTTTAGATCGAACCAGCGATCTATATAGATTAAGTAAAACGTCGCATTCAGCACCCCAGTCGGTGCTTGCTACGACTTTTAAAATATCTAATGCTTTTAGGCATTTATTTTTTAACATTTTGATATGGGGAAGAAAGGTGAGCTTCGAATCGAATATTAAACCAAGAAAAGTAGTTTCTTTCACAATTTTTATAGGATTGTTATATAATGTAAGTTCGGGATCTGGATGCAGTTTTCTTTTGTTACAAAAATGCATGCCAACAGTTTTGGCAGTGGAGAATTTAAAACCATTCTCCATTGCCCATTTTTCTATTCTATTTAAACATAACTGTAGTTGACGTTCAATATTATTCATGTTTTTTCCTCGATAACAAATGAGAAAATCGTCAACATACAAAGAACCATCAATATTATCTTTCAAGACTTGAGCAAGACTATTAATTTTAATACTAAATAAAGTAACAGAAAGGATGCTACCTTGAGGAACACCCATTTCTTGTTCAAAAGGGTCAGATAGAGTTGAATTCACACGAACTTTAAATTCTCTATCAGACAAAAAATTAGAAATGAAGGTAGGAAGTCTACCTTTCAACCCCATATCAAAAAGATCTTTTAAAATGCCATATTTCCATGTTGTGTCGTAAGCTTTTTCTAGATCGAAAAAGATCGACACAACATGTTCATTTTTGGCAAATGCGTTTCGAATAAATGTTTCGAAACGCACCAGATGATCAATAGTACTACGACCTTGTCTGAATCCACACTGGATATTCGTGATCAGGTTGTTCGATTCTAAAAACCAGACAAGGCGATCGTTGATCATCCTTTTCCATGGTTTTACAAAGACAGCTTGTGAGGGCTATAGGCCGATAGTTGGACGCATCAGAGTGATCTTTTCCTGGTTTTGGAATAGGCACAACAGTGGCCATTTTCCATATAGATGGTAAGTCACCCGTTTCCCAAATGTTGTTAAGAAGATTCAGAAGACATTGGAGAGAAGATTGTGGCAGATGTTTGAGAAGTTGATAATGGATGTCATCTGGACCACATGCTGTATCGTGAGATTTGTTCAAAGAAGTTTTTAGCTCTTCCAAAGAAAAAGGTTTATTATAATCTTCTAAATTTTTTGACAGGAAATTAAGTTTAGATTTTTCTTTTTGAATTTTGATCCGCTGAAAAGTGGGATGATAATTGTCAGCAGAGGAGTGTGTTGCAAATGTTTCAGCCAATTTATTTGATATGTCTGACTCGGATGTTAACAAGTCTTGTCCATCCTTTAAATGATGGACATTTGCTTTACTGTTTTTACCTTTAATTTTACGAATCATGTTCCAAATTTTATTCATAGGGGTATGGTTATTTAGTTTAGAAACAAAGTTACGCCAAGAGGTGCGTCGTCTTTGTTTCGTTACTCTGCGAGCTTTCGCTCGAAAAATTCGGAAATGGTTAAGATTATTTTGAGTTGGGTGTTTATTAAAGCGTCGTTCGGCTTTTTTTCGGTCTTTAATAGCATCCTCACAGCTGTCATCAAACCATGGTCTACTAGGATGTTTTGGATTTGTCGAGGTCTTAGGAATTGTTTCATCAGCAATTGAAATAAGTGTTTCATTGAATTTTAAAATTGGATCAGAAATAGCTTCAAAAGTATCCGTGTTAAGTCGCTCTATACAGAGTTGTTCAAATAGAGGCCAATTGGCTTTGTTAAATTTATACCGAGCGGCTCGTTCTGTGATGGAAGAGTGAAAAGATTCCAATATAATGGGAAAGTGATCACTGCCACAGAGATCGTCATGGACTTTCCACGAGAAATCGGGCATCAGAGAAGGATCTGCTAATGTTAGATCAATAGACGAATATGATCCATTTCCAGGATGTAAATATGTATTGGTTCCATCATTAAAAATACAAAGATCTTTCTGATTCATTAAGCCTTCAATAATTTATCGTTTATTGTGTTACTGCCCCATAAAGGGTTGTGTCCGTTGAAGTCCCCAAGTAATATATATGGGACCGGAAGCTGATCAGTAAGATGTGTCAACTGATTTAAATTTAATGAAGAATTCGGAGGGATATACACAGAGCATAAAGTAATTGTTTTGTCTAAGGATATTCTAACAGCAACTGCCTGAAGATCAGTGTTGAGATCTACAGGGCTATGTAGAACTTGATCTTTTACAAGAATGGTAGAGCCGCCAGCAGCTCTATCATTCTCGTCTACATATGTGCTGTATATAGAGTAGTTTTTTTAAGATATGTTATCACTTCGTTTTAGGTGGGATTCTTGGAGGCAAAATGCAACAGGAAGAAAGGCTTGAACTAATAATGTAATTTCAAGAAAATTAATCTTAAGACCTCGGCAATTCCATTGTATTATGGTATCCATTATGGTCTGCGAATAGGGGAATAGTTGACAGTTTTTTTGGGGCTATTCCGCCGGTTTCTGCTGGGGGATCTACTTTTAGATCCAGTATCTGGGGGTAGTGTATCCATGGGATCGCCCCAGATAGTAGTGTCTAGATTATCTAGACTTCCAAACCTGTTGTGGATCTTATTGGGATCCCGAAGCAGCTTTGAAGTTCTATCTCCTTTTTTATTTGCGTTTGCATTTGAATTAGAGTTAAGATTTGAATTTTTGGGGGTGCTTGAAGAAGAAGTTGATTGTTTATTTTGATTTGATGTCGAAGAAGTAGAAGTTTGAGATGAGGAAGATTTCCGGGATGAAATGATTTTGTCAGTTGTTTCAACTGGAAGTCGTTCTGGGTCTTTTTTACCAATAGGCCAGGTGATCATAGTTTGCGTTTCCGATGTTACATAAACGCGTTTGGTCACGCTGGTGATGATGTGGCAGAAGATGATGGATTGCTCGCCGAACTGTACAGACGACGAGCCTCAGGGTAGGTGATGTTTTTCGGTTTTTAATTTTTGAATTTCCTTTTCGTTTCTAAAGTGCTGACAGTCTTTTGAGGAGGACATGTGGGCTTCACCACAGTTAGCACATTTTGGAGTTTTAGTGCAGGTAAAGCCCTCATGTCCTGGCTCTGCACACTTAAAACATACGAGTGTTCCTTTACACTGTCCTTTTCCGTGTCCGAATTTCTGACATTTAAAGCAGCGCACAGGGTTGGGAATATATGCGCTGACTTTAATATTTTGGAGACCTATTTTGATTGATTGGGGGACAGTTGGAGAGTTAAAATTTAGAAGGAAGGTGTTCAGTTTAACCTGAACACCTTGCCTGTTGGCAAATCTTTTAACTTTTGTAATACCCTGAGGTTGTAATTCTGTACAGATCTCGTCGTCAGTAAGCTCGGCGAGATCGTCCGTCGCGATAATGAATGATTCCTTGACTTGAGTTTAATGTTCTATGCGGGGAAGCCGAAATTTCTAAATCTATAATTTTTGAAAGTTTTAACAAGTTCAAGGATTGGTGTTTTTTGTTGCATTCAATGAGAAGACCACCAGATTTCATCTTGGTGACGTTCTTAACATCTCCTGCACAACCTTTTATAACTTTTTCAATAACGAATGGAGAGACTTTAGTAATTGGTTTACTGGGATCTTTGCTGGATAATACAATGAATCTTGACCAGAAATCTTCATCAACAACCTCTTCAAGCGGTAAGTCATTTTTTCTTTTTTTTTGGACATGTTACATTTAATGTTTTAGAAGCCATGATGAAAAGAATGCGGTTCACCACCCTTGTCACCCACCCGCCACGGAGTGCCCACAGGGGCGATGCTTGGTCTCTGCGGATAACCAGCAGAAAGCATCAGGTCTTCCAAGGGTGGTATACTCAAACAGACGAATTTCTTTGCGAACGCAAGCTTCCTGCCAGAGCTAACTGGCGAAACAACCGTTCGAAACTCTGTCCACTTGATTGACCCATTAGCCACCGCCTTCTTAACAGCCTGTTATTAAACAACTTTGGTAGTAAGATCCATAAGATATAATCAAGTGATAAGAATGAGGACATGCTTGTTAAGGGCTCGGCGTGACCAGCCGATTGACCGAACCGGGTCCATCCGGTCTCCCGTCTAGTTGAAGTTAGGGCCAAAGTGGTGTATTGAAAATCGAAACCCGCTGACCCGCACTAATGGATGCAGCAGGGAGTGATCTCTCAACCACCAGGATCCCTTCCTCCACCATTACGGGTTGCAACACACGGCAAATATGTCGCCTCTATAAAGCTGAGGAAGCTTTGCCCTTCAGCCACCGCCTTCTTTGCAAATCCTGTAAGGGAGCCGTCTATTAAATGGTAATACATTTCATGGAACAGTTGAAAAGAAAATAATGTAATAGTGTAGCTTAAATGATAAGGACATATAAATCGATAGGTTTTTACTGTCATGTGTAAACAAATAATTATTTTTAGAATGTATTTATATTTATGCACTTTTTAACGCGGTTATTACATTGTTAATTAATACACGTGTAATGCTTTAACGTGTGGTATTTAAACAATCAACCATGTACGTAAAAGAACAATTCTATTCACCGTTCATTCTATTATTCTTTCTGCTGATTTATCGGTGTTAGAGCGGTCACGGATAATGAAAATAACCCATGAGAAGAACCGACAAGAGACAAAAGACTTAAGAGAAAACAACAACTCCGCTTGCTACGTTATAGAAGAAGAGTTTTGTCACCCCATAATTCAATTAAAAGCACTTTTTCATCATTGGGCCACGCATCCCCTCTTCCTGCTCGCTCTGTCATTTTTTTCGTTTGCAATAAAATAACCGGGACAAATACACGTGGATATTTAGCGCCATACATGCGTACTTATCATTTACGTAATTTAAATCGATTGCAATCGATTTCAACGTGTTTACACCAAAAAATAGATCGGTTTATTTTGAATCGATGTATTCTAAACCACCTCCTCAACTGGACTATTTTTGAATCGATTGCAATCGATTTAAAGTGTTTAAATGAGAGAGAGATCGATTCTTTTTGAATCGATCTCCAAAAAGATCGATCTTTTTCCTCTAGTGTAAACACGGCCTAAAATTAGCTTAGGTTTATGTTCACCCTTTAAAGAACCTGACGTAAATATACCAACATATCAAACATTACTTTAGAAATATAGCTAGGTATCTATAGCACTAACAGTATGTCTGTCTAGTGAGGTGCCTTAGAAGTTAAGAAAAAATCTTCTTTTATAACAGAAGTATGACATGTTTGGGAATATATGCATCATCCCTGATGACAAGGTATATTAGAATCATAAAGATGATGCTACTGAGTGTCAAGACAGAGATAAGTAAAGCACACTAACAAAACTATTATCTGGGCTTTTATTGAAGTATTTAGAATTTTGTATTTGATAAATCTAAATAAAACAGAACACTAAAAGCATGAAATGAATGTGAGAAAATTTAATTACATTTGGGGTTTTTTTTTGTTTACTACAGAACATAGTTTCGACCAAATCATTTTCAGATCCTGATGTTTCCAAATTCTTTTCCCAGATGTTATTGTAAGTATATTATTTGTAAAATTATTTTGGTTGTTAGATTTAGTTCCATTTCGCTTATTTCAAATGATATTTTGCAAGAATTGTACCTAATCAATTTAATAATATGGTTCTTTTCATTTACAGTTTAATGATGTGAAGATCAACACAATTATGGCGAATTTTGAATTTAAAAACATGTTTTCTTCTCATATGAGCAATTTGATTTACATGTAATTTCAGTGTGAAGATATGAAGGACTATTTGTATGCTATAATAGAAAAGTGAAAGTACCCAGTGGTAAGTTCAGATTTTATTATTTATACTTTTCATATACAATTTTTTAATTTGTGATATAAATTGGACAAATAAGTATGTTTAAAGTGTTAGTAATTGGTATATTTTTTTTTAATACCAGAGAATTTCGGACAAATGAAACAAATGTTGGGCTATGTGCTAATTTTCATGCTCTAAGTGTTTATAATATTGACGGGAACATATTTTTTTTAGAGTTTTCATTACTTTTGCATTGGCCTTCTTTGGGCAAAAATATTTAAGCTTAAAAGTTTTGGACAGAACCTGAGGATAAAAAAAATTGACACTAACTCAAAAATAAGAGGAGCATGCCTGAAGACAATTTAGTAAATTGATTGTATTTGAGTATTCTGTCATTTCATTGGTCTGTTTACATTTGGTTACTTGTATTTGAGTATTCTGTCATTTCATTGGTCTGTTTACATGTGGTTACTTGTATTTGAGTATTCAGTCAAGATTAGTTGGAAGGTTCTTTTAAATAAAATAAGTTAAAAGTATAAACATAAAAGTTTTCAAATTCTATTAAATTATTTCATTCCTGGTTCCCAGTTTAACGTATACCAATGAATCAATATAAATTTATATACATGGTATCTGACTTTTACATAGTTAAAATGTTTTGTTATTTTTAAAACTTGATTATTTTTAGCAAACTTGAGTCTCATAAAGGACACCATAAGTTTGTACAAAGTCAGTTGAAAGTTTGTAATGTGGAAAGGGCTTGCTTGGTTATCCATGAAAAGGTATCATTTTTCACAAATAATTATCAATTTGTAAATGCATTACTTTTATATCTTTAATATCAATGATTATGATTGATTTTTTCAATTATCACTTGATGTTAGTTATTTATAACTATTTGCCGAAGTATTTATTTCATTTTTTATTGATAAAAATGCTGAGCATGAAATAAAGAGATTAATATAATTTTTATAAGATCCCTAAAGAAACTTAAGACTATTGAAAAGGATTTATTCTGATGAACTGATGGGAGTATATCTATCCTAGGCTCTTAATAAAAGGAACAACTTCTTAAATGACATCATTTCTTTGAATCTCTGTCTTTAAAAATTCTTACTGTTTTTCTCTTAATTTTTTTTCATATGATATATATTTTTTAGAAATAAAATATGCTTCATTTATACTTAATAACATAAAAAAGATTTTAAGTTTTATTCTGACCATCTTATAAGGAAATCGTATTACTTAAAGATGCTAATATTTATATTCACTGGAAAAACCCAGAGAAAAATTAAAGTACATGTAAGGAAGAATGCACAGTTTCTGAAGTAAATAAGGCACAAGAACTAAAAAAGCTTAAAGAAAATATCGATATGCAATACTGTTTGGAATCATTATTTAAATTAGCCTGTTAAAGCAGGTGGTATACAGTTTTCATGAATATTTGGAAGTTCTATAGATATGTTATAGACACTGTACTTAGGGTAACGGGCCTCTATAGATATGTTATAGAGACTGTACATGAAGTCATGGGCCTGTATAGATATGTAACGGTCTGTATGTGAAGTCCCAGGCCTGTGGAAATATGTTATAGACTGTAGATGAAGTCACGGGCCTTTATATATATAATGAAGAGTCTGTATGTGAAATCACGGGCCTGTATAAATATGATAAAGAGTGTATGTGAAGTCACTTGCCTGTATAGATGTTATATAGACTGTATGTGAAGTCAGGAGCCTGTATATATATGCTAAAGAGCCTGTATGTGAAGTCACGGACTTGCATAAATATGTTATAGAGTCTGTATGTGAAGTCAGGAGCCTGTATATATATGCTAAAGAGTCTGTGTGTGAAGTCACGGGCTTAAATAAATATGTTATACAGTCTGTATGTAAAGTCACGGGCCTGTATTGATATGTAGTAGAGTCTGTATGTGAAGTCATACGTCTGTTTAATATGTTTGTGTATGTATGTTAAGTCATGGGCTTGTATAAATATGTAATAGTCTGTATGTGAAGTCACGGGCCTGTTTAAATATGCAATAGTTTGTATGTGAAGTCACGGGCCTGTATAGATATGTAATAGTCGGTATGCGAAGTCACGGACATGTATAGATATGTCATAGTCTGTATGCGAAGTCACAGGCATATATAAACATGTTTGAGAGTCTGTATGTGATGTCACTGGCCTGTGTTATGTTAAATTACAGTAGTTTCTTAAGGTTATGTTTCTATTATAGTTTTTAATGTTAATAACACTAACTGAACGTCATTTTTTGAATTAAAATGAATAATGTGTTTAAGAATGTATAACTATAGTATTAAAAAAGAGCGAGTTAATCATTTTTGAGTGATCACTATAATACATGTAATTAATATTTTGTTTGTTGGGTTTTTTTCTTTCCTTTTAACATCATATGAAAGCCATATAAGGGATCAGTCGCTCATAAACAAATATGGGTTTCTATCTCCTTTAGCAACGCGACAAGTGTGCTCTAGCAAGCAGCAACTGCTTACCCCCCTGGAGCTCCTGAGTGCACTCTCGTTACAACTTGAGTTCGCGTTGTTGATTGCTATTCAGTTGTTTTTGTGTTGATGAGCCCTTTCTCTTTGTAATATATGGGAAAAAATGACGTAGTAAGTTTATATGTACTTCGAACTTTATAATGGATATAAGCTTTTGCGAGTTCCTCTTTAGTTTTCAGTTCGCGAGTATGTGGCTCCAATTGAGACTACTCGTACCAAACTCCACAAAGTGGTTTTAAATGTGCAAAGGGAGTTGCTGGAAAGCCGGTCCATGAAATTTTAACTCCTGAAAAAGGACATTGTGTCCTGACACAAGGACATTGTAGGGTGGGCAGTGAATATAAGCATTTTATAAATATCAAATAAAATTATCACTACAGATTAAATAATCTCCATAAATTGTGTTTTGTCTTACTTCCGGACCATAAGATCACAATGGAGGAATGAGGTTTTGCGCCATAAAAGCTGACGATTTAACGCACTGTGTATTCCATTTGAAATGCCTGTACCAAGTCAGGACCATTGTTATCTCTAATTTCTCATCTATGTCTTTTCGTTTTGTCTTGTTCTTTTTGAATATTGAATTTTACTATAACCTCTATTGCAGTGTTCCCAGATAAATCAGGAGTTTTAATGCGAGTAAACACGATAAATATAAGTCCCTAGATTATGGCTAAATTGCCCGATCCAATCTGCAGGCTTTCAAGCTATTTTTTGCAAAAATAAGGGCTTTTTTAGGGCTTAATTCTAAAAAAATGCCTAATTTTAGGAATTTTTAGGGCCCAAAAATAAGGGATAAAATGTGCTATTTTCTAATGATTTAAGACTGAAAAATTAGATTGAGTCACCATTTTGGGCACATAACAATAGTACAAAATTAATTTCCAATTAAGAACGCCATTTGGGTTATTTAATGCATATTTCTGAAAGTATACTAAAGCTAGCTTCATTTGACTTTTATCTATTTTTTTTTTTTGAAATTTTGAAAATAAAAAAATAGGATTTTAACCATTAAAGTAGGGTTTTTTTAAGGATTTTACAGCTTTAATTAGGAACTTTTGGGCTTTTTGTAAAAAATAAGGAAAATAAGGACCCGCTTGAAAGCCTGCATCTGTCACTCTTTTTTCAGTAGCAGCTCCGCATGCGAGACGGGAACAATTTATATATATGTTAATTTCTGGGAATACCGTTTTGTCTGCCAGTATCAATTTCCAATAAATGGGACACAAATCTATAAATTTACACAACATATTTTTGTCTTCCAGATGATTAGTTCAACTTTGAAAAGATTTGTGTAGAGGCGATGAGTTATTGGTCTATTTTTATAGTTTTGATTTTCCGTGTATCACAAAAAATTTCCTCCTTCCAAACTGCTGCATACATTTTAATCAGTTTTTAAACATTTATTTTTTTAAATAAAACTTGGAACAATATCAAATAAATTCAATATATACTTTTCATATCACGGAATTGACCCCATTTCTATCCAATGACTTGGATAAAAAAGAGGCGATCTTTAAAAAATATTGGTAAATTTTTCCAATCGCATCCAATATTTTACAAGGTTTATAATTACACTAAAATAATGGGAATCTACCTGTCGATCTTTGCTAATACAGCAGTATTTGTACTTCTAAAATAAATTTACTTGCTTTTTAATTTTTAAATTTTTAATTTAGCATTTTGATTTGAAGTTTCTCTATACCATATTAGATATGTAGGTTACGAATATAACGTAACATCTGTAGGAAATCACTGGGGCGTGACTAGTACCGGTTCCCTTAAAATTTGCAGTCGAACAATAATCCCTCCTGCAAATAAAACAAACAGATTTTGTTCGCAGAATAAAATAATTTATGTAGTTCAAGATATTTAAATATCATTTTATCAATCGAGTCATTCTTTTCTTGATTATGTAACTATTGTAAGAAACAAACCCGATTTATTTTTACGTGTATGATGTAACTTTTGTAAGAGCCAAACAAGAGGCCAATTGATCACGTGATCAGAGGCCTTCATCAAGATTCAAATAGACAAGTCATGAAAATTAGCTAAAATTATTTGTGTAGTCTGCATGTTTTTTCAGTAATTGTGATATCATTCATTTGCTGTAATATGCTGATTATTGTATGGTTGGTTTAAAGAACTTTATATTTCGATTTAAACAGCAGTTATGTAAGTATTGAAGTTCAAATACTTTTATCAGCTCTCGATTATTGATTTTTGTGTAATGTATCAACTTTGAAGGAGCATGCGCAGTAGAGGGTAAACAGTGCGCATCAAAATAAACAACATGGCGAATGCTGTTTTGCTTGGGCATAGTTTCATGCATCGTTTGAATCATTTTATGGATTCCTCGATCAATCTTTATAATTTACGTTTGGAGGATATACATGTTTTTAGTAGAGCTCAAGGAGGTTTGACAATTGACCGCTTTATTCACGAAAGTAGTGATTTGTTTATATTTGACTTCAACGTCTATTTACAAATTGGAGGCATGGACATGTCTCACCGACCCAAATCGGTACAGCAAGTTGCTAATGAAATTTATTCATTTGCATGTTTTTTGCACTTTGGACTTCAGATTCCCATAGTTGTTATTGGGGAAATTATTTGGCGTAATCCAGAGTTGAACAAACTTACAATTCAAAAGTCAATAAATGTAACTCGGCATTATTCAATACTATTAACATGGATTCTAATCTGAATATTATTTTCTGGAGACACCATGGGTTTTGGTTGGATTTATCTCACTTGTCAACACGGCGTTTGAATCGCTTTGGAATGTACACATATTTTCGCAGCATTAGAATTTCAATATTTTATGCACACTCAATATTAGGTATTTTTACTTATCTTTACTTAAATTTATACAAATGTAATTGCCAAATACACACGGATAATACATACTACACACAATTTTAGTTAATTATCTATGTAATGTTAAAATGTACTTGTGTACTCAGTTTGTAGGGATGTTATATTAAAATTGCATGTTTCTCTACAAACTTTGGGTTCATAATTTATCTGATTTGATATATCTTTATTTACATTTTATAAAAATGTAAATGCAAAATACACATATGTGTATACATGTTACATAATTTTAGTTATTAATATTAAATCACATAATATTAAACATGTACTTATGGACTCAGTTTGTAGGGATGTTCTTTTACAATTGCTTATTTCTCTGCAAAATTTGCGTTCATAATCTATATGATTGTTTGTTACATGCATGTACTTAACACTATGTTTAGCACTTCAAAATTGTGTTCAAATCATCTCAGCAAGTCAGGGCCAGAGGTTTGTGATTATCAATATAGTTCACAAATTTTACAACAGTTGACTCTGCTTATGTGGATACTATGGACGAAAGTGTCTTATGCATGTACTTGTACATAGAGAAATACATATGTCATGTCTTAGCAATATATTTATATGATCGTAAAATTATACATTTATGTGTCTGTAACCCCATTTCATTTAACCAAGACCACAAATCACACATAGTACCAAAAGTCAACTCTTCCTTAAAGGGTACACCCCGAAGGTTTCTCTTAAGGGTAGGGTATTTACAAGGTGCATCGTCATGCATATATAGATATATTGTATTTTTTAAGCGTCTAAATATGGCTCCTCCAAGGAAAAAGAGGAAGACTTCTCGTCAACAACAAGAGCAGGTCAGTGAGACCTCAAAGAGTGCAACCAGCACATATATAAATTTAAATATATTACATGGTTCACAAAGTAACACTCGTACAAATCAAATTACCATTGATTACTCTAGACTAGCCAGGGAAATTTTAATTCAACAAAGATTGGATCAGCCGGCAGCATTATTGCCGCCAGTAGTAACAGTCCCATATATTAATACTAATGCTTCAGACATCGAGTCTTTCCAACAGTTCCAGGCCTTGTATGTGCTAATTCTAAGGACCATGAATTCTAACAACTCTAAAAATTTATATATACCTGCTGCAACTGGTTCATCGTCTCAAAATGTACAATTCGTTTCAACTCATTTGACTCGCCAATCCATGCAACAAATGGTTGGAAGTCCAGAAGAGACAGATAATTCCAATACTATTATTCACAATATTGTTGTGCAGGTTTTTAATGATATTAATGTAGGGCCAGTCACAGACTTACAAGGTAGAAACTTATATGTAATGGTCCAATCGTAGATTTATCACGTGGTATTCCTCTTGTGACTCGTGATCCTAAAAAAATAAGGGAAACAATTTGGGGCATTGAGTTTATTGATTTGGCAATTCTTTGACCATCACATATACCTGAAGACCTTGTGACAGTCACCGTTTCACCATGTCTTCAAAACCGGTCAAGTCTAAATCCCCCTTAGTTTCTACGATTGGGTGACCGCATTTATTCTATACATTGCTATATATATTGAAAAATACACAAATGAAGTGGTAATTTGCTAAAATATATGTCAACCATCCAAGACATCAACTCTACCAATGGTCCACAAGCTTTTAGGGCTTATGATCAATCATTTAAATAATAACTTAAGTCTCATTATTTATCCTGGCAAAAACCTTTGGATGAATTATATAACAAGGTTATGAACCAGGCGCCTAAGAGTAGGCAGTTTCCACAAAAATTCACCGTTCGTGGCAACAACCTTAGGGACGGAATCTACAATAATTTCAACAGCCCCTACAGTTGCATCAAAACAAACTGCACATACAAACATGTATGCCAGATTTGTAAGGAACCGGGACAATCCAGATTTTGTTGCCCCACTTATTCCACAAACCAGCCACCCATTAAAACCGCAGGTTCTAAATTGCAGTTTACATACTCTAGGCCACAGCCAAAACCTACCAACCCCCATCAAAAGTGATGTGTTGGAACGTAAACTATAGGGATATGATAAGACAAAATTAAAAATTTTAATAGATGGATTGAGACAGGGTTTAAATCGGGGACTGTATGGGAAATTTAAAAAAATTACCAAAAAATCATGTCAGTTTTAGAGAACCCAACTCAAGTCGAAAAAAATTAGCAAAAGAGTCTTTACGGGGCAGAATAGCTGGGCCATTTCAAAGCCCTCCTTTTGTAAACATGGTGTCTTCACCTTTAGGTCTTGTACCAAAAGGGGATTCAGGGAAATTTCGCCTTATCCACGATTGGTCATACCCAAAAGGACATTCCGTAAACTCCTCGATACCACTAGAAATTACTACAGTTCAGTATGAAGGTCTTGATCAAGTAATCAAATTTTGTCAAGCGTTTTGAAAAGGGCTATGATGGCCAAGACTGATATAGAAGACGCATTTCTATATGTTTATAGAGTGGTCTTTAATTTTTTTTTAATTCAGAAAAAGAAATCCAAAATGGCTTTTACGGCAGTACATCTTTACAGGGGGCCATATGGGAAACATGTTTAAACAAGCTTCTTTTATAAACCGGTTAACCCAGTTAAATGTTGATTGGATGTTCCTTACAAGTGAATGTTTTTTTTCTGATCAGAAATCTAAGATTGCTGCCACAGCAGGACTTAGTATGGCCCTATGAACAAAATATTTGGAAATGCTTTTTAACTGTTGAAATCATTAAAGCCAAATCCGTAGTATTCATTGAATCGCCCTTTATACAATTTTCCTTTTTATGCCAGATATTTAAAATGGCCACTATTGATGACTTATCAAAGGGCCTTATAAGGAAGAATTTTTTAATGTCTTTCAAAAACTGCAAAGCATACCTTATTGTAAATGAATGTTTATTGATCAGTTCTCTACAAAGTGTGTGCTTTTGTTATCATAAATCCAAAATTAAAGTTAATTTAGCATAGAAACTTCTGAGCAAAACAATTGCTTCTTATATGAAACCACTTTAGCAATTGAAACCAGATATAAACTTGAATTGTTTTTTTCTTCAAAGCTTATGTTGTTCAGGTCTGCCAGTACATGACTTGGTTAAGCAAAAGAGAAATGTCATCTTCATTGTCTATATAATTAAACAATACAGACTCTTGAGAGCCTCTGGTTCTAACTCCACAATTTTATTTACTCTGCACAGATATTATGTGCTTTTATTGCGTATAGAGTAGAAAAAGAGACAACTTTTCACATGGTCAGTTGACAAAGTTGGAGCAAGCCCGGTTGAATGACTTGCAATCCACAAAGAGATGCAAGCGGATATAAAAAGGCTGGCAAAAAACCTCATTGAATAAAGATAAGGTAGAGGTATATATATTGTGCTTATACACATAACTTGAACCAACATTATTATAAAAGCTTAATAGATCTTCATTTCATATCCTTTGTTGAAATAATACGATTTAATACAAATTTCGACACATTTGGGTATTTTAATTATTATTACAAATATTGGAAAACAACCTCATTCATGTACCTTGTTCTATTGTTACGAATGATCTGAACCCTGTTTTGTTCAATGCAAAGGTGTGGCATATGGAGTTAAAATACTAATACTAAATGCTGATTGTCTGCTTTACGTCCAGCGAGCAGTATTTCAGGTATATTCAGGAACAAACAATAAATCAACGGAAAATGGGGGTGGGATTGGTCACAGGGAATACAATTCTGACTGCCACTGGAAAAGTATGGAGTTTTGGGTAGGGGCGAAAATTTAGCCTTTTGCAGTGGTTACAATTGACCTATTCTTTTTCGAAATCTACAAAAGGGGTCTTAATCGTGCAAGGAGCGTGGCACTCTCCAAACACGTTCCCCTACGGTCCGCGGTCAGGCTTTCCGTATTATGACCTTACCCCCCCCCCCTCCTAAAAAGAGAGGGTCTCCCTTATCCGCCACCCGCGGACGCGCTGGGCTTCTCTATGGGTCGAGCACTCGGAACCATCCCAGTATTAAAACAGAAAAAGTTGACAGTGTTATTTGGATGTCCTCATTTAAGTTAAAAACATCAGATATTTAAAATGGCTACTACAGCAAAATTTAGTTATAGAAATATGTTAAAACTGTATCTGCAGCGTTTATTGTAGCCATAATGTATTTGAATTTTCTTGGGTGGTCCTCTAGAAAGTTTTCTTTTATTTTCAACAGCAACTCAAAATGGTTGCTTGCAAAATACTTGTTTTTAACATGGGACCTTACTGGAAATGGTTCAGGTAAGAAATACAAGATAGCTTCCACCCTAGGTTAACTTCAACTTAGTAACCCGAGGGAAAACTGTTAAATGTCATTGAAATTTGTACTGCACGGTCCTTATATATCTTGGACAACTGAAATGAAATTTATACACTAGTCTTCTATCAACAATTTTCGGATTATATGTGCAAGCCAGAATTGTGTGGCTACATGTTGATTCTAGTATATGACTTTACAATGTAAAATCATCCATGGCTATAGTGTTTCATTATTTACTACTGTTACAGATAGCTTAGAATTTTATTTGTTTTTTTATTCTTCATATTCCTTTGATTCTAATAGGATCACCTGCACTCAGCAATTTTGCAGAGTGTATTGCCAAAAAAATATTTACAGAAGTACTAGGAATTGAAGGTAGACACATATGTTTCACAAATTGTACTATTCACCAGGATAAATGACATTTTTGTATTATTGTGTTTTTATAACGTGATGTTCCTACTGTGATAAAAAAACACTGAAAACAAATACAGATCAGCTTATAATTAGATGGAATTTTGTAAGCAGTCTAGCATTATCATTCCCCTGCATGAAAATAGACATGGAGTGCTTGTATTATAATTAAAGGATGTAGATTTCCTTACATACATTGGTTTCCTCCACCAATTATACAACTGAAAGTTGCAAAGAGTGATAAAAACTCCATTAAAAATATCCACAATTTAAAATTTATGCACAACTATATATATTTTTTCTTAAGGAGATTAGTTTTCTGTCATCAGTTAGGGCCGAAAAAATATTAAGTAAAACTTTTACCTACAGCAACATGGCTGTGTAATCATTTTAATGTGTTTGTTTGATGGTGTTTAACGCCAATTTCAGCAATTTTTCAGCTATATCATGGCATCCAGTTTTTATTGGGGGAGGAAGCCGGAGTACCCGGAGAAAACCCCCGACCTGCGGTAGGAAAACTGGCAATCCTTGTCAATTGAGATTGGAGTCGAGTACACCCTGCCTGCAGTGAAAATCGAACCCGCAATCTGTGTTGACAAACACGTGATCAATAGTAGAACTACCTTGACCACTCGGCCACCGAGGCCCCCATTTTAATGTGTATTAATAGATGTAATTTCAAAGTAGTAGCTGAATTGAACTATATTTTCAAACAATTAAAAAATAAAGTGATAGATAGTTCACTGAACATGGACACAATTTGTGTTCATTGAATGTAAATATAAGACTAATGTCGATTTTGTTTGGTTTCCTGTTTGATAAAAATATTCTGTATATATATTATAACTTGCCATGTTGTTATTCATAGAAGCTGCCATAAAGGACGATGAAAAGAGAGATAATAACAGAGAATCAGTCTTGAAGTTGGTTCCTTCAGAAATAAAAGTCAGTGATTAAAGGACTTATGAGAGGGTGGGCAAATATGGTAAGGCAAACATTTACTTATTTCTCCATAATCTTTATGTTCAATAGGTAACCCTTCATTAAAACATCAATTTATGGACAGTATGTACACATTATACATTATATGCTATACACTGACTTCTTTTTTCTTATATTTAAACACGGTACTGTTAACATATATTCAAGATATAGATATAGATAAGTCTCTATTTTCTATTAATATGTTTTTGTAATAAATGGTCATGCTTTTGATTTCAAATTACATGTACATTTTAATATGAGATATGGGTGGTTAGGACAAATATTTCCGTTACGGACTTATCACCTTTTACACCATTGTTAGAAACAATTGAAATGTGTTTTATTCATTCACAAGATTTTACAAACAACAATATGAATTAAGTATGGAAATGAGAATTGAATTACAAGTTTTACAAAATAGGGAAAACAGAGAAAAAGACCAGAGCTATAGTTTATTCTATGGAACAGAGAAAAGTAAAGGTATTTTAGATGGAAGTTTTCAATGTCTTGTGATATATATATGGAATTCTTATTTTGCCATTCTTTTTCAAATTGGAGTTGAATTAAAGAATA
This sequence comes from Limnoperna fortunei, assembly GCA_944474755.1. Taxonomy (NCBI): domain Eukaryota; kingdom Metazoa; phylum Mollusca; class Bivalvia; order Mytilida; family Modiolidae; genus Limnoperna; species Limnoperna fortunei. The sequence goes on from OX104123.1 coordinate 49,061,728, forward strand.
AGGTATTAAATAACAAAGTATATTTATTTATATTTTAAATATTGACATTTGACATTTATATACATGTGCAGTAACATGAAAGTGATTAGCTTCAGTTTAATATGCAGTGATTTTTATAATTATATATCGCTAAACGGTAAAGTCCGTTTCAGTTAAATGTGGACGTTGTGGAGCAGAATATTCTAAAGATGTGTATTCAGATATTTGTGTTTCCATAGACAAGGTGCATTTTTATATTTACTAATAATTGTTTGTTCTCTTTGTTGATGATTTTTTTCTATCACAAATTTAATTGTCAATAGTTGTAATGTGGGACAAATGCACTTTGTCAGCTTTAAAGTTGGATGGCTTTGGAATACTTTTTTTGATAATGAAATGAAGATATGCAAACATCATAATGAGCTTGATCGTTTCACATTAATTCAGCTTATAATTGTATCTGGTACAAGAAACAGCTATACTTTATAGCAATGTTCAAAAAGTTGAAATATTTTTTTATTGTTGCAAGTGTAAACAGTAACTCGGGCCATACAAAGCCATTTTTCAGTTGAAGAAGTTGAATACAGATGTTCAGTGTGAGCATCTTATAAAATTTATATATATATCATAAAAAGAATTCCATCACCTAAATACATATGACGAATGATTAAGTATCAGTTTATAATGTAATGTAGGAGGTTTCAGAATTTTTCCTTCATTCTGTCATTCCATTCAAATAGGGTTTCAAAGTATAACTGAAGAAATTAAAGTAACCCGACGACTCCAAATGGTTTTGTTTTAATGACACACCTGACAACAGGGGACACAGTTTCCTGTTCTATATCGTAACCCTATAAAAAATGAAACCATACGGAATATTTGCTGGAAAGACTTTAATTCAAGAATGCATTTGCCGTTTCATTCTAAAAAAATTAAAATTAAAATTAACAGTATTATAAGATTATAAGATCTGCTTTATATTATATATAAATAAGTGTGGATGTTGTTTGGCGAAGAAATTTGAATCAGACTGCAGGCATGACTTGGTCATTTTCTAGCATGAATAACATCTTTTATTTAGATGCAATTAAGCAGGGTTAGCAACAAAGAAATCCACATTAAGCGGAAATACCAAAGAACTTTGTGGTTTATCTGAAGAGGTTGTTTTTGTTTTATTCATGTTGAGTATGACTCTTGATTAAAAACTGAAAATTAAAATATAATCTTTAATGCATGCGACATATGCAGTAAGAATAAGAAACCAAATAGACATGCTAAGTGTAAAATGACACCGTATCATGCGGGTGCATCGATGGAACGCGTGCACTTAGATTTCATGGGGCCGCTGCCAAAGACTAAGAATGGGAACGAATACATTCTTATGATGGTAGATCAGTTCACGAAATGGATACTTACCGTCCCGACAGCGGAAGTAACGGCTAGAGCAGCCATTAATGAATTTTTCATCCGGTTTGGGTATCCATTCCAGATCTTCACAGATCAAGGGAGAAACTTTGAAAGTTCACTATTCAAATCAGTGTGTGAACTCCTTAGAATACACAAGGCTAGGACAACGCCTTACAGACCATCGGCGAATGGTCAGGTTGAAAGGAAAAACATCATGGACGCCGTTCGATGTTTTGTGGGCGGTTCCCAGGACAATTGGGACGAGCACATTGCTCTGCTAGCAGGAGCTTTACGTTCATCTGTGAACAGAAACACAGGATTTACGCCTAACAGGCTCATGTTATGCAGGGAAACAAATCAACCAGCAGAACTTATGTTCCCACATGGAATGGACAAATTGTACACCGGAAGTGATGAATATATAGCAAGCTTGAAAACTGCTATCCGCAAGTCTCTCGAGATTGCCAGGAATACACTAAATACGACTCAGAATAGGATGAAACGAGATTTTGACATTAAAATCTTGGAACACCAATATAAGATTGGAGATCTAGTATATGTGCTAGACACAGCACAAATAGTGGGGAAGAATAAAAAACTTAGTAGTCCGTGGAAAGGACCGGGAATAGTCGTACAAGTGATTACACCGTATGTTTACAAGATTAAGTTGCAGAAAGTTGTGTTCAACACAAATCACGATAGACTTAAAAGCATGCAGGGACAGGAAAATCCCAGCATGGCTGGAGAAAGCACAAAAGAGACTCCTCTAAGGAGAAAACATTTTAACAGAGGAGAATTCTCACACCAAGAAGGACAAAAAGTATTGCATTTGTAGAGGTCCTGACACTGGAGAAACAATGGTACAGTGTGACACTTGTAAGGAGTGGTACCATTTAACATGTGTGACTTTGTCGGTATTGGAGGCTGAGGAATTGGACACATAAAAATGTCCCTACTGTCAAGTAGTAGGGAGGAGGACCTCCCCTCGAGGAAAGAAGGGGGGGGGGGCAGGAGAAAAAGTTCAGCATTGTTAGGGACTCGGTGGTTGGGGCGTGGCACCACCACTGAGGGGTTAATCAGTTGTCACGGACAGTTTTTTATTGTTTAAAGGTCTCTAATGGTCTCCTTTTATGTTGTAGGATGTGTCGAAGCCGAGGAAGTGTTAGCAACACCGTGAATGTGGGCATGGGCAGAGAGGAAGTGGGAGTTTCAAGAGGGATAGGCGTGACGATCTCCCCTCCGCCCACACCCAGGAGGGCCCCGCTTTGCGGGGAAGCAGAACAGTATCAACCCAAACTGGGAAGGAGGGTACCATGGACAAGTCCACCAAGACCGTTGGGCTGTCCGCTGACGTACCCAAAGAGGTGGCCATCCAGACGGAGACGTCTGGGAGCAGGACTATGAGGTGGTTCTGGGCATCTTGCCAGATGAGGCCCAAGTACAGACTAGGAGGCAGGGGAAGCCAGCCCCCACAGCAAGACCCAGGCACAGACGGGAAGTCAGCCCCCTACAAACTGGGGCAGGTAGTGGTCAAGGGCCCTGCTACAGTGTTGCCGGTTGTACCCAGACCAAGGGGGAACAGCAATCATGACAGTTCCCCCTGCTTGATTCCGGGGTGCAGGCTCCGCACCAGGGGACTGCGGCGCCACGTGGTGTGTGAACACCTACCCAATCTCCTCACGGATAAACCAAGTGAGGCCCAGCTGAAGTCAAGGGTGTTCCAGAGGGAGATAGGATGCCTTCTCCAATACATCACCCAGTTCTTCTGCGGTGACCAGGGCGTGATCTCCGACCTGGTGGAGCTAGTGAATGGTTATAGGCGCTTCCCGGACGCCAGTAAGATTAAGGAGTAGGATGTGCCCAAGCTCAGGACCCTTTGCAGGGAGATGGGATGGAGGGTGCCAGGGTATTTTACCCTACACCCCATCAACTGTTAGGCGACCATGTCACACTAGCGGGTCATGATGGTCCTACTGTCCCGGATGCCCGCCGAGAAGAGGGAGATAATTAAGACCTGGGAGGCACCATGGGTGTAAAGGACCCAGGAAAGGACAGGTCACATACTCAGCTAGAACGCGGGATTTTTCCACCATTGGCCGTACCCAGCAGGATGGATGTAATTATGTTCAAATCCAGGGAGGAGCGTCCTGCTGTGTGTCCCATCCTCAAATGGGTTTTTACATGAACTTTTTGTAAATAGTAGAGTAGAGAATTAGAAATTAGGAGAAGGGTAATTAATTGGTTCCATGTGATTTTCGTGAAAATGAATTTATTAGTCTTGGTTCTTGTGGTGTTTTCGCAGTGTTGTTGTTCCAGAGTATTGGACATGTTTTCTGTTCTTGTGGCGAGGAGTTGGTTGGTGTCGGCTGTTGGGTAGTGAGGAAGGAGATGGCCTCAGGGTATTTTACATATGTGAAGTGAAGGTTTGCTTAGTTCAGTCCCATGGTTACGGGGAGTAGTAGGCTAGGTGTCCTCAGTTGAACGGAACAGGGGTCCCGTCCCTAAGAAAACGGAGGGGGGGGGGGGGGGTTGTGGTGAAATTAGGCACTTCCCTGTTTATGGGTGATTGTTCAGACCCGATCTCTTGTAAGGGGCATCTCGGGGGTGTTCAAGAGACCAACCATTGGTGGAGCGAATAAGGCCGAGAGACAAGAAAGCTGTGACGTAATAAACGGACATACAGACGCCATTGCTGTCACCAGTAGCATACAAATATTGATCAGGTAATATTGCATTGACACATTGCCCCAGGGTGAACCTTGTAACCCCCACCTACCGAAGGAAATTACACAATAATTCTATTGACAAATAAAACTTTGCTTTTCAAATATAAAATAAAAAATTAAAGAGACCAATGAAAATTTAAAAAAATAATAAACGTGAAATAAGAGGTTTAACGTTATAAAACTAAATATTAATGTGATTGACACACATTGTGTTGGTTTTTACAATTAGTACATGTATCGTCATCAACAAAAACTTTGAATATAATTAAAAAAAAATTGTAGACCCAGGTGTAATAATTGCCATTGTAATAGATAAAAATCGTGTGATCTTGTCTGTTGAATTAGGAAAGAAATTTCTGTGCACTGTCAGTCGATTTACTTGAAAATTGAGAACAATTGGCTATTTTGTTTGAATTATCGCTTTGAAGAAGATTAGAAACTGGTACATAATGAATTCCTGTGTGGTGCCGGAAGTTAGCAATAAGTCACTATAATAACGTTCGTTTAATTGATTTGAAAGGGGACAAACGTTGGTTTGTTAATGTCATTCCCACCTCCACGAGAGAAAAAAGGGGATGGTGTGATTCAACACTCATTTTTTCCCCAAAAAGTTTCAATACCAACATAAGTGAAATAAGGTGTTGCAGCCACTTATCAATCTATCAGCATTTACCATAATTGCAGCGTTCTGCTAAACTGCTCAGTCTCGTTACTGATGTATCACTAACCTCTCTATGCTTTCGGCCCTGGGTATATATATGCTCCTCGAGTAAAGCAGTTAACTCAGTGAAATGTGTTTTGTACTCGGCTTATTCGATGCCAATAACTCCGTCATAATGTGTACGTTCTTCGTACTCAAACTCGAGCGAAATGTCTTTCTTTTCGTATCGTCATCGTCAAGTTTTTCTTTGTTGTGTATGTTTTGTTTTGTTTTTTTCTTTTTTTTTAGTGGTTTTTTATGTAAGTGTTGTGTTTTTTCTAATTTGTTTAATTTTTGTTATTAAATGCATCAATGTATTGATATTTACACGTAACGTGCTCGAGTCTCAAACAGATTGTATCGTACAAAACCGTATAATATGGTCATATCCGTGTCGACACTTGTTCGCAAATTATAGTATTGGCGCGACGAGGAAAAGTATACGATATCGTTAGTTTTCAGTCCCGTTGATTTTATAGGTTCCTGGTTAAACTATGAATGAAATATGAAACATAAAGCAGCTGGCTGCTATCATCAGATAACGAGAATACTATAATTTTTACCTAGAAACAATTGTTCATATGCTTCTGTATACAAGTAATACGTGGCGTCATCTTGTCAAATCGATATTAATAAACATCATTTCATCTTTAAGTAAATAGTGAATTTAAGAATAAAGACATGTTTACCTTGGACAGTGTGCTGAGTTCCTTGTGATGTCTTCATCTCTTGATTCATGTTCCCTTGTCATATATTTCTACAGTAATTCTGTTTACCTTGGACGGTGTGCCGAGTCCTTGTGATGCCTTCATCTCTTGATTCGTGTTCCCTTACCATGTATTTCTACAGTAATTCTGTTTACATTAGACAGTGTGCTGAGTCCTTGTGATGTCTTCATCTCTTGATTTGTGTTCCCTTGTCATGTATTTCTACAGTAATTCTGTCTAACAATTTAAGTTAAAAATACCTTGTTTATTGGTATGTTGTTAATAATTAAAAAATTGAATTATAGAGTGAACACATGTAAACAATTCAAAAGTTACATTAATTTGTAGCTACTGATTAAGTTTATATTTAATAACAAGGCCAGCGAATTAACCTTCAATTGTAACATTGAAAATACAAGACTTGTGTGATATATGTTCTAGTCTATATATTTTTCTAATTGATTTGAAGAATAAAAACACCTTTACCTTGGACAATGTGGTCAGTCTTTGTGATGTCCCACTATCATGTGCTTTCTAGTCATTCTATCTAACAATGCAAGTTAAAAATATCTTGTTATTATTAAAAAAATTAATTATAAATTTTTACAAATGTAAACAATTCAAAGGTTACATCAGTGTGTAGCTACTGATAAAATTACATGCGTAATTACAAAGCCAGTAATTTAACCTTCAATTGTATCATTGAGAATATAAGATTTGCATAATATATGCTATAGTTATGCATTTCCAGACCTTTTGTGTATTATATTAAGAACGTCTTGTTTTTATTAGTCGGTAAACAGGAAGTAGATATAAAATCGGTACTCGCAATATAGGACCACGTGGTAATGTCACATATAAAATGTCAAGTAGTTGTGGAAAGTTGTTGCTGAGAAAAGTGTTCAAAAATTTTCACCCATTGACCACTTATGTTGAAAGTTGACAAGTCCGTAAACAACTGGAAGTAGATATGCAACAGACCTGAAAATAGGACAACGTGTTAAGATCACATATAAAACTGTTCAAGTGGTTGTGAACAGTAGCTGCTGGGAAAACTGTTACAAAAGTTGCGTTGCAGACGCATGGAAGCACCGACGGAAGTATTTGCTGGTATCTAGTGAGTTGATAGGTGCACAGTAGTATTGCCCCCAAATCCTTCATTTCTCAAACATCCTGTAACTTCATTCTGTATAGTTCAAATGTATCTTAAATCAAGCTAACCCGTTGTAAAAGTAGAACATGTATTTTGTTAGGTTTACTCTGAATTCTGCCAAGCTGTGGTTGGCTATAATTGTTTTTGGCAAGGATTGCTACTTTACATATCAAAGGTAAGTGTTCTCATCATATTCTTTGTCTGCCTCGATCTATAAAAACTGAATCTCATTTAGTAGAAAATAAATCAAACGAAAAAAATAAACTATCTCTATCGGATCATTTGCAATACGTTGCTCCATTTATTAAAAAGTCACTTATATTAAGAAAAATGGAAACTTCAATTGCATGATTCACCACTGCCAATAAATTTGATGGTATTATATTCTTTGTATAATTTACATGCTGTTTATGACCTTTTGTATTTATATTTGTTTCTATGCTTTCTACCTTTCGGGGTATAAATTTGCATTAATAAAGATATGTGTGATATATATTAATTTATTAGTCAGACAAATTGCTTAAGTAGGAATAAAACTGCATGAACAAAAATAAAACAAGTCTAAGTCGTGCTGTCTACATTGACCAGTCAAACTGTCAAACAAAATTATTAAATGGGACATATAAAATGTATTCCAGTAGTTCAATCTAAGGGCATTATTATTATATTCTAATTCAACTATTTTGGCCATGATAGACTTGAGACACCTCAATTGATATCCATCCTACACTAAGCAAACACAATTCCGAGAGATGATCGTTTTGATGCGTTATTTCAAGTACCGTTTGTGCTCGACCCACAGCCGCCTAGCGCGTTCCCGGGTGGCGGATAGGGGAGACCCTCTCGTTTTTTTTTTGGGGGGGGGGGGGTGTCAGGTCAGGTCACTATACGGGAAAGCCTGACTGCGGACCGTAGTGGGTAACGTGTTTGGAGAGTGCCAAGCTCCTTGCACGATAAAAGACCCCTTTTGTAAATTTTGATAAAGAGGCTCATTGTGGCCGCTACAAAAGGCTAAATTTTTCGCCCCGAACCAAAAACGCCATGAAATAGCTGAAAAATTGCTGAAAGTGGCGTGAAAACACCATTCAAACAAACAAACAAAAACTCCATACTTTTCCAGCGGCTGTCAAATATTATATTCCCTGTGACCCATTGCACCCCCATTTCCCGTTGATGTATTGTTTGTTAACTTGTTTCCGTCCTTAATATAGCTGAAATACTGCTCGCTGGACGTAATGCAAACATCCAATAAATCGATCAAGTACCGTTTGGTTCAATTTTACTCTACCATTTTTTCATTCAACCAATTGCATGCAATTATAGCCAACTTTACACGTACAGTTCTAAATAAAGAAAACAGAGTTAAAGGCTGCATTTCTCGGTGTTTACATTTTACATACTTTCCCTTCATTCTATAATTTTGTTATGATATATGACTTGTAAATTTTGCTATAAAGAATATACGTGACGAATGATGTCATATTCTGTTTGTATAGACTACGTGTTCCTTATTGGTGTGTATGCTTATGTCGGGGTCTAGCTTGGATACCAGAGGCACTATAAATGAAAATGATATATCACTAGAATGGATTTGACCACAAGGCGTCAACAGCGGAAAATCTTGATTAATCAATAATATTCCATACACTAAATTTTTACAAAATATAACTATTTTTAACCGAAACATTAAAATTTAAATGATTATTTTTATTTTCCCGTACATTTTGCTTCCCTTTAATTTATTAAGTTTATTCTTTTTTAAATTTATACAGATACAGCCGAAATATTAAGACTATTACAGAGATATTTTTATTCAGTTAAATTTAGTTTTATCCCAATCATTTTAGAAATTATTTTTTGTTTGGTAACTTAATTGGAGTAGGAAATAAATTCATTTTATATATATTATCTTTAAAATAATATAAAATAAAAATGTACTCACCTTTAAATGAAAGTTATATATTACTAGACTGGATTTATCCACAAACTGTGGAATATATATGGACACCTATTCCATGAAGGTGAGGTTCTGATAGGTTTACTGTATGTATATCTGGCGAAACTACAACTATACATCAAGGTCTTATTGATTATAGATGTTACTCGTTGTTTTTCTCAAAATTTATGATGTTTTTTAAAAATTAAGTTAAAATGACATCACAACGATTCTCCCTGTTTAGCTTAAGTTAACACCGTTAGTTGTTTCAGTTTGTTTTTGTTTCTTGTACTCCTTTCCTATGACTGATCTTCGTTTGAGTATGACCTTGACATTACCTGTAATATTTTACTGTGCTATTGTAAATGATCGTTAGCTTTGCCGTGCTCGCTTATGTTATCTCGCATTAGCTAAAACTAGCTTTTTCACTTGTCAGTGAAACATATCTAATTAACATAAGTATCTGCTGTTTTATATTCTTACAATAACTTCAATTGATATTTGTTACTCGTATGTCTTTCACATAACTTGAAAATGTACGCAATTGATTAATTTAATAAATTGACGTAAGATCGTGCAATAAATGATCATTTAAGTAATTTATCAATGAAATATACTTATCTGCTTGTGAATGGATAGCTACTGTGAAGTGTCAAACATTGTAACGTCCTATTTTACCGTTAAATTAGCGTCCCCATGCCTGGTAGCTATATATATATATAATTAGTTACCAATAGATTCACAAAAACATTCACCTGAAGATTGTAATGATACATGAAAGCGCTTGTGAAAATAGAAATGTAAATTCTGGTTACGTTGGACTTTTTATGTTTAATATATATATATATATATATATATATATATATATATGAATGTCGTATCTAAAGCATTCCAGCCCCGTGCGGGATCCGGGTGGCTAAAAGAATAGACCGCAGTCGCGCTAGCTTGTCGTAAAAGGCGACTAAATAGCGCCCAGTACCCTGACCGGCGTGTCAGGTCGGTTTGCCTAAAGACCGACAGGGATGTGTGCCCCAGGTGGTTGAATGGGGTACCCCTGGCAAGCTGGGGTTGTCAGGCCATAATACGGAAAACCTGACCGCAAACCATATTAGTGCATCGTGTTGGGAAAAATGCCACGTTCCTCGCACGTTAAAGAACGCTGCTGTAGTATTCGCTATTAGTAGGGATTTCGATCCCGCTACAGGAGGCTAAATTGCCCGACCCTATCCATCCTCCCATTTGCCAGTGGCAATCTAAAATTCGTTACCCCTATTTTTCCTTGTGTCCCATCCCATTTTCATTCATCATCATTTCATGTTCATTTTATCATCCATTTCATGTTCATCGCCTGAATATAGCTGAAATATTGCTGCTCGGGCGTTAAACACCATTAATCAATCAATCAATCTAAAGCATTCCCTTCCCCGGGAACCTTATATAAACATATATGTGACATTGTTTCTATATAAACAAGACAAATATTTGCAAGAAAAGACAATATGTGCTTGCGTGACATCATATATTTACGGTAAGTGTTGACTGAATATATGTCCACTTCCATTTTGAGGTTGACTGAAAATTATTTCTTCCACAATCCTGAAGTTCGCGATAGTTTGTCGGAATAGACTTTATTACTTATATATCTGACTTAATGACCCGTGCGGGATCCGGGTGGCTAAAAGAATAGACCGCAGTCGCGCTAGCTTGTCGTAAAAGGCGACTAAATAGCGCCCAGTACCCTGACCGGCGTGTCAGGTCGGTTTGCCTAAAGACCGACTGGGATGTGTGCCCCAGGTGGTTGAATGGGGTACCCCTGGCAAGCTGGGGTTTTCAGGCCATAATACGGAAAACCTGACCGCAAACCATATTAGTGCACCGTCTTTGAAAAAATGCCACGTTCCTCGCACGTTAAAGAACGCTGCTGTAGTATTCGCTATGAGTAGGGATTTCGATCCCGCTACAGGAGGCTGAATTGCCCGACCCTATCCATCCTCCCATTTGCCAGTGGCAATCTAAAATCCGTTACCCCTATTTTTCCTTGTGTCCCATCCCATTATCATTCATCATCATTTCATGTTCGTCGCCTGAATAAAGCTGAAATATTGCTGCTCGTGCGTTAAACACCATTAATCAATCAATCAATCTGACTTCACAACAGCTATTGTGCCATACTCTTACAATAATAATTCTTATTATTTTATTCTTACATTGGTCATTTCTGAATTTATTTACTTTCTCAACTTTGCCTCTTATTATGCTAGCGGGTTTTATTTCATTTAACCCTGATTTTTTTATCTTTTAGATTTGATCAGTTATTAATATTATTTATGGCATGTTTCGTTAATTTAATATTTCTGGGACGGCCCAACGTGTCCCCGGATGGCGGATAAGAGAGACCCTCTCTTTTTTTGGTAACTTGTTTAGGGAGTGCCACGCTCCATGCCCGATAAAGATCCCTTTTGTAGATTTCGAAAAAAGTAGGCTCACTGTAGCTGCTACTAAAGGCTAAATTCTTCGACCCTACCTAATGCTCCGTACTTTTCCAGTGGCAGTCAAAATTTGCTCCCTGTGACCAATCGCACCCCATTTTCCATTGATGTATTGTTTGTTAAATTGTTCCCGTCCTGAAAATAGCTGAAATCTATCAATTAATTTAATATTTAACGTTATTTTGAGCGAATATATTGTCTTCCCTATCTATATTAATTCTTTTTTATCTTAATTCCGTTATTTACACAATTTAACATAAAATAATCAAAATACAACACATCTTTTAAATAACACAATGGTCACTGTTTTTGTAATGATCTTTGATTGTCCTAAAATTGCTATAGTTCTGAATGTTCATCCTCCGTGAATATCTGGAAAAGAAGCTTTCATCGAACTTAGAAAATGTCCCATTATTCTCCCCACATTCTTCAGATGTAATTAACGTGGCAGTATAGTTCAAAGAACACTTTATTTTTGTAGAAAATAATTTGTCTTTCTTCATCCCTGACTTTCTCCTACCGCGTCTGTTGTATTAACGATTCTGTTGATTTAATCTGTCTGGATATGTGTGCTGAATTCCGTTTAAACTGTTTAACCTTGTTAAATGTTGTGGGGACAATAAATGCTTTACAGGCAGCTTTGTAATGGATTGAATTACCTATATTTTAACATTGTTGTTTTTTCTAGGTTTAACTGCCATTAAAAAGATTGTACATGAGTGTGCTGAGATGTGTTCATCAAATCCATCGAAGGACCCTGTAGACATACTTCGTTTATTTCAAAAGAAAATTGTGTGTGGTAGAGACCTGGAACTAAAAGATGACTCCACCACCATAGAAGGGGAAACTAATTTTATATTGGTTGACAGGAATGACATTCTTGAAACAGCTTTTGAAGATATTGATTCCATTACCAATTTAAGGTTAACCCTAGAGGTTCAATTTCTTGGTGAGGTAATTGTTAAATGAAAAAAAATAATAATGAAATGATAAGAAGCAAATTTATACCAAGGTTGGTGTTCCAATGTCAAAATAAGTCCACTAAAGTCTATCAAACTAAATTCAATGAAACTTGGTATGTAGGAAGTATAACAGAAAATTTTTATTCTCAATTTTTTGTGGGAGTTATGTGGTGTTTGAACCTTGTCAGTGTAGCTCCTCTGAAACTATTGAACTGAATTCAATGAAACTTGATATATGAAGCACAACATATGTAGTTGTGAATATTAATAAGAAATTTTTGTCCTTTGATTTTATATCCCACTTGTAAAAGAGGGGCCTATATTGCAATCACCTTTTTTGTCTGTCTTTGAAACTTTTGAAGTTTGAATCCAATTCAATAAAACTTGATATATATTGGACACCATATATAGTTGTGATTATAACAAGGAAATTTGTATCTTAAATTCTTATAGGAGTTATGGCCCTTTTGACACAGAAATTTGCTGAAAATCCTTACTATATTACCACCTTGTCAGCTAACTTCTGTTAAAATACTTAATTCAAGGATACTAGGTTTATAGAGAAGACACCATTGCACATGACATGTATCACCAAAAAATTATGATCATCTTAATTTGGGGGAGGGGCATTTTTTTTAGGGAATAAACCCAAAACTTTTAATTATTTTTCAGGTTGCTGTCGATATGGGTGGACCAAGGAAAGAATTCTTTTCACTAATTTTAAGTCAGGCCACCCCTCGGGGGTATATAGGAATCACCCTGTCTGTCCACATACCTCGCAAGTCCTAAACCACTGGATGGAATTTAATGAAACTTGATGTGAAGGATGTGCATCATATGAAGAATTTTCATTGCTGTGTTATATCATTCAAGGGAAATAATTGGACTTTGATTTTTTTATGTCACCTGCAACATGCACTTGGGTACTATTGGTCCTCTTGGGGCATCACAAAATCTTTGGTCACATTCCACAGCCTCTTGATATTTGGCATGTAACTTTTTCTATAGTACTTTAAGTAAGGTGTCAAGCGATTTTATGCCAGAAAAATTTCTACCTCCTGTTTACGGAGGACTTTTTTTTTACATCACAGTTTTCTCAGCAGAGATACATGTATGCATGAAGAATTTTCTTTGTTGTTGGATATCAAAGGAGATACCGGTAATTGTACTTAGACATTTTTTACTTTTTGTTTAATGGGAGACCTCGTGTGTGCAACTACTAAACTGTTTGATTGATTTTAGAGAAACTTTATATGAAGGATGTATATCATATTCAAATGTGCATGAAGAATTTTAATTGCTGTTGGATATCATTCAAGGGAGGTAATTGGACTTAGACTTTTTTTTTGTGTTCCTTTTTTCCCTGTTTTTATACCCCCACTCGAAAAGTGGATGTTATATAGTGATCATGGTGTCTGTGTGTCCTTCTGTCTGTCCGTAATGCCTGAGGGTACCCATCTCTAATCCGCTACTCCTCCTTAACCAATGATTAGATTTCCACAAAACTTTTACACTTTCTTACTTAAATGATGTAGATGTGCATCTCGTATTTCAGAATTTGATTAAATTGATATTTGGGGTTTCTCAGAGCAAAACATGAACTTAACCATTTGCCATTACAGTTGAGGGAATCCATCTCTAATCCGCTACTCCTCCTAAACCAGTAAATGAATTTCAACAAAACTTTAACACATTCTTGCTGATATAACGTAGATGTGCACCTCTTATTTTAGAATTTGATGAAATGGATATTTCTGGTTGGCAATCCTAGGGCAAAAATTTGGACATTGTCAAAGCTATGGGCCTTCAAGTGGGGGGTATCCATTCGTGAGCATTGCTCACAGTTCATCTAGTTGTAATTAAGGGCCGACAGGGGCTAAAAATCTTTTTTTTTACTTTTTAGAAAATTATTTATCAAATCCAAATTTTGGGCGCATCTAAATACTACTAAGATGAAGGAACTTTTCCAGTCAACAAATACTGCTGACCTAAATATTTGTATAAATTTATTAGAAAAAATTGTAAGAAAAATTTTAAGATACTTACCTCTCTGGGGTAGTTCAACTTATTTATACTATAATATGTTTATACTGTAACTATATATTTGAAAGCTAGTACATTATATTTCGTATTGACTGTAACCGTAACCTAAAGTACCATCAATTGTTTCCTGTACTTTTATTGTGAAACACAGTTATTGAATGTATATATTTTGACTTTTTGCTATACCACTGTAATATGATCTTAATGTTATTAGTCCAGTCATTCTAGCAAAAATTTGACCATAACCTCAAACTAATTGCAACAGAAACACATTTTAAAGTCAAGAAGTGTACAAAGATTTACCAGAAAAAAATCCCAATTGAAATATTGTGTGCACAATAAATTAGAGCCAAAAGAAATTTCCTATGGGAATTAGTATTGAAAAGGGGAAATAACTCGGTAAAAACTGTTAAAAAATCCCATAAATTTCTAACAAAATAATAGATACACTTTTTCTGGTGAAAAAAACTGTGGAAAAAGTTATTACTTCTGCCTTAATGAGAATCAAACTGACAACAATAATACAATTTTGTTAACTTTTATTGCAGTTCAAAAGAAATTTAGAAATATTTAATATACTGTTTTGTCTGATTTTCTCGCTATTATTTTAAATTAAAAAAAAATAAATATTTTTTATAAAAGAAAATCTTAAGTATTTTGTTATTAAAATAATCTTTAAACTAAAGAGAATATATTACAAAATAATTTGCTGAAACAAACATTACCAATTTTTTAAAATAATTTTTCAAACAAAATTCACATGCTACAAAATAGGCATTTTTTCAAACTATAAATGTTAAATAATATAGAAATACATGTATGTGTTATATTTTAAAAAACCAACATATCATCTAAGGCAGAGCATGTCATTGAATCAAATAGAGACATTAGACTACTTTGGAATATTATATTTTAGACACTAGTTCGCGAAAATTGGCCCACAAATAACAAAAATCCCACACTTTACCTCCACTTTTCCATTGAAAATATATGAGGAATTAGAAATTCTATTTTCGAGTCTTTCCCCAAGTCTGATTTTTGGAGACTTTTTTCTGTGTCTATTTAGGATATAATTCTACATATTAACACTAAAATACCGTCTGTTGCAATTAGTTTAAGGTTAAATTGTATTTTGACTGGACTATATGCAATACTATGATAAGAAACAAAATTGGCTATTTTGATGTCTAGAATTTAGATCTTGTAAAAGTTATGGAAAAACTTATCTTTGAACCATTGGAAAAAATTTACTATTTAAAACTACATTATATATTCATTCAAACTTTCATAACCTGTTGTTCATAATATTTTTATCCTATTCCACTTTAACTGTTTAATGATTTTTTTTATATACATCTATTTGTTGATCACAAAATTCAATGTAATTGAAATTTAATTACATGTATTATTACATGTACTTAACCAAATGTAATTGATTAATTGTAGTAGTAGATGCAATTTTTCATAATACTTTTCTAAGCAACTACACAAGATACAGGTCTGATATTTTGTAAATAGTTTTATCCTTTAGTCTCAAATAGTGTATAGTGATTTCATGTTCCTAAGTCATCTACTACCTGTATGACGAATGCTTAAAATTGTATACAAGGCATAATTTGGAGAGTAGGGTATCACTAGCGAGCATTTTCTCACAGATGTACTTGCTTGTTTGGTATAATTTGAATTGGTGAAGAATAATAATCATACAAATTGTTAATTAAAATGAAAATTTAATGAACTCTTGTAATATGTAAAATTACATTTATATGTCAAACTTCCTCACACCCTAGTTTGGTGATGGTTGTCACTTGTTGAAATATTGTAAAATTTTAACTACTGATTATGGCAAAATTAAATAGAAAAAAAATCTTCTTGTCTGAAACCACTGAAGGTATTGCTTTGAAACTTTGTACACTTAACCTTTAAGATGTCCTTTACAAAAATCTGAAGCTGACTTCCTATTCAAGCATCATCAGCTCTACAAAACTCTTCATGGAGTCAAAGTTGCTAGCAGTTTCATATAGCAGTCCCTATAATCATCAAAATTGACTTATTTTAGTTTTTATATTCCCCCACAAACAAAGTTTGGGGGGTATATAGGAATCACACTGTCTGTCTGTACGTCTGTCCGCATACCTCGTAAGCGCTTCTCCTCCTTAACCACTCAACAGAATTTGATGAAACTTCACAGGAAGGAAGTATATCATTCATGGGAGATAATTGGACTTAAGACTTTTTAAATACAGAATTTAATGGGAGTCCTCGCAACAACTCCTTAACCGCTCAAAGGATTTTGATGAAACTTTACATGAAGGAAGTGCATCTTATGTAGATATGCATGAAGAATTTTCTTTGCTCTCTGATATCATTCAAGTGAGATAATTGGACTTAGTCTTTTAAAATACAGTATTTGATGGGAGACCTCATAAGCGCAACAACTCCTAAACCGCTAACGGATTTTAATGAAACTTTACATGAAGGAAGAACATCATATGTAGATATGCATGAAGAATTTTCTTCCCTCTTGGATGTCATTCAAGGGAGATAATTGGACTTAGTGGGAGACTCGTAAGCGCAACTCCTCCTAAACCGCTTGATAGATTTTGATAAAACTTTACATGAAGGAAGTGTATCACATGTAGATGAGGAGAGATAATTGGACTTGATATTTGGGCAGTACAGAGTCCAATATGAAGTGGGGGTATCCTTTTGTGAGCTCGCTCTTTCAATGTTTTTGGTTCAGTGATGTTGCGAGATGGGGCATTATGTCTGTTGGACATATCCTTATTTCTTATGTTTTAGTTTTTACTCAAGTCTGTTTAATCTGAAATTGTTAGGTTTATCATTGATATTTGATATGCAGATGCATATTCATCAGTACAGATCAATTTCAAGAACATTTTTCGTATACACAGAAAAAAATAACACATGTTTTACGCATGATAAACATAAAGTTAAACAAATGGTCATAAACACATGATAGACATGAAAAAAGTACCATGCATGTGAAACATGCATAAAACGTGTATTAAAACTTTAAATTACAGAAGCAAAATATATAAATCCCTGTTATATAAGGCATGTTCATCATGTGGTACTGTTTTGGCGTAAAACATATCTAAAACATTTTTTAAGGCAAGCTTTTTACACTGACAGACTATTGTTTGAGATCTACAAAAAGGATTGCAGTTGTTCCATATTAACTGTTTTTTCCATAAATTTTAACTGGTTTTTAAAAATTTTCTTCTCTGTAACCATTGAAGCTATTGCTTTAAAACTTTGTTCACTTAATCTTAAGGATGTCCTCTTCCAAGTATGTGCACGTTGACCAACCAAAATAGCTGTTGTAGCTAAAATTAAAACAGGCGAGTCAGACCAGTGTTTTGGGCTTAAAGCTTGAAATGTATAAAAAAAGAGGAAATCAGAAGCAACCCTCCTCCTTAAGGAGATATGCACCTGAAAATATGAATAATTAAAACTTCCCCTAATTAAGTATACAGATTAAGATTGTCATAAAGAGTATATTTAGCGAAAAAAAATCATATGTACATGATATGGTTTTAGAGATATATAGGATTGAAATTTAAGCGGGAAACCGAACTCCTCTGATTTATCATAGGATTAGCATTGACTGTTTATATTACTTGAAAACGTTGAATTAATAATTAAAATATTCTCAAAATATACACTTATGGTTGTTACCCTATGTTCTATCAAATTTTGAAATATAAATATGGGGTACATGGTCAAATGAAATTACATGTATTTGATTGGATAAAGGAAGAGAAACCCGAAAATCTGGTCAAATTTCAAAATATCAGGTTCATATCTCCTTAACCATCAAAAACTCAATAAATCTCCATTGAGTCGAAGTTTTAGAGAGTTATTCCCCCTTAATCATCAAAATTTACCATTTTTGCAGTTTTTGGACAATCTTGAAAATTGTTAGTGCATTGCAGAATCAGTCTTGGCAACTAACGTTTGGGTCAACATAGACTATCTAGAGTTTATGTAGACCTTTAATATATTTTAAAGAAAAATTAAGAATTTGAACAAAGACCTCCACAAAATTACTTAGACATTTTCCATCAGTCTACTGCTAATTTCTTTTGCTGCAGAATTGTTAAGCTTATGGAGATCTACAAAAAATGATTTCAGGGTCAAAATTGAACAATAGGGTTGTTTCATGTTTGGGTTCTAGAATGAATAGCTAATAGGAGAGACCCTTAGACATGTAGCTTAAGGACTAGGTGTGTGATTCAGGCTACTTCTTGTTGCTGTGTATGCTCCGTCTATTACGGTCAGTATCTCTGTGTTAAAACAGTTTATTAAAATTTTTCTTTTTAAATAACTTAAGATTTTAATATTGCAATTGCATCTAGGTAAACATCAATACCATGATCTGATGAGTTCCAGTTTGATGGGCAGTTCTGCCGCAAAGCTTGAATTTTATCAATGTTTACCACAACAGATGATGGCAAAAGTTGGACCCCTTGCATATCTTCATTTTGTGCCTCTGGAACAGGGTTGATACCATCTACATTTACATCTGCAGTATTTTCGGGGGTGTGTGTTTCATCAATAACATTGTTCATCACACTTGTGGTGAACATTTGCATAGGCGTCCTACGTACTGTTCTAATACGATGATTTGCCCAAGCCATCTGCCACAGTTTAAGTTTTTCATTTACCTTGTGCATATATACATGGTGCAATGCAACAATATGCAGATCATCAAGTGGATTTAGTATTCCGGTGTCCTCCATGTGGTAAAACAAGTTGTAGTAATACGACAAAACTCCTGCAAACACATCACGCCAGAGACGCTCAATCCTCTGGTTATGAACACTTTTACCCGTGATCATGCTAAGTCTTCCTAAACCTCTGTGCTGTAACATATAGTCAGCAATTAAAATGTTTTCTCTTCCCTTGTCTGAACGCACCCTAGATGGTAGGCCTCACTTCTCTACACCTTGCAAAAAACATTGTAACAAGGTATCTGCTTTATTATTATCAACACACTGTAGAAAGGTAACCAGCCTACTAAATCCGTCAATTCCTCCAGCTACAACCATATTCCACCTTATGAGCTTGTGGTTTGTATCAACATGCCACAAAGAATTTGTGGACTCTACACTGTAAGTTCTTCTATGCAACCAACCTCTTTGTCTGTCCAAAATGCCATTTTTGTCAACATGGTGCACACTGTCTCGAAGTCTGTATCTTTGAACCTTTTATTAAAAAAAATTGGATAAAATTAGGTTGATATGGGTTACACACTTGAACAATAAATTCCTGCAATTTATTTATCCCATCTAACTGTCTTACCATGGAACCTCTTCATGTAAGAACAGAACTAATAAGAACATTTTCTGTCAACTACATGAGATTTAGAGAAAGACCTGAAAGTTTGGGGGTTGTGTCCCGATTTTTGTCTCGCCTGCGACGAAAGTCGCGGAAGGCGAGACATGGTGATGGCTTTTCCGACGGCAGCGGCGGCAACTACTGTTAGGGTTTTTGCTCATATGGTTATTTCAAGAACTACTCATCATAGGTTGGTGAAGTTTGGTATGCAGGTACATAACGACTACTACTACAACATCCAGGGACAATTTTACGCGTATACCCCCACAGCATGCATGAGCGACTGACACATTTTAGGTCAATTTTACACATGTAAGGGTTTTTGCTCACATGGTTATATTTCGAGAACTACTCATCATAGGTCAGTAAAATTTGGTATGCAGATACATAAGGACCACTACTACAACATCAAGGGACGATTTACGCATATACGCCCACAGTCATGCATGAGCGACTTACACATTTTAAATACACCTTTTGATATCTAAGTCTAAGAAACTGTAAATCCTTATTAATTTATAAAAATAAAGTGAGAGTAAAAAGGATTTTTGGTTCCCCTCCCCCACCAGCAGCATCCCCAAAATTGCTATAACTCTCTACTTTCAAAAAAGATGGTGTACAGACTTGTCCTCAAATGTATATCACAAAAAAAATTAAAATCAGTGGTCAGGTGGGCCTAGAGGGCGGTTTCGTGTTATGTTTTTGTTTTGTTTTGCTTTGTTTACCAACAAATTCGTACAGATTGCAAACGAAATCAACCTAGACCCCCCACTGAAATAGTTTTTTTAGTGCGGACCTCGCCGAAGCCACCCTACTACCCAGCCACCGCCATATACAAGTCATCACTCTAGTCTACCAAGAAATCTACACCATGCTCATATGTTAATAATAAAATTTTATGTTAGCTTCATGAAACTAACATATTACATGGCCAATAAGTTGAGGGCTAATCGTTTTGCATTTTTTTTATGATTGCTTACCTTTATACCTCGTTGTTTTAATATCTGATTTAGCATACTTTCACCACAAGAAGGAAATTCGGAGACCAATTTTGAAACTTCTACATCCAAGTCTTCGTCAGAAATATCAGTAAAGTCAAGTTTACTTAAACCATACGTTTTCATATTTCTATATATTCTGCTCTCTGACACGCTGAACATTTCACTTATTTCTTCAATTGTTAAATCAATATCTAAAAGCGATTCAAGAGTTTCTTTTGGTATGAAGAACTTGTTGTTGGTTTTCATTAGCACAATATTGCTGAAATGGACACACGCCGTTCTTAATTCCATCATCTTGGTTCTGTCTGTTAGACCTAGTTGAGCAAAATCTTGTGAAGACAGCAAGCATATTATATCTGGTGTTATTTTCTCCTTTTGAAAGTTGTGGTTTAAAGCTTGGAGTTCTAAACGTTGTAAAATATTCTCAATTGCATTTGGTTTTAGTGTTTATTCTGTGGTGTCTTTTGAAAAAAATACCGACCAAAAATATCCGTTTAAAAATAAAACCGCCGCCATCGTATAATGAAAAAAGCACATAACGAAAAAACCACCGCATATAACGATTTGACGACCGCATATAATGCTGAAACTACCGAACATAAATGATGTTGTATTCCACTGAACATAATGGTACATCTACTCAACATAATGATATTTCTACTGAACATAAGGAGATTTCTACTGAACATAATAAATGATGTATTCACTGAACACAATATAATTTCTACTGAACGTAATGATATATCTACTGAACATAATGGAAAAATTACTGAACATAATGAAAAAAATGCTGAACATAACGAAAAATCTACTGAACATTATGAAAAAACTACTGAACGTAACGATACACCCACTGAACATAAAGGTGTATCTACTGAACATAATGAAACAACTACTGGACATAAAGTTATATCTACCGAACATAATGAAATATCTACTGAACATAATGAAATGTCTACTGAACATAATGAAAAATCCACTCGGAACAAAGAAAGAAGTACTGAATATAATGGTTACGCTACTGAAAATATTGCTTTTTCCACCACAGGAGACAACTATGGCGTTCCATACAGACAGCTTAATAATATGACGTCAACATGTGCATGTTCCATGATGACAGTGATCCTATTCAAATCGCACGTTTGACACCAGTTAAGACTATTAGTTGGCCTAGACAAAGTCCAGATATAAATAGAACGTAGAATCCTTGGTTTTTATTAACAGAAAATTGCAATCGAGTGTTCAAAGAATAAAATGTAGGGATCGTTTGCTCAATGGAATTCGGGCATATATGGACATGCATTTGATTACTCCTATGTAAAATGCCTCTATCGGTATATTTCAAGGCGAGTTTTTTCGGTCATTAGATTAAAAGGACACATAAAAATACTAGGTTAATTTTTTGCGTGTATTTGTTCTTTTAAACGTATATCGTCCGATTTGCAGATCGTTATGGTTTCAACATCCAGCGTGAAAACGAACCATGCAAAAATGTGTTGTTAAATATTGTTAGCAAAGAAATGTTTAAAACACTTATAGCCTGATATAAATTACCTTAATGAAACAAGAATGCGGTTGGGTTAAATCATGGCTACATATCACCGCGCCACGCTCTACTTTTATAGGTTAATAGAATAAAATAGGAACGATGCTGAATAATTTCCGGGTCCAGCTTGAATATTACTTTAACAAGCTAATAACATACCGTGTCAGACTGTTCAATGTATATAGTATAAGTTGTTACAACTTCAATAAGACTAATAACACTAATAATTTTCTACTTAAATAAGTAAATAACTATGGGATCGGATGGCCCACTCAACAGTTCCAAAGTTCCTCCCATTGCATGTTTATTTTCCAAATTTTTCATCAGATATTGATATTTTATGTTTTCAGTAAAAAGCGAGGTTTCATCTTTAAACGCAATTCTCCTTGCGCAAATTCGCAAGAAAATTGGTTATTAACAAAGTTTGGACACCTATGATTGATTGATTGATTGATTAATGGTGTTTAACGCCCGAGCAGCAATAATTCAGCTATATTCAGGCGATGAACATGAAATGGATGATAAAATGAACATGAAATGATGATGAATGTAAATGGGATGGGACACAAGGAAAAATAGGGGTAACGGATTTTAGATTGCCACTGGCAAATGGGAGGATGGATAGGGTCTGGCAATTTAGCCTCCTGTAGCGGGATCGAAATCCCTACTCATAACGAATACTACAGCAGCGTTCTTTAACGTGCGAGGAACGTGGCATTTTTCCCAACACGGTGCACTAATATGGTTTGCGGTCAGATTTTCCGTATTATGGCCCGACAACCCCAGCTTGCCAGGGGTACCCCATTCAACCACCTGGGGCACACATCCCAGTCGGTCTTTAGGCCAACCGACCTGACACGCCGGTCAGGGTACTGGGCTCTATTTAGTCGCCTTTTACGACAAGCTAGCGCGACTGCGGTCTATTCTTTTAGGCACCCGGATCCCGCACGGGGCTGGACACCTATGCAGACTACGCTAAACTGAAAGAAAAATGTATCAATTTTATAAAAAAAATTGTCTCACCTTGGTATATCGAGGATGTTTCAAGTACTATTTGACATTTTTAGATACCCTTTAGCTCCCATTTTACTGAATGGCCGACCATATTTAAATCTATTATATAGATTTGTTTTGACGAAACGAATTTTTCATTTGCTACAGTTAAACAAATTGTATTAGTGCCACCATTAAATGTAACCCGAGTCCGTCATTTTGATTTACAGTTAAATTCAAAATGTCAGCTACCTGGAAAAGTTTAACTCGATATTTCAAAGATAAATTACACAAATCTTAATTGACAAGGATTGCCAGTTTTCCTACCGAAGGTCGGAGGTTCTCTCAGGGTACTCCGGCTTCCTCATCCAATAAAAACTGGACGCCATTATATAGCTGAAAAATTTCTGACAGTGGCGTTAAATACCATTCAAATAAAATCAAAACATGAATTACAAACTGAATAGTTTAATTTATTGATAACATGTATTGTTTTTGTGATTATTGTCACAAACCTTTATTTTATGTCATGTTATGTCCCTTTTATACTTTGATATACTTATGCATTTAATAACTGATTCATTTTATTGATAATCATTGTGTATTATATCACTGTTATTATTTGCTACATATTTGTTGTTTAAATGTACTAAACTTGTTTTAACTCTGGGTATATGTCACCTTAATAATAGACATTTACCTGAGATGCATCCAGGTGTGAACTTTAACTATAAATAAATTGTCATGTGACTAAGTTTTTGTATAAAAGCCAGCTGTTTTTCATAAGCCAGGTTCAGTCTATTAGAAGTTAACAGGAAGCACGAACCTAGGAAAACATACCATGGTAATTATACACCATATAAATTAATTATTAAAGTAGTTTTCCAAAACATTTGGTTAACAGTAACACTTTATAAACTGGTGTACAAGCATGGTTAAAAGTCTGGCACTTAAGCACAAAACTTGGTAAACCTTGGTAGACTATTGGTTGGTAATTAACCACACACCATGGTTAATCTTGGTATAACTTGGTAAACATTTATCAACCAAATAAACCATCCTTGGTCAATGTTTTACCTCAAAGTGTGGTAAAACAACTATTCATACCTGATTTGATTTCTTATTCATACCTCATTTGATTTAATCTTGTTCATCATTTATCAGTGTAACTATGTTGAAATGATCATGTCATCTGAATAAAACATCTATTTATCGTCATCTTTATTTACTTGTTGCCAAAAGTTCTAGCTCGCAAGACACTTAACAGAACACAAAATTGTAGCGTAAGCGAGTGCGTTACATTGGTACCTCCGACGGGACACTTAAATTGAGTGTCCTTACAAAATTATCTATTCAGAATGGCAACTTTTGATTCTTTAGAAGATTCAAAATTAGAGAGAGTTGAAATTCACAAGAAAAAGTCTTTTGAAGATCATTTGCTAGAAATTGTATCTGACATGGTTACAAAAGAGTTACAATCAAATCAGAATATGATAACATCGGTGTGCAAAAATATATCAGAAAATTTTTCTGATGTTTGTCGTGCTGTAAAAGTTATTACTGAGACTGTAACCACATTACAGACTGCTCAGAACTTTCTATTTGAAAAAGTACAGGAAATACAAAATGAGAGCAGGGAAACAGTACAAACACTCAAAGATGAGTTGTCAAACCTAAAATGTGAAACATTTGATAAAATTGATCATTTAGGAAAAGAACAAGTAGAAATAAAAGATAGAATTGCTTCACTTGAAAATAAAATTGAAGTTATTCGGGAAAAGACAGCAGAGTTCAGTATTCCCACTGATTCAAAGCTTACATGGGGACCTACAAGTATTGTACCAGAAACTCCATTGTTTGATAAAGATAGGGACTTCACATTTGAAGACAAAAGTGATAAACTTCCTCTGTACAGCACCCCCAAACCCCAAGAAATAACAGGGTTGCCACTCTTTTCTGGACACAAAATTCAAGGACTTTTCAAGGGTTTTTCAAGGGTTTTCATAATTTTTCCAGGATAACTTCAAACAAATTTCTAAGGTGATTTATAGATACCAATATCCTTTAAGCTATATAATTTTGTCACGTACACATTCACTCCATATGTCTATTCAATTTCCTATACACACTTTCAGTGTGACATGATGCAGACTTTGTGTAAACTACAAGTGGTTTTCAATGCAGATTTACCTTATTAATTCACAACACTCGCCAATCTTCAGTCTGAAAACTGTGTGTCTTCATGATTTGACCAGAGACATGATATACATGTTTTCTATTTCTCTGATTTGACCAATAAATAAGGAAATAGCTATGTGTTCATGTACACGTACGGGATGGAAGTCTTTGGTAGATCATATGACTTTGTTGCAGATTATGTTTAGGGCATGAAAGTAGATCTACATCCCTCCTTTTCTATGTGAACAGGTTGACCAGAATACATTGTCACAGTATTTCATGGATTTGCTTTTGCATGTTTTAGAATACATGTATGTCTATTGGTTTTGATTTTTTTTTGTTTTTGATTTAGAAATGCATGTTGACACTAGATCAACTGTACATTATATGTTATCAAAATTTACAGCTGCTTTGAAATTCAAACCTGCTTCCTTTGGATTGCTAAGTATAAAGCATTTATCTCCTAGTAGATCTTAATATATAACTTCCAGCTGATGTGGTTTGAATACTGATGAAGAAATGTTACTCAATACAATAAATGCTTATCCAGCATGTGACAATTTCCAGTTTATGCATTGGTAAGTGGTTGCTGAGACAATAAATTGGATATAAATATACCCAAAATGTAAACTGTTTCCCTTTCTTAAATTAATCACCTTCTTATGCATTTATGTGTCAAAAACAAATTTTAGGGGGTATCATGGCTTCAGACCTTAAATCAAAAATACATATTTTAAAACAATTATTTAATAACCAAAAAAGTAAATTATACTCCCTGTATACAAAAAATGTAAAATAAAAAATCTTTAAAAAGTTTTTAAAACAAGAAAAATACTGACATACAAGCCTGTAAAGGGGGTACCTTAAATCAAATATACATATTTAAAAACAATTATTTAATAACCAAAAAAGTAAATCAAATTATACTCCCTGTATACAAAAATGTAAAATAAAAAATCTTTAAATACTGACATACAAGCATGTACAGGGGGTACCTTAAATCAAAAATACATATTTTAAAACAATTATTTAATCAACAAAAAAGTAATTCAAATTATACTCCCTGTATACAAAAATGTAAAATAAAAAATCTTTAAAAAGTTTTTAAAACAAGAAAAATACTGACATACAAGCATGTACAGGGGGTACCTTAAATCAAAAATACATATTTTAAAACAATTATTTAATCAACAAAAAAGTAAATCAAATTATACTCCCTGTATACAAAAATGTAAAATGATTTATATTAAAAACAAAATCATAAATTAAACTAAATGTCTGACCCACTATCATGACCAGGCCAAACAACAGCATGAATACACTAACAACTGAATGAATAGTTAATACACTACATATTTGATAACTCCTGTGATTTATCATGAATAAGCTTATTTAATTTCAAAAGGTCCTCAGCCTTTTCCCGACTCTTCTTTCTCAGCGAGTTAGACTCTGTAATATGTGGGATGGATTGAAGCTTTTCTGCCTTGTCAGCAGCTTTGTCTGCATCATTGTCAAGAAGATTAATGGACTCTTGCACAAGTTTTGCTTTTTTTCGCAATTCCTTCAATTCTTCTTCTACCTGTCTCCTTTTTTCTCCCTTTTTTCTTCTTTCCTTCTCAACTCTATTCTCTTCTAGATTATCATGATACCTCTGTCTTGCTGATTTAGCATATTGCAGTAACTCTTTTGTAATAGACATACACTGAAGTCCCCCAATACATTTTACATGATCCTTAATGACTCGTTTAGCAACCAGACACTCTTCTTTTAAATGTAATTCACTAACCTCTTTGTTGACAGAGAAACCTCTTTCTACGGTGGCTTGGCCGTGTGAAAGTAACAGTAATAAGCTTATTATCGGCCAAACATTCTTGTATTCAGCCATGTCATGCATTTCAGTATAAAATAGTGTGTCAACTCGGTCGGAGCTTTTGTCGAAATCCTTGAAGGTAGACTTGCGCTTGTTGCTTGAGACAAACTTTTTGAATTCTGAATAAATTTTGTCACAATCTTGTAATTTCACTCGTTTCAAATTGCTCAGCACATTTAGGACCCCTCTGAATCTATCTTGAGTTTTTTCTTCATCTAAGCTAAATAGCACAGGGTCAAAGGATGCTAAATACCTTACGAGACTGTATGCTAGTGGAGATTTTTCATTTATTTTGGTAACAAGCTTATCCAAAAAGTCCACACACTGTCTTCTATACTCCATTACTTGAAGATCACTGGCTTTCTTGCCATTTTCTATCGCCTGTACTTCAGATTGGGCTACAAAGCCCAAATCTACTTCTTTCAGGATCTTCCTATTCTCCTTCTTACTGTGTTTGACTTTCAAAAGCTTAACAATCGTATTTGCTTCTTCCATTACTGAGCTTTTAACAAATCTTTCCAGGCAGCGTCTTAATAGCTCAGCTAAGTCATTCGCTAAAAAAGGTATCATGGGCTTATCACACTGATAAACTATCAAGAAACTCTCCACCTTTTTCGCAACAGATAAAATGAATGTTAATCTTGCTTTTGTAAATGGATCTTTAAGCATTGCTTTGACTGTTTCATATGATTTAGTCCCTGGATTTTAACTTTTTTCTTTTCTACAGCATCAAAGTACTTTTGTAAATATGGAATGACTTCCAAAGCCCTTTCAATCACACGGACATTTTCTGCCCATCTATGGGCACAAAACGCAAGAGGGTATAGATTTGATTGTGTTTCCTCTTCATAATCCTCCCTTCTAGCTGGTACATTATCGAATAAAGTGTGCATTGCGGAAAGTTGATTAGAGACATCCCACTTTGTAGCATTGACCCCTGCCCTCACTGCATTGTGAACCGTATGCAAGCCACAAGATCCTACATTTATTAGCTTTGTGTTATATTCCTTTTCAATCTTGTTTTCTAATTTATCAAATGCTGCCCAGTTGACATTAGGTCCGTCCATTGAAAGTTGAACAATATTTAGAAGACCCAATTTTTTCTCAACCTTGTTTTCAAATGTACCCACTAAATCTGTTGCACATGCATGCCCAAGAAAGTCTGAAGTGTAATATCTGCTTAATACCTTGTTGTCTTCCCAATGTCGAACTAAGATATCCATTTGGTTTTTTTGTAGGTCTTGATTTAAGGATTCATCGAAAAGCAAAACATAGGGTTCTCCCTTAACTTTCCTTTCAAGTAATAATTCAAAATATGGCGCAATTCCAAAAACACATAAATACATGCTTTTTGTTTTGCCACATGTAAAGTCTTTTGCTATTTCTGAGTCATTAAACATCTGTTTGAAAAGAAATCCAATGTCTTCATTTGAGTTAAACGAATGGTTCTGCATAATGGTGTTCAGACACCACCATATTTCTGCAGTCAGTGATTGATTTTTTGAAATATAATTCAAAATTGTTCCACTTTTTGTGGCAGGAGCACTAGCGCTTGTTGTAGCTGTGGAACATACCGGTGCTGATTGCGGTACAACATCATTAAGAATTTGCTGTGTTTGCAAAGATTCAATTAAAGTTTTATGTTTTTGTCCTTTCATGTGAGATTTAATAGCGGAGTGACCCATCGAAGTGAGATCAATTGTTTTCCGGCAAAGTTTACAAAATCCTGCATTTTCATTGTTTGGAACCTTTTGAAGCCAAAGTTTATAAAAATCATCAGCCAACCATTTATCTTGGAAAGTGCACGACATCTGAAAAAGAATTGCAATGCAAAATGTGATACTAATACTTTCTCAAATTGTATATATATAACAATATCCCAAAGTTTCATTAAATTATCAGTTGAAAACTTTTTGAGTTACGGTCTGGTAACCAATTGCTGATGCCCATCATATTAATACTTCCCCCATATTTTCTAAGTTCAAACTGCCAAAGGGACACAACTCCCACAAAATTTTTCGAATAAAATATTCCTGTTAGTATGCACAACTACATATGGCATACTTCATACATATCAAGTTTCATAAAATTCCGTTTTGTAGTTTCAGGAGTTGCGCAGACAAACATGACAAACTTTGTGACTGAAGGACAGACACACTAACACGATAAACTTGTCACCATAGTGGGGAGACATAATTTCAGAACAATCTGACAACCATGAATGTAACCAAAGTTGATCACATGGAAACCAATCTGTACAGATGGACGAACAGTCCCTCCATAAATGTTGTTCGCGTCAAAAAGTGCCCTTTTCAGCTAGCACCCTGCCCTTATAAAAATCCTGGCTAGAAAACTTGAAGTGATTATTATGTAACATGTACAAAGTTTGGGGAGTGGGGGGTAAAAAATCACTATGATGCTATACAGGAAGTACATGCAGATGTGCGACAAACCCGAAAACAGCTAAAATGTACATGTAAGTTAAAGAATCAGTCCCTTGGTAGTTTCTAAGAAAATTTTTTAGAAAGTTAATTTCCCTGCCTGCCGCCGCTGTAATCATTCACCATACTACATTGGTATCCATTTCCACTTTCATAATATTGATTCGGGTAATAATACAATGTTACTTTTTATGTAACATTATCATACCCTTAGCCAGGGGAGGTTCGGGCCCCCTTGGACAAAAAAAAACTTGAAAAATATAGGTAAAAACTGAACTGAAATTTGGTTAGGCACTATTGAAATAAGGAATATCGAACCCTTGATTGAAACCCCAACCCCCCCCCCCCATAAATTACATGTAGGGCGGTAGGTTGGATTTATTTTGTATTTATTTTTTTTCTTCTGATCATATTTTTGGTTAATTAGTGTGACCGGAAAACTACTGTCTGTATCTGTTCCCCAACTTATTTAAATCATAAAATGGTGAACAATTTCCACATCTGTTTTTCATTAATTTTTAGGACTAAACAACATTTCAAGTCATACATGTACATGTACAAAAACTTGATCAATTAACATGTTCTGATAAATCATATGAAAGTATTGTATTGCGATAAAAAAATCTGCAAACTTTTACAAACAAGAATGAAAACTTTTTTTGAAGTTGGAATTAAAAAGTTTGAGTTGAATGGGGTAAAAAATAGGGTCAGTGGGCTAACTGGAAACATAACCTTTTTTATTTTACTTTTACTAGGCCTAAACCTACCTTAAAGATCAAAAATCTGCATCAACATAAGACACTGTATCATCGGAAAATGTTGCACCATCAGTTTCATCACCACTCAAGTCCAAATAAACGGTTGTTTCGGATGAACAGCTATCTGATTCAACATCTTCTTTAGCCCAGTATGGTGCGGAGTCATACATTGCATCGAAATGTAATGTTGAAAGCCCCCTCTCCACTCTTACGCACATATGATAAAAATCATCCCCAAATTGAATGTTTGGATGATGGACACTGATGTCCCTCCAAGCTGACAAGTTCCTGATCCACCTTGGACTAAATTTAAAGACTTTTAAGTGTTCAAGTTCACAAATTAGATACAAAGCTTGTGTGGGGTTAATATACAACACTCGCTCAAAACATAACGACGTGAGGCTTTTGCATTCTGCCAATTCAACCACAGCTTGAGCCGTTCTGGATTCTGAGTACTGATTTGCAATTGTCAAAGTTCTTGGAAGAAAATCCAGTTGTTTGATGCTTTTACCGGATACCGTTTTAATATATGGGATCAACAAATCGTCTTGTATGGTATTCGAGTTTATAGCGAGCGTAGGAGGGAATAAATTTGAGCCTTTCAACTGGTAATCAAAATATGATTTCATGAAACCCGCCATATTATCTGGATCAATTTGACGACCGCATCATGCTCTACAAATTCCTTAGTGTCAAACGCTGGAAAGACTCGGAATCTTATAAAACTCGACCCATACATTTCGCCCCAAAAACTTCATTATTTTCAATGTAAGGGACGATCTTCCGTATGGGGCGAACTGTTCTACTTAAGCAAGGGGAAGACAACTCGTGCCGAACTTACTAATCGCGATCAAAATTAAGGATTTTTCCCGGATTTGTTCGTTTTTTCGCGTTTTCACGGATGTTTCCCGACCTGGAACGCAAATTTCGAAATTCAAGGACTTTTCCCGTGTGCGTGGCAACCCTGAAATAACCACACATGGTCATAGCTTTTCACTTGCACATGAAAGTTCTATTCCTCAAGCATCAAATGCTGAAGGCAAAGAACAAATGCTATCTACTGAACAATCGAGTCGGATTAAAATGCGTCCTATAATGTATGACGGAATCGAAGACTGGGAAGAATATCCCTCTCAGTTCGAAACTTTGGCAGATATAAATAAATGGGATGAAAGTGCAAAAGGTTTATACCTTGCAAGTAGTCTGACCGGGACAGCGAGAAGTGTTCTGAGTGACTTAACTCGGGATAAAAGACGAAATTATTCGAGGCTTAAGCTAGCTTTGTCTAGAAAATTCGGTAGCGAATATAAAGCGGAAATGTATCGTGCAAAGCTACAGGGTCGTTTTCGCCAGAAATCAGAATCAATATCAGAGTTAGCGTCTTCAATAATGAAATTGACCCGACAAGCCTATCCAAGAGCAGATTTACCACTTTTGGATACCCTGGCTGTCGACTATTTCATAAACGCACTAGATGATTCTGACATTCGCCTTAGACTCAGACAGTCGCAACCGGAAACAATTACACAAGCCGAAACGCTTGCCATACGGTTAGAATCTTTTAAACAGGCAGATAAATATAGACATCGATCGGTGTGTCATTTATCAGAAAAGTCTGAACAAGATCAAACCGCCTGATCAATCTGATATCAAGCCTATGCTTGAAAGTTTCATGACTAAAATCAGTGGTGATGTAGATTCGATCAAATCATCTGTCAATTCTAAGCAAGGCAAAAACAGCGGTAAAAAGTCCGGCAAGGGTAAAAATAGCAACCAACGGAATAAAAATGGTGGGCCTAAGGAGACGACAAGCAATGACAAGTCAAGTACAAACTCCAAAGAAAGCGAAACATCTAAGTCAGATAAGCAACCTCAAGGGGGAAACCAACAATAGTCGCGTCTACGGGTCAAGACACGACGTTGGAAACGGCCAGACCCAATTTTATATTTGCAAGACCTGCTTGGTCAGGTGATGAAGGTCTGTTCTTGACTGCTAATGTTTGTGATATACCAATATCCATGCTGCATGATACTGGTTCCACCATTTGCATTCTAAGATCAGATTTTCTACATTGCTTACCTAAACGGTATACAGAACAATTGGAAAGTGTTAACACATTCTTAGTGAGTGTTACTGGCGAGAAATCTAAATTCGTGGGAAGGTGTAAAATTCCTTTAAACCTTAATGGGGTATTGATACACCATGGAATTTGGTTTGCTGATATTCAATGTGAGGGGATTCTAGGATTAGATTTCATCCTCAAATATCAATGTGATACCATAATAAAGACTATGTCTATGAATATTGGAAATAAAGGTACAGTCCCGTTATCCTGTCCCCAGTAGATACAAGTTTCTGTCGCGTAACTGTCGCAGAGGACACAACTTTCCCTGCTCATAGTGAGACAATTATCAGTGGTGTACCATCCAGACGGCTTACCAACAATGAAACTTTCATCGTTGAACCAGTTTATAAATTCAAAGACGAAAATAGTCTACTCATGGCTAAAGTTGTCACAAGCGGAAATCGCAATAGTGTCCCCATGCGAATTATGAATCCAACCGACCACGATTTTACCTTGCCAAAAGGTTATATTGCTGCATCATGTACCTTAGCTGAGAACGTAACGAAGGAGAAAACACTTCCTGTTCGTTCTGTTTCTACCAGTAAGAGTAAACCTCAATTCTTTTCTCATTTATCAAAATTATTTGAGTCAACTTGTGACAATTTGTCACATTCTCAAAAAGAAAAGTTACAAAATTTATTGTCTGATTTTCAAGATATTTTCTCCAAATCATCAACTGACATAGGCCGTACAAAATTAGTGAGACATAAGATTGACACTGGGACTAGTAAACCCATTCGGCAACCTCCTAGGCGAATACCCTTTGCAAAACGACCGCAGTTCGGCAAGAACTCGGAAGACATGAAACAAATGGGAGTAATCGAACCAAGTGAAAGTCCTTGGTCAAGCCCCATTGTTTTGGTTCGCAAGAAAGATGGTACACTCAGGTTTTGCATTGATTATAGGCAGTTGAATGATGTCACTATCAAAGACTCTCACCCACTGCCAAGAATCGATGACACACTTGAGACACTTTCCGAAGCGAATTGGTTCTGTACTCTTGATATGCGTAAGGGTTATTGGCAAGTCGAGGTTGACGAAGCGGACAGGCCTAAAACGGCTTTTGTAACTGGTAGTGGTGGACTTTGGCAATGGGTAACTTTACCATTCGGACTTTGCAATGCACCATCGACCTTTGAAAGACTGGTTGAAAATATTTTGACCGGTTTAACGCATTTGATGTGTCTGGTATACTTAGATGATATAATTGTATTTGGAAATTCTTTTGAGCAGACCCTTGAAAATCTAAAATTAGTTTTTGGAAGAATCAGAAACGCAAATCTGAAACTCAATCCTGATAAATGTGAGTTGTTTAAAACTGAAGTAAAATTTTTAGGTCATATTGTTTCAAGCGGTGGTATTTCGACAGACCCAGAAAAAGTTTCTGCAGTTAAAAACTGGCCAGTTCCAACAAATATTAAAGAAGTTAGAAGTTTCCTAGGATTGTGCTCCTACTACCGCCGGTTCATTCAAAATTTTTCCCACATTGCAAGACCTTTAAACAGATTATTAGAGAAAGATGTATCATTTTGTTGGTGCGATGAATGTGATAAAGCTTTTCAAAATTTGAAACAAAAACTAATAGAGGCTCCAATATTAGGCTATCCCCAAGAAGAAGGCTATTTCATTTTGGATACCGACGCCAGCAACTTCGGTATCGGTGGGGTTCTTTCTCAAATTCAGGAAGGACAAGAAAGGGTAATTGGTTACTTCAGTAAGAGCCTTAATAAGGCAGAGAGATCTTACTGTGTAACAAGGAAAGAATTACTTGCCCTTGTCCAGTCTGTCAAACATTTCCATTGCTATCTTTACGGCAGATCATTCACTC
The DNA here is from genome assembly GCA_944474755.1 of Limnoperna fortunei. Lineage (NCBI taxonomy): Eukaryota > Metazoa > Mollusca > Bivalvia > Mytilida > Modiolidae > Limnoperna > Limnoperna fortunei. The sequence continues at coordinate 49,095,935 of OX104123.1, forward strand.
TTAGAACTGATCATGGATCCCTTAGATGGCTTAAGAACTTTAAAAACCCCGAAGGTCAATTTGCGCGTTGGTTGGAGGTATTGTCTGAGTATGATTTCGTGATTGAACATAGGAGAGGGCGTAGTCATTTGAACGCCGATGCTCTTTCTCGAAGATCATGTGAAGACAATTGCAGATACTGTTCTAAAGTAGAAGAAAGGGATACATCCGATGAAAGTCTTCCTTCTAAAGGACACGAATGTAGGTCTGAGAAAGTATTTCGGTCAAATGATGATACAAGAAATGTTTCAGCATTGTCCACATATACAGTTACTCATGTATCTGCAGAGATGTGCGACAATGAAAGAGAAATCTTGTCATTATTGAGCCAAGGTACTTTAGATACAGAAGTCCTTAGAGCAGAACAGGTTGCTGATGAAGATCTTAAGAAACTCATTGAATTCAAAGAGACTGGAGAAAGACCTGATTGGACCGAAATTTCAAATCTATCCGCAACTTTTAAATACTACTGGTCAAGATGGAATGTAATTTATCTCAGAGATGGAATTTTGTATAGAAAATGGGAAACTTTTGATGGTTCAAAATTTAATTGGCAATTAATTCTTCCTAAAAAGTTCAGAAAGTTCGTTTTCAGACATTTACACGAAACCCCAACCTCAGGTCATCTAGGCATCACAAAAACCTTGTCTAAAATTCGACTTAGATTCTTTTGGCCTGCTATGAGAAAAGACGTTACTTACTGGTGTCGTATTTGTGACATGTGTGCTTCTAGGAAGCGAACTCGGAGAACAAATAGAGCACCATTGCAAATGTATAACGTAGGAGAACCACTTGAACGTATAGCAATCGATGTACTAGGTCCACTTCCTACATCCCAACAAGGCAACAAGTACTTACTTGTAATCGGTGATTACTTTACAAAGTGGATGGACGCATTCCCAATACCAAATCAAGAAGCTCATACAGTAGCTAGGGTATTGGTGGAACGATTTGTCACCATATTCGGTGTTCCAAGAATGATACACTCAGACCAAGGGACTAACTTCGAGTCTATGGTCTTTAAAGAGATGTGTACTCTTCTTGGAATAGACAAAACAAGGACAACTCCCATTCACCCAGAAAGTGATGGCATGGTCGAACGTTTCAATAAAACACTTGAAGACATGCTTTCTTTGTTCTGTTGTGAAAACCAATGGGACTGGGATGTCCATATTCCAATGCTTATGATGGCATATCGTTCCTCAATCCTTAACTCCACAAAAGTATCACCTAGTTTAATGATGTTTGGTCGTGAACCCACCCTACCAATCGATCTTATGTTTGGTCATCCTCGGGAAGAACCTAGAGTAGCTTATTCTGAATATGCTTATGAGTTAAGCGAATCAATGAACATTGTACATAACTTCGCCCGTGAACATTTAGAATTATCTTCTAAGGCTATGAAAAAGAACTATGATCACAAATCAAATTTTAAACATTTTAATGAAGGTGATTGTGTGTGGCTATACAAGCTGGTTAGGAAGAAGGGTAGAAGTCCAAAATTGCAACGTCCATGGTTTGGTCCATTCGTTATCACAAAATGTTTGAGTGATGTGGTATTCCGTATCCAAGAAAACCCGACCACAAAACCAAAAGTAGTTCATTACAATAGACTGAAAAAGTACACTGGAGAAAATAAACCAACCTGGTTCCAACAAAACACAGGTGATTCTATAGAACAGCAATTCACTGAACATGATGATAACACTGATATATCAGATAGAAGTGATCTGTCTGATGATGTGGAACTCAGTTCAGTTCAGTCTGTAATAGAATCAAATGAGTTACATGAAACCAATGAAAACCAAGATTTTCTAATTAGTGACACTGAAGAATTAGATCAATCTATTGATGAAAATATAGACACCTCAATAGGTCAGATACATTTTACAGAAACAGAAACATTGGACAAATGGGATAGAAGAGGCAGAAAAATAGTTAAGCCAAAACGGTTTGAAGATTTCATATAGAATACTGTACTGTTATCACTTTTATTTTGTAGCATAAAACTATGTACAGATGTTCCATCTGCAAACCAGACGCCAAAACTAACTCCTTCGTCACCAAGGGGGCTGCTGAACGGCACATCATGGAGAGACATAGTAACTTTGGCTGGCTCTGTGACTTCTGTGAATTTGTGTCCGCCAGAGAAAATGGCAAACACACCAGGTGTAAAAGAGGCGACAGACCATTATCATCAAAATGCCATAACAGGATCACTGGTCAAACAGGAGATGAGGCAAAAGCTTCCTACGAGGAGTATAGGAAAGGTGAGGCACAAGCTAAAATAGTTGAGATCAGACCACCAGTTAACCATTTAGAGCGTTCACCTAGGAAGCGGTCTAGATAAGAACCAAGTAAAACGTGTGCTAGATCAAGATCTATGTCACCAGACCGTAAACGTCGGTGCTCTGAAGATAACCCGCTGAGGAAAGATCAAAGAAATGTAATTTCCGAGAAGCAGGATAGAGATGAAGTTGTCGGTGAGCATGACAACTCGAAACCCGCTAGTGTCCGCTCGAGGTCCGAATCACCAGACCCAACAAACTCAAAGTACGACGCCGTTTCCGACCCATCAGATGGGGAACACTACGTTCCTCGAAAAAGTGGTCTCTAATACCGTCTTCGAGGGTGATGCTGACGAAGTGCTATCTTGCCCCTCTACTTGCGAGAGTTTGTCACCGGCGGCAGCACCCCGACAGACTGCTGAGGGGATCAGAGAGATTACGACCGCACAACTTTCAAAAGCAACTGATGATCTGAATCAGGCTTTGTATGATAAGTATAAGCTAATCCAAGATGGAAGAGTTACTTTGAATGTTGGGGGTAAAGTGTTTGAAACGTCAGTCCTTACTTTGCGTTATGATCCATCATCTATATTAGCCATTATCACCAATCGCCGCTACGGGTATGATGGAAGGAGAAATCTTTTTATAGACCAAGATCCCACCCATTTCCATGTTGTGCTAAACTATCTTAGAAATGGTGGAATAATCGACCTATCTTCCTTGCCCCGTGAGCTCGGAGAACTGCATCAAATCAAAAGACTATGTATCAATTTACGTTTAGATGGATTGCTGGCCGTGGTCAACAGAAGGATAAACAATATAGGATGTTCATAGACATTTACGTCATTTCATTAACTTCTGTGTTTCTTATTTCATGTTTGTTTTTCATGTTTTATAGTTAATACATTATGAATTGAAAAATATAAGTAAATTCAGAAGTATCATAACTATCTTTCCATTTCTCTCCTTGTTTGGGGACAAACACCTTTAGAAGGGGGGTTGTGTCACGAACCTTTATTTTATGTCATGTTATGTCCCTTTTATACTTTGATATACTTATGCATTTAATAACTGATTCATTTTATTGATAATCATTGTGTATTATATCACTGTTATTATTTGCTACATATTTGTTGTTTAAATGTACTAAACTTGTTTTAACTCTGGGTATATGTCACCTTAATAATAGACATTTACCTGAGATGCATCCAGGTGTGAACTTTAACTATAAATAAATTGTCATGTGACTAAGTTTTTGTATAAAAGCCAGCTGTTTTTCATAAGCTGTTTTTCATAAGCCAGGTTGAAGTCCGTGCGAGACCGTTTTACGGTAGTCAAGGACGTTAAAAACCCCCTTAAGTAAGATAAGCCAGGTTCAGTCTGTTAGAAGTTAACAGGAAGCACGAACCTAGAAAAACATACCATGGTAATTATACACCATATAAATTAATTATTAAAGTAGTTTTCCAAAACATTTGGTTAACAGTAACACTTTATAAACTGGTGTACAAGCATGGTTAAAAGTCTGGCACTTAACCACAAAACTTGGTAAACCTTGGTAGACTATTGGTTGGTAATTAACCACACACCATGGTTAATCTTGGTATAACTTGGTAAACATTTATCAACCAAATAAACCATCCTTGGTCAATGTTTTACCTCAAAGTGTGGTAAAACAACTATTCATACCTGATTTGATTTCTTATTCATACCTCATTTGATTTAATCTTGTTCATCATTTATCAGTGTAACTATGTTGAAATGATCATGTCATCTGAATAAAACATCTATTTATCGTCATCTTTATTTTACTTGTTGCCAAAAGTTCTAGCTCGCAAGACACTTAACAGAACACAAAATTGTAGCGTAAGCGAGTGCGTTACATTATTTTAGTTTTATTATATTTCAATTATTAAAACATACAGAACTTTTGAAAAAAATGCTCCGAGAAAATTCAACTGACAAATAAAACTTTGCATTTCAAATAAGAATAACAAATATAAAAGACCATTGAAAATTTAAAAAATAATAAAATTGAAATAAGAGGTTTAACGTTTTAAAACTAAATATTCCTGTGATTTCCGATAGTACACGCATTGATTGGTACATGTACCGTCATCAACAAAAACTTTAAATAGAATAAAAAAGATTTTGTAGAAACAGGTGTGATATTTTCCATTGCAATATATTAAATTGTATCATCATATGTATTCCTAATCATAATAATTATTTCCTTAATTGTACTATTAATTTTGTTTTCACAATTCATGTGATTTTGATTCGCTCAAAGTGGGCACCTTAATTGGTATTAATAAACGTTGTTGTTGTTGTTGTTGTTATGAGTTGAAATTGTAAAGAAATTTCTGTGCACTGTTAGTCGATTTAACAATTTGCTATTTTGCATCAATTTTCGCTTTGAAGAAGCTTAGAAACTGGTACATAATGAATTTCTGTGTTGTACTGGTGGAGTTGTGTCCATCTTTTTCGATTAGGAAAAAGCACATGACACAACATGGAAATATGGTATTTTAAAGATCTTTTTGAAATCGGGTTGAAACGTAGACTTCCTACCTTTATTTCAAACTTTTTATCTGACAGAGAATTTAAAGTTAGGTTAAATCTACTCTATCAGACCTTTTTGAACAGGAAAGGGTGTTCCCCTTTATCTAACAGAGAATTTAAAGTTAGGGTAAATTCTACTCTATCTGACCCTCGAACAGGAAATGGGTGTTCCCCAGGGAAGCATCCTTTCTGTCACTTTATTTAGTATTAAAATTAATAGCCTTGCTCAAGTTTTTAAAGATAATATTGATGATTCTCTATATGTTGACAACTTCCTCATATGTTACCGAGAAAAAACATGAATAATATTGAACGTTCACTGCAGTTCTGTTTAAATAGAATAGAGAAATGGGCAATGGAGATGGTATTAATTTCTCTACTGGAAAAACCTTTGAGAGGCATTTTTGTAATAAACGAAAGATGCATCCTGATCCCGAATTAAAATTATATAATAATATCATCAAAACTGTTAAGGAAACTACTTTTCATGGTCTCATATTTGATTCAAGGCTAATCTTTCTACCCCATATCAAAATGTTAAAAAAATAAATGCTTAAAGGCATTAGATATTTTAAAAATTTTAGCCAGCACCGACTGTGGTGCTGAGTGCGATGTTTTACTTAATCTATATAGATCGCTGGTTCTATCTAAATTGGATTATGGTTGTTTTATGTTTTATCTATGGTTCAGCTCGCAAGTCATATGTCAAAATCCTTGATACTATACACCATTAAGGATTGTTAGTATGCCTTGGAGCTTTCTGAACCACACCTATTGAAAGTTTATATGCAGATGCAGGCGAGACTCTTTGTATCAAAGAAGATTAAAGCTCGCTTTGCAATATGCAACCAAACTGAAGGCATATCTTTGCAACCTCCCCCACGACTGTGTTTTCAAACCTATTTACCAAAACATTTTCGAAAAGCATCCAAACACAAAATTCAACCTTTTGGCCTACGAATTAGATTGACTTTGGAAAACTCGGGTATACATTTGGATAAAATTGCTGCAATTGAAATTCCACATAATCCCCCTTGGATAAACCCCAAACCGGTATTTATTTATGATTTACGAAAACAAAATGTCAGACACAAACCCTCTAATAGTTCAACAGCATTTTGCATAAATACAATCTTGTTACCCTGACTATAGTACTATTTATACAGACGGGTCAAAAGACGACAATAAAGTTGCCTCAGCCGCTGTCTTCGGATAGCGTGTTGAAACTCGTCTCCCGTCTGGCTCATCCGTATTTACTGCTGAGGCGCAAGCTATTCTTCTTGCCATGAAAATAGTTGCTTCGTCAGACGAGTGAAAATTTATTATCTGCTCCGATTTTCTTCCGTGTCTTCTTGCTATTCAAAATTAAAAACTCTTACATTTTAAAAATTATTGAAATTTACAAATCTCTCGTAACTTTGGGAAAAGAGGTTGTGTTTTTCTGGATCCCAAGTCATGTGGGAATCCATGGGAACACAGTCGTGGATCAGGAGACAAAGAATGCCCTGAAGAATAATGTTATAAACTGTGATATTCCTTTCACTGATTTTAAACCAATAATTTTTAAATACATTTCCCGTTTGGGCAGAGTGGTTGGGATCTTCAAGTTCATAATAAACTTCACGATATCCAGCCACTACTGCACACAAATAATTTTTAAAGTTATAAAGGTCGCAGAGATCAAGTTATTTTAACGCGATGGGGTCTTGGCCACACCAGGACAACACAGTTATATTTTAAATAATGAGCCTCGCCCCGAATGTGTGCCGTGCAACAGTTCATGCACTATCAAGCATGTCTTGATGGACTGCATTGACGTGGCGCACATTCGGGAACGTTTTTATACTCTAAATACTTGCAGTACTTCGTTTACAACGGTCGCAGGCGACACAATTTTAAAATTTTTAAAGGAAATTAATTTGTACAGTAAAATTTAATTTGTCCGGCAATTTATATTTTTATTGTTTTATCTGTATATATGCTCATATTATTGTATGAGATAATGTTTTAGAACTAAGGTAGAGATGAACAATTGTTAAAAATGTTCAAATAAACAAATTATTATTACTTTCACGTCCTGAATAGAGCTGAAATATTGCTTGCTTGACGTAAAACAACAATCAATCTTTTATTTTCCTGGCATCACACCGAACGTAAGTCTGATTCCTTTCGATCCTTTTATATATGTCTTGCACTGGTTGAATTTATACAATCCATTGTCCATAAGAACAATTCTTGATCAGCATCTAGGACACTTACCTAGCATGAATTGATCTTGGACAAAAGTAATTTGTTTAATGAAGTATACTTTAGATACCCAGTAAATCATAAAACAAATTACCCAAAATGAATTGATCTTGGACACGCATAATTTGTTTAATGAAGTATATTTTAGATACCCAGCAAAGTTTTGGACAACAAACCAAGATAATCATTGGACAAATGACCCAACATGAATCGATCTTGGACACAACAAGTAATTTGTTTAATGACGTATATTTTAGGCAGCCAAGAAAGTTTCGGACAACAAACCCAGTAAATCAATTGACAAATTATCCAATATAAATTAACTTTGGACACGTGCATGTAATTTGTTAAAAGGTACAACTTTGATACTCAGCAATAACTGCATACTTTATAAAAGGTTCATTTATTCTTGTTTTTTTTTAAATTTCTGATTTTCAGCAATATGGCTAAAGTATGGTAAGTAAAAACTGATTGTTTTTAAACTTTTAATGAACACCAAACATCATTTTAAAAGTATCACAATTCCTTTGATACAATAGAAACAAAAAGATTAACAAATTTTGCAACTAAATTTAACATTTAATGTTTCTATAATTTTCATACAATCAACCATCAATACATGTATATTGTACACTTGTTTTTTAAATCAAAATTGTAAATGATAAGGGTTATTCCTGCGAAAAAACATTAGGGGTGAGGAGGTGTGATTAACAACAGGTAAATTACTATAAATTGTGTTGGAGGCTGGGGATATTTCATAAAATAGAAATAGTGTAAATAACAATTGTGGGTGGTTTTATGTTTTTCCTATAATAGCCGTAATATTTCTGCGAGTTAACATGATAACTTTTTGTCTAAAGGGCAAATTAATAAAATTATATGACCAATACATATTGTTTGCGATATTAAAAAATTGTACGGCATTTACCTCCCAAACAGATGCCCAATCAACCTGAAGTACATCTTATGCTTTATGCACCTATAAAAAGTTTAAAAACTGGAAAGAAACATTTTAATGCACTGAAGCAGATGTCTTGTTTTCTCTTCCTAAATTTTAATTTCTCTGTATGCTTGGTCAAAGTGTATGACCTTAAGGTGAAAGTTATAGAAAGGCAATGTACAAATTTGTAGCTTCTATGTGTATCATTTTAAAGTCATACCTAAGGTTTTTATGCAAAATATAATGAACACAATTTACATGAATATTTCGAAAATCATAGAGAACAAGAGTTAACACTACAAAATGGTCTTGATAGTAATTTTTCACACAATTTGTGAAATTCCGGTCAAGCTCGCGAGGAGGTAAAGATTGACACACCTTCTTGTGATGATATACCCAAATTCCTAATTTCTATGCCCCGAGTTAAACGGGAAAAAAGTTATGCCCAATTGATTTTAACATGATTTTAGCAGATCAGAAAAAATGTGAAAAAGCAGAAATCTTGTGGATGTGCGGAGTTCACAATAAAAGCCTCTGAAAGAATGCCCATAAAATGGCATTAATAAACAATACTTAAATAAAATCATAATAAAGAAAATACAGTAGTCTCAACAAGCTTAATACCAAATAAAGAAAACCAAGGCTTCAGCTTCTATACAAAAAGAAAACCATTGTTTTTTAATCATGTTCCATACTTTATTCTTGATTGTCTCCCAGTTTCTTTTGTGCAAAATGCCATTGTTCACTTTGCTGAGATTAAAAGCTTTCATTCAAGTGGTGCAGATCAGTTTCATATGCAAGTTATTTGTCATAAACTAGCAAGGGCTGTAAGAAAAATCCAATGCAGTCAAGTATTTTGCATTAAACCACACAATAAGTTCACATTTTAAAATAGATATTTGCACTGCTTATAAAATAAATCTATGCTTTGGTAAAGGTGACTTGTACATGTATGGAAACAAAAACGTTTCTAAAAACAAAAACACAAACTGTAAATTAATTTTTTCAATATAAAATAGTACAAATAATTTGAGACATACACAATTTTATGCTTTACTTCTTTTATGAATCATGAATAGTAATGTTTGAAAAAGGGGGTACCTATCAACATTGATCCTCTGAAAGAATGCCCATAAAATGGCATAGCATGACTACAATCATAATAAAGAAAAATACATCACATTATCGGCAAGTTTAATATAAAAAAGACAAACAAGTGGTTCAGCTTCAGCATCTATCCAAAAAGCAAACTATTGTTTTAATCATGTTCCATACTTTTGTCTTGATTGTCTCCCAGTTTCTTTTTTGCAAAATGCCATTGTTCACTTTGCTGAGATTAATATCTTTCATTAGAGGAGTGCAGACCAGTTGCATATGCAAGTTATTTGCCATATACAAGGGCTGTACATACAATGCATTCAAGTATTTTGCATTAAACCACACATCAAGTTCACATTTTTAATCGATATTTTCACTGCTTATAAAAATACATGCTCTGATAAAGTTGACTTGTACATGTCTGGAAACAAAAAGGTTCTAAAAACAAAAACACACAAACTGTAATGAACTAATTATACTTACTAATTATAATCATAATCACTAATTATACTTGCTGCATCCTTAGGCAATACATAATTAATTAAATTTATGAATGAATCCATGCATGTAAATAATTTTCATTTCCATTGACACTGTACAACAACCTACCTCATTTACATTTAAATTCGACACCGACTCATCTGGTGACTGTTAGAATCTTTATCTCTGAATCCTACAAATGAAAAACTAAAATATATACTTATGAATAAAATTAAGGAACTAATTCATTCATGTAAATGATTTTTACTTCCACTCGGAGCAAATTAGATACTGTACAAGGTTTGTGAAATTTGTTTTTTCTTGAAATATGCATGTACAGAATAACCAAATTTACTGTTTTAAACCCCTTTTGGTATTTGTATTCATTCGTTCAAGTAAGGGTATGATCTTTTTATGCATCCTGTACATTTACCCCACACAGCAGCCCAGCGCGTCCCGGGTTGCGGATAGGGGAGACCCTCTCGTTGTGTAGTTGTCGGGTCATAATACGGAAAGCTGACCGCGGACCGTAGTGGGATAGTGTTTGGAGAGTGCCATGCTCCTTGCACGATAAAGACCCCTTTTGTAGATTTCGAAAAGAGTAGTCTCATTGTAGCTACAAAAGACTAAATTTTCGCCCCTACCCAAAACTCCATACTTTTCCAGTGGCAGTCAAAATTGTATTCCCTGTGACCCATCCCACCCCCATTTTCCGTTGATTTATTGTTTGTTAACTTGTTCCCGTCCTGAATATATCAAAGAAGAATTAAGCTCGGTTTGCAATATGCAACCAAATTAAAGGCTTATCCTGGCAATCCTGCTCACGACTGTGTTTTCAAACCTCTTTATAGATCCGTTTTTAGGGGCCTCGGTGGCCGAGTGGTCAAGGTAGTTTGTCTACTATTGATCACGTGGTCTGTCAACACTGAGATTGCGGGTTCGATTCTCACTGCAGGCAGTGTGTACTCGACTCCAATCTTAATTGACAAGGATTGCCAGTTTTCATACCGCAGGTCGGGGGTTTTCTCCGGGTACTCCGGCTTCCTCCCCCAATAAAACTGGACGCCATGATATAGCTGAAAAATTGCTGAAAGTGGCGTTAAACACCATCAAACAAACAAACATCCGTTTTTTGAAAAAAAAACTCAAATAAAATTAAACCTTTGGAACTGAGAATAAAACCTCATTTGGAAAATTCTGGTGTAAATGTAGATGAAATTGCCACTATTGCAATTCCTAAAAATCCCCCTTTGTTAAATCCGAAACCTACATTTAAATTATGATCTTTGATGATTTAAAAAGTCCGACACCAACCCTCTTTTATTACAACATTTTGCAGAGATAAAATCTTACTATCCTGACCAAAGTGCAATTTATACAGGCGGATCGTAGGACGGTGATAAAGTTGCATCAGCCGCTGTCTTCGGAGAGCGTGTTGAGACTCGCCGTCTTCCCTCTTCATCCTCTGTATTTAGTGCAGAAGCTCAAGCAATTCTTCTTGCACTGAATATTGTCGCTACGTCAGATGAGTGTAAATTTATCATCTGTTTAGACTCTTTGTCTTGTCTTCTTTCTATTGAAAATTCGAAAACAAAAAATTCATTTATTTTAAAAATACTTGAAACTTATAAATGTCTTGTTACTGTTACTGAGGTTGTGTTTTTTAGGATTCCCAGTCATGTGGGAATCCATGGAAACAAAGTTGTTGACCAGGAAGCCAAGAATGCCTTAAATGATGAAATTATTTTGTGTTCAGTTCCTTTTAATGATTTAAATTCTTACATTTTTAACTATATCTCTACTTTGTAGCAGAGTGGCTGGGATCTCCATGTTCATAATAAACTTCATGACATCCAGCCACAACTGCGCAAGGGTAATTAGGGCCCCGCCACTTTGTCTAGATCTGTGCGTCCGTCGGAACTAATCTTCTCCGGACTGTAACTTTTTTATCTTTTGAGATAGGCTTTTGATACTTGGAATGTGGGTAGATAATATCAAAGCGATGTGTCGCATACCGTGGTTGCTGACCTTGAGCTTTGGCCTTAAGGTCACATTATTGCTTTCTGAATAACAAATTAATGTCCGAGTTGTAACTTTTTTTATCTTTTGAGGTAGTCTTTTGATATTTGGAATGGAGGTAGATAATATCAAGGCGATGTGTCGCATACCATGGTTGATGACCTTGACCTCGTGGTCAGCGTGGCCCACAGATATGGATACCATCTCACTCATATCTAGTTTTAATTGTTAAAGAGATCGTCGAAGAGACCAAGTTGTTTTAACCAGGTGTCGTCTTGGTCATACCAGAA